>OZ010800.1:250137942-251456605 GCA_963932465.1 Maratus speciosus | reverse complement strand
ATATATATATATATATATATGCATACGTATACACATATACTTATATGAATATATATTTCTAATATGTTTGGGAAATAACAATAAAATTTAGAAGTTTTAAATCGTTTGATGAACGAATAGTTATTTAATAGTGAAATTTTTCTGAAAAAGAAAAAAAAATGTTATAGTTGAACTTTTTTTGGAATCTTATATTTATTTATTTATTTTAATCTTTTGTTAATTTTATGTTTGTTGTTTATAATGATGAACGAATCAATTATTTAAAATGGGTACTCTAAAGTCATAGAAATTATCGTTTTAATATTTAGTGTTTAATTAATTTACCAATGATAAAATATAAAAGTACATATGTATGTTATCGAATGTTAAGTAGTGTATATTAAAAATTTGAATAAAGCTAAAAAAAAAAAAACTTGATTATTTTAGGAAATATTAATGTTTTAACCCAAAAATTATTTAAATCATAATGAAAAAGATAGAATATGACAATAGTTTCTTAAAATAAAAAAGTATATATAAATTTATATGAATTATAAATTCATGAAAAAAAGTAGCTAAAAAACTAAAAAGATAGAAAGCATATTTATGCGAAAAAAGCGTGGGGCCCACTTAGGATAGTGGTTAGCGTGTTGCCCAATAAAAAGGAGAAATTTTATCAAAGGTTTCTGTGTTCGAACCGTGCGAGAAATTCTATCGATTAAAAGTAATATGTTAATATCAGTAAGCAATTCTAAAAGTGTATCAATCATTTTTAAAGACGCTTGCCACGCGAGCGAAGGTGCTAAATGTAAATGACAAGGGTCGCTGATGTAGTACGGCCGACATAGTTTTCTAAAAATGTTTAAATTTTTTTTTTTCTCAAAAGCCTAATTTAGGAAAAAACTTTGAAGTTTAAATGCTACTTACCTAGGCACGACAAGCTCGTACACTTGCTTGGGAAGAAATTAATACAAGTTCTTATCAGGAAATCTTATCAACGATCGATTCCATCACTAGTTAGCAAAGCGCATGCTCGGGGATATCACGTGATCTTGCTTAAGTAGATAAGCGGGGATGTTATCAGACTGTCCTCTCTAGGTAAGAGTAGTGGAAGGTTCTATTTTATTTCACGCAAGTCGAGTATAGCAATAAGGAAAATAGTTCACTCGTATTTAAAATGACTTTGTTAATTTTTATATATCTTGTTAAGAAAGAATAAAACTAAAAATGATTTATTTTAAAAAGATTAATTTAATTATTATTTTAATTATTATAAAAATCAATTAAAGGATATGTGTTAATTGCAATCCTAACTTTAATAATATAAATATATAGTCGAAAATTTAATGTACTCCTAATCAGTGAGGTTATCTACGTGAGAAACCCATGAATGACTCACAGCTTGTTAGTCATTTGAATCAGATAAGAACTTGTCTTCTCCATTTTTCGAGAAAATGTATGAAGTAGATGTGTTTGTTAAAGGTAAGTATAATTTTTATGTGAATACTTATTTCTCTTATACATTTAGAAAATATTTGTTTTTGAAGCATATGCATTTCTGAAATTTAATCAAGAATTTAAAAGTAGTTTAAATATCTAAATTTAAATATGTGAGATAAATATGTCTTGAAAACTTCAGTCAGATCCTAGTGTATTCAAAAGTCATCGTCGTAGAAAGTTATACAAGTTAGTTAATATATACATACATAAAAATTATGTAAGTGAGTTAATATGTAAATTATTTTGACGAAATATTTCAAATTCTGGTTATTCACTTCTCTAACACTATACATTTCCTAAAAAAATAATACTTACAATACTATCTCAGAATAATGATAAAGAATGAATTGCGATTGGTGGGAAAATCACGTGATCTGTATTACGTAACATAAATGCGAACTAAATCTATATCTCACAAACACTGCGCAGAATGACTATGTCAGGTTTTTAAGACACATATAGCAATGTATATATATTTCAAAGAGTGTAACTAGCATTACTATTCATATACCTCGATATTAATAACATATTAATTAAAACCTTCCGCTTGATTACATGTAAGAACAGAATGACACTTATGTGTGTAAATAATATTAAGTTCTCAGTGATGACTCATCATGTTAAAAGTTTGCAGTGATTTGAAGTATTGGCTAATAATAATTTGCCTGTTTCTTAACAAATTTGAAAAGAATTCCTCTTCTATTTGTTTTAATTATGAAAATCCTTCGAAAAATTTAATTACGCATTAATTAAACGAAAAGCTAATCATTTTCATTTGAAAGTGATAAATATTTATTTAAATTTTGATGATTAAAGTTACATGCTCTAAAAGCGCAATCATTTCTTTCGTGTATTAATATTTATAAAAAATGATCTTAAAATAATATTTATTTATATTAAGAAAAATTTTGAAGTTTGTGTGCCTTCACAGATTTACTAGATTAAAAGTTAAATGGGAATTACAATTTTTTTTTTATATTAAATTGTACTTAATTAACATGGGTGAAGATCCTATATTTTCAATGATAATCTGTATATTTTCATATGCTCTAAATTCTTAGCAAAATATGTCTGAAAGGTTCCTAAATGAGCAAATATGAGTGAATTCATTAATAGTATTGACTAAACCAAAGCGTATAACCGATAAATGTCTAAAACATTTCTTTCAATTCAAAAACGTAACTGAAAAATGGTTTTAAAAAAAAAAACTGTAATTTCTAAAAATTACTTTTAGAAAACATCTCATTTAAAAGAATAAAGTGCTAAACCAAATTTCTAATTCCCTTTTAATTAATATTTAACTACTAATATTTATCTAATCCCTACTCCTCACTGCGTTAGCAAATGAACCCTCAAGTAAAGTGAGTCATGTACTTATCATGCGAACTGTTGAGCCGCTTATCTACCAAAGGGTTTTTCCATATGGGGAATACACGCATACAGTAAAATTCGATGTTGTATAAAACGAAATCAGCTAATATATATCCCTTTTTTAAAAAATTATGGAATGGTATTAAGTAGTAGCGTAGCTTGCAGGGGGCAGAGACACCTAGTATATATATAAATTAACAAGAATATGTAAATGCACATTATGCATAGGTCTTTCTAAAAGTAATCTACTTAAATGTAAAAGAATTGCAGTGAATTGGTTTTACCAAAGTTCTCCTATACACTGTACTCCTCTTTCTCTGAACACAGCTATTATTTTATTCTAACTTTTGAGATAAATTCTGCAATTATGTTTTTTTTTTTTTTTTTTTTTTTTTTTTTTGGTATAAAATAAAAATGATATAATTTTATGTAAAATTACATACAATTACTGACATTATTAACACTGTTCAATATTGTCTTTAACAGTTGAGTAGTGCTTCGGTAGTACAAGCTTACATCGATCGAATAACTGAAGTTGAACCTTACATCAATGCTACTGTAGACAGACGTTTTAAAGATGCCCTTGAAGAAGCCAAAAAAGCCGATGCCTTAGTGGCTTCTGGAAAAATGACCAGGGGACAACTGAGGAATGAAAAACCTCTTCTTGGGGTTCCTTTCACAGTCAAAATATTGATAACTGTTAAAGGTAATTAGCATTTTTTATGAGACGTTATTGAGATATAATGATATTTATCTATGTACATTTTTCAATAATTTTAAAGGTGTACAACACAAAATCTTATTTCTTTTTATTTATAGATATTTTCAAACGAAATTGTTTTGTGAAATATGCCTTTATCTACTGAACATATTGCATGGGAAAAAATACTGAAAACTTTAAAACATTTAAAACAATTTAATAATTTAAACATATTTAATTTTTTTATATAACTCTTGAACCACCTGCCTTATTTACAGGATTTTTGCATTGTTGTGTGCAGAAAATGTGTAATTTTAATTTCCGATCGGGATTTTTAAAAATATTGATTATAAAGTTCATAATAAATTTTAAAGTGAAAAAAAATGCGAAGTCTTTTCATGAGTGGCTTTTGCATTAATTAGCATATTTTCATAATTCTCACTCAAAATAAAAAATCCTGAAGACAATTTTTTAGAAATATAATACAGAAATTCTGTTGAAAATTTCATACATATACCTTGTAAGGAAGTTTAGATATGTCCTCTCAAAGTTGATAAATCGTGAAAAAATTCATTCTGAGATAAATGAAGTTAAAGTTCCACGTTAGAGGGCGGGTCGCGCGCGACATCACAAGATTTAATTTTTTTCAGCCAATAATTTTTTTTAGAATTATCTGTCCCGGGCCCACTTTTAAGCTAAATAAAGTTATAAATTGCGAGTATTTCAAATAATGTTTGATTTTTTAATATCACCGGTAGTCAAGATAATTTTTTATTCCCATTCTACTGACCGATAACAGAATTAACCCTTAAATGCGCGATTTTAGGTAGCTTTCTTTACAAAAAGCTACCTATTGCAGCCGTTCGGAGGAAAGCGATTTCAAAAAATTTTGGTATATTTTCATCGATCATGACCCCCAGACCCCGAAACCACCCTCCGTTCAAAATTGATACATATATATATATATATATATATCAATATATATATATATATATATATATATATATACTGCATCCTTTGGTATCATTTACTGTGATTTCTTAACTGTTTTATTCACCTTAATTTTTTTGATATACTGGAAGACATGTGCACATGGATTTTTGTAAAATACTGAAATATTAATCGGTATGGTGTTTATTATTTCTATTTTATATCCTATAAATATTTAAATACGTTTTATTGATTCTTCCATTTCATATTATTTGTTTCTATTCTGCTTTCATTTTTAATCAATTCACTTGATTTTAGTGGTTGTTCTATAATTCTCTATATATAAGGATTTGTTTGGTTTTGCTGTTTAAACA
The DNA here is from genome assembly GCA_963932465.1 of Maratus speciosus. NCBI lineage: Eukaryota > Metazoa > Arthropoda > Arachnida > Araneae > Salticidae > Maratus > Maratus speciosus. The sequence continues at coordinate 251,451,751 of OZ010800.1, read as the reverse complement.
GTTATTTACATTCAAAAGCTTGCAAATTTTTATCTTGCGATAGATGTTTAATATAATTATTAATAGATGGCAGCACTAAAATTGTATCTTTCTTATTGCTCTTATTTTTCATTTATCTAGCTCCATTTTAGTTATATTTTATACACCAGGGTGTATTTTTAGCTAAATTTTGACGATATTGTTAAACTGTTATCTATTAATTTAATAGTGCATTTTAAATAATGTAATTAATTTCTATATATTTTATATTAGATTAAATTTGTTTTACAAGGTATTTCAAATATTATTTCAAAATGTATTAACTGCATCCTTTGGTATCATTTACTGTGATTTCTTAACTGTTTTATTTACCTTAATCTTTTTGATATACTGGAAGACATGTGCACATGGATTTTTGTAAAATACTGAAATATTAATCGGTATGGGGTTTATTATTTCTATTTTATATCCTATAAATATTTAATACGTTTTATTGATTCTTCCATTTCATATTATTTGTTTCTATTCTGCTTTCATTTTTAATCAATTCACCTGATTTTAGTGGTTGTTCGGGCACAGGGGAAAATTAATTTTAGCTTTAGCTTATTTCTCCCACAGAAAACAACCATTTTGCTTATATCATTGAATTCTGTGCCCTCGATAACGTAATTCAATGTATAAGCTTTTCAATTTTTCTCCACTTTTTTCTTTTTTCTTCCATAATAATTCTTATAATATTTTTTTTTTTTTTTTTAATACTTACAGCTTTAATTCATAATAATTGACGGTGGCAGGTTATGTTTAATTAATGGTAATATATATATATATATATATATATATGACCTATGTCACACTGTAACTCTCGTATTTATGAACCGATTTGGATGTAATTCGGTGTGTACATAGTACATACAAATGTCTCGACCGAGTTCGTTGGCCAGCTTCATCCGATATTTTGTTTCACAATGGCGGCCATTTAAAAAATTTTAAAAACTTTAAAATTTGAAATGTGGTACCAAAAAATTGAAAATGCAAAAATATTTTTTTCTTATGTATTTGACCTTTATACAAAGACTCCGTAGCAGTTTTTGTTTCGTCTATATCTTAAAAAATGGCTGAGTTATAGCATTTTGAATTTCTAGCGAAGCTGACATTTTGAAACGTCCTGAATTTTGTCACGCGATAAAAGGCGTATTTATGAACCGATTTGGATGTAACTTCGTTTATACATAGTACAGACCAATGTCTCGAACGGGTTCGTTGGCCAGCTTCATCCGCCATCTTGTTTAAAAATGGCGGCCATTTAAAATTTTAAGAAAAAGTTAAATTTAAAGGTGGCAGCAAAAAATTGAAAATTGAAAAAATATTTTTTCCTTATGTGTTTGAACTCGATAAAAAGATTCGCGAGCAGTTTTTGTTTTGTCTATATCTTAAAAATGGCTGAGTTATAGCATTTTGAATTTCTAGCGTGGCTGACATTTTGAAACGTCCTGATTTTTGCCACGTGATAACAGACGTATTTATGAACCGATTTGGATGTACCTTGGTGTGTACATAGTACATACAAATAACTCAACCGAGTTCGTTGACCAGCTTCATTCGCCGTCTTGTTTCAAAATGGTGGCCATTTAAAAAAATTAAAAAAAAATTAAATTTAAAATGAGATGCCAAAAAATTGGAAAGTGAAAAAGATTTTTTTTTGTATGTGTTTGGCCTTAATACAAAGATTCCTGAACAGGTTTTGTTTCGTCTACATCTAAAAAAATGGCTAAGTTATAACATTTTGAATTTCTATTGTGGCTGACATTTTAAAACGACCTGATTTTTGTCACGCGATAACAGGCGTATTTATGAACCGATTTGAATGTAACTTGGTCTGTACATAGTACATACCAATGTCTCGACCGAGTTCGTTGGCCAGCTTGTTTCAAAAGGGTTGCCATTTTTTTAAAAAAAATGTAATTTAAAATTTAAAATGAGGTATTAAAAAATTGGAAAATGAAAAAGTTTTTTTTTATGTGTTTGGCCTTGATACAAAGATTCTGGAGCAGTTTTTGTTTCTGAAAATTTGTTCTTTTGTTTATATCTTAAAAAGTGGTTGAATTATAGCACTTTGAATTTCTATCATGGCTAACACTTTGAAACGATCTTGTATTTGTCACGCGATACCACACGTATTCGCCTATTTCAATGGAAGAAGGCATGTGGATAGTATACATCAATATCTCGACCAAGTTCGCTGGCCAGCTTCATCAGCCATCTTGTTTCAAAATGGCGACCATTAAATTAAAAAAATATATATTTAAAGTAAGGTGCAAAAAAATTAGAAATTGAAAAAGATTTCTTTCTTAAGTATTTGACCTTGATATAAGGATTCAGGAGCATTTTTTGTTTATCTTTATCTTAAAAAATGGCTCAGATATAGCAGTTTCAATTTCTAAAGTGGGTGACATCTTGAAAAATCTGATTTTTTGCCTGCGACAGCACTCGTATATATCAACCGATTCCGATACGAGTGAGCATGTGCACAGCAATTACTAAGGTCTCGACCAAGTTCACTGGTTAGCCTCATCTACCATGTTGTCTTAAAATGGCAGGCACTTTAAGAAATCGCCGAATTTGGCAGCCAAATATAAGTGACTTTAAATAAAAGCAGCTTGGATAAAGCTGACTAATTTCGCGAAATTCTCATTCATAATGATTTAGTATTGATAAAAATTAGGATTGAATCTCCTACATTCGGTTTCCACTTAATTGAGCTTCGTGTGTTTGAATAATATAAGTTGGCTTTTTAAAAATAAGGACTATGAAAGCTACCTCTTCCTCCCGGCACTGGCCGGAAGGACTTTTTTATTTTGTTTCGAAAAAAATATATATGATTCTCTGAAACGATTAATACACAGGAAAAATAATGAAAAAAATCAGATACATTTTTCATATAATACGTCAATCTTTTCTTCTGTTGCACATCTGCAATAGAAGTAAAAACGGCTGTCGTGTGGCTGTTTTACGCTAAAATATTGCAAATTGGTAACTATTTTAATAAGTATATCTCCAAATACCTTATTTTACATAATTATTTATTTTATAAAACTTAATGTTTAACCCTTTAATTCTCATGATAGAATACGTTCTAGAAATTACGTAGTTCAGGGAATCTGACTTTACACCAGAAAGTTTCAATGGTTAATTTAGCTTTATTTAAATACGGAATGTCTGTTATTAATTAAAGCAAATATTGCTATTTAAATTTTCTGGTGAGAAGTAGGTATATACGAATAAAAAACCTATTGAATTTAAAACACTGTTGTTTGCATATATGCAAATCTGCGCACTAAAGGGTTAAACAACATATGTTTAAAGTACTAAAATTAATTTACTTTTATTAAATTTTGTTTAAGACGAATATTTCTTTGTAAGTTCTCTTAAAGATGTAATAAAAGCTGTAAAAAATATATGCAAAGCTGCACACTGAAGGGTTAAACAACATATGTTTAAAATACTAAAATTAATTTACTTTTATTAATTTTTGTTTAAGACGAATATTTCTTTGTAAGTTCTCTTAAAGATGTAATAAAAGCTGTAAAAAGAACACATTAAACAAAATAGAAATTTTTAGAAGAATTGACTTCATTAATAAATACTATTGTGAATTGCTTATTGTAAAGCCCCAATTTATTCTTCAATATATGGTAAATTATTATGAAAGAACAAATTTTTTCTCAAGGATTTCGCTGCACTGCTGGATCTCTGCTTTTCAAAGATCTCCGAGCTCAAGAGGACGGTGTGTCGGTGGCACTAATGAAAAAAGCTGGAGCCATTGTCTTGGCTAGCACGAACAGCCCCGAATGCGGATTGAGTTTTCAGTCATCTAATAACATTCATGGAACTACTCTTAATCCGTATGATACCAGCAGAACAAGCGGAGGTAGCTCAGGTATGAAAAGCATTTTTCTAGGACAATATTATATCTATCTACAGGGTGTATCTGAAATGCTTCTACAAACTTAGAGGGATGATAGTACTCATGGAGATGAACCAAAAATGCAATGGGACATGAGGTCACAAATAACGTTTAAAGGATGAAAATTGAGAAAATGCGTCTGGAAATGGACAAACTCAGACAAGAAAGAAACACTCCAGAAAATTATTTATTGCACAGAATCAGTACAACACAGCTCGTGATGTCCAGAGAAAACAAATATTTTACAACAATTGTGAAAAGTGTCGACCGCGGGCATTATTACACAGAGTACGTCTACGGAGGAACGACTAACGGACACGCTCGAAGACTTCGGGAGTTTCCTGGATTTCTCCTGCAGCAGTCACAATACGGGCTACTACTTGTTTGACTTTCTTCCAAGTTTTTGTTATCTCTTTCTGACCGGATATGCACAGAGTGAAAGGAAAACCAGCTTCGTGCTACTAGCCAGTTCTGTAGAAAAGCAGAATGCGAGATTTCGATATTTTTATTAGTTTTGCGATTTTTACCCTTTAAACATCATTTGCGATCTCATGTGTCCATTGCATGTTTTGTTCGTCTTGATGAGTACTATCATCCCCCTAAGTTTGTTGAAGCATTTCAGATACACCCTGTATATTATAAAGGAAAAAAGTGTCCGTGCGTAACGCTGACGTCATTTGACGGTGGCAACAGTAGACGAATTAAATTTAACTTTTATTAACTTTTATTTCAATTTTTTAAATTTCTAAATACCGCACATTATCAAATTTTACACCATCGAATAGTGGGAAAATGTACCTTCAAATGCAATTTGTTTGAAAAGTATATCGCAATCTGTTTGAAAACTGTATCGCAATTTACTCATTTTTTTATTGTTTTTAAAATAATTTTCAAGCATGATAAGGCATTAACGATTTTTTACTTTGAGGCAACTTTGTGTAACTTAACAAATTTATAAAATGTTAAATACAGATTATTTGTAAATGTTTTTAGCCCCCGGTATGCCATTTTTTTTCTATCTCCTATTAATATGTCGTCTCCAAAAAATAACGTTACGTTGTATAAGCCAGCCGTAAAACAAAGCAGGTGTATCATTGTATGGAATAATCTCTAACTGCAATTTTTTAAACTTCTAAGCATCGCATATTTTTAATTTTGATACCGTCGTATTGGAAAAAAGAGTACTTTTAAATGCAATTTGTTTGACAACTGCATCTCAATTTATTTTTGAGATATTAATTTTTTTGTAGTTTTAGCACCATTTGTTTAATTTTGGCAACTCAAGTACTCCATTTCTGTAGAAAGTAAAGGTTAAAATAGTTGAAAAACAGCAATTATATCTTTTTGTTGTCATTTTCTCATAAAAACTGAAAAAGAAAAATGTAATTAAAATACGTGCTATTTTGAAAAAATATAAATGAATGATTTCTGATAAAACATGGAGCTATTATAAACTAAATTTAATTTTAACTATCTATATTAATATTACAAACAAATGAAGGCCTATAAATCATGAGATAGCCGATTTTTTTTTGTACTGTTTCTTGAATGACGAAATCTCTTTTTTTGGATTTGTGTATTAGTCAGTGATAGTCACGTCCTATACATATTTTACTGTAGATGTTGTTTAAGACTGGATCGTAAATGAGGAATTCTTTAGCGGATGCGGATGACGTCATCTTATATAAAATAAAAGCACGTGTTTGGAGTCTTAAAACTGAACTATCTATACTATTTATATACATATATTTTTTTTTCATCGGGGCGACACTAAATTCTGAAAAAGCAGAATTTCTGTTTTCTAGTTCCTATATTTTTCTCTCTGATTATTCCCCAGTGCGAGTTTCAAGGACCTTTGCTGGATTCTTGGTCCTTGACTCACGTGGATAGGTACAAATTGTTTTCATTAGATCATTTGAAGAACCAAAAACTTTTCAAGGTATGTGAAATTTAATTTCTCCCATCCTTAGTTCTTCAGTAAAGTAAGTGTCTTCCATGCCATCTCAAAACATATGTCCTGAGCTACAAGTAGAGCACTTGTTTCGACCGATTTATTTGTTTTGTAATGGCCAGGGCCGAAACTAAGGGAGGGCAGAGGGGGCATGTGCCCCGGCCGCCAGAGCCAAGGGGCGCCAAGTGAAAGATTATACCTTTGGAATCGATCATTTTCTTCTGATGGACTGATGGCTTTCATTATTATGAAACAGCCATTATAAATGAAGTGTTAGGTGAAGATGAAAGAGCAGGGATGACAGGGATGACCGCCCCGGGAAGCCAGCTTTCGCTTTAGAGTATAAGTGCAGTTCCGGGGGGGAGAAGATGAAAGAGCAAGTTTGAACTCTGATTTTCTGGTCAGAATGGGGGGGGGGGGGGGAATGGCCATTTTTTTTTTTTTTTTTGCAAAAAACATTATGGCCCTTTTTTTTTACCATTCTGACCAGAAAATCAGAGTTCAAACTTTTTACGACTGCTCTTTCATCTTCACCTAACACTTCATTTATTATGGCTCTTTCATAATAATGAAAGCTATCAGTCCATCAGGAGACATAACTCGGTTAAAGCGGAAACTCGGTTAAGCGGGACTCGGATAATCGGAACTCTACTGTATAAGCAAACACTGTAAATAGCCGGTAATACATGCGAATTCTTTTATGTGAACGAATTATAATTGCAATAAACGTCACATTCAATTTATGTAGTTCAGTATTACATATTTTAAATTTTAAAACAAGTCGGCCATTAGAAAATTAGTAAAATTCTCTTTGTAAATATACTTTGAGGAAGAAAAGGGGGGGGGGGGGGGGCGCCAAAGTTCATGTTTGCCCCGGGCGCAAAAAAGGCTAGTTTTGGCCCTGGTAATGGCTTCTGACCTGAGACCATCAACTTGAAGTGCTGGATGGTCCAAAATGGGCTACCATACAGACGACAGTGACGATTAACGAGTTGGCATTTCCCCTGGTGTTAAACCTGTTGACAATAATGCAGCATGCATTTTCTGCTATGGGTTCTTTTCAGATGATGTTAGAGAGGAAGGTTTGATTCAGTGCAACAAAAAACTATGGAGGTAGGGCACATTATGAACGTGCTGTAGTGGAAAAAGAGTAACATCTGTAACTTCTTCATCTGTACACTTCACTCTTTTACAAAGAGTATAACTTCTGCAAGTAAAAAAAAAAATTAAATTAAATAAATGCTTTTTTTATATAAAGCTTCAAGACAGTAGTTTAATAGATTTTTTAACAAAATTCGGCGGTTTTTTTTTTATTTATCACGAGATAGATTTCTAAGTAGCTGTATTTGCACCACCTTCTTTTTTTGGAATAAAATGTTTTTGGTAAACTAAAACTGATTATTAGCGTTTCGAACACTGATATCCCCTTTAGGACTGTTTTTAGATGTAAGTGATACCAAAGTTGTCCATTTTGAGTAAGCACGTAATATATCCCGTATTACATCAGTATGAGCCTAATGAAATTCGTAGCCAATTTTTGGAACCATTTCATCTATGTATATATAAAAATAGAACCCAGGTGTCGTATAAAACTTTTTATTTCGTAACTTTTGCAAAAAATGCTTTTTGACATAAATGGCTTTTAATATAATGTAGAAAGGCGGTTTTCAAAAGTTGGAAGTAGGAGATAAAAACTTTAAGCTTTCACAGCAAATAAATTTAATTCTCATTTTTAAATATTTTTATTCTTTTCAGGGACAGGAATTGACATAATTTACTGAAAATGTTTAGTATAAATATCTCATTAAAAAAATATATACTTTTAAGCCAAAACCACCTATTTCGGCCAGTTATAATGTAAACTGATGCAAATATACCACCAAGGAAAGAATTAAAACTTGTTTCTAAGGAAAAATAATGAAGGAAGGAGGAAAATGGATGATTGTTTGATAGTGTCAGCGATAGGTAAAATTATTGGTTAAATGAGTTTTTTAGAGATTGGAAGAATTTTCTAGTAAGTATTATTACTTTCTTCTATCTTCAATAGAAGAAAGTATTGTAATCGAAATTTTTTTCGACTTCCGGTTTTCGACGGATTTGCATGTTTTAGGGGTCAGAGATTCCAAAAAACATGTTTATAGAAAATGTCTGTCTGTCTGTGTGTCCGTCTGTCCGTCCGTCCGTCCGTCCGTCTGTCCGTCTGTCCGTCTGTCTGTCGCCATTGTACCATCAAAAAGTGTATAAAGTTATGTATAGAATTAAACCAAAATTTTATTATAAGTTTTTGGCTATGGCAAGCAGGTCCTCCCGGAATTTGGAAAAATTTCGCCGGTAGGGGGCGCTGATACAACAATTTTTGTGCGATTTTGAATATTGTACCATCCAAAAGTGTATGGAGTTATGCATAGAATTGAACAAAATTTTTAGTTTAAGTTTTTGGATATGACAAGCAGGTCCTCCCTGAATTTGGAAAAAATTCGCTGGTAGGGGGCGCTGTAAATGCGTTTTTTGTGCGATTTTGAATATTGTACCATCGAAAAGTGTATGAAGTTATGCATAGAATTGAACCAAATTTTTAGTTTAAGTTTTTGGCTACGGCAAGCAGGTCCTCCCTGAATTTGGAAAAAAATCGCCGGTAGGGGGCGCTGTAATAGCGATTTTTGTGCGATTTTGAATATTGTACCGTCCAAAAGTGTATGAAGTTATGCATAGAATTAAACCTAATTTTTATTTTAAGTTTTTGGATATGGCAAGCAGGTCCTCCATGAATTTTCAAAAAATTCGCCGTTAGGGGGCGCTGTAATAGCGATTTTTGTGCGATTTTGAATATTGCACCATCGAAAAGTGTATGAAGTTATGCATACAATTGAACCAAAAAAAAAATTTAAGTTCTTGGCTATGGCAAGGAGGTCCTCCCTTAATTTGTAAAAAAATCGCTCGTAGAGGGCGTTGTAATAGCAATTTTTGTACAATTTTTGTGCCATTTTGAATATTGTACCGCCGAAAAGTGTATGAAGTTATGCATAGAATTGAACCAAATTTTATGTGCTTATTTTTGGTCATGTCACGAAGGTCCTCCCTGAATTTGGAAAAATTCTGCCGGAAGGGGGCACTATAATTGCGATGTCTGTACCATTTTCATTATTGTACCATCGAAAAGTGTATGAAGTTATCCATATAATTGAACCAAACTTTTTGTGCATGTTTCTGGCTATGGCAAACAAGTCCTCCCTGAACTTGAAAAAAATCCGAAAGAAGGAGGCGCTATAATTCCGATCTCTGTGCCATTTTCATTATTGTACCATCGAACAGCGTATAAAATTATGCATACAATTGAACCAAAATGTTTGTGCTTGTTTTTGGCTTTGGCCAACAGGTTCTCCTTGAATTTGGAAATATTGCGCGATAAAGGGGCTCCGTGCTAGCGATTTTTGTATACTTTTCTTGATTTTTCGTAGTTCTATTGTGCATCGGCGGCTCATGCAGCGGCGGGAACTCGCTTCCTGCTATGCCGGCTATTCGCAAACAGCTGATAACAACAGAATAAGGAAAAATTAATAATTTTAACAAATATCATGATATAGATTAACTCGTTTTTAGTCCGTTTAATTGACTTGAGCAGAAATTTAAGATGAAAATCAAAGTTGGTATAGTATTGAACTAATAATATTGAAGTATTAACATGTGTAACTAGGTTTTGAAATATTAAGATGTATAAGATAGAAGAAAGTTTTGGGATTGGCACATCCAACTAGTTTTTTGTTTTGTTATGTGCAAAAGTAACTATCGAAACAAGTCTTTTTTTTTTTTAACGATAAATACATTAAGTACTTTAAATACATTTGTATACCTTTGAAAACGTTATTTAAACATTTTCTAAGTATTTTTATGTTTTTTGTAATAAGTGCACTTTTTAGGTAGATTTTGTAAGAAATACTTCCTATTACATTCTCCCCTATGTTGGAATTTCTGAAATTTTTTTGCCGATCTACGCCGATCATGACCCTTAGAAGTCAAAACCACCCCCAGTTCAAAACTTTATCTCTTCCAAACTGATATATAAAATCAAAGGCAGAATATCTCGGTCAAGTTCGTTAATGAGCAAAATCGGATCAAGGGGGTGGAAAGGAAATGGGGAGGTTTTTTTGTGAAAACAGAAAAAAGCCCATAACTTCTTAATTATGATACATGTCGAATCAGTTTAAAGTTATTATTATTTCTAGGAAAAGGACAAAAAATTTATGTATGTCAGATTTTTGATATCATTAAAAATGGCTTTAAGGGGCTTAAGAAGGAAAAAAATCATAACTTCGTCAATTCACAAGATATCAAATACGCTTAAATTTATTACAAATCTTCTTAATATTATGCACAACTTTTACACTGACAAGTTTTTGATAAGACCAATTCTTACAGAAAAAATAATATAAGAATAATAATGAAAAAAATCACATCTCCGTTAATCCGCTACTGAGGCGATAAAAAAGTATATCATTGGCCTGATGACTATTTTTGACAGCCCTCATAGAGATGCTGTATATAGAGTTACATTATTAAACGCGCTCGTGTCTCAATAAAAAGAACATTTAAATTATCTCTAATTTTGGTTTAGTTTTTGTTGGTGAAATTAGTACTTAACTTTGAAATCTACTTGTGCCTGTAGGTCGTCGCCGGCAGGGATTTGTTTTTCTCGAAATCGCCTAAGGATTGAAACGTCAATAATTTTCGCTGTATTTTTATTGTTATAGATGGTCGGATGCCCTAAAATGTGAAAAAAATATATTTATCATAATGTTATTTGTTAAATTCGATTGACGTTTTGTAAAAATAAAACGTATTTAGTACAGAGAAACATTTCTCACACAGTCGAGATGGAATGGGGGCAAATCCGATCATTACGAAATTTCGAACATAATTATTTAAAAATATGATTTAAAACAGGTAGCAGAAGAAGAATTATTTTTTAAATAATTAATTGAGCTTACGTACTTATTTAAAAAATAATTTTTCAATGTTTTTAAGCTTTTATAATAATTTTTTAATGTTTTCTTTGCAGTAAATGTACATATAAATGAAATATTAAACAGCAATGTCGGAATCGTGTAACGATCGAAATGCCAATAATTTTCGCTGTAAATTTATGGTTACAATGGTCCGATGTCTTAAAACGTAGGAAAAATTTTATTATAATGTAATCTGTTAAAACTGATAAGGCTTTTGTAAAACACAAAATTGTATTTCAACCATATATTCTAATATAACGATTTTATGAACAGGCTTCTTTTATGAAACTAATATTATATTAAATCTAAATGCAGTGTTTGTAGACCGATGACGGAAATACAATTTTATGCTCTTATAATCACCTGCAGAAGGCTTTCCTTTAATATAGTATATATAGCATTTATAGTTATTGTGCAGGACCGCAGACCGCACAAAAAAAAAAAAAAAAAAAAAAAAAAAAAAAAAAAATCGATAACACTGCTCTCTATGGGCAGTAATTTCTCAAAATGCAATTTTAGTGTCTTTAGTGTCTACCTAAATAACGAAGTTTTGTTAAAGCATTCTGGGAGTGTTGGAAAGTGTTTCATAATCTATGCTTAACGCATGATTTTTCTTTATTGTTTTTTATGTTTTACTGTATGACAGTTATACGGATGTTAAAAGTACAAATAAGTAGTACAGATTCAGCGCAACTTTCTTTTGCAGTTGTAGCGTCTCCCGGCGGGAAGTAACGTAAGTAAATTTAAATATATTTCATATTTTATGTTGCTTTTTTAGATATAAATCTTCAAAATAAGCTTTTGATACGGTCAAGTTTGTGTTTTAGTAAAAATTTTCACATGATATGTTTTTTTTTGACGGCGGTAGCGTTCCTACTGAGAATTGCATAACGAAAACTTTAAAATGTGTTTTTTTATATTTTTTTCATATGGGCATCATACACCAAGTTAAAATTAGGTAATACAGATTCAACACAATTTTCATTTGCCTTTATATCATCTTCCCGGCCTGAAGTATTGGATATATAAATTTAAATAAAATTTATGTTGTGTTTTTTTAATAAATCTTCATAACAAAGCTCTGCCGCGTCAATTCCATGTTTTGATTTTTAAAAAATTACAAGATAGGCTTTTCTTTTACACTACTAGTATCTCTGGTGGGAAATTTCATAACTAAAATTTTAAGGGTTTCTTTTATGTCTTCTCATGTGGCAACTATACTCCAAATTAAAATTAGACAGGGTAATTTAAATTCAACTTTCTTTAGCACCGATGACGCCCCTCCCCCTCCCCAGCGAGAAATCCATTAACCAAATTTAAATAAAATTGTTTTTTTTTATGTTTCACTTTATGATGGCCGTACTCAAGATAAAAATAGGCAGTACAACTTCCTTTTGTTTTTGTTTTGACCACTGGCGGGAAATAGGCTATCTACATTTAAATAAAGTGGATTTTTTATGTTGTACTGTATCAAGACATTTTCGGTGAATTTAATCTCATTTCATAATGCAAAGTAAAAAATAAAATAATTATGAATATGGAAATAAATAAAAATTTGCTACTCATTACTGATACAAAATTATCAACTAAGTCGTTACATAATAATCTGTCTGTTATTCCCCTATTATTGCCCATTTATTGTCCCCTGTTATTGTCCATTCATACACAATTTAAATTTCTTAAAATGCTCTTAACCCTTTCGGACCTGAATTTTTTTTAAGTTTGGGGTAAAAATTCCTTTTACGCTAATAAAATTAAAAGTAACTAACCAAATCCCAGAAATTAGGGTTTACTGAAATTTAACGAATATGTTACTTTCTGAAACCTAACGAATGTAGTTGTTTCGCGTTCTTTTCATATGGCAATAGTCGAAGGAAGAATTTTTGAAGACGTTTGGAAAATGTCGTATTACAACAGGATTGAACAGACATAAAAACATACTAGTATTTTTTATTGTTTGTCACAAATTATTCATTCGAAAAAGTAGTCCCTAATTTAAGTTTATCTTTTCGGCCCTGAATTGTTTCTCAAAGTCCAAAAAAATTAAAACTTTTGCCATTGTTATTTGTTCTAATTTACTATTTCAAAGCTAGATGGTGCTACTTGTCCACTAAAAAGGCCAAAATATCGAATGCACATAATGTGATTATGAGATTTTTACGTATCTGAAAGTAGCCCAGGCAATGGGGAATTTTACCTAGCAAAATTAATAGTAGTTCTCGAAATCTGTTTACTTTATGTTTTTTGGGTCGCTGAATCCGAATTTGTAACTTCCCACCAAAATTTCCCCCGGCAACAACCCCAAATTTTGGTAAAAAGCCCCCCAAAAAAGGTTTTTATTAAAAAAATCATTTTTTTTATTGTTTTAGGGGAAAGTATCTAAAAATTCAGAAAGTAGACAAAATTTGCAACAAATTGGATATATGACATTATGACTCAGGATGAAGGTGAAGGGGGGATCTGCCTCGGAACATGCGCGCGGTGCTACGTAGACTAAGTTGCGCAATTCCACTTAACCACTGACACGTTTACATTCGCCCTCCCATCCCCCTCCGAACTTTCCTTATAAGGTTTACTTTAAGTTTTTGGGTCGCTAAATCCGAATTTTTAACTTACCCCCAAAATTCCCCCCCAAACCCCCCAAAATAGTTGTTATTAACTTAAACTTCTTATTGTTTATGGGGAAAAGCATTAAGAAATTCAGAAACTAGACAAAATGTGCAATAAATAAGATATATGACATTATGACGTAGGATAAACGGGGAGAGAGGGAGCTGCCTCGGAACATTCCCCACGCGCTTTTCTCAAAAACCAATATTTTTCAAAAAATCAATTTTTTGGGGGGTTGCCGGGTTAAATTTCGGTGGGAAGTTACAAATTCGGATTCAGCGACCCAAAAAACATAAAGTTAGTCGAAATCCAGAACTAGTATTAATTTTTCCAGGTAAAATCCCCTATTGCCTGGACTTCATAACTTAGTGCACGTAGCGCCGCTGTGCTCCACGTTTCGGTAGATTTTGGCTTAAAAAAAACGTCGAAATTCATTGCATCCTGAAATTTTTACAGAAAAGCGGAAGGATTGCCTTTCCAACATTCACTTCTTTTTATCCTATTCATCGAAAACATTGGCGACAAAAACATTAGAATAAAAAATAAACATAGAAAAAAAGTTATGAAACTGAATGGAAACACACTTTCATACCAGAAAATATAGTGTTTTTTCTTCAGGTTCTTACAGAAGGCAGTAAAATGCTATGGCATGCAACGAATGAAAGAAATTGTGGCAATTACGGAAAAAGCCGATGAACGATGATTAATTATTTTATTTCAAAACGAAATAAACACTTTCAATTATTTCAATCGATAAATTCAATAATTATTCTTTCCTCTATTTAAAAGGTGGCGAAAGTGCTTTAATCGGAGCAGCTGGATCTGTTATAGGACTTGGGAATGATCTGTGTGGCAGCGTTCGAATGCCAAATTTGTTTACAGGAATATTTGGTCATAAACCAAGTCGAGGTACCTAGATTTTAAAAATATTTCCTGTTATATTCTAGCAAATAACTACTAAAGTATTACAGATATTTTACAGTTTTATCATATGATAGATAAATTATTAGCATATACAGGGTGTCCCAAAACGACCGCATAAACTCTGCACAGCTAGATTCCTCGTTGGGAGTACATAAAAGCTGCCCAAAGAAGCGTTCCTGTACGATCCATTGTTTACGAGAAAAATACGAAAAACAAAGTATGACGTCACTGCCGGCGCAAGAAAAAACACTTTATTGGACATATCAACAACAGTATTTGCATATCTTTCCAGACGATAATGTTTAAAACGTTCGCCGCGTATATCGCGTCATGCAGGCGCGCACGCCATGGAATGACGTTAAGCCGACGTTGAACACGTATTTCTAAAAGGCTGCATCTTGCAGCTACCGGTAGCCTTCGTATGGTGGCCATGCATTCCGTTCGTGGCTACTGCGACATGTACCTGATGTACGGCCGATGTAATGGAAATGCCTTAAGAACTGCTAGGGAGTATGCCCGTCGATATCCGTCTTGCGTTGTTGATATGTCCAATAAAGTGTTTTTTTCTTGCACCGGCAGTGACGTCATACTTTGTTTTTCTTATTTTTCTCGTAAACTATGGATCGTACAGGAACGCTTCTTTGGACAGTTTTTATGTACTCACAACGAGGAATCTAGCTGTGTAGAGTTTATGCGGTCGTTTTGGGACACCCTGTATACAGGGTGCGCCAGCTATTTGAGAACACACATTCTTGAAACTCGCCTAGTCACTTGTCTTTAATGTAAGGAAAGAACTGAAGGCTGCCAGGTTTCATGCAGGAAACAACATTGTCAGCAATATGAAATCATCAAGACACTGGAATTCGTTAGTCAAGTCGATGAAAATCCTACGAAGTCGATGTAAAATCCCCGAAGAGGTTCTGGCAGACACGTTCAGAAAATTTTCAGCCTCACTGATGATTCCGGGGGGGTCTGAGAAGCAAAGATGATCTGATGCAGCATCCACATTTCTTTCTTCAAGGTGCCAGAGTCAACGTCATTGCTTATACCGGGATGTTAAGGGCTGGTCACTCAGCTTCCGATTTCCCCTCACTAATGTAAAGTCTATGGGCATTGGATACATTCGTATATTTAAAATATCTCCTCTGGAAATTAATATTTTTAACTGCTATTTTTTGTGTACACTTCCTAAAAGAGGTCTCTTTTTTTCTTAGTTCTCGAAATATTTCTAAAGTCTAGACTTAATTTTATAGAAAGTGTTAAAATCTTGTTCAAAGTTCGCCCGCTTTTAACACATCAAATATTAAATTCAGCATTGATTTTAGAAATATTTTGAAAAGTAAGAAAAAAAGAGACATCCTTTAAGAAGAGTACACAGAAGAAAGATGTTAAAAATATCAATTTCCCGAGAAGATATTTTAAATAGACGAATGCATCAAAAATCCATAGACTTAACATTACGGAGGAGAATTCCGAAGCTGAGTGACCAACCCCCTTAAAGCACTAAATTATTTCTGTAACACGTGGGAGGCCGTACGTTTTTTAACAAGACTTCGCAGTACTCCATACGGTAGATACAAACTAAAATTGGATGGCTAAAGCATTCATGACGATGTCATCTTGAACTTGTTGGCCCCCAGTTATCCAGATATTGACCGAATGGCCTATTACGTTACAGGGCCTGATTAATGCACGGGTCTCCGGGGCCTCGGCCCTGGGCCCACCAATTTCAGGGGCCCACAAATTTGTGTGTATTTTCCCACAGTTTAAGTTTTTCCACTGTTTGCATTTTATATTTTGGCCCCTTACGTAAAAACAAAGTTTTACTGTAATAAAAAAACCTCCATATTTAATTTTTCTGTAAAAGTCCTTTTCCTTTTCAATTTCAGAGTATCTATAATTTTCAAAACTTGCCGTATCCAGAAAATCAAATTTGGGGAAAATGCCAAAAACTGCATACTGTGTCTATTGGTTTCAATATAAACGAGGAGTTTACAATGTCAGAATTATAGTTTAAAATAATTACTAGACTGTTAGGGAAAACACAATTTTTATGATTTTGGATAAGGCGAGTTTTGAAAAAGACGTCCTCATTTATTCTGCAACATAAACTGTGGATCATAGATATTTGTGAATTATACAAATTCTTATTTGAGAAAGTGGACGGTAATTCATTTTCTTGATTATTCTTGTAAGTTAAATTTTTTTTGTAAACTTGAAACTTTCACCCAAACAACTTTGTCAACTCATCAAATAAACCTACTTTTTTTCTGAAAGCGTCGCCAGGAATGGGGAGGTAGGGGGGGGGGGGGGAGGGCAACTTCAGCTTGATCGGCCTTTGATTACGTATGTGGCGTAGTTGAGAGGGACTCCAATAGTCATCTACACAGCGATGTTGCGGCTCTCAAGGCAGTCGTTGTGTATGCAAATGTTCCCAACACCCATCTGATCATTACATACAGTCAGTTTTGACAGCCTGTGGAAGCGGCTATTGCGGTTGGCAGTGAATAATGTCATCTAGTGTGTATGTCGTCACTTGTACAGAACGTTAAAAAAAATGCTCTTTCTCTAGTGTATATTCCTGTTTGAAAGCAGGTGTTGATTTGTTCTCAAATACCTGACGCACCCTGTATTTTGTTATTTTCATAAAATCTGTAACCTGATTCACATAATCTTTTAAAATAATTTTTACTTTTTATATGAATCATAATTTTTCATGGATGTTCTCGAGTAATATTTTCTTTTATTGATTTTTATACTAGCTTTTGTCCGCGGCTCCACTTGTAAGTTTTGCCAGCAACTATTAAAAATATTTTTTCCAATTCCTACTATTAGTCCACACTCTCCCTATATATCTTGTTCAAATTTTCAATCGTTAATAAAATACTTATTATCCATCCACTCAAGTTCAAATACATTTTTTGAAACTTGTAGTGGATGACACTTGATGTTAATACAGTTTTTTTCAAACATTAATTCATTAATTAAATTTAATTAATTAATTTTATTCAAATTTTCAATCGTTAATAAAGTACTTATTATTCATCCACTCAAGTTCAAATACATTTTTTAAAACTTGTAGTGGATGACACTTGATGTTAATACAATTTTGTCAAATATTAATTCATTGACCTAAGTAGGAATTGACTTTAATTTTTTTTATATTACTTGTTTAAAATATGAATGATTTTTTTTTTTTTTTTTTTTTTTTTATTGACACATGTTTTAGAAAAATATTTATTTTTACACACTTTCATTTCCCATCAGAATCCATTCCGTAGAACTTTTAAAAAAAGCTAATCTTTCATAATCTGTTTCAACTAATTATAGACTTTTCTCCCATAGCTCTGTAATTAATCAACGTAGAACGGTGTGTTTTAGGTAGCTTTCATTACAAAAAGCTACCTATTGCAGCCGTTCGGAGGAAAGCGATTTCAAAAAGTTTTGGTATATTTTCATCGATCATGACCCCCAGACCATGAAACCACCCTCCGTTCAAAATTGATATATATATATATATATAACCATTAATTAAACATAACCTACCATCATCAAAAACCGTAATATTGTGAATTAAAGCTGTAAGTGTTAAAGAAAAAAAAAATGTGCCAAATAATTTATTATAAGAATTATTATGGAAGAAAAAAGAATAAAGTGGACACCGACAAATAATGGAAAAGCTTATATATTGAATTACGTTATCAAGGGCACAGAATTCAATGATATAAGCAATATGGTTGTTTTCTGTGAGAAAAATAAGCTAAAGCTAATATTATTTTTCCCTGTGCCCAAACAACCATTATAATCAAGTGAATAGATTAAAAATGAAAACAGAATAAAAACAAATAATATGAAATGGAAAAATCAATAAAACCTGTTTAAATATTTATAGGATATAAAATAGAAATAATACACAACATACCGATTAATATTTCAGTAATTTTCAATATATCCACACGCACATGGCTCCCAAAATATCGTAAAGATTAAGGTGAATAAAACAGTTAAGAAATCAAAGTGATTGAGACCAAAGGATGCAATTAATACATATTGAAAACACATGAAAAATAAAATTAATATAATATAACATAAAACAAATAGAAAGTAATTACATTATTTAAAATAAGTAAAATGCACTATTAAATTAATTAAAAACTGTATAACAATATCGTCAAAATTTAGCTTAATAATCCACCTGGTGTAGTAATTTATAACTGAAAAAGAGTTGCAAAAGACAAAAGTGATATCTTATTGTCAAAAGACAAATTTTGGTGCTGCCATCTAGTAGTATTTTTATTATTCAAATGTCACAAGATAAACATTTGAAATCCTAAGAATGTAAAAATTTTTTGATTAACAGCAAAACCAAACAAATCCTTATATATAGATAATTATAAACCTGATATAAACCGCACTATATATTTTTTAAAAAACTATTGTTAATAAAATTTAAAAAAAAGGAAACAATATATATATATATATATCTGACCTATGTCACACTGTAACTCTCGTAATTATGAACCGATTTCTATGTAATTTGGTGTGTACATAGTACATACCAATGTCTCGACAGAGTTCGTTGGCCAGCTTCATACGCCATTTTGTTTCAAAATGGCGGCCATTTAAAATTTTTTTTAAATTTAAAATTTGAAATGTGGTACCAAAAAATTAAAAATGGAAAAATATTTTTTTCTTATGTATTTGACCTTTATACAAAGATTCCGGAGCAGTTTTTGTTTCGTCTATATCTTAAAAAATGGCTGAGTTATAGCATTTTGAATTTCTAGCGTGGCTGACATTTTGAAACGCCCTGAATTTTGTCACGCGATAAAAGGCGTATTTATGAACCGATTTAGATGTAACTTCGTTTATACATAGTACATACCAATGTCAGTGGGGTGGCGTGAAAATTTTCGGTGGTCATCGCAATTATTTAAGTTTGTGGTGAAAAATTATTAACTCTAAAATTCAATGGTTGAATGTTCAAAAAAGAAACTTTAAATCTTACCTTCACTTATACATGAACTCCAAATGTTCTGCTAAAACTGGATCGTAGAGTTTTAAAAGCTTATTAAGAGTTTTAAAATATTGCTTGGTCATCGCCGCATCCAGCGATGACCGGACGCCACGCCACTGACCAATGTCTCGACCGGTTTCGTTGGCCAGCTTCATCCGCCATCTTGTTTAAAAATGGCGGCCATTTAAATTTTTAAGAAAAAATTAAATTTGAAATGTGGTACCAAAAAATTGAAAATCGAAAAAATATTTTCTTCTTATGTGTTTGACCTTGATAAAAAGATTCGAGAGCAGTTTTTGTTTCGTCTATATCTTTAGAAATGGCTGAGTTATAGCATTTTGAATTTCTAGCGTGGCGGACATTTTGAAACGTCCTGATTTTTGTCACTTAATAACAGGCGTATTTATGAACCGATTTGGATGTACCTTGGTGTGTACATAGTACATACAAATATCTCGACCGAGTTCGTTGGCCAGTTTCATCCGCCATCTTGTTTCAAAATGGCGGCCATTTAAAAAAATTTAAAAAATAAAAAAATTAACATGAGATACCAAAAAATTGGAAAATGAAAAAGATTTTTTTCGTATGTGTTTGACCTTAATACAAAGATTCCGGAACAGTTTTTGTTTCGTCTATATCTAAAAAAATGGCTGAGTAATAGCATTTTGAATTTCTATTGTGGCTGACATTTTAAAACGACCTGATTTTTGTCACGCGATAACAGGCGTATTTATGAACCGATTTGGATGTAACTTGGTCTGTACATAGTACATACCAATGTCTCGACCGAGTCCGTTGGCCAGCTTCATTCGCCATCTTGTTTCAAAAGGGTTGCCATTTAAAAAAATTAAATTTAAAATTCAAAATGAGGTATTAAAAAAATGGAAAATGAAAAAGATTTTTTTTTATGTGTTTGGCCTTGATACAAAGATTCCGGAGCAGTTTTTGTCTCTGAAAATTTGTTCTTTTGTTTATATCTTAAAAAATGGTTGAATTATAGCACTTTGAATTTCTAGCATGGCTAACATTTTGAAACGATCTTGTATTTGTCACGCGATAACACACGTATTCGCCTATTTCGATGCAAGAAGGCATGTGGATAGTATACATCAATACCTCGACCAAGTTCGCTGGCCAGATTCATCAGCCATCTTGTTTCAAAATGGCGGCCATTAAATTAAAAAATATATATATATTTAAAGTGAGGTGCAAAAAAAAAAAAAAAAAAAAAGTCCTTCCGGCCAGTGCCGGGAGGAAGAGGTAGCTTTCATATTCCTTATTTTTAAAAAGCCAACTTATATTATTCAAACACACGAAGCTCAATTAAGTGGAAACCGAATGTAGGAGATTCAATACTAATTTTTATCAATACTAAATCATTATGAATGAGAATTTCGCGAAATTAGTCAGCTTTATCCAAGCTGCTTTTATTTAAAGTCACTTATATTTGGCTGTCAAATTCGGCGATTTCTTAAAGTGCCTGCCATTTTAAGACAACATGGTAGATGAGGCTAACCAGTGAACTTGGTCGAGACCTTAGTAATTGCTGTGCACATGCTCACTCATATCGGAATCGGTTGATATATACGAATGCTGTCGCAGGCAAAAAATCAGATTTTTCAAAATGTCACCAACTTTAGAAATTGAAACTGCTATATCTGAGCCATTTTTTAAGATAAAGACAAGAAAAAAATGCTCCTGAATCCTTATATCAAGGTCAAATACTTAAGAAAGAAACCTTTTTCAATTTCTAATTTTTTTGCACCTCACTTTAAATATAATTTTTTTAAATTTAATGGCCGCCATTTTGAAACAAGATGGCTGATGAAGCTGGCCAGCGAACTTGGTCGAGATATTGATGTATACTATCCACATGCCTTCTTCCATCGAAATAAGCGAATACGTGTGGTATCGCGTGACAAATATAAGATCGTTTCAAAGTGTTAGCCATGATAGAAATTCAAAGTGCTATAATTCAACCACTTTTTAAGATATAAACAAAAGAACAAATTTTCAGAAACAAAAACTGCTCCAGAATCTTTGTATCAAGGCCAAATACATAAAAAAAATCTTTTTCATTTTCCAATTTTTTAATACCTCATTTTAAATTTTAAATTACATTTTTTTTTTAAAATGGCAATCCTTTTAAAACAAGATGGCGAATGAAGCTGGCCAACGAACGCGGTCGAGAGATTGGTATGTACTATGCACAGACCAAGTTACATTCAAATCGGTTCATAAATACGCCTGTTATCGCGTGACAAAATTCAGGTCGTTTTAAAATGTCAGCCACAATAGAAATTCAAAATGTTATAAATCAGCCATTTTTTTAGATGTAGACGAAACAAAAACTGCTCCGGAATCTTTGTATTAAGGTCCAACACATACAAAAAAAATCTTTTTCATTTTCCAATTTTTTGGTATCTCATTTTAAATTTAATTTTTAAAATTTTTTTTTAAATGGCCACCATTTTGAAACAAGATGGCGAATGAAGCTGGTCAACGAACTCGGTTGAGTTATTTGTATGTACTATGTACACACCAAGGTACATCCAAATCGGTTCATAAATACGTCTGTTATCACGTGGCAAAAATCAGGACGTTTCAAAATGTCAGCCACGCTAGAAATTCAAAATGCTATAACTCAGCCATTTTTTAAGATATAGACGAAACAAAAACTGCTCCCGAATCTTTTTATCAAGGTCAAACACATAAGAAAAAAATATTTTTTCAATTTTAAATTTTTTGCTACCACATTTCAAATTTAAATTTTTCTTAAAATTTTAAATGGCCGCCATTTTTAAACAAGATGGCGGATGAAGCTGGCCAACGAACCCGTTCGAGACATTGGTCTGTACTATGTATAAACGAAGTTACATCCAAATCGGTTCATAAATACGCCTTTTATCGCGTGACAAAATTAAGGACGTTTCAAAATGTCAGCTTCGCTAGAAATTCAAAATGCTATAACTCAGCCATTTTTTAAGATATAGACGAAACAAAAACTGCTACGGAGTCTTTGTATAAAGGTCAAATACATAAGAAAAAAATATTTTTCCATTTTCAATTTTTTGGTACCACATTTCAAATTTTAAATTTTTTAAAAATTTTTAAATGGCCGCCATTGTGAAACAAAATATTGGATGAAGCTGGCCAACGAACTCGGTCGAGACATTTGTATGCACTATGTACACACCGAATTACATCCAAATCGGTTCATAAATACGAGAGTTACAGTGTGACATAGGTCAGATATATATATATATATATTGATATATATATATATATATGTATCAATTTTGAACGGAGGGTGGTTTCGGGGTCTGGGGGTCATGATCGATGAAAATATACCAAAATTTTTTGAAATCGCTTTCCTCCGAACGGCTGCAATAGGTAGCTTTTTGTAAAGAAAGCTACCTAAAATCGCGCATTTAAGGGTTAATTCTGTTATCGGTCAGTAGAATGGGAATAAAAAATTATCTTGACTACCGGTGATATTAAAAAATCAAACATTATTTGAAATATTCGCAATTTATAACTTTATTTAGCTTAAAAGTGGGCCCGGGACAGATAATTCTAAAAAAAATTATTGGCTGAAAAAAATTAAATCTTGTGATGTTGCGCGCGACCCGCCCTCTAACGTGGAACTTTAACTTCATTTATCTCAGAATGAATTTTTTCACGATTTATCGCTTTCCTCCGAACGGCTGCAATAGGTAGCTTTTTGTAAAGAAAGCTACCTAAAAATAGAAATTAAAAAAGGTTTCTTTCTTAAGTATTTGACCTCGATATAAGGATTCAGGAGCATTTTTTGTTTGTCTTTACCTTAAAAAATGGCTCAGATATAGCAGTTTCAATTTCTATTGTGGGTGACATTTTGAAAAATCTGATTTTTTGCATGCGACAGCACTAGTATATATCAACCGATTCCGATGTGAGTGAGCATGTGCACAGCAATTACTAAGGTCTCGACCAAGTTCACTGTTAGCCTCATCCACCATGTTGTCTTAAAATGGCAGGCACTTTAAGAAATCGCCGAATTTGGCAGCCAAATATAAGTTACTTTAAAGAAAAGCAGCTTGGATAAAGCTGACTAATTTCGCGAAATTCTCATTCATTATATTGATAAAAATTAGTATTGAATCTCCTATATTCGATTTCCACTAAATTTAGCTTCGTGTGTTTGAATGATATAAATTGACTTTTTTAAAATAAGGAATATGAAAGGTACCTCTTCCTCCCGGCACTGGCCGGAAGGACTTTTATACATTAAAACCTCCCATCAAAAATTACATGACTATAAGCCCCATAAAAATGCGTTTAGCTGAACGAGAGTTATAAGTGCTCGAAATGAAATTTACATTCGTAATGAAGTTGGCCTAAATTATATAACTTTCTCCCATAGCTCTATAATTAAGCAACGTAGAACAATTTGTTATACATTAAAACTTTTCCCCCAAAATACCTAAGTGAATATGTAAGTCCCATAAAAATCCGTTCAGCAGAGGGCGAGTTATCAGAGCCCCCTAATATTATCTAAATAATTGCTTTCATAGTTCCTATTTTTTCTAATTATTAATTTTTTAATTCATATCATGCAATTATGGGAATTACATAATTACTGAGATATCTGTATTTATGTTTTTAAATATTAAGTTCTCGGATAAAAATAGAATAATATTATTATTTTGAGAAATTAAAGTAAAAATTTATAAAAGTAATTTGACATTAGAGGTCAGAATCAGAACTTTTATATGATTTCAAATTTCATTTTTGGGCAAACATTTAAACACAGACTAAAAATATGTTATCAGAGTTCGGTGTTAGCCCGAAATTCAATATGTATACCGCTCTCAAAATGTAATTCTTGTTCATCATTTTTTAATTAGATGTTATTCCCATAAAGATTGGTAGCTGAATCATTCTTATATGATGATTTTTGGTATAAATATAGGAGGTTTTTACTTTTTTTTTCATGGTTGTACATTACATGCATACAAATAATTAATAAGTAGCAACAATAAAATAGACATTATTTTATATAAGTGTAAAGTGAACATTCTTTAGCTGAAACAACTGTTCTATTTCAATAGGAATAGTTTCAAATGAGGGAAGTTTTCCGGTTCCGGATCCCGATTTGCGACGCATGTTGAACACTGGACCTATGTGCCGTTATGCCGAAGACTTAGTTACTTTAATGAGAATTCTATCAGCACCAGATGAAATTTGTAGCAAATTTGGACAACGGGTATATTTATGCTTATAACATAGTTTTTTTTTTTTTTTTTTTGTAGTTCTAAATGTTTGTATTTCCAAATTGAAAAATCATGAGAAGTGTTTGTGCTATAATATCAATAGCTTCCATTTAATTCTTCACACTTTTCTGGTGCCATAAATAATAAGCATCAGAAATTCAATAACGTCACTTGCGGTAGACTCTCTCCTACTATACGTGTATATTACAGGTAACTTCTCTTACATTATTAGTGACTGTCTTTTAGTGCAAAAAAATGCTCAATAATGGCGTTTACTAACAAAATTTAAAAAAGAATAAGTAACAAAACGAATGAGTAATTATTTAACTATATTATTATATATGTTTATTTTAATTTTTTCTACAATAAACGAAAACACGCAAATTTTATTTTAAGAAATTGGATTTATATAATGTGCATTTTATTAAATTTATAATGTGGTACTTTTTAAAAAGACTGGTGTAAAATATTTATTTCTAAAGGAAAGCAGGCATATTAACAGCGCAGAGATGTACATTTTGATTTTGAAAAGATCGAGAGATACACTAGGGGTGACCATAATTATATTACTAGCGTTTGAGAGCTAACAACTAGCAGATGTCTACCTATGCCTTTCTTAATTTTAGGTATACATTATACATACAGGCATGCATTAATGCTCACCTTATATATTCAAGCACACAAACACAAGAAAAAGCCTAGTTTTCGCAAGAAAAGTAGAAGCGTTATTTTTTCTGTAATTACTCATACAGTTATACATGATAAAACTGTGCATGGAAATATTTCTAGAACCTATGATTTTTTTAAATTTAATTGGGACATGGAAATATTTCTAGTATCTATGATTATATTTTAAGCTAATTAATCACAATAATATTTTCCGATTTATTAGCAACATAATTCACTAGATAGTAATACATTATGTCTAATAGACAGAACAACATTAACAATCATACGCAATTTTGCGTAATGTATATCTCAGTGGGTGTATATGGCTAGTTCCATGGGTTTTTGTAGCGTAAGTCACATAGCTGATAACTGATCCGCTTTTTGGCTACAGTTATTTTCGAAAAGTTTTATTTGCTTTATGAGCTATCCCCGATAAAATAAGTCACATTTTCCATTCTAAAATATTGGTAGTCATAAGTCGTAGCAATTTGCACCTATGTGGCTTACACTACAAGTACGCATGGAACTAGCCATATATATATATATATATATATATATATATTAGGGATTGACCGAAGCAGCAATTTTGCCGAATACCGAATACCGAAGCTTCGGTCGAAGTGTACGCCGAATATTCGGTATTCGGCGACCGAATACTTGAAAATTTTTAATACGCATTTTTGCATATACTAGCTTTTTTAATAAACTTTAATTGAAATGAAATTCTCAATAATTTAATTCAGTTACATTTTTATTCTTAAATCTAATTAATAAAAAATTTAATGACTTTCTACTCACAAATTTATTAACCCATCACTTTTTATTATTTTATCACTAGTCAATACCCAAAAATAACCTATGAAAGTATTAAACTATGCAGGCTATTATTAAGGATAAGGACTACCAGAATAACAAAAGTTCATTCAAATAAAAAGAAACAATGTTGTTAATAAGCTGATTTACTGACTGTCTAATTATAAACATATTGAATAGGAATGTTCTCAAAATACAAAAAGTATCATATCAATTTGTACATTTAACTATTTTCTATCAAATTATTGATAGATATTTATATTTTGATTAATATTTTAACACTGTGGTGATGAAGATTACAAATTTGAACGATTTTGATATAACGGTTATAAAAGCTATAGGATAAGCATTGGAGTATACTTATTGGATGTGTGTATTTTCTTTAATAACCTTAGATATACAGATATGAACTCTAATATACTTATTTGATGTGTATATTAAAGAAAATACATATTAAATAAATTTAAATTAAAAAAAAACTAATGTAGAAGTAATTAAAATTAAATGATAAGGGATGCATCTTCCTTACTTTTTTCTTCTTCTCTAGTTGGCAGTTGTTTTGATTTCACCCCTATGTAGACTATTTTAGGAAGGAAAAAGTTTTTTTGAAATAAAAAATGGCCTTTGACTTGTTTTTTGTAGTGCAAGCTGAATTCTGAACTCATGCACATAATATTAAACCTCATTGTTTAGCCTATTATAGCTAAGTAAAAGACAATTCTTCTAATTCTAAAAAAATACTTATCTGCAATTATTCGGCCGAATATTCAGTTTACATGCCGAACCACCGAATACCGAATCAACTATTCGGTATTCGGTCAATCCCTAATATATATATATATATATATGTATATATATATATATATATATATATATATATATATATATATATATATATATATATATATATATATATATATATATATATATATATATATATATAAATTTTATAGCAAAAGCGCAAATATTAAAAATAAAAAAACTATAATTTTACAAAATTGGATTTTTTTCAAAAAATAAATTTTGTAAAAATCTGTATTTTAAGGATTTTTTCCCCAATGAAATTAACTTATATTGCAATGGTGTGAGGTGGCAATTTTCCACTTAACGATTACTCTTACACTTAAACGTTTTGAAAATTTATAACAGTTAATGTGTCTGCATAGTTACACTGTTAAAATTTTGCTGTAAACTGTCCAGTTTTTATTGAAAACCTTTACTTAACCGTAAGTTAACTACATTCGAACCATAATATGGTCAATAATATGGTTAAATACGCTTAATAATATGATCAAGTAACCACTATTTTTAAAAACTGTCAAATGACTAGACAGCTTGCTTCAGATTTTTAACAGTGTAGGCATAAGATTGATCACTAAATTTATTTTGTTTTTCTCAGGTGAATTTCGAAAAACTTAAAGTGTACTACTTATATTCATTCGGAAAAAATCTACCGTTTATAGAGAACGTAGATCCAGAAATTAAAGATGTTATTAGAAAGGTAAGAATGTGTTATTAATGAAATACCAATTTAATTGGAATATCTTGTTCTGTAGAACCAACTCAACTAATAGAAATGCAAATTTTCGTATGATTAATTATTATTTTTTTGCTCTTCAATGTACTATTAAGTATGTATAAATATTAAACATTGTATAAATATTAAACATATTGTATGTATATTATACATATACATACAATAAATACAATAATCCCAACTGGAGTGAAAACTTAGTCAGAGCCAGGAATCGAACCCGGGACCACAGCATTCCAGGCTGTCGCTCTAACCACTGAGCGACAGCCTGGAATGTTGTGGTCCCGGGTTGGATTCCTCGAGCTCGTGTAAAGTGTCATCGACATTTTACACTTCTCAAGATGACACTTTTATTTCAAATGAAAATCAAATCTCAAAGTACAAAATAATTGCTTAAAAGGCGGAAAGGCCAACATAGTGAAAAAGATTCCAAGCCGGGACTCGAACCCGGGCCATCAGTATAGCGCACTGACGTTCTACCGACTAAACCACTTGGAACGATACCCAGCACGGAAACTTTCTCACTATTATATGTTGGCAAGGCTACAAAAGCAGCACAAGATGGAATATTCAACGTGAGCCACCGAACTGGGGCAAAACGGAACATAATTAAATCCAGCATCGATAGAAACTATATTAATACATGGAAATTATTCCAGAGGGAAACATTCGCCTTGCATACAATATTTCAAATGAAAATCAAAGTAATTGCTTAAAAGGCGCAAAGGCCAACATAGTGAAAAAGATTCCAAGCCGGGACTCGAACCCGGGCCATCAGTATAGCGCACTGACGTTCTACCGACTAAACCACTTGGAACGATACCCAGCACGGAAACTTTCTCACTATTATATGTTGGCAAGGCTACAAAAGCAGCACAAGATGGAATATTCAACGTGAGCCACCGAACTGGGGCAAAAATGGAACATAATTAAATCCAGCATTGATAGAAACTATATTAATACATGGAAATTATTCCAGAGGGAAACATTCGCCTTGCATACAATATTTCAAATGAAAATCAAATCTCAAAGTACAAAGTAATTGCTTAAAAGGCGCAAAGGCCAACATAGCGGTGGCTCACGTTGAATATTCCATCTTGTGCTGCTTTTGTAGCCTTGCCAACATATAATAGTGAGAAAGTTTCCGTGCTGGGTATCGTTCCAAGTGGTTTAGTCGGTAGAACGTCAGTGCGCTATGCAGCTATACTGATAGCCCGGGTTCGAGTCCCGGCTTGGAATCTTTTTCACTATGTTGGCCTTTACGCCTTTTAAGCAATTACTTTGTACTTTGAGATTTGATTTTCATTTGAAATATTGTATGCAAGGCGAATGTTTCCCTCTGGAATAATTTCCATGTATTAATAATGACACTTTTATTTAGGCGGTTCTGTAATGGTGCGATTGAAATAATATAGTATAGTTGATTAGTTAGAGTTTATTTATCCTTTGTATCTTCTTTCCAGTGACTGCGCAGTTAATAGTACATTGCGACTGAAAACAAAATCCAATCCTTGAAACTTGTATTCGTAAATTGAAGGGGTCATAGTTTGTACACAGGAAATGTTTTATTAAGGACTGCTTACTAGAAATCCGCACAAACTTTGCAGTTATGCAAAATAGCAAAGGAATACCAATCAGGCGAAACCTGGCCATAAAGTTTTGCGTTATTCTATATAAGGGCTCGCCCGTTTGCCGAGAGTTCATTGTTTTCTGTGTTTTCGGAGAATTGAGTCGAAAGAGGAGTGTCTGCGTATGCGTGTGTACAAGTTTTACGAGGGCAATATTCATCATGGGAGCAATTTCATCGTGAACAATTTTTTTGCCAAAAATATCCCCAAACGAGCTATATATGATGTTCTGCAACATTACTAGAAGGGACTCCTGGCCAGAAACAATCGGGATCGGGTAGGATGACCAAAAACTCACGAAGCCAAAGTTACAATAGTTGAAACGTCTGTTTGGTAGAAATGATCGAGTATTAATTCCTCCCACGGCTGCCAAATTCAGTGTTTAACCCGGCCACCTACATAAGACAATTACCAAGAAGCTTAACATAAAATATCACAAGAAAAGGGTCACATTAAAACGAAAAGAAGAGCAAATGGTTGCCGCGAAAACGAAATGTGGTCGCTTGTTCAGAAATAGCTCTGATCGAGCATTCATCTTGGATGTCGAGTCAATATTTCACGCTCACTCACTCCACTTTTAACGATAAAGGTGGCTATTACACATGTGATGATGTCTCCGCTGCACAACCTATCATCAGATTCGCTATTAAAGCGACATTCGAAGGCAAGATCCTCGTTTGGATTGCGGTGGCTCAGAAAGGTTTGAGTCGTCCGTTCATCTGAAAATTGGAGTTCGCTGTCAATAAGCAACGATATTTGAACAAGTGAATTCGCCGCCGTCTCATCCCCTACATCCGTAGAAATTACAATGGCGGCGATTACGTCTTCTGGCCAGACTTGGCCAACAGCGAATACTGCAAAATCGTACTCAGCCACTTCCGCCAGCAAAACATCACTTTCGTAGAGAAGTCCGACAACCCGGCTAAAGTTACCGAATTTCGACCATTTGAGTGGTTCTCTGAGCGTATCTCAAGTACAAAGTGAAACCAAAGAAAATTACTGATCTATGTTTTCCCTCAACACCACAAGGGCTGAAATTCTCGGAACTTAGGCCAGGCAGTAATACTGTAGATTATACAGTACATAGGTGTCCAATGACTTTGTAAAGAAATATTATTTATAAATCAAAATTTGCGAATAACCAAGTTAAATATTCACGAATGTTGAAATGTTCTGCATTTTCTATTTTGCGAATAATCAAAACTCACGAATGTTAAATCCGCGACTGTTAAGGGATCACTGTATACGCAAATGATAACAAAAGTGTTTTTACTTAATTTAGTAATCAACTGTATAAGGCAATTCATATAAAAGTCTTAGTCGAATATAGTGAAATTTCAGAAAGACTCCTGTGATACTATAGTAAGCTAAATTTCAGTTGTTTCCTAAACGTGAAGGAATGATAAGAAATTTTCCGAAAATTGTCATTTTTCGTTTTTTTATTTTTATTTTATTTTTCCCGTTTTCATTTTTTTTGCTGATGATTTAGTGTTCTTTCGAAGAATTATCATTAAAACACAAAAAGCAGAATTATTAAAATCGAAGCATCTGTTCCAAAAGCTACGCGTGCATGTGAATTAAGTACTAACTTCTTTGTTGGAAGCCAGTAAATAGAAATTGACACTTAGTTATAAATTCGTCGAGTATTTCTCTAGATATTCGACAAAATATCTAAAATCGAATGTGTGCAACTTTTGATCATATATTGTCAGCTTTATTGCCATCAAACCATTCTTTTGGACATATAGTGTATTTCAGAGATTTCGAGCTTATTTCAATTTATTTTCAAATCACCCAATTCTACAGACTTTATCCGATTTTATGGTTCCGTACTTAAAAAGGGAAAACGGAACCATTCTGAGATCACTTCTGTGTCTGTCTGTCCATCTGTCACAACCAGCGGTGTAGTCCTGGGAAAAAAAGTGGGGGGACGCTGATAATTTTGAATATTAGGGTCTGTATCACGCATAAGAGAAACTTGATTTTGAACCTTGCTTTTCATTTTTCAATTGCAGAGAAAAGTAATTGAAAAATAATTAAATTTAAATTTAAAAATTAAAAATGTAAATTTAATTGAAATTAATTTAATCAAAGTTTTTTATCTGTTGAGCATTAAATGGCTTGCTGTAGAATTAAAAATATAAAACCTTATTTCATGTTTGAATTTTTTTGGAATAGAATTCGTAATTCAGTAACACTAATTCAAGCAATGGGATTTTTATTAGAATATTTTGCATTATTTATATTGGAAATAGTTATAGGACAAATGTTTTCCACTGCGAACATTAAAAATTATAACATTTTTACTTTATGGTCAAAGTATTGTATAATCATGGCAAGAAAAAATAAGAATATGGAATTTTGGTATATCTTTACTTTTTGAAGTCCCCTGAATTCGTTTTGCCCATCGTTAAAATTCTCTATATATGTTGGTATTTCCTTTTAGGATCCGCTTTTTACCATGAGTTAATATACTATATGTGTGTTTGGGTTGGGTTGATTTTTGACGGCCGATTATCAACTCGAGGGATATAGGCCCTAGGGGGAGTGCCCTTCGTGGGGATCTTTCTAAGGGAACCTAACCCGTATTTACGCATGGGAATCCACGGTTTCGAAAAAAACTACGAAAACTCCGAAACGGTTAGGCTGACGGGCGCGATTGGGTTCGAACCCAGCACCTCCCGTCTACCAGCTTCGAGAGCAGAACCTCTCGGCCACTGGTGGGGCCTATATGTGTGTTTGAACATGATAGTGCTCAAACGGTGTTTTCGTCTGAGCTCAGATTTTCCAAAGGATAAGCATAGATACAAATATCATTTACATACCACTCAGCTAATTAATATTTTATTCAGCCTAATATTTAAAAGAATTTCATAAAGTGCATAATACAGAGTTCCCAAATGATCTACAACCCCCCACCCCCAAGTCTCTTTTTAGGTGCGTTCGTAATTATATAAATACGTAGCACCTATAGTCGTCGTTCAGTCCGTCTGTCCGTCTGTCTGTCCGCATATAACAGAGCAAAAACTACCCAACCGAATGGCCTGAAATTTTAAATATATTATTGTTGCAAAATTTGTCGAACCATTTCAAATTTTATGAAAATCGGATGAATAGTTTAATTACTGGGACAGTCAAAAGTTTTTCTTTACATTAGGGCCAATGGGAAAAATTATTGCAAGTGTATTTTAATGATGTTACAGCCTTCCGAATGGTCTGGAATTTGAAATATATAATTGTTGCAAAATTTGGTCGAGCCATTTCAAATTTTATGAAAATCGGATGTATAGTTTAATTACAGGGACAGTCAAAAGTGTTCCGTTACATTACGGGGAATGGGGGGGGGGGATATTGCAAGTGCATTTTAATGATGTTACAGACTATGCACTTATGAAATGCAAAAAAATGTACATTCAGTACAATATGAGGTGCAAAAAATAATTATAAAACTAGTTATAGTACGAAAATTTGCCACGTTTGACGAGCAATTTCCAACTTGTTTAGAAAAAGGTTCATGCTTTTTTATCCATTTAGACCCCTTTCAGTGACTGGGAGGGAAAATTACTAATGTGGAAAAATCGCCGCAAAAAAACTCAAAAATTGCATAAAAAAGTAGCAAAAAATTCAAGAATCGCTCTACGAATTCCCAATCAATTTTATTGGAAAGAGGACAAAAAAATATATTAAAATGGACGAAAAAATTGGAATAGGATTCCTTTTTAAAATGTCAAAAAATTGCCGCAAAACACGATAAAACTCTAACAATTGCATTAAAAAATGCGAAAAATTAAAAAGTCGCAGTCAGAACTTGAATAAACTTTATTGAAAACAGGAAAACATTTACTACAACGGGCTAAAAAATAAACCGGATTCCTTTTACTAATGTGAAAAAATCACCGGAAAACGCATAAAAATAGGAAAAATTAAAAAAAAAAATTAGACGAAATTTACTACAGTAGGCTACAACATTGTAACCGGAATTCTTTAAAAAATACCAAAAAAATTGCCGTGGAATGAAAGAAAAAACTTTAAAAATCGGTAAAAATTCAAATCGCAGGACGCAATCGCGAAATCGCGAAATCACAAAATTTATTACATTAGGGCTAAAAGTTTGAAACTTAATTTCTTTTACGAATGTCAAAATATTGAAAGTAAACACGAATAAAAGCTGCAGAAAATATTCGCAGAAAAATTAAAAAATCGCCTTACAAATTCTGAACAAACTTTACTGAAAAAGATTAAAAGACAAAATTTACTACATTGAGTTAAAAATCTGAAATCGAATTCCTTTTATTAATGTGAAAAAAAACACCGCGAAACATAATTAAATATGCTAAAATGAAAAAAAAAATAATAATAAAAAGAATGCAAAAACTGACTTCTTGGGGCATAACTTTAGACATAGATGTACCTTGCCTTCATCTTGTATCTGTATGCGCAGCGCTCACTTCAACACACAAACTTCTATCGTTTTTATAGATTTGGTTTTGTTTTCGATTTTGTCGTAGAAGTATATGTGGCATTCTCACATAATTTTAACTTTTATATATTTTTCAGTCCCTGAATAATAATTTTTATTTTAGTACATATTCTTGCGGTTTTTTAATTTCGTATACTGGAAAACATCCCATTGCATGACTGCATAACAATATTAACGAGAGAAATAAGTTTTGGACAATGTATGGGGTCTCAATATACCACGAAATTCGTATACCGTCCCGTGTCCCTGATGCTGATTTTTAAGTTTGGAGCTGTCTGTATAAAATTGTTTCAATAAAAGTAATTCGATGTCATTTTTTTTCCAAAACTTGGAATATTGTGTTATTTAAATATGTAGCAAAAAATTAACCTGCACACATTTTTACGGTTGTTATTATTTTTTTAACTCTGTCCCTGGGTTTTAGTAGATTCCTTACCGTCCCTCTTGCTAAAATTATACATAAAATCACTTCAGATGCAGACATAGAATTTTTTTCAACTTTTTTCTCATGCAGAAGTATGCTAGAGAAAGATTTATTAAAGCACATAAATTAACGTCTGAATTCCATTTTTAGCTCACAGGCTATCAAAGCCTGAGAGCTAATGTGCCCGCCCGTTCTGTATGTATGTATGTATGTATGTATGTATGTATGTATGAATGTACGTACGTATGTACGTAACGCGATAACTCTTGATAGAAACATCCGATTTGCTTCAAAATTTTTTCCTAGGTTCACCGTGATAAGGCGCTTCCCTGATTAGTTTTTGGAGTTCATTGGTTAAGGATAAAGGGGGAAAAACGGGGTTAGTCCACACCCCACCCCCTTAATTCAGATAAATGGGTTTTTCATGCAGAATGATTCGATTTGCTCCGAATTTGGTATAGCGGTTTATTATGTTAAGGAACTTCCCTGATTAGTTTTGGGGGTTCATTGGTTAAGGGTAAAGGGGGAAAAACGGGGTTAGTCCACCCCCCTTAATTCAGATAAATGGGTTTTTCATGCAGAATCATTCAATTTGCTCCGAATTTGGTATACCGGTTTATTATGTTAAGGAACTTCCCTGATTAGGTTTGAGAATTCATTGGTTAGGGATAAAGGGGGAAAAACGGGGTTAGTCCACCCCCCTTAATTCAGATAAATGTGTTTTTCATGCAGAATGATTCGATTTGCTCCGAATTTGGTATAGCGGTTTATTATGTTAAGGAACTTCCCTGATTAGTTTTGGGAGTTCATTGGTTAAGGGTAAAGGGGTAGAAACGGGGTTAGTCCACCCCCCTTAATTCAGATAAATGGGTTTTTCATGCAGAATCATTCAATTTGCTCCCAATTTGGTATACCGGTTTATTATGTTAAGGAACTTCCCTGATTAGTTTTGGGGGTTCATTGGTTAAGGATAAAAGGGGAAAAGGGGGGTTAGTCCACCCCCTTAATTCAGATAAATGGGTTTTTCATGCAGAATCATTCGATTTACTCCGAATTTGGTATACCGGTTTATTATGTTAAGGAACTTCCCTGATTAGTTTTGGGGTTCATTGGTTAAGGGTAAAGGGGGAAAAGGGAGGTTAGCCCGCCCCTCTTAATTTAGATAAATGGGTTTTTCATGCAGAATGATTCGATTTGCTCCGAAGTTGGTATACCTGTTTATTATGTTAAGGAGCTTCCCTGATTCGTTTTGGCGATTAATTGGTTAAGGATAAAGGGGGGTTAGTCCACCCCCTTAATTTAGATAAATGTTTTTTTTTTTTTTTGCAAGATTATTCGATTTGCTCCAAGTTTGGTATACCGGTTTATTATGATAAGGAGCTTCCCTGATTAGATTTGGAGGTTCACTGGTTAAGTATAAAGGGGGAAACGGGGGCTAATTCCCCTTCACTTATTTTTTTTGAGGGGCATTATCCTTTAAAATAAGAGTATAATATACAATTAGTGTGAATAGTCTGTGAGCTCAATGCCATCAGTTTAGCTGGGCACTTTTCTTTTTTATTTATTTATTAAAGGTACATATATATTAAGACAGACTATAAATACAATTAAATATAATAAACCCAACTGGAGTGAAAAATTAGCTAATTTTTCACTCCAGTTGGGTTTATTGTATTTAATTGTATTTATAGTCTGTCTTAATATATGTGTACCTTTATTAAATAGAGAAAGAGTGGCTAAAATTCTTTGACAGGAAATTTACTGCAGAATTTAAATCAGCATTTAAACATCAATTTCAAGCATCGTGGCTTTATGGGTAGTCTTACCGCCCCTAAGGTTTATTCCTGCACTTTTTGAGGTAAATTATTATTATTTTTTATTTAATCCAATGTAAATAACTGTTTCTAAAAATGAATTAACATTGCGGCTATCACTTAGTCTTTACATGATTTGCCTAAACTTAGATGGTAATTTACCTTACCGTCCCATCCTTACCATCCCTTTTTTCCCCTTACCGTCCCTTTTTTCCTGTACCGTCCCCTTTTTTCCCTTCTTTGGCACCCCTTTAAGACAATGTTATACCAAAATTTTGTACTAAAAATACTACATTGTTCTTTATTTCTTATTTGAATGTCCTGTGGGTACTATGCAAATTCATTATAAGTAAAAATTTAGAAGAAAATAAAAAGTTATAGTGGTAAAATGGTAAGAAAAATTAAACTCGCAAATTTAACTTAAACCTCAGTTAAATTAAAGAAATTTCGCTGCTGAAAATTTTTCGACCATTTTTTCTTTATTTTGAATCATTAAGGCATTCGTCTATCAGTTTAAAATGTTATTTTATTAAATTTAATTTCGCCAGAATTTTATTCCTGAAAGTTAAAAATTTTGTGGGAATGCATCATATCCCACTTGTTAAAGGAAATCTTAATTAAAATTTCTCCTTATTTTTATACTTCTTAAATATTTTATCAGAAGAAAGTACTGGAATCTTTTTGGTGGATTTACATGTTTTAGGATGTTTAAAAATCTTCTTTCTCTCTGTATGTGATACAAATTTTGTAGCCACTCCGGCTGTATTCCAAAAACTAAAGCATGGGATTTCATCAAATGCCATATTTAATAAGACTGCACATACAAGTGTGTCAGGCCGACTCCGTGGCTATTTGTCAACAGTGATTTTCATTTCGCTGTTGACGGTCGGGTGCGCCTTCTGGCTCTGCCTCCCCCCTCTTTTATTCCATAGTTTTATTTTTTCTTTAATTTATAAGCCCTGATGATTGGGGCCTTAAAGGATTCGAAATAGCTATATGCTTTTTAAAAATTACTTACATTTGTGTTCTTTAAACGTTGTTTCTCTCTTTTTAATATATTGACACAAAGTACAATCCTCTCCCCCCTTTTATGTCTTTTTAACATACAAGTGTTCATTAGGTTTTGGCGTATATGGCCCAACAGGTGTCAATGCTATGCTGCATTTTTCACAATTTACATGATAACTGTGTATCTAGCTATGCTTGGAAAGGAATTTCACCAAATTTAATATGTCACATGATTATGAATAATTTTTGATTCAATATTGGTTTTGCCATACTATGCTTTTTTTTATCAACGTTATAGCTTATCTCAGCGTCTATTGAATAGAAAGGAACTAGATTTTCTGTTTAAAGTTAATAATTAACAATATATATATTAACCTAATACTAAATTTTAATACTCAGCAATTTGTATTGAAAGTCTGGAGTATATTTTAAAAATTTCCTTGCATATTTAGGAATACTCGATGCAGTATCTTTAGACAAATGGTCTCTTTTTTTTAAATATAAATGGTCTCCTGAAGTCCCTCCCCTTTTTAAATAAAAATAGTCCTTTTTCCCACTTTTGGGGATTAAAATGTGTTGGGAGTACTGATAATATAATAGAAAACACATTTGAGCGGCTGAACCCATAGATGACAATGTGTCCGGATTCTTTTGTATGTCCTTATAAAAGTACTGCAAATGTTTCACGCAACGTTTTACATAGTACTGTTTTCCACAGTTTTCCATGCATTTAAAATAATTACCGTTAACTGATGATGGTGTTCGAATTCTTTTAATGTCCCTGTAAACGAACGATAAACGCTATTTCCGATAGGGAACATGTTCTAACGAATTTCAATACCATACTATTCGTTATAGTTAAAGTATTAGAACGTCATTAACGTCTTGGCATTCAAACAATTTCCGCCCATTAAGCGTAATATAAAAAAACTCTTTTTGTTTTCTCGTAAACGAGATACTGATGCTATACACATCATTTACAATAGTGCATTGAACCTCAAAAATATGCAAAAAAAAAAATTAAAAATTATGACGCAATTTAAGTAAACTGATAGATGTTAAAATGTGAATAGGTGAACCAGCACAGTAAACACTTTTCAACTTTTTTGAAAAGCATTAAATGCCGTGTGGTGACTGGCATTAAAGAATAGTCCCAATGTAACCCGTGCATGTCGTAAGAGGCGACTAAAAGGGGTTGGGCGAAAGGCTGACAACCTTTCCCTGGAAAAAAAACCTTGTTGCGAAGCCCTTAAATACAGATGTTAGACGGACTGATCTCATGGTAAAACGAACTGGAACTGGAAAACGGCTTATGAATTTTAGAATTGGAACTTGGAATGTTTTAAGTTTATACAGAGCTGGTGCAGTGAAGCAACTACAGAGTCAGATGGATAGTTATAGACTGGACATATTGGCCATACAGGAAGTAAGATGGAAGGAGAGTGGGATAAGAGATATTGGTGACTTTACAATTTTTAATAGTGCAAGCAGAAGAAGAAACACGCATGGCACTGGATTTATGATCAGAAAATGCCTTAGAGAAAATATTATTGATTTTCACAATGTAAATGAAAGAATGTGTATCTTGAGATTGAGAGCAAAGTTTTTTAACATTTCAATAGTATGTGTCCATGCACCAACGGAAGATACCGAGGACGAACAAAAAGATACTTTTTATGAAACACTACGGATTGAATTTGATAAGATACCAAGACATGATGTTAAAATGGTAATAGGTGATTTTAATGCTAAAATTGGAAAAGAATACACTTTTGTACCAACAATTGGAAAATCTAGTTTACATGATCTGAGTAATGAAAATGGAATAAGAGCTGTGGACTTTGCTGCTTCTAACAACTTAATCATAAGTAGCACATGTTTTGAGCATAAGAACATACATAA
The DNA here is from genome assembly GCA_963932465.1 of Maratus speciosus. Lineage (NCBI taxonomy): Eukaryota > Metazoa > Arthropoda > Arachnida > Araneae > Salticidae > Maratus > Maratus speciosus. The sequence goes on along the minus strand of OZ010800.1, from coordinate 251,412,776 downwards.
AGAAACTTGGATTTCCCCTGATGGAAAGACAAAAAACCAAATTGACCATATTATGATCGACAGAAGACATGCTAGTGATGTTATGGATGTACGAAGTTACAGAGGTGCGGATTTAGATACTGATCATTTCCTTGTTATTATGAAATACAGACAAAGAGTTACAAGATTTCGAGATGCAAAAGGAACTAAACAAGTAAAATTTAAAACAAAAGATTTACTAAACATGCAGAGAAGAAAGGTTTATCAAAGTAAATTAACAGAAAGAATTGCTAGTGAATATGCTGAATTTAATGAAGAAGATATAATCAGTAGTAAATGGGCTAAATGCAAAAATATCATATTAAAAACTGCTGAGGAAGTAGTTGGAAAGGAAGAAAGGAGGGAAATTAATGAATGGTTTGATGATGAGTGTTGGCAACTGATTAAGGAAAAGAATAAAGCAAGAGAAAAAATGCTGAAACATAGAACAAGACAGAGTGAAAATCACTTTAAAACAATTAGAAGAAATACTCAAAAGTTGTTACGTATGAAGAAACGAGCTTTGGAGCAGAGTAAAATTCAAGAAATTGAAGACCTATCAGTATTAGGTGATATAAGCCAGATGTATTCAAAGCTTAAAGGCATCAAAAAGGGCTATCAACCACGCACCCTTTTTTGTAAAGACAGAAATGATAAACTTATTGGAGGACACGCAAATGTGACAGATAGATGGGCAGAATATTTTGAAGAATTGTTAAACAGGCAGTCAAATGACGAAAGAGAAATACAATCTAATCATAATGATTATGACATGAATGAAGAAAACTGTGAACCACCAACTGTAGAAGAAGTAAGGGATGCTATTGCAAAATTAAGAAATGGAAGAGCACCTGGTGAAGATTTGATAAGTGCTGAGCTTTTGAAATATGGTGGAGAGAAGTTGGTACAAATGTTACATGATCTAATAGTAGAGATTTGGCAGAATTAATATATACCAAATGAATGGAATGGTGCTATTGTTATCCCAATTCATAAAAAGGGAAATATCTTAAATTGCCAGAATTATAGAGGCATAGCCTTATTAAATGTTACATATAAAGTGTTGCCAAAGATTATTGCAAAGCTATTAGAACCGTATGCTGAAGTGGTGATAGGTGATTATCAGTGTGGTTTTAGGAAAGGAAGATCAACAGTGGATCAAATCTTTAGTATCAGGAACATCCTTGAAAAATTCTATGAACAAAATATTAATTTGCACCAATTGTTTGTTGATTTTAAACAGGCCTATGATAGTATAAGCAGAAATAAGTTATTTGAAATATTAAAGGAATTTAAAATACCTGATAAAATAGTTAAGCTTATAAAATTAACACTGGAAAATACAAAAGCTAAAGTTAAGGTACAGGGAAGACTTTCAAGAGAATTTGCAGTGAATTCAGGTCTAAAGCAAGGTGATGTTCTCTCGACAATTCTTTTTAATTTATGCCTGGAGAAAATAATTAGAAGTATTTACAACAGAGGTGGTACTATTATGAATCGCTCCCTCCAAATCCTTGCATTTGCAGATGATGTTGATATAATTGCTAGGAATAAGAAAGTCTTGATTGAAACATACAATAAATTAGACACTGAAGGAAGAAAACTAGGCCTCGTGGTTAATAAAGAAAAAACAAAATACATGAAAATGGACCGAATGAAATCACCGGCAACAGCAGCTTTAACAATAAATAATGATTTACAATTTAATGAAGTAACAGAATTTAAATATTTAGGATCTACGATCACCTGTGATAATATGGTAGAAGCAGAGATTAAAACCCGACTTGCAGCAGGAAATAGATGCTATTTTTCTCTTCGAAACATTCTAAAATCACCTCTAATATCTCGAACATCCAAACTTAAAATTTATAAAACTGTTATAAAACCAATAGTAATTTATGGTAGTGAGACCTGGACCACTACACAAAAAGATGGAAAGCTACTTATCACTTGGGAAAGGAAGATCCTAAGACAAATTTTTGGACCTATTAAAGAAGACAATACATGGCGTATAAGGACAAATATGGAGTTAGAACAGTTATATAATGAAAAAGATATAATAAATACTATAAAAATAAGAAGAATGCAATGGTTAGGCCATCTAATCAGAATGAGGGATGAGCGAAGCACAAAGAAGATTTATAGTGGTAATTTAATTGGGAAAAGAAGTATTGGTAGACCCAGGAAGAGTTGGATAAAAGAGATAGAAAAAGATCTTGCAGAAAACCAAATTATAAATTATAAAGTAAAGGCCAGAGATCGGAAGGTCTGGAGAAGTATATTGAGGGAGGTCAAAATTCTACATGGATTGTAGCACCATTGTGTAAGTAAGTAAGAAAAGCATTAAAAATCAATACCTCATTTCTTAAAATTGTTAATTTATTGGTGTGTTCATTTTCTAAAACAAATAATAAGTTTGGAAAGTCTGCGCCCTCCCGCGTCTCTAGCGTCCCCCTTGAAAATATAAAGTAAGGGGACGCTCGAGATAAAATAAAAAAGTCCTTCCGGCCAATGCCGGGAGGAAGAGGTAGCTTTCATATTCCTTATTTAAAAAAAGCCAACTTATATTATTCAAACACACGAAGCTCAATTAAGTGGAAACCGAATGTAGGAGATTCAATACTAATTTTTATCAATACTAAATCATTATGAATGAGAATTTCGCGAAATTAGTCAGCTGTATCCAAGCTGCTTTTATTTAAAGTAACTTATATTTGGCTGCCAAATTCGGCGATTTCTTAAAGTGCCTGCCATTTTAAGACAACATGGTGGATGAGGCTAACCAGTGAACTTGGTCGAGACCTTAGTAATTGCTGTGCATATGCTCACTCACATCGGAATCGGTTGATATATACGAGTGCTGTCGCAGGCAAAAAATCAGATTTTTCAAAATGTCACCCACGTTACAAATTGAAACTGCTATATCTGAGCCATTTTTTAAGATAAAGACAAACAAAAAATGCTCCTGAATCCTTACATCAAGGTCAAATACTTAAGAAAGAAACCTTTTTCAATTTCTAATTTTGTTGCATCTCACTTTAAATATATATTTTTTTTTATTTAATGGCCGCCATTTTGAAACAAGATGGCTGATGAAGCTGGCCAGCGAACTTGGTCGAGATATTGATGTATACTATCCACATGCCTTCTTCCATCGAAATAAGCGAATACGTGTGGTATCGCGTGACAAATATAAGATCGTTTCAAAGTGTTAGCCATGATAGAAATTCAAAGTGCTATAATTCAACCACTTTTTAAGATATAAACAAAAGAACAAATTTTCAGAAACAAAAACTGCTCCAGAATCTTTGTATCAAGGCCAAACACATAAAAAAAATCTTTTTCATTTTCAATTTTTTAATACCTCATATTAAATTTTAAATTACATTTTTTTTAAAATGGCAACCCTTTTGAAACAAGATGGCGAATGAAGCTGGCCAACGAACTCGGTTGAGACATTGGTATGTACTATGTACAGACCAAATTACATTCAAATCGGTTCATAAATACGCCTGTTATCGCGTGACAAAAATCAGGTCGTTTTAAAATGTCAGCCACAATAGAAATTCAAAATGTTATAACTCAGCCATTTTTTTAGATATAGACAAAGCAAAACCTGTTCCGGAATCGTTGTATTAAGGCCAAACACATACGAAAAAAATCTTTTTCATTTTCCAATTTTTTAGTATCTTATTTTAAATTTAATATTTTTAAATGGCCACCATTTTGAAACAAGATGGCGGATGAAGCTGGCCAACGAATTCGGTTGAGTTATTTGTATGTACTATGTACACACCAAGATACATCCAAATCGATTCATAAATACGTCTGTTATCACGTGGCAAAAATCAGGACGTTTCAAAATGTCAGCCACGCTAGAAATTCAAAATGCTATAACTCAGCCATTTTTTAAGATATAGACGAAACAAAAACTGCTCCCGAATCTTTTTATCAAGGTCAAACACATAAGAAAAAAATATTTTTTCAATTTTCAATTTTTTGGCACCACATTTCAAATTAAAATTTTTCTTAAAATTTTAAATGGCCGCCATTTTTATACAAGATGGCGGATGAAGCTGGCCAACGAACTCGGTCGAGACATTGGTCTGTACTATGTATAAACGAAGTTACATCCAAATCGGTTCATAAATACGCCTTTTATCGCGTGACAAAATTCAGGACGTTTCAAAATGTCAGCTTCGCTAGAAATTCAAAATGCTATAACTCAGCCATTTTTTAAGATATAGACGAAACAAAAACTGCTACGGAGTCTTTGTATAAAAGTCAAATACATAAGAAAAAATATTTTTCCATTTTCAATTTTTTGGTACCACATTTCAAATTTAAAATTTTTTTAAATTTTTTAAATGGCCGCCATTTTGAAACAAAATGGCGGATGAAGCTGGCCAATGAACTCGGTCGAGACATTGGTATGTACTATGTACACACCGAATTACATCCAAATCGGTTCATAAATACGAGAGTTACAGTGTGACATAGGTCAGATATATATATATATATATATATATATATATATGTATGTCAATTTTGAACGGAGGGTGGTTTCGGGGTCTGGGGGTCATGATCGATGAAAATATACCAAAGTTTTTTGAAATCGCTTTCCTCCGAACGGCTGCAATAGGTAGCTTTTTGTAAAGAAAGCTACCTAAAAGTGAGGAGACGCCGTCCCCCTGCGTCCCCCCTCGACTATACCACTGGTCACAACCATTTTACTTGTAAACTATGGAATGTGGAAAGTTCAAATTGGGGGAACTAATAAAGAGTTCTGACATATTACAGATTATTAAACATTCACAAATATATTTAGGAAAAATGTAGAGGGTCAAATTAAGTTACTTGAAAAAAAAATCGTTTCTTTGTATATCGTGTTGGGTATCGCGTGAAAATTTTCGTAACGCTGAACTCAAAAAAAGCATTCCTTTTAATTTTAGGAATTATATTTGCAGATATATTGTTGAAAGTGTAGTGCAAAAATATGTCACCCCCCCCCCCTCTATTTCCTAATCTACTGAAACTAAAATTATGAAACAATTAGAGGTAGTAGACGTTAATTTAAACCCTTTTCCGTTTTTCCGCGTTTTTTCGTTACACACCAATTTTGATTTGCAGGCATTCAGCAAAGGTGTTGAGGAGCGCTGGAGGTACCTATTGTTGCAGAAATATAAAAGCATTGTTGATAATGATTTTCGAAAAAAATCGTCGGTAATTAGCTACGATATTAACCCTGAAAATCCGGGCGGTTTCTACATACTTATAATGACAGGGGCGGCGTACTCTATGTACTATCATATTTTAAAGCCCAGATAACTTTTAATGATGTATTTGTATAAAATCAATAAACGTCAAATTGTTAAAAACAGACTAATTTAATTAGAATTAATCACATAAATACTATAGGATTCGCGACTAGTTTGCATTGAGTGGATTTCTCAATACGCTTCTCGTGTCTTTAAAAGTTAATTAAAAACCTATCTGGAAAAACGCGGCACGGACCAAGGCGGCGTTGCAACTTTGCGACCTCCTTTCGAAGCGCGCTTAGCACAATGTCAAGTTTAAACTTTGAACAAGGGTTTCGTTTTTAGCTACACTGTAAAAAGAAAAGATTCTTACTGCGCTGAATTTAGTTTTATGAAAGGCCAAATGAAGTTTAAATATTCATTACTTTTATTGTCAGTACCGAATTAAGTCCATCATAAACAGATTAGGATAAGATTAAAAAAAGAGTATATAGAATAGAATAGCAATATTTGATATTATTTAGGCTTCATATCTCTTTGAACTTTTATGGTATATCCATTCATACTTTTCTAGTATATACAACTATAACCAACCCTACGTTGTATAGTTTTTTACAAAGTCTTATTATTTTTTTAGCAACGATTTTTTTTAATAATACAGTTAATAATTCATATATTTATTGTACGGAACTCTCTGAGAACGAGTAATACTCGCACTTAACCATTTCTTAAGGTATATGAGAATTGTGAAAATTTTTATACAGAGCTCAGAAACCGTTTCTTCCACTTATAAATGAATATGGTAGGTTATAATACTGTTAAATAATAAAACTTTGTATGAATCACCATAAAAAAAAGCACACACAGGGCGCGTTTCAAGATGGAAATTCTAACAGCCCGTCATCAGCTAATGTAAACACGTGTCCGTAAGGGGACAAGGTCAGAAACGCGTTTTGTGTGTTCTTTTGTTTTATGGTGATTCATACAAAGTTTTATTATTTAATTGTGATTTATCGACAGTTTTTCGGTGCTGTTTTATCTATAATACTGTTGCAACATTCTTTTAGATTTTTTTAAGTTTCTCCGTAGCAAGTCCCACTGAAATAACTTTATTTAGCACAGAACCGCGGGAAATTTTACTCAAGTTAAAAAAAAACATGTTTGACACCAGAATTTTGATTTATATCTATTTAACTTATTTGTTTAAATTGTTTTTATGTAGTTTATTTTTAACTTATTTTTGGGGAAAATTTCTGGTTCGAATCGACATGTATTCATTTGGTACGGGTTAAAATGGCCCGTCATCGCGATTCTAGTGTTAATAAATTTGACTATACAGTGTGTCCCTTCTTATCGTTCACGAAAAGTTAATTCCTAAACCGTTAATTTTAGAGACTACCAAATTCCAATTTCTTCATCATGTGAAAATACTTTTACATCAAACTAGCTTCTTTTTTACAAACATGCAGTATTTAAATTTTTATAAGACTTCTGGGTCTAACTTTCACAACTCCTTAAAAAATAACTGATTTGACTTAAAATTGATATTTATATGATGGAGAAAAACGTTTGAAACATTTTGACATTAGCATACCTGCCAACTGCTACGAAAAAATCGTAGTTGCTACGATTTGGACCTATAAACTACGATGCTACGAAAATCGATCTTAAACTACGATTTTTTGCAAAAAACACTAGCGCATTTTTTTTTTTTCTAGTTGCGATTTTTATACCGCGCAGCATATTTTTTAGGAGTGATTTCCGAAATTTCCAAAATCTTAAATTATTGATTGCCGAAAGTTTTAACATATTGATCATTAGTCCAAAAATTCGGACATTAAAAAAATGCTCATAGGGGGGGGGGGGGGGGAATGTGGACCGCAAAACATACTTCTTAACATAAAACCCTCTTTATGTATATTAACCACGTGTGAATCGTGTTTCTGTAAATATTTATACAGGAATTCCCTTCCTCAGAAACAGGGGTGCCATTTTAAAGTTTGCAATTTTTTTTTCTTTTATTGAATTTTCCCAAATTAGTTTGTGAATCGATCGCGGAAAAGATTGAGAATTTCTTCAAATGATCGTGTAAAAATATCGGGTATCTCAGAAACAAATAATGATTATCTTAGGTCGCTGAATAAAATCGCTAATTTCGTTAACAGTTCAAAAAAAAATTGTGAATTTCGTCAGAAGATTGCGCAAAAAATTACGAATTTCAATAAACCATCGAGAGAAAAATATTGCAAATTTCGTCAAAAGGTCGTGGAAGAGTAGTGAATTTTGCTAGTTGGTCGTGAAAAGATATCGAAAATTTTGCCGATCGGTTGCGATAAACTATCGCGAATTTCGATAAATGACCGTGTAAAAGAAGAAAAAAAAATCAATTTCGTCAATTGGTCGCAGAAGAAAATAAATTTCATTAAAAGATCATGGTAAAAACGTGAATTTTGTCAAATTATCACAGAAAGAAAACGCGAATTTCGTCAAAAGATCAGTAAGAAAATTCAAATTTCACGGAAAGATCACTTAAAGAAAACACTAATTTCGTCAAAGGATCGTGGTAAAAAATGTGAACTTCGTCAAAAGTTCATGGTAAAATGTGGCGATTTCAACAAAGAATCGTGATAGAAAAATGTGAATTACGATCGTGGGAAAAAAAAAAAATGTGAAAATCGTGAAATGATCGCGGGAAAAAAATCTCAAATTTCGTCAAAATTTACTGCACTGGGTTAAAAAGTTGATACAAGGCTCCCTTTACAAATGTCAGAAAAAAAAACAAGCAGAAAAAAAAAAAAAAAACTCTGCGAAATGAAAAGAAACTCTAAAAATAGTATAAAGATTTTCAGAGGAAAAAATTTACTACATTGAGTTGAAAGACCTTATTCCTTTCGCGAATGTCAAATGATGGCTGCGAAACACAAAAAACCAACCAACCAACCTCCAGATTAATTTTAATTTTGTTGCTACGATTTCTCATTTTCAAAAGTTGGCAGGTCTGCATTAGATTGGACCACGAGGCGAGTCTCGCAGTGTTTATGGGGAATTATCCATATTTGATTGGCTTTTGCTAATATTTGTGGGAAACAATCGAGACGCTGATTAATATTTAAAAAAAAGCGTCATCGTGACGTTGGATAACGTCAGAAATGTTTTGTCGTCCATTATATCTATAAAACTAACCGTTTTTTAAAAAGCTATTGATCAACGATGCGAAAGGACACACTATACATTGTTAAGGGGTCTATCAGATTACTTTGGTTATTTGGCATATAACATTAATTCTAATCAATTTATTTTTATATATGAGTATAACTGGAAAACGCATATCTATTTAGGGTAGATTGGGTGAAGATGCCGTAGTTTTTGACTTAACTGTTTTAAAAATCGCCTGTTGTTTTTATTTGTTATTTATTGATTTCTTGTTAAAGTTTGGACTCTTATGTATAATTTTAAAACTCATTTCATTTTACAGATATTATAGAAAGCATCAAAAATTCTGTTTTTGTAAACACTTGCATTTCGGCATCTTTCCCCAAGGTATGGGTAAGATGGCCGACTATCTAGGGGTAAGATTCCTTCTGGAGTTTCCATGTAAACAATAATTTTTGTGAAGCAGTATAATACACAATGAAGACGAATAAAAGTAATTTTAATATTTTAGACGTACTAAAGTTGTTAACTTACTAAATATTAGGAAATTACAAAAATGTGAATATAACAAACGTTGACAATTTAATAAAAGAACAAACTAATATTTCAAGAAAAAAAAGGTCATGTTCTACTTAACCTTTAAAAGAATTATGTCTCTTACGTATGCCTATTTTAAAACATTATAACAAGTTTAAATACTCTAAAGCCACTGTCATAAAGTGCTATAGAGTCCATGTTTTTTGTTGATATTTTTCATATGTCCCTTTGTTCGTTTCAGCAATACCTCAGGTCTGACACAAACTGAACTTTTGTTTAGGAACTTTAAGCAACTTTTATATAACCAGCAGTTTCACGGAATGCACTTGATCCAATCACATTTTTCCGAGGTTTATTGTACTTACTAGACACTCTGAACACTCTTCCCCATTCACTTTAAAAAAATCCTCATCTTCTGAATCTTGGTAGGGAATTTAATCATCATCCATATTATCATCGTCTGTTGAAGATTCTCTCTTTCTAGCCTTTGACTTCTTCTTATCTAATTCCTTTTTAGAAAGGACACACGTGACTTGAAACACGTGGAAATTCGCAGTTGCTATAGTCACACCGATTTAGTTTGTCTTTTATTGGCCTTTAAAATTATTTTTATGTGAATATTAAAATAAAAAACAAAATTTTGGTGAAAATTACATCATATTTAAAAGGATACATTTAAAATGTATATAATTTAAAATACATTTCTTATAGCGTTTTTATAAAATGATTTACTTAGCCATTTTATTCAAGCTAATTTTAAATTGTTGGGTTGATCTTAGTTAATCAATCACGAAAATAGCCGTTAGCTGTGTCGACAGCAATTTATTCGGCGTTAAAATCCCTTAGCCAAAGGGAAATGAATGGAAACTTGATTACAGGAGATCGACACTAGTCGTTTAATTATGATTTAATCTTTTCAAAGCAGATAGAATTAATGTGTTTTTACACTCTGTTGTGTCTGGATGGAATTATCTATAACTATCTTATATACTACCGATATTTACATTGATTAAAATTATTTATAACAGCATTTAACATCAAAATTTTGACAATGATTAAAATTAATAATTATTAAATAATTATGTATAACGCCAATAAAGTTTATTTACTCGTATAAGGCATAATACATATAGAAACCTTTCAAATTATGTCCCCGTAACAGTTTAATATTCTTTTATGTCACTTTAAACAATTACAAAACTGATGATTTTAATCAATGATTTTTTTTAATCAGTTGATTAAAACCACGATATAATCACTGATATAAATTATCCTATTAAAATCACTGACAAATTAGTTAATAGCCAAGAGTAATTTAAACAATGAAGCAAAAACCAGGCATTTGACAGCAACTTAAAATAACAGGCATCTTACCCCAAGGGAAAACAACCGGCATCTTACACCGCAAAATTTTCGTCGATTCACTCCAAAATATTAGGCAAGACCGTCCGCCATTTGTAATTCGCAGAAAGGCCAGGTGCCAGTATTCTCTAAAAACATTAGGTTTATTTCTCTAGTGTTTAAACTAAGGCTTATTTAGGCAAATAAAGTAGTCACGTAAAAGATTTTGGACACGTTACAGAAGTGTTAAGACGAAACAGCAATAAAAATGTATCACTTAAAAATTTAAAATAACAATGGAAACGGAAATTAAAGTATCAGTAGGGAACCCTCTTCCTTAAAACTGAGCGGCGTTTACCTACAGCGCCTGCGCATAAGGAAACTACGTGATACGGCATCTTGTACAACTCGGCATCTCACCTGAAGTTACCCTATTTATTTATCCTTTTGAATCTGTCTCTTACTGTCTTTGTATGCATAAATATATAAATATGTGTGTAAGGGTGTTTATTATTTTAAAAATTTCATTATATTTCAGGTTGTCTCACATTTTCAGAAAAAAGGTTCAAAAATTGAAGAAGTGTCGTTGCCATTGTTAAAACATAGCAGTTTTATATTTTTCAATGCTTTATTTTCATCAATTCCTGATGTGGAAAAAACGATAACAGCTGGTAAAGCTAAACTAAATCCAGTTCAAGAGCTCATTAAATTTCTTTGTTTTCGATCAATGTTTACAGTGGGTTTTGTCTTCGCTTTGAATGCCAAAAATGCTTTCTTATATGATGAAAGTAAGGTAGACTTTTATGAGAAAATTAAAAACACACTTGCCGATCAACTAAATACTTTGTTGGATGAAAATTCTGTTTTAATAATGCCAACATTGCCCTTCCCAGCACCCTACCATAATGAAATTTATGTGTTAACTGCAAGTGTAGGCTACACAGCTATTTTTAATGTACTTGGTTTACCAGCAACACAGTGTCCAGTTGGAATGAATAAGCAAGGACTACCAGTGGGATTACAAATTGGAAGCCGGAGTGGAAATGATCCTTTGACTGTCTCTTGTGCTCTGGAAGTTGAAAAAGCTTTTGGTGGTTGGAAAGCACCATAGTAATTTAGGTTAATAATTCTTTAAAAATATTTAATCAAATGATATATACTGTTTAGATGTTTAAAAAAATTATTTTTAAGTATTATGTCGTATGAATGTAAACGTTTCTAGTCAAATTATTTTAAAGAAATTGGCGAATTTTAATTGTATATTGTTACATAATTACTTTGTGCTTCTATACACTTTTTGTATGTATTTAAAAATTCCCACCTCTTTCCTTTTTACATAATAGTTAACAATAAATTTCTTTGTACAAAACTCAGATTTCAGTTTATAAGACAAATAATAATCACCAGCTGTATCTGGGCTGTACAAAAAGGTGTCAAATTCCTTAAATTTTCTTTTCTTAGTTTTTCTTTCAAAATGATAGCGGAGTACACAGAAATTTATCATGGAAAAAACAAACTTACCGGTTTCGTATTTCTTACCTTTTCTCTTTAAATTCGTTCCTCAATGCATACGAAAATAGCAAACAATTCCTTGCTGAAATTCTGTTAAATGACCTAACCCGATTACTTTTCGTCCAGGCGACATCACTCTTTGGGGGCGGCAGGATAGGCTTCTTGTCAGCTCGGCAAATTGCCTCTCGATCATCTCATCTCAACTATTATTGAATCAATTTTGAAGCTTTTCCCTATTAGTTTTCAATTACATGTTTACTTGTAATCTTTTGCCGAGTACATCACGGTGTCATATCGCTCACCTGCAAGAAAGTGACACGTCTCGCAAAATTCAATTTTGTGTTTTATTCCATAAATAGGTGTGTCATAGGTTCGTCTAGCTACAGGCAAAGTATTATTCGTGTCGTTATAGGAAAAACCACTATATTATAGGAACCCGGGCAGAACGGGGTACCGAGTTGAAAATATGTTTTAAAAATACAAAAGGGTTAATTAAGAGAGCTGAAAAAATTTCTATGAGCACATCATAATGTAATAATTGCAAAAATACAACAATATTGTAAGAAAACAAAAGGACAATATTATTTTTCTTTTCAAAAATAGAACATTATGTCATTTGCCCCGGGTAAGAGGCAGAACGGGGTGGTAAGGACAAGTAATTAGAAAACTTAAAAAAGCGATTAGAAATGCAAGAAAAAAAAGCTTACTCTATATTTATTTAGTTTTAAGAGACTATAAAGGTTTAACTCCAGTTTTCAATGATTGTGTTCTTTTTTTTAAGCCTGTTCACAAAATTCACACACTAGAACAGCCTCATCATCTTTGCTATCTATTGCCGCACAGGAATTGTGTGCCCATTTTGTGTGCCAAATCTATGAACAATGCCATTTCTTACAGCCAATTGATAAGCTAAACAACGCAAGTCCTTCATTGTTAGACCGAATAACCTAACCTCCATAGTTTTAAGTAATTAACGAGCTGAAGTTCCTGCTCTTCTGTAAATACGCTTATAAAACTTCCAGCCGTTTTATCAATCTTGTAGTGAAGGTTTTTCTTTATGTTTTTAACGTACCTTTCCAAAGTAGACTGGTGAACATGAAATTGCTCCGAGGCCTTCAAATAACAAGATTGGTCAGAAATAGCCGCCTCGACAACATTGTTCATTGCCTTAGTAGACCATGATTGCCTATTTCTTTCACCCGTTCCGCCCCAGGGATACGATTTAGGTTAAGGAGGTACAGCGCCCAGAATAAATAGTGTGGAAATCTGCTATCCAAACAACGCTAAAAATTTGTATCCCTTAAATAAGCAATGATGCTGAAATCCAAAGAGCCGATCGCAGCGGCATCTGCGGTATATTTTCAGATTTCAATGCAAACATCGTATTATTACAACGTCTAGACCAAATCGTCTTGGAGTTTTAGAAAATATCCTGCAGATGTTGCTGCGATCGACTCTTTGGATTTCAGCATGGTTGACCTTTAAGGGATCCAATATTTTAGCCCTTTTTTAAGTATTACTGGGACAACCGATTTCCACACTATATATCCTAGACGCTATAAGGGAGGTAAGGTCACTCGAGAAATATACGTAAATAAATGTTTAACTACACGAAACTAAAGGTAATTAAACGTACTTTAAGCATGTACTAACTATAGTTGTAATGTAAACGAATATGTACACCTTATCTCGGTTACAAAATCACCAGAAGTTACCAGACAAGAGCAAAAAATTACACAACGAAAATTTCACACCAATGCTCAAGAAAACTAGACTAACATGGCTACGGAAGTTTAACAGCAACAGGTTGGTCTAGTTTTACTTATTGCCGCTTGCTGATAGAACCTCCTTGACACCGAAAAACGTCGAACTTCATTCCGCCCCAGTACCCCACTGTGCCCCGGGTTCCCCTACACAATGTGTCACTTTTCCATTACAGAAAATTCGCAGTGATGAAACAAGAAAAACGGCACATCTCACAAAAAAGGTTTCCATAAGCTCAGTTTAAATATAGTGTCATTAGATTAATAGTTAGGCCATAGTTTCATAGTTACAACTTTACAGTTTGTCCGGTCAGGCCCGTAACCAGATGGAGGCAGAGGGGGCTGAGCCCCCCTAGCTCCCTCTTAAGCCCCCTCTAGACATTTCACTTTTTTTTCAATAAAATGTACATTTTAACTAATACTAATCTGAAGGAAAAAACTATATCTGAAAGAAAACCATTTAGATCTTTCAGTTGCCTGAAATAGAACGGAAAATGCCAATTATTTTATAGTCAGAAGCATATTACGGTACAATTCTCAATATGCAACCGAAATGCGATAGTAGGAACATTTCCCTCTTCTCAAAAAACTAACCCCAGATGTACATCATATGTTTTGGTACATAGTAAATGGTCGAGGACAATCTATACTCGATAATCTCCGCAGGGTGGAACGGAAATAGACATATGTTATTCATCCTAATAGGTAATTAGTGAGCAATGGCTAAACGTCTTCAAGATAATCAATAAAAGCATGTTTCTAAATTTCAACGGCGAGTCTGCATACAACATGTTTTTAGCTGAGAAAGGAAAAAGCTAAAAAAGATTGTCAATTTATACAAATCAAATAAAAAAAATCTTTGCTTGAACAACATTGTTTCATGTCATGGGTGTCGGCAGAGGTTTAAATGAAAACGTGGTTGCAGCATGTTTTTTGAATTTTTATCTGTTTTTTCTCCTTGTGTTTCATGACTTTGAAAAACAAATTTTTTCAGTTTGTCTTAAGTTTTTTATTTCGCTATTTTTTGACATGTTTGCAATTATTTTTATTTATTTATCTATTTATTTACTTATTTATTTTGACAATGGAATAAAATTTGCAGCTATGGTTATTCAGACTCTAAGAATTTAACTGCGTTTTACATTTTACCAGGCTGTTTTCATGTCTAAGCCAGCTACTTTCTGAAAAATTTTTATTGATAAAGACATAAAATTTGCAGGTAATCGGGATGTAAGGAATCGAACAGCGTTTTATGTTTTTGTATAGCAATAAACAATCTATCTGAAAATGACGGTAAATTCGACGCTTTAGACTGATTTTCATGACATGACAACCACGGAATGGTGGTCAATCTGGTAGAAATTGGCTGTAACTCTTGCAAGTATCTTGGATGAGTTCGTTAATCAAGTATGTACATGTTATTGTTTGTTTACGGAAACACACAAAAGCAAACATGCAAAACTTGTCAGCACAATAATGCCCGAAATATCGTACCAAAATTCAAACCTAATTGGAACAGTGTATTGATCTTGATAGTATCTTGGATGAATTCGTTAATCAAGTATTGTTCTGCCACCCCTAAGTGGTCACCTAATGAAAAAACTGGTCGTGTTCAAAACAAAGAGTACGGTACTCTCAAATCCAAAAGAGCTATTTTGAGACGCATTTCTGAATTTATTTTTGTTCGTAAATGCATAAAATTAGCAGATATTCTTATTCCTAAACTATGTCATCGAATGGAGTTTTCCATGTTTTGGTAAAGACAGACCCTTTCAGAAAATACTGTCAAAGTGGGCATTTTGAACCGAATTTTCGAAGCGAAAGCGTGAGAAAGGAGAAAACTTGTCACGTGACAAGAATCACATATGATTTGATATTTATTTATCAAAAAATGGAAAAGACTATTTCACTCCATACCATTTCTCTAGCCATGCCTATCAATTTTATCCCTTTAAAAAATGAATCAGAAAATGTGATAGAAAGTTTCGCGATGTTGATTAGGGAATTTGAGAACCGCCTAAATGAATATACCTTTACTTTCGGTTCTCAGATACATTTTAACTTAATTTCATTATTTGTATTTTGAGCCGGAAGACAAACCAAATTTTTTGGTTCCCCCTTCTACTCGGGCGCCCAGGGTATATGCCCCCTGGCTTTCCTCTAGTTTAAACCCTGAGGTCATGAATCACCCTGATGTATATTAATTATGTTAATTATGGATTATCTATGATGAAAAGAATTTATTTATCTTGCTCAATCTGGTGGGTAAATATAAATTTGCCAATAAGAGTTTTTTTTTCTTTTTTAAATCTTTTTAGAAAACTGCTGTTTATAATTCAGAGAAATATTGAATAATCGAAATTGCATTTGCTGTCTGTTTTTACATTATTTCTGAATGGGCTGAATTAAGTGAGATCAATAGCAGGTACTAATATAATAAATTGTAAAGTGCAACCGAAATCAGTATTCAATGCATGATTTTCTTCATTGCACATTTGTTAAAGTAGTCACTTGTTGTCACGAAAACTTGTTTTAATGCCAATTAATATTTTTTACTTATATCAATTGTGAATGTAATCAGAAATATTTTTAATTACGACATTTTCTAAAATATTCTCAATGAAGTGAAAACAGTAATAGGCTATGAGAATTTGAAAATCTATGCTAACCAGTCTGCAATGCATGATTTTCCTTTATTAAAATCTGAATGAAGTTACTTTTTTATGAAATGTCGATTTCAATTTATGTTTTACATTTTAAATACAGTAAAACCCTGCTATGACAAAATCCTACGGAATGAGAAAAATTTCTATTTTAGATAGGTTTTCGTCTTAGTAGGCATACACCCCTAATTGTTTTGAACTTCTTTCCCCAGATTACGATTTTTTTTTCAGTTTAAGAATTTCGTTATGCAAATATTCCGTTATAAACAGGTTACGTTACAGATAAGTTCTTTTAAGGCCAGTGCTAAAAGAAATAGTGCTCCTTATTCTACATAAGCAATAAAAATGTCTACTGGTCTTTCTTTTCCAGCCACTCTGTGGTCATTACCAAAAAAAGGAGTCTCAGCAATGGATAGAGGCAGAGACGCATTCGTCGGAAAGATTTCGGATCCGATTCAGATCCCACAAAGGTAATAAAACATGAAAAGCACTACTTAACCGCGACAAAATCATCGCCATTTGTAGGCAGCGTTCGTTAACAGCGGAAGTTTTTAAGCGGCCAGACAGTGCTTTTCATGTTTTATTACTTTCGTAATATGTAGTACGATCCGAAAATCAGTCCGACAAAATCCATCTCCACCTCTTTCCATGGTTGAGACTCCCCTTTCTGTTTTTGACCGCAGAACAGTTGGAAAAGAAAGGTCAATTGACATTTTTATGGCTTTCGTATGAGGTTTTAGAAAAACAAGCAAATAAACACTGCTTATAGAGAGATCCGTTTTAACAGGTTTAGTTGTACTTAGATTGTATAAAACATATGGACTGTTAAAAGATGTTAGCCCAGCCCCACAAAAATTTTTCAGAGCCCCCCTGGTATTACTAGCTGGTTACGGCCCTGTGTCCGGTAGGTAGTGAGTGATATTGTCGAATGTCATTTTTGGAATGAATGGGAGAGTCAACGCTACACAAATGAAATAGGTACTTGTTTGTGGATGTATTTGCAAGACATTGCCTCACATGTTGCCGATGGAAATTTGGAATTAACTTTTTACTGTGGTAAATGCGGCGGGCAAAATAAAAATATTTCATTATCCATGCATGTTGTTAAGGCACTAAAAATCAATAGAATAACTGTAAAATTCTTGATCTGTGGAAACGCGCAAAATGAAGGCGGTGCTGTCCATTCTGTTATAAAGAAACAAATTAAAAAAGCAAATGAATTCGGCCTAATTTACATCCGTCAACAGTACGTGGCATTGATTAGAACAGCCAAAAAGAGGGACCACCATTTTTCAGTGAATTAGTTAGTTCATTCTGATTTTTAATACTATCCAGCAAATTTGAAAAGTGTTTATGCATTCGGTTTGTCTGTCCGTCTGTCCACGGTCTAACTCCCGTAAATATACTCGGATTTTCCTGCAATTGATAAACGTTATTTAGGGTCACTAAGGCATGTTTGGAATTGTATATGAAGTATGTGCGATTACTAGTTCATTTAGAAGGGTACTCAAAAGAATTCCATTACATTGTGGTATATGGGGGGGGGAAATCATTTGCAGAGTATTTCAACGATATTACATTATTTCAAATGTATTGAAGCTGATATAAAGCACCGAATTTCACTACAAGGTGATAACGATAGAAAAGGGCATTCATAGCATTTGTCGTTCATTTACAGGGACACACGAAAGAAATCGGTTACAGTTCTGCCTTTGAGTAATAATTGCTGCGAATGCGTTTTAAAATTCGGTATGCTCTTTTAAATTTAACTAATCTTTTGAAAGTTTCTCGTTGTACATAAATTCTATACCTCAGATACAGGGCTGCACAAAAGAATTCACGTATCACATATCATTTCTTATTAGCGGAAATTCCTGAAGGCGAATTTTTAACTGTGGTATGTGTTTCCTAACTGAACTAAATTTTTGAAAAATCTGGGATATTATCTGTTATATTTTTCTATTGAATAATTATTTTTCTGTTTCAAAAGTTTGAAGAAGCTACAAAATAAACGTAACTTTTAATGCTTTCAGAGAAAATAACTCTGAAAACTGAAAAAACAAAAAAAAACAAAAAAAAAAAAACAATATTTGTATTTGAATTTTTACTAAACAACGAACAATAGTTATTGTACTTTTGTTCTCCTAACTAAGGTTCCTTTTTATAATAATGTAATTTATAAATGTCTAGCAATTTTTTGTACTAGTAAACATTTATTTCTATTGAAATCTGAAATTTTTTTTTTATCTATATTTGTTTTATTTTTCAATTGTTAAAGAAAATATTGTGATGACGTAATTACGACTATGTGATTTATTAATAAAATAATCAGTTCTTGTATATTTATTTTATATATTTATTTTGTAGCAGCTAGAATTTTGTTTTGCTGAAATGCAGCTGTAAAATTATAGTTGAACAATAATTGTAAAAAAGTTTTGAAATATATGCTTATTCCTTTCATTTAATTTCCTAGAAACTAGAAACCTTGTTATGGATCTACGGTTGATTCTTATTTTGATGCAAACTAATATTTTTGATAACGATTGATAATGGGCATTAAAGTTAAAACATTGTGATTAAAAAAATCCACATTTTTGCACGTACTATTTTGAAAGGCTGAAATTTGACAAATTATGAACAACAAGAAAAGCAATACAACTCAACAAGGGTTTAAATTTATCAGGATAGCGGAGATAAATATACTAAATCTATCCTATTTCTTTTACGTCTTGATTCTTAAAGGTTTTGCACACTTTTACAGCTGCATGCAGAGTTAAGTATTATCTTTAGTATTATTTTCAAAGTAAAGTATTTTTCAATTACTTATAATATTTTTTTTTCTTGTTGAACGTAAGGTTTTGGTAAAATTTTAAACTTGTTTTTTTTTAAACTATATTTTTTAAACTGGGCGACATTTTACTCTAGACTATTCAACCGATTCCTTCCCCAAAAGAACTATGTATATTTCTATAAAACTCCGTTAATTTATGTTCTGCTCTAATTTTTTAGTTATCAAATAACTCATTTCCTTCTTATGTCATACTTATTTCCTGCATTGTTAGTGCAATTTATTTTAATTTTAAATATTTATGAAGCCTCGCCCAATCAAAGCAATAAATTAACATGCAAGAAATATCAACTGTCACCAGAAAAAGTTAAAAGAGAATTCAGGTTATAGGGTCAGGGAAGCTAATGCCATAAGAGAGAGGTCGCCCCTCCATTATTGACTTTGCAATTTCAAAAAAATTGTTTTTTTCTATTAGTTCTACAGTTATTAATGACTTAAGTTCTGATCATCTTCCTGTTGTTTTCAAAATTGACTGTGTTGATCCCCCCTCTCCCCCCCCCCCTTCTGTGGCTGTGGACTGGAGTAAATTTAACTATTCTTTCCAATTCTGACCTAACTTTCCCTAATATTACTAACACTGATGATATTGACAAGGCTGTTGATAACTTTCAAAATATTATTATTAATGCTCAAAAACAAGCTACTTACCAATATACTAAAAATAATAACTCTTTTACTATGCCTAACTACATTCATAATGTTTGTAAGCAACGTAATGACATCCGACGGCTGTTTCAAAATACTAGAGATCCTACTTTAAAGCCCATGATTAATCGGCTTAATAATAAAATTAAAAACCTCATTTCTAAGGAAAAACACTACTATTCTTTGGACTAATGACACCAAGTATCTGGGGGTTACCCTTGATAGAAGACTTACCTGGAAAAAGCATTTTATTAATATCCGAGGCAAAGTTGCTGGTATCTCCCAGGCCCTCTCTCCTCTTCTCAAAAGCAATACTCTTTCTATTCATAATAAACTAATCTTGTATAATGCATGTATTAGATCAATCTTAACTTATGCTTGTCCGATCTGGGGATTCGCTTGCAAAACCAGTATGGAGTATCTTTACGGTGCTCATAACAAAAACTTACGCTATATCCGTAATGGTCACCATTTTCTTCGTAACACCACTATCCGCAGGGATTTGAAAACCACTTCCTTAAAACAACGCATTAATAAACTTGCTAAAAATTTTTATAAATCTGTATACAACCTCCCTAACCAAATTATAGCTGAACAACCCGACTACGAGGTATCCGACCCCATTAACAGAAAACGCCCTAAATACTCGCTTTTGCTTAACGATGAAGACTGAGTTTCCCTCACCTTCTGCTATACTTAACCTTTCTGTTTGTTCTGTCCTGTCTATAGTATTAAAAAAAAATTGTTTTTCTGCTAGTTCTTTAGCATTATATATTTTTAAACTAATGTATGGTCTCTGAAAAGAGTCTTTTTTTTATGGGGCACTCCCCGGTAGCTTTTTCGTCTTTTCCTTCTTTTTTTGGAACTAATGGAATTTTCTTTCTTTTTTAATTAATTTTTTTTTCTTTTTCACATGTTATACTAGTACTTATGTACTTTGTTATTTTTTGTTAGTCTTTTCTTTTTCTTAAAAGTAAATTTAACTTTTGTGGCTACCAGCCACGTCTAAACATTATTTTTTTAAGGCTCCCTAATGCCCTTGCAACACAATCACCTATCCACTGGATGTAAAGTTGCAACGCAACTAGGTAATCCATTCAGCTGCTCACATTGTTCCATTGTTCCATTGCCATAAGAGCCTTAATAAAAGGAGTCTAGCAGTTCTTTAAATGATACATTTAATGACTCGTTTTGAGACATGTGCTGATTAGAAATTGTATCAGCGCAATGACTCACAGAGTGGAAAAAGCACTAAAACTAGTCGGATGTACCAATCCCAAAACTTTCTTCTATCTCATACATGTTAATACTTCAAAATTCGCTATCACACTGCCAAAATTAAATGGCAATCTATGCATCTCATGAGGATTCTAACGATATGAAATTCCGTGCATTAGTTCTTGAGATATGACTATCGCTGTAATCGTCTAAATTCAGCAAAATGCTGTCTAGCAGCGCCACCTATTGGGTGATTTATACCAAATCCTAATCAGCAGCAATTTATGTCAACATCTGACTGAATCTGAAGTTTGGAGAAAATCCGTACATTAGTTTTTGAGATAGAGCAATAGTGAAAATCGTGAAAATTTCTGCATAGCAGCGCCACCTATTGGGTGATTAACACCAAAACCTAATTAACAACAACTTGTGTCAACATACAACTAAATCTGAAGTTAGATGAAAATTGGCCCATTAGTTCTATTGATAGAGCTATTGAGGCAATCGTGGAAAAGGCAGCAGAGAAGCGCCACCTGTTGGGCGATTTACACCAACACCTAATCAGTAGCAAGTCATATCAAGGACTAACTTAATCTGAAGTTTGATGAAAATCCGTGCGTTAGTTCTTAAGATAGAGTTATTGGGGAAATCGTGTAAATCCTGCAAAATTCATCATAACAGCGCCACCTGTTGGGCGATTTACACCAAAACGTAATCATCATCAATTCATATCAAGGACTAACTAAATCTGAAGTTTGATCAAAATCCGTGCATTAGTTCTTGAGATAGAGCTATTGCGAAAATCGTGAAAAATGCAGCATTGCAGCGCCACCTGGTGAGAGATTTACACCAAAAACTAATCAGTATCAATTTGTATTAGGCACTAACTGAATATCAATTTTTATTAAATTCCGAGCATTAGTTCTTGAGATAGAGCGCCCACAAAATTTGTGTCACATACACACAGACAGACAGACAGACAGACAGACAAGACTCACAGAGTCACAGACAGACATTTTGTAAAAACATGTTTTTTGGAATCTCTGACCCCTAAAACGTGTAAAACCGGAATTCGAAAATTTTCATGAATCCAATACTTTCTTCTTGTAAAGATAGAAGAAAGTAAAAATATTGGGTACTGATTTAAATAGCCTTCATTGGGCCTGTTATGTAGATTTAATTATGTATGGCCATTCCTTATTGGTCAGTGGCTAATAAATGGCAAATAGTAGCCAATGGCCACTATTTGCCCTTTAAAGCATTCTTGAAATTGCGATGAAAATAAAATTTCCTTCATTGGGCCAGTACTTGCCCTTTAAAGTAATGATAAATGCATATACTGGGCCAGCACTGTTCCATTAACGCAATCATTAATGGTATTGGCGTAATGGCATCTGTCCAGTAAAAACCCACCCTTAAGAGACAAGAAATTAAAGACGGAGACTTTTTTAACTGTGCTATTATGGCTAACGGGTGCTACGGCTACGGGACTTGGGACAACGTTGTAATTTTTTGTACAAACGCATTGGCCCATTTCTGGGCTATTTGTTGGATAGAAAGGTTGTTGCCTGGTTTGTTTACCAAGGCGTGTAACTTTTTAAGTTCTAAACTAGTTTTCCCAAAATTGCCAGTATTATCACTGATTATTTTGAGGTTTACCTCGTCTGGCAAAAAACCTCTTTAAAGTGGCAATGAAGGCTTCAGATATTAATTCACTATTTCCAGATTATTTAGTTACCATGCAAACAAAAATACAAACATAAATTTTATGAAAAATGTCTTTACGTTGACCCTTATATTTAATCAAAAATGGACCACAGAAGTCAGGTCTGGTGCAATTAAAAACAAAATTTACATTTATTCTTTCTTTAGGAAGCTCACCCATAATTTGTTCTGCTATTTTTGGTTTGGCCCTAAAGCATATAATACACTTATGTACTATTTTCCTACAAATAGTCCTACCTTTTAGAGGCCAAAATTCACTTCGAACACAGTAAAGTAAGTTTTGTGGTCCTATCTACTTATAATAAAAGCTGAGTGCACGTGACCGACGGAACGATGCCGGTGCGAACCACTCTGGTCTGCGAAACGACCGTAGCTAAACGCCATGTTAGGCTTAATGAAAAACATATCTTAACATATGACAGCTAAATGATAATTTTTTCTACTTAAAATCATGTCTGTTCAGCATATTTTCATATAAAACATGTGTATCATATCCATTTATAATGTATTAAGTTCTAAATTAAAATTAAACTATTAGAAATCAAATCTAAACAAATGATACTGTTGCCATTCATATTCAAATTCCAGCAAATTAAGAAACAAATGAATGACTCTTTGACGATTCATCAAAAAAAAAAATACGGCTAACATCTGATTCTGCTTTAAATATATTTTTTAAAGCATATTAAAGCCTTTAAGTTTTTTGAAATGCGTTTTTCATTTTTTGAAATGCATTTTTCAATGCGTTTACATTTATAAGCAGCAATTTTATTTACGACTGTTTACATTTACAAGCAGTCAGTTTACGACATACATATGAAATATTACGTAATTTATTGAATAAATATTTTAAAAAACATTATTTAATGATTATTCATCATTATTCATATGAATCATTCATATGAATATTGATTCATATCAATGATTCATGTATTTCACTCTTCTGTAGTGGCAACAGTGAAACGCTGTTTCTTTAGGAAAAACAACAGAGGGATAAACGTGCTGATTTTTCGCCACTACTCGCTTTCATCTGTCAATAGTTATTTTTGAATGTTTTAAAAGTTTTTTTAATTTTTATTATGGACTTTCGGAAAGAAGGCGCCAATTGACCAGGAAAAGAATTGCGCGATCGCGGCAATCAACGGATTTCTCAGTTTGCCTGATAAACTCAGCTGAGTTTACACCGAACAGAATTAAACACCCATATGCACAATTTTTTGTTTATTTTTTATCTAAACTATGCATATTTTAAGTTCATGTTCATAAAGTGTTTATCACTCACAGGAACGTTTCATTATAATAAAGATTTAAAAATCAAAATTACATTTTTTTTTTAATTTTACTAAATTTTTGTACCGTTAAAAAACATAGCTTTTTGTATGTGTATTACTTTCAATGATGCACATAATGGTGTTTTAGTTTTGGCCAAATATATGAATCAAATTTTAAAGTTTCATCTAAAATTAAAAAATAAACATCTGATTTTTTAAAGAAATGCCATATGTTTTTTGTTTTATTTTTAAGTTTCTTATTTCACCTATGCTGCATTTTTTAAGCTGAATTTAATATATTTCTGTGAATTATTTTTTGCTGTTTGAAAAATGCAACAGCTTTTTTTTTTTTTTTCAACTATGCATATATTTTTAAAAGCATTTACAGACATGCCACTTTCCAGCGAAAACAGGGAATTCCATTTTTCCGGCACAATTTATCATCCCTGGGATTGATGCAAATCAGTATTAAAATTTGTTGACATTTTTAGGACGAGAAGGGGGGTGGAGGGGTGGTAGCAGAATTTGACAAAATAAAAATGCGAGTACAAGCAACTCCAATTTGAGTTTATTTCTAATCCTTTCCCATGACCTGTGCATTTAGTCCATGTATAGAAACAAACAGGATGAAAAAAACATATAGCCAGGAGCTTGCAACTATCATCTGTCTGCTTTCCCCGAAGGATTGCAAAAATCATCAAAATATCGTAGAAAAAGGGTGGTGTCATCAAACGAATATGAATTCCATCAAAGGATCGCAGAAAGAAGCACAATTTTTCCCAAAGGGTCCTTTAGTATGCATGTTTCGTCTAAGGATCATGGAATATGTGAATATCGCCAAATAATCGTGGAAAAAACATGAATTTCATCAGATGACTGCAGAAAAAATGCATTATTTGATCAAAGTATCGCGGAAAACGTGAATTTCGTCAAATAATCACAGAAAAAATATGTTTTGATTAGAGGATCACAGAGAAAACGAGATTTTCATCGAAAGGTTGCAAAAGTGTAAGTTTCAACATAAGAACCTAAAAAAAAATGTAAATTTTGAAATCGGGGGATCTTGAAGCTTATTGGTTCATCAGTATCAGGTGAACCGTTAGTCAGCTAAATTTTCTGTTACGTAACTAATTTGCTGCATACATTCGGATGCACCTGTGCTTCTGTCAACGTATTTTGATTGTAAGGTAAGTCTCGCTTGCTGTGCTGTTTATCTATTTTTTTTTTATTAGGATTTTTGCATTAGCTGTTTAAAATGCACCCTTTATTGGTGAATATATCGATTTTTACATTGTTTACCGTTTTAGAGACAGGCGATTCAGCCAACGGCTGCCGAAAAAATTCAGAGTCTGAAAACATCGAGGGTGTATTACCAAACATCCATCAAAATTTAAATTTAATTCAGTTAGAAGAGAAGTACCATACCTTGACGATGTTTCAGACCCTGACTAGGATCCCTTTTTCTAAACATTAAATTATTGATTTTTTTTTAAATTTTAACTGATTGTTTGTTTTTTATGTAAATATTTAAAATTTTTTTTGTATGAAACTCCCCCTTTTTTTATGAATCGCCGTCTCATTTATTGGTATTTCTTTATATTTATCCTTTTACTTTTATTTTATGTTTCATAAATTTTTTGGCAGTTGTGAGCGAGATTTTACCTGCATTCGTAACAAATTTTTCAAGATGGCAGTAAAACTTCGTTTTTAAATCTTTATGTTACTTATAAATCCATGTTTTTACATCATTTTCTATTTTTTTGTGCAAATCATTGATTTATAAATAACATAAAGATTTAAAAATTGAGTTTTTCCGTCACCTTGAAAAGATTTTTGGCACAATTTTTTTCGTCAAGCGGCACAGGATGCGAAACTCTTCCCTGAATTTTGTCAAAGAAACGTGAGAGGTGTAATTCATCAAAAAGGCGCAGGAAAAACGTGAATTTTGCAACAAATCCCGATAAAAACACTCATTTCGTGAAAGGATTGTGGTAAAAACAGTCATTTTTTTAAAAGGCTGCGAAAAAAACATAAATTTCATCAGAGATGTGCAGAAAAAACGAGAATTTCACCATAAACATTAAATTATTGATTTTCTTTTGTTTGTAAATTTTAACTGATTGTTTGTTTTTTGTGTAAGTATTTTTAGTTTTTTTTTATATATTTTTTTCTGCATGAAACTCCCCTTTTTTCTGAATCGCCGTCTCATTTATTGGTATTTATTTATATTTATCTTTTTATTTTATATTAGTAAGTTTTTTGGTAGTTGTGAGCAAGATTTTACCGGCATTCGTAACAAATTTTTCAAGATGGCGGAAAAACTTCGGTTTTAAATCTTTTTTATTTATAAATCCATGTTTTTACATCATTTTCTATTTTTTGGGCAAAATCATTGATTTATAAATAACAAAGATTTAAAAATGATGTTTTTCTGCCATCTTGAAAAGATTTTTGGCAAGATTTTGAACAATTTTTTTTTTTTTGCCAAGTGGCACTCTTCCCTGAATTTTGTCAAAGAAACGCGAGAGGTGTAATTCGTCAAAAGGGCGCAGAAAAAAAGCAAATTTTTCAACAAATCCCGATAAAAACACTCATTTCGTCAAAAGGCTGCGAAAAAAACACGAATTTCATCAAAGATGTGCAGAAAAAAATGAGAATTTTGCCATAGGATTGTTGGAAAAAGCTCTCCCCCCCCCCCCCCTGCATGAGGTGGTTCATATTTTCTTCATTTGAAGGCTGACTTTTACAAACACTATTTTTTTTAATGCTTTTGAGGACTTGCCACTATCTGAATAATCATGCATATCAATCACCTGTTTAATTGAGTCTGACTTAATGTTGTAAACTTACAATAACACTTTCCCGTGATTTTTGACGGGGCCATATGCTAGTAAGTAGATAGTTTTCGTGATAAAACTCAATAATCAATTCTGTAAGTTTATGTTTAGAGGGCAGTCCAATTGATATTTTTGAACACAACATAACATAACATGCTATTTTGGATACAACGTGCAACTCTGATTAAATTATTCTTATCCAAGAAAGGATTCAATGAAATTAATCTATTTTTTGGTAATTCCTTACCCTTAGATAACAATGTGAATTCAGAATTGAATTCCTTTTGTTACACAGATCTTATCACATATTTTTCAGCTCTCTTCAACTCAGCAGATGTCAACCTACCTGAACATCTTGCTTTTGGCTCCTGGAGATTCTGAATAAACCTGAAAACATAGCTAAGAATTCTTATTAGTTTAGCATAATTATTACTTAATTACAAAAAATTGCCATTAAAAGATAACCTGTCCGAAATGAATAATGAAATCTTAGAAGAAATCTTTGAAACAGTATGATCCATGGTTGATTTCGGAAAGATTCTGAACTGCAGACATGCGCGATGGCACGAAATTTTTTAAATCACACGGCGGTTTGCGAATCGAGCACAACACAGTAGTACTGACCGAGTAGTCATAGGCAGCTTCTTTAAGAAATTTTAAGATTTTGACAACCTTATTCATCAAGTTGGCTAATAACACTGGCAGCACGCAACTCTAATAGGGGAACAGTAAACGTTTTTATCGGTGAAACTCGACTTTTACTACAGAGCGACTGAGAAGTTTGTTCACCTGAAGAATTTGAAGAAACAACATACAATAATACACCG
This sequence comes from Maratus speciosus, assembly GCA_963932465.1. NCBI lineage: Eukaryota > Metazoa > Arthropoda > Arachnida > Araneae > Salticidae > Maratus > Maratus speciosus. Next base: position 251,385,160 of record OZ010800.1, on the reverse strand, counting down.
TACGCCTTTTCAGAAGCATCCGCAAAGGCACAAATTTTAATTTGCACTGGATTGTTTGTCGAAATGTATCTCACAACACTTACGCTGATGATGGCCGTTAACGATTCTTGGAACTGCAAACAATCATAAAGTTCAGCTTTAGGCAAAGTCTCATCCGAATCAATTTGTAGTCGCGAGAGTCTTTGTAAAAAAAATCTTTGCTTTTTTCGCGATTGGACCTAGTAATCCTAATGTATCAAATATGCGAGAGATATTTGACAGCACACTTCTCTTAGTTACTTTGGATTGCTCACTGAACGATATACTAAAGGTAAACATATCATCATGTGCTTTCCAACAAAGTCCTAGGGCCTTAGTTTCGCCTATTTTGTCAAAAGTGTAGTTCTCAGGTTTACACACTGACTCCATTCATTCTGAATGGTTACTGAGCCATTTATGTAACTGCATTCCGCACGTACTGAATAAGTCCAGTTTGCACCCTCTTCGCCGATTTTAAATCATCTGCACTAGTCAGAATATCGTGCATATAAAAATCAGACTGCCCCACACCGGTTATTGGGATTCATCGTCTATACCTAGCTGTTTAAGACATCGCATGGCACTGGTTGTTCCATATGTTACTGTACATAGCCTGTAAGATTTCACCTCACCATTTGAACTATCTTTCCAAACTATGCGCTGTATATCACATTGATTTTTATCAATAAGTATCATGCGATACATCATTTCACATCGGCCGTAAATGCATAAAAGTGTATACAGAATCTTAATATTATAGTAAATAAGTCATCTTGAATGGCACCTCTATTCAATTGTATGAAATTTAGGGATTCTCCAGATGAAGTTACATGTGAGCCATTGAAGACAACTCTTAGTTTTGTGGAACTTGTCTCTGGGCTAATGATGGTGAACACCATTGTGATGAAGATAATTCACATGTATTGACTCATTTTTTATCCTCTACTTCCACCATGTGGCCTAGCTCTGTATAATCTGACATAAATGCATAATATAACTCTAAAAAATTCGGATTTCTAACTAGCCTATATTCCAAAGAGAATTTAATCTATTTTCTGCAAATTGTTTTGATTCTCCCAATGTACTAGAATCCTTTTTCAAGGGCATTTGTACTATGAATTTGCCTGTTATGTCTGTCTGATGTGTGTTTATAAAATGGGTGTCACATGCTTTTTCTTCAGTATTTCTCAATGGTGCGATCTGCTCTACTTGTTCAATTTCCCAAATTTTTTTTCATTTCGGAATTTAAATCTGTTTCATTAACAAATCCACAATGTACTTGTCCCTGACCGCTGCGGTCGTAAACACTCCCACTCATTATGCAACCGAACGTCATATTTTGCAGTATTAATTTAGAATTTGACACGTTCATACGACCCACCTTTATCAATTCTAGAAATATTTCTGCTTCTAACAAAATATCTATTTTTCCTGACCTATTAAATTCAGGATTAGACAGAATAATTGACTAAATATTGATATATTTTGTGGAAATAATTTGCGAAACCTTTTGTATGATAAGGAAATCTAACTGCCTACTATAATATCCCGAATTATTACTGATCAAGGCAGTAGTTTTATTTTTTACTACCACAGAGGATCCAGTTAAACACGATAACAAAGCATTATTTTTTCTTTTCGAGTTCCTAATCTTTCGACTAGCTGCAAAGTTAATATCTTGCTCATTGAACCATTCTTCAATAACACACACACCGGAATTTTATTTCCGAATTTATCTCTCATATAAACAACCTCAGTGGAAAGAAGAGCTGTTTTAACACCACCTCGATCTCGCATTCGCAGAAGCAGCGAAATTCTGAATTTCGTTATATATCTCAAAGGGTATCGCGTCAGCATTTAAAGTTTGTCTACTTTCATTCGCTGCCAGCGTGTTTGGTAAGCGTCAGTGCAGTTCTTTATCGCTAGAATTTTTTATGTTTTCCATTGCAGTGGAATTCCTCTCACGCCTATCAAAACAAAGAAGCATATTGTGGCGTTTATGATATTTTATTCAAGAAAAGTCGAATTACATTTTTTGACGCAGTGCGATTCCGAAAGACAATTGAAACACAAATTATGTTTTTTAACAAAATCTACTCTGTCCTGTACATTAAATTATAAGAATTTGGGACATTTAAGAACACTGTGATTTTCCTGGTTACATACAACCCATTTGCGCATATTTCTCTCATTTAAACTCGTAACCATCGAAGTTATCTTTGAAAACCTATGCTTTGTATGGCTTTCGTTTTTCATTTACTTGTTTGATGCATTTAGTATATGCGCGTGGTCACTCAAAAATTCCAGCAACTGAGTTAAACTCGGTAAATTATCCCGCTTAAAGATGTCTTTCCCACCACAGTTTTGTACTTGCATCTAATTTTTGAGCCAAAATATACGTAATCGTGGTAGTAGAAAACCCTTCAACTTTTTGTTCTAAAATCTCCAACGACCTAATGCATTCATTTCTAATATCTATTAAATTTAATAATGCTGTTGGGTGCTCATTTTGAATAACGACAATGTTTAAAAAGTATTTTAAATGCGCGCAAACTTGTTATCTTGAATTTTAATATCGTTCTTCTAAAACAGGCCTTGCAACCTCATAATTAGAATCTACAATTGAAATGGACTAAATGATTCTAAAAGCATCTCCCCTCAATGAAGACTTTAAACATTGCAATTTTATTGAACCTGACAAATTTGAGTTTTCATGTATCGTGGCCTTAAATATGTCCTTAGAAGAAAGCCACTCATGCAAATTTCCCGTAAATATAGGAAGAGTTAACTTCGGCAATTTTATACTATTTCCAGCCTTTGAAGCATTTTTCAAATTATAATATTTTGAAGTTTCGTTTTTAAAAGCTTTTTGCTAAGTTCAAATTCCATGTTCTCTAACGTTTCATCAATTTCCTCGTTTTCTTTGATAAAATCCTCGGTTTCATCTTCTTTACATATTTTAGGTAGCTTTCATTACAAAAAGCTACCTATTGCAGCCGTTCGGAGGAAAGCGATTTCAAAAAATTTGGTATATTTTCATCGATCATGACCCTTAGACCCCGAAACCACCCTCCGTTCAAAATTGATATACACTGCTCAAAACAATTAAAGGATATTTGAAGTTTTATATAAAATAAAGATATAAACGAAATTTTTTTGCCGAAAATAGAAGAAGAGAATCACAAATGCAAATTTTTCTGGTTTTCAAACTGTGGAGTATGCAAATTTTGAGTTCGACGTCAAAAACGTCGCTTCAGCGGCAGCGAATGAAATTTGACTTTCAACTGGATAAAAGAGAATGAAGACAAGGATGATCGGAATTCAGTGATTGCTTTGTTTCGATGAGTACGATGTCTCAGCGAAGTCATTTGACAGATTCAGAAGCTTTGAGAATTGTTGGTAGGTTAGAAGGGGGCCAAACTCAAGCCGAAGTAGCGCAAGCCATTGGAGTGTCACAAAGTGTCATTTCCAGGATCTGGAACCGTTTTTTGGAGAGTGGATGTGCAGGCCGAAGACCAGGGCAAGGTCGTAGACGGGCAACAACGCCCAATGAAGATCGGTATTTAGCGTTAACAGCTCGGAGACACCGAACCATGAACGCTACTCTTCTCCAACAACACCTTCGCTCGGCTACAGGCACCACGATTTCAACTCAGACTGTCCGAAACCGGCTCCATGCTGTAGGTCTGTATGCTCGCCGACCGATGGTATGTGTTAGATTAACATCAAGGCATCGTCGCGACCGCAGGGAGTGGGCAACCGAGCATGTCAACTGGAGGAGAAATGAATGGAGCAATATTCTGTTTTCTGATGAGTCCCGTTTTTCTGTGCATCCGGATAATAGGCGTATTTTCATCTGGAGGGACCGTGGCAGTAGGAATAATCCTGCGTTCGTGCACGAAAGTGTCAGATTTGGCGGTGGAGGAGTGTTGGTGTATGGTGGCATCTCCATTGACGGGCGCACTGGCCTCTACATCATTCGAGATGGAGCTCTGACTGGTCGCCGATATAGGGATGAGATCCTCAGACCTATTGTAGTCCCTTACGCTGCAGCAATCGGAGATAACTTCATTTTAATGGACGATAACTGCAGGCCACATCGTGCAAACCTGGTGGAGGATTTCCTTTTCGAGGAAGGAATCGTTCGAATGGAATGGCCAGCGTGTTCTCCAGACATGAATCCAATCGAGCACGTTTGGGACGCTCTAGGAAGACGAGTTTCTGGCCGCCAACAACCCCCACAAACTCTCCAAGAACTGGAAAGAGCTCTTCTGGAAGAGTGGGGCAGAATACCCCAACTCGTCATTAATAGCCTCATTGAGTCCATGCCTCAAAGGTGTTCAACGTTGCTGGCCGCCCATGGAAACCATACCCCCTACTGAAAATGATTTTCTTTGAAGAAAACACCTTTTCTTATTCTTTTTTTCTCATATGCACAAATTGTGTTTTTTTCCTTTAGTACACAAATGCGCAATAAAATGCATTTTTTTCTGCCAAACATGTGTAATTTATTCTCATATAACCTACTATGTCTGTCGACCATGTATCAATCAGCTAAACAGTTTACCAGATACAAAATCCACCTAAAACTGCAATATCCTTTAATTGTTTTGAGCAGTGTATATATATATATATATATATATGACCTATGTCACACTGTAACTCTCGTAATTATGAACCGATTTCGATGTAATTCGGTGTGTACATAGTACATACCAATGTCTCGACCGAGTTCGTTGGCCAGCTTCATCCGCCGTTTGGTTTCAAAATGGCGGCCATTTAAAATTAAAAAAAAATTAAAATTTGAAATGTGGTACTAAAAAATTAAAAATGGGAAAATATTTTTTTCTTATGTATTTGACCTTTATACAAAGATTCCGGAGCAGTTTTTATTTCGTCTATATCTTAAAAAATGGCTGAGTTATAGCATTTTCAATTTCTAGCGTGGCTGACATTTTGAAACGTCCTGAATTTTGTCACGCGATAAAAGGCGTATTTATGAACCGATTGCGATGTAATTCGGTGTGTACATAGTACATACCAATGTCTCGACCGAGTTCGTTGGCTAGCTTCATCCGCCATTTTGTTTCAAAATGGCGGCCATTTAAAATTTTTTAAAATTTTTTAAATTTGAAATGTGGTATCAAAAAATTGAAAATAGAAAAATATTTTTTTCTTATGTATTTGACCTTTATACAAAGATTTCGGAGCAGTTTTTGTTTCGTCTATATCTTAAAAAATGGCTGTGTTGCAGCATTTTGAATTTCTAGCGTGGCTGACATTTTGAAACGTCCTGAATCTTGTCACGCGATAAAAGGCGTATTTATGAACTGATTTGGATGTAACTTCGTTTATACATAGTACATACCAATGTCTCGACCGGGTTCGTTGGCCAGCTTCATCCGCCATCTTGTTTAAAAATGGCGGCCATTTAAATTTTTAAGAAAAATTTAAATTTGAAATGTGGTACCAAAAAATTGAAAATTGAAAAAATATTTTCTTCTTATGTATTTGACCTTGATAAAAAGATTCGGAAGCAGTTTTTGTTTCGTCTATATCTTAAGAAATGGCTGAGTTATAGCATTTTGAATTTCTATTGTGGCTGACATTTTAAAACGACCTGATTTTTGTCACGCGATAACAGGCGTATTTATGAACCGATTTGGATGTAACTTGGTCTGTACATAGTACATACCAACATTTTGAAAACACATTTGAAACACATATGTGAAGTCAACACATGTGAAGACATTTTGAAAAATCTGATTTTTTGCATGCGACAGCACTCGTATATATCAACTGATTCCGATGTGAGTGAGCATGTGCCAGGCTCGGACTGGCCCGCCTGCCCATCGGCCCGAGGGCCGGTGCGCCCTCGTCCAGGAAGAATTTCGCGCCCCTAAGTGCCTAAGCCGCTTCAATACTTTTTCTCTCATTGTACACATACATTTTGACTAGTATATTAAATTAAAATAATAAAACTTTGTAAAAAATCACCATAAAATTAAAACAAAACACAGGACGCGTTTCGAGCTAAAAACATAACAGCTCGTCATCAGCTACAGCATACACGTGTCCGTAAACGAACAAGTTCAAAAATGAACTGAAGAAAAAGAATGTTGCGAAGAATGCGACAGATGGCGCTACCTGATAGAAGGATATGCAAAAGGGAAATGTGTTGAAAAATGATAGAAGAGAAAATGAAATGGAAAAGATGGAAATAAAAGAAAAAATAAAAATAAAAGAAGTAAATTAAAAATATAAATAAAAATAATAAATAAAGAACTATAAAACAACAAGAAAAAAATCCAAATTATTATTATTATTATTATATTTTTTTTTTTTTTAACAAAATAAAAAGAAAAGAAACAAGAGAAAAGGGAAAAGAATTACAAAATTAATTTCCACGCTGGAGATAGGAAAGGAGATGATGGGAGATCATTGACAAGATTAGCAGAATTTTTAGAAATAAAATATGCTTCATGAAAATCCAAGTGAGAGGGAGAGGCAGGGGAAGAAATAATTTTGGCCATGGAGAAATTGAAACAATGACTGGAAGACCAACAGTGAGAAGCAATCGAAGATTTAGAGATATCTTGATTTGCAATATATCTCTGATGCTCGCCTAATCTGAATTTTAAAGCTCTCTACGTTTGACCAATATAACCTAAATTGCAAGAGCAAGGAATGAAATAAACACCCCACCGGTTCTCAGTAGGAACAGGATCTTTTAGAGAAGAGAATTTAATTTTATTCATAGGTTTGAAGATAACTTTAAAGTTAAAACGAGAAAGTATTTTAGCAATTTTAAAACACAGAAGAGAATAAAAGGGCAGAACTATTATAGAATTAAAATTAGGAGGATTATTTGAATCAGAAAAAGGACGTTTAGGCTTATTAAATTTATACAAAGCTTTATCAATCAAAGAGGGATTATAACCACGAGCAAGGGCAAGACATTTCAGATAATTAATTTCATTATTCAGAGCAGAAGAGTCAGAACAAATGCGTAACGCCCTAAAAACAAAAGTATAAAAGGACGCCACTTTTTGTTGAGGAGGATGATTTGAAAGGGCATGAGGAGGAAGGGAGACAGCGAAAGGTTTTCTATAAACGGAGGTAGAGAACCGATCTGGGAGTTTTGAAACCAAGACGTCAAGGAAAGGAAGAGAATTGTTCTCTTCGACTTCGAGAGTAAATTGAATACAAGGATCAACAGAATTAACAAGAGAAAGGAGATTAGAAAGATCAAGGTCAGATGGAATTAAAATGAAAGTGTCATCAACATACCTAAACCAGAAAGGAAATTTATATAAACTGAAGAGTTTTTCTTCAACAAAATGCATATAGATATCACATAAAAGAGGAGACAATGGATTACCCATGGCCAGACCCTCAGTTTGAGAATAGAAAGAATTGTTAAACTGAAAAGCAGTTTGCCTGACACAAATACTAACTAAATGCAGGATTTCATCAGTCTCAATGGAAGAGTAATGAAATTCGCGCAACCTTCTTTCCAAACAATCAATTGCCCCTTGAACAGGCACGTTAGTGAAAAGGGATTTAACATCTAAGGAAACCATTATATAATTGCAAGGAGAAAGGCGTTTAATTTTATCAACAAAGTCAAAAGAGTTTTTCACGGTATGAAAGTTAGTGGAAGATAAAGGAGCGAGTAACTTAGAAAGGAACTTGGCAAGTTTATAAGAAGCAGTACCAATATTGGAAACGATAGGGCGAAAGGAAAGAGTAGGTTTATGGACCTTAGGAAGAGCATAGAAACGAGCACAATTAGCGATAGTAGGGGTGACCAAACGTTTAGTGTTATCATTAAGAAAGACAGAATTTTTAATGACATGCTTGATGTCAGATAAATGCTTAGTAGAAGGATCCTTTTTTAATTTGGAATATGGACCAGAGTTTAACATAGATTCAACGTGGGAAATATAATCAGATTTATTGAGAAGAACTGTTTGATCGCCTTTATCAGCCTTAGTAATAAGAAGGTTAGGAACGGAATTAAGTTCACTGAGAGCAGATTTCTGAGAAGAAGAAAGATTAGACTTATTAAAAGATTTATTAGAAGAAATGACATTAGCCAAAAGGTAGCGAAGAGAATCAAGTTGACCAGAAGAAATTTTACTGTTTTTGAAAGAATGTTCAATGGGAGCAATTAAGTTCGGAATAGATGGCTTAGAAATGCACGAAAAATTCAAGCCAAGTGAGAGAACATCACGCTGAGAATCAGTAAGAGAGTGAGAAGTAAATTGACAACATAATTTCGCTCAAGAGAAGAAATAGTAGGAGCAGAAGAATTAGAAGTCAGAAGCGAAGAAAACTTTTTATCCAAAATAGCATTGTGACACCTAGAATTGAAATCGACGTAAGCAAAAATCCGTTTCTCAAGGAAAGAGAAATAAATTACAGTTTTACTTAACTGTAAATGCAAAGAATATAATTCATATTCGATGCAAGAAAGAGAGAGGATGCAAGAATCCTCCTAATTTTAATTCTATAATAGTTCTGCCCTTTTATTCTCTTCTGTGTTTCAAAATTGCTAAAATACTTTCTCGTTTTAACTTTAAAGTTATCTTCAAACCTATGAATAAAATTAAATTCTCTTCTCTAAAAGATCCTGTTCCTACTGAGAACCGGTGGGGTGTTTATTTCATTCCTTGCTCTTGCAATTTAGGTTATATTGGTCAAACGTAGAGAGCTTTAAAATTCAGATTAGGCGAGCATCAGAGATATATTGCAAATCAAGATATCTCTAAATCTTCGATTGCTTCTCACTGTTGGTCTTCCAGTCATTGTTTCAATTTCTCCATGGCCAAAATTATTTCTTCCCCTGCCTCTCCCTCTCACTTGGATTTTCATGAAGCATATTTTATTTCTAAAAATTCTGCTAATCTTGTCAATGATCTCCCATCATCTCCTTTCCTATCTCCAGCGTGGAAATTAATTTTGTAATTCTTTTCCCTTTTCTCTTGTTTCTTTTCTTTTTATTTTGTTAAAAAAAAAAAAAAAAAAAAAATAATAATAATAATAATTTGGATTTTTTTTTCTTGTTGTTTTATAGTTCTTTATTTATTATTTTTATTTATATTTTTAATTTACTTCTTTTATTTTTATTTTTTCTTTTATTTCCATCTTTTCCATTTCATTTTCTCTTCTATCTTTTTTCAACACATTTCCCTTTTGCATATCCCTCTATCAGGTAGCGCCATTTGTCGCATTCTTCGCAACATTCTTTTTCTTCAGTTCATTTTTGAACTTGTTCGTTTACGGACACGTGTATGCTGTAGCTGATGACGAGCTGTTATGTTTTTAGCTCGAAACGCGTCCTGTGTTTTGTTTTAATTTTATGGTGATTTTTTACAAAGTTTTATTATTTTAATTGCTTCATATCGCCAGTTTTTGGTGCTGTTTCGCTAGTATATTAAATTTCGAGAAATTGTTTAGGTCTAAACATCCATTAATAGACAGACAGCACAAGGAGTTATTTTTTGCTATTAGAAATAAATTAAAGATAAATGAAAGCAATTCAAGGATTGGAAAAACAAAAGTGAGCATCTTTGCATGCGATTGAGAGAGAAAACATGTACCGAGCGACAGTTTTAGTAGCTCCGGCGCCGCGCCCTAGGCAAGATTTTCTTTTATCTCTTATTTAAATAATAATCTTTTAGATTTTAACCAAATATTTTGCATATTTTCAGTCTTTTCGCTTTTAATACCTTGCCCATCCCCCGCTCTTTAAAGTCGACTCTGAATACACTATTATTGAAAACGTACTTTTTGAAAACAACTTGAGAAAAGAGCGAGATAAATATCAGAAGGCAAAACACTTCTTGTGGGAATTTTGTTCCGGATCGAAAAGCATTTTTTTTGGGGGGGGGGGGGGGGATACAAATATTATGACAGTTCTGGATTACAATCCTGCAAGCTGTGAAATCCGCAGACAGTGTTTTTCATTCACTAAATCAACACCATAATTTTCGGTTAGTAATCTTAGCTTTATTTAATGACATACTTTCTGTTCAAAACAAATAGGTCTTTCACGAGTTTTATGTTAAACTTGTGAATAAATTGTACGTTGGATAGGAACACCTATTTGTTTTGTATCGATATTACAACGTAAAGTCCTTTAATATTATTATACTTTCTGTTGTTATATAACTATATAACAACTACTATATAACTATTAACTGTTTACTATATAACTATTAGAAAATTCTAATACGCATTTTATATAAAAAATTGTTTTGATTTAATCACGAAAAAGCTATCATTAAATAAAGTGATGATTACTATTCAGAAATTATGATAAGTTTTTGAATAAAAAAAAGCTAGTCACTGAATCCTGAAACTTGCATGAATACAATCCCTGGGGCATTTCTCTGAATCATGGAAACTAAAATATTTCCCTTGATCTCTGATTATGATAAGGGCTTTGCAAATCATAGGAAGATTGTTCTGAGAAGAGTAAATTATTTTAGTGATTTTAACTAACAAAGCGACTTTTTTTGGTGTACTTCTTCTGTAAAAACCTTTTAATAATGCAATATCAATCCAGCCTTTTATGGATACATAAAGTCATTTTTTTAAGGATACAAAAGGCCTCTTCCTACAAAATACCTGACTCGCCTTATATCAAATGTTACAATATATCAAGTGTAATAAGTATTATTTTCACAAGCAAGTGTTATTTTCACATTCCTTAATGTGATATTGATTTGAATGTTGAAATATCCTTATATTTCAACATTCAAATACCCTATAATAAGCGGTACTTTTATTAAAGAAAACAGAAGAAGCATGAGATTTAGTTTACAAAATTTCTATTTACATACGAAATGTACATTTTTGTTCTAGATACATTTTTAAAAAAATTAAAACGAAGTTTAGATTTGTGTGTATTTTTTTGTGTGTATGATGAGGGAGACACCTGCAGATACCACACTTAAAAATGCTACTTTATTACAAAAAAAAAAAAAAAACCTATAGTAAATAAAAATTAATTGCTAACAGATTGTAACAGAAATTTAATTTATCTCATTTTAACTGACTGATAACTACGACTGCTAACTTCGTAATTCATATTTAGAGAGCAATTTTAATATTTATTAAGAAATATACTTAAAAAAAGTTGAACCCCATAGCAGTACCGCAGCAGCTCTATTTGGCACCTGGTGCAAAAAACATGTTAGATTTTTCTCTGCCAAATTCCAACGCATCAATGATGATGATTGGAATAAAAGTGGTTACCCCTTACTAATTCGGCTCCAAATAATCGTAAAAAATCTATAGGAACCAATCGACTGGAAATAATGTCTATTTATTATTGTTTTGTTTAAATTATGATACCGAAGTCGCCTATACATTAAAAATCGTATCATCTTTGAATTTTCGAACAATAACACCCATTTTTAACACCTTATTGAGTTTCTTGGTTCCAGACAAACCAGAAAAAGGTATTATTTATATACATTATCTTAAATCTTGATAGAGTTAGAAGAGTTTAAATTTGAGGATGGATGTTAGTTAAAGTTAAACCAATTTCAGAAGCATTAATTTATATCTTCATAAAAATCACCTGATTGATTTTTTATTAATTTATTAAAGAGATACGTATAGGCCTAAACGTGTTACAGACTTTTTTCTCTATTCAAAAATATATTTTTTTTCTTTTTGTGAAAACTTTTAATAAATTCATACTAAAAAAATTATGAATTACGGCCTAACATTAATTTTTGCATTCAACAAACCTCAATCGTTAGAAACATCGATGTGTAAGTTTACAGCTCATTCGAATAATTAGTTTCCGAAATAGAGAGAAATTTTGCCTTTCCGTAATTTAAGAGACCGTCTTCTTTTATCAAAAGAGCCACAGAGAAAAAATCGTAGAAACTTACAAGGAATACTATGTAAAGTAAGTTTATAAATTTAAAATTTCTGTATAATTTTACTGGTGACTGATTGAGTGTGTTCGGAATGTTTTTCTTGTGAGATCTTCATTTTATTTTCCGAAATTTTTAGATAAATTCCTAACTTTTTTTTTTTGTTTTGTTTTATAACTGTGTTAAGATTTTAAAAAAGTATATAAACTATATCTCTTTCCTGGCTGGCGAGGAATTCAAATAAGGTGAAAAAAGCGGATGTTACCATTTGAACAATCAACATTCCTACATTTTTTAATATGTAGACAATCTTTCAAAGCAAAATTTATTAATAGCATTTAATAGTAGATAGTATTTCCAATCATTTGATACCTATATTTTTTTATACGTCTATTTGCAGGAGAATTGGTAGGAATGTACTACGTAGGAATGTAGCACTTTTTCGCCCCATAAGGTCAAAAAGAACTTCTTAGGCCATAAAATTTAGAAATGCATGCAGAAATGTGTTTAAATGAATGAAAGTGCAGAAATGTGAAATTTAGAAATGTCTTTCTCCTCCTTTCAAACTGGAAGCACGTATCTTTTGCGCCTGATGAAAGAAGACTAAGTTCTTTTGTAATGGTCTTGCGCATTTCTAAATTTTATGGCGTTTTAAGAATTTCTTTTTGATCTTATCGTATCACGCCAGCTTTTTTCATCAGTAATTATGATTTTTTCCATGACTCTTATAAGGTATCTATTGAAAAAAGAATAAAATAAGAAAACTCTACCCCTCATATCAATCATTTATTACAAGGTAATCGATGTTCAACTTGCTGGAACTTTTAAATATTAGATGATTCGGTTAAGAAATTACGTAGCATTGTGCAGATTTGATGGAACTTTAAACATGCATGGGGGATATAGCGAAGCCTTCAATCTATAATATTATATCTTCTATCAGTGATATAATATTAAACCATTTTCATACATGGTGCTATGCGAATGTGTTAAACTATTGTCAAGCCATATATAACACAAGCAAGTAAAATTGACGCGAGTTCGTTAAAATTTTTGCGCCCTTTGAAAATCCAAGGTCTGCGCCCTTTTCCCTGGCCCAGTCCGACCCTGGCATGTGCACAGCAATTACTAAGGTCTCGACCAAGTTCACTGGTTAGCCTCATCCACTATGTTGTCTTAAAATGGCAGGCACTTTAAGAAATCGCCGAATTTGGCAGCCAAATATAAGTTACTTTAAAGAAAAGCAGCTTGGATAAAGCTGACTAATTTCGCGAAATTCTCATTCATTATATTGATAAAAATTAGTATTGAATCTCCTATATTCGGTTTCCACTAAATTTAGCTTCGTGTGTTTGAATGATATAAGTTGGCTTTTTAAAAATAAGGAATATGAAAGCTACCTCTTCCTCCCAGCACTTTCCGAAAGGACTTTTATAAATCGAATCGAATAAATCAGGAAAAGTTAGAATTAATTTATTGTGCTTCTCTTTATTAGAATTAGTTCGTTTGTTTCTAGTTCTGAGCCTGATAATCTGTCTTTTAACCTTGTCAGATTAGTTTTGTTAATTTTCCTTTTATCTTTAAGTTCTTTCAAACTCATTTTGAAAAACAGAAATAAAAATGGGTACAGTTACCCCTCTTGACTCTTTAAAAAATTAATCCAACATGAGCGAAATAAGAAAGCAGCACAAAACTCACTTAAATCGCAGTCTAAACATTAAAACGACGAAAAACAGGTTGATTATCAGCTTTTTCACATTCACTAACAAAATACTTAGCACACTCGTAACTGATTTTTCTCCGGCTCGACAGAGCATATATTTAATCCTTTGGCACGGAACTATGAAAATTATAAGTCGTACTTTATAAAGACTCTCATTCTCTGTTATAACAGGTTATTTACATATAATCTCACTACTCAAAAATTCCGGACACGGATCAGAAGCACAGTCACTTTCGAAATTGAAACCATAACTTATTAACAAAGCATACTCCCGTAAAACTTCGAATCAAAACTAAAACCAGAAGGTAATGTCCTCTATATACAGCTTAGTAATGGCTACAGAAAAGAAGATAGTGTCTTTAACTCACAGCTTATAGTTTCGATTACAAAATTCTTACATTTTGCTATGCCTGCATTTTGAGAGTATAAATTAAAATACATACTTTATCAAACACTGTCACTAAAGCCGCTATCAGATTCACCGACTTTTCGAGCAACCAACTTTACAGCCGATTTTAACCCCAACTTTTAGGTAGATTTCGTAAGAAATACTACCTATTGCAGTCGTTACTATGGTGCGACTTTTGAAAAATTCCTTCATAACTTTTCATTATAGGACCCCAGGAACCCAAAACCACCCCCACCTAAAAAGTTTATATATATATATATATATATGTATGTATGTACTAAATTTTGTCCGCACGATAAAAGTCGCAATAATGCACGAATCGTCTTCAAACTCGCCAACAACTTTGAGATGGTTGATATCTCGGCGGGGATTGAAAATGGGCAAAATCGGCCCAAGGGAATGGAAATGGGAAGGGCTCAAAATTTTGAATACCGTCTTAACATGATTCTGATAAAACCAGCTCTTACACAACAATGACAGGAAAAAATAAATATTTTTCGTTAAGCAATTGCCAACAATTAAAAAAAAAAACAATAAAATTCTCACCACAATAATTGTTTTTCTATTGCAAGATTTCACGTGAAAAATTAACTTAAATAAATAGTTTGACGAATTGAAAACAAATTGAATATTACGTCATTAGTTTTCTAGTGCAAGATTTCCGCACGAAAACTCAAAATGAAATAAATAGTTTGACGAATAATATTTATATATATATATATATTGCGTCATATTGGAAATATAATGGACCTCAGCAGGTGAATATGTAACGTCATGTGAGTTTGAAGAAACGTATTAAAACATGATAAAAACCCGACTATGGAAATATTAACATATTTTAACACTTTGAGGTTCTCTGAATTTGCTTTATCCATTTTTAAAGCTATTCCATATACATGCGTGTGTGTATTCGTGTACATTAGAATTTTCACAAAATGTTTAGCTCCCTAGAGCTCATTCTTAGTAAAGGAACTGGGTTTATCTCTGATCTTGATTTAAGTTTTGTTGGTGAATTTAGTACTTAACTTCGAAATCTACCTCTGCCTGTAGGCCCGAGCCGGCAGGGATTTTTTTCAGTTGAAAGGGAGAAAAAGGTTACAACTAAAGTTGGAGGAAAACCCGGGAAAACCAGTACTACTAGTACCAGCCGTCAATATTTATCGCATTTTCGTATCAATCGCTTATCTCTGATTCGCTGAAATGTTGAAAGGTGGGAGGAAAAGTTGCGGCTAGGACAGACTTTTTTGAGATGCGGATAAAAAGTTGGGGATATTGCTGTTTGCTATCACACTGGGTGTCGAGACAACATTTCGCGAAAAGTTGGAGGAAATCAAGAGTTGGCTCAAAAATTGCTCGAAAAGTTGGTGAATCTGATAGCGGCTTAACAAGTTCGTTCTTATAGGATGAAAGAGTATTTCATGATGACACAGTCGAAAACTTAAGGTTTGGCTTAACCCTTTCTGGGGCAAGTTCTTGTGTTTCTGTTATGTTGAATTCTCACCGGAAATTTCGAAATATTTTTTTCACAATGAGGAAAAGCAATTTTTCTACTGTTTTCCACCAAAGTTGTAAAAGTAAAATTTAATTAAATGTTTCCGGCGGAAAACTGAATTAAAATTACCCCACCGCCCCTCAAGGAGTTAATGGATTTCACTGTGTGGTCTCGGCGAGTTGAAAAAGGGATTTATCTGCCCGTCGTGTTGAATTACCCTTCGTTATAACGTCAATCGGGATGATTGGTGATGACTGATCGAACCTTTTGATGTTTAGCAGCAGTTTTCTGGACTTCACTGCAAATGAGAGCAGAGTTGCTTTTTACATTGCTTTCCCTATGCTTTTTTCTGAGCAGTATACAGGAGTTTTGAGTGAGATATTGTAGATTTCTCACAAAGAACCTCCTCTTAAAATCACTGTACGGCTGAAAGGCGTAAAATCTGCAAAGAAAAGGGTTAGCTCATATATCAAGGCGGCCCAAAACTTCAATTATTTTAACACCTATCAGTAAAATTTTACTCTTACGTTTTAAACTTAATTTACGAAAACTGTGCACATTTGACCACGAAATTACGATTTACATTATAAAATTTACACTTAGAATTTATATAATTACTTCTATACAAAAGAAAAAAACACGTACTTGTAATTGAGTCTATGATTAACTCACTATACTCTACTCAAGCAGTAAACGTGTGGTATGACTTTACCTAGTCGATGTTTGATAGCACAGTGATAAGGTTTCAGGGTTAATACCCACCTGAGTAACCTGTGGTTATTTCCTGCAGTTTTTTAGAAACATTAATGGGTTCTGCTATGTTTCAAGTTTCTTTATGCAACAATTATTGCGACACACACTCTTTCTGAAGCGCTAAAACTTCTCTCGAGGTCCGTGAATTTTCGGTTGACTAAATTAGCGGGTGCTCTTCTGAGCTCTGCATGTGTGTCAAAACAACTCAATTCCTTTATCTGTCACATCGTTTGCACCACAAATTCTAAATCATAATTTGAGACATACAAAGTAGATCCTTTGGTAAATTTCGGTTTTAAGAGCTCGAACGCTTTATTCATTTCGTCGCTCCACGTTATCTTTTCATTTTTATGCTTCTCTTGGCACGCTTGGGGAGTTCTATGATAGTTGCATAATTTTTGATGTAGCGCGAATACTATCCTGCCGTACCTAGACATCTCCTGATTTTCTTTTTTATTTTTTGGGTGCCGGTAATTCTGCTATTACACGGATTTTAGCTTCCGCGTGTTTTCTATGCCCTCTCCCACTGTATGACCCAAATAGTTGACTGTTTTCTGTGTGAAATTGCATTTCGCTATCTTGACCTTAGTTTTCCTTCATTTATTCTAATTAATACAGCTTCTGAATGTTTAACATGATCCGTCCAATTATTCGAAAAAATTGTCATATCGTCTAAGTACGGTAGACAATATTCTTCTAGCTCACTTACTAATTTGGCCATAAATTTAGAGAACCGATATGAGGCGTCATACAATACAAGGGTGAAAAATTTTCGTAATGTTAAATCAAAGAAATTAGAAAAGAAAGAAATCAAAATTAGAATTTGTGCCACATTCTGGTGATTTGGCGCGAGTCTGGTTTCATCATACTGAATAGTTGGCTGGGATTGCCAAAGGACAAAATTAACATAAAGATACACGCAACAAAGAACAAGAACGTCAGAATTATTAAGCCGATAGAAAATGAAAGCACTCAAAGCATGCTTGTATATGCTAAGTACTTAACTGAAGCCGATGGAAAATGGCGGTGAACCAATTCTTTTTTAAATTAATTGAAATTTCTGATATACTGTTAAGGTTAATATACTGTTAATTCATGATCATTGAATGATCGTGAATTGCAGAAGAACAAAATTTGCGGGATAACGACAGATGTAGCAAGTATAATGAGAGACATCAGATCTGGGTTTACAAAACACTTAAAAAATATTTATTGAAATATCAAGACATTCTAAATTGGATTTATAGATATTTCAGTCAGTTGGCTAAATGCACGTTGCTGCTAACTGAAATGTATGAAACCTTGGATACTGAGAAAAATAAATTTGTGCAGGCATCTACCTCATGAGATGGTTATCCTTCATCGTTCAGTCAAACGCATTAGTAAAAACTGGTCAGTTCTGATTTTTTTCATAAATGGAAGACACAAGTGGTCCGCTAGGTCTGCAGAAAACAGTTACAAGTTTTCGAGTTGTTGTAACTGCTTTAATTTCGGATGTTTTATTTATTCTCAACAAATTATGTTTGTCTTTTCAAAAGTAGAAAATTATATTCTATTATATTATTATATTAATAGAGATGACCTCTCATGAGTTTATATGATTCCATTTATTCGAGAGGGAGAAATCAAAAATCATTATAAGGTATAACCCAGCGAAAATTCGATATCAGATGTAAAGAACATACAGCGGACATAAAATATAATAGAGGGAATACCGCTTTATCCCGGCTAAATCAAATAGAGAACATTAACATACTTTTTAACGAGAGTAAAATAATCTACAGGGCAAATTTTTATTTACAATTATTTATAAGAGAGTCCATTGAAATTTATTTAAGAGGTTCAGGAGTTTGTAAATATTTTCGTATCCCGAATTTATGGGTTGAATGGTTGGACAACTTACGGCGTCGCGACATAGAGGGACATCTTGCAGAATCTTTTTGCAATTGCACAGTTTTCTCTAACATAGCAATGGTTCTAAATGCTTCAGTTCTAATGTTTTCGTTTGATTCAAGCAATCTCTCCAGCAGCATCTGCGTTAAACACATCTCCTGCTTTATAATCCTTTAAAAGAGAAGGAAGTTCTGAAAGCTACTCTTCACAGGTAGCTGCATCTCTCGATGCACTTTCACATCAAAGTTTACCAAAAACGATGTTGTGCCTTTTTTCGGGATCAAAAGCCTTCCATTCCTTACTCTTTAAGTTCTTTGTATCAACAAAGTGATAAAAGAATGTGAAACCAGCATCGAGATCAAACTGGCTGCGTACAGCTGACAATAGCCAAAAGTTAAAAGTCAAACTAATTTCTCTGGGGGAAAAATTCGGCATATCAAGGGTTTTGGAAAATATATTTCGAGATAACTATGGAAAATACATAAGTATTTTGATGGAAATGCAGGGGAAATTTCATTTTTCGAGATATCAAGGGTTTTGAGATAAGGAAGTTCGAGATATCGAGGTCCGACTGTAACTCAGTTAAGACATTTTGATAACATTTTATACAACGAGAGTGAATAATTTAGATTATAAGTTGTAACAATTTTTAAATGATATGACATGACAAATATTCTTTAAGGGGTCAGGTAACCTTTGAAGCGTCTAAAAATCGATTTTTTTTTTAAATAGCTTATAATTAAATATGATTCTTTGGGAACATTTAAAATCAAACCCAGTCCAAAAATTCGCATTACAAGAGAAGTTATGTCTAAAATACTTTGAGCTTTTGCTATATGATCAACGGGTTTTTCAATCTTTAAAGCCAATTTTCTCAAAACAGCTATTTTGATCATTGCGCGCACGATTTCTGAAAAACGGTTGCCTAGAATTTCACGAAATTTTTGATGGATGTATTAAACGTACAGAAGCACAAAATGACCTATTATTATTTTTCTGAAATAAGAAGTTTAGAATTCACAGCTACTTTTGTATAAAAAAAATCTCGATATTTCGAATTTCTCTAAAATTTTTTTTTTTTCACGAGATCTCCAAGTTTTATTTTTTTCATTGTAGGTCATTTTGAAAACACTTTATATCTGTACTCATTAAAAAAATCTTGGCTTGTTTCAGCCATTGAAATGGGAAAAATCATGCGCGCAATGCGTGCAAGAATAATTCTTTCGTAAAAATTGTATTATCTTTAAAAATAAATTTAAAAAAACTATATATGTGTATACCTTTTATAAGAACTTTGATTGATAAAATAAATCGTTCCTAACATGTGTTTTCAGTTTTATAATTAAAAGTTAATTAGTTAAAAAATGACTGCAATTCTTACAGAGGTCACTTTTCCATGTACTTTATTGGTTCAAAGGTTACCTGACCCCTTAATAAAAATTTAGTTTTCATTGAAAAATGCTTGTGATATCATTTAAAAATTGTCTATAAATTCCGTATGGTAAAAATCTCAATAAATTTTCTCCTCTCCCCATTTAAATCCATAAAATCACAAAAAAAATAATATTATCCTAGAAAAAGGTCAACAACTATATAAAAAAAAAGTCCTTTTTCTAGACTCTAAATTGGAAACTTTAAATTAACAAAATTATGTAAAAAAATTAGACAAATAATTTTAAAAATATAGAATTTAATGTTTTAGCATTAAATTAAAAAAAAAAAAAAAACCTTAAAAATAAATCCAAAAACTTTTTTTTTTAAGTCGCTCCAGGTTCTCTGCCCATAAAATAAATATGAAAGCAAAAAAGTTTTTCTGCTTTTAACCCTTTATGCCCGACGGCAGATTAAAAGGCCATTAAAATAACTTGATATAACGCTAATTTAATACATGGATTAGTAGTTATACTGTTTAGAATGAATTATAGATATTTTATTTTATCTTGTTCCAAAAAAAAAAAAAAAAAAAAAAAAAAAGATTGGTTGCACACAAAACAACAACAACAACAACAACAAAAAACAATGATTTCTTTTGCCTTTGCATCTTTTTCAGCTTTCTTGACGTTGACAGATTGTGGAGCGAGGTGGGAGGCGAAAGTTTCTGTACGGAAATATTTCTATTGTAAGAAATTATATTTGTATATTTTGTAATACTACAAAATACTAAAAAAGGGGATTTTAAATAAAAAATTTGACGGGAGTTACAAATATTGCACAAAATCCCTATAAATTCAATTTTATTAACCAATTTTAGCAAAATCCTTCTAAAATTTATTAAATGATTGTGTAAATCTTCTAATGTAGTTTCAAAAATTTACAAAATATGCTTTAAAAGATGAAACTTTCATAAAATCATAATTTAGGACATAAAAGGTAAACATTCTTTTATAGACATTCAATGTTAATCTTGAAAATCAGGCCTAGTTTCATGAGAAATGTGTTAATTTGGCATGAACCCCAATTATGAAAATTTCCTTCGTTTAATTTACGATTAGAAAAGCATGAACTTGTGCATTTATTTTTTTATTTCTGGCGACCAGTTTGGTCTCCCTTAAATGCATGCTATGCATTGCAATATGTTGCTTTTATTCATAATTTAACATATATGCTTAATTCTTCGCCAAATCGAGAGATTCTGATACTCAAGAACACTTCGCGATCATCGCAGCATTTCGATATTTTTAGTTGAGTTGTATTTTTTTTTCTTCGGAAAACCGCTTAGTTTACTTGGAAATTTATGCCAGTTGCAATACGTTCACTAATGAGGAGATATTTAAACCTATTAAGTAATCTTCCGTAATTGGGCCCCTAGCCAAATGGCGTACTTTAGCTAATAGGATTTAGTCAATGAATTTTTTTGTGAAAAGCCTTTAATAATACCCACTCTTACATTAAGACAATATTGTTAATAATATATTTTTAGAGTTGTTCTCCATTATCCCGTCGATCACTTCCTATGAAAAAAAAACTATCGCCAAACTATTCGGCAAACGCCCAATAAAATAAATGGACACCTTCAGTTAAAACGGTTGAAACTGATCTATTGTACTAATGCATCATCACATTGTTTGAATGTTTGTACTCTTTTAATATCATGACGTCTCCGTTTAATGACGTAATTGATATTTTAATTAGAGAAAATCTAATATCTGTAAAACATAATTAAAAATACAGATAAATATCGAATTAAAAATCACTTCATGACGTAACATACACGTGAACGAATCTGACGTCAAGTGAATGTGACGTCAAGATAATTCATTTTTGTTAAGTGTTTAATTATTGTTTTGTGTAATTTTAGATTGCTTCAATATTAGTTACCATTTTTAATGCTCTTTTTTAATAAAAGTATATTAAATCATTGTTTTGAATGTGATATTGAAAAGGTTTGGCTATATAGGCTGGGATTACGGTGCCTCACTTAAGATCAACTTAGAGACTTACGATATAAACAAAACGTAAACGGCATTATGGTGCCTCGCGATCTTACGACAGCTTGGAAGCAGCCGTAAGTTAAGACAGAAGTGGATGCGCGCGCAACCACAACAAATGTAACTGCGGCCTGTGATTGGCTGACTGCAGGAGGACTTACGCCGAAGCACGAGGACTTGCGCCGAGGCACCGTAATACCAAGTTACGACTGATCGCAGGAACGCCTATCCTACGATCGAGCGAGGCACCCTAATCCCAGCCTAACAATCATCTACGGTGATCTGTCCTCCTGGCACGGATAATACATAAATATCAAATTATTTGACTATGCGATTTGAAATGTCATTCATTAAATATTATTCCATGAGTTGGGTTTGTTTTTGAAGAAAATATCGTGAAAGAAGTTCAATTGTATAGCAGTATACCTAACAGAATGAGATGCTGAACTTTGATTGGCTCAAAGGCGTGAATTATTTTTGCACAAAATTCACTGTTGGAGAGCTTGCTGTGTGAATGATTATCTCCATAAATTAATATTTTTTTCGCTCAATGAAGAACGAATCTTTTGTGTTTACTTTGGTGGAAACAGATATAGGATATAGGACTGTCAATGTCATTTCAATTGAAGTTATCTCAGAATAAATAGTTATTTGAATGTAAATCTCTCAAACATTATAATTTTTTTAATACGATCTTTCTAAAAGTGTAACTTTTATGCAGTTTTATCCTGTTGCAAACTGTTGATGACAGCCAAATGCTTTGCGCTTTATAATAATAATCTATATAATATTTGGCGATTTATCACCTGCGCATGGCTAACACTAAAGTACTAAATTGGCCGCTTGGCTTATAAAAAGTGAAGCGGGTAGTCCGGAACTATTGATGACAATCACATGACTTAGGCTTTTATTATATAGATTATAACCATAAAAAATATTTAGCAATTTATCACCTGGGCCCTCCTTAGGAAAACATATTATTAATATATACTTAAAATATTAAAATGTTATATTGTCATCGAAAACATGCCTTCTTTCATAATTTTTATAACCTTAGCTTACCAGGATGTGACTGAAAAATTGATTTAAAAATTCCAGATTTAAATACATGAACCAGGAAGCAAAATAACTTATTGTACATACTATTACAAAATTGTTCATGTAATATTTTTTGTTCAGTTTATTCTTAATGATTAAAATCGGTTTAAAAACACATTATTTTTTTTAATTATTTTCCATTAGGGAAAAAATTTTTTAAAGTTTTTAATATTCTAAGTTAGTTATTAATTTTTTTTTATAGAAAAGTGCGAATATTTGTTTTATTTTGGATTTTAAAAGTAACACAAGGGGGAAAAAATGCAAGTTTTATTTTTAATGTTCATTAATTAAAAATATACTTACCATATTAATTAAAAATTTTTACAGCTTAAAATCGAAATCTTTCATTCACATTTTATAAAAAGTCATCAAAATATCTTGAGTTAATTTCGATGGCTTATTTTAAATGAAACACAGAAAATTCGCTTCAAAATTACCGACATGATTTTTTCTCGGAAAAGGGAGTATTCGACGTTTCCCCTAGCACAAGAGACTGGGGACTCTCTGAAAAGGACGCGACTCAATGACCAATGAGGTGCTTGGATTTCACCTGACTGTGATTCTGGCCCTCCATTTTAGAATTTCGCGTCCTGCGGTAGGATAGATTGACGTATTTTTTCGCTACGAGTGACGTACACTTTAAGTTTTTCCGATTATGCTTTATCACTTTCAGTCGAAGTCGGGATGACCTGCGTTTTAACAAGGAAGTCCTGAATATTTTTCAAATAAAAAACTATAGATTTCACTATTAATGGTGGCCCATAGTAATAACCCATGTGTTCATTTCTGTACACAAGGGATAAAATTATAGACTGCACTGTAAAAAAAAATCTGACAAGTTTCCTGTAGGAGACGGAAAAATAGTTGCCCTTATCGTACCGGAAAATTTTTCAGCCCAGCTTGGAATAAAATCCGAAAAATACCATTTTATTTACTATTTCCTTTTTTTTTTACGGATTTTATTCCGAACTGGGTCGGAAAATTTGCCGGTACGATAAGGGCAATTATTTTTCCGATTCCTACAGAAAACTTGGTCGGAATTTTTTTACAGTGTGCTTTGTTATAAATGTGTTAAAATATGGAATAATTTTCTTTTACTTTGAGATTTGGTAGAAGTCTGTCAGTTTTTGAGTTGAAGAAATTGTTTTGTCGGGTGCGCCCACACTCCATTCCTAGGCGTTAAAGAATTTTGAGAGCGTACCATATATAATACGATTTAATAAAGCAAATAATTAAATAATTTGATAGCATTGCAGCGATTGCAGTAAATATAACGTGACACTAATAATCCAAAAAGTAAAAAAGTCAGATAATTAAGAACTTGAATTATATTCGCCCCTTCACACCCCCCCCCAAAAAAAAAAAAAAAAAATCTGAAAAAACTCAACTCTATCCCTGAATTTCTAGCCATGAGGGGACTAATTTTCCTATCATCAAGTTGCATACAGCTGAGAGGCAATTAATAACAGAAAATGTTTCTCATGTATTTTTTAAATTAGCCAAAGTAGGATATATACCTCACCTTAAGAAAGTTCGAATAGGAAATTTCTTTGATAATTATTAATTTCTATGCATAAAGCATTTATTTAATGCATATGTTTTTATTGGAATCAAATGTGATAAATTATTTTTGCGTTTGAGCAATTCTTTAATTTTTGTTTGAGTCTGGCAATTGATGATTGATAAATTTTCTGAAAAATCAAATTCCTTGCCCCTGTTTGAAAGGAAATTTTGAAGCGATTATTACTGTATTTTGCATTTATGCATTATTTACCTTATTATATTTTTCGCTTTTATTTATAATAAACAATTGAAATTAATTCAATTAAGATATTTTGGCAACATTGTATACAACGAGAGTGAATAATTTATATTATAAATTGTAACAATTTTTAAATGATATGATATGACAAATATTCTTTAATAAAAATTTAGTTTTCATTGAAAAATACTTGTAATATCATTTAAAAATTGTATATAAATTCCGTATGGTAAAAATCTCAATAAATTTTCTCCTCTACCTACCCCCCCTCCCACACACACACATACACCACCACCACCACCATTTCCATAAAATCACAAAAAATTAATATTATTCTAGAAAAAGTCAACAACTATCAAAAAAGACCTTTTTCTAAACTTTAAATTAACAAAATTATATAAAAAAAATTTCACAAATAATTTAAAAGATACAGAATTTAATGTTTTAGCATTAAAAAAAAAAAAAAAAAACTTAAAAAGAAATCGAAAAACATTTTTTTAAGTCGCTCCAGGTTCTCTGCTCATAAAATAAATATGAAAGTAAGATAGTTTTTCTGTTTTTAACCCTTTATGCCCGACGGTACATTAAAGTGCCATTAAAATAACTTGTTATAAAACCTTGTTAATACATCGATTAGTAGTTATATTGTTTAGAATGAATTATAAATATTTTACTTTATCTTGTTCCAAAAAACATTATTCGTTGCACAAAAGAAAACAAAAACAACAAAAAAACCAATAATTTCTTTTGCCTTTGCATCTTTTTCACCTTTCTTGACGTTGACAGATGGGGGGGGGGGAGGGGGCAAAAGTTTCTGTTCGGAAATATTTCTATTGTAAGAAATTATATTTGTATATTTTGTCATTCTACAAAATACTAAAAAAAAAAAAGATTTTAAATAAAATACTTGAGGGGAGTTACAAATATTGCACAAAATCCTTATAAATTCAATTTAATTAATTAATTTTGCAAAATCCTCCTAAAATTTATTAAATGATTGTGTAAATCTTCTAATGTAGTTTCAAAAATTCACAAAATATGCTTTAGAAGATGAAATTTTCATAAATTCATAATTTGGGACATAAAAGGTAAGCACTCTTTTATAGACATTCAATGTCTATCTTAAAAAAGCCTAGTTTCATTACTGCTATTCAAGTCCGCTACAATGTGTTAATTTGGCGTGGACCCCGATTATGAAAATTCCTTCGTTTAATTTACGATTAGAAAACTTATCCATGAACTTATTTATGAACTTCATGAACTTATTTATTTTAAAACGTTCATTTTGAAAATAACAATTTTCTCTCTGTTTTTTAGGTAGATTTCGTAAGAAATACTACCTATTGCAGTCGTTACCATGGTGCGATTTTTGAAAAATTCTTTCATAACTTTTCATTGTATGACCCCAGGAACCCAAAACCATCACCACCTAAAAAGTTTATATATATATATATATATATATATATATATATATATATATAACCAATAATTAAACATAACCTACCACCATCAAAAACCGTAATATTATGAATTAAAGCTGTAAGTATATATAAAAAAAAGATTAAATTATTTATAAGAATTATTATGGAAGAAAAATAAGAAAGTGGACACCGACAAATAATGGAAATGCTTATATATTGAATTACGTTTTCAAGGGCACAGAATTCAATGATATAAGCAATATGGTTGTTTTCTGTGGGAAAAATAAGCTAAAGCTAAAAGTTATTTTCCCCTGTGCCCTAACAACCATTAAAATCAAGTGAATTGATTAAAAATGAAAACAGAATAGAAACAAATAATATGAATTGGAAAAAACAATAAAACCTATTTAAATATTTATAGGATATAAAATGAAATAATAAACACCATACCGATTAATATTTTAGAATAAATCCACGCTCACATGGCACCCATATCGTAAAGATTAAGGTTAATAAAACAGTTAAGAAATCACAGTAATTGATACCATAGGATGCAGTTAATACATATTAAAATAAATGTTAAATAACTTTTAATATAATATAAAATAATATAAATAGAAAGTAATTACATAATTAAAATGCACTATTAAATTAATTAAAAACCGTTAAACAATATCGTCAAAATTTAGCTAAAAATTCCCCTGGTGTAGTAAATTATAACTGAAATGTAGCTGGAAGAAGTATATCTAGAACTTATCGAAAAAGAAAAACACAAATTGTGGTGCTGCCATCTAGTATTACATTTATGATTTAATTGTCAAAAGACTTGCTTCAGTTGTAAGCAATTGAATGTAACAATTGTTTTATTAACAGCAAAACCAAAAATATCCTTATATATAGATAATTATAAACTGAATATAAACCACACAATGTATTTAAAAAAAAAAAAAAAAAAAAAAAAAAAAACTATTGTTAATAAAATTTAAAAAGCATACAAAATATTCTATTAGCAAATTTATTTAAACTACACTAAGAATTTAAATAATTCTAGAACATCGATAAAATATAGCATATAGCTATATGCTATAAAACAGAATAAATTAATTAATAATTAATATAAATAATTATTAAAAATATAAAAATCTTTAATAAAAACTATTATATATAAGATAATTATAAAATGAACAGGAAATAAAAAACATATGGTAGTATAAAGAAGGTGAACTGATACTTAAAATCCAATTACCTAAAAAGCACAAATATGGTGTGTGGATTATTTTATACATCCATAAAAATCCTAAAAGTATGAATGTGGGACATTCAAAAACAATAAACCGATAATAAATTATATAACACTAGGTGAAAATAAATAAATATTAAAATATTAATAAGAATAGAGGAATAATAATAAATATAATTACCCAATTTTAATCCATACAGTATAACTTTATTTATATTAAATATACTTATATGTATATTAATCACTATAAAAATGGCATACTATTAGTAATTAATATGATATTGTCCTTATTAAATTAAAATTTATAACAAATGATTGTAAATAAGATTAAACAATAATAAAGCTAATAATTAATGAAATTCACCAATTACATATAAAATATCAAATCAACATCCTTATAAAATACGTATTAAAAATATAGTAATAATACAAAAGCCCCATTTTTTTTTAATATATAAATTAACCATTGCGTATTATCCAGACAACTCCACCCTCCTCCGTACTCTAACATCTACCCACCCATCTATCCTATAATAATTTTTTTTATGTTATTTTACAATTTTTATTTTTTATAGAGATTTTTTTATTTTATAATTTTTTTGTAATTTTGTTTACGCATGTGTTAATTTGTTTTAAAAGATCATGTAAGAAAAATACTAATTGTATATTAATGAATATATGAATTTTTTTGGAAAACCATGATTTAATGCATCATAAATTAGTTTTTTAATATTATTGTTAATTAGAGGAGAAGAACATAAACATTTTATTCTATATAAATGATTAAGTATTATATTTCGAAATACAGAATGATGTAGACAAGATTTAAAATTTGTAAATGTATTAACTTTGAATTTAAATTCTTTACGTTTGTCATATAAATCTGTGATTGTTTTGTTGTCTTTTATTGTAATTTTAAGATCTAAGAAGTTAATTGTATTGTTAGATAAAAGGTTTTCCGTTAATTCCAAATTAGTGGGATAATCTACTGGAAATGGAGTAATTGCAGAATGATCAGTATCAATTAAAATTATGTCATCAATATAACGATATAAATGTAGATTATTATTAGTAAAATTACGTTCATAATGATATAAGTATAAGTCTGAGAGTAAACTGGATGTACAACCGCCTTGTGGTATACCGACTTGCTGTAAATATAAAGTGTTATCTTGCAAGATATAATTATTATAGATAATGAAGTTAGTTAAAGATTTAAAATATGCAATATCAATATTAGATGGTAATTCCAGTTTTTTATAATACTTTTTAAATAATGCATTTATAATTTTATGTAAATCTAATATGTCTATATTATTAAAAAGATCTTTGAAGTCATATGTTGTTATATTATATACACAATGAAGATTTTTTAAAATATTGACAAGTTGATAGCTATTTTTTATACAATGTGTATTATCATTGTTTGTAGTAAGTACATATAATTGATTAAGAATTTTTAAGAGAAGTTTATTGGCTTTATTATTATATGTATTGCAACCAATAGTTACAGTCCTAAATTTAATTGGAGTTTTATGAAATTTGGGAATAAGAACTAAATATGGATAATTAAAGTTAGTAGATAAAATATTTAATAGTTTATAATAACTTCGAATTTTACGATTATTTACAATTACATTTTCATTAGTTTTTTTAAATGACTTATTAGAAGAAATACAATTTGTAAGAAGTTGGTGATAATAAGATTTACAAATAATAGCATAATTATTAGGAGATTTGTCTACATATGTAATAACGTAGTTTTTTTGTAATTTAGTAATTTGTTGGAAAATATGCTGTGTATTAATAGAAACCAAATCAGCCATATTATTTTTTAAAGCCATAGTTAATTTTTCAATTACTAATATTTTCTACTGATTGAAATATTCAATAGGCTTATTATAAGAGATAGAAATTTTATAAATAAAAATATCAATATCATGTGTAAACTGTTTGATAATAGATTTAACATTAAATTTAGATGGAAGTCTATATTTAGTACCATAACCCATTAGTTGTTTCAATTTAAAATCATTAACAATATCAAGATTTCCAGTGATTATATGTCCATGATCATTGTTTATGTATTTTTTTAGAGTGGGGTCATTGCATTTACACGGAAAATTACTTGCAGCAGATGTATTTTTTGAAAATGTATTGTAGTTAAAAATCTTTCTACCAATTGTATTAGGATATTTAAAGGTTATTGAGATATGAAGATTATTAATAGGAAAAAAACAATTTTTATCATTAATTATAGAATTGATATTAATTTTATTAAATATGTGATTTGAAAAAGTAATTAACATTTGAGTATTCATGTTTTGAATTTTATGTTTTTTTTGTAAATTAATATTTAAAAGATTAACCCTAGACATAATGAGGTCAAAATAAATATCTGAGAAATGTTTAGAGAAAGATTTACTTAGAAATACATTTAAATGTTGTACAATCTGTTTCTTTTTAATAGCAAAGATGTGTTTTCGAATTAACAACCAGTTATAATTCTCTAAATATTTTCTTTGAAGATCATTTATATTAAGTGATAGATTTTTTGGAAACTACAACTGATGATGAACCCTTTCCTCGTTTATTACGTGTTGTTTTACTATTTAAATTATGATTAAGAGTAGGATAAATTGGAGAATAATCAATATTGTTATTTATAGATGTGAAGACTTTGACAGGTCTGTTAAATACTTCACTGTTAAGTCCATAAGGATAAATTGTGTTGTAATATTTCATAAATGATGATTCCATATAAAGACGTTCTGATTTATTTTTTAGAATTTGAAGAATTTCAATTGTCGTATTTTTAAATTGATGTATATGAAAATGTTGAATTTCAGCTGTAGATTGTATATTTTTTGCTTTGTTATTATTAGGGTCTGAACGATGATGATTGATACGTTTATGAATTGGACCTGATGTTTCACCAATATATTTCATATTACATAAGTTGCACTTTATACTATAAATCACATTAAATGCTTTACAAAAGCTTGAATAATTAGGATCTGAGATAATTTGTGTCTGAGAAGCGTATGGACATGTCTTGCACCGAGCATCATAACACTTACGAAAAAATAAAGGACGAGGGGGAGAGTATAAATGGTTGCTGGATGACGATCCAGGAACAACCCAATTATTGTTCCTGTACCGGGCACTACACTGCATAGATGCTAAGTGTATCTTGCCAGGATCGAGATGTTTACTAAGAACTGCCATATAAAAATAATGTTTGGAAAATGCAATAATTGCCATAAAAAAAGAAAATTTAATAATATAATAATTATTTATTTAATTAAATTAGTCTTGAATAAATAATAAATCTTGAGTAAGAATAATATATACAATATTTACAATAATAGAAGCAGAACATAAAAACAATCTTCAAATTTACCATAACCAAATAATGATAACCCTTATTTCGTAGACTAAAAAAGCAAGATACCACTGGACCCATTGATAACAAGTAAGGCAAAAGAAGATCCGCATCTAACATCAAATCCCATAACAACATTAACCTTGCAAAGACATCCAAAACGCATTCCCAATTAATTTCTCAGATCAAAGTAATATGAATTTAAACTTCTAAAGCATATTAACATTAAATCTATGAACAGAAATAATTATTACTACCATATTGATGTAAAGATATAAAATGATCTCTCTTCAGAATTATGTAAAGCTATAGCATAAATAGAGAATATATAGAGAGAATATATAGGACAATATCGTATACTAACCACAAGAAAATACAGATAAAATCATAACTAGAAAATTAAATAACATTAAATAAAGCAATGCAATGATAGGAATGAAAAAATTAATGGAATCCTTAAAAAAGGTATCAGATAACTACATAGTAGAAATCATATTGATAATACACATAGACAGTGCGCTATTGCAGCAATTATCTAAGCGTATAATATTTAAAAGATTGCTAAATCATTTAGCGACCTGGGAATATATATGAATATATATAAGATACCAAAAGGAAAAAATACTTCAAAATGAATTATTGACATTCAAAATGAAAAGATATTTAAAAACATCGTAAAAAGCATACATTCATAATTACTTGCGCAAATGCATCATAGTAATTTGAATGCTAATATATAACCAATAATTAAACATAACCTACCACCATCAAAAACCGTAATATTATGAATTAAAGCTGTAAGTATATATAAAAAAAAGATTAAATTATTTATAAGAATTATTATGGAAGAAAAATAAGAAAGTGGAATATATATATATATATATATATATATATATATTATATATAATTATATATATATATATAATTTTGTCCGCACGATAAAAGTCGCAATTATGCACGGATCGTCTCCAAACTCGCCAACAACTTTAAGATGGCTAATATCTCGGCGGGAATTGAAAATGGGTAAAATCGGCCCAAGGGAATGGAAATGGGGAGGGTTCAAAATTTTAAATACCGTCTTAACAAGATTCTGATAAAACCAGCTCTTACACAACAATGACAGGAAAAAATAAATATTTTTCGTTATAGCAGTTGCCAAAAAAAAAAAAAAAAAAAATGTCACCACAACAATTACTTTTCTATTGAGATATTTTCACGTGAAAAAATAAATTAAATAAACAGTTTGACGAATTGAAAACAAATTGAATATTACGTCTTAAGTTTTCTAGAGCAAGCATGAAAACTCAAAATGAAATAAACAGTTTGACGAATTAAAAAAGAGAAAAAAAATATTGCGTCATATTGGAAATATAATGGACCTCAGCAGGTAAATATGTAACGTCATGTAAGTTTGAAGAAACGTATTAAAACATGATAAAAACCCGACTATGGAAATATTAACATATTTTAACACTATGAGGTTCTCTGAATTTGTTTTAGCCATTTTTAAACCTATTCCATATACATGCGCGTGTGTGTGTATATTAGAATTTTCAGAAAATGTTTAGCTCCCTAGAGCTCATTCTTAGTGAAGGAACTGGGTTTATCTCTAATCTTGATTTAGGTTTTGTTGGCGAATTTAGTACTTAACTTCGAAATCTACCTCCGCATGTAGGCCCAAGCCGGCAGGGATTTTTTTATTTTTTTTTTATTTTTTTTTTTATTTTTTTTAACATAGGCAAAATGGAAGAAAAAGCATAGTTTAAACAACCTTTCACGATTTCTAAATCGTCTTTTGAAACATAAAATTATTAATTAATTAATTATTAAAGTGCATTTAAAAATATATATTATATTCTTTATTTTTTATTATTTTTTACATTTTAATATTTAAAATATTTCCTTGTTGCAGTTTCACAGCTAATTGGCATAGTTTAGCATCCATGATTTAACACATAATTAATTCCTTTCTTTTTGTAACTCTTATACAATTATAACCATAAACAATCTTTAGCAATTTATCACTTGGACGCTTCTTAGGGAAACATATTATTAATTTATAATTAAATTCTCAAAATATTAAAATGTTATATTGTCACCGAAAACACACCTGCTTTCATAATTTTTATAACCTTAGCTTACCAGGAAGTGAGTGAAAAATCGATTTAAAAATTCCAGATTTAAACACATGAACCAGGAAACAAAAAACTTATTGTACATACTATTACAAAATTGTTCATGTAATATTTTTTGTTCTTTTTATTCCTAATGATTAAAATCGGTTTAAAAACTGACACTATTTTTAAAAATTATTTTCCATTAGGCAAAAATTTTTGAAAGTTTTTAGTATTCTAAGTTAGTTATTAATTTTTTCTATAGAAAAGTGCGAATATTTGTTTTATTTTGGATTTTAAAAGTAACACACAAGGGGAAAAAATGCAAGTTTCATTTTTAATTTCCATTAATTAAAAAAGGTACTTGCCGTATTATTTAAAATTTTTTACAGTTTAAAATAATCGAAATCTTTCATTCACATTTTATAAAAAGTCATCAAAATATCTTGAGTTAATTTCGATGGCGTATTTTAAATGAAACAGAAAAAAATCGCTTCAAAATTGCCGACATGATTTTTTTCTCGGAAAAGGGAGTATTCGACGTTTCCCCTAGCACTGGAGATTGGGGACTCTCTGTTTGGCAGTCCATTATAGAATTTCGCCCGCAGGACTGTAATTTCATGTAAATATGAAAACCGCTAAAAAGATTTTTATTGTAAAGGCAACTCGACCTGAAATAAAAGAAAATGAATCCATATTTTAATACAATTATTGTAAAAGAAGCCTACAGTTATATCTTTAATATGAACTTTATCTTTTATGTAGAAAAATGAAGATATATATTCATTAATGTTCAAATATGTAACTTTTTCATCCGAAAAATATTCAGGATTTCTTTGAAAAATAGTATTAACACGATAACACGAATCCACCTCATAATAGTGAAAATGCAATCCGAAGCAATTAACGCTTTACCTTACTTCCAGAACTTTACCTTACTTGACTTCCAGAAAATCACTAATGAAAATTTTCTTATCGCTATAGACGGGTTGCGCATGACGTCACATGTCTGAAATCGCATCATATGGCGCCCAAATATAAGGCGAATGTGGTGCTTTCCATTTGATTTATTAGACTTATTTGCACTATAATAATAAAAATAAGGAAGATCTAAATTAAACAGAAAGATATCACGTGCTTTTAACGGCAAACGGGCAGTTCTGTGCTCCACGTGTGTGCTCCAGAAGCAATTGTATCAGTCGTTGCTAATAGCAACGTGACGTCAATGCAAGGGGTCTATAGATCACAAAAGTTGCAAATTCCGTGACCTATTCATAACGTTCGTGGGCTGATTATCTCATGACTGATTGAATTTCATGATCCTTTTTTCGCGATCCTCTGACGAATTTTGCAATTTTTTCCGTGACCGTTTCACGGACTTCACGATTTTTCTTCTGCAACCGTTATCGAAATTGGTTTTTTTTTTCTTTTCCCGCGACCATTTGTCGAAATTCACAATATTTTTTCGCGACCAACTGATGAAATTCCATGTTTGTTTCAGCGATCTTTTGACAAAATTCGCGATTCTTTTTCACGATCATTTGTTAAAATTCGCGATTAATTTTTTCTACCACCAACTAATAAAATTTGTAATTTTTTGCGCAATAGTTACACGAAATTTCGTATCTTATTTCATGATCGTTTGACGAAATTTCCTTGGATTGTTTGACTAAATTTTCGTGAATTTTTGCGCAATTGTTTGACGAAATTCGCGATTTTTTTCACAATCCTTTTGCAAAATTTCGAAATTTTAGTTTGTACAATCATTTCACGAAATCTGTATTTCTTTTCGGGATCTCTGATGAAATTAGAAATATTTTCCACAGTCGTTTGGAGAAATTAGCGATTTTTTCCGCGACGACTTGGAGATGTTTTTCTTTTCAAAATTTGAAAAATTCTCGATTTTTTTCTGCGACCAGGGTTAGTAAAAAACCGGTTTTTTTGGTTTAAACCAGGTTTTTAAAAATGTATTTCCCTATTACATATACATCATATTTATTGATAAAAATAAACATTGTTGGATCTATAAGTAATATAACTTCATTTAAAAATAATTTAAATTAAATAATTACAATCAATTATGTAGAAAATTGAAATCTTTTAAAATTTAAACATTTTTAGTAAAAGCTATGTCTTATGTTCCATGAATAAAATGCTCTACATAGTGAAACATTGATACCTTGAAAATTTTAATAAACAATCTTTTGATTACTAGTACTATAAATAAATATATGGTGTAGTTTCATAAATATAATATACTTTCCCATGGCTATTCAAAATAATTACTTTGAAATATTTTCAATCTGAAATATCTGATTTTTTTGTTAGAACATTACATAAACAATTATTATCTTTTATTTTATTGAAAGTAAAGCTTTTTATAAAGAATTCCTGGAATGATTTGAATTTAGCAGTAGGGTCTTTATACGTTTCAAGAAGTATTGTGTATTGTCATTGGACACTTCTCCTCAGAAACTGTCAATTAAAAAAAAAAATGGCGACAGTAAAATACAGAAATACCTATTTACCAGCTTTTTAGACTACTGAAAACATTGATCTTAAAATGGAAAGTAGCTTTAGAAAAGTTGTCATCCACTAAAACATTTAAACAGCCATCAGACTTAATACACAGGATTTTTTAATAACAAGGATGGTCTCCATACGGGCATACTCAGAAAAATCTGAAAAAATTACAGAATGTTCTTCCCATATGGATATATATGTTTATAAAAATATTTTTGGCGGAACCCCGATACAGCGTAGCGTCCTTAAAAAAATAACGAAATTTTCGTTTATTTGGGGATGAAAAAAGATACGCTTTTATCTAGGAATTTTTTTTTATTGAATTTGTTGATATAAGTTTAATTTAATTAACTTTAGTTTTGTGATTTTTAATTTGTTTTAACTATAGTTTTGTCATTTTTAGTTTGTTTTAACTATAGTTTGTCATATATATTTATATGTATTTATAATAAAATTTAAATATCATATTTTACGATTTAAAACAAAATCTAAATTGATTTAAATTGTTTCAAGCTCAAAAATGGCAGATAAAACACTGTCCATTTGATTTTGTTGCTATGGAAACGACTTCGTCTTCGTTATGGAAATGTGTTATGGCAATCAAATGTTAGCTGACTATAACTTAAAATAGATATTTGGAACTTGCAAAGTATAGAAAATATTTTACAGTGATAAAATTAAATAACTACAGCAACAAGCAACATATACCGGGTGTCCCAAAAAGGACTGACTGATTTTAAAATTCAATAACTTCCAAACGGTGACAGATATTAAAAAAGTTCTTGCAGGAGGGTTATGCATAAAGTCAAAAGTTTTTTTACAGCGATTTTCGATTTCAGTTTGAATTACAAACAATAGGTGGCGCTGCGATCAATATAGGCTAAATTCAGGCTCGATTTTTGGTACTTCGTGGCCCGGATAATACATTTCCATCTCCTTTTTCTGCATGGAACAACAGAAAGGACCAAAAATCGAGCCTGTATTTAGCGACTATTGCTTACAGCGCCATCTATTGTTTGTAATTCGAACTAAAATCGAAAATCACTGTAATAAAACTTTTGACTTTATGCATAACCGTCCTACAAGAATTTTTTTAATATCTGTCACCGTTTGGAAGTTATTGAATTTTAAAATCAGTCAGTCCTTTTTGGGACACCCGGTATATGTAATATAAAAAATATATAATAACCTCTTGCATTGATTAAGTTTAAATTCATTAAAAACCGTGCATTCTAAAAAACAATTAATAAATCATTTTCAGATGCATTAAAATCGTTTGCTTTTGGCGAGGAAAAATTTTGCTCGCCAAATCCCGTGTCACTTTCGTATTTTCGCGCCAAATATTCGAAAGTATTTTATTTTTTTACAGACTTTCTACTGAAATTCCGCCGTTAAATTTAACCGATCCCTTATTACATACATGAGTAGTTTCACTAGCATTTTTTACAACATATTCTGAGTATGCCCTGTAAGGAGACCTTCCTTGTAAGCTATTTTATAATAAGTATTACTTTTAAATGTCTAAACTAAAAATTAATAATATATATTTTTAGATATTTTTATGAGACTTTTTTCTGTTACGTCTCACGCGAACCTTATCTTGATTTTTACCCATTTTTTTGTCAGATCCAAATAGTGGATTCGATTATGCAATAGACGATTTAAATATATCTTATTGCATATTTTAGTTAAAAGTAAACAGGTGCTTCGCTAGCACCCAATTTTTCAATGTCCTCTTATTCGACTTCATATCTTGAGTTTCTTTTTTATTCTTAAGGCTGTTCTCAAATCCGAAAGGGCAACTTTATGACATAAGTTTTAATTTATTTTTGTTCGGAAATGCAATGAAACTAGCAGATGCTGTTGTTCAGAAACTATGTAATAAAACTGTGTTTTCCGTTTTTTTTTTTTTGTTTTTTTTTTTATGCAAACGCAATAGATCTTTCAGATAATAGTGTCAAAGTTGGCGTTTTGAACAGAATTTCCTTTTCCTTGCGAAAGAAAAATAACTACTCAAGGAAGGTTAAAAACACCTTTGTCACGTGATCAAAATTGCTTATAACTCAATCGGTAATTTATTTATCAAAAATGGAAAACACAGTTCGATTCCAAATCGCTTCCTGTCAGGCCTTCCAATTTTATATCTTTCGGATAAAAAATGAATTTGTAAATGTGTCAAAGCATTTTGCACTTGTTTAGTAGAGCAGTTGAGAACAGCCTTAAAAGATAATCTTCCCAATCAAGAAAATTGCAGCTTGACTGAAATCTTAAAGGTCATTTTATGTTATTAATTATAAATAATCTGCGTTTTCTCAAAGAAAAATATTTTATTCAAAATATTGAATATTTTTAATTTATTTTATCTTTGCTACATTCACATGTTTTAAATTTTATCTTTAGAGCTTCAGATTAGTTCATCAACACATGCAATTTGCATTCTACATGTATACAAATATAACCTAGACTCACTATGTCTCACGGTGACTTCTGGGATAAGACTGTTAAAAGTAGAAATTATTTATATTAAATAATTTGAAACACTTCAATTACAAAAATGAGAAAATATTATATTAGATCTTTTCTAAAAAAAAACAGTTGGTTAACCAATTGACTTAAACCGTGCCAATCCTGCTGGTAACAGAATAAAATCATAATGCAAAACCCCAATCCCAATGTAGGAATGCAAGAAAAACAAAGGCTTACTAAACCCAATAGCCATAAAGAAAACTCACAGCCAATCATTCATTAGCATACAGTACAAAAAGTAACCAATGGAGAGAATTACTTAAGATTATGTCATCTTAATACATGGAAATTATTCCAGAGGGAAACATTCGACTTGCATACAAAATTTCAAATGAAAAACAAATTTCAAAGTACAAAGTAACTGCTTAAAAAGCGCAAAGGCCAACATAGTGAAAAAGATTCCAAGCCGGGACTCGAACCCGTGCTATCAGTATAGCTGTATAGCTCACTGACGTTCTACCTACTAAACCACTTGGAACGATACCCAGCACGGAAAATTTCTCACTATTATATGTTGGCAATGCAGCACAAGATGGACGAGATTTTTCATTTGAAAAAGATTATGTCATCATTGAGCCATATGTAATTCTTAGTAAATCTTAACTAATCAAGCAATGTAAGTAGTAAAAGTGTATTTTTAGCTCAAATCTGCCATTTTGGCTATTTTTAAAAATGAAAGGCTTAAAAAAAGAAGAAAAATAACTAACTACTTATTTTTTTCTTCCCAGCTAATTTTAGAAAAATTAGTTAGTCTGCTATGTAGATTTAAAGCTTATAACAAAAGTTTGATTGATTAAAAATGTTTGTTACCTTTAAAAATTTATTAATTCATCATTTTTCTAAAGCTTTGCTTGTAGCTTCTGCATAACTTGGATTTTGCATTTTTCAATAATGTGTAAAATAAAGGAAAACATTAGGGAAAAGAAAAAAAAAACCACATGAAAAAAACCAGCATGGTTTAAAAAAAAAAAAAAAAAAACAACCCTGTCTGCGACCGAATTGATTTTGCGGAATTCAAAAGAAAAAAAAAAATCGTGGACTTTCCCGAAAATTAAAAAAAATTCGCAGAATAATCATATCCCAGATAGCAATTTTAATTTGCAGAAAAATTTCAGAAATCCTACTTTGCAAACTTGCAAAGTTGCAGCAAGCTCAGTATGACAAGCCTGAAAGTTCATAACAAGACTGCAACAAGATTATGCAAACTCCGAAGTCACCATACTTTGAACTTGCAGCTAACTTGTCGTGCAAGTTGCAGTCTTGTTCTTCAAACTGACTTCAAACTCATATCAAACTAGTAATATTGCCATGTCACATGATCTGCAAATGCATTGTAAACTTGCAATACTGTCATGACACACTATCTGCAAATGCATTACAAACTTGGATTCTTGTCATGTCAAGCTATCTGCAAGTATGCTGTAATTTCATAGCAATGTTGTTAATTCTCTGAATTTTACGTGTACTACAGGTAAAATAAGATTTTTTGAGACAACTGGTGGCCATTCGCCAAAACTTGGGAAGAACTTCGTTTTGATACTCGAAATGAAGATCCGATGAGTCCTAAAAAATAAAGTTGTTTTACCATGTTTTGGGGACAAAACACATTTTTAGCTCTGAGAGAGGGGGGGGGGGGGGACTCAAAATATTTTATGTAGGTGAAGTAGGATATTGTTTATCATGTATTTTATAATTCCGAATCAAGTAAAATAATCCGCAAGTCGATATGATCATTTCTTACAAAGTTAGGCAGGTTTTATGAATACAAAGTCGAAAATTATACTTGTGCAGGTAAAACAGGTTTTTACAGTAATAACTGATTTTTATTGATGAAAATTTGAGAAAAACATCGTTTTGGCACTAGAAATTAAGATACGTTGAGTCCCCCAAAATTAATATTGTTTATCGTATTTTGGGAGCAATAGTGGACATTTTAACTCGAGAGGGGGGGGGTGGTGCTGAATTCAACATTTTCCAAATAGGTCACGTCGGATATAGTTTCATATGTATCTTTTAATTCTGATTCGAATAAAACTATCCGCAAGTCGATACGATCATTTGTTAGACAATTACAGCAGGTTTTATAAATACAAAGTGGAAAATTATGCTTTATTTTTTAGCATAGTTTTGTCACATTTATTTACGTTCAAAACATGCTCTTTATATCATATTAAATCATTAAGTTTAATCATTATAATCTCAAAATCCTTAAAATTAGAGAAAAACATCGTTTTGGCACTAGAAATTAAGATACGTTGAGTCCCCAAAAATTAATATTGTTTATCGTATTTTGGGAGCAATAGTGGACATTTTAACTCGAGAGGGGGGGGGGGGCTGAATTCAACATTTTCCAAATAGGTCACGTCGGATATAGTTTCATATGTATCTTTTAATTCTGATTCGAATAAAACTATCCGCAAGTCGATACGATCATTTGTTAGACAATTACAGCAGGTTTTATAAATACAAAGTGGAAAATTATGCTTTATTTTTTAGCATAGTTTTGTCACATTTATTTACGTTCAAAACATGCTCTTTATATCATATTAAATCATTAAGTTTAATCATTATAATCTCAAAATCCTTAAAATTAGAGAAAAACATCGTTTTGGCACTAGAAATTAAGATACGTTGAGTCCCCAAAAATTAATATTGTTTATCGTATTTTGGGAGCAAAAGTGGACATTTTAACTCGAGAGGGAGGGGGGGGGGGAGGACTGAATTCAACATTTTTTAAATAGGTCACGTCGGATATAGTTTCATATGTATCTTTTAATTCTGATTCGAATAAAACTATCCGCAAGTCGATACGATCATTTGTTAGACAATTACAGCAGGTTTTATAAATACAAAGTGGAAAATTATGCTTTATTTTTTAGCATAGTTTTGTCACATTTATTTACGTTCAAAACATGCTCTTTATATCATATTAAATCATTAAGTTTAATCATTATAATCTCAAAATCCTTAAAATTAGAGAAAAACATCGTTTTGGCACTAGAAATTAAGATACGTTGAGCCCCCAAAAATTAATATTGTTTATCGTATTTTGGGAGCAATAGTGGACATTTTAACTCGAGAGGGGGGGGGGGCTGAATTCAACATTTTCCAAATAGGTCACGTCGGATATAGTTTCATATGTATCTTTTAATTCTGATTCGAATAAAACTATCCGCAAGTCGATACGATCATTTGTTAGACAATTACAGCAGGTTTTATAAATACAAAGTGGAAAATTATGCTTTATTTTTTAGCATAGTTTTATCACATTTATTTACGTTCAAAACATGCTCTTTATATCATATTAAATCATTAAGTTTAATCATTATAATCTCAAAATCCTTAAAATTAGAGAAAAACATCGTTTTGGCACTAGAAATTAAGATACGTTGAGTCCCCAAAAATTAATATTGTTTATCGTATTTTGGGAGCAAAAGTGGACATTTTAACTCGAGAGGGAGGGGGGGGGGAGGACTGAATTCAACATTTTTAAATAGGTCACGTCGGATATAGTTTCATATGTATCTTTTAATTCTGATTCGAATAAAACTATCCGCAAGTCGATACGATCATTTGTTAGACAATTACAGCAGGTTTTATAAATACAAAGTGGAAAATTATGCTTTATTTTTTAGCATAGTTTTGTCACATTTATTTACGTTCAAAACATGCTCTTTATATCATATTAAATCATTAAGTTTAATCATTATAATCTCAAAATCCTTAAAATTAGAGAAAAACATCGTTTTGGCACTAGAAATTAAGATACGTTGAGTCCCCAAAAATTAATATTGTTTATCGTATTTTGGGAGCAATAGTGGACATTTTAACTCGAGAGGGGGGGGGGGGGGGGGCTGAATTCAACATTTTCCAAATAGGTCACGTCGGATATAGTTTCATATGTATCTTTTAATTCTGATTCGAATAAAACTATCCGCAAGTCGATACGATCATTTGTTAGACAATTACAGCAGGTTTTATAAATACAAAGTGGAAAATTATGCTTTATCTTTTAGCATAGTTTTGTCACATTTATTTACGTTCAAAACATGCTCTTTATATCATATTAAATCATTAAGTTTAATCATTATAATCTCAAAATCCTTAAAATTAGAGAAAAACATCGTTTTGGCACTAGAAATTAAGATACGTTGAGTCCCCAAAAATTAATATTGTTTATCGTATTTTGGGAGCAATAGTGGACATTTTAACTCGAGAGGGGGGGGGGGGGGGCTGAATTCAACATTTTCCAAATAGGTCACGTCGGATATAGTTTCATATGTATCTTTTAATTCTGATTCGAATAAAACTATCCGCAAGTCGATACGATCATTTGTTAGACAATTACAGCAGGTTTTATAAATACAAAGTGGAAAATTATGCTTTATTTTTTAGCATAGTTTTGTCACATTTATTTACGTTCAAAACATGCTCTTTATATCATATTAAATCATTAAGTTTAATCATTATAATCTCAAAATCCTTAAAATTAGAGAAAAACATCGTTTTGGCACTAGAAATTAAGATACGTTGAGCCCCCAAAAATTAATATTGTTTATCGTATTTTGGGAGCAATAGTGTACATTTTAACTCGAGAGGGGGGGGGGGGGGCTGAATTCAACATTTTCCAAATAGGTCACGTCGGATATAGTTTCATATGTATCTTTTAATTCTGATTCGAATAAAACTATCCGCAAGTCGATACGATCATTTGTTAGACAATTACAGCAGGTTTTATAAATACAAAGTGGAAAATTATGCTTTATTTTTTAGCATAGTTTTATCACATTTATTTACGTTCAAAACATGCTCTTTATATCATATTAAATCATTAAGTTTAATCATTATAATCTCAAAATCCTTAAAATTAGAGAAAAACATCGTTTTGGCACTAGAAATTAAGATACGTTGAGTCCCCAAAAATTAATATTGTTTATCGTATTTTGGGAGCAAAAGTGGACATTTTAACTCGAGAGGGAGGGGGGGGGGGAGGACTGAATTCAACATTTTTTAAATAGGTCACGTCGGATATAGTTTCATATGTATCTTTTAATTCTGATTCGAATAAAACTATCCGCAAGTCGATACGATCATTTGTTAGACAATTACAGCAGGTTTTATAAATACAAAGTGGAAAATTATGCTTTATTTTTTAGCATAGTTTTGTCACATTTATTTACGTTCAAAACATGCTCTTTATATCATATTAAATCATTAAGTTTAATCATTATAATCTCAAAATCCTTAAAATTAGAGAAAAACATCGTTTTGGCACTAGAAATTAAGATACGTTGAGTCCCCAAAAATTAATATTGTTTATCGTATTTTGGGAGCAATAGTGGACATTTTAACTCGAGAGGGGGGGGGGGGGCTGAATTCAACATTTTCCAAATAGGTCACGTCGGATATAGTTTCATATGTATCTTTTAATTCTGATTCGAATAAAACTATCCGCAAGTCGATACGATCATTTGTTAGACAATTACAGCAGGTTTTATAAATACAAAGTGGAAAATTATGCTTTATTTTTTAGCATAGTTTTATCACATTTATTTACGTTCAAAACATGCTCTTTATATCATATTAAATCATTAAGTTTAATCATTATAATCTCAAAATCCTTAAAATTAGAGAAAAACATCGTTTTGGCACTAGAAATTAAGATACGTTGAGTCCCCAAAAATTAATATTGTTTATCGTATTTTGGGAGCAAAAGTGGACATTTTAACTCGAGAGGGAGGGGGGGGGGGAGGACTGAATTCAACATTTTTTAAATAGGTCACGTCGGATATAGTTTCATATGTATCTTTTAATTCTGATTCGAATAAAACTATCCGCAAGTCGATACGATCATTTGTTAGACAATTACAGCAGGTTTTATAAATACAAAGTGGAAAATTATGCTTTATTTTTTAGCATAGTTTTGTCACATTTATTTACGTTCAAAACATGCTCTTTATATCATATTAAATCATTAAGTTTAATCATTATAATCTCAAAATCCTTAAAATTAGAGAAAAACATCGTTTTGGCACTAGAAATTAAGATACGTTGAGTCCCCAAAAATTAATATTGTTTATCGTATTTTGGGAGCAATAGTGGACATTTTAACTCGAGAGGGGGGGGGGGCTGAATTCAACATTTTCCAAATAGGTCACGTCGGATATAGTTTCATATGTATCTTTTAATTCTGATTCGAATAAAACTATCCGCAAGTCGATACGATCATTTGTTAGACAATTACAGCAGGTTTTATAAATACAAAGTGGAAAATTATGCTTTATTTTTTAGCATAGTTTTGTCACATTTATTTACGTTCAAAACATGCTCTTTATATCATATTAAATCATTAAGTTTAATCATTATAATCTCAAAATCCTTAAAATTAGAGAAGAACATCGTTTTGGCACTAGAAATTAAGATACGTTGAGTCCCCAAAAATTAATATTGTTTATCGTATTTTGGGAGCAAAAGTGGACATTTTAACTCGAGAGGGAGGGGGGGGGGGGGGAGGACTGAATTCAACATTTTTTAAATAGGTCACGTCGGATATAGTTTCATATGTATCTTTTAATTCTGATTCGAATAAAACTATCCGCAAGTCGATACGATCATTTGTTAGACAATTACAGCAGGTTTTATAAATACAAAGTGGAAAATTATGCTTTATTTTTTAGCATAGTTTTGTCACATTTATTTACGTTCAAAACATGCTCTTTATATCATATTAAATCATTAAGTTTAATCATTATAATCTCAAAATCCTTAAAATTAGAGAAAAACATCGTTTTGGCACTAGAAATTAAGATACGTTGAGTCCCCAAAAATTAATATTGTTTATCGTATTTTGGGAGCAATAGTGGACATTTTAACTCGAGAGGGGGGGGGGGGGGCTGAATTCAACATTTTCCAAATAGGTCACGTCGGATATAGTTTCATATGTATCTTTTAATTCTGATTCGAATAAAACTATCCGCAAGTCGATACGATCATTTGTTAGACAATTACAGCAGGTTTTAGAAATACAAAGTGGAAAATTATGCTTTATTTTTTAGCATAGTTTTGTCACATTTATTTACGTTCAAAACATGCTCTTTATATCATATTAAATCATTAAGTTTAATCATTATAATCTCAAAATCCTTAAAATTAGAGAAAAACGTCGTTTTGGCACTAGAAATTAAGATACGTTGAGTCCCCAAAAATTAAT
This sequence comes from Maratus speciosus, assembly GCA_963932465.1. NCBI lineage: Eukaryota > Metazoa > Arthropoda > Arachnida > Araneae > Salticidae > Maratus > Maratus speciosus. The sequence continues at coordinate 251,340,268 of OZ010800.1, read as the reverse complement.
ATTGTTTATCGTATTTTGGGAGCAAAAGTGGACATTTTAACTCGAGAGGGAGGGGGGGGGGAGGACTGAATTCAACATTTTTTAAATAGGTCACGTCGGATATAGTTTCATATGTATCTTTTAATTCTGATTCGAATAAAACTATCCGCAAGTCGATACGATCATTTGTTAGACAATTACAGCAGGTTTTATAAATACAAAGTGGAAAATTATGCTTTATTTTTTAGCATAGTTTTGTCACATTTATTTTACGTTCAAAACATGTTCTTTATATCATATTAAATCATTAAGTTTAATCATTATAATCTCAAAATCCTTAAATCTTCAAAATAGCAATAATCAAAATCAGAATCATTTGAGTTTACTCCAAAGCCATTAAAGTTTCCAAAATCCACTTATAACCTGCCTTAACTTTGTAATGAATGATCGTATCGGCTTGCGTACGGTGTCATTTGATTCAGAATTAAACATATCATAACAAACGATAACCCATTTGACCTATTTAAAATAATTACAGTTCTACCGTACCGAGTTAAAGTCCCCCCCCCCCCCCCCAACCAAAAAAAACACGATTAAACTATTTCACTTTTTGGGAACTTATTGGATCTTCATTTCTAGTGTCAAAATGAAGTTCTTACCAAATTTTCGTGAATGACCATCAGTTACTACTGTGAAAACCTATTTTATTTGCCGTAAAGTATAATTTTCGACATCGGATTCATGAAACCTACCGTAAATATGTAACGAATGATTGTATCGACTTGTGGATGGTATCATTCGATTAAAATAATAATAATAATAATAATAATAATAAACGGTAACCCTCTGTTGACCTACTTAAAATTTTTTAGCTTTGCCTTTCCCCTTCCCTGAGTTAAAAGTACCCCCTAAAAGATGGTTAAGTAACTTTATTTTGGGGGGACTCAAGGATCTTCATTTTTTGTTCTTCCCAAATTTTGGTGAATGGCCATCAGTTGCCGTATATTACTCACTTTTTGGTATGTATACTTACACTAGTAGTCGTACTTTTCAGGGTTGTGCGTGTTTTGTGCAAGATTCCGCATAATCGGAGATTTGTCAGATGCTCAACATTTTTATGCTATATAGACTGGGTAGACAAGGACTTATAGTTTAATGTAGATTCGAAAACAATTCTGATTTCTTATATAACTACCTGCCCCTGGCGACCTGTTTGGTTTTCCTTAAAATATATGTTACTCATTGTATCGTGCTTTTTTTATAATTCACAATTCAATTTACTTGCTCAAATCTTCGCCAAATCAGAAGATTCTGATAGAGAAATAAAGAACTCTATACTTTTATGTCAGCAGGGTGTAGGTGATGATGGCCAAATATCCAAAATCCCATTACATTTCTTCTTATTTCATTAATTTCATTTAAAATATAACCCTTTCATTCATTTTCTTTAAAATGCATAGCTAATTTAAAACAGAAAAATTTTAAATCCAAGACTTTCATTTATTTCAAAAGAATTAATAAAAAACCCCTGATAAATAACATGAACCAAGACCTTTAATTTTAACGCAAGAAACTTTAATTTTAAATTAAAGCATTGTTTTAAGTTATCCCGTGAAAAATGAAAAATGCTACTTGCGAGATTTGCACTTGGTTAACATAAAAATACCAAGAACTTTTTGCGATCATGGCAAAATTTCATATATTTTTGTTGTTACGTATTTCATCTTTCTTTACAGATACAGCTTAAATCACTTAGGCATTTATGCTTCATGTCCATTTGCTTATCAACTGCAATATCTTCGATAACGCATATTTTTAAATCTATTATCTTCCGTATTTGGGTCAATGGCCAATTGGCATGTTTTAGCTAATAAGATTTGGTGCAGTGGAATGTTTTTTGGAAAATCCTTTAATGATAACTACATTTACATTAAGCTATATTGTTGCTGATATTCTTTTTGTTACACTTGAATCTTGGCAGTAGACTCGATTACGGAAGATTATGTAATCAAATATCTTAGCTGAAATTCATCAATCTGATTTTATGCACTTAACAAATGCATATCAAATTACTGTTTTGAATGCATTTGGTCAATAAGAATGGTAAGTGTGTTTGGCATTTAACAATCATCATTTTGCATGATCTATCTTCTCGAGATGGATAACACATAAGTAGAAAACGAGTTGATTATTCGTTTTCAAATTTGATTAATTAAATATTTTTACAGGTGCTAGATTTATTTGCATTTAACTTATATTAACCCCATGAGAGGTGGTGGGTTATATTTTATCTCACTTACGATTAATGAGGATTTGCAGCAGGAAAATTTTATTAAATTTTACTTTTATAACTTTGGTGGAAAAAAGTCGTAAACTTGCTTTTCCTTATTTTGCAATAAATCTTTTTGTGGATACCGGTGTGAATTCGACATTTCAAAAACACAGTTGCTTGCCCCTCAAAGGGTTAAGGAAAGATCGGCAATTTTTGAGTTAGCCTGGAAAAGTGATAAATCCCCAAATATTGTTTCCCTTACCATCATTCATATTGCTTCATTTCATTTAAACACACAGCTTTCATTTCAAATACATTCCTTTAAAAAAAAGTATCATACACTTAAAATACATTATTTTTGACTTACCTCAATTAAAACACAAAATAGAAAAATAACAGAAAGCAGAAACATTTTATCTCAGAATCAAAGCAATGTTCCTTATTTACGCCCTCAAAAAATATGAAGAGAAAATATGCTAGCAGGTTTGATTTTCTAAACAAACTTATATACATATTATTTATTGCTTGTCATTAAGAAAAATTCATGGAATTCATTCCTTTCTGAAATAATTTCATAAATAGCTATCAACATACAAACTTTTATTGGATACACCACACAAACATTTCCCTAATAATTTTCATACATTAGCATTAAATGTTTCTAAAGGCAAGCAAAAAAACTGTAATAAATTTTAAAAGGCAAAAGAACATCCTAAGGTAATTAGAAAATTAAACTAAAAATAGGATAATTGAATTTGCAAACTTAATAGCCATGTATTTCATCAAATGAAATTTATTTACGGATTTAGTAAAATATTTCTTTTCTTACTGTAACATAAATAAATGTTTATTAGAAATACCACACATTCTAGATATTAACACTGATTTCAAAGGATTTTTTTTTTAATCTTAAGATTTTTGCATGATACAACAGAAAAATGCAGTTTAAATGTTTTTCAGAAAATAAGCATGCTTGCCTGTCTACTTATGAACGTTTTAGCTAATTTTATCAAAGATAATATAGTTTATACGTTTTGCAGTCAAAATGTAATATATGGCTAAAGCAATGGAAGCAAAGCTATCGGGAAAGAAAAAATAATTTGAAATTCTCGTATAGTTTAACCTAAATGAATTTCTCTCTCTCTCTCTATATATATATACATATATATATATACAAATTATTTGAAATGTTTCAAGAATTTAAAAAAGTTGTAATAAAACAATACTAGTTATGTTATAAAATAGTTACAAAGTTTATTTTTACACAAATACAAATAACAGTTTATAAATAATAGTATTACAAAGTGTTATTTTCTACATATTTTGAGTTAAGACATTGTTCCCTAAACAAAACACACACAAAAAAATAATAATTGAAAAAATAAATATTTAAATATATTTAACACTTTCCTGTTCTCCTGCCCCACCTGAGTCTGTTGCATCATGCAAATTTTCCACATTCTAACCCATGTTTTTTCATGTCTCTGCATCCTGAAAGAGAGAGAAAAAAAAAGAATAAATTTTAAAAAATCGCAGGTTTATTTTTTACAGCTTTCAAGAATTCTGTCTACCTCTACAGTTAGTTTTATATTAACACACGGAAATTATTCCAGAGAGAAACATTCGCCTTGCATACAATATTTCAAATGAAAATCAAATTTCAAAGTAATTGCTTAAAAGGCGCAAAAGCCAACATAGTGAAAAAGATTCCAAGCCGGGACTCGAACCCGGGCCATCTGAATAGCCCCGCGTTCGGGTCCCGGCTTGGAATCTTTTTCACTATGTTGACCTTCGCGCCTTTTAAGCAATTACTTTGAAATTTGATTTTCATTTGAAATACAGTTAGTTTTTAAGGTGATCACAAATTACAACTTCTCACTTAACAAAACTACCTTGATGTTAAGGGTGGAATTGCCGGGGGGTAATAAAACTTAATAGAAACAATTAAATCGATTTTGCCGAGCAATAAGCCTTATCTTTCTGACCGAACTTTCAGGCAAACCATACTTGTCAGTAATGTGGGTTATGCTTCTGGCAAATTGCACAATACATAAAAATAAAGATTACTAAACAAAGACATAATTAACATAAACAATTTATTTTCTATATTGTTTAGACCCGAGAAGAACATATTAAGAAAATTCATTCAGTTGGTTTGACATTTAATGTGAAATTTTTATCCCATGCGTTATCCCGTAAGTAATGAACGTATCGAAATTAAAAGTAAAGTTCCATTAAACTTTTAAAGATTTCCATTTAAAATAATTTTACTTCTTAAAATATGTGTTTTTTCCAAGAGCAAACAAGATAAACCAGTAGAAATCAGAACATTCTTTAGTATAAAGTTTTAAATTCTTTAAGCAGTCATCAAAACGGACGTCGGTAGGATAGGGGAGACTACGGACGGTTGACCATACGGGAGGCTTGACCCACCCATCAATTTCCATATTTAAAAGAATTTCAGAGTTTTATCAATAGGTGTCAACCAAAGCTACTGGAATGCTCAAACAACAGTCTTTGTTTCCTAGAGATAATCGAAATAGGTGTGGAAAAAATCAATTGTGAGGCTTTTTCAACCTAAAAGTTGTGTTTTTTAGAAATATTTTGTAAGCTTTTTTCAAATAAATTATATCATAGAAATTTAAGTAACTAGGTTTAAAGTAATGCAGAAATATCGAGCTTTCAATCCAGGTATAAAGCCTGTACAGTAAGTTAGGCTTAATATAACAATGTGGTATTTCTTAGAAAAGGTCTATGTAGGGAGGCTTGACCCAGTCAATGTGAGGGAGGGTTGACCAGATGCTCAAGGCTCCCTTAATTAAGTGGTTTTGGAAATCTTTTTATTATACACTGTGCATAATGAAAAGTTAGTGGTATATACATAAAGAATGTAAATTTATTCTGTAAAGCTTCAGTAATCACACCATTGTGTGATGGAAAAGAAAATGTTTAAAACTGACTATAGAAAAATGTGAAAAATTGCTATAAAATGGGAAAGTTGATAGGAACATTTTTCCATTTAAATATTGCGTACAATAGGTAAATAGAAACAGTGGGAAAGACTTGAAAGGACTAGAAAGGATGAAAGCATTATTTTTAACCCTTTGAGGGGCGGTGGTATGTTTATAAAACCACTTAATTTTAACTCCAAAACATCACAATGGCACCAGAATTTTTCTAAAATCTTTTCCACTTAATATGTATGTGAAATATAGCCTTTTTCTTATTTCCAAATAAATTTGTTCGTAAATTCCGGTGCAAGTCATTTATTTCAACATTTTAGTACTGAAAGTACTTTGCCCCTTAAAGGTGTAAATCATGTTAATGATAAGTTAAGTACTCATGCGGTTACAAAAGAACATAGCATCGATCGAAAAGTTTTAAGAAGGTATGTAGAAAAATTTCACCAGGGTGAATACAGTGAGATGAATTCAAATTATGTGACAACTAGAGTTGTTAGATCTAGTGTCACAAAAATGGAACAAGGAGATAAAAAAGCGGGACGGTGGCTCCTAAATCTGGACATAATAACATGAAACACTATGAAAACGGGACCTGTCTCTAACAGAATACTGCCTTAAATGTTAAAATTTTATTTTCCATGTTGTACAATTATACCTGCTTAAACAAAATCATGTTTAAAACAAAATTTTTCTCCTCTGACTTGCGATTGCGTCGTAACAGGTTTGTTTAAGCCTCATATTTAAAAAAATATTTTTTTTACAATAATTAAAGCATGTAGAATAAAGTTATTTTGCTTTATTTAAACTGATTTTATTTCTCTTCACAAATAATGCAATATAAAAGAAAGTGGGTCAAGCCTCCCATATAGTGGGTCAACCCTCCCATATGTGGGGAGCCTTGACACATTATTTTTTTCATGATTAAAATCTATCATGTTTCACATTTCTTATATGTTACACTTATGTAGCAATTTTATTTTGATAACTGACTGTTTAACGAATAAAATGATATATAAAACTTTATTCTACATTCAATATTTAAAAAATAAAAAATCATTTTGTAAAAAGTGGGTCAACCCTCCCTAGTTTCCCCTATACTTTTAATAATTTCAATAAAAATTAGAAGAAAGAGGTACATTAGAAATCCAGGTTGATAAGCGTAGAGCCAACTAAGAATCAGTTTAAAATTATACTTAACCCGGGAGAACTCGCTGCATGAGATTTTCTCTCACAGTCGTACTTTTTTAAGACTCTTATTTAAATCATTTTTCATTTTAATTAAAATTTCAAAATGTTTTACAATTATTTTATCTATTTTGTGAATAAAAGTACTAAGCCAACCAAAAAAAGTTGATATTATATTAATGTAAAGTAAAAGAAAAGCAATTGGGCATTCCCACTAGCGAGTTCTCCCGGGTTAATATCGCTCACCCTCAAGAAAAGTGACACGTCTCGCAAAAATTCCTTTTGCGTTTTATTCCACTAATAGGTCTGTCATAGGTGCGTCTTGCTACACAAACAGTTTCATAAGTGTAGTTATACGGAAAATTACTTTATTACGCCATATGTCTATTCGTGACCACAGAAAAGGGGTGGATTGTGTGGGGAGGTAAAATTATCCAACAATCCAAATCACATCCTATGTCTTCATTTTTAAGGATTTTATACTTTTATGCAAGTTTTAATTCCAGCATGCAGAGTTAAGTGCTATAATTTCATGTTACAGTAAAATCATGCAAATTTTCTTTTGCCTCTCCTGTGAAATTTACTTTTGTCGAGATGTGTCACTTTTCTTGCGCGTGAGCGATATTTAAATAGAGAAAAAAAGGTTAATGATAATGAAAAAATAATTTAAAGTTTAAAATCATGCGCTCGAACGCAGTGTTGAATTCAGTGGGTGATCGGGAGGGGACATCCCCCCCCCCCCGGAACATTGAAAAGTTGTCCCGGAAGGTTCGAATTTTTATGCTTTTTAATGGACAAAAGTGCAATTTTCACCTCGGATCTCTAAAATGTCCCCCCCCCTCCCCTCATCCAGAGCAACAGAAATCTCTTCCGGAGATAAGCGTCTGAATTCAACACTGCTCCAGCAGCGTGAAAGGCAACAACAACAATTAAAACAAGTTGGAAATTGCTCGTCAAGCGTGGCAAATGAGGTGCGTTCGTACTATAACTAGTTTTATAATTATTTTTTGCACCCCATATTGTACTGAATGTGTATTTATTTGCAATTCATAAGTGCATAGTCTGTAACATCATTAAAATGCACTTGCAATAATTTTTTCCCATTCCCCTTAATGTAACGGAAAACTTTTGACTGTCCCTGTAATTAAGCTATACATCCGATTTTCATGAAATTTGAAATGGCTCAACAAAATTTTGCAGCAATTATATATTTAAAATTTCAGCCCATTCGGAAAGCTGTAACATCATTAAAATGCACTTGCAATAATTTTTTCCATTGGCTTTAATGTAAAGAAAAAATTTGACTGTCCCTGTAATTAAACTATACATCCGATTTTCATAAAATTTGAAATGGCTCGACAAAATGTCGCAATAATTATATGTTTAAAATTTGAGACCATTCGGAAAGCTTTAACATCATTAAAATGCACGTGCAATAATTTTTCCCATTGGCCGTAATGTAAAGAAAAACTTTTGACTGTCCCTGTAATTTAACTATACATCCGATTTTCATAAAATTTGAAATGGCTCGACAAAATTTTACATCAATCATATATTTAAAATTTCAGATCATTCGGTTGGGTAGTTTTTGCTCTATTATATGCGGACGGACGGACAGACAGACGGACGGACAGACGGACGGACAGACTGACAGACAGACGGACTGAACGACGACTATAGGTGCTACGTATTTATATAATTACGAACGCACCTAAAAAGGGTAGGAAATTGCTCGTCAAACGTGGCAAATGAGGTGCGTTCGTACTATAACTAGTTTTATAAATATTTTTTGCACTCCATACTGTACTGAATGTATATTTTTTTGCACTTCATAAGTGCATAGTCTGTAACATCATTAAAATGCACTTGTAATAATTTTTTTCCCATTGCCCGTAATGTAACGGAAAATTTTTTGACTATCCCTGTAATTAAATTATACATCCAATTTTCATAAAATCTGAAATAGTTCGACAAAATTTTGCAACAATTATATATTTAAAATTTCAGACCATTCGGAAGACAACATCATTAAAATGCACATGCAATGATTTTTTTCCCATTGGCCTTAGTGTAAAGAAAAATCTTTGAATGTCCCTGTAATTAAACTATACATCCGATTTTCATAAAATTTGAAATGGCTCGACAAAATTTTGCAACAATCATATATTTAAAATTTCAGACCATTCGGTTGGGTAGTTTTTGCTCTGTTATATGCGGACGGACAGACGGACTGAACGACGACTATAGGTGCTACGTATTTATATAATTACGAACGCACCTAAAAAGCAAACGAAATCTTAAACTCCCTGTAAAGTTCAGAAATATTCATTTAAAAATTAAAATTTTCAACATTGGTTTAACATGGTCCAAAACATAACTATTGAAAAACATAGGCATTACTTAGAAAATTAACATAACTTTTAATTTATTGGAATTTTTGTATGAAATAAGTTGTAGATTATAGAAAAATGTTACTTTAGAGAAAAATTTTGAATAATTAAAATAATGAATACCTTTATTTCTGGGTTCCTTTACTCGAACACTAATCAACAATCCGCTAATCACGAGATTCAATAACGACGTGTCGTTTTCTTTTGACTCAAAGTTCTGAATTTCCGGTCATACGCTATTATCTATTCTGCTCTCAACAAAGGGAATTTTCGCTGACGGCGTTGAAATATCACAGTGTTGCAGCAGTTTTACAGCAAAATGGCATTGCAAGGTAGAGATCGATTATGTTTCATCTGCCTTGCAGCATTTTTGAGCGAAAATTGTTGTGTCAAATTTGTCAAGACAAGAAAATATCCAGAAAAAGTCAAACTTATTGCAAACGTGCATGCTATCTGGGATGTCCGTGAAAAAAGTTAAGGAGACAAAAATCACGCAGAGCTTTTTTTATTGTGTGGGATTTCCCATTTTCTGTGAGATTTGTGCAGTTCTGCACGTTGTGCAATTCTGCACGCTCCCTGTTCCTCAAAGAAAAATTTCCCTTGTCCTTCGCTAGGAAAATCTTGAAATGGCGCCCTTGTAGTAAAATCTGAAAAAAGAAGTCGAAAGGGATTAGAAAAAAGTTCCAATTTAGACAGGTCTCTGTCTTAACAAGTATTGTATGATGTTTTTTCATCGAAATTTGATTTTTTCCGCCTTTGAGAAAGAATTCTGTTATAGAAAGGCTTCGTTTTCACACGTTTTACTGTAATACATCTCTTTTCAGAGCTATACTATAGAATGAATTGTTTAACAGTCTTTGAGAATACCTGTAAAAATGGAACATATAATAGAATCCCGTATAAAAAGAAAATTTTTCATATTCAATATATCGAAATTTTACCGCTTAAGACGGAAACCTGTTTAAAACGAAATATTTCATTGGTTCTTGAGTTTCCGTATTCAAAATTTTTACTGTTTTTGTAAGCATGATTCAGTTTACATTTCTCGGTTGGGGGGGAGGCAGGTGCTTGGATCATACCCTTAGCTATATAACTTCCCTCAAAAAATCTTTGCACCCCCCTCCCCCATCAAGAAAATTCTGAAATGGCGCCCCTGCTTTCAAAATTCAAATGGAAAAAAAGTTGGTGATCCTCACCTATATCTCTCTTAAAACTACAGCGTCTGGAATACCTAGTATGGAAATATGCTATCCAAACAACACTAAAAACTTGTATCCCCAAATGTGCAATGATACTGCTAAAATCCCAAGTGTCGATCGCAGCGACATCTGCGGGATTTTCGTATTACAATGTATAGACTAGCAATATTTTGCAGTTGTAGAAAATGTCCTGCAGATGTCGCTGTAATCTGAATATTTCAGCAGCATCGTTGCACATTTAAGGGATACAATATTTTAGCACTTTTTTAAGTATTACAGGGATAGCCAATTTCCTCACTATATATTTTAGGCGCTATAATATAAATGTTAAAACTTCAGGGTGCTCTATCCCCCTGATTTTAGAATTTCGCAGTCTGTGAAGGGATGTAGCACAAGTTCTGTACCAGCCAATCGACCAACCAACCAACCAAATCCAACATCCACCCCACCAACCAATCCGAACTTGTAGATACAAGAGACAAGAAAGAGTTTGTTTAATTTTAATCTGAGATGACTAATGAATAATCTCAAACACAAGAAAGTTAGTCCGTTAATCTGAGTGATTAATAAACATCCACAGGCTTCTTATATCTTTTCACTGAGTAAACATCTCATCACTTAAAATCACACTTACTCAGTGTTTGAAACTTGTGAGTTGAAGATTTTAGACGGCACCTGTTAATATTTTAACTAAAAATCGTACGCACTGTTTAAAAAATGGCTGGCATAAAATGCAAAATTGGGCCATCTGTGTTGAATGCTGATCTGTCAGACATTTACGCAGAGTGTAAACGTTTACTAGAGTCCGGTGCGGATTATCTACATCTTGATGTGATGGACGGACATTTTGTTCCAAATTTAACATTTGGGCATCCTGTTGTTAAATGTATAAAAACAAAGCTTCCTAATGCTTTCTTTGACATGCATATGATGGTTGCTAATCCGGAAAAGGTATTTATAATTTAATGTGGTCTAGCACGAAGAATTTTTGTATATTTAAATATTTAGGTACTTTTGGGTTAGCCGGGCGCCGGTGTTTTATTTACATACATATATGCACACACGCACACATAAATATATACATACATATGTATAATATATTGTGCTGTCCTCTAAAAAAACCCCACTTTTTGAATTTTTCTTTATATAAAATTTAATAAAAAATACAAAACAATTTGAAGTAGCTACATTTTTACAGCTTGTTCTGACTAAGATTTTAATGTATAGTATTTTTGATTCTGTCAATATATTACAAAATGGCAATCAATTAAAGAAGAATTTGAAAAATAACCCTTGTTACCTAAAAAAATCCCACATATAAAAACACTTCTAGAAACCAAAATATTAGACAGTAAAGTATTTTTTTCATTATTAATTATTTTTAAAACACAATTCTGCAAAAAAAAAGTTTTTTTTTTTCAGTTTTTTTGCAATTAAATCCAAAGGGGCAACTTAATCACACAAGTTTTAATTAATCCTTGTTGAGTAGTAGAAACTCCTAAAATTGGCACTGTGTTATTCAGAAACTACAGAAATGTTCCATTTTTTGGTAAACATAGAAATGCAAAATATACATTAAATTTGCATAATTTATTGGATTTTTTTTCCTTTAATTAATATTTTAAAGAAAAAATGTATGCTCCACCATTTATTTATGTTTATAAAAGTGGGTTTTTTTTAGTTCCCACATGGGTTTTTTTAGCTCTGTTTTCAAATCGTCACAAACTGAGCCAAACATAATATAATCAGCTGAAAATGGTGCATTTTATTCACATATTAATGGTTTAACATAAAAACATCTAAAAACTGATGTACATCATTGTAACATGCCGTATTATAACAAGAAAAACTGTGAAAATGAAGCTCTTTTTGCTAGAATTTTGTATTATTAGCTTATTTTTTAAAAAAAACTAAATAAACACTTCTAAAGTAATTTTAAATAATTTTATTATTATAAATGACATATAGAAACAGGACAAAAAGAAAATTTTACTTAGCGATTTTTTGGATGAAGTTCTAGGGTGGGTTTATTTTAGGGGGTCATTCCATGTCAAATCAACACACTGATTTTACTTCACTATTTCAAATTTGAATGAAATTTGGCACATAGTTACTTTTCATACAGATATAGAAAAACACCAAATTTTATCAAAAAATATCAACCCGTTTTGAAAATATACCCCCGTGAATATTCAAAAAATCAGTCAAAAAACCGTGACAGAACAAATTTCAAAATGATGTAGAAACTTTCCTAATTAAGCTAGAGAGATAAAATTGATGCCATTTTACAGCAATTTTCAAGACCTTTTTAATGATATATAACACAGTTAGGGCTTAGAAAAATTTATTTTAATAAAATTTAAATTTAAAATTTGAATTTTTCAAAATTTTGAATTTTTCAAAAATTTTCAAAAAATTTTGAATAATACTTTATTTCAGGGACCCGGAGCTGGAGCTGGAGCCGGAGCGCTCCGGAGCTGTGTTTTCCCTGGAGCTGGAGCCGGAGCTGGAGCTCTAAATTTTCCCCAGCTCCAGGGCTCCTTTAGTTTTTAATGTTCTTTTAAATCTTTTTTTTTTTCAGTCTTTTAAATTTCTAGGCTCAAAATATTTTAATTACAGTAGAAGAACTTTATAGCGTGGTTCTATATAATGCAATTCTCCATATAACGCACAACTTCTCAGATGTAAACAATGAATTTTGCAGGTAAGAAGCACCTGAAATCCCACATCGTAAAAATTGCTACTCTCTAGAAAACTACGTTTGATACATTAATTCAACTTTATCTCCTTAATTCAAAACTTTTTAATGAAAAGAAATTGCTATTATTGCAATAAATATTATATTTTTGGAAATGAGTAATACACTGGCCTCCAAAAGTTAAGGTACAGGGACTGGATGCTTTCGATTGCACACGTTTTGTCGAATATCTACAAAAATTATTGGCGAATTGTTCTTGAACTTCTGGGATGAAAAGAACATGTTTGATTTTATAGTTATCGGTGAAGATTTAGTCGGGGGTACAATTAGGGGGCTAATAATAAATTTAATAATAAAATAATATTTGCGATCACCTATGTAACAGGAAAGGCTGGAAATGGTTTGTCACTATGGTAAATGACTAATTGGGCCCTGTTCAATGTTTGTATGCATTTGTGTAAGCATAGCACTCATATTCGTGAAGATGTTAACGTTTTTGTGAAAAATTCAAAAGGTTTTTTGTTTATAGCATACAGAGTTTTCAACCAAATTTAACGCAACTTTCCAAAAACCTGACAAAGAGTAGTAGAAACATTATACTGCAATTAAAACATGAATATATTGAATATTTGATGAGATATGGGCATTTTTATGAGATAATTTTTAACTGCGCATGTGCGGAAGATTTCAAAATTTTTATTTCATAATTTGGTAGTAAGCTATTTAGATCAACTTATATATAAAGCCCAGTCAAGTATCGCGAAAATTCACAAAGATAGGGTCGATATAGTGAGTTGCTTCCTAAAAATAGCTTTATTATAAGGGATATTCCACAACTTTTCAATCAGCTCGCTATACCTTTCTAAGTTTTCACAATATTTGATTGAACTTTTTTTGAAGTTGCCCCAAAATACTGACTACCAAATTATGAAATAAAAATTTTGAAATCTTCCGCGCATGCGCAGTTAAAAATTATCGCATAAAAATGCCCATATCTCATCAAATATTCAATATATTCATGTTTTAATTGCAGTATAATGTTTCTACTACTCTTTGTCAGGTTTTTGGAAAGTTGTGTTAAATTTGGTTGAAAACTCTGTATGCTATAAGCAAAAACCTTTTGAATTTTTCACAGAAACGTTAACATCTTCACGAATATGAGTGCTATGCTTACACAAATGCATACAAACGTTGAACAGGACCCAAATAGTCATTTACCACAGTGACAAACCATTTCGAATCTTTCCTGTTACATAGGGGATCGTAAATATTATTTTATTATTAAATTTATTATTAGCCCCCTAATTGTACCCCCGACTAAATCTTCACCGGGAAATATAAAATCAAACATGTTCTTTTCATCCCAGAAGTTCAAGGACAATTCGCCAATAATTTTTGTAGATATTCGACAAAATGTGTGCAACCAAAAGCATCCAGCCCCTGTACCTTAACTTTTGGAGGCCAGTGTATAATGAATGATTGGGCCCAGGTATAGTTGGACCATGTTTATAAAATAAACAATATAAAATGATCATATAATGCAAAAATTTATAATTTGGATAATTCCTGGTAACAAGAAGTGCAGTATAAAGATACTCTAATGCATTTTGGTATGTTTCAGATTTATATGGTCGAGTTTATAAGGTAAATTTAATGATGTGTGAAATGTGATCCATATGATGCAAAATTCTATATAACGCACAACCTTGCGTTTTTAGGTTTGCGTTATAAAGATCTTCTACTGCACATCATTATTCAGTATTTTAATTATATCATTTTTTAGGTTTTTATTATTATTATTAGCGAAGGAAACCTTCTCAAAACATGGTAACACTACTTTACTTCTACTTTCTACTTGAACTAAGTGACAACACTATTCGAAAACAAATATGGCCGCCTGTTGTTTACATGTGTAGTTGTACAATTTTGGCTGTTTGAAAAGTGTAGAAGAAATTTAAGATTTTTGTGTTTAAAATTCCACCAAACTTTCTATTTTAAAAGCAAAAGCTAAAAGATGTCATACTTTCTGAACAAGCATTTGAAGTTTGATGAGAAGGAAAATGCATTTTGTCAGATCTTTAATGAGGTAAAAAGTATTTGTGAGCAAAAAATTAAACGTGTAAATTAAAATCTGCAACTCAAAAGCGCGAAGTCGGAGCCGAGTTGGAGCCGGAGCTGGAGCCACAGTATTTTCTCTAGGAGCGGAGCTGGAGCTGGAGCATCAAAAATTGTTCGGCTCCGGGTCACTGCTTTATTTAGTACTGAAAAGATTGTATGAGTTAGAAAGTGGGATCTTTATGGGTTCATGTTAAAATACTGCATTGAATAGAGCATTCCTGATTAAAAAACACATAATTTCCTTAATACAACATCTTTTAAAGACTAGAAAACATTAAAAAGAATAATTTATTTAAGATTTGAGATTAATCACATATATATATATTTAAAAATTGTGTAATGATGTGTTCTCTGGTTAGAATATTTGAATAACTCATAATTTATTGCTGGTTAAAAAACTAATTTATTTAATATGTGAAAGTAATAACATTGGTTTTGTATAAATAGCAAATAATTATCAGATCATATATTTATTGCTTGAAGCTCTTGTACAGTTTATTTATTTGTAAAACTTGATTGTCTGACAATCTATATACTCTCCCTGTTGGAGTTATAAGGTTTACTAAAGATAGGATTTAAATAATAGAAACCCACAATATATCTGGCCTACTTGGGAAAGAAAAAGAAGGTGAAGGTCCTGCTGGATGTAGAAAAGACACCTTTACCTCATCATCAGTTTCATTTTTTGCCAGAACATATGCAAGCCACCAATTATGTTCATACATAACACATACATAACCTCTTACTTCTGAAAGTTGAAGTCTGTCTTCCGATAAGGATACTTTCTCAATTACTGATTCAGATGCATGAGAAAGAAGCCCTAACTTTAATTTTTGATGTGCTTGAGGCTACTGGGATGAATGTAATTTCTGTGTACCTTTAATAGTAATGGATTTACTAAGACGATTTACTAAAAAATTTTCTGTATTGATGTATTCGTCTTGAGTAACATATAAAAAATTTACAGACGGAATATTTTCCACAGCCCATTGGTACAACTGTATTGGTGTCATAATTTGGTTTTCAGATGGGCGCTGTAAACTTGCCCTAGCTGCCAACCTCTTTACTGTGCCACCAACACCATTGCACGGTCCTTTACCATGGGCAGTGGCCGAAATGTGCCACTCAGCTTCAATATTAAAATCATTTTTGTGGAAACACAAGTTGGTGAAATTCTTCTTGTTTTTATATTGTGCAGATGAACCGTCGTAATAATAAAAGATCCTTTCAAACTTTGCTTTCAAAAAATTAATCATTTTTCTTT
Source organism: Maratus speciosus (assembly GCA_963932465.1). Classification (NCBI taxonomy): domain Eukaryota; kingdom Metazoa; phylum Arthropoda; class Arachnida; order Araneae; family Salticidae; genus Maratus; species Maratus speciosus. The sequence goes on along the minus strand of OZ010800.1, from coordinate 251,324,200 downwards.
GGAAGCAATACACTACTACTCTGTTGTGTTCTAAGCATTCAGATATTACAACTAAACTCTAATGTTTAATCTTTCCTTCACTATTGTAATAAATTACAAAAGGGTGGACAGTGGCTTGTTCATTGATCCAATGATAGCTTTGGACCTCATCCTGTAAAATAAATGTGTAGTTCTCAGAAAAATTACTTATTACAACATATTCTGAATCTATCAAATTGTTCTTGACTTCATTAATAAATGAAGCTTGCTGCTTTGCAATAAAATCATGCCGAGCTAGAACAAAAAGCTTTTCACAAAACAGATCAATGAATTCTGTTGCAGATTTCTCTAGAGTTTCTAAATTACACCAATCAACAGAAACCCATTGTCGAAAAGTAACTTTTTCAATCATGTTTTCATCAAATACATTTTCTAACATGTTTTTAATTTCTCCACTTCCAGGACAAGATGAACATTCTCCCAAGTAACAAGCTAGTGAAGCAGGATTACATAATATTTTAGCAAGGCAATGTTTATATGTTTTTAATTTACCATCAGTACCAGCATCAAGTTTAGTATTTTCAATCATCAATTTCACATTTTGATGGGTTGTGCATACACAAACTGTATGAGTTCCACTTTGACCAGCTAGTATGCAATGCTTAGGCCTGAGTTCAGCAAATTTAGAAAAACCTACTTTCATATTTGGAAATTTTTCTTTATATGATCTGTACGCTTCCATTAAATTACACAGAACTAACCGTTTAGATAGTTTTACTTTCTCTCCATTTTCTGTTCGTACAGATACACAATCTTTCATCCCTGGCAATATTCTACTTATTTCATCACTTTCATAAAAAGCCTTTGTTTTCAGCAATTTCTGCAGGAAGACTTTTTCCAGGCTTCTGATTAGGACTTGCTAGAATGCCTTTGTCTAGCAAGAGTTTTTTTTGATTTCCTGACCATATAATTAGGAGCATTGAACTCGCATAATTTTCCGTATACTCCATGTTTCAGGCAAGCAGGTCAGTATCATAATTTTTTTAACTTTAGAGGTACAGTTAGAAAACTGAATTTTAAGATTGTTTAAAACTGCTTCTTCTGGTGTCTCAGTCTCACTATCTGAAGATCTTTCAGCACTTACAAAAAGTTCATGTCTTATTGCAGAATTTATCTTTTTGATTTTATTTGATGCATAACCTTTGCTTTCTGCTTTTCTTTTATCAATAGGAGACTCTCCTAATTCATGCAATGAGACATTAAGCGTTTTAACTATTTCAGACTTTGGAGTAAAATTTGGATCTACATCTAAACTTTCAGAATTTTCATTTTCTTCAGATTTTTGGTCTAATTCATTCTTTTTCCAAAGATACAGCTGTTTTCTACAAGAATGGCAGACTTTTGCTGTTTTTGGCATATCTTTGTAATGATCTATCATCCAGTCTGTAACATCCCTTAATTTGCTTTTGTCTCTTACTCTGTGATTATTTTTCTTAAATGGGTTGAAACACTGTCCAGTAAAATGCCTTTGATCAGCCATATTTAAAATTTCATATAAGATTAATCTTTTTACATAATATTTATATTATATTTTAATTAAATAAGCAATTTTTAATGTTTAATATACATATATATATATTAATTTTAAGTATATACAAAATATTTTAAGTTTAAAAAATAAATATTTAATTTTTAAGTTACTATACTACAAAAATTAGAAAATTCAGTATGTTCATTAGTTTGTCTAAATCTCAGTAGAAATCAAACACATCTGACTGACTGAGAGCTTATCAGCTTACAGACTGAGTTAGAAAATTAGGGAGACAGGTAGTCTGTGACTAACAAAACTTATCTTGACATGCACTGTTCTGTAGAAGCCTGTTTTGGTTTGCAAAGCATGTACAGCTCTGTTGAATTCTGATTGGAAAGATTTTGTAGTAAAACTTTCAAGATGCAGTAATTAATTTTATATTTTTAAAATCCATAAATAAAATATATTTAATTGTGATCTTTACAATCATTTTAATAATAAGGTAAGTACAAAATGAAAATTTAAAAATAAATGAAATACACTAAGAATTTCAAGCAATAAATACATGCACTTATAATTATATATTTGATATTATACAAAACAAATATGATTAATCTTAAATAAATTATTCTTTTTAATATTTTTTAGACTTTAAAAGATGTTATATTAAGTAAATTATGTATTTTTTAATCAGGAATGCTGTATTCAATGCAATATTTTAACATGAACCCATAAAGATCCCACTTTCAAACTCATACAATCATTTCAGTACTAAATAAAGTATTATTTAAAAAAATTTGAAAATTTTTGAGGCGGCGCATTTTGAAAAATTCAAATTTTAAATTCAAATTTAAATTTTATTAAAATAAATTTTTCTAAACACTAATTGTGTTACATATCATTGAAAAGGTCTTGAAAATTGCTGTAAAATGGCATCAATTTTAGCTCTCTAGCTTAATTAGGAAAGTTTCTACATCATTTTGAAAACTGGTCTGTCAAGGTTTTTTGACTGATTTTTTGAACATTCATGGGGGCATATTTTCAAAACAGGTCGATATTTTTTGATAAAATTTGGAATTTTTCTATATCTATATGGAAAGTAACTATGCACCAAATTTCATCAAAATCTGTGAGGGTAAGGTAAATTTTTGTTGAAAATTGTGTTGACTTGACATGGAATGAGCCTAAGGATACATTTTCCTGTGGGTTTTTTTTAGAGGACAGCACTATATATGTACATATATGTGTATGTAAATAAAACACTGGCGCCCGGCTAACCAAAAAGTACCAATATTTTTTGTTTGTTCGTTTTTTTAAAGTGTATTTCTGTTTAGATGTTTTATTTTAAATTTAAATTTTGTATAAGTTTTTAAAATTTTATAGTGGATTGAACCTATTGCTGATGCTGGTGCTGAGCAGTATACCTTCCATATTGAAGCAACCGACTCACCTTTAGAAGTGATTAGAAAGATAAAAGAAGCTGGAATGAGAGTAAGTTTTATTATTCATGTGGAAAATGCATTATTCGTATAAACGTTTAGTTTATATTTGATTTATTAAAATATAATTGTGTATTTTCCAGGGTGTGCACAGACTCCTTAAGTAGTTCATATGAATGAAAACAGTTTCCAAGAGGTTTAAAATTCCTTAAGTAAACAAAATATTTCTGGAAATCTCCTTAAATCTGTAATTATAAACAAAAATGATACCCATGAGTAGCACTGACAGTAGCAACACCTGAACAGTAGATTTCGCTTTCACTGATCTGCTTATTAACTTCTAACAGGGTTCATACAGTGCTTGAAAGTCCTTGAATTTTTAAGAGAGAAAAAAGGTCATTGAAAGTGCTTGAATTAGTTTACCGTAATTTCGGGTAGATAAGCCGCCCTGGCGTATACGCCGCTACGTCCGAAAATGGTAAAAAAACCTGAAATTCCATCGTATACGCCGCACCGGCGTATAAGCCGCACTTATTGAAAGTGGTGTATGTACTACTATAGACGCCATATTGAAGATTTTCGTGCATTTTTTAAAACCATTTTAAAAATTAGAATTTTAAATTTAATTCAAATAAATAAATAAATAACTTTTGGTTTGTGAATTTATCTAATTGCATCGCACATTTCAGCCTTGGATCGGCAAATAGAAATATATTTTATAGAATTCTTAATATAAAACATAACGCTAGTATGTTAATAACACTATTTTTTATTCGAATACATCAATTAAATAACACAACGTAAAATTCCGAAAATAAGTAATGATAAATAATCATTTTGACAACATGAACTGTTGGGAGAGACGTATAAAGAGATGTTTTTTGAAAATCTCTTCACTACTAACTGTAAACATTAATGTCTATTAACAGAAATTAATTGGTACTCGATTTCATATATTCTGTAAATATTTAAAATAAAATGTTCTAAGAAAGTTTTAAAATAAACAAAAATTAAATACATGCGTTCATTATTGAAAATAAAAAATACAACATTCGCAAATGTGCACACTTAAAGAAAACAAAAGAATCTACTTTCTTTTCTATTAAAACACCGCGAAAAAGGATAAATTAAATGTGTCAGCGACTTCACTTTGCTTAAGTGCAGTAAAAAGAAATGATTGAGCTGCAAGCAAACAGAAAAAATAATTTAAAAGAAAAAAAAAACGAAAAGCAAAACCCGTTTTTTCTTAGCTATTAAAAAAAAAAAAAAAATCTCTATTATTAATTGTCCGATTTTGTTCAAATTTTCAGCAAGTTGCAATAACAGTAAATTAAGCTGTGTAACAAAATTTTATTAAAATATAATAAGTTATTAGAAAATTACAGCACTCCCCAAAACCCCTGGTTTATAAAAAAGAAAAGAGCATCTGCAGTTTGTTTATTCAACTCTGTGGTGGAGTAGGAAGTTGATCGTTATCAGAATGAGATCATTATCTTTGAGTAATACGTTTCGTTATGCAGAAAAAAATCATGTATAGATTTTTTTTCTTTTTTAATGAAATAAAAAAGAACTTCCAGATATTTTTTTAAATGATTGTTATTTTTAATCCGTGAAGCATTTTTAATATTGTTTTTCAGATTTTCACTGTATAATATTACATGATCTATTTTTTTTCTGGAAAATATCGTTATTACTTCGTATACGCCGCACCGGCAGATAAGCCGCAAAAGGTAAAATTTAACTTTTAAACACGTATAAGCCGCGGCTTATCTACCCGAAATTACGGTACATTTTAACGAAGGTGCTTAATTTTTATTACTTTTTTTATAGGTTCTTAATTTTTTTTATTCAGATGTTCAACTAAAAAAAGAGTTTGCAAATGTTAAAAAAAAAAAATTAATCAGGTGAAAATATTTGCTCTGTGATAGTTTTCTTTTCAGGAGGTCAGATTACGAGCATTGCATTTGTACAGTACAGGACCTATTATCCGGAATCCTCGGGGCTGAAGGCTTTCCGGATTTTGGGTCCTCCCGAATTCCGTCAAAAAAGTGCCGGAAAAACGCAAATTTTGCCAAAAAATCACGAAAAAACACAAATTTCTTCAAATGATCAAAAAAGCCCCCCACAATTTCGTCATAAGATCACGAAAAAAACTGCAAATTTGTCAAAAGATTGTGAATAAAAATGAAAATTTTGTAAAAAGTATGCAAAAAAAAAAAAAGAAATTTCGTCAAAATTTCGCGAAAAAAGAAAATTCTTCAAAGAATTGCAAAAAACATGCAATGGATAACGGGAAAAAAACACAAATTTCGTCAAAATCTCGCGAAAAAAAACGCAAATTTCGTCAAAAGATAGCAAAAAAAAATTTCTCCAAAGGATCACAAAAAAACCCCTTAATTTCGTCAAAAGATCGTGTACAAACGAGAATTTCGTTAAAAGATCGCAGAAAAAACTCATTAGTGCCGAGGAGTCCCCCCCCCCCCCCTTCAGTAAACTTTAAAAAAATTTGCTGTGGATTTCAGAATTTTTTCTTTTTTCTACTCAGAATCACCCCTGATTCAAGTAACACACTTGTGTAGCCATAATATTTTGTCAAAGTGAGAGAGGGAGGATGTGAAATATCTGACGATTTAAAAAAAAAAAAAAACGAATCAATCGTAATATAAATTTTAAACTAAAATTTGACAAAAAAATGATTTTTTTCTAATTTCGGGGGGGAGGGGGAGGACCGTGTTCCCCCATCACTGATGTAACATATTTTAGTGGTTACACATTGCAACACAATATACCAAAAAAAAATGGAAATCTGTAAAATTTTCGAAAAATTTCAAAATTTTAGTAAAAATTTACAAATTTAGAAAATTTTCAAATTTTTTTTTTCTCCGGATTTTGGAATTCCGGATAATGGGTCCTGTACTGTACTTTGCTTTGTTCCCTTCTCCTTTTCATCTCTAAGACAGGGTTCCTACACGACTGGAAAACAGGAAAATGACTAGTGCTGAAAAAGTCAGGGAAAATTAAAATTTTTTTTCTAAAACCTGGAAAAGTCAGGGATTTTTCTTTTAAATGCACTATCATCCATCAACATTCTCCTGAATTCATGGTGTGTCTGCAAAAAAGTTTCGATTTTTCCCTTAAAAGGAAAATTTTTGCTTATTCATTTTTTTAACATAAAGATGTTTTAGCTATACAAATTTGGGAACAGATGTCATAAGTTCCCCCGGCCGCCATCTTGGAATTTTTCTTGGCGTGAAAACCCCTTTTCCGCCAAGTAGTAAATGTCGCTAAGCACTGGCTTATACGCATGTTTGGCTTAACGAAAATAAAATGTAAATAATAAACAAAATTCGCTAAAATGGCAATCAGTAATCGTTGTATGTGTGCCTCGCGCTATAGGTGAAAACTGGGAAATTGAGTTAGTAGCCAGTGGCCGGTAGACTCAGTTTCATTAGTGGCCACTTTTTAAAGTTAGTGGCCACTATAATGTTTCAAACTTTCTTGACATCTACATAAATTATAATCGATGTATATATACATATTTTTCTACAAGTCAGAGTGTTATAGCAGCCAACTATTCATGATAAGAATAGGGAAGCAGTCGAAATTCAAGAAAATTACTTTAAAACCACAAAATCTGTTACATTAATTTTTCTAGAATATATCTTTAGATTATTTGTATATGTTCATAAACACTATTATCAATTTAAATTACTATTACTTTCTTTATGTAAAAAATAACTAAATCAAAATTACAACAGTTAGGTGTATACAATTAAAAAATATCAAATAAAGCACAATAAAATGTTATTTGGATTTTATTTAATAAGTAAATGTGTTATTAATATACTACACACATTACATACAGTTGAAATCTAAGCTGATGAGTGTATTCCACTAGATTAAACAGTATCTCATGAAGAAAAATAATCTAACTGGTGAGCATGTGGCAGGAGTCGAAATATTGAAAATACTGCAATGTCCTTAAAATCCACTTGCACCCGGTGAAAAAAAAAAAGGAATAAAATATTTGAAATGCATGTGGAGTCAAAGCTGAGGAATATATTTTGTAGGATAAAACTGTATTTCTTGAAAAAATAATCCAACTGAAGAGCAATGGTGAAAAGCGGAAATATTGAAAATACAGCTAAATCGTTGTAATCTGCTTGCATCTGGTAACAAAAAGAATCAACCACTTTGCTAATTAGATGTAACCAAAGTCGAAATGCATATTTTTATGAAAAAAGCTATATTTCACATGGCAATCGATAACAGATTTTTTATCGCCACTTGGAAAGTGGCGATTGATGGCCGATTTTTTAATCGCCATGTGGCGACCGCCAATTTTCACCTATACTTCGCGCACATTAACCGAGAAAAAAAATCACTGCATTCAGCACTTCTTGAGATGTAGCATTCTCAAAATTCAGCAGTTCTCGTTTTCTAGCAATCTTAAAATGTAAAAAACTCTTAAAGCAGCAAAATACACATAAAAAACAAAATTTGCTAAAATGGCAACCAGTAATCATTGTATGTGCGCTCCGCGCACATTAACCGAATAAAAACATCACTGCATTCTGCACTTCTCGAGGTGTAGCATTCTCAAAATTCAGCAGTTCTCGCTTTCTAGCAATCTGAAAATGAAAAAAACTCTTAAAGCAGTAAAATATACATAAAATTATCAACATACCTTAACAGACATCTGCTTTCTTGAAAGCTCCAGCTCGAAATATCATCACCGACATTTTCCGAAATAGGCTTATGAATATGTATTCACACACTATAAACAAACCTTCTGTTCTTGTCAAAATTTCCTCAGTTTTCCTAATTACTTCAGCAACAGCATTTAAACGGACTACAGAAACCATAGTCAGTCAAATACATTCAATAAATTTCACATAAAAATAAAAAGGCAGAACTATACAACACGATATGAAAATACATTCACAATATTCCAAGCTAAAATGAGCTTCTCAGAGGTTGCCAGAACGACACGTCACACGGGATTCAACATATCGAGGTTGCCATATCCATAAACACCGTCAACACGCCAACAAAAAATCGCCAAACAAATCAAAACAACAGCTGAGGGAATATAAAGCATCTAAGTCCAAATTTGTTGCCAAATAGTCGGTACTTAAGCGAAAGAAATGTTGAGCCTTGTTAAGGTGGTTAGGATTAAGATATCATGAATAATTATATAAGAAAAAGAAAGAAAATTATAAAGCAAGACGAAAAAAAAAAAAGATAAAAGAAAGCTGTAGCTGAAGTTCAACACAAATAAATGACATGATAGTAGAAGTCTAAAAAAAAAGTTAAATGTTTAATATGTGTATACTTTGAATCCATCTAAGCTGTATTTTAGTTTTGCTTGTTTATATATATATATATATATTGCAAATGTCAAATGATATAGATTTTTAGTTTCAATTCTATATGTTATTTTAATTTTCAGATGTAAGTTTAATCGTTAAGATCTTGAATTGTAATTCGTATTTCTAAAAATATTGTGAATTTTGGTCAGGGAATTGTAGGAAATATCGCCTGGAAAAGTCAGGGAATTTTGTTATTCAAATAGAGTATGAATCCTGCTAGGATTAAGTTAACAAAAGAAAATGAAAAGACTTGTACTTGTTGCTACTGCCGATCGCAAGATTGGAAATTCCTCCAATGTAAATCCCCTCCCAATGGACAATGGAGAAAACTGTGATGTTAACATAAACAGTGACATAGGAACTTTGAACAAACAGGGGCAGTCGGGGCATATTGCGGAAAGCTAGTGGCACGGATCATTTCGTTCATTTTGGAGGGTTCCTTCATAGTGTTGCACGTTACACAAGCATAAAATAGAAGCATATCAAAAGATCACCAACTTTTTAATCCAGTTAAAATAATTTTTAATAGATATACTTGATACATAGAAACTTAATTTATGTGCGATCCCGAATACAATAATCAAATTTAAGGCTTCTCCCACTTCCATTTACCAAAAATTAAAGTGCTTTCTGTTGTTTTGCTTACAAATTCTTTACAAATCTCTTCCAAATCAATTTTAAAGGCATCCTCTTTATAAATATGTTATCGGTGCAGGTAATTTGTAGTAGACCGGTATAAGACCCCCTTTTTTCTGGAAATCGAGAGTGTTGTAAACAATGAGAAAAAGGGTGAAGGCACAAACAAGTGTGTTCACTACCCCCCTCTCTTTGTTGTTTATTGTGTGAATTTCCTAGAAAAAGTATACTTTATTTTTTAATTCAGCAATGTATTGTAAACTTCTCCCGGTGGAGCCGAGTCCGTCTGAAATATTCCAGGGGGAGCCCCAGCTCCCCCGGTTCCTACGCCCTTGAACATAAACTGTAAAAGAAAAAGAGGCTGGTACTTGTTGCTACTGCCAATCGCAAGATTGAAAATTCCTCCAATGTAAATCCCCTCCCAATGGACAATGGAGAAAACTGCGATGTTAACATAAACTGTAAAAGAAAAAGAGGCTGAAGTTTTAGATAAAAAAACAGAAAATGCAGTTAAAGGGCTAAGTGTGAAAAAAAGTCTTTAAAAAAATGCACTTCTGAAATATGCAAATTTTTCTTTTTTGTGTGTGTTTAATATACCTTTTTGAAAAATAATTTGGTCCATGTTTTCTAATTAAGGCAGGTTGTGAAAAAATTCATTTAGTTTTTGTAAAACTTAAAATTGTGTATTAATATCATAACAACGTAAAATTATCATTTACTTTTGTCTAGTGTTAGCACAAATAACTTTCAAAGTAGAGTGCAAAAAGATTTTCTTTATTTTTCGAAGACTTTCTCATAACATTTCACATTTAAACCTTCACTACTGTATGTTATGTATGACATTTGTCTTAAAACATGATTTTTTTTCTCTAGGTACTTTTGTAATATGGTATTTTGTAACATTAAAATTTTCATTTCTGGAAAGGTGCTTGAAATTTCAGCAAGGTGCTTGGGTTGAATCCGAGAACAGCCGAGACACTTGGCATCATTCAATTTGCAAGGCGATAAATGGATTTTTGTTGTTATCAGTTCATTTTGTAAATTCTTTCCACACCTACAGTGGTCTGTTCTTGAAATTAGAGCGGCTTGGGATTGGTTGATTTGTTGTGTGTTGGATGGTTACGCCTACCTGAAAACTTTTATCGACAATTAGCTCAGCGATGTTTTGACAACTTAACTCTGCATGTGTAGAAAGAAGACATTTTGTAATTGTAAAATTGAAATGACGGCAAGGCAAAAGTTTGTTATTGTTAATATTTGTTAATTTTTTTTGCTGTCTTTAGTTGTAAAATTTGAAAGTTAAAGTACCTGTATAATTTAGTTTGAAATTGTGAGTATTTGTTCATTTTTTTTTTTTTTTTTTTTGCTGGAAAGTTAAATGAAGTTTACCGGACGACTGGAAATTTACGAAATTATGGCAATTCAGCAATTTTTAGAGTTGGGTTTTAAGAAAGGAGATGTCTGTATCGGTATGTCAATAATTTTATGGATTTTTTGTTGTTGTGTTTTATATTAGCCGTTTATTGTATATTTCTCATGTATACTGGCCTTACGAGTTTTGTACATTTTGAGATTGCTATACAACGAGAACTGCTGAATTTTGAGATTGCTACACAGCGAGAACTGCTGAATCCAGTGATATTTTTTTTTCGGTTAATGAACGCGTGGTGTTCATACAATGTTCAGTGATTGCCGCTTTAATGAGTTTCCTGCGTTTTTCAGATTGCTGCAGAACTAGGCTGCTGTATTCAGTGATACATATTATTTTTTTATGAACATGAAGCATTCATACTTCCGTAAATTAGAAATGAATTGTTCAATGTTTACTCTGATATAGGCACGTAGGGGAGAGTGGTAATGAATAGGCCAATTTTTGGTTTTTAATTTTTGTAATTTTTTCTAATAATTTTTTTGGATCAGAATTGGCTCTTCAGTTATTTTACTTATTTGGTTATATAAAAAAGCCATAAAAATTGGATTAGAAAATGTCTATAATGAATGATAATAGAAAATAAAAATATAGAAATGTGGCCCATTCATCCCCACTCATGGGGCTGAATGGGCCATTGAAAGTAATGAATGGGCCACTAAATGAATTCAATGAAAAAATGTTGAATTAATCTTTTATTCACCAAATATGACAAAATGAGTGGTACTTGACATGATATGATCAAAGCATACTGAAATAGTAAGTAATACACAATGCTTATCAAAATTTATAAACATCAAAAGTGGTATTATTAAATCACATAATTGTCGCAGAAAAATGACAAAATAATGAGATTATAAAAAAGAAAGAACATAAAAATAATAGATAATACACATTATGATTTAACAAAATTTATATTTTTCAAAATTAATGTTAAACGACATGGTTGTAACAGGGATGGAACTGCCTATTAATTGACTATTTAGTGTAAATTTCTGGTATTATTTATTCTACCCATCAGATTCAGAATATAAACAATTATTCTGTTTTATATCAAATGGAAAAATACTGGTAGGTGTGGTCAACAACTGGACAATGTTAATCAACCTCAATCATTTATACAATTTAACTTATGTTTCTAATAAATAACTGATATTTCTTAGGGTGAAAATGTGCAAATTATTTTTTAGACATCACTAAAACTATTCTAACTAGACAGTAATTTAATCTAAATCCATTACAGTCTGTTATGATTCATATTAAAGAGAAAATCAGAAAAAAAGAAAAACCATATTTTCATGATCAGGGCATGGGGCCCGTTCAGCCCCACCTATACTTCTGGAATATATTCAGGCTTTTTTAATACAATAAATTCAAATAACATCTAAATACATCCTAAAATTAGTTTTCAGATATGCAAAGACTTGCTAATACACATATCTGCAATGAAATAATAGATACTTTTTAGCCTATTTATTTTACTGAAAAGGGAAAAAATTTACTTTTCAATCAGATTCTTGACCATCCTACTCTAGTGGGAAAATGGCTTCTCCCAAACAATGGAAAATTTGATGAGTTTGGTAGAACAAATAGCTTCATCTATTGGTGGCATCTAAAATAATTTTATGCAAATACTTTTCATATTTTGTTAATGGCCCATTCATTACCACTCTCCCCTACTTTAAAATATTAAATGGCGCCATGATTTTTTTCTGAAAGTTGTTGAGAAATGAAAGTTTTAATCATTAAATTGTTACTCTGATTTGAAAAGGTACTTTAAAAATTTCACATTTTTCAATAAACTTATGTTGAACTCATTTGTTTTATTTTGAATCTCATAAAAATCAGCTTGCCTGTGTTTTCTAATATGTCGTTATTTATAAATGTTGTATTTCCCATGATTCCAGGATGATGACGTAGTAAAAAACAATCTGGAGGCATTCGGGAAAGTGGGCCAATCACATTAGTTTTCAGGTTGGTGTATGTGAGGTGTTTGGCGCTTGTCAGAAAAGTCGCCAAATGGGGTGTCTCGCCTGTTCTGGAATTGTGCCGGTGCTTGAATTTTATCATGGAGAGTATGAACCCTGTTCTAAACATTGCACAATTTAAGATTTTACACTACCGAATAGGAAAAAAGATGTTCTTTCAAATATGCAATTTGTTTGAAAACTTACTGATTTTCTTCTGAACTTATTGATTTTTTATGACTTTAAAATAAATTTCCAGCATGATTTCTTAAATAATATATCTATTGCATGCACCAAATTGGGAAAGATTAACTCATTTGCACTTAAATAAAAAAAAGATTGATAATATTTTAATAAACAATACTTTTTAGTGTCTGATAGTGCCAATACATGTGTTTTATACAAATGATTAAAAAGTTTATATGGTACTTTTCGGTTAGCCGGACGCCAATGTTATATATACATATACATGTGTGTGTGTATATACGATATAGGTATATATAAATATATGTACATATACACATATGTATGTATATATGTGTGTATATATAACACTGGCGCCCGGCTAACCGAAATGTACGGTTTATATTTTATTTGTTTGGTATGTTAGAGGTGTCTTAATAAAAAGCTACACCTTACCAATGAACTAACGCAAAATTTTTCAGTGAATGAACAGGCCGCAATTTAAAAACACTTAAGTTTCATACTATGTTATTTATTTTACAACTTGTACAAACAACTTACTGTAACATGTTTTTACTAAATTACAGATTTTTAAAATAAGTTCAGGTGTTTTATGTGATATATGTTTTATGATCCTTAAAATACCAGATCTTATCCTCTATTGCCGGCCACTTCCAATTCTGGCCCATTCGATTTTTCCCTTAAAAGGAAAATTTTTGCTTATTCATTTTTTTAACATAAAGATGTTTTAGCTATACAAATTTGGGAACAGATGTCATAAGTTCCCCCGGCTGCCATCTTGGAATTTTTCTTGGCGTGAAAACCCCTTTTCTGTCCACATATCCTCATGGTATACTTCATCAGAATTCCTACGGGTCAGGGAAAAGGCCAGGAATTTTTTTAGGACTTCCACCATGATCTTGATTATCATTGTGATCGCTGCCCCTGTGATGTTCTGCTTTCAAAATGAACAAAAGAACCAACCCTCCTTTCCTTATAAACACAAGTTCAAAAATCAGCTACCTCTAAATATTGTTATCAAACTAATTATATCACTGTATTTCTTTTTCAAATAAACGTCAATATCACAGCTAGAGAAACAAACTGCAATTGGCCTAGATTTCGGATAACACTGATATCTCTATTAGCAACATTTGCTTTGTTTATCCACTTCCACGGTGGGAAGAGAAACCAGTCGTGTGCAGTGTTGTAGCTATAAAAGAACCAGAGGGTATATGCTAAAGTCATGAACGTCATGTCTAGAGTACTGTGCCATAGCTTTATTTGAGAAACAGATGGTATACGGAATTTATTAAAATAATCCAGAAGGTATACAGCATGTACCTCCATATGCCCTCCACTACATCACTGGTCGTATGCTGAGGAAGAAACTAATGCTCACCTGTCTTGATGACCAATCTAGTGTGAAGCATCATAGGGTCGCAATTCATTTCGAAACAAAAGATCAAGGAACCGGTTTGATTTATAATTTAAATCGATTTTTCATGATGATGCATCACCCAGTGCTACTGTACCTCCCTTAGAATCTTATGTAACTTTCTGCCTTGAATTCTGCTTCTTTTCTTCGACTGAATTCCAAAGTCTCGATGAGCTATTATCACCTCACAATTTAAAAAAATCCCTTCCACTGTTGATTCTGGGACATTAAAATGCTCCGCTAAAGCTTTTTTCGAGGTGCAAGGATTTTCATCCATTTTTCAATAACATCCATTTTCAATGAAAGTGACAATGTCGTTTTTTTTGGCATTTTAAAACATCTAACCAAAACTCAAAAGATGTGTCTCCCATTAGCGATCAATGCTGTTTGGTACATATCGTACTAACCTCTAATTGGCTGTGACCTTTTACTGAAGTCAAGCATGAGAACCATCCTACCCCCACGTACACTTGTTTATGAGATAGAGGAATGTATTACTGAATCTAAACAATAGGGGAAGGGTGGAGGAATGCATCCCTAGTAGCAGAACAAAAAGAGGAAAATTTTTGCAATGCTCATACGTGAGAGGTACTTTTTCTGTGTAGTGCATAAATGAATAAGAGTTATCACTGGTCATCCTATATCCCTGGCCAGGACAGTGAAAAAATGTGAATGTGCATAAGTGAGAGATCACTGATCACTGTATATCAAAATATTGGATATTTCTTATATTTTGATTATATCATGATATTTATGAATGCTGTTTTGTTTAGAGAAAGCTTGAAGCTGAAATAAAAAAAAACTGTCACTCTCGATACACATTATGCCATTGGTGCAAAATACAGTTGGACTCACTTAAGATGCTCATGTTTAATATGTGATCCTGCTTAATACATGGATTTTTCTGGTTCCTTGAACATTGCCCATAAGTCTAATATAAAAATAACACGTTTAATATGCAAACAGTTATTATGCAATCCTGCTTAATATGCGATAAAGTTTCAGTCTCTTGAAGCAAAAAAATCTGGCTTAATATTAGAGGTGGGCATTATTTAACGTAACAGTTAAAAAATCACTGTTATTGCTTTAAAGTTTGTTTTTTAGTAACAGAATATCAGAAACTGCCTATTAATTTTATAACTATTTATCAATTTCCCTTGCGAAAAACTGAAAATAAGACAAAAGAAAAATATTTTAGCTTTATTTTAATTTTATATTTCGATGAAAATAAAATCGCAAAATCTTTTTTCCTAGCTCTTAATAACATTCTAAGAAAAAGTGAAAAAAAAATCCACTATTACAAAAGAATCAAGAAAATCCTACTTTAGCTTAAAAAACAAAACACAAACGTCAACCACGTCCTATGTATGAAAAAAAAAGTCAACACGTATTGTTAAACCGCGTCCTACATATGAAAAGAAAAGCAAACACCTTTTTTCATTTCATTTTCCAAGGCAAAATCCATCTGCTCGGAACTTAAGCAAACTTTTCTCCTCATTCTGTTGTTAGGAATAAAAAGTATCTATCAGTAATTATCTATCAGTAAATTTGTCAGCATCAAATATTCTATACCAACTGTTAAATGTTCAAATATTATGTTCGGTTCGGCATGAATTTGTGGTTATTTCAATGTCGAATGCATAAAAAAATTTAATCACGTCTCTGAGAGATTATAGTTACTTTGTTATACACAGCTATGAAGCAGTTATATTATTTAAAAAATATATTATTGCTTTGAATATATTGTTTATCTAGACTGGTAATATTAGAATCTGATAATTTTACGTCATCGAGAGCGGAGGAAAAGTTTTTCTAAGGTTGCAAGTTAGATTCGCGTGGCTGGGGATATTTTGAGGTAATTTGTAAGCTAGTATCGCGCTTTTGCTTTTGTGATTTTGGGATATTTTAAGGTGAGATAAGTATTTTTCGATTGTTGTTGAATTATATGTCCTGTTGATGTTAGGTATGGATGCAGTAAAGCTATTTATTTATTTATTGCACTTTCTGTCATAACTATGACTGCTAAAAAACTTTTTTCTTGGAATTAATTTTACTAAAGCAATAAGATTCTTATTTTATAGGAACATTTGTAAAAATTTTTAAAAATGCTTTAATCAATTTGGAAAAAATAATAATCACTGTTGTCAAATATGAAAGTGATGGCCGTGTTAAAAGCTATTTGTTCATATAAGTGGAAATATCATGAAAGTGGAATGTTTTAATTAACAAATTTTGCCTTAAACCTAATTAAGTTTAAAAGATTTTATTAAATTATTTTTATATCCCATAATGTTATTGGATGTTGTTAACGGATAGGTCAAAATACACAGTTGATTGCATCGCACCATTATTCGATAAGTGACACATATGAAAAAGTGAAGTGTTTCAGAAAAACGAAAAACACTTCTAAATGTGAAAACAAAAAAATGCTTGGGAATACATAGAGTAAACATTTATTTTAGTATGAGCAATTTTGTTAATATATCGCTCACCCGCAAGAAAAGTGTCACATCTCGACAAAAGTAAATTTCACAGGAGAGGCAAAAGACAATTTTCATGATTTTACTGTAACATGAAATTATAGCACTTAGCTCTGCATGCTGGAATGAAAACCTTCATAAAAGAATAAATCCCTTAAAAAAGAAGACGTAGGATGAGGTTTAGAGGGTTGGGTAATTTTACCTCCCCACACAATCCACCCCTCTTCTGTGGTCATAAATGGGCTTATGGCGTAATAAAGTGATTTTCCGCATAGATACACTTATGAAACTGTTTGTGTAGCAAGACGCACTTAAAACAGACCTGTTAGTGGGAAAAAAAATGCAAAATGAATATTTGCAAGACATGTCTCTTTTCTTATGGGTCGCAGCGATATGTAAACAGTGAGACTAAATAATATTGTAAGCAATATATATTTATATATACAGTCGGACCTTTATTTAACGAACCTCTATTTTGCGAACTTTTCCTTGAAATTAAGAACATTTTGCGAATTTCTTCGTAAAATAACCTCCAAATAGCGAAGTGCATTCTCTATTTAACGAACTTTTGCTTGTGATCAGAATTTTTTTTTCTCCTCCTTTCTCAAAATATTTCTGTACATTTCAAACTTATTCTTTCATTAAACACATTTTATGATGTTCAAAGGCCTTGAACTGGTTTTACCAGGCACCTTCTTTGTCAGCAGTGAGAATTGGGTAAGTACGGAGGACGAACACGATAATCCCTTAGAAAAACTTTAAAAAATGTACATACAAATGAGAAAAAAAAGAAGAAATTAACCATGATGTGCTGATTGCTGATTATATTTCACTTAATTCTGAAATTTAGACCTCGGAAACATTATCCGAATTGGATATTTTTGACAGTGTGAAAAATAAAAACAATACAGCAATGAATTGCGATGAAGACGAATATGATGATGATGGAAATGATCATGATGCAGGAATTAACAAAACTTCATATGATGAAATGCTAAAATCGTTTGAAACAATCCGACGCGGATTTTAGTTAGAAGAAAAATCCGCATGAAGGGGTTTTTGGTGCATTGCAAAGAGGCGAGACGCATTATGAGAGAAAGCACTTTTTAACCCCTTGCGGGGCAGTGGGATAAAATTTTGGAGAAAAATCGTTGAAAAATTGCTTTTCCTTATTTAAAAATAAAAGTTTTCGATTATTCCGGTGAGGATTCAATATTTAGAGACATTATTGCTTGCCCCTCAAGGGGTTAAAAGAAAAAACTCAGACAAAATTAACAGAGTTTTTCAGAAACTAAGTTTAAGGACGCATATGTTAATGTATGGTTAAAATTATTTGTTATAATAATAATAAATACGATAAGGTCATTAAAATTCATTAATTTTAATGTAAAACTATTTACTTTAAACAGTTAATACAGTTTACTCCTGGACAATGTTTTGTTTTCCTTGCAGATTTCAAAGATTTAAACATATAGAAAAAATGAACTGATGATGGATATTGGTGGGTAAAATAAATAAAACAAATCGATATAATTTATCTAAAAAAATGTGATTAATTACTTTTAGTAAAAATATTTAGTGTTTATGAATTTAAAATCTGTTTTATGTAGTTTAAAGTATTTTAAAAGGTGAATCTCTATTTAACGAATTTTCCATATAACGAACTTTTTTCCAGGATTTAGCGACTTCGTTAAATAGAGGTTCGACTGTATATATATATAATTACTCTAATTTGCTCTTTTTTTTTAATAGATATTTAAACATCCTTTTTAATGTCAAATGGGGGTATGTTTGTAACCACTCATATTAAGGAACGCTCAAAATATATATACAGAGAGGGAGAGAGAGTTGTGCAGTTTAGGAATAAGTGTGAGATATCTATCGAATAATCTAATTATTAGGCAGATGAATTTATAAGGGATAAATTTACTTGAATATATGAATTTTCACCTTAAAAAATTAAGAATTATTCTAGACATTGAATGACATTTGAATTAGGGACATCTTAAATCCTAGAGAGTTTTGAATGCTAGAAGCTATTAAAAAGAAATTTTTTTTTGTACTAAACCTTTATGTACAGATATCTCCAGACTTAGGTTAGGGGGGGGGGGGGACTAAGAAAGTAGGATGCCGTAACTATAAAAGAAGAGTCGTGTTGGATATAGATTCTAATGTTAAACTTTTTAAAAATATATATAATTCTGTTTAGTGTGTCTTTATGCCCACTGCTGAAGTTCGAAAACCTGTTTTGACTTTTTGTAAATTTTACCTCTACGTTTTAAATGTGAGCTTAAATCATTTTTCAGACATTAATATTTCAAAGAAACAAAATATTACCCAAAAGTCCAAAAAATGTTCTTTACCTACAAATACCTAACCAAAATCTATAAAAATGGCCTAAATTTAAAGAAAGACCCTAAAAGTGCAAATTTCAACAAATTTTTAGCCTCTGGTAAGGTGTTAAAAAATTATTAGGTTATTGTAACATGTTACCAAGCTAGTGATGTAATGATGGAACCTGTTAACAAAAAGTAACTGTTTTTCCCATCTCTACATAATATGCAAATTCATAGATCAACATGCCAATTTCTTCTCTCTTCTCCAGTGTTGCCAATTTAGTGTTATTTTATTATTATTCAAGTGCCTATCACTTTTCTTAAATAGTAAAATTTAGCTTATTGAATGACAGATTAATTAAGACAAATATTACTAATCAAAAATAGTGGTAGTTATTTGAATAAACAACTCTAAATTAACAACACTGGAACTCGTCTTTGAACCCTCATCATAAAATTCTTTGTCTCTTGCTCCGTGTATGTTTTCACTGAAGAAGAAAAATATAGACAAAGTTTTTTTTTGCTTTTTGTTATTTCTTCTTCTTTCTTTGTGTGTGGTGTATGCTGTCAATTTGAGTTTCTTCCTTTCGTACACCGTAGTAAAAAAAGCCTTTATAGTCCTGTGTCCTTTTAAACATGTTTTTTGTGTCCTTTTAAGCGTGTTTGCATGGAAATATTTTTTCAGTTTCAATTCTGTTTTTTCTTTATTTTCTTCTGGTTCCTGCCTTCTCCTGTTTTATTCATGTCCGGTGAGTTACTTGCATCACAAGTTTCATGCAGTCATGTCGTCCCTGATTATTTGTGTTGAGTTTTAGCAATTTTTTTGTTAATAAGGAGAATAGTGATAAAATCGAAAGTGTTACTTGTTCTAACAAGTAATAAATATGGTTTTAGTAACTGAGTTGTTCTACAAAGATTTAATATTTTTGGTTGTGTAAAAAAAAAAATAATAATAATAATTAGGCTAGCTAGGAAATTATTTTTGTTGTTCTATTTTTGGTTGTAACATATGTGTTACAGTCATATTTGGATTCAAATTTTTTTCAGTTATTTTTTTAGATGGTCTTAAAAAACAAAATGAATTAAACTTGAATACAGTTAACTTTTAATCTAAATATGCTTAAAAGATACTATTTTCAGCTGTAAGCATGTAACAAAAATTCATTTACTAGATAATTAGATGTGTAAAAAAGCTCATTTCCTGCAACATTTTACAAATTGCATTTAATATGTGACTTTTGTTCAATTCCTTGAAACGTGTATTAACCAGGTTCGACTGTAATATCACAAAAACAAAATATATTGACTTTTAAACTGTATATTTTTATAACACTGTATATTAATAAACATAATTTTCCTTATTTGGTAAAACATTTTGATTACTCCATTTCGACAATAGTGTAACTTATTACTGTTTTTATCTTGTGTATATTATTGTCATTTTGTGTGATAATCTTGTGCTTTGGGACAAAGTTAAACCTTTCCTTAGGGTTGTTTATTTAAAAAAAAAAAAAAAAAAAAAAAAAAAAAAGACAGAAATTTAAAGTTGGTTGTATATCATTAAAGTTTGGGAATTGCTGCTTTAGTGTATTGATTATCTTTTTTAAATGTGTTATATGCATGCATATTTTAGTTTGTTGAAGTTAATTTTTAATTTTATCTTTTAGGCTGGTGTAGCATTGAAACCTGCAACTCCTGTAGAGAGTGTGATTCCCTTAATAAAATCTGTAGACTTGGTGCTTATTATGACTGTTGAACCAGGTTTTGGAGGTCAAAAATTTATGGATGACATGATGTCTAAAGTAAGTTAAGTGTTTACATTAAAATTGCACTTACGGTATCCCCTTCCATTGTACATCATTTTCTAATTTGTATTTTCTTCTATTTTTACAATTAGAAAGTATTGGATTTGTGAAGATTTTAGACTTCTGGTTTTCGACGGATTGCGTACAGTTATAATAGATAAAATACCAAGTATAAATATTGTAAAATTACATTATTAAGCACTGACCAGGAATTACCCTCCAAATATGGGCTTAGTTTGGCTTGCTCATATAAAAGTTTTTACTATAGTAGAGAAAAATTTTATAATCACTTTTAAAAACTGTGATATATCATAGTTAAAATAAATAAAAATAAAGTACTGTATATTTTGATGTATAATACGCACTTTTAACTGCAAAAAATTACTTCATTTTTCTGTGTGCGTGTTATACGCCGCACATAAAATCATTGATGTGAAATCATAAGAATAAAAACACTCCACATTTTTAGAGGTATATTTAAATGAATTTATTTATAAATATAAATAAAGAAACTTATAATATATATTTTCTAGCAAATTTAATCTGTCTTATCAGATAACATGAAAAGTTCGTTGTACTCATTCTCAATTATATTTTCGGGAATGTCATCTTCTTCCCCACTGTCGCTTTTGTCTAGCCATAAATAACCATCCTCGGTACCGTCAAGTTCAATTGATATTCCACATTTTAAAAATGATTTAACAGTTATTTCCAGTTTGATTTCATTCCATGTTGTTATAATCCATTCACACATTTGCATTCATGACGCATGCAGCACATTTGATCCTTTTGTAAATGTTTTTTCTCCTTCTAGCATCCATGTCTTCCACTGCCGCCTTAACTTTTCTTTCAAAGGTGTGTTTTTGGAAACAACTAATGGTTGAACTAACGAAGTCAGCCCAGCTGGAATTACTGTCAAATCTGTATTAGATTCTTTTTTTTTTTTTTTTTTTTTTTTAAATTCCATCTGTTCTATTGCATCTAAACAGGAATGGGGAGGAAGGAAGTTTGAGTGCATAATGGACAAAACCTGTCTCAAACCAGATATTTTGGTGATGGGTTATTTAGATTCCAAAGGACAATAATTGAGCAGATTGGAAACGGTCGTGTTTGCATGTCGCAAAGAAAAGACGCATTATCTGAAGTGGGGGAAAAGCTGGTATTTCTGGTTTGTTTTCACAGTGTAAACTTGATATGTGGATTGTTCTCTACAATACTTGCAAATTTGGCCAAGCAGTCTGACTTGAATGATACATATGTAAATTTTCATAAAAATTAGATAAATGGTAAGAAATTAGTCAATTATTGAAGATTTTAATAGCAGCAGAAATCGTTTTAAAAATTTGACTTAACAAAAAAATAAATAAATAAAAATTTGTGGAAAAAATAAAATAAAAAATGTGAGGGAATGATGAAATAAGACATTTTTACTAGTTGTAGGGAAAAATGCAAAATTATGAAGAAATCCAAACTGTTTCCTTTAAGAGCAACACTTAATATATAATGTATGATAAAATTAAAATTTTTGATATTTGTAAAAAAATGAGTATTCTGTGTGAGGGAATGACTGCTAATAAAAACGCTTCCAGATATATTGACTGAATTTTTTTTTTTTTTGAAAAATTAACAAAATCTTACACCACCAATTTATGTTGCTGGACTGACAAGTGCTCAAAATGGCTTCTTCTCTGTGAAGGATGCTAGACTGCTACTGCTCTTTAGTGGTAGATATTTGAGATAATAGCAATGTGTGAGGGAATGATGATCTAACATGGGGAAACATATAATTGATTGAGTAGACTATATAATAATAGTAAAAAATAATATTTTTATTATTTTTTGTAATGTACCAAATAAGAACTTTATTTTGCTTAGGGTATTTTTAATTATTTTTATTGCCGAAACGTCAGTGAAGGCTTACTGTGGAGACACGAAAAGTTTTGGTTTCCGTTAGTCTGTCTGTCTGTTCCGCGATAACTGCCGTAAAAAGCATCCAATTATCTTAAAATTAAGGATGCATGTTGGTGAAATCCCCGGATTTAGCTGTATAGTTTTTGGTTAAATTTGGTTTATTCGTTCGGAATATATAGAACATTTTATTTTGCGACTTAATGCTTTCCTATAGCAATTCAGACGATTTTTCCATTTTTATTTGTTGAAAAGAAATGGATCATATGATTAAAGGATTTAAATGCTAAATTAAGGATGATGAAATTTCCTAATTAGAACCATACATTATTCATATTAGTTTGAAATTTTGTGTATACATTTGTCAGAGTTTTTAAATTCGGTGTATAACTTTAATGGAGGGATTTTATATATGTGTTTCAATAATATAAAATATTTTTTTTAATATAAATTTTCTTTTTAAGCACATATTTAATTGTTTTTATTATCTTTTAATTGTTACCTAGCAGCGAACTACACCTAAAAATATCGTAAATGTGAAAGTATGTGTAATTGTTTGAAGTTAAATCAAAGTCAAAAGGGACGAATTAATGCCTTTGTGTCTTTACATATAGATGGAATGTACCACAGAAATAAAGAAAGACTATGTTCTATTTATTTTGTTCAAATATTTTTCTTTTAAATTAAAAAGTTCATTATTTTCATAAGGAATAAATCGACATTTTGCAATGAAATTTAACAATCATTTTTTTTTTTTTTTTTGACGTTGCCACGAAAATTCAATTCCGGATTTTTAAATAGATAAAAATTTATTCTAATCAGTTAATTTTGATTTGAAAGATTTTTATGTGCGAGAGGAAAATGAAATAAAAAATAGACATGAATACGCCTTCATATTAGAAATAAAGTGAAAATACGAAAGGAAGGTGAATTTGATCTCATATATCAAAAATAAAACGAATACGCTTTCAGGTTGAAATAAAAGGGGCTTGTGTTATGATATTAATTCTTATTATTAAAAAAAAATGTTACTAATATCTCATGGTTTATCGTCTGCACACAGCTAACAGAAATGTTAATTCTTAATCGAAAATTCCAATGAGGAAAAAAAACTTTTGAAGAGCAAATATATAGTAAATATCAAAATTATGCACCGCAAAATTATCGCTGTCGAAAATGACGTCATTGTATCGGGAAATAAATATTTTCATCCTTAAAAACCAAGCATTAACTAGATTGCCTGAAAAAATGTTTTTTGACGGGTGTTACTTTTTAATGCCACGTCATTTCAGAAAATATGAATGAAAATTATTTTATTTTTAAAGGAAATTACATTTTCATTCATAAAACCTAAACGTTTAATATAATTGCGTCAATGTAAGTCATTTTCTGTGTTACCAGTATTGAAAAATAAGGCTCGGAAGTGTAAAAAGAAATCTAAGATTTGCGCTAACCATTAGCGCAATCAATAAAAAGTTACGTATGTAAATTAATAAGACCACGGGGGGTTCAGGGGGGCGGAGCCCCCCTGAAGAAATCTACTTTATTATTTAAAAATATACCAGAATTATCAGCTCATGAAAATTTCGAAATATCCTTCCATAACTTTTTTAATTTAATGCTTCTAATGTCTGAAAACTTCGTATTTTTTATTCTTATAAATAACTACATAATTTGAAAACTTTAAATTGCGGGTTGCAGGAAACTGAATATTACCAGAGTGAGTCTAAAAACAATGACTTGCAGAGCTGACGTTGAGGCTTTTGATCTGCAGATTTACTAGTTTCTGGATGGAAAGAAATAGGCAATAAAATATGGTAGTACAGGTGGGGGAAAGGTGAGGGAATGATGTTTGCATGATATATATTACATTTTTAAATACTAAATTTATTTATTTTTAAATTTTACTTTCTGCCCCTAATAAACTATGTTTAGATCTTCTAATAAAAATAAAAATAAATACAAATGTAATGAAATTAAGAGCATTTATATGACTGGGAAACACTTTTTGCACTATTGTAGAGAATAACCCATGTGTTATATGGCAGTATAAGCTTCAAATAAAAAAATATACTCTCAAATTAGTGATACGTGTTATATGGCAGGATATACGGTAATTAAAACTTAAGAATGACACATATCTTTGTAAAATGTGTAAAAATCAAGGTCAATGTTGTTTTGCAGAAATTTGAGTATCAGTTTTGACTAATTTTTTGTCAATATTAAATTTCAACTAAATGAATAATTACTAATGCACACATTGCAAAGCAAAGGGTTCAAAGTATCTTTCAAATTTTTAACAGTTTGATAAATTGTTATTTTGATAACGAAAATGAAACTAAGAATTTCCCCAGAAACTCAGTGACCAGGAATTATCCCGGCTGATCCTATAAGATTCTCTTCCACAATCAAGCAATCGTTAATAATGATTTCTTTTTGTAGTCAGAGTGCTTTTATCATTTTTTTTTTTTTTTTAATGATTGAAAGCATTTTGTCTCTGAATAAGATTTGTAAGCATAAAAAGAAGAAAGAAGCTGAAATAGAGAAGAATTTTAAAAATATTCATTAATTTTAGTGTTAAATATTTTTTTGATTATATCTTAGATAGGGAGGGGTGCATTTCTTAATACTCTACAAATAAATATTTTCGAATTTGAAGCTTAATTAATTTTATTTTGTTTTAACATTGTTACCATATTTTTAATGTTATTGCAATTATTCAGTATAGTCCTACCAAATTTTGAAATCTAACTTTTATTTAATTTTTCCCCCTCATTTTATTTTGAATTGTAAATTTGAATCTTAAAAAAATATGCTAAAAAGTGATAAAAACAGTTATGATTTGTAATTTACACTGTTTTATTAATTTATTTTTGAAATTATTTCTTCTAGGTACAGTTTTTAAGATCTGCGTATAAAAGCTTGGATATTGAAGTTGATGGTGGAGTGGGTCCAAATACTATTGTTAAATGTGCTGAAGTAGGTGACAATCTTTTGTTAAGAAATATTTTGTTTGTTTGATTTATTTAAATCAACTACTTTTACTTAAAAAATTCTTAACCCTAAAAATTGGGCATTGTATTATATTTCTATTTCATTTGTGTAAATAATAGGTCATGTTTTAACATGTTAAGAGTGTTGATCATTGAAATCTCAAATTCTTCTTGCTAATGCTAAACCTATGGGTGTGAAATGCATTCTTATTTTTTTTAAACTCGCAAGGAAATTAATATTTTAACTTCTATTTTCTGTGTATTCTTTTTAAAGAATATTTGTTTTTTTTTAGTTGACATAATATTTCTAAAATATATGCTTAATTTAATACAGTAGACTCCATCAAATTCGCATTGCTTGGGACCAGAGGTTGTTCAGATTTTAGAATTTGGTAGATTTCTGGTCATTGATTTATTTACATTTTTTAAACA
The DNA here is from genome assembly GCA_963932465.1 of Maratus speciosus. Lineage (NCBI taxonomy): Eukaryota > Metazoa > Arthropoda > Arachnida > Araneae > Salticidae > Maratus > Maratus speciosus. The sequence goes on along the minus strand of OZ010800.1, from coordinate 251,298,272 downwards.
TAATTTGAATGTAATAATGCAATCGAAATTATAATGAATGCTTAAAATATAGTAGAATATTAAAATAATTAAATAAAGTAATAAACTAAAATAATAAAAATTAAGATGATTTAAAAAAATAAAAATGATTAAATTATTATAAGTAAATGTCAAGGGTACTACTTGCTTTTCCCGTCGACCAAAAAATCTATCGTCAAACTATAAGATTAAATGCCAATAATAGTTGATCGTAAACGTTACATTCACTTGACTTTAAGCAAGTTACACGTGCAGGGCCGGCCCAAGGCGTGTGCGAAGTGTGCCACCGCACGGGGTGCCAAACAGATGAAAGGTCGCCTGTAAGAGCACCGATAAAAATTATTTTATATTCTGCGCTTTTTTTTTCTTTTACATTTTCTATAGCTAGGTTAGGGCCAGCTCGAGGAAGGATTCTTCGTTCTGTTTAAAAAGGAATTCAAGGGAGATGAATTTTCGCATGCAGACATCGGCTTCTGTTCTTTATCTGAATGGAATTACCTTTAAGTTGCTGAGAAAAGAAACAGAATCACGAACCCCAGGAACCACCCGATTCAAATCTGCTTCCCTTGCGGGATGCTAATTAATTTTGACTTTGACAGATTCATGGTGAATTTTATTACTTCCGGCTATTTAAGCGCATTATTCTAGAGTCCTCATATCCCACAGGAAATCTGAGACTCCCCCCCCCCCCCTCCAGATGATCGGAAAAAAGAAACCGTTTGGAGCTTAAGGGGGTAGAAATTTAAAAATAAAAAACAGACATCTTTGAAAAAGTTTTTCATCTAGCAGTGTCTTCTGGATGTGAGCTCATCTTCTTCTGCAAATAATCAATAGCGTTAGAGTTAGAAATTTTGCTGGAAATGAAAAATGAAAAAAGGGCATATAACCAAAAATATATAGGTAAATAATTCTTATTAAAATGACCACAGTATCGAGACAATACAATTCGGTTGTTCACTAATTATTTTATTAAACTGCTGCAAATTGAATATTTAATAGGTAAAAATGAATCAAACCGAACATTTTTCAAGTAGCTTGATTCATTTATTTATTTCGTTTATGCGAATGTGAAACATAGTAGAATACTTAAAGTTACAAAGCATGCTCGTAGCATTTCAAAGTGGTCAGTTCTTGAAATTACGAAGGACGTTGCGCCCTAAACTCAGAGCAGTGGAAGAAGGGCTTATATGGCGCCCTGGTGCGTGAGGCAAAGATTCAGATGGTTGGTTGATTTTTGACGGCCAATTATCTGCACGAGGGATATAGGCCTAGGGGGGGGGGTGCCCTTCGTGGGGGTCTTCCTAAGGGAACCTAACCCGTATTTACGCATGGAAATCCACAGCTCGAAGAAAACCACGTAAACTCTGAACGATTAGGCCGACGGGCGCGATTGGGTTTGAACCCAGCACCTCCTGTGTACCAGCTTTGACAGCAGAACCTCTCAGCCACTGGTGGGGCAGATTCAGATGGGATTCACTATAATATGCTTTTACTAACCACAATTTCTACTTATTAAGAAAACGATTTGGGGTTTGAAGTGGAGGGTGGGTATTTTAGAGTTGAGAGCCTGGGCAGCTGCCTCTTTTGCCCTTGCGATAATCAGGCTTTGATCGGAACCAGTGTTTCTTTCAAGGGAAGGTAGTGCCTCTCCGGCGCAAGACCCCCCACTTGGAAAATTTTCAAGCAACAGTACAATTCTTTTAGTCTTTAATTATTCCAATATTTATCATCTTAAACGGAGAGGAGGGGGGGAGGGGGCGGTCGGAGCTCAATTGACGAAACGAGATTAAACTACTGTATTTTATGGAAGAAACACCACACCCGTCATAAACGCCGCACCTGAGAGAACAATACTTTTGTTGACAGTGTCTCATTGGCCTAACTTTAATCAAAGTTTTCTGAACAGCCTCCTAATAGCTTAAGATTCTAAAATTTTATTTAAATCAGGTTTTAAATATTTTTATGTAATTTTAAAATTAAGGATACGTCAATTGGTGTTAAAACCATCCAGAGCACGGAACGCAGACCCCTCTCCTTAGACGCTCCACATTTTTTCGCTTTTTACGTCGCATCCACTTTAGTTCTTTTTTAGTTTCTATTCGAAGCTCTCAAAGTCTGAGTCATTAATATCTGAGTGGAAGAGTTGTAAATTTTCTTTGTCCATCTGTAGGGTTTAGTATCATCATCGGAAATGTTACAGTTTTCATTACCAACAAAGTCAGAGTTTCGCGTTGTTGAGCAGAAGACTCAAGGGCAGTCTTAAGGAATTTTTACTTTATCCCAATTTTACGCGCACGAAAAAAAAAAAAAAATCTTAAACGCCGCACTTGACAAAAAATTAACTTGCAAACTCGTAAACACCGCGGTGTTTCTTCCATAAAATACGGAATTTCTTTTTTTGCTACAGGCACACATTTGTTCCAAAATCTTCCCACTTCAGGGATTTTGTTCAGTCGGCAACCATGCCATATTCTTTGAATTTATGTATTGTCCCAATTTACCGAAATGTGGTCTGAAAGGAACACTGAGCGGAAAGCCAATAAAAAATAACATCATAAAAATATATAATTGCGTTATAATGATGCACTGTTTCATTCATCTAGGGATTATTTATTAGTGAAATATAGTCTTTGGCCCATTGTACAATAAATATTTCACGATACTGAAAATAAAATAACTGAAATTTTAAGCAGATATTGTTAATTTAAAAATAAAAATTGCTGGAAATTTAACTAAAATGAAAAAAAAAGGCTTTTTTGGAATAGGATTATGTATTTGATACTGAGTCAAAGGTTTTCTAAACCAAAAGGGAATTCTATTCAATATTACAGAGATTCTTCATTATTTTGTGAAATAATTTGTACCTTAAGTACTGGAAGCACGAAATTTGCTTAGGAGTAAGGTTTCTTTGGGATAATATTGTTCTAAGTCTTTTTATTATAGATACAGACATAGGCCAAAGAGCAATTTTTTTCTTATTGATTTATAATTTAAAATTAAGCAAAAAAAGTAAATTTTACCCTCCTCCGTTTTTTTTTTTTTAAATCATTTACGATGACGAATTTTTTTCAAAAGGCTGGAGCAAAGGCCCTTCCTTGCCCCCAACACACACCTCCCACCAGCGCCCATGACATGCACTTTATTATTTGTAAATCTACTAAATAGAAGTTGATAGTAAGATTACTTTACCTTGATTTCTCATTAACCTTAGCAAAGAGCTCGATGAATAAATCAACATAAGCTTGTAAATGCAGAATTGTGAAACTGGAACCTGTTTTAAGGAAAAAATTATTTATCTGCATATAAATTTTATTTTGTAATCGCTTTGAAAAAATCTTTCATTTAATACATTTATCGTTAAATAACTTTTTCCCCTTTAGTGCCCGATATCTGGATCTTTTTATAATGTCTTACACCTATGATTTTATAATGACACTTTCTTTATCCAATTTCATAGCGGCGCTAAAATGCAAATTCAGAATACTTCAAGCTTTTCTTTGGGATCGTTTGTTTAATTCTAGCGTGAGCACCAGTAGAACGAAATCCAGAAAACTTTTCTTTTGGGGCAGGGGGGGGGGGGGGGGACATTTTTTGTTAATCATATTCCTTATTATTATAAATACAACTCTTATTCTCAATCATAGTTTTTTCTTAGTCTTTAATGAATTTAGGTTACTTAAAAAAATAAATTTTAGTAATTTTTTTTGGTAAGTATCATCACAGAGATTGAGAACCTTTCAAAAAATGAAAAGAAAGAATAAGAATATTTATGTTTCCGGAATTAGCTGAAGAGAAAACTGTGTTTTCCATTCTTTCGAAAGTTTTCACCATGAAAAGTGAGCTCTTTACGAAAATCGATTTTTAAATATGAAATTTATTTGTACTTTTTATGTACTAAATAAGGAGACAAGATTACAGTTTTCATCTTTCATAGTTGTTATTTACTAGTAGTTCTGCTTCTTTATTTTGTAGTATTCCAAACAGTATTCTTCTAAAAAAGTTTCAGTTTTTAATTAATTTACTTATTGTTATTTTCGTCCAATACCATGTGCTGCGGCCTTGTGTTTTACTTTTTTATCGTAATGTTACACATTAAAATTGATAATTACTATAAAATTTAAATTTCCCTGATTTTACAATTTGCCCAAATACTAACTCAAAGATGGGATTAAATTTAGAATCTTTTATATGTTGTTGAAACACTTTAAATTAATTTATTAAATAATCAGTAATAGTACGTATAAAAAGTACAAATATAAAAAAAAATTAAGACCAAAAGTCAAGCAATTTTTCTTGTGTGTGGTGGGGAGAGGGGGGCGCCACGATGGGTGCTCGCATGGGTGCCAAAATGTCCTTGGGCCAGCCCTGTACACGTGTTTACGTCATCAAATGATTTTTATTTCGATGTACTATTTTTATTTTTATTAATGTTATACTAATTTATTTGTTCTTTTGTTATTTAAAATAAAAATTATGTCAATTTGTATAATTTGGCGAAATTGGTCGATGAGATAACTAAGTAGTACCATGTCAAGTAAATAATTAATAATGTATAATTAAATATGCACCATAAAATGCATTTTTCTTGAAGTTTTCAGTGCAACTTGCCTCATAAGGATACCCTACTAATTCACATCAAAATAAGAAAATAAGGAAGTTTTATTTTTGGTTTAGCCAGACTAAATAACCAAAAAAGCTTGATTAATACATAAATATAGTTAAAGATTCTGATTTCCAAAGGTAACAGCAATATCTTTAATTTTTCCAGAAATAATTTTATATTTTCTTCATGAAAAGCATGAATTCAGTCATATTAATGAAAATTACATTTAAAATACATACAGAATGATAAAAAAGTCTGTAATTTTGACCCTGCATCTGAACTGAAAGTTTTATTATTTACATCTGTGTTGATGTGTGGATTTTAGGGTTCCGGATTTGAAGGAGTCTGCTGTATTTTATGTGTTAAAATCTTAGCAAAGTTGATTTGCTGTTGGTAGGATGTAAAAAAAATAATAAAATTAAGTGTAAAATTTTAGAAATATTTTGCGAACTGAAAAGAAAGAGAAAAAATAAGTTAAAGACAGGGTTCGATTTAAGCGGTATCGCATCGCAATTTGCGATTCAAATTTAACTAAAATGCGATCCAAGAAATGCATTAAATCGCAATCATTGCGATGCATATTTCCCGCAGCGATTTTCGTAAAAGGGCCGCGAAAAAATAGCGTATTTCGTCAAAGCATCGCGAAATAAAAAGCTAATTTCGAAAAAAAAAAATCGCGGAAATAAGCGCAAATTTCATGAAAATATCGCTGAAATAAGGGCACATTTCATCAAAATATTGCGAAAAACGCGATTTTCGTAAAAGGGCCGCGACAAATTAGCGTATTTCGTTAAAAGATCGCAAAAAATAGCGAATTTCGTCAAAAAATCGCGGAAAAAAGCCGAATTTTGCCAAAGGATCGCGAAAAAAGTGCAAATTTCATCAAAAAATCGCGGAAAAAAGCCGATTTTTGTCAAAGGATCGCGAAAAAATAGTTGTTTTTCATCAAAGGATCCCCCAAAAATAGCAAATGTCGTCAAAAAATAACGTAAAAAAGCCGATTTTCGTCAAAGGATCGCGAAAAAAGCACAAATTTTGTGAAAATATAGCGGAAAAAACACTATTTTCGTAAAAGGGCTGAGACAAAATAGTGTATTTCGACAAAAGATTGCGAAAAAATAGCAAATTTCGTCAAAAAATCGCGGAATAAAGCCGAATTTTGTCAAAGTATCGCGGAAAAAAACACTATTTTCGTGACAGACTCGCGAAAAAATAGCGAATTTCAACAAAAGGATCGCGGAAAACCGCGAATTTCGTCAAAATAACCCGGAAAAAAACTTGAATTTAGTCAAAGCACCAAAAAAGATGTGCAAACTAAACTTATAGGTAGAAAATTCATAAAATGGGATTTAATTTCTTTTTTATGAGATTCTTAAAAATACAACATGATTTCAGTGTACTTTAATAATATTTATATTCATTAGGTGGACCAGTAAAAATCCCCCCACCCCCCCTCGTTCTTACTGCATTGAAATGTCTCCCGCCTTCAGAACATTTAAAATTTGATGCTTATTAGTGATTTAGATATAAATTTCCCTTCCAAGGAAAATGTCTGATTCCAACATAGATCTATGCTGACAAATAATTCAATGCGAAGTATAATAATGAAAGCACCCATTCATTCAACGAAAAGTACACCTTTACTTAACATAAGTGTTCTTTTTTTCAGCAAAAATATCTTTTTCAATAAACCTGCCTTGCCTCTTTTTAAAAGAATGCGAACATTAGTGATACTTGTTTGTGAAACTTAGTATCTTCTACTCTCAAATAAACATTATTTTACAATTAAAATTGTATCTTGCATTTTTACTTTTAAAAAAGTAAAGAAAATTTCTCTTAATATTTTTTAAAAATATCGTATTTGAGTGCAAATAATGCTGGTTTTAATTCATTATTTAATTATTGTTAAAACAATAATTAATGCATTTCATTTATCTTAATAAACAACTTTCATTTATTCCTTTAAAATATAAATTATTGATGGGGACCCGCTTTTGTAAAAAAAAGGGACCCAGATTTTTGGAAATCCTGGGTCCCGGGGACCCCGGTTTTTTCAATTACAGCGGCATCACTGCTTAAAGTTAAAATTTAAAGGTGTTTTTACACGACATACGTTGTGTTTTCACCCTCCCCAAGTGTTTATTTACAATGGAAGTACAGCGAGGAAGTACGCTTTTTCTTAAAAAAAATTTGTTGTAAATTTTCAAGATTTAAAAGTTACGTTAGCTATTTTTTACTTGCTATACAAAAGTGTCTAACTGCTATTCAAAACTGACTTTGTATAGCAGTTACTGCTATGCAACTTTCTTTTTCTAAATCGACCCCTGGTTAAAGATATTAATTTCTTTATGAGATATTTAAAAAATAATGCATACTTCCATCAGTTAAACATTAGCGAGGGGAATTTGAAATATCACTGACCAATTATCAGATGTAAATTTAATAGTATTTTTGTATTTTGTTCTTGACACAGGGCTTGAATTTCAGTGCAACAGTCTCTAGAAAAATGCAACAGTCTCTAGAAAAAACAGCACACAAATATTTATGTTTATTATTATACGTATAGTTTTTAATCGGAAATAATATACTAAACTAACTTTTGAAAAGTGAGTTTGACCGGAACCCAATTTGCAGGAATCTGCACTCTGCCTGAAATCAAACCGAACAACAAAAAAAGTTTACTCGACTTGCAACAAAAAAATAATTAGCGCCGGGAGAGGATTTCCCAATCCCTTTCCATCCCCTGTTGTAATTTTTTTTTTTTTTTTACTTGGAATCAGACTAGAATTTCACGGTTACTTTTTGCGACAGACTGACAAAATTCACAGTTTTATCCTGCAGCAGGTCAACGAATTTTGCAATTTTATTCTGCAATCAATCGACGAATTTCACGATATTCTTCCCTCTGCCGATCGAGAAAATTTACGTTTTTTTTCCCCCCTACACCCGATTGGCATATTTCACGATATTTTATCCATGACAGAAAAAGTAAAATATCCAAAAGGGTTCACCAAAAAAGAACAGTAAGTGTCACTGTGTGCTGCACTCTGCCAAATTAGTCTAGATTCAGTACTAAGCAAAAATAAGATTAGAAGGACTGCAAAGATCTTGTGGTGCACATAAAAGAAAAATTCTGAGCTCTAATTAAACATATTTAGAAACACCAAACTAGTTGATCCTTGCAATTCACTGAAATTAGGATTTGAGAATTTAAAGTTAACCTACTTTTCTCGTGTAATAGAAGAAATGAATCAACAGTTTCCATTTAAAATTTGAATGCATAGAAGCTTGTTCAAAGAAAATACCAGGGAGTCGGTTTTTGACTGTAATAATTCCATTAAGGATATAATAAAACAATTTCGTTCAGAAATGGATATTGATGATGCCATTACCGAATATACATTGTTCATGCAAGTAGTTGAAAATGAAGGCATGTTTTCAAAGTTTTCTGAAAATTTTTTAAGAGAACATAACCATATGTTTCCAATAATTTCCAAAGTTATAAATGTTGTGCTAGTGTTGTCTGTCACAAGTTTTACCTTGTGAAAGAAGATTCAGGGCCCAAAATCGAATTAATTTCTAAATTCAGAATGTTATTAAAAAACCCCCATTGTTACAGACCAGTGGACAGGCATTTGGTTGAAAGTTGAAAAATACACAGTATAAAAGCTTGACTTTCTTCCTTTTTTAAATAAAAAACATTTTACATAATTATTCAGAGTTGTTAATTTAATTTGCTTCAATGGTATTTTGTCATGTCTGTATTAATGTAATTCTTTAAATAGCACATAAAATAACAGTAGGTTTTAAAGATTTTTTCTCTCCCTCCCAAATACCGCAACTCCCCTCCATTTATAAATGTTGGTAGGGAGACTCCCCTCCTAGGAAAAATTGAATTTCAAGCCCTTTGACACTTTGTTCCACTTAAAAAGTTGCCCAAATTAAATGGTGTCATAAAAAACTAGAATTTACTGTGCTCATAGTAAGTTGTGTTTTACCACCCAGTGTGAAACAGGGTTAAATTTGGCAGAAAGTTTGGCATCAATTGCATTTTATCGTTCTTCATTAGTTTCCAAAAGTTGGTATTCAGTGTATTTAGAGATGCGATTTAAAAATTATTTTGCTTATGTGCATTTGTAAAAATAGATTATGTAATGATGATAATGAAAAGGCATTTTATATTCAATATTAAAAAAAAAGGTATTTATTGGTCATTCCAGGTCATATTTATTTGAAAACTTTTTTGGCAATAGGGGTTTGTCCAAAGCTAAGAGAAATTAAAAAAATATAAATATTAAAATATTTTATGATTAGATAATTGATTTTTGACTTTGAATTCTCTTAATTTTATAAATAATCTGATTAAAGTTTTGATCTGCATCAAAATATATAATTTTTTAACATGTATTTATTTGTCTCGACTATTAAAAGCAGGGTTGTGATTTTGACATACAAAATTGGTTTGGGACAGGTGGTTTTGTTGAGTGGATGAAGAATATGATATGAAAGAATATGCTAATCAATTGTGTTAAAGAATAATGCTCAAGCATTTTCAAATGTTGAATGTGAATGAAAATTTCAAAGCCTTACATGGATGGCTATAAATTTTCAAGACACAAAATGAATTAATCTTAAAAACAGTACGGAGAAAGCACCGCTGTAAATCTCAAAATTGTGAGTCTGTAGAGAGAAACAGCACTGAAGAAAATTCTAAATGAATGTACTGCTGTTGCATATATTATATTTTTCTAAGCTGATGCAACGACAGTACACATTCAACTATCGACTCTCGTTGGCAGAGAATGTTGGCAGAAAGGAGAAGAGGGAAAAGGAAGGGAAGCTATGAGATCTCATGTGAGCTGCAAAACAATCATTTCAACTGAGGATGCCTCGAAAGAGGGGTGGAAACGTTATTAAGCTGGAAAGTATAGATGGTGCATTTACACAATAATATGCTTCTTATATACATACTACCTATATGCATACTTTAAACCAGGGGTGCAGAAAATGTTTCTATTCGCAACATTTCCCCCAATCCACATGAAAATTTCCCCAAAATCTTACGGTATGTTATAGGTAAATGCTGTATTAACGTAGGTATAGAAAATTTATTTATTTTTCCAATATATGTCAACTTATGCATGACTATATAATGGAAGGGGTGATTCTGAGGAGGGAAAAAAAATCTGAAATTAAAAGCAAATTTTCTGAAAGGTTACAGCAGCAGAGAGGGGGAAATCCACTCTCAGCGCTAACTATGTTTTTTCACGATCCTTTGCCAAAATGCGCAATCTTTTGATGAAATTCGCGGTTGTTTTGCGATCATTTGACGAAATTCGCAGTCGTTTTGCGATCATTTGACGAAATTTACAGTTCTTTTGTGATCTTTTGACGAAATTTGCGATCTTTTAACGAAATTTGCGGTTGTTTTGCCGCTTTTGACGAAATTTGCAGTTGTTTCGCGATCTTTTGACGAAATTTGTGTTCATTTCCCGATCTTTTGATGAAATTTGCGTTGATTTTGCGATCTTTTGACGAAATTCGGGGTTGTTTGGCTGTCTTTCGATGAAATTTGAGGTTGTTTCGTGATCTTTTGACGAAATTTGAGGTTGTTTCGTGATCTTTTGATGAAATTTGAGGTTGTTTCGTGATCTTTTGGCGAAATTTGCCGTGGTTTTGCGATCTTTCGACGAAATTTGCTGTTGTTTCGTGACCTTTTGGCGAAATTTGTGGTTGTGTCGCGATATTTTGTGAAAATTTACGGTTGTTTCGCGATATTTTGACGAAATTTATGGTTTTTTCACTTTCTTTTGACAAAATTTGCGTTCATTTTGCGCTCTTTTGATGAAACTTGCTGCTCTTTAGCCGAAATTTACGGTTTTTTCGCAATCTTTAGACAAAACATGCGGTTCTTTCGCGATCTTTTAACAAAATTTGCAGTTATTTTGCGATCTTTTGAGGAAACTTGCGCTTCTTTTGTGATCTTTTGACGAAATTTGTAGTTATTTTGCGATCTTGTGGCGAAAAGCGTGTTTTTTCCGTAATTTTTTGACAAAATTCGCAGTATTTTTATGTCCAAATTTTCAGATTGATGACCTTTTCTTTAATTTTCGGAATCGAATGCCTTAAATTTTTGGCAAATTTGGAGCAGAATCACCCCTGATATACGGTACATATTATTCCGAGATCGATTTTGTGAAGATCGCCATACGGATATTTTTATTTGTAGTGAAATTTTTCTATCTCAGGCAATTGTGGAATTTGTTGTTAAAATCGAAATCAATTGTATATGTTTCTGCAAAATTTCCCCAGGTGGTTAAAATTTCCCTCGATCCTAGATCGCCGGATCGGACATATTCTGCACCCCTGCTTTAAACCTGGTAGTATATGTTTTAAAGAAAAATAACGAAATATGTCTTAAAGTTTTTGTTGAAAAATAACGAAATATATCTTATAGAAATTGATTTTGATGCAAAAGTATACAAACAAGATAAAGAATTTTTTTAAAGAAAAAATAACTGTGTCATGCTTTTTTATATAACTGAAATTTTATGTAACAGATAAGATAGTGGAAAAATGTCTATACTGTGATAGCTACTATGATTATAATGCCTGAAGGGATGGTAAAGGATAAATGTAAGTATAATAGGGGCATTAAAAAAGAGAGTGATTTCTGTCGATAAAAATTAATTAAAAATGTATTGTATTATTTTTGTTGAGACGATGAAATTTTCTATTTAAGGCTCCTGTCCCTGCCAGGGAAGGCACTCACGAGGTAATGCTAATCCTATGGGGAGGGATTTATCTAATATCTCGTTTGCATTTTGAAATTTTTAAATAATTTTTTTTTGCATTGGATAGTCGAGATCCATCTCTACATCACATCTTTTTCCGTTTTTCGTTGCAGATATTTTTTAGAATGACACTTTCATTTTCAGAATCAGTTTTGAAAGTGAAAGTAACTTTATAAAAAATATCTGCGACCAAAATCGGAAAAGTAAAAAAGGAACAATGTAGAGACGGACTTCAGCTATCCAAAGCAAAAAAAAAAAAAAATATTTAGAAATGTCGAAATGCAAACGAGATATTAGATAAATCCCTCCCCATAGGATTAGCTTTAGCTCATGAGTGTCTTCAACGGCAGGGACAGATGCCTTAAGGTAGGATTCTGTGATAGACAGGTTTTTATTTTCACAGATTTTAGTATATTAAAAAATAACTTGAAAAACAATCTACGGTATAATGTTTTTAACAAAAGACAAATTTTCAGGACATACTGTCAATTGAATACTTTTTAAATGTCTTCATTATAATGCACAGTGACGCTTGGGGTGTGCTATAGTGCATCATTTATGCAAACAATTGATGAGGGAGATGCATAAAAAAAAAGGAGATAGGACCTTCAGGAAGCATAATTTTTCTTTTGAAAAATCGCAAAGGAGGCATATTTTGTATTAAATGTATGTCTTATTTCTAAGACAAGGACCCACTTTTGTAAAAAAGAACTCAGTTTTTTAAGATGCTCTGTTTTTCAAAAGCCTAGTGACATCACTGCTGCTCGAGGATATCACTTTTAAATTGTTCCAAAATATTTTGCTATGGGAAAATGCATCAGTTTGGTGAGAAAATAACCATTAAAAGGAAAGTTTTTTTTTTCTTTCTTTCAATGATAGTAGAGCACACATATTTCTGTCATGATTTGAATGTTATATTTAATTTTTTTTAAATTTATTACAGTACAGAACCTTTTTGGTCATTCGGAATTCTCCGAAATCTGCTCATTTTGCTAACCTTAATTTTTTTTATTATTATTATTTTCTTATCACAGTAAATTAAAAAGAGAAATTGCTAAATCACATCAAAAATTGTGGAGGTTCAAATTTACTGCATTAGGCTAAAACATTTTAAACAGAATTCTTTCATGAATGACAAATTAGACTAAAAGTTTTAAACCAAATTATTTCACAAATGTCAAAAAGTCACCATGAAACAAAAAAACTTTTAAATTTCTGTAATTTTAAATCACTAAAGGAAGTTAACATTTTCTATATTGAGCTAAAAGATTAAAATTTAATTTTTACTAACATGGAAAAATCTCAGCAAAACAAAGAGGGGGCAGGGGGTGGGGGATCACTAAAAACTCAAAAATTGCAGAACACAAAATTTACTGTAATGAGCTAAAACATTGTAACCTTATTTCTTTCGCAAATGAACAAAAATGCCGCGGAATGTCAAAAAGTGTTAAAAATCGAAGAGAAAAAAATTTATTATATTAGGCTACAAGTTTGAAACCGAATTTCTTTTTCAAATGTCAAACTCTTAAAAATGTACAAAAATAAATTCTAAAATTGCTGTATTAATTCAGAATAAATTTATTGAAAATAAGACACCATTTATTATATTGTGCCAAAAGGTAAAACTGGATTCCTTTTATTAATAGGCAAAATTGCCTCGAAAGCCCCCCCCCCCCCCCCCCCCCCAAAAAAAAAACCCTTCGTTAAATATCGCTAAAATTCCAAAAATTGAACAAAATTTACTGTAATGTTCTAAAACATTGTCACAAATGACAAAAAAATTGCTGTGGTACAGGAAAATAAAAAAAGCTTGAAATTACATTAAAAGTTCAAAAACTGCAGAGAACAAAATTTATTAGATTAGGCTAAAAGTTATGAATGACAAAAAATTGCTGCATGTATTTGGGATAAACTTTATTGAAAAGAGTTTACTATATTAGCAGGGTTCGTTGATATATATCGATGGATATATATCATGATATATATCTTGATATATATCCGATATTTATTTTTAAAATATCAAGATTTTTGATATTTTCGATATTTTCAAATTCTTGATATTTATTTTCAAAATATCAAGATGTTTGATATTTTGTATATTTGATATTTATTTTCAAAATATCACTGAGCAAGATAATTTTTATGTTTTCACATTCAAAGCAAGTGTCAATGAAATTTCTACCTGTTATTGACTGTGTCATTCTGTAGATAATGAACTTTTGCCTCTGGTAATTACTTTTTTAGGAAAACAAGAAAAGAAATCTTTTCCAAGCTTTATGTTTGAAACTTTTATTTTTAAATGTAGAACTTATAATTATGTGAGACAGTTACTTCAAAACAGCCATTGAAAGATAAAATGTAATTTAGATAATCATTTATATATAGCCAGGGATCGTTGATATATCATCATCATCAATCGTTTTCAATCCACTGCTAAATGTAGGTCTCCCCAGATTTTTCCTATGTTTCCTGTCAAGTGCTTTAGTCATCCAATTTACACTGGCTACTTTTCTGATTTCATCACTCCATCTTCTTGGTCGTTTTACATCTCTGGGATACCGCTGTAGGGTGTTTGTGCTCCATTTATTTTCGTTGATATAGTATATCAGTGGACAATATATAACCGATATTTATTTTCAAAATATCAGGACTTTTGATATTTTCATATACTTTATATTTATTTTTAATATCAAGATGTTTCATATTTTCTGCATTTGATATTTATTTTCAAAATATAAATGTGCGCTAGATATTTTGATATTTTCAGTCGTATGCTGTATTTGTAATATTTCAGTGTAAATGAAATGAATTTTCAACTGTTATTGACTATGTGAATCTGATAAAGAACTTTTGTCTCTTCTGGATGTGACTTTTTTAGCCAAAAAAGAAAACGAATATATTTTTCAAGCTTTGGATTTGAAGCTTTTATTTTTAAATGTTGAACTAATAATTATGTGGGACCCAGTGGCAGAAACACCACGACACAGCGACATAGTCGCGGACAAAGAAAATCTCTTGCGGACAATTTTTGTCTGCACTAATGAAATCAATTTAAAAGATTGTCCGCAACTTTCGGATATTTTTTCCCTGCAAAAAAGTGCAAATTTCGGTAAAAGATCGCGTAAAAAACACAATTTCCATTAAAAGATCGCGAATTTCAACAAAGGATCATGAAACAAAAGCGAATTTCGTCAAAGGATCGCAAACAAAACGCAAATTTGGTCCAAATATCGCGAATAAAATGCAAATTTCGTCCAAATATCCCAAACAAAATGCAAATTTTTTCAAAATATCGCGGACAAAACACGAATTTCGTCGAAATATCATGGAAAAAAAACAAATTTCGTCAAAGAATCGCGAACAAAACGTTCGTCAAAATATCGCAGACAAAACTTGAATTTCATAAAAAGAATCACGAATAAAACACACATTTCGTCAAAATATCGTGAATAAAATGCAAATTTCGTCCAAATATCCGAATAAAACACAAATTTTGTCAAAATATCGCAGAAAAAACACAAATTTCGTCAAAGAATCGCGAACAAAATGCACATTTCATCAAAATATCGCGAATAAAATGCAAATTTTGCCAAAATATTGCAGACAAAACGCGAATTTTGTTAAAATATTGCAGACAAAATGAGAATTTCGTCAAAATATTGAGAATAAAATGCAAATTTCATCAAAATATCGTGAATAAAAAACGCAAATATCGACAAAATATTGTGAATAAAACGCAAATATCGACAAAATATCGTGAATAAAACACAAATATCGACAAAATATTGTGAATAAAATGCAAATATCGACAAATATAGCGAATAAAATGCAATTTTTGCCACTATCGCGAACAAAACGCAAGTTTTGCCACGGTATCGCGAACAAAATGCAAATTTCGTCAAAATATCGCAAACAAAATGCAAATTTCGTCAAAGCACTGTGAAAAAACACAAATTTCGCCAAAGGATCGTGAAAAAAAAGCAAATTTCGTCAAAAGATAGCGGAAAAAAAAACAAATTTTGTCAAAAGATCGCGGAAAAGTGCAAATGTTGTCATTGGATCGTGGAACAAACATGAATTTCGCCATAGAATTGTGGTAAAAGGGCAAATTTTGTCAAAAGATCGCAAAAAAAGGGCAAATTTTGCCAAAAAATCGTGGAAAAACGCAACTTTCATCAAAAGGCCGCAAAAAAAAACACGAATTTCATCAAAGAATTAAGAAGAAATGTCAATTTCTTCAAAAAGCTGTGGAAAAAAACACGAATTTTCTCAAGAGACCAGGAAAAAATGCAAAATTCGTCAAAGGAACGCAGAAAAAACGCGAATTTCATCAGAAGTCGGCAAAAAATACACGAATTTCATCGAAGAATTGCAAAAAAAAACTAATTTCATCAAAGGGTTGTGGGAAAAAACTCTGTGCTTTTTGCGCGTGAGGCCGTGAAAGTTCAGCTTTTTTTTCTGCTGAGCCTGTTAGCATGTCTGAAAGTTACATGTGGTGTGCATGATTGTGAAATGGTGAAAAAAAAACTTGAGCACACGGTTTCAAGAATACGCCACCCTGGTGAAAATATTAATTGAAAATTACCCTGGGCTAAAAATTTTGAAAACATATTTAAAAAAGCAGAACATTCCCAACTCAAAGAAAAAACAAATCAGCTCTGAAGCTTCCGAAGGTTTTTAAAAGCATCTTTATTGTCTATGTATGGTTCTGCGTATCCTTTCCATTTTAGAAATCCTACAAGAAGTTAGATAATGAAAAGTTATAAGCAAAATTAATGATAGTCATCATGCGTACCATGTTTTAAATAAAATGATAAAAAATTCCTAGTTTAATGTATTATTAATTCCTTAAAATTACATGCAAAATTTGCAGACAGATTATGAAATTTTAAAAGCTTGTCGCAGACAGCTATAAAACTTTCTGCCACTGGGATGTGGGACATAATTAATTCGGAACAACCATTGAAAAATAAACTGACTAATTTAACCAGTTATATTAGAAAATAATCTTTTCTCAAGTTTTGGTTCAGTTGAGTTTAAACTATATAACATGTTAGCAGGGATATGTTTAGGAAAATTTTAGGTCCTTTAAAGGACTCTTCACAAAATAATTTAGTATCTTAAAACAGGAACCTTCACAAAAATTTTTATCCACAAACAGGACCCTTCACAAAACATTTTATCCCAAAACAGGACCCTTCACAAAATTATTTGTCTCTTAAATAGATCTTTCACAGAATTTTTTCACCTTCAAATTGAACTTTTCACAAATTTAGTCAATTAAAAATAAAATCTGGCCTGTAAGTAAGCAACTGAACTCATCAAAGAGCATATTACTGAGCTTTTTATATATGAAGGATAGAACATGAAGACATCGATAATTTAAAATTCTCAAAATTATGACTAGAATTTTCACAAAAATAAGTAAACTTCACAATTTCACAAAAACAGGACCCTGTGAGAAAAGTCTGGACAGACCCCTGGTTAGGAAATGTGAAATAAGACATTTTATACTTTGTTAAATTTTTTCAGTTAAAAATACTTTTTTGTATTTAAAATTTTGTTTTAAAAATATCTGATTTTTTTATACTTGATCTTGATACTGAATCCTGTAGTTAGTTTTTTTTATAAGTGTATAAAGCCAATTGTTACTGTTTTCAATTAGTTCATCTTCCATTTTGTTCTAAATGAAAATAAAAAACAAAAAACAGAAATATAAAGATAAATACATTTTTAGAATATTGTTTGATTAAGTTTTCATGTTAAGTGCAATATATTTTAGTTTCTAATCTATATTGTACTCAAAAACATTTATTATCAGCGGTAAGTTGGCTGCTTTGAAAATATCGGATATATATCGAAAATATCAGATATATATCAAAATATCGGATATTTTTGATATTTTCGAAAATATCATGATATTTACGAACCCTGTATATTAGTCTAAAATATATAAACCGGATTCCATTTGCTAATGAGGAAATTCACAGGAAAATTCGGAAACAAAGCATTAGAAATCACATTTTAAAAAAGTAATAAAAATTTGTTGTACTTGTGATAAGTTTTTTCTTTTACTAAAAAAAATCATCTATTAAAATATCTGCTTTAATATTATCTTTTTTAGTATTGCTTCCCTATGTAAATAATTGGCAGGAGAGGAGAGGGAGTGTCAAATTAGTCCCCCGTCCTTTTTTTGACAAACTGCAAATAATCCAAATTTCCAAAACGTCTGAAATTTGGAATCGCTGAAGTCCAGAGGATTCTGGATTTCGAACTTTGTGCTGGATTTTTAAGAAGTTTTTTTCAAGGCAAAATTTAAAATGTGTCTGCATATAAAATGTAAATATAAAAAATGTTTAGTTATGATTGAGAATTTTTTTGAAAAAGAATATGTACTCCTGAATTGATTCATACTTCTATCTAAATATCAATAGTATCTTTTAAATCCCCAGCTTCTTCTTTAAAAACTATTATTTCATATGTAATTTAAAATTATAAAAAGTCTATAGTTGAATACAGTTTAGCATCATTCCACTATGGAACTTAAAACCCACTCTAACAGTATTGTGGCATTATATGCCACCATGGGCAGTAATGAATTAACATAAGTTACATGTGAATATGTATGTAGAACAAATCTCTGAATGTCACTTTCTGCTCGCCAAATAGCAATTAAATATTTTTACTGCCTGGAAAACTTTTAGGGTCACTCCTAACCATGGCAAGTGATGCCATTATAAAGATGCAAGTTACTAAGGACAGGACATAGTAAATATATACCATGTTTTAATTGAAGCCGCTGCATAAACTTTTGACTCTGAAACTGTTTTAACAGAATATTCTAAATGAAGTATTTACACCCACAATTAAGCCCCTAATTACAACTATTAGGAAAAAAGTGTCTTTTGGCTCTTTTTATTTACATAATTGATTAGTTCTGAAAGAAAATAAAATAGGAAAGTTTACTCAAATTTTAAGACTGGTGTAATTGGTCCAATTACTTGTTGTTGCACAGCTGTATATGATCACAAATATTTGGCAGCAAACAGAATTAAAATAGCTGTAATTAACTTTATCAATCCAAGAAGATACATTACTTAATCTAATGATAGTTAAATGCAGTGGGATAAGTATACCGATAAGTATAATCCAGACACAGTAACAGAGTAGCCAGCCATCTTGGAAAAGTCAGTGAATTTTGATTGAAAAATTCAATGTATTGTTACAATTAACCACTTATGGCATGGTTTCAGGAAAAAATGAGCTAGAAATTAGCTTGGTAAAGTCAGAGAATATGAAAATTTTCCATTGCTGGCCATTCTGATTAAAAACTCAATGATAGAAAGATGTAAAAATGGGGAAAAGTAATGTAGTACATATAAATGATAACGTCACATGAATGATCAGTTTTAATTTTTTTGCAAGGATTAAATACATTTAAAATTCCCAAATCTTATGATGTTTTTCTTTTGTATTTCAAATATTTTATCTTCCTGATCATTAGTTGGCCTATTCTGGTAAAAAAAATAATCTTTGTTAGCTGTGGTTTGCTTTTGTAAGAGCTAGTAAGAATTTTAATATTTGTGAATATGTGTGTAGTAATTTATATGCTAAATTTAAGCTAATTTATCATTTTTGTAGGCTGGTGCAAATCTCATTGTCTCTGGTACTGCAATAACTGCTAGTAAGGAGCCTGAACAAGTTATTTCATACTTAAGGAAAACTGTAGAGGAATCGATTATTAAATCTGAACTGGAGCAGTAAATGGACATATACATATATTTTTATAAACATAGCTTTATAAATGTTCCATGTACAAAGCAAACTGATTTGTTCCTATCCTGTTCATGGTATATTTTTTCATTTATCCAAGAAACATTGTTTTTAAAATGCTTGAAATATTTTATAAGAATAAAAAAAATCAATTCATAAATAAATACGATTATTTGCTCACTTATGTCTTTTTTATTCTCAACATTCATAAAATAAAAAAATTGGTTTTTGTTTATGTCTTTACAGATGTTGCATATGTGTTCTAGATTACAAAAATAAATAAATTAAAGTCATTATTCTGAAATATTTTCTAAGAATAAAAAATTAATTCATGAATAAATAAGATTATTTGCTCACTTATGTCTTTTTCATTCTCAATATTCATATATATATATATTTTAATTTTAATCTGAATCGTTTTCTTTGTGACTATTCTATAGCTGTACAAATGTTACATATCTGTTCTAGATTACAAAAGTAAATAAATTAAAGCAAAGTCATTATACTGATTTTTTTTTTTTTAATTTATTGACAACTTTTAGTTTTAACAGAAATAACATTATTGTTAGTAGAAAATTACCCTGTGTTTCTCCTAATAATTACTGAATAATTAAAAAAAAAATTATTACTATATACAAATGATAAATAAATAGGAATTACAGTGAAACTTCCATTTAATGAAGTCTCATCTTAACACTTAAACACTTCAGTATGAAGAAAATTCGTTAAATAATGATCAACTCAAATTAATGAAATTTGCATAATAAAATACACATGCATAAAATGAAAAATACATATAAAATGGAAATATTGGAAAAATGTATTTTAATTCAGGCAGTTATTTTTTCTTATGGAATATAGAAATATGAAAAAAAATTAATTAGAATAATGTCTAAAAAAAGAAAACTCATAATAAAGAGAGGTAAACAAAAACTGAAGCGTAGCGTACTTTTCTCTCTCCTTTTTTTTTCTTTTTTTTTTTTTTCTTTCTTTTTTTTTTTTCTTTTTTTTTTTTTTTAATTCCAAATCCTTAACTTTAAAAAAAAATCGTAATATTACTTTGTACAGTTCTCTTACAAAAAAGCAAAAATTTTTATGAACAGTGTGCTCTTTATAAGTATCTGAACAATTCATCTGTAACATTTTCATGAAACTGGAAGCCCCTTCTTATTGTATTGAAAACTTTCAGCATTTCATCTTTTGAATGCAAATGATTAAATAAATAAGCAATTTAATTTTCATACAATTCGCTGAAATAAATTCTTACATCCCATTGCAACAGCAAACTCACCATTTAAAAGTTGTACACGCACGGAAGTGGAATAAGCACTGATTGTTATATAGAATATATTTTTTGCAATATAGAGATTAATTTGCCTGTTAATGGCATTCAAAATTAAGGTTCAGCAGAAAGTTTCGTTAAGTAGAAAACTTCATTAAACGGAAATTCCTCTGTATTATTTTATTAATATACTAGCAGGCTTTTCCCGCTACGCTGGACTGTTTATCCAAATGAACCTTGAATAAACAAAATGTACCAGTGAATTTGGCATTGTGATTTACAAAGCAAAATGGAACCTTACCTGGAATGTCCTTTCGCACCTCGGAAAACGATATGAACGCCATTCTACTATTATATTTTCTAATGTACAGATAAATTTTCAGCTATTAAGGTCTTAACCGTTTAGTTGGTCAATCACAGTAGGATTTGGTAAAGAATGATAGTACAATATGCAATGTAATAAAATAAACCCTGAAAAATTATTTAACTATAATGCAAACAAACAAACTGACAAAATCCATCCAGTAAAACATTTTTTAAAGACTGATCTTTCATATTGGGATCCATCTGATTATAGAACTTTCCCCCATAATTCTATAACTAAGCAAAGTAGAATGATATGCAATAAACTAAAACCTCCCCAAACATTGTCTAACCAACAAAGCAAGTATTATCAATATCTGCCATTTAGAGCTTTTTGAAAAGTCTAATCTTTCATAATCGGTTTCACATGATTATGGAACTTTCCGCCTTTACTTTATGACTAAGCAACATAGAAAAATATGCAAAATACTAAAACCATATCAAAATAGGTATGTAACTAACAATGGAATTCCTATCAAAATCCGTTCTGTAGAACTTTTTATAAAGCCTAAACTTTCATAATCTGGTTCAACTGATTATAGAACTTTCCACCACACCTCTATTATTAAGCAATGCAGAAGGGTATAGTATATACTAAAACCCTGCCTGAAAAAATATCTAACTAACACTGCAAATTCAATCGGCTGAATCTTTTAAAAAGGCTAATCTTTCATAATCAAGTTTGTATGATTATATAACTTTAAAACATAATTATATGTATAAGCAACATGCAACGGTATGTTATATGCTAATATCTTCCCTGAAAAATTATCTAACTATCATTTCGATTCTCATCAATATCCAGTCAGGTGAGCTTAAGATGGGGATGAATTTCCCATTTGCATTTTACTCTCGTATATATAGTAGAAGCAGAAGTAGATAGATCTTTAAGAATATTTATTCTTAAAATTTATGAAACTGTAAGTTATTTATCGTTGTCTCTGCTGAATAATTTTAAAGACTTTTCAATCGACGATTGAGATTTACGATCATGTCTATAACAAATGTATTTCATTTTGTACCAAAACATTCTCGGTAAAATGAGCCAATTTGGTGTGGATTCTGGTATTATATATATATATTTTTTCAAAATCGTCATTTAAACTACGCACATGAAATTCTAAGAGTCTCTTAGCATTGCAGTAAACATCAGCGAAAAATGAAGTTATAACTTAATTTTACTTAATAATAAAAAATATTTTCAATTAAAAAAAAATAGTAAATTAAAATTTTTTGCATGGTTACGATTAAATAATAATTAAGGCCAAAATAAATTCGTGTTCAATAAATAGCAAGCCGCATTGTTTGGCACAATTTCCAAAAAAAAGTTTGGTACTTTCCCACTATATGCGCCTTGGCATTCTT
Source organism: Maratus speciosus (assembly GCA_963932465.1). Taxonomy (NCBI): domain Eukaryota; kingdom Metazoa; phylum Arthropoda; class Arachnida; order Araneae; family Salticidae; genus Maratus; species Maratus speciosus. The sequence continues at coordinate 251,276,074 of OZ010800.1, read as the reverse complement.
TTAAACAGCTTTGAGCAATTCGGGCATCAGAAAGTGAGATTAGTTGCCAATTGATATAAACAGTTGAGAAAACAAACTTGATGAAATTTTTTGTTCGTATGTAAATTTATATTATGTGTTTATATATGGAAAAGTACCAAAAAATCTTTCCATGTTTAGGATTGAAATAAATGGCGCAATAGCATACATTTTGGTATGGATTTAGTATAGCGTAAAAGCAGAAAAAGGTCTCCAAAAAACTTTCTCCCAAATTTCATCAATTCTGTATAAATTCGGTTATAGAATAGGTCCACTTTAAAAACACAGAATCAATTTAAACCTTAACCTACATTAATTGTACGCCAAACCACACCCGGTAACATACGCCAATTGTCTGTAGACTCAATTATGTAACTTATCGGTACTAAATATGCCAAATGTCTGTGGACTCGATTACATAATTTATCTCCTTAATTAAGGCATACTTTACAAACTACATCTATACTTTCCAATTTTCCTGATTTTAAGATCAATGGATACTGTTAGATGTTAAAAAGCTTGGCGCAATTCAGGCTTCAGAAAGTGAGATTTGTAGCTAAATGATATGAACAGCGGTGAAAACAAATAAAATGATTTTTTATGCTTTTTAAAATATGTATTCCTATATCCTATATATAAACTTTATGAATATTACTATTTTTGTTATTTATATACAATTTACTTTTGTTTTTAATATAAAAAGAGATAAATGTCTTCTTTATAGTAAATAAATTCTATAATTATTGAACAGAAAATATGCATGAAAACTTTCCTTCTCTCACCAAGCCCATTTCTTCCACCTCGCAAAGGGCCCAATATTGGAAAATTACAGAATTTACACCATTGCTCTATGACTTAACAGTATCTAACAATATATTACATACTAAAACTATCTCTGAAAAATTGCCAAACTAACAATGCAAATTCTATCAAAAACCGTATATTATAACTTTTTTGGAAGGCTAAATTGTGATAATTGAATTCACCACATTACAGAATTTTCCCCAAAACTGTATGGCTAAGCAACGTAGAAGGACATGTTGTATACTGAAACCTTCCCTTGAAAATTATCTAATTAACAGTCCAAGTTCCATCAAAATACGGCAGAATTTTTTAAAAAGGCTAATTTTTCATTATCAGGTTCATCTCATTAAAAAATTTTAAACCATAATTTGATACCAAGCAACGTAGAAAGACGTGTTATGTACTAAAATCTTCCCTGAAAAATTACCTATCTAACAGTGTAAGTTCAGCAGAACCCAAGTTCTAACCAGCTGAAATGAAATTTCCATTTGAATTATATATATATAAGTAGAATTAGATTTTTCAAAAAATGCAGTTGTCTACTTGAAAAATAACCAATATTGTGAACGTCGCTCAAACTGATGCCACGCTCATACATTTTTGGCTTAAAATTAAACTGTTTGGCGATAAAATGAAATCCTAAATAAACATACAATATGTAACTCACAAGTACCGTCATTTTTATAATTACATCTGCTATTTTCTTCTGCAAATCGCATGATGAATGAGTTAAATAAAAAAAAAAAAAAAAAAAGTCACTCAGATATTATCTTATTAATTTTTTTGATGCTTTTTTCTTAACCTGACGCGAGAGATAAATTGCCAAATATAGTTTAAAATTGCAATCTTTCATAGTGAATAAATTTTTAAGGATTACGAACATTACCTTTCATGTTTAAATTCGATATTGTTGTTTTATAATATTACCACTCGTCAAAAGTGTTTTTTATTTTCTCTGTTTTTTTTCTTTTAAATAAAATTAGTAAAAGTTTTTTTTCCAAGATGTACAGCCGTTTCGATTCATTTATCGACAAAATTTCTCGCCAATAAAGTAATAGTAACCCTTTCGCCCAAAATAACAGAACTTTCTGTCATAATTCTATAACTAATCTACGTAGAGTTATGTGTTATAGCTTAAAACCTTCCCTGAAATGATACCTATCCAGTAGTGTAAGTTCCGTAAAAATCCATGCAGTAGAACTCGAAATATAGATGTTCGGAGCAAAATTTTCGTTTGGATTTTATATATATAATAGATAGTATTTTTGTATATTTAATTTTTTTTTTTAATTCTGCTTGTTTAAAACAGATCAATTAATAAGTTTTTATTTTATGCATATAAAATACATTGTTTATCAATTGTTTAGAATCTTTTAAATTTGAGCTAAATTTTGATTAGTATATAATTGGTTGGGCTGTTTTTAAATAAAGAAAATATACTTAAAATGTTATTTTTCTTGGTATTAAATTTCTGGATTGACTCGGAGTCTGACCAAGTAGATCAAAAATTTATGCCATTGCTACAGTATGTGTTTTATCATATTGTAATGCTGGAGAGAACATTGGAGGTTTTTGTTGTAATTAAACATACTATATTGGATGCTAAGAAATTATTAATTTTCTGAAACAGATATAGAATGTTTAGTGTTACTTATATTATTATAATCAATGCCAGAATTAATGTTAACAGGAATGAAATCTTTTTGTGAACTTCTTTAACTAACATCTATTTTCTTTGAAAAATGACATTCGCTAAAGTAAAAAGGATATTGTCACTAGATTTTCAGTTTTCATCTGTGATAACAAGAACAATGGAGTCGACTATCTTCAACAGTTTCCATATCAACATCATCTGGATCAGCAGTTCTTAAACCATCTATGGGCACATTTTTAACCACTTCAACGGCTGCCCCGAGATAAGTCGGGGGTAAAAGCACTGTTTCCCTATACCAGTCGCCGGTGAAGTGGTTAAATATAAAAGCATGGCAATTTATGGATTCATTTTTAAATATAAAAACATGACACTTGTGACTTGCATGCATGATTAATGAAGTGATTTGGTATTAAATAGTTTTCATTTTTCAATAAATTAATTACATCTTGAATTATAAATGAATGATTGTTCAAAATTGTCTCAATATTACCTTTATCAGGCTGTTTCATTTGGAAATTCAGATGAAAGTTGCAAATTTAACAGCATTTTCTGAAAGTCTTTATAGATTTTTTTTGTGTCAAGTACAACTGTTTGTTTGATTGATCCATATAATTTAGTTAGTTTATTTAGTTGAATGCCATTTGTGAATTAGTTGGAATGCAAGAATTATTAGAGCGCTTTTCCACAAACCTGGTAATTCTCCGTCAACCTGAACCGCGAGTTAAGCGCTAACGCCGCCATTGTAAAATGTCCGTCCTTTCCCTCTCACTGCTTGTTTTTGTTTGCAGTTTGAGAAATTCCGATTTGAACCTGCTCTAGACCAGAGTTGGGTTACTGAACCTGGCATTAGATTTCAACTTCAAACCGATTCAGTGATGTAGATGGTGAATATCATTTGAGTGTTCGACCCCAGGTTTTCAGCATAACTCAGAGTCAAAGTAGTTGGTGAATACGAGCGTAAGCTACCCTGGCCGAAGTCCTAGCTTGGCAATTTCTCACTAATAAACCATCTTGGGGAACGTCACCAACACCATCCATCTATCAGATAGCAAAGGATGACGTGACAACGATGAACAAATTTCTTTTCCCAACGATCCACAATATATATAGGGCTCCTTTAACACGCTGAATCATCAAGAATCTTGTTTCCCATTGATTCCTACGGGGCGAGAAATGCTTGAATGATTATAAAGTTACAAAACCGTTAAAATTAGTTGTTTAGCAGAAAATTGTTTTAATCTGTTCAGAAATGAATGAGTATTTCGATTCCATATAAATAAAAAAAAGTGGAATAAGTTGTGTATAAATGCTTAAGAATAGATCTGGATTGAAGAACTGCGCCAACCTAATCACTTGTATACAACAAACAGGTTCTTCGAATTCGATAGATTTTGTACCGGATGGGTGAGAAGAGACTGATTTTAAAAGAGAGGATAAAAATCCCTGCCCCACTCATTTCTAGAATGTTTGCCTTATTCATTCACTCATTTATTTATTTATTTTGAGGGGTAAGGTGTTGATTTAGATGGTTGAATTCATTTAATGTTTCTAAAATGTAAAGAATAGGGAGATTTTTAATCGAAATTTATAGACACAACATTTTTGCGGTAGAAGGGGGGTTCAAAAGGAAACAGCCAAAAATTCAAAGGGAGGTGGGATTTAGACCATTATATATTTATTGTTAGAAAACAATAATAAAAATGAAAGAAAAAAATATAAGTTTGAAAGATTTTTAATTTTGTCAGTTAAAAAATGAGTGGGGTGGCAAATTTTATTATTATTTATTTTATTTATTTATTTATTTTTTTTTTTTTGGGGGGGGGGGGGGGTAGGAGGAATGTTTGATTTAACAATCCATTATTTATTTACTGATACTATAAAATTACAAATAAAGCAGGAAAAAAAATTAAAAATGAAAGAGTTTTGTTTAACTATTTTATATTTTGAATGCTCAATTCGTGGGGGGAGGCGAAATCGGTAAGTTCGGAAGGTGGATATTTAAATAATTGATTATTTATTGTGACAATAAAGAAATGAGCAGAAATATTTAAAAAAAACAGTACAAATCTTAAACTTTTGATTGAAACCTTTAAGTTGTAGAGGGGGGAGGTTAAGATGAAATTAAAAGAAAACGAAAATGCGGAAGGATCTTATTCTTCCGTATTAAATTGTTTACTTTTTAAAAATTTTAATAAGGGGATTATTTTACATGCGACTAAATTGTAAAAACTGGATATTTAACTTAGAATATTTCTATTTGAAGATTTTTTTAAAAAAATTAATAACAAATTATATCATAATTTCATGGTGAAAGTAATAAAAACATAATCCAGTGCATGTGAATATATATAAATAAATTTTTAATTCTAATGTAGCATTATACAAAAGCATAGCTACATGAGACTGTTTTTTTATGTACGACATAATGAAATATCTTAATTATTCTTATATTTTTGTGTTAGACTTAACTATTATACTATTAGAGCAGCGTAACTAAATTCACTCGTCAGTTTACGCGATAAGACACCAAATCAGGCGTCTGTTTGGAAAATTAAATGGATTTGTGAGTCAGCCCTTATTACAGGAGCTTTAAATAAATAAATATATATATATATACAGGCACCCTAGTAGCCAAGCAATCAAATGGACTTTACACACGAATGGCAACAGCCACGCATCTGCGGGGAGATAACCTCTGAAAACAAAGCAGTGTTTGTTAAAATCAGTGGTTAAAATGTTCTTCATGCCTTTTGGTGTTTTTCTTCTGTTTACCCGCGGCTGATGTCACATGGGTAAAGTCCATTTTATATCCCGTGTGTCGCCACTCTCATACCGAGGCACTCTAGTTATACAAGTTAACAGACTCATTTTTGTCCAAAATCTTTTGCTTAATCAAATTTTGAAGAGATTTGAGAAGCCTCTTTTTCATTTTGCAAGAATTTTAAGAGAATGAAATGGAGGATATTCCATCCGCGTTTTGATCACGTGATCAAGGTAAAAACGTCTAGCGGTAAAGAAGGGAAGGCTCCGTAGACGTGTAATGTAAATCCCCGCTAGCCAATGAAACAGTTCATCAGGCAAAGCAGTAGCATCTTCTCTTCTTATCAGTTAGAAGTTCCTTCGGTAAATTACCGGTATCACGTGACTTTTTTCAGCCTCGAACCCATATTTGGAATATCCTCCATTCCGCATAAAATGAAGTTCTTGCGCCATCTGTTGGTGATATTGTGATTTGTTTTACCGCAAAAAGATCCCAGAAAATAACTTTTCGTGTTGTTTCTACAGTAAATGTAATTTAAATCTAGAATTAGGTGAATGTACCGCTGCTATGACAGTAAGTTAAAAATATTTAAAGAAAACATTATATATTTCTCTTTTATGTGCGTACTTTCGCAAAAAAAAAATATGTATCATGAACATCCAGCCTTTAGCTATCATTCGATTTATTTATTAATAACATACATGAAAAATTTGTTTTTAAATACCTGCTGGCGTCATCTTATGACTCACCCATTTGTATTTGAAAATGTCTTGCATTTTCACCGCTTACGGAATTCAAAAATATAAATTTGTAAAAATAAACGTTCATTTTAATTCGGGATGTTTAGAAAAAACATTAGTAAACATGTGTTACCGGGTATTTCCGTTCATTATTGGGCGTTTCCCAAATCGAAAGCAGAGTTTTATTGGTTTTGACCGTCAGTGGTCAAAACATATTTTGACTTTACAAAGGGATCTAAATTTATTTTGTTGAAAGATAAATAAAGTTACTACAATATTGAGGAAGGTTTATCAAAGTCCTGTAAATATTTTATTCAATGTTCATTGTTTAGTAATTAATACAAAAAATTCTAAAGATAAACAATTATTGCAAGTTGCAAGTCTGAAACAATTTTAATAATTTGATTGCATATCAAACTTTAGATAAAAAGTGAAGGACATTCAATCATTTTGAACAAACAATATTTGTAAGTCTAAAAATTATTACAAGTAACGCGTTTTGCTGTTTTTTCTAAGCTTATTCTGGATCAAACCAAAGTTTGGGAAAATAGTCTTTCTACTCGCGAAAAGTTTTGTATTAATTCATCAGTTGCATTATGAAATCTGAAAGTTTCGAATCTATTTTTTCATTAGTACCTACTATCCACCAAAGAGCAAAATGTCAAGCTGTAAACCAACTTTAAGAAAAATAAGATATTGATTATATCATTACATAAAGGGGATAATACCACCTGAATTTAATAATTATTATTAATCAAATATATAATATGACATTAATAGTCTCATAAATATCCAGTTTGAGAAATTTTATGTAAGCTAAAGCTATTTATTACAATTTTGAGCAGTTTAGACACTTAAAATCAGTGTAACACTAAGCTGACCACTGTCCTAGTTAAAATTAGTTTTGATTTGTCAAACTTGCATCTCTACTTATAATCTAAATGTAAAAACAGCTTTTATAAAGTACCTACAGTGAGCGGAAAAAAAAAAAATATAGAGAGAGAGAATTTGTAGCATTCAGCTATCCAGACATTTGAATTCGGCAATCTTCATTTTTCTAACATGCCAGTTAATTAAGCATTTACAGTATTTTACTTTTCTTTTCAGAGATCCATGTAATTTTGATAAGTTTTATTAAAAAACTTGGTTTATATTATATTTCTAAATTGTGTACTTATTCTAAACAATGTAACTAATAATTCTAAACTCTGCTTGTTAATTTTTCTTAATTATTTCATAAAATAAAATGTAGATTTTTTTTTCTGCCTATTAGATTTTATCAAAATTTGTAAAGCCCTTCCTCGTTACTTTGTATTCACCTTACATAAATAAACAAAAAGCATTTTTACAAAAAAAAGAATATGAACTAAGTAATAAAATATATTTAATTTAATATCTTGATTGATATGATATTGTAAAAATTGCAAAAAAAGAGAAATTTTTTTTCATCCAAAAAAGTATTTGCACAGCCCACTAACAATTAGAGTAAAACCACTAAATAACGGCACCTATGGACTGATGAATTTTCCTATTAGAAGTGTGCTATTCAGTGGTAAAAAATATGCCAAGCAATAGGGTTGGAAAGTGTTTTACATGTGACAGTATTAATCCGTTTAAACTAGGGATTGACCGAATAGTTGATTTGGTGATTCGGCATGTAAACCGAATATTCGGCCGAATAATTGCGGGTAAGTATTTTCTTAAAAGTAGAAGAATTTTCTTTTACTTAGAATAGGCTAAATGATGAGTTTCAATATTATGTGCATGAGTTCAGAGTTCAGCTGCACTACAAAAAACAAGTCAAAAGTCATTTTTAATTAAAAAAAAAAAAACAAACTTTTTCCTTCCTAAAATAATCTACATTGGGGTGAAATCAAAACAACTGCCTACAATAGAGAATAAAAAAAGTAAGGAAAATAGGCATCTTTCCCTTATCACTTAATTTTATATTTTTTAAATTTAAATTTATTTAATGTGTATTTTCTTTAATATACACATCAAATAAGTATATCAGAGTTCATCTCTGTATATCTAAGGTATATATTAAGAAAATACACAAATCAGATAACTATACCCCTATGTCTATTCTATAGCTTTTATAACCATTAAATTAAAATCGCTCTATATTCATCACCACAATGTTAAAATATTAATCAAAATATAAATATTTATCAATAATTTGACAGAAAATAGTTTGTACAAATTGATATGATACCTTTTGTATTTGAGAACATTCTTATTCAATGTGCTTATAATTAGACAATCAGTAAATCAGATTAATGACAACATTGTTTTTTTTTTTATTTGAATGAACTTTTTTTTTTTTTCTGACAATCCTTATCCTTCATAATAGCCTCTATAGTAGTTTAATACTTCATAGGTTATTTTGGATATTGACTAGAGATAAAAACAATAAAAAATAAGTGATGGGTTAATGAATTTGTGAGTGGAAAGAAGTCATTAAATTTTTTGTGTAATTGGATTTAAGAATAAAAATGTAACTGAATTAAATTATTAAGAATTTAATTTTAATTAAAGTTTATTAAAAAAGCTAATATATGCAAGAATGTGTATTAAAATTTTTTTAAGTATTCGGTTGCCGAATACCGAATATTCGGCATACACTTTGTCCGAAGTTTCGGTATTCGGCAAAATTGCTGCTTCGGTCAATCCCTAGTTTAAACCAGTGTTTGTAAATATGATATTTTCGAAAATAATCCGATATTTTCAATATAGGGTAGATGTGCCAGTAATGGACACCCCTTGATGTTTTTGGTTCATAAAAAAATAAATTAAATATTTAGTTTCAATTACTTTTTTTTATAATTCCCCCTTGCATGTTTTATAAAACTGGGTTATTGTTGACACTTTTAATCAGGGTTGGAAAAAAACCGGGTTTAAAAAAAAAACAAAAAAAAAAAAAAACCCGGTTTATTTGGTTTAAACCAGGTTTTTTTTGTTTAAACCGGGTTTTTTAAAAAAATATAATTTCCTATTGCATACAGATGCATATCTGTTGATAGAATAAATATTTTTAGATGTTATATAAGTAATATAACTTTTGAAAATATTTAAATTAAGTAATTACAGTCTCTATATTATTATAATTATAGAGAATTGAAATCATTTCTAATTTAAACATTATTAGTAACAGCTATGTCTTACGTTCAAAGTAAACTGCTCTTGATACTTTGAAAATCGTATGAAGAATCCTTTGATTAATAATATAATAATCAATAAACATTTGATGCAGTTTCATGAATATAATATATTATTCTGTGGTTGTTATTATTATTATTTTTTTAATATCCAAATACTTCTGGGGATCTATTCTGGTGTGGTAGGAATGCTGAAACCGGTCGGGAAGAGCCGCCTTGGCGATTATTTGCTATTCTGGTGTAGTAGAATCGAAATTTCGCCGGTCGGAGTGGGTTGCTTTTTTTCCGACTGCTACCTTGTGGTCGAGATCGCAGTGGGTAGGGTTCAGAAAGAATTTTTGCTCTGTTTGGAGGGTTTGGGCACTTGTTTAATATTAAAAAATAGAAAGAGGGCATAGTTTTTCAATTACCAGGGGTCGTAAATATCATGATTTCTTCAAACATATCAAAAATATCCAATGCTTTTTATATTTATCAGATATTTTCAAAATAGTCAACTTATTGATAATTATAAATATTTTCAGACTTAATATAAATAAGAAATTAAAATATATTGCAGTTAGCATGATAACTTAATAAAATGTTATTCTAAATGTGTGTTTTTTTCTTTTTTGGTTCTCTTAAGTAACAAAATAGTAGATCAGCTAATTGAAAACAGACCCAATTTGTTTAAAAAAAAAAAAAAAAAAAAAAAAAAAAAGCTGTAAGATTTAGTATTAAGAAAATTTTGTTGTATAAAACACAATTTGAAATACAAAATAATTTGTTTTAATTTAAAAAAAAATGAACATAATTGTAATTTTGCTGCTTTTTCAATCTCATAATGTGTTGTGCATTTTAAATTAAGGTAAACCAAAATTAGAAAAGATCATTTTAAATGAAGATGTAAATAACTTATCTAAATTAGATGGTTTATCTTTCAATGAGTGTCGTAAGAAATATTGTCTGACGTAATTATTGTCATCTAAAAATTCAGCTTCAAACGTAAAGTTTCTTTTTAGAGAGAGGGTGGGGTGGGGGTGGGGGTGGGTGGGCAAAAGTCACTATCAGAGCAAAAGTTCTATATCTACAGAACGACACCGTTAATAACAGTCGAAAAATTCATTTACACTTGTTTTCACTGAAAATATAAAATTTTGAAATAAAATATAAAATATCGAAAGTATCAAACGTCTTGACATTTTGAAAGAAATATCGGATATATATCATGGTATATCTCAAGGATAAGCTATTCGATTTCTAAATATACCCATATAAATATATATACTCACTGATATATATATATCACCGAGCCCTGTTAATTACAAAATACTATTTTCTTACTTAAAGCTCTTTTACAGATTCTTTAAAAGTTCTTTGACTCGGAAATCTGTGTATTCTTTTTTTCTTGCAAAAAATGTCAACTAATTTACTTACAAATTTAATTCAGACCGAAAAAAAATACTTTCATTTTACATGGAAAGGTTTAAAGTTTAAACATGGAAAAATTTCTGAAATAAAAGCTTTTATTTCGGCCTTTTAAACAAACCAAAAGTTTCGGCAAAAAGCCAAGACAGTTCACATTTTTTTCTGTATAATATTAAAGCTGTTCTCAAATTAAAACTCCCTATTTTCTGACACATTCCTGGAATAATTTTTATTCGAAAACACAGAAAATTGCTCGATGTTGTTATTCAGAAACTGCAAACTCGAATAGCATATACCATTTTTCGATAAAGGTAAAGGATTCTTCAGAAAATGCGGTCAAAGTAGGCATTTTGAACCGAAATTATGAAAGTGACTCCCGATAAAGGTCGTCAAAAGATAACATTTGCTTATAACTCAAGATAATACGTTTATATACTTCAAAAATAAAAATACATAAAGGCGCTTTTCAATTCCTAATCACTTCAATTGTCATATCTGCTAATTTCATGCTTTTATGTTTTAAAATTAGTCTGTGTATGTACAGGGCCTGGTGAAACAAAAGAGGAGAGGATGAAGGGCTGGTATTCATTCAATGCCCCTTCCTATGCTGTCACAAAAATTAAACGTGTTCTATGTCTTAAAATAGAGATATGGATATATAAATACATATTTAGATAAATATATTACTTGTGTTTAATCTTTCCCTACTCCAATAGCAAAAAATATGCAGTATAATTTGTACAAGATCGAATTAGATTTTAAATATTATCTCTGTAAAATTCGTTCACCAAGTTTGGCACCCCCTAAAATCAAAGAGGTTCAGTGCCACGGCCCAGTTGGAAGGGTTTTTTAATCAGCCCCTGTGTTTGTGTTCCAAAATTTTGCGTTGTTGAGCGGAGAAAACATATTTTAGATCCGTTTCACAATAATAATAATAATAATAATTTAAAAACATTTTATTATTTGTTTTTACATTTAATGATTTAATTGATTATAATTATATTTTTCACAAAGAATCAAGATTTTCAGTGAACTGATAAAGATACAACAATAATTTTTCATTAGCATATTTAGTTTTTCTTTTCTTTTTTTTTTTTTTAAATAAGTAATTAAACTCATTGATGATCTCTGTAAGTATTTAAAATATTAATAAATAAAATTAAGGGAAAATAAAATTTGAGAGACTTTCCTTAGAATATTTTTACTGTCACGAAAATAATTAAATCGTGGTGAATTTATAAATTAATTTAAAAAGGAAGGTAGGAGACATTTAAGTACAAAGCTAAATTAATATACTTATTATATATGCATATATTCTTTAAGTTTATTGCAGATTTGAGATTAAGAACAATTATAAGCAAACCTAGATTTTTTTAAAAATAAAGGTGAAACTAAAGTATATTTAAATATTCGGCCTAATTTATATATGTGTTTTCAGTACTGGTGTGATAAATATAATTAATTTAAAATAAAAGTGGTCTAAAGATGCAAATAAATAAAAAGTTATTTAATGTTTATTATTTTTTTAAAATCCATTATATATTCGGCTTCAAATATATATGTAGAGCTTGGTAGAACCTACAACCCCCCCCCCCCCCTTTTATTTTTCAAAAATATTTTGAAGTCTGAAAAAAAATCTGTCTATTTCACCATAACATTTACTAATCATTTTCTGATATTAAAATAGAACAAAGTTTCTTTCAAAAAATTGATTCAATAATAATAACAAATAGTATTTTATGCATAATTAAAATACAAATGGACATTTTTTCTTAGGCCAGGAAATTTTAAACAGGTTACAGGCACGCACACGCTGATGTAAAACAATGGCATTCATTCCTTCAACTCGTTTTTCTTTTATATAGATAACCCAAACATTCTTTTCCTTTCACGTAAATAACAATAAGACTTGACAAAGCAAGACAGCTGTTTCCCTCTCCCAAACATATAAAAACACGTGAGCGCTTTCATCTGATTGGCTACAACTGTGTCCGATCGCACGCAGGGGACATTCTGCGTTTCATCCTCCACTGTGGTATAAGGAGGGGAGACCAGAATAGCTCTTCGCCCAGTGGTCGCTATGAGACGGCGATCCCGATCCCGATTCCCGGTATTTACTCGATTACACCAGAATAGACGCCCTGGTTATTTTGTTTTCTGAGTGATAACTCCAAGTGTCCAAGCCAACATTTTTGGCCATTAGATTCAGCAACTAACAGAAAAGATTGATTGGTATTATTGAAATGCTATAACTAGCATTCAATTTTTACAAGCTGTGTTATTCAATTTGATATCTTCAAGTTATTCTTTTAAATTCTTTAAGTATAATCTTCCCCAATCCCAATCCAGAAAATTTTCTATTACAACCTAACCAAAATCTTAAAGATCATTCTATTTTGTTATTAACTGCTGTAAATAATCTGCATTTTTTAAATGAAAATATTTTATGCTAAATATTGAATATTATTTATCTATTTTATCTTTTCTAATTTCACATGTTTTAAGAAAAATCTTTAGGGTACCAGATATGTTCATCAGCACATGCTAATTTTCATTTTACATGCATAGAAACATGGCCTAGGCTCATTATGTCTCATGTTGAAGGCTGAGATGAAGTGTTAAAAGTAGAAATTACTTCTATCCAGGGTTGGAAAAAAATCATGATTTAAAAAAAAAAAAATTAAAAAAATCAGATTTTTTTTATTTAAATCAGATTTTTTTGATTTAAATCAGATTTTTTTTATTTAAATCGGATTTATTTGATTTTTTTAGAATTCCATTTTTAATTATTGTGTTTTTATGTTTTTACAATACATGGAGCAGTTTTTTATAATAAATATAACTAAAAAAGAATAAATAATATTTATAATTTATAAAAATAACATAAGAAATAATTATTAGTTAAGAAAATACTATATTCTAGTTACTGACTGGTACTAAAAATTAAACATCTAGGCTTTAATCTAAAGCCATTCTATTATTTTGTAATTGAATTGTGCACACTAAATAAGAAATAAACTTAAATGTGTTGTAAATGAATGGAAAAATGGCAAAATTTAAAAAACAAATTAAATATTCATTTAATGCAAGTTATTTGTTAAGGAATAAAAATCACAATTAATTCAATATTTTTTAAGCAAATAGAAATAAATCAGGGATTTAATTGTTTGAACAAAAACACTAATTTAGAAGCTTTGTCCACTCCTAATTTATTACGAAGACTTGAATAAACTAGTCCAAAAGAAGAAGATTGTCTTTCTACTCCAGCAGATGAAGCCACGGCTGTTGTTATTTGGTCAATTTCAATTTCGCTGATTCTCTCTTTACCTCCCATTACATAAAAGGACTTCCACCAATCATAATCTGTCATAATGACTGAAACTTTTTTCTCAAGCAATGGTAATTTTTGGAATGGGCCATTATTTGCTTGAAAATGTGCTACAGTGGTGAGAAGATTTGAACAATTTTCTTTAACGAATGCCAAACTTTCATTATTTTCCTCTACATTAAGTGAAATTTCATTTCGATTTAAAACAGAGGGACTTAATAAAACTCCAGCAAAATTACAGCCATTAATAGCTTGTTCATATCTTGCTTTAAATTTTGTAATTCTATCTTTATCTAATACATTTTCTAACTTTTTACCCAAAATTTTCCATTGATATGTGCATTCGGCAAGGGAACATTCCTCATTGCGGATTGTAATCACCTGGACTTAACCTGCACCTGCCACATTCTTTCTGATAGCAATCCTGGAAATACCAGAAAAACATCTGCTAATTTACACCCGCTTCTTATTTCTCTGCTAACTAATTTCCAACATTGAAAAAAAAAAATTGATTTAAATCAAATGATTTTTTTTTTTTAAATCAGCTGATTTAAATCATGCCAACCCTGTTTCTATCTATAATTTAAAACAATTGAATTGCAAAAAAGAGAAAGTATTATATTAGATTTTTTCTAAAAACACCAAATGGTTTTTTTTTTTTGACAAAAAAACCAATTGGTTTAAACCGTGGTTGAAACCACTTGGTTTAAACCGTACCAACCCTGCTTTTAATCAAACTAATCAAGAAGCAGAAAGTAATGTTTCAAAGTTTCGCTGTTTTTCTGTGAAAATCTTAATGAAGAGGCTAAGAACTGGCTTCGTTTAATTAATTTATATATTATTTATTTTCTTGAAAAATTTGAATATTTTTGTTTGAGTAGCAATAGAAAATTTAGAATTTTATATACTAACGTCCATTTACAAAATTTCATTTATTTTTAAGGTTTTAAGAGGCTTAAAAATATCAATGGGCCAGTAATGGGCCATCCCATTACTGGGATGGTTAATTAGTCATTTTCCAGTAATGCACACACCATGTAGACAGTGCTAAAAATGCAATTTCAGTAATGTTTATAGAGGGTTATTCCATGTCAAATCAACCAGTGACTCAACCTGACCATTTCAGATTTCAATGAAACTCTCAGGACTCATTTTCCCTGATGATATAAATGAGACTATATTTTTATAATTTTTTTTTATCACATTAAATTTTTGTACAATTAATTATTTAAAATTTGAAAAATCATCATTTTTTGGGTTGCATAAATTTTTCAATTTTGAATTTCTCAAGTTCTATCAGGCATCCTACAGAAATTTATGACCCCTCATTTTAAAGAGAAATTTTAAGGATACCCCAGTTGACTATGCTCTGTTAAAAAAAAATAAATTTTAATTTTTTTTAATTTTAAATTAAAAAAAATTTCAAATTGTGTTTTTTAAAAAAATTGCAAAAAATGTACTTTTGTTGTAATAAAGCTAAATTTTTGAAATTTTTAGAATGGGATCTCAATGGGATCAAGAGTTTAGAAATAAAAACTGAAAATTACAATTCAAATAACAATCTAATTCTGGCTATTTTGTTATTTATGTATTATTTGAATGGTAATTTTCAGTTTGTATTTCATAACGCTTGATCCCATTGAAATCCCACTCTAAACATTTCAGAAATTTTAGCTTATAATATTACAACAAACATACATTTTCTTCCAAAATTTTTAAAAAATACTATATAAAAAATTTTTAAATAAAAATTTTTTTAATGTAATGCGATTTGTTTACCAATTAGAATAATTGTGTTAAAATTAATCTAGTGTAATTTTGTATCCAGCGATTTTTGGAGTTCCATTACATGAGATTTATTCTGTTGAGCTGAACCAGGTTTCGGACCAGATGCTGTAATTTTCAAGGTTAGCTGGGTGAAAAAGTTCGACCAGAATCGTCCGGGATAGCTCAGATGGCAGAGTGCTGGCGGCTTCAGCCAGGAGGGCCCGGGTTCGAATCCTTGTCCGGACATTTTTCACCCAGTTGGAGATTTACATCTAATATAAAATTTTTTTAACTGAGCATAGTTAACTTGGATATCAAATTAAAACTTATAAAATTCTCTTTAAAATGATTTGTCATAAAATTCTGTATGCTTGGTAGAACTTGAGAAATTCAAAATTGAAAAATTTATATTAATACATGGAAATTATTCCAGAGGGAAACATTCGCCTTGCATACAATGTTTCAAATGAAAATCAAATTTCAAAGTAATTGCTTAAAAGGCGCAGAGTCCAACATAGTGAAAAAGATTCCAAACTGGGACTCGAACCCGGACTATCAATATAGCGCACTGACGTTCTACCGACTAAACCACTTGGAACGATACCCAGCAAGGAATCTTTTTCACTATGTTGGACTCTGTGCCTTTTAAGCAATTACTTTGAAATTTGATTTTCATTTGAAATATTGTATGCAAGGCAAATGTTTTCCTCTGGAATAATTTCCATGTATTAATATAGTTTCTATCGATGCTGGATTTGATTATGTTCCGTGTTTGCCCCAGGTCGGTGGCTCACGGTAAATATTGCATCTTGTGCTGCATTTGTAGCCTTGCCAACATATAATAGTGAGAAATTTTCCTTGCTGGGTATCGTTCCAAGTGGTTTAGTCAGTAGAACGTCAGTGCGCTATACTGATAAGCCCGGGTTCGAGTCCTGGCTTGGAATCTTTTTCACTATGTTGGACTCTGCGCCTTTTAAGCAATTACTTTGAAATTTGATTTTCATTTGAAATATTGAAAAATTTATGCAACCCATAAAAGGATTTTTCAAAATTTTAATAATTGTATGAAAATTTAATGCGATAAAATTTTTTATAAAAATGTATTCTCATTTATATCACTGGAGAGAATGATCCCTGACAGTTTCATTGAAATCTGAAACGGTTCAGGTTGAAAATTGAAATTTTTTGGTTGATTTGACATGGAAAAATGACCCTAGAGCATAAAATATTTTGACTTAACTGCAAACCTAAATAATCAAATTTAATTTTTAAATTATACTTACCAAAATGTAATAATACCAAAACTTTTATAAATAACTGCTTTTAAGCTATTTTATGTGATTAATAAAATTTCAATATTTTATCTTTTTTTTTTGTTGTTGTTAATCTATATGCACCATACATATTTTATAATCTGGCAATCAAACCAGCCAGGAAGCAGAAAATATTGTTTAAGAGCACAGTCAAAGAGCTCCGTTTAAATAAAACCAATTTACAGAGTTCATTTTCTGTCTTTAATGTTTCCTTATTCACCTCAGCCAAAAAAAAAAAAAAAAAGTAATATTAATGAAAGCGGTGCGACCGGAAAATACTCTACTTCTTTGGCGTGATTTCAAAAAATCGCCAAATCGATATGTTTTTATAACATCCAAGGTTGCCTCTTAATACAGTAGACTCCCTCAAATCCGCACAGCTTGGGACCAGAGGTTGTGCGGATTTCAGAATTTTGCGGATTTCTGGTCATTTATTTGTTTACATTTTTGAACATTAATTTGATTGGTAGTTGAGCAATGGAAATTATAATGAATGGTTACAATAAAGTGAAACATTAAAATAATTAAGTAAAATATTAAAATAATTTATTAGTTTAAAAGTAAGTAATTATTAAATAAAATAATTATGCAAAATAAAAAATTTAGAAAAATATTAAGAATTAAGTCATGTAAATAATAATTAAGATACAATACTAAATGCACATATAAATATACATTATAATATAAATATAAAATAATATATAAATATACATATAAATAACACTAAATACAAACATACAATACTAAATATACATAATAATGAGGAAAAATAAATTTTTCTTAATTTTTTTTTTTTTTACAAACTTTACTTATTTTTTTATTTTATATTTTTGAAACATGGATAAAATGGTTGTTTGTTTAATTTTTTGTTTCGTTCTTTTGTTATTGCATCCTGAAGCTGCTGATAATTCATTATCTGTTGCTCAGATATAAAGCTCTGCTGCTTCAGGAAGCTCAAATATTTTTCTCCTATGGCTAGACCTTCTTCAAGATTAATTTTTTCAAGTTCTTCATTAGATTCAGTTTCTGATGAAGAATCTGCATCAATAACGAAATTTTATGCCATGTTTATCCAGATTTAGTAAACGAAAAAGCTTGATTAATTAAAAAATATTTTGGAAAACGATCGCGATCGCCGATGATATTAGCGCCATCTTTATTTATTTCGGAAATAAATGCGTATTTTCTTTATGAAAAAACT
Organism: Maratus speciosus; assembly: GCA_963932465.1. Classification (NCBI taxonomy): domain Eukaryota; kingdom Metazoa; phylum Arthropoda; class Arachnida; order Araneae; family Salticidae; genus Maratus; species Maratus speciosus. The sequence goes on along the minus strand of OZ010800.1, from coordinate 251,257,923 downwards.
TGAGTTCAGTCATATTAATCAGAATTACATATTAAAATACGTACGTAAAATTAAAAATAAATAAATAAAAATCATTAGATTAAAACCAGTGTTGAATTCAGGAGGTGGCCTGGGGGGACATTCCTCCCCGGAGCAATGAGATGCTCCCCCTCGGAAGATTTGAGATTGTGTATTCAATGGTCAAAAAGTGCAATCCCCCCCCCCCCATCCCCGGAGCCACAGAAATTTCTCCCGGAAAAAAGTGTCTGAATTCAACATTGATGAAAACTGACGTCGATACCTCTTTCACGCTGCGATCTCAAAACGAAACTTATATCTTAATTTCCATGTTCCGTTGCTTCGCGCATTCGCTCCGCGCATTTCCTCTTTCTCAAGATTTTTCTCAGTTGTCTATACGCACAGATAAGAGATAAGCGCTTTACTGTATATACAAAACAGGGCTGTTAGATTTTTTTCGGAAGTAAATTCATATTTTTCTTCATAAAAAAGCTTGCATTTAGTCGTATTAATCAGAATTACATATTAAAATGCATACGTAATATTGAAAAAATAATAAATATTGAAACACGAGGAAAGGAACGGAAGAAAAGTAAACAATTCCACTACAGTTTACACTTGCTAATATTCTACAGAAAATACAATAAAGGGGAATTTTTCAAGGCTCGAAATGTACTGGAACAAATCGGAGCGATATTCCGGTTCTTGAAATTATGATAAATAAATTTCCGATTCGTAAAATTATGGTAAATATCGTTCCGTTTCATACTTTTATTGAAACATTGTTACTGTTTAATATAGCTTATTGCGCTCTCTGTTACTGTTTTCATTGTTATTTAGAGCCTTGAATGTTTTTTTTTTTTTTTGTTTTTTTTTTGTATGTTTAGAAATAAATTTGTCTATACTTCAAAAAAAAAAAAAAAAAAAATCGGCAAAAATAATTTTTAATTAGCGTTCTGTTACGTAGATTTTTCCATTTCGAGCCCTGGAATTTTTGATATAGATATGCTAATTTATATAAAAATCAAAAGTAATATTAAACTTATTTAGTAATAAATCAGCTGTAATAGCCAAAAGAGAATAATTAACAAAAAATTGAGTAAAAAAAAACATGGCGGTAGTCGCTGATTTCGGCGCCATCTTGAATTTTGTGCCTGCACCTTAACTGTAAATTTCACTGTTTACATCTGAAAAAATACGCGGATTTTAGGCGTTCGCGGATTTTAGGGTCGCGGACTGGAGGGAGTCTACTGTACCAAGTTAATACTAAATACCAAGTTTGCCACTTTGGCACATTTATCGCCAGGTTGGGGAGAAGTAGAGTATTCTATGATTCACCCATGAAAGTTATAGGTAATATTCATGAAACTAGTAAATCTGCAGATCAGTGGCCTCACGCATCGGTTCTACAGTTTTATTTTGAAATTATTTTATTTAGTATTTAAAATATTAAACTCACAATATCATTTCTTTCATATTTGTAATATTAATTATTATAAATGATATATCAAGTAGTTTCTGGAAGATTAATTGTTAAAAATAGTGAGACAAAACTAAATGCTAATATTCGAAAACTTTTTTTAATTACCTTTTAAGTCCCCCACTGTTTCAATAATTTGATAGCTGTAATTGCCTGATATTTAGTAATTTAAACTATCCATCTAAAATAATTAAAACATCGATCTTCTGATAATTACAATAATTGATGGAAACAGTAAATGATTATCACAAATATTTTATTAATTACTGGTTTCCTAATTGCAGACCTGCCAACTGCTACGAAAAAATCGTAGTTGCTACGATTTGGGCCTATAAACTACGATGCTACGAAAATCTGTCTTAAACTACGATTTTTTGCAAAAAACACAAACTCATTTTTGCTTTCTAGTTGCGATTTTTATCCCGCGCAGCATATTTTTCAGGAGTGATTCTGTTCCGAAATTTCCAAAAATTCAAAGTATTCATTTCCTAAAGTTTAAAAAAATTGGCTATTAGCCTGAAAATTCACACATTAAAAAATGCTCATAGAAAAAAAAAATCTGGGCTACAAAACAAACTTTTTAACATAAAACTCTATGCATATTAATCACGAGTGAATCGTGTTTCTGTAAATATTTATAGTACAGGAATTGCCTTTCTACAAATAGGGGTGCCATTTTAAAAATCTCTGGATGGGGTGTGGGGTGTTCTTTGAGGGGCAAGGTTGGAAATAGTATGCAAAATCGTACGATTTGCGATAAACTATCGCGAATTCCGACAAATGACCGAGTAAAAAAAATCCGTTTCGTCAATTGACTGCAGAAGAAAATAAATTCCGCCAAAGGATCGTGGTAAAAGCGTGAATTTTGTCAAAATATCGCAGAAAGAAAACAAGAATTTCGTCAAAAGATCAGTAAGAAAACTCAAATTTCACCGAAAGATCGCAGAAAGAAAACACTAATTTCGTCAAAGGATTGTGGTAAAAAATGCAAAATTCCTCAAAGGATCGCGGTAAAAAAATGCGAATTTCGTCAAAAGTTCATGGTAAAAAGTGCAGATTTCAGCAAAGAATCATGATAGAAAAATGTGAATTACGATTGTGAGAAAAAAAATTGTGAATATCCTAAAATGATCGCGGGAAAAAAATCGCGAATTTCGTCAAAATTTATTGCAATGTGCTAAGAGATTGGAACCAGGCCCCTTTTACAAATGTAAAAAAAAAAAAAAAAAAAAAAAAGAACGCTGCGAAATGAAAAGAAACTCTAAAAATCATATAAAAATTTTCAGAGGAAAAAATTTACTATATTGAGTTGAAAGACTGAAACCTTATTCCTTTTACGAATGTCAAAAGATGGCTGCGAAACACGGAAAACCAACCAACCAACCTCCAGATTAAATTTAATTTTGCGTGCTACGATTTCTTATTTTCAAAGGTTGGCAGGTCTGTAATTGTTAAATTTATTTGAAAATAATTGTTTTGTTTCATTAGTGTGTATTCATTAAATTCTGGTTCTAAATACAGTCATAAAAACAATTGCCCTAATTTCCTGCTTATAATCCGCATGTGTCAATTTCATGATATTTTGGGAAAAAACATCGTATAATCCGCAGGTGAAATTTTCACTTAAAAAATTTCACAAGATCCACACGACTAACATTGAGCCACAAGGAAAAAATATTGAATCTAATGTAAAAAAAATATTTTCATTTTTAACATTTGTATTATGTACCACTTGATAAATTAAAAATTAAAAATTCAGTACAAAGATATTTGCAATTCTATTAAGTACACACAAGTAAGAATGAATTTGGAAGGATTACATTACTACTTAGTATAAAAATTATAATTAAATAAGTTAATTACATAAAATTAATTACATATTTTTAAATGAAATCTAAATTCCTTAAACTAGTTTTTTCGTCTTATTTTTATTTTAATATAATTTGGCCTTAATGAGTCTATATGATATGTATTTAACATCTGCAATAATGGTGCCATCTACCAAACAACAAGAAAAATATTGAAAATGAAGCAAGCATTATACCAGAATACACTAATATTATATTTCCTGATAAAAAATAAATAAAAAACATATTAAATGAAAAGATGTTTTAATTTAATCAAACGTCTTCATTTAAAAATTAACACAGATTTAATAAGTTGCACTGTTTTTAATGTTTATTCAAAAATTATAACAATGAAAATAGAAACTTACCCATTATGTTACATTACAAACTTGCAAGGGCGGATCTGGAGGGTCCTCAAGGGGGGGGCGATTTTAGAAATTTGGAGACTCCAATCTGATGCGCGGGTCGGGACTAATTTTTTTCACTGAGGGTCGGGTTTGGGTCCGGTTGACTTCCACTTTTTGCTGCGGGTCGAGTAAACTTCTACTTTTTTGCTGCGGGTCGGGTTTGGGCCCGGTTGACTTCTAGTTTTCTGTTGCAGTTCAGATTGACTTCTACTTTTTTCTGTGGGTCGGGTTTGGGTCCAGTTGACTTCTACTTTTTGCTGCGGGTCGGGTAAACTTCTACTTTTTTGCTGCGGGTCGGGTTTGGGCCCGGTTGACTTCTAGTTTTCTACTGCAGGTCAGGTTGACTTCTACTTTTTTCTGTGGGTCGCGTTTGGGTCCGGTTGACTTCTACTTTTTCTGCGGGTCGGGTAAACTTCTACTTTTTTGCTGCGGGTCGGGTTTGGGCCCGGTTGACTTCTAGTTTTCTGCTGCAGGTCGGGTTGACTTCTACTTTTTTCTGTGGGTTGCGTTTGGGTCCGGTTGACTTCTACTTTTTGCTGCGGGTCGGGTTAACTTCTACTTTTTTGCTGCGGGTTGGGTTTGGGCCCAGTTGACTTCTATTTTTCTGCTGCGGGTCGGGTTGACTTCTACTTTTTAGCTGCACCTAGCGCGCTGGGTTTGGGTTAGATTGACATACATTATTTCGGACTTGAGTCAGTTTCGGATTGGGTTTTCACTATTGCGAGAAGGGTTCGGGTTGACCCGATTTTTGAAAAGTAAATCTAAATATTTTTGAAGATAAAAACAATATACAGTAAAAGCTCCATAACGGATGCGTCCAAATAATTATTTAGGATACTTTTCAATCTTCAGGATTATGTAAAAAGTACTAATTTGGTATAAAACTGCTTGTCTCTTTATATCTAAGATCAGTTGTAATTCAGTAAAGAATGCTTTGAAACTTATCAAAAAACATACCGGGTATCCCAAAATGGACTGACTGACTTTAAAATTCAATAACTTGCAAATGATGACAGCCATTTAAAAAAAATCTTGCAGGTTATGTAAGATGTCAGGAGATTTTTTGCTGCAATTCTTGATTTTACTTTACAATAGCAGCGATAGATGGCGCTGCAATCAATAGTCGTTAAATCGGGGCCCAATTTCTGGCCTTCCTCCTCCGGGCACAGATTTAGCATCCATTGCTTGCAGCGCCCTCTATCGTTGCTATTTTAAACTAAAATATAGAATCGCAGTAAAAAAAAACTCCTGATTAGGGGTGATTCCCAATAAATAAAAAAAAAAATCTGAAATTCAAAGCAAATTTTCTGAAAGGTTACAGTAGAGGGAGGGGGGGGGGATTTAATCCTGGCACTAATTATTTTTGTTGCAGGTCGGGTTAACTGTTTTCGATTCGGGTCGATTTCCGGCTGAGTCGCTAAGTGCAGATTCTTGCACAAGCTGTGTTTGTGTTAACCCGTTTCTTCAAAAGTTAGTTCAGTATATTATTTCAGATTAAAAACGATATCTATAATAATAAACATATAGATATATATATGTGTGCTGTTTTCTAAAGAGACCGCTGTATTTTTTCGAGGACTCTTTGGTGAAATTTGCATTTCTTCCACGACTCTTTGACAAAATGCACGTTTTCCACTACTCTTTGACAAAACTCGCGTTTTTCAGCAATCCTTTGACGAAATTCGAGTTTTATCCGCGATCCTTTGACAAAATTTGAGTTTTTTCGAGACTCTTTGACCAAATTCGCGTTTCTTTCGCGACCCTTTGACCAAATTCGCGTTTCTTTCGCGACCCTTTGATGAAATTCGCGTTTCTTTCGCGACCCTTTGATGAAATTCCCGTTTCTTTCGCGACCATTTGATGAAATTCGCGTTTCTTTCGCGATTCTTTGATAAAAATTGCATTTTTTCGCAAACCTTTGACGAAATTCGTGGTTTTTCGTGGCCATTTGCCAAAATTCCCGTTTTCTGCCGTGATCCTTTGACGAAATTTAAGTTTTTTCTGCTGCCCTTTGACGAAACTCGCTTTTTTCTCGATCATTTGAACAATTTCGCGTTTTTTCAGCGGCCTTTTGACCAAATTCGCGCTTTTTCGGTGTCGCTTTGAACAAATTCACTCTTTTTCGTCGTCCTTTTGACAATTTGCGCTTTTTCCGTGATCCTTTGGAGGAATTGAAGTTATTTTTAGATTGACGAAATAGATTTTTTATGACGACCATTTGTCAAAATTCGTGACTATTTTTATATCCGAATTTAAGCATTGATGATATTTTTTAATTTTCTGAACCGAACGCCTTAACCCTCTCGCCGCGTATTTTTAAGCAAAATAGCTTCAAAAATTGCGCATTTATTTTATTACATATTTCAAATCTTCATATATTTTAGAGTTAAAATATGCCCGAAACCTTTGTGAAAGAGTTTTTTTTTTTTTTTTTTTTTTTTTTTTTTTTAATAGAATTACAGTCGGCTCTCGTTAATTCGAACTCGTCGGGACCACAAGAAATGTTCGAGTTATCCAGAGTTCGAATTATGAAAAGTATGAGAGAAAAACATATTTAAAGGGGTGCTATTACAAAGGAATTAATGTTATAATATTTTTTTTAATTTATTTCGGCTGTTATCGTTAGAATATGACTTAATATTTAATTAAAAGTTATAAATACATAAAATAATTATTAATATTAAAAGAATATAAATAAAACATAAAAATTAGCAATACGAGGGTGGTTCAATAATTATTGTCCCGGAGGTGTATAAAATATTTGTACTGCGATGGTTGATGTGAAATATTGAAGCCTAATGTCTTAGATGCCTATATGCTCAATTTCAGAACTGTAGCTGCTATATTAACATATTTTTTTTTCCTTTTTGGTATAAGAATTCGCACCTAGCTTGAAAGAGGGGGGGGGGGGTGACAGTGAATGAGACGTAGCTATTGTCGTTTGGACTCGGGATCATGGTGATGTAGTGACGTTCATCCACTGTCACAAATCTATCACAGAACTGTTTCAGGTCTGGCTCCATTCTAGTCTTTTCCCCCCCCCCCCCCCCCCCTTTCAAGCTATGTTCCACCTCTCACACCTAAAATGAAAAATATTAGTTAATATAGCAGCTACGGTTCTGAAATTGAGCATATAGGCATCTAAGACAATAGACTTCAATATTCCACATCAACCATTGCAGTACAAATATTTTATACACACTCGGGACAATAATTATTGAACCACCCTCGTACAGTATAAAACAACTGCATTTTAAAATTTTTATTAATTGTACTATGTATTCTTGCCTGAAATTATATGATCATTTAAGAAAATATTTACACTATTTATCATCACTATGACAAAATTTATCAATTGTTGTTTGCTTAGTCCTATTCATTTTTGACTTTTGAAAAGAGGTTTCCCGTATCTTTAATAGATGTCCACGATGTGGACCTCTCGGAATGTCACTGAGTCAAATCCTAGAGAAAAGATTAGAAAGAAGCACAATGGAAGAAGGGGTGGAGGTGTCATTGATGGACAGACGGGGCACTAAGAAAGCGGATATCAAATGCATGGGATTATATGTATGCTAGTTCAGAATAATTCTGTCAAAAATGAAAGAAAGAAAGTTATTTCAAGGATCCAAAATCCGTGAGAAAGTAAGGGAAAGTAAAAAAAATGGAATTTTCGTTAGTTCGAATTAAACGAAGTCAAGAGAAAATGAGTTCGAATAAATAAAAATTTTTAACGTTATTCTGCCATTGAAAATTTCGAGACTTCATGTTTAGTTCGAATTAAGCGAAGATTCGATTTATCCGATTTCGAATTAACGAGAGCCGACTGTAGATCATAAAAAAAAAGATTTGCTGCGGAAATCGCGGGTTGTGCAAATTTTGCTACCTTTACGTTGGCCGTGGAAATCGCGGGATGCGCAGCGAGAGGGTAAAATTTTTGGAAAATTCGGAACATAATCACCCCTGCTCCTTTACTTCTTACATAACTCTCCTGCAAGTATTTGTTTTAATAGCTGCCACCATTTGCAAGTTATTGAATTTTAAAATCAGCCAGTGCATTTTGGGACACCCTGTATGTTCATTAGCTATGGGATGATGGATGAAAGAAGCATTTAAAAAAAAATAAAGCGGCCTTCGATATGTCAGTTAGAGGTTTCCCCGGGCTGAAATTTTCTGGCCCAAGTCCAGGTCCAACCCGCACAAAAAAATTATCGCCCGGCCCGGTATAAAAGCTAAAAAATCGACTCCAGCACAGCCTGCATTTTGCCTTTAAAACTATTCATAAAGCACACCACACTTACTAATGCTCATATTTTATTTTCAGATTATGTTCCAAATTCATGAATACATAAAAACGATATTATTAAAGACTATTTAGGCAATTATGTACATAAACACTACTTAAAAATATGAGACAATTACATTCAAATGAAAATCCAGTTAAAAAATCAGTTTAGAATGAAAGAAACGGATGATAAAAGAAAATCACAATTTTAAAGCCCTACAAGGAACTAGTATGTTGTGGCCATCATAAAACTTTCTTCTATCTCATACATGTCAATACTTCAAAATTCACTATCTCAGTGCCAATCTGTGTTCATCATGAGAATTCTAAAAATATGAAATTCCGTGCATTGATTCTCGAGGTATGACTGTCACTGGAATCGTGTAAATCCAGCAAAACGCAGCATAGCAGCACCACCTATTGGGTTATTTACACCAGAACCTAATTATCACCAACTTATGTCAACGTCTAACTGAATATGAAGTGTGAGGAAAATTCGTGCATTAGTTCTTGAGATAGAGGTATTGCGCAAATCATGACAAATGCATCATAGAAGCGTCACCTGTTGAGCGATTTGCAACAACACATAATCAGCGGCAATATTAATCAAGTTATACTTAAATCTGAAGTTTGATGAAAATTCGTGCATTAGTTCTTGAGATAGAGCTATTGAGGAAATAGCTCAAAATGCAGCACAGCAGCGCCACCTATTGGGCGATTTACACAAACACGTAGTCAGCATCATTCCATATAAAGGACTAACTAAATCCGAAGTTTGATGAAAATGTGTGCATTGGTTCTTGAGATAGAGCTACTGCAAAAATAGTGTAAATCCTGCAAAATGCAGCATAGCAGCGCCACCTGTTGGGCGATTTACACCAAAACGTAAACAGCATCTATTCATGTCAAGGACTAACGGAATCTGAAGTTTTATAAAATTCCGTACATTAGTTCTTGAGATAGAGCTTTTGCGGAAATCCTGCAAAATGCTACATAGCAGCGCCACTTGCAGGGCGATTTACACCAAAAACTAATCAGCACCAATCTATATCAGGGACTACCTGAATATAAATTTTTATTAAATTCTGCGCATTAATTCTTGAGATAGAGCGCCCACAAAATTTGTGTCACATATAGACAGACAGTCGGAATTTAGAGGAGTGCACAGGTCGCGGTCGGGCCAGTAACGCTTATCATAAGGACTGACACGGACTGAACGTTTAGCTTTTATTCCGGGCCGAGGCCCGACTTGGAAATTTCGGCCAGTGCAGACCTAGGAAGAATGAAGTCCAGGCCAGGCTCGACCTGGAAGAAAAAGAAGTCTGGCCAGACCGGAATCTGCAGAAAAATTTAAGATCAGGACACGGCCGGCTCTAAAAGAGGGAAGACCTGACCCAGCACGAGTCTTGTGGATTAAAACTGGCGCGACCCGGGACGGGTCGCGCCGCGCTCGAGCTTCGCCCCAAGTCATTTCTCGTGAGGATGCATAGTGCCGTTTTTCAAACCCTTTATTTGCCCAAGGGGGGGGGCGATCGCCCCCTCGCCCCCCCCTTAGATCCGCCATTGCAAACTTGTACGGCAAAAATATAAACAATACTTAATAATTTATTTAAATGAAATATAAATTCCTTAAACTAGTTTTTTCTTGTCTTATTTTAATATGATTCGGTCTTAATGAGTCTGTATGCTTTTAACATCTGCAGTGATGGCACCATCTACCGAACTACGAGAAAAAATATTGAAAATCAAGCAAGCATTATCCCAGAATACACTAATATTATATTTCCCGATAAAAAATAAATAAAAAACATATGGAATGAAAAGATGTTTTATTTTAATCAAAGAACTTCATTTGAAAATTAATAAGTTGCATTGTTTTTAATATTTATTCAGAATTAATGTAATGAAAATAGAAACTTACGCATTATGTGTTACATCACAAATTTGTATGGCAAAAATATAAACAATACTTAATAATTTATAATATAGACGTTAAAAATCGGATACTCTTAATAATAAAATAATTTAATTAAATCCATCAAAATCCGAAAGTGATTATTCTCAACATCCGGTGAATATGAATTGGGTAGCGCCATCTGTTGATTCTTAAGAAAGATATTTGTAAATTTCCTTAAAAAATTATATTTATTGACATTTAGGAAAGCATCGCATAAGAAAAAAACTCGCAGATAATCCGTGGCAGCGTATAATCCACATTACAAGAAAAATAAAGTTTTTTAACGTATAATCCACAGATTATAGGCAGGAAATTAGGGTATATTTGTTACTTTTTATGGGGTGTCCATTACTGGGCTTTTGGGTGTTTTGCTATATTTCTGTTATTTAAAAATAAATTTGGATTCATATTGGGAAATGAGGCTATAAGAAGGGTTAAATAATGTTGAAAATTCAAAAATTTCTTTACATGAAACAAATTGCTCTATTTTCCAACTAAAACGATATGCTAAATGTGTGTTTAATGATATACTTACTTATATGCAAAAAATAAAATAAAATAAATAAATAAAAATTCTTTCCAAAGAAAAATGCTGAAACTAAAAACATAAAAGTTATAATTAATGGTTCATTTAATGAAAGTTTCCGTCTTCAATTGTGTGCGAGTCATAATAGTACTTCATATGAAAATAACCTCATATTTTTAGATTTTTCAGAAAGGAACAAAGTTTTGGAGTAAATGTATTAGAGACACTGTTGATGGACAACAGTAGGAAATTCAGGTCGGGTAGATGTATGATATTTTCGTAGCACAGAGAAACATAATGAGAAATTGAGTCTGGCTGCTTTTTGTATTTCTTTTGAAAGTTTAACTATTTTACTATAACAGAAATCAGAAAGGTAATCCTCAAAACAATAAAAAATTCTTTTACTTTTTATTTAAAAAAAACAAGGAAAAGGTGTTTCAAAATAAAAATCTATAATTACCCAACTTTAAGCTCAAATTTCCCAAGTTCACATATATTGGGGGAGGGGAGGCTCCCCCCCCATCGCGACGCCTCTGATCTGGTTAAACAATGCCCTTAAATACATTATAGGCACTTTACGTTAAATAATTACGTTAAATATCAGAACACAATAAGTGTAAAAGATGGGTAAGGCAACCTAATGGCTTTCCTTGGAGATCTGAGGATTTTCCCCAACTGCCTCGTGCCTCCTCCCCATACAAACACATACACACATTCCATGCCACTGTTTATGCTTATAACTCTGTATTATTTCAATCATAAATTCTTCTTGCTTTTAAATTTTATATTTTTCAAATCAATGTTTAAGTGTTTCTTTATCTACATTTCAAAACAAATTAAATGATTTTTTAAAATTAGAAATTATTTATTAGTATAAGGAAAAAACATTAAAATTGCTAGGCTTATTTCAATGAATTTTTTAAATTTTAAAATAAACAATTTATAAATTTATTAAAAACTGTAAAATTAAAATTCAGAGTCGTATACCAGAAAAAAGCTTCAAATATGTTATTTGAATTAATATCAGTTCTAATTTTAAATGTTTACTTTTAAAACAAAAAAATTGTATTCATTTTTTTTTTTAATTAATATGTAAATGTGCTTACATTTACTATTTCACTAATCGCATCCAAAATTGCTATCAGAGATGTCTGTGACTTTGGAATTTTTTTATTGGTTAAAAAACTAGATGCTCCATCTTCAGGATTTTTTAGAAGTGATGGGGCACTTGTTAGTGGTATTGATTGAACTGTTAGAAGATGTACTGGGTATTGGGTTTATCTGAATCATTGTTAAACAATAGAAGATCTTTATAACGTAATTCTCCATATAACACACAACTTCTCAGATGTAAACAATGATTTTTGCAGTTAAAAAGCACCTGCATTTTCACATTGTAAAATATTGCTGCTCTCTAGAGGACTAATTTGATACATTAGTTCAACGTTATCTTCAAATTTAAGACCTTTTTACTGAAAGAAATGCTATTACAATAAACATTTTTGAAAAAGTCTAATATAAGGGATGGTTGTATCAGTTATAAAGTTTATGTTTATAAAGTAAATTTAACAATGTCTGACCTATATTATGCAAAAATTTATAATTGAATAAATCTTGGTAGCAAAGAATGCAGTATAAAGATATTCTAATGTATTTTGAAGATATTCTAATGTATTTTGATGTGTTTCAGACAAGGTTGCCGGCTTTTAGCTAGGCCAAAAAAAGCTGGCCGGCTTTTTTTGGTTTTAACCACTTAAAAAAGCCGGTTTTTATTTTTAAAAGTTGGTTTACAGCTAATTCATTTTAAATTTGGATCAATTAATTTTTAATACACTTATATATAAATATTTTCTACTAAAAATATTATAAATTTCTATTAAATTTTGTCAAATAAATAAGTCTTTATAACTGCTAGAAGGCAACTGTGAAGGCATGTCTGAAAAAAAAAAAAAATTATAAATATTGAAAAGGATATAATTTAGACTCCAAACTGATGCTTTGAAATTCTATATTACATAGCTCCACATATATTACACATTTTAAAGATTATATTTAATTAACCAATAACAGAATGTAGCACATCAAAATAGAAACATTCTTATGTGTCCATTTGGAGAGATTAAGTTATAAATGTTAAAAGAGAAATTAGAAAGGATATAATATTTGAGGAGAGTTTGGTACGTAAGTGTATAAAAAATAGAGCATTTAAACAGGGGAAAAAATATATCTCTAAATAAAATTTTGAAAATCTTGTTGCTAAGCATATTCATGCATATGCTATTCATAATGTTTTTAATAGTGAGAAATGGTGTTTTTATCACATACATGACTATGTATAATTTTAAATGTTTACTAGAAATAAAAAAAAGACTTGTATATTAATAGCTCTTAAAATTAATTAAGTAATAAAGCATGTAACTAAGTAACCATTGTCCTCTTCAATTTTATAAAGCAGTAAAAATAAAAATATTGGGGGGGGGGGGGGGTCAGTGTAAAGCAGTTAGTATGGCCCTTTTAAAATTTAGCTGACATATTTGCAATTTTGACTACAAATCACTATCACTAGGAAAACCATCTAAGTTTTATTCCAGTATTAATGTCTTCATTATTCAGAAATTGAGTTACTTATTAAACTCTAGATTAATTAAATGTCATTAAAACTAATTAAAAATACTTTAAAATGTGTAGTTTTCAATTAAAATTCTTCAGTTTATAAAAGCCAATTATGGCCAATTTTGGCCAAAAAGAAAACCACTGGCGTGGTTTTGTCACTTTTCTTAATTTTGTCACTTTTTTTTTGTCACTTTTCTTAATTTTAGCCGGCTTTTTTGCAACCCTGGTTTCAGACATAACTAGCCGTGTTTACAAGGTGAATTTAATGATGTGATCCATATGACGCACAACCTTGTATTTTTAGGTTTGCGTTATAAAGATCTACTACTACATTTGAAGTTGAAGGTATAGTAAAAGTAGCTTCATTAGGAAATTTTTTGCATTTAGAATCACTGTCAAAAATCTTTTTCGAGCTAGTAGGACATTTGAAATATTTTTTTAAATATGATTTTTCATTTTATTTACATTAGCAGCGGTAGAATTGACAAAAAAAAGTCACCAGTCTAAACATTTCTAAACACGCCAATATATTGAGAAATGTATTGATAGTCCTAAGCCTGTAAACTGTGAAGGGGAATCTTTTTCAAATATTATTTTTCCACAAATTCTGTTTAAGGACGATTTTTCAAGGTTTCTTGAAAGTCGTTAAACAGAGAGCCAACTGTACTCTTTCTCAGCCATCTATGCACCTCACATTCAACGTCTGCATCCGTCAGCTGTAGGCTAAACCATGTGAACAGTTTATATTAAATCTTTAAAAATGTAATGAAATTTTTTTTATTGATTTTGCTTTATAGTTTTGTAGAATATAGTCATTGTAATATATTCTGATAATGTGTTTTTAAATTTCAGTGTAAAGTAAAATAACCAAACTTTTTCCAAAAACTTTTGCACAAGTTACATGATGATATCTCAGCTCACTCAGAATGACTGTGTTGAAAGTTAAATCTGATAATTTTTGTGCACTGTTTGTTGTTATATAATATATAGGCATTATACTGTAAAATTCAGAAAATAAGCCCCTCTATGACAGTATGAAACAGAGTTCATTCTAGGATCAAGGGTAGGCAAGGTGCACTTCGCCATAAAAGAGCACTTCAAAGAAAAAAAGGGGCACACTCATGAATTATAAAATAATAATCTAGTGTTTGTATGTATGTACGTATATATGTAAAATACATTTACAAAGTTTGATTTTATTGCTATATTGAATTTATTATGGACACAGTTTAACACTTCACTCTTTTATGTTTAGTGGACTTGGATGAACTGATGAACACTCTTTGTACAGGAGTCTCAGTGGTCGCCTTTTTAGCTACCACTATTTCTAAACAATAATCTTCATGGTAATTTACATTGCAAATGTTGCGGAAATTTACCACAGAGATTATTTTTTAGAAATTGTAGTAGCCAAAAAAGTGACCACTAAATTCACTGTACAGGCCATTACCATGCAAAGTAACACCCAACAAATAAGTGCAAAAGGTTAAATAGTAGAATTTACAACATATTTGACAAACCTTTTATCATTATCATAAAGATTTTATTCTTAAATCAAATCAAAGGATTAGTCATTAATCTATAATACAGGGTCCGTACACATTTCTTTAAATAAAAATCAAAGTTGTTTAAGGACCTACAAGTTGAATAAACTATTTAATATGCATTTTCATTGAATGATTTAATTTTTGTAAATATACAAGTTTTAAATTTTCAAATGGTAAGGGGTGTGGAGATTTTGGCAAGTGGCAGTAGAAAGTTAGAAGACTATTACTACTTATAGCTGACATTCTACCGACTTAGCAAAAGGAAAAAAGCTGGATTTCACGGCCTCACGTACAAAAAGCGTCGGTTTTTTCCAATACCGTTTGATGACATTCTCATTTTTCTGCTCCCTTTCGCAAAATGAGTGTTTTTTGTGCCCTTTTGACGAAATTCGTGCTTTTACCGCAATCCTTTGACAAATTTTATGTTTTTTCGCGATCCTTTGATGAAAGTCTCGTTTTCCCCGCGATCCTTTGACAAAATTTTCGTCTTTTCACGATTATTTGCCGAAATTCCTTTGATGATTGTCGCATTTTTTCCGCGATCCTCTGACTAAATTTGCCATTTTTTTTTTTTTTTTTTTTTTCGCAATCCTCTGACGAAATTCGCTATTTTTTTGTGATCCTTTGACGAAATCTGCATTTTTTTTTTTTTTTGCGACCATGTTATGAAAGTCGTGTATTTTCTGCGATATTGTGATGAAATGTGCCGCTTTTTTTCGAGATCTTTTGGACTAGATTCGTCATTTTCCTGCAATTTTTTGACGAAATTCGCTATTTTTTCGCGACCCTGTTATGAAAATCTTGATTTTTCGCGATATTATGATGAAATGTGTGCTTTTTTCGCGATCCTTTGTCAAAATTCGGCTTTTTTCAACGATTTTTTAACAAAATTACGCGTCTCATGGGACGAGTAAAAGCTATTTTTTGCTTGCATGCTGTCTCTGATTTTTTGCGTAATTTACGTGCAATGGCTTGTCTGGGGCATCACTGATGTTTACAAATACAGTAGAACCTCAATTATCCGAAGTAATTAGGATTGATGATCTTTCGAAAAATCGAAATTTTTGGATAATCAAGAATGCTTCAATTTTAAAATTAAGATAAATGTATGCCATCTTTCTTATTATGATAACAAGTGCTTAATAAAAATAAAGCCATAGCAAAATAGAAACATAATTTACCTGAATTTTAATTTTGAAATTAAGTACCTATTACATGTTTCACAAGGGTTTGAAACAAAGCTTTGTTTGTTGCTTTGCTTTGCAGCTCTATCCCGAATTTTTCTTTTAATACAATTAGTTTACTAATATCACAGTCTTTCTGCTGCTCCAGCCAAGCCAATCCTTTGGCAAAACATTAAAAAACTTCAGAATTGCTAATTTGTTCGTTTTCTTCTCCTGCTAGACCACATTCACATACTCCGGTTGTCCCTCTTCTTACTGTGTTCTAGTTCACTCTGCAGTTTACGGGAGTTCAAGTTAAATTCAAAGGAATTCTAAGGAATGGGATCTGAAAGATTTATCTATACTCGTGGTTCGGAAAGGACCGCTTGCACACAAAGAATGTGATAGTAAAAAAAAAAAAAAGTTTTAAAAATAGATTTCGGTTAACTGAGAGTTTCGGTTAAAAGAGGTTCTACTGTACTTGATAGTCTGCTGGGTTGAAATTTACTTAAAGGGCTTTTTTTTCGGCCGATTTTTCGAGTGATAGGGCTTTAAGGCAAGGGGGGCATCAGGGCAGCAAATTTTATAAAGAAGGGTGTCCCGCCTCGCAGAAAACACCTAGAATGAACTCTGATATGAAATATTGGCAACAGTGTGTATGTGGGGGAAGTTACTACAGGTTCACTGCAAGATTCTTGCAGTAGAACATAATGTGCATCACATTTAATGTTAATTTCCAGGGACACTAAAAGATTCCTGATACAATATTGTATTTGAAGTATTGTCTATTAGGAATGATTTCTGAAAGTGTGTTTTCTGTTATGGTATGTGTTTAAAGTTCAATTAACTTTTTGCACATTACATAGTGTATATAAATTCTATAGACTATACACTAAAGAATTCATAAACATTACTACTTAGAATGAGTGTGAATTGCTTGAAGGTGTTTTTTTTTTTTGAGTTATGCATTTTCAAGATAAACCACATTTAGTATACTCAGAGATGTTTGTAGCATATAAATTAAATCGTATACAGGGCTAAGCAAAAAACTAGATAAATTGCCACCTATCATTAATAATTCTTGAAATGAGATTTCACTAGTTTAAATGTGATATTCCCTCAATTAAATTTCACCTTACTATGTGGCGTGTATAAAAGTCTTTAGATAATACATGGCTTAAAAAATATATTCTAGTACATTTCCGTCTATCGGTAGGAATTGCTAAAACTGAATTTTCAATTGTGTTATGAATTTTCTAATTAAACTAAATTTTAGCATACTGTGTAAAAAATATACAAATCTGTAGATTCTATATAGAGCATAGAGCTGCACAAAAGAATTGGAGTACTTTCCCGGCTATGTGCAGTAATAGTTGAAATCAAATCTGGTTTTCAAATGTGTTATGAGTTTTCTAAAATGTTTTCTTAGGTATCTTCTTTAACTTATTAAATGAAAAAGTTTTGTTAAAGTATTCTAGAAGTGTTGGAAAGTGTTTCATAATCTATGCTTGACGCGTAATTTTTCTTTCTTGTTTATAATTGCACATGTTATATGATGATACCTCAGCTCACTCAGAATGACTGTGTTGAAATTTTAAATCTGATAATTTTGTGCTTTTTCTTGTTATTTGAAACTAGGTTTGGCAAGTTTCTTTCAAAGTGGGGGGGGGGGGGGGAACATACCATAAGAAATAGGTTTCTTCCACTAATGAAAGAAAAAGTTTTTGACAATTTACTGCATGTTATATTTTTAAGATGTAGGTAAATATATTTTCTTAATGGTAATTTTAGGGTATAAATTTAATTAGACTTTTAACAATTTAAATATGTGTGATAAATATATACAGTAGAAGATCTTTATAATGCAAACCTAAAAGCGCAAGGTATTGCGTTATATAGAATTTTATGTTATATGGATCATCTTTCACACATCATTAAATTTACCATGTAAACATGGCCAAATATGTCTGAAATCAGGGTTGCAAAAAACCCATCTACCCAAAAAAACCCGGGTGGGATTTTTTGGGTAAAACCCAATAAAACCCATGTCAAAGCGGGTTTTATTGGGTTTTTTAAAATTCATGATATTATTATTTAATATTCAGTAACTTTTATATTAGTTTTTTAACCTTTGTATTTAAAGAGTTACACTATCCTATTAAAACATATTTTGGGTGTACTGCCAAATCCAAATGTGACAAAGTCAAAATAAAATAAGTGATTAAGTCTTTTAAAAGCCTGTTAATATTATGAAAAAAAAAAGCCAAAATCAATATGCATAGCTAATCATAACATTTCCGCACAGATAAAAAATGACAAGGTCTTTTATATTATGATTTAACAATATGCAACTTCATAATATAAGTTCCCAACTGGATACAAATTTGACTTATTCACTTTAGACTAGGGTTGGCCAAAAGAAAAAGAAAAAAAAAGGACTTTTTGCTAAAAAACCAAACAAACCTTTTTTGTTGTTGTTTGTTTAAACCTGGGTTTTTTGGTTTCTTTTAGTATCATTTCCTATTACATACAGATGCATGTTTGTTGATAAAAATAAATATTGTTGGATATTATATAAGTATTATAACTTCATTTCAAAATATTCAAATTAAATAATTACAATCATTTATGTAGATAATTGCAATCATTTGTAATTTAAATATTTTTAGTAACAGCTATGTTCAAAGAATAAACCGTTCTATACAGTGAACCATAGATATCTTGAAAATATTATCAAGCATTATTTGATTAATAAATAATAAAGGATTTAAGATTTGTTTCAAAAATATGTTCTTAGTGGGAAACACAGATAAAAAGTTATCTATTAAAGTAACTCTTAAATATGCGATATGTGGTTATTATATAATATGATGTCAGAAGTAAAAGCTTTTTTACAGACTTTTACACTGTTCATTTGTGTTATTTCAATTCAAATTACTTGTATATTAAGTTAATTAATAAAAATATAATAAGATTTCTTAATTTAATACATATACTTTAATAAAAATAAGGGACTCCCACTGCCCTCACTTCTTAAAAAAACAAAAAAACCCAATAAAACCCTAAAAAAACCAATAAAACCCAGCTGGGTTGGGTTTTTTATAAAAAACCCGGGTTTTTTGCAACCCTGTCTGAAATATATCAAAATACATTAGAATATCTTTATACTGCATTCCTTGTTACCAGGAGTTATCCAGATTATAAATTTTGCCTAATATACAACATTCCACACAGTGTTAAATTTACTTTATAAACATTGTCCAAATATACTTGAACCAAATCATTCATTATATTACTCATTTTCAAAAATGTTTATTGTAATAATAGCAATTTTTTCATTAAAAAGGTCTTAAATTAAGAGATAAAGTTGAACTAATGTATCAAATTTAGTCCTCTAGAGAGTACCAAATTTTTACAGTGTGAAAATGCAAGTGCTTTTTAACTGCAAAATTCATTGTTTATGTCTGAGAAGTTGTGCGTTATATGGAGAATTGCATTATATAGAATTGCGTTATATAGATCTTCTACTGTAATTAAACCAGTTTCACTAAGGTTATACATTTCACTGATCAAACAACAAACTAACACCTTATTATTATTATGCAACCAGAGAAATATTAACAATAATTATAAAATTCATAAAAAAAAAATCATAGATTTGCATCCATTTTATTTAGCATATGGGTAGTGGCATATGTATTGCTACTTTGACTGTAATAATATCAGTGCTTTTTAATAGTAATCATCTTTGTCTAATTTGATAATTTCAGCTATTAAATAAGGCAAAGATTTCTGTTAAAAACACCCGAGTATTATTGTAGTAAAATTTAACTATCACTATGCATCCTGTATTACTTAATATAATTACATAAAGTATTAAAAAATATTATTACATTAATTTTTTTTTAACATTGTGTGGATGAATAGATGGTTTAAACAAAGCTTTTTTGCCCCATACTGTCATGTTAAAAAAAAGAGAGATATAGCAAAGGTTATATATATTTTTATTTTAAAAATTAAATTCACTAGTTTGCATTATCTACTGTAATTTTTCAATTATCAGGGCCCCCAAAAAAGTAATGGTAATTTTTTTGGAACTACATGAATTGCAGTCATGAAATTTGGTGTGATTTTTAAGATAAACAGTTAAAGCTTGTAAAAAATAGCGTTTATTTATTTTTTTTTTACTTAAAAAAAAAAAAAAAATATCTAAATAGTTTTAAATCAAGTATGTTTATGTTCTTTTCTCCTTTGCATTGCATATTATGATATACCTAACAATAAGGTAAATATTTATTTTTGACAATTTGTTGTATACAGTTAGTACAGTGTTACTTGATCCATTTGTTTTTGTGTACTTGATTTGATATGATTATTTCTTTATGCAGCAGAGTTTATTTCATCTGTCTTATATATTTTTGTGGGAAATGAAGAATTAATTTAATGTTTTCTATACATTAAAATGTTTTTAGGAATTGCACATGTTATATGATGACATCTCAGCTCACTCAGAAACTGGTTGTGTTGAAATTTTAAATCTGATAGTTTTGTGCAGTTTCCTTTCTTCTTATTAAAAAAGTCATTAAAATACTTTTTTGAAAAGTTTTTTCATGAGAAGTTTTTAAAAATCTAAATAAAATATATTAAGTACGGTGATTCCTGGGCTATCAAAGATAATCCATTTCGGAATCACATTTGGAATTTTTATTAAATAAAATATAAATGATATCAGTTCAGTTAAAATAAAGTGCAACTATCTGCATCCTAAAAAGCAGGGCTCGAAATGTACCGGAGCAAACTGGAACGATGTTCCGGTTCGTGAAATTGTGACAAATATTGTTCCAGTTAGTGAAAGTATGGAAAATATTGTTCTGGTTCGTGGAATTATTAAAAAATATTATTACAGTTTCAGTCTCTCTGTAACTATTTTTTCTAATTATTTAGAATCGTGAATGGATTTTTTAAAATTGGTTTTTCTATGGTTAAATGCAAATTTGCTATACAGTAAAGTCCCGATTATCCCATTAATATGGACCAAGCTCACCTAGGATCAGCGAAAAACTCGTATAAACCGGATCGACACAAATTGTCACCCACTAAGGAGATGAAATATAAATTTTCACTTAATTCATTTATTTTAGGGTACTAGTAACATTTCTTTGATGTACATTTCCTTTACTTTTAAGAAATACGGGGAATGAAATTGTTTCTTTGAAAAAGCCATTGATAGTTTTTTGTTCCTTGAATGTCAATTTTGCTGCAGTATTACTCTTTTGCATAACTACCAATTTTTAAGATTTTTTCTTATCACTAAAACTTACCAGTAAATTTTGCCTAATCAAATCGCCGAAATCTAAGAATTGTCAATGATTCAATCAGTGCCGTGGCATGAAAATTTTCGGTGGTCATCGCAATTATTTAAGTTTGTGGTGAAAAATTATTAACTCTAAAATTCAATGGTTGAATGTTCAAAAAAGAAACTTTAAATCTTACCTTCACTTATACATGAACTCCAAATGTTCTGCTAAAACTGGATCGTAGAGTTTTAAAAGCTTATTAAGAGTTTTAAAATATTGCTTGGTCATCGCCGCATCCAGCGATGACCAGACGCCACGCCACTGGATTCAATATGGCAAAAATTTGTTTTCAATTTTAGAGGTAACAAAACCGTACAAATTGGCAGCTACGTGATTCTATTAATGTCATGAAAATTGCAGGAGAAGCCTCTTCTCAAAGTTGCTCAAAGTATTAAATAGTTTTTTCAATCAAACTTATCCTTTGGAATGGATCATTTTCTTTTGATGGACTGATGGCTTCCATTATTATGAAACAGCCATTATAAATGAAGTGTAAGGTGAAAATGAAAGAGCAGCCGTAAAAAGTTAGAACTCTGATTTTCTGGTCCCATTTTTTTTTTTCTTTTTTGAAAAAAAAAAAAAAAAATCATTTTTTTTTCCCATTCTGACCAGAAAATCAGAGTTGACTGTTTCATAATAATGGAAGCCATGAGTCCATCAGAAGAAAATAACTCGATTAAGTGGGACTCGGATAATCGAGACTTTACTATACTTAAAAAGACAATTTTGAAATAGCGTTCCAGTTCGTCGATTTTTCCATTTCGAGCCTTGCTAAAAAGTAATTGCTAGCCGAACACCCCCACATGGCGATTCCATACGGAGAGTCACACACGTAACGCAGGCTTTAATTTGCATTTATTCAATTATTTATTAAATTTTAATGTTAATTCTGATTTTAAGTGGTATGGTAAATAAGTTATTAACATATTTTTTAGTTTAAATGTGTGTAAGTAAAACTCACAGAAATATATCATTTAATTTCATTACTCAAAATGTGCTTTTTTCTGAAGTAGAAAAAAAAACACATTTAGAGTAATGAAATTAAATGATATACTTCTGTGAGTTTTATTGCCACACATTTAAATTTAAAAATATGGTAATAACTTATTTACCATACCACTTAAAATCAGATTTAACATTAAAATTTAATAAATAATTGAGTAAATGCAAATTAAAGCCTGCGTTACGTGTGTGACACTCTCCACAGAATCGCCCCACAGCAGAATATGCTTAAAAGTATGTCGTAGAACAACGGACTTCTCTGCAGAACATTTCAAATTCTCATTTTTAAGAAAA
Organism: Maratus speciosus; assembly: GCA_963932465.1. Taxonomy (NCBI): domain Eukaryota; kingdom Metazoa; phylum Arthropoda; class Arachnida; order Araneae; family Salticidae; genus Maratus; species Maratus speciosus. The sequence continues at coordinate 251,235,451 of OZ010800.1, read as the reverse complement.
TTCACCATTCAATCGCAGGAAAAATCTTGAAACTTGTCACTCAATCAAACGTCAGTCAAAACAAAATCACATCATTCCTAAAATTCGTCACTGGGGAAAAAAACACAAAATTCTTTAATCGTCCATTAAAAAATATTGTAAAATTCACCAATTGGTCGCGAGAAAAATTCACGCAATTCTTCACTCATGATGAAGAAATCATGATATTTTTTAGCCTGTTGTGGAAAAACATACAAAATGTGATGAACAGTCACAGAAAAAAATCCACAATTATCACCAATCGGTTGCTGGTAAAATAATTTTTAAAAAAAGCTAAATTTGTCAGTGCATCGCTATAAGAAACTGTGAAAAAACCCACAATTTTCTCTAATTGTTCGCAAGAAAAAGGCTCAATTTGCTTACGATGCAAGGAAGAAATCACGAAATTTGCAAATCTGTCACAGTTAAAAAATCACGAAATTTGTCAGTGGATCGTCAGAGGAAACTGCGAAATTTGTCGATCAGTAAAAAAAAACTCACGATTTTCTCCATCCGATCTCAAGAAAAAGCTTCAAAAATTTGCCTATTGGTAAGAAAAATATTGCAAAATTTTGAAATAGCTCACAGGTAAAAAAAAAAAAGCGAAATTTGTCACTGGATAGTCGGGAAAAAATTGGAAATTCATCGATCAGTCGTAAAAAAAACAGGTTTGGCCAATTGCTAGCAAAAAAGCGCCAAAGTTTTTTAGCTAACAAAGAAAATATTGCGAAGTTCACCAATCGGTTGTGAGTAAAGTGCATAATTAGATCGATCGGCCACAGAAAAAAAGCAGAATTTTTATCAATCAAAATTTGTTAATCAAAAGAAAGAAAATATCATAGAATTTGTCGATCAGTAGCGAAAAAATATGAACTATTTCTTACAATCAGTTCCAAGAAGCTGCTGCAAAATTTACTTACCGATAAAGGAAAATTCCGCAAAATTCCCCAATTGGTCTTGCGAAAAAAAAGTGAAATTTGTCAGTGTAACGTCGGAAAAAATCGAAAATTTGTCGATCAGCTGTGGAAAAAATCCACAATTTTTTCCACTTGGTTGCAAAAAAGCGACAGTTTGCCAATCGGCAGAAAGTAAATATCGTTAAATATGACCATCATTTGTAGCTAAAAAATTGCAAAATCTTTTAGTGGACTGTTGGAAAAAAATTGGAAATTCGTCGATTGAATCAGCCACAAGAAAGAGAAAAAACTGCCAATCAGTAAAAAGAAAATATAATGAAATTTGCCTATCAGTCATATGTAAAATCAGAAGATAGTCAAAATCAGGTAATTATTCGATCCGTTGTGGAAAAAGTTCATGTTTTTTTCCAATCTGTTGCAAGAAAAAGCTGGAACATTTGCCAATCAATTGTCAGTAAAGAACACTGAATTCGTGTGTCAGTCTGTACCCAAGTAAAAAAACTAAGATTTTTGCCAGTCGGTTGAAGAAAAATATAGCAATATTCACCTATTGGTCGAAATTGAAAAAAAGTGAAATTCTTCTGTGAATTGCAGAAAATATCTCGAAATTCTTCAATCAGCCGAGGGGAAAAAAATTACAAAATTCGACAATTGTGTCTGGGGGGGGGGGGGGACGCCAGTTGACAGAGTGAAAAATCTGAAATATTGAGAAAATCGACTATATGATAGATTATTTATTGTAACTATAGTGTATTTGTATAGTATATTGTGTATTAAGAAATTTAGAGTTTCATAGGTTAAATTATGCATGTTTGGTACCAGAGGCAGGGTTGGCAGGTTTTTGACACATGTCAGTTTTTGACAGTTTAAACTGCGGTTTAAACCGTCATGTCAAAAACCCCTTGTCAAAAACCTCGTCAAAAACCTCAAATACTTGCAGTGATCTGTAAAATTTCACATTAAATGTCATACATTAGATGTAATATTTAAAATTCACTATTACTGTAATTGTATAATTAGTATATAGTATTAGTAATAATTACAGGGTTGGCAGGTTTTTGACATGTGTCAGTTTATGTCAGGTTTAAACCATAGTTTAAACCGTCATGTCAAAAACCTCAAATACTAAATTGATCTGTAAAAATTCAAATTAAATGTCACACATGACAACATTACATGTAATATTTTAAATTCACTCTTACTGTATATCAGTAATTAGTACAAAGTAAAGTATTATTGTTAAGTACAACTTTTTAACAGGGTAAAATTTTTATTTATTTATTTTTTTTTTTTTTTTTTGTAAAATTGTGTTTTTCTAAAAAGTAGACATTAAGTTCACCTGAGCTGTACATTTTTTCTCTTACTTAAAATCGTTTTAATTTCGCTTACTTTTGAGAGCTTTTAGCTAGCTTTTTTTTATGGGGAAAAAAAAAACTTAGAAAAGTGTAGATTTTTTTGTATATATAACAAGATAATGTGCATCAATGTTATTCTAGTCTAGGCAATAACCATTCCATTCAAAATTGGATTATTAATTTTAAACATTTACAAAATAAGAGAAGTAATTAAAAAAAAAAAAAAAAAAAAGCTTAAAGTCAAAATCTTTTTAAAACATGCTTTCTTTCAATATATAAAAATGTTTAGATTTTAAAACTGAACAAAATTGGCTCGGTTATCTAAAAGAAAATTCCTGTAAGCCCATATTGAAAAAGTGCATAATAGAAGGGATCAAATCATGAAACCATACCATTGTTTGGCTTATACTTTGCATCCCAACCATCAGGGGCAAGGGTTGACTGCTGTATCAGTTGATTCAGCTCGTGCTTGAGCTACGGAGAGAGTTTATGGATGCTTACCCATACTGATTGTGTATGAAGCTAAAGAATCCCCTTTCAAGTCTTCCTATTTCAGTGCTATAGGGAGGACTCCATTGTTTGGTGGAAAGGTATCACTAAATGCAACAGCTTTTTGAGCCTGCTTCAAAACTTGCTCATCTAGCAATGCTTTTGCTATCAAGTCCTACTAGCTCAGCATCAATTAAGAGACAGACTATTTTCTAACGCTTCATACACTCTAAACTCAAAAATCTTTTGGGTGTAAATAAATGTGCTAAACACGTGGTGTGCTGCAGCATGCTGCGGGGTAAAATTGATCCGGATTATTTAATTGTACAAAATTATTTTCTTCTGGTTGAAAAATCCAAAAAAAAAAAAAAAAACTATTTTATTGCAAAAAATATATTTTTTAAATTATTAAATTTCAATAAAAGATCACATAAATCATTGACTTATTTAATGTTTATCTATTGTTAAAATGTTTTAGCGTGTTACATGCATTTGGCAGTTTTCGACGGTTTAAACCAGTTTTTGACAGTTTAAACCAGTTTTTGACGCTTGTCATGTCAAAAACCAGTTTTTGACGTCAAAAACCCAACCCTGACCAGAGGAGGGGGACAAGGGGGAAACAATATTTTTTGGAGGGGGGGGGGGCTTAGATGATTGATTAAATATTGTTTTGGTGAAATAACAAATAAAGAAGTGCATTTAAAAAAAAAAAAAGTACATTTTTTAATTTTTGCTTAAATTTTTTTGAAGGGATTTTTTTTGGGGGGGGGTGGGGGGGGGATTTAGATATTTTTTTTTTTTTTTACAAATTGGAAAGCTGTCAAAATATGGAAGATTCTCACCCCCTGCATTTAACTTATTTACTTCTCAATTAATGAGAAAAACAGATTTTAAAATAATTAAAAAAAAAAATCTCGATTATAAGCCCCTCCCAAATTTAACTGCTTTTTCTTTTAAAAAGGGGGGGGGGGCTTACATTTTATGGTAGTTTCAGAAAAAAAAATTTTTTTTTTGGAAAATTGAAAATTTATTAAAAATTGACATTGCTCTAAAATAAAAAGTTTGTCACAGAAAAAAATTGTCTGCTATAAATTTTGAGCATAATCCAGTGAATATGGATTTCAAATTTCACCAAAATCAGGTAGCTTCCATGTTTCCGAGGAAATGGGTAGCTGGCATAATTTCCATAGCATTGCACCCAGTCTTGTCTTCCCTTAAAACTTCTTTGTTAAATCAAAAGGAACGGGAACCTTATTCTTGCTGAATTGCACAATTCAATAGGTTGTATTGTTATTATTATTTTTTAGTTTAGTCTCTTGCTAGCAGTTTATCACTGAATTTTTTCTTCTAATTCCTTAAAAATTTCGCTTTGAGTTTGGAATATTGGTTTAAGAATATAAGAAAATTTTAATCATTTGTTTTAATTAACAAAAAGAGCCGTGAAATTAAAAATGTTATTAATTAAAAAAGTTTTAAAATTATTTTTTTTAAATAACTCAAAGCATATTTTTTTTTTTTAAGTTGTAAAAATATCTTCTTTCATCAAAATGGAAGTATCTGTGTTAAATGTGATGTAAAATTGTTTTAAAATTTAACTTTTCAATATTTTAAAATTCTGAATATAAAAGAATTCAGTCAACTGAATAGTTACATTCGACCTAACAGTTGTTATTTAGCTGGCCAAATATTGTGTATTCGGTTTACTTGTATGCCCAGTGGCAGAAACACCGCGACACAGCGGCATAGTCATGGACAGAAAAAATCTTTTGCGGACAACTATTGTCTGCACTAATGAAATCAATTAAAAAAAATTGCCCACAACTTTCGGACAATTTTTTCCCGCGGAAAAAAAAAGCGAATTTTGACAAAATATCGCATAAAAAGCATGAATTTCAGCAAAAGATCGGGTAAAAATCATGAATTTTAGCAAAATATCGCATAAAAATCACGAATTTTGGCAAAAGATCACGTAAAAAGCACGAATTTCGGCAAAAGATCGCGTAAAAAGCGCAAATTTCGTAAAAGTTTGCATAAAAACCACGAATTTCGGCAAAAATCGCATAAAAAACGTTAATTTCGGCAAAAGATCGCGCAAAAAGAGCAAATTTCGGCAAAAGATCTCGTAAATGGCGTGAATTTCGGCAAAAGATCGTGTAAAAAGTGTGAATTTCAGCAAAAGATCGCGTTAAAAGCTTTAATTTCGGCAAAAGATTGGATAAAAGGCTTGAATTTTGGCAAAAGATCGCGTAAAAAGCGCGAATTTCGGCAAAAGATCGCGTAAAAAGCGCGAATTTCGGCAAAAGATCACGTAAAAAGTGTGAATTTCGGCAAAAGATCTCGTTAAAAGCTTTAATTTCGGCAAAAGATCGGGTAAAAAACATGAATTTTTGCTAAAAAGCGCGAATTTCAGCGAAAGATTGCGTGAAAAGCGCGAATTTTGGCAAAAGTTTGCATAAAAAGCATGAATTTCGGCAAAGGATCGTGAAACAAATGCAAATTTCATCAAAGAATCGTGAAATAAGCGCAAATTTCGTCAAGGTATCGTGAAATAAATGCAAATTTCGTCAAGGGATCGTGAAACAAACGCGAATTTTGTCAAAGGATCGCGAACAAAATGCAAATTTCGTCAAAGGATCGCGGACACAACGCATATTTCATCAAAGGATCGCGGGAAAAGTACGAATTTCATCAAAGGATCGCGGGAAAAGTACGAATTTCGTCAAAGGATCGTGGAAAAAACGCGAATACTGCCAAAAGATCGCAAAAAGACCCTGCAAATTTCGTCCAAAAATTGCGGGAAAAACTCGAAATTTGTCAAAAAACCATGGAAAAAACGTGAATTTCACTGAAGAATTAAAAAAAAAAAAAAAAATTCCTCAAAAGGATGCAGAAAAGAAAAATTCGAATTTTGTCAAGGATCACAAAAAAAAAAAAAAAAAAACGCAAGTTTCGTCCAAAAATTGCGGCAGAAACGAGAAATTCGTCAAAAAGCCATGGAAAAAATGTGAATATCACCAAAGAATTACAAAAAAATAAATTTCCTCAAATGGCCGTGGAAAAAAAATGCGAATTTTGTCAAGGGATCGCGAAAAAACCCCCCGCAAAATTCGTCAAAGGGTCGGGGGAAAAACGCGAATTTCATCAGAAGTGTGCTAAAAAACACGAATATTGTCAAAGGTTTGGAAAAAAAAACCTTTCATTCAAGGGTTTTAGAAAAAACTCAGTGCTTTTTGCGTTTGATACCGCTGAAGCTTCCGAAGGTTTTTAAAAGCATCGTTATTGCCTATATGTGGTTCTGCTTATCCTTCACACTTTAGAAATTCTACAAGAAGTTAGATGATGAAAATTTATAAGCAAAATTAATGAGAATGCATCATGCTTACCATGTTTTAAATAGAATGATAAAAAATCCCTAGTTTAATTTATTATTTATTCATTAAAATGACATGCAAAATTTGCAGACAGATTATGAAATTTTAAAAACTTGTCGCAGACAGCTACAAAACTTTCTGCCAAAGAGAGTTTTTGCAGATTCAAAATTTTAAAACAGCAGCATTGGTTTAATAATAATTTAAAAAAAACTTAAAAGCTACAATTAACCAATGTGGAATTAAAAGTGATTCTTTAATCCATTATTACTCATTCTCATACCTGAAATCTGTCTATCAAAAATGGTTATTTCTTGCTGTAACAATTCATTGAAAAATGCAAAATGTTTAATATTTTCTAAAAGTGCCTTATTTTCTTTTCATTTAAAAAAAGAAAATTGTATTGGGTTTACAGTCTCATTTAATTTTTTTTTTTTCATATGTGGAGCATACAAGGGTGTTGCAGAAAATGTCCTTTCTCCTGAAAATATAGAACGATTGATGATTTTGCACCGTAATTTCCAGTATAACAATAAAAAATTTAACTGTTTCTTTCCATTGCATTTTCTGTTTCTAAAAACTGTTTCTTTTTCCAAATCATAGTTTTTCTTATAGATTTAAAAATGACTTCTTATTTTTTAATTTGTATAAATATGCAACTAAACTTTCTGAGCTAATTTTACATACGGTTCTTTCTTGCCTTTTTCTATATTTTGTAGATATATTTTTATGTTGTACCAAGTAAATAGTTTTTATGAATTATTGCATATGCATTTATATTCGAATAATTTTTTACAGAACACTTAGTTCCCCATTTATTAAAATTTAGGGAATGACAATTTTCTTCATTTTTTACTTTGCATTTGCATATTGATTTTGCCTGTCTTATTTATATACAGTCTACTCTGTGAAATTCACACTCTTAGGTACCAAGGGCTTTGTGGATTATACATTTTTGCGGATTATAGATCATCCCTTTGTTTACATTTTATTTTTTAAAGCCTGACTATAAATTAAGAACAACTGCACAAACATTATAATTAAATTGGAAAAGAAAAACATAATGCAACATTGGTTGAATATGTTTAATAACCAAGATTAAAGAAAATTTAAATTAAAGAAAAGTTAAATTATATACAACACAAATTTTACACATTGACACAACATAATGGTAGTTCCAGTTTTGGTTTGTTGTCAATAATGTTTTTCTGTACTCTATGATATGAACACTCATTACTTCTTGCTCCAAGATAAAATTTTGTTACTTAAGGAAATTTAAGTATTTATATCCAATTTATATATAAATATTTATCCAGTGGAAAATTGATAACTGAAAAAAATATATACCAAATTGACAATTTTCATTGTTTACATTACAACATGTAGTGCGGATAATAGACAATTGCGGATTATACATCGGCGGATTTTGCAGAGTTGACTGTATTTTATTATCCCAAATAAAAAAAAATATATTTTAAATATTTTGACTTCAAATTTATTCCTTTTTTTAAATTGCACAGGTTATATGATGACATCTCAGCTCACTCAGAAAAATGTGTTGATAATTTAAATCTGATAGCCTTTGTGCAGTTTCATGTTGTGATTTAAAATTTGAATATTAAAGCACATTTAATCTAAGAGACAGACAGCAGAAAAGTTTAAATACATGTAAATATTTCTGATATATTTATGTAATTTAAGTAGGTAGTAGTTCATTTTTACATGAAAAAGGCTTAAAATTGTATTGGGTGAGTGCAAAAGTTCTACCCGTTTTTTACTGAAAACAGAAAGGCGGAGAATACAAAAAGTTAAGCACCTATGAATTCACGAGGGCACCATCATTATGTATTACCTTTTGCCATCTGTCTGTCAGAAAGTGAATCCCACACTGATGAAACTGCTCTTAGAATTAAAATATTATTGTAACGCTGTTTTTACAGTCTCCACAACATTGAAGAGTCGGCGAGCGAAGGCGCTGAGTATTATAAAAAGGGGGATAAATCAAAGGTGAAAGTCGGGACTTTACGCATCGGGACGTAAAACGTTCCAACCAAGGTACAGGAATTTTTACAGAGTCCTTAAAGCAACATGAGGCCTGGCTTCATCATGATGAAAGAGAACCTCTCTGTGATTGATGAATGCTGGCTGCTTAGACGTGAGTTTTTCTCACGGTCTATCAAATTGTTGTCAGTGGAGGTCTACAGTGATCGTTTGGTTTGGTGCGAGGACCTCCTAGTTGATTATTCCCTTGGCATTCCACCATACACTGAGCAAAATGTTTTCGGGATGTTTAGGTCGATGGAATACGCTCAGCAACATGGGCACACGGTCCTTCGACGCCTCACATTACGGTACAGTATCTACTTCTCATCATCCGTTACGATTTGGTTCAAAAATGATTCTTTAGTGTTACAGGAAAGCAAAGAAACACAGGTGCTAATCCTCTCTTCACGTTTCCTTACTGTAAACTGGTCTGGTACACACTGATCAAGCTTGGTAAGCCAAGCGCATGTATCAGTCTTTCGGCTGATGTTCTGTGTTCTGAGAATGTTTCCGCTAATTTTTCGACTGTTGGATGTGGGGAATTTGTTATGGATGTGTCCAGATCCTCGTCAGAAACCATTGATGGGCATCCAGAACAGGAATAATTTTTACAGCTCCTGTCTCCATCCCAAAATTTCTTAAACGGCAGAATGAGCTACCGTCCATGGCATCATCTGCATACACTTGACAAATTCTGCGGCTGCTGCAACGGCTTTATCATACTCGTACAGTAAACAATGTCTGATGTGATTTTTCTTGCTTGCCATGTTGTTTCTCTTTCGGTATGAGTTCTTCTGACAAACGTTGTGCCTATACTTTACTGTTCTACGCGTTATTGGCCACTTTCGCCTCCTCAAAACGTAAGCTATAATGTCCGTACTCCACTTGACTATATATCTGCAAAATGGGTAGAACTTTTGCATTCACCCAATAGCAACCATCTTATTAGCCAATATCAATTTTAAATAAGTAATAATAATAATAATAATAAAGAAAAATTGGTTATTTAATGAATATGGGACAAATGGGGCCTGTGCCCTTGTTCCATAAGTGAAGACACACCCCAAAAATAGTACAAAATAAGGATAGTTATTTAGCAGGGAGGGGGCATTTTTCTGGTTGCTTTGGTTGAAAATTTTATTATTTTAAATTTGAATGGTTCTTATCAAATTGTCTTTTTGAAGTATTGGTATTTTAACTTTATTGCAGTGTTTTTCAACTTATTTCTAACTTGCAGCACATTTAAATCCATAGTTAAATTTCCGCTGCACATTAAACTTATGATAATGAAAAAAAAAATTATGAAAGGAATATATTTAGTATTCAGTTTATTCATTAATAAATCAATGCTAATAAAATTCCCCATTAAAAACAAGAAAGGTAACACAAAATACACAATATGAACTTTAAATAGCTTACCGTTTTACTTAAGGTGACGAAAATAATAAAATGGATGTTACAAATTAAAAATATACATTTTGTTTAAAATTTCTTAATACTTTCACCTTGCAATTCCCGCGGCTATCATCCAAGAATATTTTTATAATTAATTGCTGTTTCATTTATACAAATGCATCACTTCGTTTGAAATGGGATGATCAATAATTAGGGTAGTTGAAAGCATGAAAGTAGAAGTAACAGTGCCTTGGTTTGAACTTGAAAAATATTTAACTGCAATTCCATTTATTTTATTACATCACTTTGTTCACATACGTCATTTTAATTTTTAATTGCATAGCTAGAGAATAGAAGTAGCAGTGTTTTGGATTAAATTTGCATAGAGAAAAATTTTTAACTGCTGTTCCATTAATTTTAATATGTCACTTTGATCACGTTTTCAGAATATTTAACCATATATTGGAGATTTTGTATGATATGGAGTTGTTACATACTTGATGATTTTACACAGAGTTTCTATGGATTTTCTGATAGTGGATGTGTACTAATTAGACGTTGGGTATATAATTTTTGCTTGATCAAAATCTATTGTGGTATTCTGATTAAAACTTTAAGCATGACATAGCTATGCATTGATGAAATTTTTTATATCTGCTTTATGCTCTTTGATTCTTTGAGTTTTCATGTCGTCATTCTTATGTATTCTATTATTCTGTTGCTGCTAGTTCTACAAGGAATAGCATATACACCAGCTGATTCATCTTTCGGTGTTGGGTCTGTTTTCGTACAAATTAACCAGGGTTGCTGGCTTTTAGCCAGGCCAAAAAAAGCCGGCCGGCTTTTTTTGGTTTTAACCACTTAAAAAAAGCCGGCTTTTATTGAAAAAAGCCGGCTTTTATTGGAAAAAGCCAGTTTTTATTTTTTAAAGTTGGTTTACAGTAAATTCGTTTTAAATTTGGATCAATTAATTTTTAATACACTTATAAATATTTTCTATAAAAAAAATTATAGATTTCTATTAAATTTTATCAAATAAATAAGTCTTTATAACTTCTAGAAGGCAACTGTGAACGCATTATGTCTGAAAAAGAAAATATATATATATAAACATTGAAAAGGATATAAGTTAGGCTCTAAACTGGTGTTTTGAAATTCTATATTATATATAGTGTTGACTCTAAGCCGCTTTAGCAGGGCGCAGCGCCCGGCGGCCCTTTTTATTTCCTTTTTGCGCCCGGCGGCTCTTTTAAACACTTCGGATGCACCCGGCTGCCCTTTTTAACACTTCCTATGCACCCCATGGTAATTCAATTGATACCGGAAAAATATCGCAAATTCTAGGGACTCTAAACAAACCAGTTCAAAATATATTTTATGAACAAGGTACAAGTGTGCTCTTTTCGAAAAAAATGTGCTCTTATTTTATAATAGTGTTCCTTTTTTGAAAAAAATGCACACTTTTTTAGAACAGCGTTTCCTTTTTGAAAAATGTACCCTTTTTTTGGAATAGACACCTTTTTGAAAAATTCACGCCTGGCGGTCCTTTTTTTCTAGCGTCAACATCAATATAGCTCCACATGTACTACACATTTTAAAGATTATATTTAATTAAAACTGTTCTTAACTGCTCTGCTCAACAAGCGCAAAATGTTTTGACACATTTAAAAATTCATTTTTTAAGGGAAAGATGTAAAATTCGAAAGCCTGACCATGGAAGCGATTTGGAATCGAACTGTGTTTTCCACTTTTTCATCCATCAATTACCTATTGAGTTATAAGAGATTTTGATCATGTGACAAACATGTTTTTTCACCCTTTTCTGAGTGGTTTCTACTTTCGTGCGGAAATTCGATTCAAAACGCTCACTTTGACACTATTTTCTGAAAAATCTATTGCATTTGCAGAAAAAACAGCACATTACATAGTTTCTGAACAACAACATCTGCTAGTTTCACGCATTTCTGAACAAAAATAAATTAAGACTTATGTCAGAATCAGAAAGTTGCCCTTTTCGATTTAAAAGCCTTAATGATGTTAGCACATCAAAATGGAAACATTCTTATGTGTCCATATGGAGAGATAAAGTTATAAATGTTAAAAGAGAAATTAGAAAAGATGTTTCATTTGAGGAGAGTGGTACATAAGTGTATAAAAAATAGAGCATTTAAAACAAGAAAAAAAAAAAAATTCTCCAAATAAAATTTTGAAAAGCTTGTTGCTAAGCATATTCATGCATATGCTATTCATAATGTTTTTAATAGTGAGAAATGGTGGTGTTTTTATTAATGACTATGTATAATTTCAAATGTTTGCTAGAAATAAAATAAGACTTGTATATTAATAGCTCTTAAAATTAAGTAATAAAACATATAACTAAGTAACCATTGTCCTCTTTAATTTTATAAAGCAGTAAAAATGAAAAAATTGGCAGTTGGTATGGCCCTTTTAAAATTTAGCTGACATATTTGCAATTCAGAATACAAATCACAAGTAAAATCATCTAAGTTTTATTCCAGTATTAATGTCCTCATTATTGAGAAATTGGGTTACTTATTAAACTGTAAATCAATTAAATGTCATTAAAACTAATTAAAAACCCTTTAAAATGTGTAGTTTATAATTACAATGCTTTATTGTATAAAAGCCAATTATGGCCAAAAAAAGCCAATTTTGGCCAAAAAAAGCCGGTTAAAACCAATAAAAGCCACCGGCCTGGCTTTTTTTTATTTTAGCCGGCTTTTTTGCAACCCTGAAATTAACTCTCTTAATTTTCTTGGTGGACAGGCTATTAAATTTATATTGTGTTTCAGTAAAGCATATCTTAACTTCTTGTGCAGGTGCAGACCAGGAAAATAGTTAAACTTTTTGTATTTCATTTATTTATGGTTTACTTTCTTGATATTTTCATGAAATCTGAAATCATAGAGAAGTTTATTAATGAGATTTGTTGAAAAATAGTTTTCTTCAGTGATGTCTCTAATGGTATTAAGCTCTTTTTCTAAATATTTATCTTGTCATACTTAAAAGCTTACCTAATGTAAAATTTGTAAACTGTAGTTTTATATAAAAATGGGGTTGAACCATACAGAATATAGTAGACTCCCTCAAATCCACACAGCTTGGGACCATAGGTTGTGCGGATTTTAGAATTTTGTGGATTTCTAGTCACTGCTTTTGCTTTGTTTACATTTTTTAAACAGTAATTTGAATGTAATAATGCTATCAAAATTATAATGAAAGAGTGCAATATAGTAAAATATTAAAATAATTAAGTAAAGCAATAAACTAAAAGGAAAAAAGTAAGATAATTTCAGAAATTATTAAAAGTAAATAGTTTAAATAATGTATAAGTAAATATGAATGATAAAGATGAGACAATTTCCTTGAATTGTTGAATTTCCTCATAAAGGCAACCTATTAATTCACATAAAAATCATAAAGTAACAAACTTTTATTTCAGGTTTAGTCAATCTTAATATAAATATATTTGGTAAAAAGATTTTGATTACCAGTGATATCAGCAATATCTTGATTTTTTTCATAAATAAATTTATTTTTCCTTCATGAAAAATCACAAATTCAGCCATATTATTGAAAATTACATGTTAAAATACATACAGAATAATATAACACTGAAAAATTCTGCTATTTTGCTTCTACATCTGAACTGAAAGTTTCATTGTTTACATCTGTAATATGCAGATTTGAGGGAGTCTACTGTATACAGTTATATATTTTCCTCTATCCAAATTTAATTCGAAACACTGCTACTTCTACTGTCCAGCTACGCATTTAAAAAAGAAAGTGACTTATGTGAACAAAGTGATGCAATAAAATAAGTGGAACTAGAGTTAAATATTTTTCTCTACATAAGTTCAATCCAAGGCACTGCTACATCTACTTTCAACAACCCTAATAATTATTGATTCTTCCATTTCAAACAAAGTGACGTATTTGTATGAATGGAACAACAATTAATTATAAAAATATTCTTTGAAAAAAAAAAAAAAAAAAAAAAAAAAAAAAAAAAAAATCTCCGACGAAGGTTGTGGGGGTTGCAGGCTGAAAGTAGGGTAGATGTACCAGTTTTGGCCACATTTAGAGAAAATTTGAAATAGAAATTTTACATTTCTTGATCGATTGAAGCATATTAAATCATAATAACACCATTCTTTAGTAAATTTAATTGTCTTTCTGTTAACTATAATGACTTTCTACAGAATATTTTAGATTGTGAGTAATAACTCATCAAGTAATTTATTACAATTTGTACCAGTTTTGGCCACCCCTACACCAGTTTTGGCCATCTCTATGCACCAGTTTTGGCCACCCCAATATCATGTAGTTTAACAAACATTTTAATTGATAATAAGTAAAAGTAAAGCATTTTTATGCAATATCTATTTTACCACACATATATTTGTTTGCTGTATTAAGAGAATTTTGCAAATTTCTTTATGAATTGATAAAAACATCAAATAAAATATACTTATGTTGATTTTAACAGAAAATTTCAATTAAAAAACAAAAAATATATTTAAATTTGATTCATAAAAGGGACAACAGTGCCTATAGGACATAAAGATTAACTATTTAATCAGTTTTATAATTATTCATGGATTGTGGCTTGTTTAGAACACTTGAATCTTCATCAAAGAGTTATATTTCTTGAAAGCATTTTCTGATTTTTGTTTGATTTTCATCAAAAAGTTATCAAATCATCTTTTGATTTATATTAGCTTGTGCCTTATTTAAATACCTTGCTTCTTTGCAAGTTATTTTAGGGTGTGATTTCAGAAGCAAATCATACCATTTCATACCTGGTCTTCCATCTTGAAATGGAGTTTCTATCTTGCTGGCTACAATTTTCTGGGCAAAATCTTAAAAGTTATTCCATTTTTATAGGAAATAGTATTCTGACAATATCTAAAATCCACTTTTCTAATTGATTTTTAACTTCAATTCCTAGTACCTAGATCTACTACTTGAGATTCAACATTATTAGAGAAAAGTAGTGTCCGTCCTGCAAAGGCAAGAATGGGTTACTCCAAAACTTTGCTAGCTTGTAGTGCTGGCATTACATTTTGAATGGCCTTAATTTTACTTCCTATCTTAGAGCAGTGTTCCCTCTAGGCCATTTTTTAATAGCACAGAATCTCTTTTAAACTTGGTAAAAGGAATCCTGTTTTTTTTCTTTTTTAAATAATGTGAAATGTGAAATACATTCTTACTTGTATTTAGATATCTCTAGTAAAGATTTTCACAATATTTAGTATTTCTAAATCCGTGTGCCTGAAATATTGCAAAAATTATGGAACTTCTTCATTTCTTTAGGAAAAATACAAGCAATTAAATCATGCTATAATTTTATTGAACTTTTTAATTTATAAGTTTTAAAATCTTTCAAAATTTATGTTTTAGTTTATTTATCATATCTAAACATTACATATCGCCTCCCCTTTTGTTTTATCTATACTGAACACAATAATCTATTTTCTTTAGCAATGTCATTCTTTAGTGACTAGCACAATGTCCTTCTTTCTAAAGTGAATTATCTATTGGACAGAGAATAACAAAATCTCTTTTATAAAAACTGCCATTAGCCTTGCTTTTTTCATTATTATTATTGAAGCCATTACTATATAAAACAAAATTAAATTGATTTTTCCAGATGTTCTTAAATTTATTAAATTTCTAAAATTCCCTCTATAATGAATCATGTGGCCAAAAGTGGAACATAATGTTGTACCCTTTTTGGCCATAACTGGTACATATAGCAAATTTAATGCACCAGTTTTGGCCACCCCCCATTAAACTGTTAAAATAATTAAATTAAATGTAAAATTGCAGTAGAGAGAAAGCTTACCTCATAAAACCTAATAGCAATTTGTTTCAGAACAAATAGAACCCAATAAGTGCCTAATGTTGAAAGATTCTGAAAACTTGTCAGCTAAGCAAAAATCTTAATACATGTAAGCACACACTACAGTTTCGCACATTTATTTTTTTTTTGCAAGTCATATTTTATCAAAAAATAAACAAATGATATTGTAAATGATAAAAGAGAGTTTGCTTAAAATGTAAGAATGCCTATTATTTGTTAGCATTAATTCACAGGCTAAATATTAGACAAATTGATCCAATGTGGCCAAAACTGGTACAGTGGCCAAAACTGGTGCATCTACCCTACTAAGAAAATTTAAATAAAATGTATGTTTTTAACTTGTGACATCTATTTTATTATTTTCATCACATTTTAAGTAAAACAGTGAGCTTTTTATTGTGTATTTTGTGATTGAATCAAGGTGGAATATTGCATTTTGTTTTATAATTTTAATAAGCATATATTTATAAGCATTTATATAATAAGCATAAATTTATATATATTTAAGTAAGCATTTTATTATATAGCTATCAGAGGGTACTTATTCCATATCAAAATTGGGAACAATACCTGTAACCTGTAATAGTTTTTATAATAATTGGATGTTGATTTTTTACCATCCCAGGTGAACTCAACCTTTTAAATAATTATGTGGATGGTGTGTGCAACAGGATTAATTGTACAAATAATTTTATGTATGAATGTTTTCAAATGTTTTGATCAAATTTCTTTTGCAGGACACTAATGGCTGATCGCCTTACACAGTTGCAAGATGCTGTATGTGCCCAAGCAGAGAATGTTTGCAACAGTATAGGTATTCTTCAAGCTACATCTGGTCCAAGTGCACTCCCTGATTTTGATAAATCTCCTATCAATTCAGAACAAGTGAAAGAAGACTATTGCCAGACATTTGCAACACTCATCGCTAATACCGCTAAGGAAATCGACATTTTGATTGATTGTCTACCTAGTGAAGATATCACTCAAGAATCTTATGAAGATTTAATACATTTAGACATAGAAAATAAAGAAGCTGCCGTAAAATTGGAAAAAGTTGTTCATGCAGGTGAAGTTTTGTTAGAGCAGATTCGTAAAGCCTTACATGATATTGCCCAATCTCAGTTAGAAACACAAAAATTAAACTCTTTTGATAAAAAATTATAAAACTCAAACATTAAACACGATAGATAGAAATTTGTAATTATTTTTCTAAATTTAATTTATCAAAGTATTAAAAATGGAAGCATATGATGTAATTATTAACCAGCCTGTTGTTATTGACAATGGGTCTGGGGTTATTAAAGCTGGATTTGCCGGAGATCAAGTTCCAAAATGTCACTTTCCAAATTACATAGGTAGGCCTAAACATGTTAGAGTTATGGCAGGTGCACTTGAAGGTGATGTTTTTGTTGGGCCTAAAGCTGAAGAACATAGAGGCCTGCTGACTATTAAATATCCCATGGAACATGGTATTGTAACTGATTGGAATGATATGGAAAGAATATGGCAGTATATATATTCCAAGGAGCAGCTGCAAACTTACCCTGAAGAACATCCTGTACTTTTGACTGAAGCACCATTAAATCCAAGGCGGAATCGAGAGAAGGCTGCAGAAATATTTTTTGAAACCTTAAATGTGCCTGCTTTATTCATTTCAATGCAAGCTGTGTTAAGTCTGTATGCCACTGGCCGTACCACAGGTGTTGTTTTAGATTCTGGAGATGGTGTTACTCATGCTGTTCCCATATATGAAGGATTTGCTATGCCTAACAGTATAATGAGAGTTGATATAGCAGGACGTGATGTCACTCGTCATCTGCGTACATTACTAAGAAAAGAAGGTTGGAATTTTCGTACTACAGCTGAATTTGAAATAGTCAAAACAATAAAGGAAAGAGCTTGTTACCTCGCTAGTAATCCTCAGAGAGAAGAAACTATGGAAACAGAAAAGGCACAATATACTCTTCCAGATGGCAGCACATTAGAAATTGGACCGGCTCGATTTAGAGCTCCAGAAATCCTCTTTAGACCAGATCATATTGGTGAAGAAGATGAAGGGTTACATGAAGTTCTAGTGTATGCCATTCATAAATCGGATTTAGATCTGAGACGTGTTCTATATCAAAATATTGTGCTCTCTGGTGGATCAACATTATTTAAAGGGTTTGGTGATCGGCTTTTGAGTGAAGTAAAGAAAATTGCTCCCAAAGATATAAAAATCAGAATATCAGCACCTCAAGAGAGATTGTACTCCACATGGATAGGGGGTTCAATCTTAGCATCTTTAGACACATTCAAGAAAATGTGGATCTCCAAAAAAGAATATGATGAAGAAAATGCACGAGCTATTCATAGAAAAACATTTTAATGATGGTTCTTTTTTACATTAGGGTCTTTAATATACACATTACAAAAGTTTCATTGGTGATAATTTTATATTTTTAATTTATTACTGCCTTTAGATAATTAAACTGTTTTTCGTTGGCTTTATAATGTTTACTATGTGTTTTTTTAAAAATTGTGTTTATTGTTACAAGTGCAAATTTTGCATAATTGAATTCATTTTTCTGAAAGCTTTACTAAATATAAAATGATTTTTTAGGTACACTATGATTGTTATATGCAAATACTTATAAAAATCACTTTTTGTGAATAAAAGCTATTCTAAACCTGAAGTATTTAATTTCTTTGTTTAATTAGTATGCTTATTAAAACAACTGTTTTCTTTTAAATTGTTGCACATATGATTAAAACAGAAAAAAAAAAAAGACATTAATATATTATTGATCTATATGGTCTTTTATTTAATGTATTCTTGATTTTGTCAAAACCTGATGTATATTTCATTATAACTTATTATTTTTTTTGTTTGTTTATGTTGCAATACATAAACATAATTACGTTAATCTAAATCTTTTATTTGTTAGCCTTTTATTGGTGTTTATTTTAAAGAATTTTGATTCTTAAATTAATTGATGTCACATATAGGTTTTTTCTAGCATTACGACTTGTTTAATTCAATTATTTATGCAACTGAGTTTAGTTTAATTAAAAAACTAATTTTTATATGCCACGAAAATATGATTTACAACAACTAATAATTTCTGTAAGCAGAATGTATTAAATATATTTAAGATCTTAATTTATTACCAAAGTATTTTTTTTTTTTTTATACAAATTAAATATTCAAACTTTATCATATTTATTTGAATATTACATAAAGTTCAAATACAGTAGCCCTTAGTTATATCACCACCCTCTTGTATCACTCATTAGATATATTTTTTCTTTTTCATGTTTAAAAATTTTTTTTTTGGTATTTTTACATTAGCTAGCTGCAAATCTTGGCAATGTTTTTTTTTTTTTTTTCCTCGCCAATGGCAATTTTTTATTTTCCTTTTAGTGTAAATTAGCAGCAATACTTTGGTTTATGGTATATCTTCTCTTATTTTTTGTATTTTAAATTAAATGAATGAAAGTTATGTATTTTGAATTAAACGAGTGAAAAGTTTATACTTTAAATGAAATAAGTGCAATACGAATGATGACAATTTATCACATACGCCAGCTAACATAAAAGTATAAAACATTTTAAAATTTAATTGCACTTTTAAGTAGTTTTGTATTTTCAATTACAATAGGTACTAAATGCAATTCTCATCAATTTTATTAAGAAAATTGTTATGTAAAGTGATGTTTTAAAGAGAAAATTTTTTTTTTATAGATTATAACTAAAAATTTTTAAGGCCCTTGGTTGTATCCCATTTTGAGATATATTGTTCTTTTTTTTCTTGTTCCCATAAGTGTACGATGTAACAAGGAAACCAGCCTACTCTATTTCTATTTATACTCTTACATTTTTTTCGTTTTAGACCCATAATTCCAATTCAGTATGCATCCCCCCCCCCCCCCTTCCTGATTAGCCACAAACATTACTTGCAGAATTGGAAAAATACTGTTGTACACTGTTCACAGAAAATCTTCAGAGAATATATATATTTCTTTCATACTGGCATATAATTTAAGGGTATTGCTAGTAAATCATAAATTTAGCATTTTTCATGAAGAGGCCATGTTAAGTATTGTTAATTCTCAATCAGTCAGCTCTGTTAGAAAAAATTCCTTCTATCAAATGATTTTTTGGATTTTCTGAACAAGTATTTTTTTTTTTTTTTTTATCTATTATAAATTATCCTTGAATAGTTATAAATTATGGGGCTACTTCAGTCACCCAAAAATACTTGCAAGCTAATGTTAAACCTATTAGAGTGAGTGTTCTTGTAAAATATCTCATTTGTATTTTGATTTTTTTTTTTTTTTTTTTGCATTGTATAGTTGAGGGCGATCTCTATAAATGCCCTTATTTACTTTTTTTTTTAAATTTTGGTTGCAATTTTTTTTTTTTTTTTTGTGAGGATACTCTCATTTTCGAAACTACTAATGAAAATAAAATATCCTGATAAAAAAAAAAGCAACCAAAATCGAAAAAGTAAAAAATGGCCTTTGTAGAGATTGACTTCAGCTATCCAATGTAAAAAGAAACAAAATTAAATTCAAACGAGATATTTTAAAAGAACACTCCCGTAGATTTAGCATTAGTTTGAGTGTCTTCGTGTAACTGAAGCAGCTCCCTTCATCCTGTAAGCATGTAAGTGCAAACAACTTAGCAGATTTTTACATTTTTTTTATGCAAATAGTTGTGTTCACAATAGTATTAATCTTTACGCTACTGGGCGATTCCGTGGAGAGTGTCACACATGTAACGCAGGCTTTAATTTCCATTTATTATTAATTATTTATTAAATTTTAATGTTAATTCTGATTTTAAGTGGTATGGTAAATAAGTTATTACCATATTTTTAAATTTAAATGTGTGGCAATAAATCTCACAGAAGTATATCATTTAATTTTATTACTCAAAATGTGCTTTTTTCCTACTTCTTAAAAAAACACATTTTGAGTACTAAAATTAAATGATATACTTCTGTACGTTTTATTGCCACACATTTAAATTTAAAAATATGGTAATAATTTATTTACCATACCACTTAAAATCAGAATTAACATTAAAATTTAATAAATAATTGAATAAATGCAAATTAAAGCCTGCGTTACATGTGTGACACTCTGCACGGAATCGCCCTACTGTGACTGCATGTAAAAATATTACAGTAAATTCTGTCTAATGCGGACTCTGTATAAGCCGGAAATCTGTCTACCGCGGAAATTTTTTCAAGTCCCGGCGAACCCATAGAAAATTACATTAATTCATGCTGCATAAGGCGGAATCTGTCTGACGCGGAAACGGAAAGGATTTTAAGGTCCCACCGAAACCAAAATTTTGCATAAGGCGTAAAAAGGATAATTTAAAAATGAAAAGCGTTTTGTTTATCAAACTTTAAAACTGATAAGTCAAATAACTCAATGTCGAGCATGTTAGCTAAAATTCCGTAAGCTTTTAAAAAAGTTAATTCAAAAGAACAGAAACTTTAAATTTTAAGGAATTTATGCTTATGCCATTTTTTCATATGCAAAATTGCATCTAAAAGTTAATATTTCTAGTAAAATGAACATTTATGAAAATGATTACGTATTTCCGAAAGTACAATATATTATACTTTAAGATTGTACTCAAATTCAAAATTATAGCGTTCTTTCTCATTCTTGAAGTTTTTTTTTTTTTTTTTTTTTTTTTTTTTCTTTTCTGTGTGTATAAACTTCCAATATGAATGTATTACAGCAGTACTAAGAAATTGAATAAAGTTTCTCATTTATCTTTAAAAAGACAAAGGATCTTTCAGAATTTCAGTTTTCAACCGATTTTCTAGTCAGGAGAATCAATAAAAGATCGTCTTCTTCCAGGGATTTTTTTTTTTTTTTGGTGGGGGGGGGGGGGGGGAGCTTTTTTGCATAAGCCGGAAAATTGCCTACCACGGAAATTTTTCTCAGTCCCGACCGATTCCGCCTTAGACAGAGTTTACTGTACTTTGGTTTTTAAATTTTGTCAATATAGCCTTGTCAAAATTTTTGTTCAGTAAAAGAGGATTTTATCTATCAATGCATATTTTTTTTTTTTTTTTTTTTTTTTTTTTTTTTTTGTGTGTGTGTGTGTGTACATTTATCTTTGTGGTTTATCTTATTGTCTCATTTTAAAGCAAAGTTTGCCGTACGGTTACTTCTAGTTAAACTCTCAATTTCCAAGGCATGATATTCTTCTGTGGTACTCCACTTTTTCAGAATTCCTGTCAATAACAAAAATTGTGAAAATCACAAAAAGTCACTATTTTTGTCAATGTGTCACAAATTTCAACAATTGTGTCAAACATTGCACCAAGGCTTACACTATTCAATTTTTCTCCATCCACAACATAAATACTGTTCGTTTTCGAAAGCTGCGCCTATCAATCTAAGACGATTCTACTGTCTAAAGGGGTGTTATGATGAGATGGATATTTTCTGAAATTCTACTTTGGTGTTCACTTGTACATTGTCACTAAGATTGCCGCTCTGCCAAATGCAGCTAAACAAACTCTGCTCATCCTTATTTTGATAAAATCAAAGCCGACCTGACGCATGGGCAAAAGTGCAGAGGGTTTTGCTTTTCGAAAACAAACAGTATCAGCATTTATGCTAAATTTATTTTATTACAACTTAAAAGGAACAAAACCTTACCTTATTTCTTGCATATGTTTTATTTTTATGGATTTTTTGTCATGGTAAATGAATTTCATTGCTGATCTCATTGAATCTGCTACTATTTTGCCTCAATAAATTTAACTACTTTTTCATTCAAGAAAAGTAATTTATTTTGTAGCATGATTTTTTTTTAATACGTCATTCATAACAGCATTAAGTGTATAGAGAACGGTTTTGGGATTTTAAAGCTGAAATAATGTGTTAACTTCTTGCAAAAATCAGTGTTACATATTCTATCATAACCACAGTAAATTGTAACGAATTTGTAATTGGATTGCATAGTAAAAATTTGTTACCATAGAAATGTAACTATATCCATTCCCTGAATAATTAGCTTTAAAGATGAAAGAATAAGCTTCATTTTGTGTACTATTTTCAGCTACATGTCAACATGTCAATTTTGAAATTTTTATGATGTATTTTTAAGACGTGCTTAAAAACATGCAACATTAAAAATATATACAACAAAAAGTGTAATATGGTTTTTTTATGCGTATGTTATGTGAATGTTTAATCATATCAAGACATTCTTTTATATCACCCCTATCTCAGTGAGAAATTTTAACATCTGAATAGCAAACAGTATGTTGAGCAAGGCGTTCTCCATCATGACATTCTGTTATGCACAAAAATTCTTTCACGTATGTTTCTATAAAAATTTGATTCTATACTGCTTTGGTTTCAATTTCAAAATAATAATAGAGACTATCAACTGAAAAATAAAATTTGATCAAATGTTCAAAGTAAACAATTGACTGAAACGTTGCAACAATTTCACCACGCACATGTATTTACCATTCTCGTTTCAACCTCCCTTTTCGATCCTTCCTTATTCAATGACATCTTATTACAATAGGCCAGGAGCGGGGAAAATTTCATAATTGCTTCGTGATGGAGTTCATCTATGATGTGTAGAAAGGATTGCACTCTTGTTCAAGGAAGAAGAGTTGCTGATTAAATTGATGTCTCTTGCTTTGCTTGTTTTTTTTTTTGGCCATGTGATATTTTTACTTACTCTTTTCCATAAAAGAGAGAAAAAAATAACAATGCATGCATTAGATTTGAAGTTTTCTTTTATGCAATGGGTAAAATATTTTATGATTCATTACTAATTTTTGTGCAAAACCATACTATCTTACCGTTTGTCTGTGGAAGTAAAACCAAAACCAAGAAATTCTTCTGCCTCCGGGCAACATAGTTGAAAATAGTTTACAGATCTTTTCACTTTTAAAACTAAATATTTGGAGATTGGATATATTCACATTTAATATTTATGGCAATGGTAACAAATTATGAATGTGCAACTAGATTACAAATTTGTTACATTATTACAGTGATCATTGTGTGTATATGTTCCTCAAGTATTAATGTTCTAATTTGCTTAGCTTTTTAATCTCTGGTGGATTTGTCCCAGTTAGTATAGTTACAAATTACGTATATTTAAACTGCACTAAAAACTGGATTATATTTTCCTAGAATTTTTTTTGTTATATTGAATTTTGATTGTTTCAGTTTTTGATTGTATAATCTGCTGTTATCTTAATAATGGTTGATTTAAAGTTTACAAAACAATTTTTAATAATAATAATAAAAAAAAATAGTATAATTACAAATTATGTATTTTTTAAACCACTAAAAACTGGATATTTTCCTGGAAATTTACTTTAATACTGAATTTTGGTGATATATACTTTTCCAAATTACCTGGATTTATTTAGTTTTTGATTGTAGATAATCTATTAGCTTAATAATGGTTGATTTAAAAGTTTACAAAACAATTTTAAATAATGCAATTTAATAAAAATAATAATAAAAACAATAGTTAATATAATTACAAATTATGTATTTTTTAAACCACTAAAAACTGAATATTTTCCCAGAAATTTAATACTGAATTTTGGTGATATATCAAATTACCTGGATTTATTTAGTTTTTGATTATAGATAATCTATTAGCTTAATCATGATTGATCTAAAATTTACAAAATAATTTAATAATAGTACAGTTTGTTGCTACATATTACATTAGCAGATATAATTTTTAATTTAATCCTCTGAGTGATTTGGACGTATTTTTCAATTTCCCAAGAACAACTTAAATCTGTTTAAAAAAAAAAAATATTTTAAACAGAATTGTATTTTAAAATGTAATATCAAATAAAGGGGCATTTTATTTTAGAAGATTATTTTTATAAGCAGTTTTATGAAAATGCAGGAAAGCCCCCAAGATGCTCGGAGAATTAAAGAAGAAATAAAAGTAGTGATTAATATGATAGTACTAATATGTAGTAAGTTTGCACATCAATAAAGTTGTATTATAGCCTTTGTAATTGTCTCATAAAAACATTCTTTAACCCTCCATTGGTCGCAATGGGCCTAACAGGTAACCGCACAATTATTTCTGTTCTCCTCTCTGCCACTAGAGCTAAAAGAATTCTTACTTTGAGTGTAATAAACAAGTTTTTTTCCATTCAAATTTTAAATATTTTCTCTTTGTACATCCCAATGAAGGTCACTGATCAATTTAAGAGCGTTAGAATTGCATCAATTAATTACTAATGATGATTTTCTAACAGGTGCCTGCCAGGCTCATTAGGCCCAAACTCTGGAGTCCCAGAGTTGTACCCGATTGAGGGCTAAAAGAATTTTTAACTTTCGACAATCTCATGCCTGATTTGTTACCATAATTATGAAATATCTTTCATTAATTCGCTCATGCTATAAAAATGTCTTATTTTAAATAAATAGCTGCTTTTAAAATGAAATTTTAAGCTAATTTTTGTTTATAGAAATGTTTAGGATGTACCTAAAATTTTAAAAGAAGTGATTTGGGAGGATGGGTGTTCCATTGCAGGAATGGTAAACCCATGTGCCAGTTGTTACCAATATTTCTTAATAGTACTCCTTGTCTTATTTAACTGCAGAATTTCTCATTAAATAGGTGTAAATTATTAGCTGGAAATATTTGTGGCAACTTTCATGGATGTTTGCAAACTCTGCCCTATGGCTATATGACCCTTAAATCTAACACAATTCTTCATCAAATTACATTAATTCTCATTTCTTGATAATAAAAATATTTTCTTCACATATCGAATTACAAAGATATTATTCATATTTGAAATTTAATAATCAATTCTTGATTTTATTGATGCTGTTGTAACTTTATTATTATGTTACATGAGCAATAACATAAAAAATATTTTTGAATTCTTTTATTTTATGAATATGAAAATTATGTTTTAAGATTGTCAAACTGTTTAATAGCAATTTAATGTCTTTGCGTAATAGGTTTTTTAAGGGGACTCTTCACTCGCTTGAAAACACCCGTTCGCTAATGTTAAACCTATGGGCAGGTTGTTTTCGAATTTCTCATTTAAATTTGAATATTTTTAAACAATTATTTTTGCTGAGGTCGATCTCTAATATGGCTACTTTTTCAATTTTGGTTGCAGATTTTTTTAATAAAAGTACTTTCACTTTCAGAACCGGTTTCAAAAGTGAAAGTACCTTTATTTTAAAAAATCTGCAACCGAAATCGAAAAAGTACAAAATGGCCTTATTAGAGATCGCGCTCAGCTGTCTTATGTAAAAAATATCGTTTTAAAATATTCAAATTTAAACAAGAAACTCGAAAACAACCTGCCCATAGGTTTAACATTAGTGAACGGGTGATTTCAAGTGAGTGAAGAGTCCTGCATTATTCTTCCATAATTCATCATTTGAAAATATTACCTGGCTATGAAAGTGAGTCATGAAAAACATACAGTAAAAAAAACCTCGTAAAGACCTCTATTTATCAATTTTTTTATGAATTCCAACACCATTTGTATGTTTTTACATCTAAATAGCAGATAAATTCTGCAATCCCGAGGTGTTCATTATTCAGAGGTTTTACTGTACCAGAATGAAAAAACATCCTTTTGACCATTTAAAGAAAAGCAGTAGTTCTTGGCATGGATGTAATTACTACTAATTAGAGAAATAAAACAAGAAATATATGACCAAGACAGGTCTAGCCACCTGGATAATCTGGAAAAGTTAGGGAGAAGCCAGAGAAATTACCATTCCTGAGGAAAAGTCATAGAAATTTGAAACTTCGGAGCAACATTAAGTTAAATTTTTCTGATTATAAAATAAAGTATTTGTTATTTGCGGCACCAGAAAAATCTAACTTTGTTCTTCATAAATATTGTAAATAGTATTTCAACCTCTCATGCAATTCCTTGTGTCTACTTCCTTTCAGCCCCTGTTGTAACTCGGGCAGTTTCAATACCATCTTCACTGAACTTTATACAGTTTTGAAGGATTTATTTTTGGGATTCAGTCTGTTTACTTTTGAGAATTGAACATTTGTTAGCTTAATTTATTGAATATTTATAATCCTTAAATTTGGTTAGTTACAGAGGAAATATATTACCTATAAGGAATTTATGTATATAAAAATCAATGCAAAAACCCTTAACGGGTTAAAAGTTTGTGACGCAGCACTTTATCTTATGCTCTAAGAATTTTAAATATGGAACTTAAAAATAATGATATCAAATTTTGAGTGACGCTATGCTATTAATTATAATCTCTCTATATATTATTTATTTCATCTTTTTATTTTTTTATAATCGCATGTGCAAAAATTATGTTCAATTTAAAAAAAATGTATAAAAGTTTATTCATTGATGCTTTAACGTTTACACCTCTCATAAATTCCAAGTATGAGTTTTAAAAGATACGATATCAAAATTTTAGTGACGCTTTGATGTGGCTTTAAATGATTTGTTTTAAAATTAAATTTAAATTATTTTTGTTTTGGCTAAGATATAGTCACACATCTAAATAATAGTTTTAATTTTCCAATATGCTTTGAATATGTCACTTTCACTGAATTTATATAATGCATTTAAATGTATTTATTTGAATAAATTGATTTATCCTTTGTCCAATGCTATTAAAAATTTTAAATAAGATTTGCGTAAATAATTTTTTTGCCTCATAGTATCCATTTGAATACATTTCCCTTAGTTTGGATACAATGACGCAAAAAAATTATTTACGCAAATCTTATTTTAAATTTTTAATAGCATTGGACAAAGGATAAATCAATTTATTCAAATAAATACATTTAAATGCATTATATAAATTCAGTGAAAGTGACATATTTAAAGCATATTGGAAAATTAAAACTATTA
This sequence comes from Maratus speciosus, assembly GCA_963932465.1. Lineage (NCBI taxonomy): Eukaryota > Metazoa > Arthropoda > Arachnida > Araneae > Salticidae > Maratus > Maratus speciosus. Next base: position 251,208,097 of record OZ010800.1, on the reverse strand, counting down.
TTTAGATGTGTGAATATATCTTAGCCAAAACAAAAATAATTTAAATTTAATTTTAAAACAAATCGTTTAAAGCCACATCAAAGCGTCACTAAAATTTTGATATTTATTGAATTTTGAAATTTTGATTATTAAAATATTGAAATTTTGATTATTAAAATTTAATAATTTTAAAAGAAGTGATTTGGGAGGATGGGTGTTCCATTGCAGGAATGGTAAACCCATGTGCCAGTTGTTACCAATATTTCTTAATAGTACTCCTTGTCTTATTTAACTGCAGAATTTCTCATTAAATAGGTGTAAATTATTAGCTGGAAATATTTGTGGCAACTTTCATGGATGTTTGCAAACTCTGCCCTATGGCTATATGACCCTTAAATCTAACACAATTCTTCATCAAATTACATTAATTCTCATTTCTTGATAATAAAAATATTTTCTTCACATATCGAATTACAAAGATATTATTCATATTTGAAATTTAATAATCAATTCTTGATTTTATTGATGCTGTTGTAACTTTATTATTATGTTACATGAGCAATAACATAAAAAATATTTTTGAATTCTTTTATTTTATGAATATGAAAATTATGTTTTAAGATTGTCAAACTGTTTAATAGCAATTTAATGTCTTTGCGTAATAGGTTTTTTAAGGGGACTCTTCACTCGCTTGAAAACACCCGTTCGCTAATGTTAAACCTATGGGCAGGTTGTTTTCGAATTTCTCATTTAAATTTGAATATTTTTAAACAATTATTTTTGCTGAGGTCGATCTCTAATATGGCTACTTTTTCAATTTTGGTTGCAGATTTTTTTAATAAAAGTACTTTCACTTTCAGAACCGGTTTCAAAAGTGAAAGTACCTTTATTTTAAAAAATCTGCAACCGAAATCGAAAAAGTACAAAATGGCCTTATTAGAGATCGCGCTCAGCTGTCTTATGTAAAAAATATCGTTTTAAAATATTCAAATTTAAACAAGAAACTCGAAAACAACCTGCCCATAGGTTTAACATTAGTGAACGGGTGATTTCAAGTGAGTGAAGAGTCCTGCATTATTCTTCCATAATTCATCATTTGAAAATATTACCTGGCTATGGTTAGGGAGAAGCCAGAGAAATTACCATTCCTGAGGAAAAGTCATAGAAATTTGAAACTTCGGAGCAACATTAAGTTAAATTTTTCTGATTATAAAATAAAGTATTTGTTATTTGCGGCACCAGAAAAATCTAACTTTGTTCTTCATAAATATTGTAAATAGTATTTCAACCTCTCATGCAATTCCTTGTGTCTACTTCCTTTCAGCCCCTGTTGTAACTCGGGCAGTTTCAATACCATCTTCACTGAACTTTATACAGTTTTGAAGGATTTATTTTTGGGATTCAGTCTGTTTACTTTTGAGAATTGAACATTTGTTAGCTTAATTTATTGAATATTTATAATCCTTAAATTTGGTTAGTTACAGAGGAAATATATTACCTATAAGGAATTTATGTATATAAAAATCAATGCAAAAACCCTTAACGGGTTAAAAGTTTGTGACGCAGCACTTTATCTTATGCTCTAAGAATTTTAAATATGGAACTTAAAAATAATGATATCAAATTTTGAGTGACGCTATGCATCTCATAAATTCTCATAAATTCCAAGTATGAGTTTTAAAAGATACGATATCAAAATTTTAGTGACGCTTTGATGTGGCTTTAAATGATTTGTTTTAAAATTAAATTTAAATTATTTTTGTTTTGGCTAAGATATAGTCACACATCTAAATAATAGTTTTAATTTTCCAATATGCTTTGAATATGTCACTTTCACTGAATTTATATAATGCATTTAAATGTATTTATTTGAATAAATTGATTTATCCTTTGTCCAATGCTATTAAAAATTTTAAATAAGATTTGCGTAAATAATTTTTTTGCCTCATAGTATCCATTTGAATACATTTCCCTTAGTTTGGATACAATGACGCAAAAAAATTATTTACGCAAATCTTATTTTAAATTTTTAATAGCATTGGACAAAGGATAAATCAATTTATTCAAATAAATACATTTAAATGCATTATATAAATTCAGTGAAAGTGACATATTTAAAGCATATTGGAAAATTAAAACTATTATTTAGATGTGTGAATATATCTTAGCCAAAACAAAAATAATTTAAATTTAATTTTAAAACAAATCGTTTAAAGCCACATCAAAGCGTCACTAAAATTTTGATATCGTATCTTTTAAAACTCATACTTGGAATTTATGAGAGGTGTAAACGTTAAAGCATCAATGAATAAACTTTTATACATTTTTTTTAAATTGAACATAATTTTTGCACATGCGATTATAAAAAAAATAAAAAGATGAAATAAATAATATATAGAGAGATTATAATTAATAGCATAGCGTCACTCAAAATTTGATATCATTATTTTTAAGTTCCATATTTAAAATTCTTAGAGCATAAGATAAAGTGCTGCGTCACAAACTTTTAACCCGTTAAGGGTTTTTGCATTGATATCATTACTTTTTTGAGGTTATTGAAAAAAAAAAATAAAACAATAAACACACACAAAAAAAATTAAAGACCAATACAAAGAATTCATAGTCAGGATTTCAATTCACCTTCAATCTCTCCCCCTCCCACCCCGCAAAAAAGGATGACCATACTTCAATTTTAAAGAGCATCGTGCAATGAGATTTTTATAAGAACTCTTTGGTAAGATATGGAAGTAATGTACAACATGCATGTTTAGAGGGTATTTCTGTTGGTTTGCTTCAGAGATATAAAAAGCTATGTTAAATTTTACTATATAAAAAAATTACTTTGTTAAGAAAAATAGCAAGAAATATTACTCTTTAAACTTTTATATATATATATAACAATCATCGCTCACTTATAAAAGTAATTCCATACATTTATATTAAATCCAAAACTACAAATTTCTGCTTCTCCCTTTTCTCATTCCTAGTGCAAAAAAATTAAACATTCTTTAATTTTATATAAAATAATCTTTCACCATCCCTATTTAAAATTCTTTATTAACAATAATAATAAATCATATAAAATAATCCCCTGAGTTCCGAAGATTCCACTTCTGCTTTTGCACCCACCTCTCCAGCTTACCTAAATAATAAAATCTTTCAAAAATTAGTTTGAAAAAAAAAAAAATCATCAACATTTGTTGCTCACTAACATAAATAAATAAATAAATAAGCTTTAACTTCCCTAATGTACAGTCATGGAAAAAAAAAAAGTAAACACCCCCCTACTAACTCCTCAACAAATTACCGTAGAAGAAAGTTACTGGTACCGAACGATTGGAAATAAAGTCTACTTTTAAATGATGTATATAAAATTTGCTTAAGGGGTTATCTACATATTAAAACGAACCATAACTTTGTTTTTTTTCAATAGCAGTACACAATTTTTACAGCATAAATGAATTCTACACAATTTAATTAGCCTAATAACAAATTTTTATGCAATTCGTACTATAAGTTCCCGAGAAATTAATTATTTTAAAACAAGCTTATATTAAGGGCTGTATCCAAATTGAAGTTCGGCACTCGATTGTTAACCGAGAGAGCCCCCTTCTTGATCAAGGCACCTTAAGCGTCACTCAAGCAGTCAATGAAGTTTGCTAGATTACAGGACAGCGTAAGACATTTCAAAATATCTAGTCACTTCTATCATAGACGGCCCTTAAACCATAATTTTGCCGTTTTTTAAGCATAATTTGAAAACTATTTGGAAGAAAAATGTGAAATTTTGGATTTCCATAAAGCAGGACTTAATAAATCTAAATCCATCAAAAAAATTTTAGGTTACAATTCATAATTTTTTCGAATATTAATTTCATAATTCATATCATAAAATTATAAAAATTGCAAATTCAACGTATTTATGTTTGGGTATGTTAGTATTACTGCTACACAAAAAATTAGCACATTAGGAGCATAATTTCAGGAGATATGAATAAAAATATGAAAATATAATTTAACATTAGAAGCACTAAATTTTGAATGTTTATATTTCAAAAACTTATTATTCAAATTACTTGAAATTTGGTGCCTACGCATAGTTTGAACCGAAGATTTGAAATATCTCGTTAAAATTGGGTATTGCCATTGAAAAAAATGAAGTTTGGATTTGTTTTAATATGTAGATGGCCCCCTAAGCAAATTTTATATACATCATTTAAAAATAGACTTTATTTCCAATCGTTCGGTACCAATAACTTTTGTCTACGATAATAATTTGTTAAGGAGTTAGTAGAGGGTGTTTACTTTTTTTTTTTCCACGACTGTACATTTCATCTCTTCTCCCTCCCCCTACTCCCCAACATTAAAAAAATTTAAATCTTTATTTTTATACAGAAAATTCTTCTATATAAATTATCCTCCTATTCCTCAAAATTGCCACTTTCCCACTCCAGCCTAGAGATTCCAATCCTTAAAGCTTTTTAGAAAATCGGATCTGCAAAGTCTGTTGCTTAATAATAAAATATATAATCATGTACACTTTTAATTATTTTTCACACAATCAATTGATGTCATGATAATATTCTGAGCGAATATTGTGTTGGCTGGGCTGTCGTACAGATAGCTCAATTGGAAGAGTACTGGCAATTAAAGCCAAGTGTTATTAAAGTTCACTGTAATTCAAGATGTTTAACCCCTTCGCGACAAGAGCCCTTTGGTTAATTTTTAACCTTTTACTACAGGTTTTTAAAAACAGAAAATTTTCTGTAATTGAATCACAGAAATGCTCCCATTAAAGAAGGTAAACTTTACAATTAAAAATAAGTGGTGAGAATAATGAAGGATTCTGAACACCTTAAGTGGCCAAGTATACCGGTCGCTTATTCCCAAGGGCTTAAAGATGCTTTTTTGCTATTATAACCTTTAGGATTTACAATATAAAAAAATCTTAATCACTTCTGAGGTAATTAAAGACAGTGGAAAAAAAATCAAGATGGCAATGTTTTGATTGGCAAATTCTAAGCTGAGTAATTTGTGCTACAGAATGAAAAAAATATAAAGTTGTAATAATGTCCTCTTACAGATACTAAATCTTTAAGGTTTTTGATGTGTGAACTACATATGAATACAGTAGAAGATCTTTATAATGCACACCTTGGTATGAGAAGTTGTGCGTATTATAGAATTTTGCATTATATAGATCATATTTCATACATCATTAAATTTACTTCGTATACATGCTTTAAATTACATTCCTTGGAACCAGAAAATGTGCAAATTATGAAATTTTACATAATAGGTATAGATCACACATTATTAAATTACCTTAAAGATATTACCTTGAAATATAACATCCAAATATGCCTGGGCAAAATCATTATAAACAGTGGTAACTCATGACTGACAGTTTTGGGAACACTAAATGCATGGCTGGCCAATTTATTCTTTTTCACTATTTTTAATAATGAAATCTTTGCCTTATTTTTAGCAGAATTTTCTTCCATTAAATAAGGCAAAAATTTATAATAATAATAATAATAATAATAAAAAAGAAAAAAAAAAACCAACAACAAAAAACTTTTGGAAAGCATGCATTTTAGTGCTGCAAGAAAAACCTGTCATGAGCTGCTCTGATTATAACACTCATTTACAAAAAATTTTAATATAATAACAATGTTTTCATTACTCCAAAATAATGCGTTAAAGGCGATAATGTATCATATTTAGTGTTCCAAGAAATAGCAATATTTGTAAAATACATGTGCTTCTTAACTGAAAAATTCATTGTTTATATCTGAGAAATACATTACATCTTCTGCATTAAAATTTTTTAGTGGCAGGCTTTTGTGATTGAACAAGGACTGCTTGCAGAGTGCTTTTAAGGATTTTACAATATAAAATTATGGCTCTTGAACTACTATTAATCAAATACAGTAATAGGGATAAAAAAAAAAAAATCATTAGGGTCAGGTGGGGGAAAGTGGTGGTAATCTAAAAAAATGCACTTTTTTCACAATAAATGTACATATTTTTACTTTTTTTTTCAATTAATACATAATTGGAGTTTGTGACAAATATTTCTATTAAGATTTGTAAATCTGGCAACAAGTTTACTGTTGTTTATCTTCTTGTTTATATATATGTGCAGTTTGTTCTTAACACATGGTATTGATAAACTTTGTTCTTGATCCTTTCTCACTTGAAAAAATTAGTATATTTTGATACATTTCAGTAGAAGAACTTCTTAAAAACAGGTTCATGCATCAAGGTAAGAATTATTTTATTATTTCAATTTTTTATGTTTTTTTCTCTGAGGTGGGGGAAAGTGGTGGTATAGTTAGGCTTAGCTCAATGTTGTATGATGATTCAATTTTAGACTGTAGATGTGATTAATTTTTAAAAATGGGCTGTAATAAAAGTATTAATCTAAAAAAATAGGCTTTATTTATAAATTTTAATCTTAATATGATAATACAATTAAATTAAAAGTTATTTTTGGGCCCATGGGGTAAAGTGGGGGTATATTGAAAAAAACCTATTTTCTCTTTTAAATTAAGATATTTTGTTAATTCTTTTTTAGAGACATATATTGAGATTATGGCAATTATTCTTATTTTAGTTTTAGAAACTGAAAACAAGTTTAATGTTTACAAACTATCTTGTTTATGCTCATTGCATACCGTCAAAAAGTCGATGAGCTAAAATAATCGCCCAAGTGATAAAAATTAATACATTATATCACATAAAGTATTTGAATAAGTCACCATTGGGGAACTATTAGACTTTTCTTGCTATTTGGTGGTGAAGATTATATAGAGTTCAGCAATATATGCTACATACTAAGTGAACCTAATTTTGATAGCTATGGACATTATTTCTTTAATTAAATAATATCTGAATAATATTTTTTTGTGCATTTGTACCTTTAAAAATAATTAAGATACATTTATTTCAGTGTATTTTTATTTAAAAAACAATATTTACACATTTTTATTTAAATATACACTAATTTTGGAACTACCCCCACCATGGGGTAAAGTGGTGGTATCAAAACATGCTCTTTTAAAAGTATCACTGTCAGAAAACAATCGAATAAAATTGAGTGGTTATGCTTCATGTTTAATCTATATGAATCCAATGTATAGAAAATGCATCAAAAGTTTCATTAAAATAAATTTAATAGTTTGATTTTAGGGCCTTTTCTAAAAAAAGCTTGATTTTACCACCACTTTCCCCCACCTGACCCTAAATAGTTTATTTTAAAAAATTACTTGTATTTTCATCAGATATACTGATTATTACTACCATATGTTATGTGTAACATATTTATTAGAAAAGTTACAACTATTTTCATGAAGTTTTGGATTCCCCCCCCCCCCCCTGACATATTGTCAAATTTCGCGAGGTTTTTTTTTCTTGTGATGTTCCTCCCCCGACCGAGAATGGAGCGGGTTTTTTACAATCAACTGATTAATTTTGTTTTTCTTTTATTGCTACTTTTTTATGTTAGTGTGGTGATCTTTCAAATGCTATTGCACAACGAGGCGATAAACGCGCTATTCTGTAAGTGGCACGGCAACCCTCCAGTATACAGGTGGAATTGATAAAAAGAGTTTTTGTAGTCGGAATATGCGGAATGTTACAGAATAGTGACTGGTTTAATGAAAGCAGAATAAAAACTTAATATTTAATTTAAGATGCGAGTCAGATTAATATATTAATTGAAATGGTTACTGAGTAATCACTTTATTAGTTTATTATACAAAGTCTAATTATCATGACAGCTACAATGCAGCTGCTAATGAAATTTTGTGAAACCAATCTTTTCTAAATAGTAACATGTTCTGAATTGTTCTTATTTACAATTATACTTCATTACCACAAATACCATATAAGGGAGCTGGCTACTTTTATATTTTTTAAAAGTAAATTATTTAAAGCTTTCTTTTAAACATATTAACTTTAAAATTAAATAAAAACAAGTATCTTACTTTTGCAAAAAAGCTGTTTTACCTTCTTTATCTATAAACTTTAATTACTAAATAAGGAAAAGTATCATGATGAAATTTTTTACTTTTAGGAGCTCAAAACAACCAGTCAGGATAAAATGGTTCATTTTGAGCTAATCGTGATAATTTAAGTATATAAAGTAGAATTTACTATCAGTCAAAAATATGTCCAAGACTGAAATCAGTCCTGAGACTGAAGGTCTTGCACCCATGGCTGTAATCAATTAGCCTAAAAAAAATGCTTTAGGAGTTTTTTTTTTTTTTTTTTCTGTTTTTCTTTTGTTACAGAGATAAACGGCAATAAGAATTTTTTCCCCCCTTTAGGTTAAATTTTATAAAAATAAAATACTACGATGCTTTAATTTTTGAAGCTGAAAAGAGTTGTATAAAAAAAAAATAAATAAACGAAAGATGTCATTTTAAGTCAATTTTCGTTTATAATATTATTAGAAACGATTCGCAAATGAATCATTTTATAAACGGGATTGGAAATCTTAATTTTGATTTCGTCATACCTTTTATTTAAATTGTGCGTTCTTTAAAAATGAAAGATTTTGTTTAATTTCTTTAAAAGAAAACTCAAAATTAAATTAGTAATCTATCTGTATTACACTCACATATCACAAGAAATACCTATGCCACACATGAACGTTATTTTGTAAGGAAAACAGTTATAAGTATTGTTGAAAATAAAAACAATTCAGAACATTATACTAATTAGAAAGGATCGGTTGCAAAGAATGCTGTCTGGATAATTAGAAATTGTACTCACTTTCTCCCCTTGGAATACATTTCAAGATCTTTGATATTTCTTATTTCTTCAGTCAACTTCGCGTATCGCGTAGTGATACATGGCGAAGTCATATGGTGAACGCGATGAATTTTCATTTCGATACGAGAATTTTCGATAAATATCGAATTTCGATACGAGAATTTTTTTAAAAATGTGAAATATTTTCTCCTTAAAAAATGTTTACTTACTATGAATAACAATGAAATAAAATACCTATAATTACAAAATACTGCTCCATTTTAAAAAATCAGTCTAAGTATTTTAAAGCACATAATAAACTGTTTTCGTAGTTTAAAAAAAGATTTATTGCCAATATTCAGATTTTTAACTGTGACCTAAACCGCGCAAAACCGATGTGCAACGATCTGTCTGCTAGCCCATAGAATAACATGTAATCCGCGATCCTAAGAAGTCCATTTTTTCATGCGGATTATATAAAAATTAAGAGTTTTCCTAGATACTAGGTTAGTCTTATCCACTTCGTCAAAAACAGATTCATTTTATATATTAATGTTTTTTAAAAAATCTAGACCGTTTCGGAGAAAAAAAAAAAGACAAACTTACACCATCGAAATTGCTTTCAAAATGGGTTTACAGATCTGAAAATATACTGCACGTAGAATTGTAAAAAATTCAGAATAGGATTAGACTGCAGATATAAGACTGTTTTAAAAAAATCAGAACAATAGGACCTATATTTGATGAGTTATTAACAGGCGGCTTTTCGCATTTTCTTTGATGTCGAGTTAGCTGTATATATGAGTTCCGCCATCTACGAATTCTACGATACGATTTAGGCTTAAGGCTGCGTCACTCGGAATACTACCGTCTTCCATGATAATAAAACATGTCAAATCATTCTACATTTAAATGACTTTGAGAATTGAACATTTGTTAGCTTAATTTATTGAATATTTATAATCCTTAAATTAGGTTGGTTACAGAGGAGATATATTACGTATAAAGAATTTATGTATATATTAATAAAACATGTCAAATCATTCTACATTTAAATGACTGATGTGATAAAGAATTTCATTTTTTTTATTAGACAAAATTGGTAGAATCTAATGCTAGAAGTGTGTATGTGCAAAATGTTTAGCATGTAAAAAAAAACATTTTCATTAAGAAATATAGGGGCATCAAGCAATCATTAATTATGAAACAAATATTGTATTGAGCAATTATAAATTTTGGAAAAATTTCTGTAAAAAATCAGTAGCTTGTGTTTCAGATTCAGTTGTAAAAGCTCCATTCACAACTTGTATGATTTTTTGTATGTAACATCACAAAATCTCAATACCTGGAAAAGTCGAAGAAATCTGTTGCTGAGCTGAACTGAACTACAAACCTTGACGAAGAGGTAGTACTATATCCACCAAGAAGGATATACAATTGGTGCAAATGCAAACTTGAACCACAGTTTGTAAATTTTTTTTGCCTTTTCTACCGCATCTTACAGCTAATAATTGCACAAAATACTATTCATAACTAAAGCTTTATTCCACAATTTTATTTTTATAAAATCAAAAGTATTGGCTTGTTAGTACGTAATATAAAATGTTTCACTCTTCTTAGCAATTTTCCTTGTTTTTACGACTTTACCGTAGTAAAAGTGGTTGATGGCACACACTTACCTCTTATATCAAAATCAAATTATGGTTATTTAAGTGTTTGTATTTTTGCTGCTACACCTATAAAATCTGTGAATCAAATTCACTTGCAATCAATAAAACAATTTGAAATAGCTTAAACATAAGTTACAAGTAATATTTCAAACAGTAACTGTAAGTAGTTATTAGTGTGTTTAAAATCTTTGTGTGTCTTAAAAACTCATTTAAATAAGGGGTATAAAAAGAAAAAAAAAATGGTTTACTATATTTTAAATCTACCCTATATATATAAAATCCTAATGAAACGAATATATGAAACAGCTGAAATGTAACGATCCTTTGAATCAACTGATTATGTTTCACGGCGATTTCTCCTAAAATATGGAATACTTTGCGATGAAATTAACACCAAAAATCAATATTGATCCGCAGATTTCAAAACTGGTATTAGAATTTTTAAATTCGAATTAATTTTCGAAATATTAATTTTTTTTCTAATTTTATATACATTTTTCTAATGATGGCAACTCAAATTTTAATCAAACAGATATATTTTTTTTTTTCAGATTTTAGAAAAGGTTACTATTTTAAACTAATTTGGCGAGAAGTTTGGCCTCCCTTACATGTATGCTAAGAAATGTATCATGTTACTTTTATTCATAAATCAATTTGTATTTCATTATCATTTTATTTAATACAAACAGAAACATTTAAAATAAATGGCTTTCACTTCATTTTTTTTAAACGAAATGAAAAGAAAAATATTAGGCACAGATGTCATATACGCACTGGGGTACCTAATTGGCGCCAAAATGGCATTATTTTGGTTGACATGGTAACCCGGCTATTGTTGTTTATTTAATAATAAGTGTTTATTTACTTTATTTTCTTTTTTTAAATTACATAAATTGTTTTGTTCCATAGTTAATTATTTTTTTGGTTATTTTCCTTTAAAAATAAAAAAATAATAGAACATAATTAAAAAATACGGTACTACATAGTTATTCCATCGACCCATTTCGCCAAATTATACAAATTTTTATTTTAAATAACGAAAGAACAAAGAAAATGGTATAACATTAATAAATATACAAATAAAACGTCGAAATAAAAATCACTTGATGACGTAAAGACGTGTAACTTGCTTAAAGTCAAGTGAATGTGACATTTATCAACTATTATTGGCATTTAATCTTATAGTTTGGTGATAGATTTTTGTTCGACGGGATAACTAAGTAGTACCAAAAATACATATGTAACTGGTATTTGAAAGCGAGGATTTTGCCAAATTTTCGTTAAAAAAATCATGCCAAACCGGGTGCATATATGGCATCTGGCCAAATATTAAATGATATAACAAACGATGACATTTAATTTCAACTTCAAAGGAATGTTTTAATTTACCACTCGAAAAAAAAAAATGCTAACTGGCGAGTTGAAAAATAGTTATTGGCGAGATTTGCACCCGGCTAGCGTAACAGTACCAAGAATTCTTTGCGACAATGCTTTTATGTAGTATTATTTGAAAAAAAAAAAAAATTGATTTTTTTAATCGAAATGGAAAATTTTTGGCACAGATGCCACATACATTGGCGCTATTTTTTTCTGACGCCAATGTCATATACGCAACGGGTACTTAACTTGCGCCATAGTATCGTTATTTTGCTTGATTTGATAAGCCGGATGTTGTTTATGCTGTTGATCTTTTCCCCAAATTAGCGTCAGAAAAAAATCGCGCCAATATGGGGCCGTATATGATATCTGTGCCAAACTTTCTTATGAAAAGCGAAGGGATCAGAGCATATTTATTTATGGCAGTTACATGACTTGGACTATTATGATACAGATGAAATGATGGCGATAGAATAATATTTGGCGACTTATCACCTGTACCTGGCTAATATTAAAGTACCAAAATGGCACCAGGAATATAAAAAGCGAAGTGGTTCGCCTGGAACTCTTGATGATAGTCACATGACTTAGGCTATTGTTATAGAAATTGTTTTAAAATACCGGGAGACAAAGACTCTGTACACTTAATTCCTTTTATTTTTAGCTTCTTTTCAAACATTTAACCAATCCTCTTTAATCAAACACGAAAACAAACATTGGATATCTTAACAGCAACTGATTCGGCCTTAAATTTTTGAAATTGAATGGAAACCCGTTTACAGGGAGATCTGCACAGCTTTTTTCAGTATAATTCAATCTTCTATAATATTTTTTAAACCGATCAGATTAGCATGTTTTTAGATTCTGCGGTGTCTGAACGGGGATTGGTGAGCGTAGCTTGCAGGGGGAAGAGCCCCCTAGTTATTACTTGAATTCTACAATGATCCGAATAGTTAGAACATGTGTGGATTGACAGGTAGAGACTAATGAATACACAAAATACTTTCGAAATTATCATACTAAAATTTTGTTGTCTAAAAAATATCTATGGTTGTCAACCTTTCTTTTCCAGTTCAAAGATATTTTGAACCAGAAAATTTATTTAATAAATGAAATCAAATAAGTACTACAAAGAAACGAGGTACATTTTATTAAATAAGATTTCTGATTAAAAATATGTTTGAAAAAATAATCAAAGGTTGGCATGGATCTATTTAAAAATAAATTTTTCTAGTATTTAAATATTCTAGTTATTCTAGTATTTAAAAATAAATTTTTAAATACTAGAAGTGACAGAAATTCATGGTTTGCTATACTGTATTTGAGAAAACAGTAAATCTCCAGTTGAAAAATAATATTTAAATAGTATAACAATACTATAAATAAGTTTTCAAATAGACCATTAATTTTCGGGATACTCAATATCTGCACTTAAAAAAATTAAGGTATTTAGATGCTAATAATTTGAACTTCAAACTACAGCTTCTTACAGACAGTAATATATTTGTGTTTCTTAAGTCTCAAAGAATTATAAACGACAATGATAGTACCCAGTTAATGAGGGAAGGGGGGGGGGGGATTGAGATGAGACATGAATCTTGAAATGTATAAACTGGGTTATTTTCAATATGGTGATAAATATTGAATACAGTAGACTCTCTAAAATCCACACATCATCGCAGATGAATGGAACTTTCAGTTCAGATGTAGGGGCAAAATTACAGAATTTTTTAGTGTTGTATCATTCCATATATATTTTAATATGCAATTCTCGATAATATGACTGAACTCGTAGTTTTTACAAAGAAAGTATAAATTTAACCCTTAAGTTTCGGGCTTGTTGAGCAGTAGACTTGAAAACTGCCTTAAAATTTAAGAAAATTTTTGATAAACAATATTATTGGACATAAGTTTCACATCTGTGAAAATTTAAATTTTGAAAATACTAATGAATAATCATTTCACCTTAAAAATTATAAATTTTGTAAATAGTGCTGAAGTATTCAGTAATCAAATGGATATCCCCTATATAATAATTTGTAAAAATATGACCTTCAATAAACTTGGACAATAATATTATTGCAATGAAACAGCCTTTAATGACAGTATCACAAAGTCAGTGCTCAGTAAAAAAAATTCTTTACATAAAAACAGTAGTTTTCAATTTTAACAGTTTCCTAAAAAATACAGTTATAGTAACAAAAGCTTTTAACATATTTCTAAGCAACAAAAAGTATTGAACAATCCATACACAAAGATAAGATGAGCACTTCACAATACACAGGCACAAAATATTTAAAAAGCAATAACAAAAGTTTACATAAAATTTCTAAGACAATATAATTTGAATAGTAGTACACGAGTTTAGTAAATTGTCCTCTGTGTGTGTTCTGACTAAAATAAACTATACATGGATAAAAAATTAAGATACAGCAATTTGAAATATTGAAATTATAGAACAGAACAATTTATCTAGAATGATTGGGATCAGATGTATTCCAGACAACTGGCTGGGCATTAAAGCAACATCTATTTGATCAGTTTTTTAGAATATATGCGGCTGTGGCATTGTTGCTGATTTCAAATTAAATATTGTATTACTCAGATTAAAAATCAAATTCAAACAAAATCAGAGATTAATCAGTTTGGAAGGCAATTTATGGGAATTCCTAGGAAACAAAAAAATCCTCTGCATGAAAATCAAAACGTCCAATATCTACCTAAATATGCCTCTATATAAATCAAAACCGGTTTCAAAAGTGAATGTATACTAATAAAAAAAGGATATAAACAAAATAGAAAAAGTAAACAACAGCTTTTGTAGAGATCGACCTCAACTATCCAATGCAAAAAAAATTCATTTTAAAATATTGAAATGCGAACGAGATATTTAAAAAAAATTGAGTGGGAGTTTTCGCTCAAGTGATGTAGCCTCTTCAACCAAATCTCACATTCTTGTAGTGGTAAAAAGTTTGAATTAAAGTAAATGTATTAGTAATAAGGTACCTGCTTTAACAAATTAAAAACAAACATATGCTCACAACCAAAATGACAGGTGTTTGGTTAGAAATTTCTTACTTTATTACAGTAGAACCTCGATTATCCAAAGTAAATGGGACCGACCATCTTTCGGAATATTGAAATTTTTGGATAATCAAGAATTATGATAACAAGTGCTTAATAAAAATAAAGCAATAGCAAAATAGAAGCAAAAATAAATTACCTGAATTTTAATTTTGAAATTAAGTACCTTTGACACAAGGGTTTGAAAAACTGTTTTGTTACTCGCAATTTCGAGTGTCTTTGTTTTGAAGCTCTATCATGGAGTTTTTTAACATTATTAGTTCACCAGTATCACAGTCTTCCTGCTGCTCCAGCTACGCCAAATCTTTTGCAAAACATTTAAAAGCTTCAGAATTAGTAACTTGTTTGTTTTCTTCATTCCACCCCGCAGCTTACGGGAGCTCAAGTTAAATTCAAAGGAACTCTAAGAAAGGGGATCGAAAATATTTATATGCACTCGTAGTTCGTAAAGGACCGCTTGCACACAAGAAATATGATAGCTTAAAAAAAAAAAAAAAAAAAAAAAAAATTCAAAATAGATTTTGCGCACAAGGAATATGATAGTAAAAAAAGAAAACCTTTAAAAATGGATTTCGGTTGAAAGAGTTTTGGATAAAAGAGGTTCTACTGTATTTGTCCCTTTAGTTGCTTATGAGTGGAATATAATATTCACATGTAACAGGCATATTTCGCTATGTGATAATTGATTGATCAATATAACACAGAAATCTATAATAACCACAACCTTTCATGTGTGTTATCAAGATCTACTGTATAAGATGATTTTTCATTTTGTCAAAGCAGGTGACCCATTACTGGTACATTTTTCTTAAATAAATGTTGAATCGCCACTTTTATATTGAGGAAGACGTATTAATGTTATTGTTACCAAAAACATGTTTTTCAGTTCATTTAGTGATGTATTATTACTTTTTAATTTAACATACAAGTTAGCCCTTATTTTTTTTACTTTTTTCCCCCTTTAATGCAACACCAAAACAGTATAATTTATTAAAAAATTCATAAGTACAATTACACACCATAATTTGAAAATTTAGTTTAGCAGGAAAAGTTATATCCAAATATGTCGACCCTCTAACTTTTTTTTTAATTCTGCAAGTAAAAAAAAAAAAAACCAAGCAAAACTGGTGTTGTACCCGATCTCATTTGATATTTTCATAAGATTTAGATTTTAGAATACACGATTTCACTAAAAAAAAATTTCATTGAAATTATTAAATAAATGTCAAGAAAATTAATATATTTTTCTAAAGTCTACATTAAATAAAAATTGTATATCATTTTTATTCATGTATAATGAGCACACTGATTTTGGTACTGAAAAGCAACAAAAAAGTTACCTTGCGTATAATGTTCACCATACATTTTTAGTGGCAGAAAATTCAGAATTTCTTTTTTAAAATGAGACCATTTGTGCATAGGCACTCGAAGTGTGGAACTCTGTCTCTGTGGAGATGATCATTCAGAATTTCAAAGGAGATAAATGGAAGTCTCAAGTAAAGATGATACGAATTCTGAAAATACAGGCTGCATCAGAGCCAATTTCAGCAACAATAGCAGTAGCAATGACGAGTGATGCATATACCTTTGATTAATTGGGAAAATGGATGAAGGGAATTTTAAAAGTTAGCGTATTGTTTACTGGTTTAATTACCACAACAATAATCTAAGATGTATAATGTATTTCTATTTGATAAGTTTGGAGCTTATTTATTAGTCAGTTATGATAATTTAGGAAAAGAAAACATATGTAGTTTCATATAGCTATCGGAAATATGCAACCCAATTTTTTGATAAAAAAATTTTGTCAAAAATGTGTGCATTATGCATGAAGATAAACTATAGTACATCTGAATAATGGTATTAATAAAAATATTAAATAGAAAGTTAAATTTTCCTATGTAAAATCCTTTTAATAAATGCTTAGCTATGTTAAATGCAGATTTAAGGTAAAATGTATTAGTTAATGAACTTTATATTTGGCAATATGTGTGTATAGACATATACATAGTGTGTAAACAAATAAATTTATGACACTAGATCTTGATGTAATACAGTATTGGTTGAAACTTACTTGCATGTTTTAAGTGTGGTTATATAACAAAAACAAACTTTAAAACAATATTTTTTCTGTGAAAAACTTCTTAATACGAGTATAAAAAATTTAGAGTGTGTGTGGGAAAAAAAACTACAATGATATATCATAAGTACTATAAACACAGCAAAACTGAAGAACTGACAAATATTTGCACTAACTACAATTTATGTGTAGATCATTTACTTATATAAACAGGGGTGGGGAAATGCATCATTTTACTCCACCTGTGAGTGAATTTTTAGGTAGTCTTTGAAAACTGCAAACTATAGAGATAGGTGAAAACTTTTTTTTTTTTTTTTTTTTTTTTTTTAGTAGCTAGCTATATTTTTCAACTTTCCTAATTACTGTGACGTAAGCATAGTAACAAGTTCTATTTTATCTTAAACTTTCATCTCTTGTTTATATTTTTTAATTTTACATGCAAATAACAAAATGCATTATAGGAATAGTAACCAACTATTTTTGAGTTGCGTAAATTTTGTCATAAAAATTTTCAACTGTACGTTGCATTTTACTGGCTGGTGAAATAAATCCTCAGCTGGTAAAATTTTCTAGAAATTCCCCACCCCTGTATAAAGTTTTCTTAAGTACTTTAAATAACAGGATACTTAACCCATTCACACAGAATAATGAGTCAAACTTGCGGAGTATTTTGTGGCCAAAATGTGCAGTAATGACGAGTCAGACTTGTGCCTTCGTTGCAATAATTTTTTCTGCATGTTAATTAGTCTGTCTTAACAGGGTCTGTTTTAGGCAAGTTAAACTCCAACAAGAGCAGAGTTAGGCACAGTGGAGAATATTACGAGCTGATAAAAAACTTCCCACCATTTGTAGCTTTTCATATTTGTATTTAAAATATAATTATTCCCATGGCATTTTCCACCAACCAAACATAAGAAGCATCCAACAAAAGTTTGTTCAAAATACAAAAACAGGAGTGAAATCACTTGAGAATGTGAACATTATTCATTGGCTTTACATACTCCAGAATGCTTTAAAAAATATCACACTATAAACTATTAAGTACCTACAAACTTTTAAAACTGTACATATTAATGCATGTTATTTCTTTTATTTCAATCTTTAGTTTGTTTAATAAGTGTTTTTTATTTGTAAAATTAATATTAATACGTTAATTGTTTCATTTTTCTCTCTAATGCCATATCACCATATATCATCTAGCCAGCTTTTAAGCATTTTTTGGATTATTTCTACACCGCATTTCTGAGAATTTTTTGTCCATAAGATATGTAAAATGTGCAAATGGGTTAAAAACTCTCAGGACTTATAAATGCAGCGCAAAAAAAGGTCAAAATAACAAATATATATATATATATATGTGTGTGTGTGTGTGTGGTATCCATTTTTATTGTCATTTCATTCACAATATTGCGGTTTTTGTTGATGGTCGGTAATGTTTAATTAATGGTTATATATATTAGGGTGTCCCAGGAGAGGCCAAAAAAATAAAAAGTTTGAAAATGCCAAGTCTCACCTTTTAAAAATGTTCTTTCTGTCATAGTATGATATTACAAAAAAATTCAAGTCATTTCACAAAGATTTAGGGGTCCCCCAAGATAATAGAAAATAAGGAATTTATGGAAAATTTTAATTTCTAATTAATTTGCAGGATTGCAAAATTCTACCACACTTCTCTTACAAATTTTTTTATCCTAAACTTGTTTAAGAAACACTTTATTATGTTTAATAATGATCTCATTTGATGTTATATTTTTATTAAAATTTTTTATCAAAATTTATAAAATTATTATCTGAGGATCCTTTCATTTTTCTGATCATTACTCTTCTAATGTTCTTCAATCTTTATTGATCTACTGGATTTCACTAAATTAATATCATGAACTACAATATTTCAAATATTAATAATAGATGGCAGCTCCAGCAGGTGTTAAAGGAAAGTTTCATTGATTATTTATCAGTAATCTGTTTTGGATATCGATGAAGCTAATAAATATTTTGAAGAAATCTCTGAGGAAGAAGTTGTAGTTAAAATACACTTAGATGATAATACAAAGCCCATAGGAAATAAATCTAAGGTCTGCAGTCGCAGATCCGTTATTATTCCAAGAGTTTTAGATTGAACTAAAACTAGCATGATAATAGCATCTGTAATAAAGAAGGTCGCTCTTCCTAGCTTATAAAAATCCATAGTGCTTTAAAAAAAATAGTGTTCATCGGGAACTTCAATATCTTCGCCAAGAAACCGTTCAACAATTAAAAACACAGTTTAAAACGTCAAAGTCAGTTGTTCATTGAGGTGGAAAACTGTTAGCCAATTTGTCATGAAAAAGCATAGGAAATATTGATCATTTAGCGGTACTAGTTTTTTCTGTGCAAGATAAACGTACTAAGCTTCTTGGAGTTTCTAAGTTATTGTCTGAAATTGGCAAAGAAGCAGCTGATGCTGTTTTTGAGCTCTTAAAATCATAGAAATTTGAATCTCAAGTAATTGGCATGTGTTTCAATACAACCTATACAAATAGTGGAAGATTCAAAGGAGCATGTACAATTCTTGAGCAAAAAATAGGCAGAAACCTTTTGTGGATAGCATGTAGGCATCACATGTTTAAGGTTCTACTTTGTGATGCATTTAATGTGTGTTTTGGACAGTCTACTGGGTCTGAAATCTTTTTATTTAAGAGATTTCGAGAAAACTGGTTTAAGCTCAACTACCATGAACCAAAAAAGTAATCAGTACCCATCATAACAGCATCAGACAGTTAAAAATCTTTTACTCCTGATCAGGTAAAAACAGCTACAAAACTGCTTTGGGATGATTACAAAGAAATTTTAAATCTTGCATCATTAATGGTTGGATTAGACATTCAATTTAGAATTCGAAAACCAGGTGCTCTTCCCAATAGCAGAAAATTCTCCAAGTGTCTGCGACAGATCTTTCAGTGACTGAAAATAATCTGCAGGTAAAATGTTACAAATGAACCTTTAATTAATTAACCATTTACTTTTAATGTTTTTAAGCATTTTACTCATTTTTATTAATAATAATCTTAAGTTCTCTTCATTGAGCTCGCTGGATGGCAATTTATTCTTTCAAAGTATACAACAATTTAAACGGTTTGTTGTGTGTGTATATTTGCAGTCTTGGTTTACTTGCTGACCTGCTGTTGATGCTCCTCCTAATCAGGGGTGCAGAATATGTCCGATCCGGCGATCTAGGATGGGGGGAAATTTTAGCCATTTGGGGAAATTATTCAGAAAAATATCCCATGAGACGGAAAAAATTTCACTACAAATAGAATGATCCGCATGCCGACCTACACAAAATCGATCTAAGAATAATGTGTACCATATATACTCGCGCATGAATTTTGGAAAAATATTGAGAAATTTTGTAAAAAAAAAAAAAAAAAAAAAATATACCTACGGTAATACAGAATTTATGTAAGCATATAACATACTATGAAATTTTGGGGAAATTTTCATATGGATTGGGGAAAATGTTGGGCGTAAAAACATTTTCTGCACCCTTGCTCTTAATGAGGTTTCACTGATTCAAAGGTTGAAAGAATATGATGTCAAACACATAAGCAATATTGGATTAAAAACTATGTTACATCATTCATAGTATGTGAGTGGAGAATCGCAACACTTAGCTTGTTTTCAGATCTTCTTTCTGGTAAGCAAAAATCAAAGATAGTTTTGAATATTAAAAAAGAAAGGAGTTCTAATTAACATCTATTAGAAATACTTTATCTCGAATTGGATGATTTATATATTTCTAATAGTTTCTTTGAAACATCTAAAATTGAAGATTGTTTCCTCAGTGTACCATCCAAAGATTGGTCCAAAACGTCACCCTATAAAAAAGCTGCAATTTTTGCTAAAAACTTGCCTTGTGTAAATGATGTTGCTGAACAAACTGTTGTATTCATACACGACTTTAGTTGTTCAACAAAGAATGAAAAGAAAGAAGTTTTTTTTTTTTTTTTTTTTTTTTTTTTTAATAAGACGTGGAGATAGGTATGCACAAAAAGAAATTTTATAAAGAGCAATCACCAAAATCGTTTTGAAGCGTAGTAGATAAAAAATGTGTATATGTGTAAAAAAATGTGTAAATAAGTATGTGATAACATTCTTCTTCGATGGTTTTATTTACCAGTTGTAAGATAATTGTTCACCTAAGTTCACTTTTGTGAATAATTATACAAAAGGTAGAAATGGCTACAAAATCACATTCTTCTTGATTTCAGTAATATATTACATCTCTTCCTACCAGAGCAAAAACATAATTTATACAAAATTTGTTTGAAACAATATATAAGAAGCTTTAATAAATGAAAAAAATGTTTTGAAACCATTTGAACATTAATGGTTTTTAATGTAGCTAATAAAAGAATGCTGCATTTCACATTATTTTGGCCATTTTTATGCAAGTTCAATGACCTTGGGGGACTTCTAAATATTTTTTTTTAATTCTGAAACAATTCAAGGTGTTTTATATTCATAGGAAGAACATTTTTAGTGGGTGAGAGTTCACAATTTTAAAAGTTGATTTTTTTGGGACACCCTAATATATATATATGTAACGATTTCGGGAGCGTTCCGGAACCTAGAGAGGGAGTCGCGGGCCGTTCACTTTCCGGCATGGTGTCTATGGCAAGATCTGTCGTTTTTGGCGCGGGTTTTAGCTAATATCTTGGGGTTTAACTATTTTCCAGCAGAGGGCACAGTTGTGAATTTGGGAGGAACATTTCTTTAATTGGTTGGTTAGCTTTTGATTGATTGTCCAGGCTCAGATGCAAGACCTGGGCTTGGCCGGACCGGGAATCGGCTAACCACAACTGAATGAGAATATTCCGTACGTCAGCATTTTTACTCTTAAAGATTGTCCGAAAATGATATCTGAAAGTAATAAGATGTATTGCTGGGAAACAAAGTTACAAGGGGAGAAACTGGTTTTAGACATAGATTTAAATTTAGAAGAAAGAGATTTCGGATTTTAATTTAAATTTTTGGAATTTTAAAGGGTTTTTATCCTTTCATATATATATATATTTAATTTAAGGATTTTTAATTTTTTTTATACTTTTAAATTAAGTAAATAATATCAACCTTGTTACTATCAGATATTATCTGTAAACAATAAATTGTAAAGAAAAATAGCATAAAGAAAATGTAAGCACAGTAAAGCTGTTATTTTACAGGAAAAGTAAAAAATTGAATTCTTTATTTAATTCTCTTTCCTGTAGGTTAACACTAAAGTCTAAAAATTATATTTACAAAAAGAAAAAACATACAAGGACAAACATAATTAAGGATTATAAATCCTTAGTCTTCATCTACTTAAACTAATTTTTATATATATAAACTGTTTTCAGATCAGTAAAAAATGTGGTACAAATTAACCAGTTAGGATTGGTGGAAACAAGACACTTTACACCCACCACACAAATCTGATAGGCTCTCAGATTGTACATTTTTCAGGCTTTGTGTGCAATATACATTTAAATCTTTTCTGTGTATGATGATTTCTTCAGTATTTTAAAACATTTCTGACTTTAATAATTTCAAGAATTTTTATCTGTTTATCTTTCCAATTTGCTTCAAAATTTTCACTTTTGACTACAAAAACATGACTACAAAATTAATTAAACAGTGTTATTAGAATAATCTAATACAAATATAGTTACAAAATAACAATTATTTAAAGATTTGTTTTTAAGAAAATTTCTTTAAAGAAGACAAGTAAAATTTAAATATTAACTTTATGAATATTTTTATGAAAATTTAAGAAATACCTGATGCTTAGATGGTTATACGAGAAATCGCCAATCCTAACATACATATCCTTTATGGTGATTAAAAATGTTTTCACTGTAAAGATTTTCAGATTGTTTTCACTATATAGCACTGTGATAGACTGTAACCTTCAAGTATGCCTAGGTCTATAACCAGATGGGGCAGAGAGGGTTAAGCTCCTTCTTGCCCCTATAATAATAAAAAAAAATAATAACATTTGTTTTAAAGAAACAGCTCAGCTATACTGTTTCTTCCGTAAGATTTAAAAAAATAAAATTTTAAAGTCCCATCTGATTCTGTAAATTGCTTCATGTCTGTGACAGAAGATTTATTTAGAATATCATTGATCAACAATTCGACCCTTGTCAGTAGAAGTGTTGGTAGTAAAATTTTTGAAGGATCACCAATCCTTTTATAGTCCTCCCACGATAACTTAGCTGATGAGAAATGCAAGATGAATTTATTGATTTGAAATTTTGAATTGCTGAATTTTTTATTCGACTTGGTTAAGAGGTGTTAAAATCAACAGAGTGGAAAAATGTCCAAGCCATGGGTACAAGAAATTCATTCAAATCAAGACTGAAAACTTTTCAGTGTCAGGTATAACCAAATAGAAATAGGCTACAAAATATATGACTTGCATTATGGCTGAAAATTGATGTTTTACAATAAAAGAAAGTGATTGAAAATTTTTGCTGGTAAAATTGCTATAATATAAGTACTTAAAGTAGAATTTATTATCAGTTACAAATCTCTCCAGGATTGAAATCAGTCCTGAAACTGAAGTCTTCCACCCAAGAACCAGGCTTATTGACGTTACACAGCAATACTCTACCACAGATAAGAAAATGTGCCGGAGTCCTTGGCGGCGAATTTAGATTTTTATTGTTCATTCGATTTGTTTCATTGAGCTTAGTAATTTGATACCTTGCATATCTGCAATTGAATTTTAATAATAACAGGGGACTGGGTCAAAGAAATAAGTATGATTTAAGTTTACTTATGTTTCTTACACAGCCATACATTGGAGACGATAAATTTTTGACAAATTGTTCTTCCTGAAGAAGTGAATAAGGCAAAAATATTTCCCACAGTGAGTACAACGAGCAAAGGCTTCTTCTTCAGCTGACTAGATGGCACACTCAAAACAGGTTGACTTCCTTTCTTGAATTTTAAAACAGTAGTCAGTAGGGATGACATAAATTTCATTTTATCAATGTAGCCTCCTGTGGCAAATTCATACTTGAACATAGAGATGAACTTAACTGACAGTGTACAATGACGTTGTTCCTAATCACAAGGAAAATATTTAATTATTCTTACTCAAAATTTATCCCTGACACAAAGGGTTTAATGAGATTGTACGCCGTAATATTGTCTCTCACAGTAACTGTGACTTTCCGCTTATACTGACATTTCTCAAATAGAAGTTGAGCGACGTTCTTTTAATTAAACATGATGTTAACGTTAGTTCAGAAGTCCAAAACTTTATTTTTCAAGTTTCAAAATTCTCCTAATTTTGAAAGAAACTCCGTGCAATCTTTAAATAAAATGAGGAAAATTCAGTTTAAAATTGAATAGTAGCATGGATTGGCTCAAGCAAGTTAAACCCGGATCAGAGCAGAACTAAGCATGCTGGATAATATTATCAGCTGATTAAAAACTTTGAAATTTAAAAACAAAAACATATTTTCTTCAGAGTCCAAACTTAAAATGTAGAACATAGAACAACACAAGAAAAAACAATCATAATTTAAAATAGTAACATTATGTTACAGAAGAAACTTAAGGTTTTATAAATAAGGCAGAGCTAAAGTCACATACCACCTTCTATAACATTACATTCCAGCAAAATAAATGAAAAAACGCTAATGCATTATGTTCACCACACATTTATCAAAATTTATAAATAATCCAAGTTGCCAAAAATAAAACTAGCAGAAAACCCCTTTGCACGCAAAAGTTACTGAAAAACTGATAAGGGAAAAGAATCGGCAATGTGTGGATGCAAAGCATTTTCTCATAACTCGGGGGGGGGGGGGGGGGTGATATTGACAAGATGAACAAAATTAGATGAGAACTTCATAACTTGTGAAAATCTGCCTGTCATATAGCATAACAATTTATCTGCAGATACAATATCTTTTAACCATAATAATACATTCATATAGTAGTTACCACCAACATATGGCAGTGTAAAATCTATAAGTAAATTTAAATCATACTTATTTCTTAGAAGTCAGCTGTTTTTCAATGAATGAAATTATGAACTTTGACCTGGCCCTCTATCATTAGTAAAACTCAACAGCAGAAATGCAAGGCATCACATTACTAAACTCAATGAGATGAATCAAATGAGCTACAAAAATCAAAATTTGCCGCCAAGGACTGTGGTAATTTTACTTGTGAGATACCTGGACAATGTCCAGCTTAGTACTTTTTACTCTTACTCGTTGTCAAGGCTGCAACCACAGCACATGATGGAATATTTTCATGAGCTACCAACCTTGGGACAAAACAAAACATAATCCAGCCTTGATGAAATTGAATATACACATATATAATTTGTAAAAATTTTTGGATGCCTATTTTTATTGAGTTTATTCATTAATTAAGATGACAATCATCATTAAGAACTAGCTTAATCTAGTTTTTAATAATTTTTTTTGCATCACTTGAGTCTGTTAGATACTTTACCAGTACCATAATAAACTCTTTCAAGGTCATTGGCCAAATTATTGTGGAAGGACTATATGAGTGGCTCACAACTGTAGTAGACCAAGTCCATTTTGAAAAAAAAAAAAAAAAAAAATGAGATAGTCCATTTAGAAGGCGCATAAAATCTGTTTTATCCACTCCCACAGTAAATCAAGTGTCTGTAACCAGATGACATACAATATGAGAAAGTATGTGAAAACAGACTTGGTTCACTGTGGGAGTGGATAAAACAGATTTTATGCACTTTTTAAATAGACTATCTCATTTTTTTTTTTTTTTTTCAAAATGGACTTGGTCTACTATTGTGAGCTAGCTCCTCATATCATATATCTCTGGGATTTACTATGTATGGACCAAGAATCATTTCGGTCTCAACTTCAAATTGGTATAAAACTGAGGTGTCTGAATAGCTAGATCACCATTCATAACCTAGAGATTTCTACCTTTCCTATCATAGATTATATTTTGGCCCGAATCTTCTTATGTTCTTTGCTTCTTATCTAATAATTTTTCTTCGTTCTTGGAACTTGCGAAAAATCACTTTGATCATATTAAATGTCATTACAACCTTAAAGAAAGAAAAAAAAAAACAGAACGAAACTGTAAACAATATCACAGATACATGCAAACTCTGTTTTCTTTAAAATCAAGTTGTAATATTTACAAAATTCATTACATTTTGGCACATTAAAAATTTCTGGTAAAATGTTATCCATAATCTTACAGGCATTAAAAAATTTTATTTAGTTTTGCTATGTAATAAAAATGACATTAAAAAGTTACACAAAGAATGAAATAGTATTAAGATAAATGTTGCAAAGGGACATTAACTTTAAGTTAACATGAAGGATTATAGAAAAAACTTTTAGATAAAAATTCTATCTAATCTTCGAGCACATTTCACAGTCTTGATTAAAGATTTTTTCTTTTTTTTTCCCCATTTAACAACGTAAACGCTTTATAATGTATTCATAAACTCATTTTCTTTCTCATTGTTTGAAAATTTCAGATATTTATATTCAGGTACTTAAGAATTGAGCAACATTATCTGTTTGCCCATAAATTAGATACATCTTGAGTCACAATTAGAGATGTAAATTTTCCAAAAAATTTGAAGTGGCAGAAAACCCCCGTTTTTTTTCTGGAAAAATTGATTTCTCATAAATGTTTCTCAAAAATAAGTTAAATTTTCTTTAAAAATATAAAATAATAAACTTTTAATATTTATGCCAATAAAAAAAATGATTTTCCCTTTACATGAATATATTATAAAAAAAGAGAGAGAGAGAGAGAAAACAAGCCAGATTTTAAAATTTTATCCTTTCAGTCAGAAAATTCTGATAGCTTTCCTTGCTTAACACCAGGGGCGTAGCTACAGATATTTTTTCGGGGGGGAGAGTTCGAAAATTTCCCAACTTGAAACAAATTCCTCCAACTTTCAACTAAAGTGATATGCACAAAGTGTGTAATAATGATAATGAAGTTTATGCATAAAAAATTCCTTTCCAAAGAAAAATTTTGAAACTAGAAACATAAAAATTCTAATTATTGGTTTGTTTAATAAACAAACAAACACGCGTTTTACTTTCTTCTGTCTTCACAAGACGAAAGTATTGAATTCGTAAAAAAATTCTACAACTGGTT
Organism: Maratus speciosus; assembly: GCA_963932465.1. Classification (NCBI taxonomy): domain Eukaryota; kingdom Metazoa; phylum Arthropoda; class Arachnida; order Araneae; family Salticidae; genus Maratus; species Maratus speciosus. The sequence goes on along the minus strand of OZ010800.1, from coordinate 251,180,986 downwards.
TTCGACGGTTTGATACGTTTTAGAAGGTCCTGAACATAATTTGACTGTTTTTAGAAAATGTCTGTCTGTGTGAATGTGACACAAATTTTGTGGGTGCTCTATCTCAAGAACTAATTCGTGGAATTTTATAAAACTTTAGATTCAGTTATACTTTGATAAAAATTAATGCTGATTAGTTTTTGGTGTAAATTACCCAAAAGGTGGCGTTGCTATGCTGTATTTTTCACGATTTACATGATTTTAGCGATAGTTATATCTCAAAAACTGTTGCACAGAATTTGATCAAATTTCATATTCTGTTAAACCTTGACATAATTTAGTGCTTATTACGGTTTTGTATATATCTGTGGCACTGCTGTGCAGTATTTTTCACGATTTTCGCGTTAGCTATATCGGGAAAACTAATGCACGGAAATTTAGTCAAACTTCATATTCGGTTACACTTCCTTATTGGGCTTGGGTGTATACTGTCCAAAGGTATCACTTTTGAGCTCTTTGGGTTTCGAATTTTGGTTGCAGACATCTAAGAGCACGGGTGTCGAAATTCAATGATTTGTTTGAAAAATGCGATGCTTCTATCTCCTTTTTAAATGCACACAATTAAACGAATTATAAATTAAATGCACATAACTAAACCTTTAGAATTCATTATTATGGGCATAGAATTGTTATTTAATTTTAACATTGTGATTGCAAATTTTGAAGTATTAACATGTATGGGATAGAATAAGGTTTTAGGATTGGCACATCCAAATTGTTTTCATTTAACATAAATTCTTTTGGTCTTCAAAAAATTTAACCCTGATGAAGCTAACCTAACATCAACCAGTTTAATAAAATCCACTATTTCACTTTCACATTTTAAAAGCATTAGGCTGTCAAATCTGTCAGACCTCATTGTAGCTTGCAATATATATTTTTAAATTTTTATTTGACTAAAGATTCTTTCATTAGATGCAACGCCAAAAAGATAAGCTGGTGTCAATGTTAAGGTACGAGTATATAGTTTGACAGTATGACCCAAATAGTCTTTGAATTTCACGGCATGAGTAAAAGGTTTGTTAAGTGAGTTTTGGTTTATTTCTATTTGACTCTGCAAGTCATGTACATCCGGTTTCTCATATCCAGGTGGAAACATTATTAACTTTTCTAAGTTAGTGATACTGAAATTTGCCTTGCACAATTGTAATTTAAATATGCAATGTATTGGTGCAATATTCTCCTGATATAGGAAACATTGTCATTTAAGCCCATTACTAAATTGCCGCAATTTTCTTGTATTTCTTATAACTCTTCCCTGTAAAACTTATGTGTATCAATGTCCATTACTATGCTATTATTTTTATCTATTCCATTTGGTGAAACCGTTTTCCCACGGTGCTTTCAGAAGTCAGCTTCTTCAATCACTACCTAATATTCATAATCGTTTATGAACTTGTCTATAAGGAAATCTTTATTTCTTCAAAATGTTATTCAAGTGCAACCTGTCAGTGTTTATGTCAACCTGTATGTCGATTTTTTTCTTCAGTTGATGGACTGCTTTCATGGTCATATTTCTGTTCCAAATTCAAATCATCCACATTTTTACCTTTTTCATCCTCGAATGGATTTTTAGATGCTCCAAAATCTTGCACGAAAACTTTTTTTCTATTATGAAGGGTTCTTTCGTGCTAAGATTTATAGTAATTTTTTAGAACAGCTTTAAACACACAACACTGGACTTTTGGTTTAAAATTTCATAAGCACCTATAAATATAAATGAACAGGACATATATATATATTTCTGCACACAAATAAAGGTAAAATGTGGCAAATTTATCTAAACTAACGACTTCTTACATTCACATTTGCTCATATAATGCTTTTGTCTTGACAGCAAAGGGTTAACTAATTTTCGGAGCAAAATAATCACGAGAATGAGTAAAATATTGTCCAAAAATCGCAAAATTAGTGCAATTTGTGAAAACTCATCAAATCTTCTTGTCCAGCTGTGTTTCAAGTAGGTGACTACATTCCTATCTGTTGTGCTACAAGTGATCTCCAATTTTCAAAAGAAGCTGCAATCCCTTTGGATTAAAATAGCTGGATTCTCTTTTAGGAGGGGAAAGGGAGGAAGGGTGAAATTTTTGAGAAAGGTACAAAGTTTTGAAGGAAATAAAGGAACTGGATAGTCAGCTGTTGGTGGATAGGAGAAGAAAAATTTAGATGTATAATATTTTTGTAGATCTGAAAAATACAATGATAGATTGAGTGTGGCTCATTTCTTTTTGTATTTCTTTTGATAATTTAACTTGCTTACTGTTACAGTACTTAGTCAGAAACATAATCACCAAAACAATAAAAAATTCATAATGTCTCAAAAATCCAGAATTTCCCAACTCTAAGCTCAAATTTCCCAACTTCACAAATATTGGGGGGGGAGGCTCCCCCCCATACCCCCCCCCATGGCGACGCCCCTGCTTAACACAAGTGTTTGTAATATATCATGTGTCTGTTGAAATAATTTTTCAATAGCATTTGTTTAATTATATCAGTAGAGCTAATTAAAAAAAAAAAAAAATCTTAAATTTCAATCAGTATCATTGCAGTTTGAATATTGTACATCCCCCATCTACATGGTACTGGTTTTCAAATGTATAAAGGATGCCAGTTTAAAAGAAACAAATTATTGTAGTTCTGGTATTCTTATAAATACTATTATTTTCAAATCTTCTATTGTTTAAAAATTAGTATTATTTTAAAATATTACATTTTCCCCGCTTACAGTTATAATTTTCATTTCCTGTATATTTAGTTTTGATACAGCTTTCCAGTCTAAACCCAAACTATGTTTTAGTAAGTTTTAGATTTTTAATATTGAAAGTGGTATATATTTTTTTTATGAAACTTTTAAAACAGGTGGATTATAGGTTTAAAAATTGTTTTCAACTAGATTTTTCACAGAGATTTGCTTACAATTTCTTTGCAAAGTTTGTATGGATTTATATTTTTTTAAAATACATTTTAGACAATTCTGAGAATCCATATTTGAGGAAAAGAAAAAAAAAAATTCAATTGCATGTTATTAACAGAAGAAATTTTTCTGAGAATAGTGAAAAATTACAGCTGTGTGAATAAAAATAAATGCACGTTTCAAATTTTACATTAAATTTTCCATCTTACCATTTTCATCAGTTGATATAATATTGAAATAATTTTGCACTTGAATTTTCATTTTTAACATGAGAAGTTGCATTTAATTATTTAACCAGGGATTTGTTTGGATTTTATTTATTTTTTTTTTTCACACGATCATGTTTTTGTGAGATTGTAAACTTTTGTAAAATGTGGGAATGAAATGTAAAAAATTGCAAATTTGTAAAAAATGTAATCAGAATTTTGTAAATTAGAAATTATCATATTTAAATTCTTATTTAGACAATGGTCTTTTGTACATATATACAGCTAGATAATAGATTCATTGGTGATTGCAGTTATTATACAACAGGGTTTTTTTTTTTTTTTTCTAAATTCATTACACTTATGAAGGATTTAATTTGGAGATTGGAAAAAAATTCTGAAATGTCAATTTTTAAAAGAAAGAATTTTGTTTTAAAGTGAAAAAACTGTTAAGGGTGTATTCGGAAAAATATTTTTTCACCCTCAACAGCTCGAAATTTTCTGAGACATTTTCAGACTCATTTTTAAAAGTAAAAACATGAAACTTGCTGGTGTGACTTCTGAAGACATGTTTAACATGCCGTGAGATTTCATTTTCAGCTCAATTAATTAGAATTTGATTTTTAAACAATTATTTTCTCAGTATGACCATTTTTTTCATTCCCAGAACGCCCGCTTCGGAAAATTCGGTTCAAAACGCCCACTTTGACAGCGTTTTTTACAGTATTTTCTGCATTTATCAAAAAATTAAGAAGCACGGCACATTATATAGTTTCTAAATAAGAGAATTTCCTAGTTTTATGCGTTTGAGAGCAAAAATGAATTTTAAAATGAATCAGAAAATAAGCAGTTTGGATCGGAATACACCCTTAAGGATCCTGTAAGGGACTCAAGAACCCAAGTTCTTTCTAAAGAGATCCCTGCTTACAGATACAATTTTCCATGAGGTTTTCAGGCGGGACACTAAATATGAAAAATAAATAAATAAAAGTATCAGAATGTAGCAATTACGAAATTTTGACTACATTATTCTATAAATGAAATTTCAATTTTTCCAATTTAGAAAAATAGTCCTTCAGAAAAAAACTGAAAAACGGGTTTTTCCCCCAAATTTTCAGTTTTTTTTTTTTTTTTTCTGAGCATTCCCATCTCTAGTCACAATGCAACCTACAGCTACTAAACAACTATCATTCCATCAGTATCATATCCAAAAACAATTAGTTCAAAGTAACAATATTTTCTTCTTTGAATTTCTCACAGTCTGAGTAACAATAATGCATGCAAATTTTATGAAAACTTAAAAAAACCAAAATTTGCAATGTAATATTGTAAAAAGATCATGTTGAAGGGAAAAAAAAAACAGATTTTTCAACAATTTCAGCATAGGTACCTTTATATGTTACAAATCCACTGCAAAAAGAATTTTACAAAAATAACAATCAGAACAAAAGTTATCACTAAAAATATCTTGCATAACACACTATCACTAAAAATATCTTGCTGTTATGCTATATAAAGTTAACTTTGAAACCGTTTTTCTAAAAATTGATTTTTTAGCATTGCATGCACTCTTAGCTGTTATTTAAAAACTAATTATCATAGAATCTTGCATATTACAGTACACTCCCTCAAATCCGGGCAGCTTGGGACCAGAGGTTGTGCAGATTTTAGAATTTCGCAGATTTTAGGTCATTGCTTTGTTTACATTTTTTAAACAGTAATTTGAATGTAATAATGCAATGAAAATTATAACGAATGCATGCAATATGGTAAAATATTAAAATAATTATGTAAATAAACTACAATGATTAAAAGTAAGATAATTTTGAAAATGATTAAATTATTAAAAGTAAAGGTCAAGTAATGACCAATAGTGTATAATTAAATATGCATAAATAAAGATAAGTTACATTTTCCTTGAATTATTCAATGAAACTTTCTTCATAAAGGTAACCTATTAATTCACATCAAAATCATAATGTAAAAAAGTTTGATTTTAAAAAGCTATTTCAGTCACCTGTAAAGATCTGCTCACTAATGCTAATCCTATGGAAGAAAATTTTAAAGATATCTTGTTTGCATTTCAGTATTCTTAAACAATTCTTTTTGTGTTGGCTAGTTGAGATCGATCTGTACAAAGTGCATTTTTTACTTTTTCAATTTTGTTTACAGATTATTTTTAATTAGGATACTTTTCATTTTCAGAACCGGTTTCGAAGGTGAAAGCATCCTATTGAAAAAGTAAAAAAAGGGCAGATGTAGAGATCGATCTCAGCTAACGAATGAAAAAAAAATCATTTATATATATTAAAATGCAAAGGAGATATCTTAAAAAATTTCTTCCATAGGATTAGCATTAGCAAGCAAGTCTTTCCAGATGACTGAAATAGTCTCTTAATACATAAATATTTTTGGTAAAAAGATTGTGATTACCAGTGATATCAGCAATAGTTTGATTTTTTTTCAGAAATAAATTTATACTTCCTTCATGAAAAACCACGAGTTCAATCGTATTATTGAGAATTGCATATTAAAATACATATGGAATCATAAAACTAAAAAATTCTGTAATTTTGCTCCTATATCTGAACTGAAAGCTGCATTGTTTGCATCTGTGATAATGTGCAGATTTGGGAGAGTCTACTGTACTAGTTTGTGTAATTTTATGCTGAAACTAAATTTAGTCTGATTTTTGTCACAGAAAATTGTGTATACTGAAAAATTAAATATAAACTTCTTGGTAAATTTAGTGAATATGATTATAAAAGCCATTAATTATGCTAATGAATTTGAATAAACTTTCAAATTTAGGTTCAATGTAAAATATAGTAGTATAAATTTTTATGCAAAATATTAATCACACATATGCAGTAGAGTTTTTTAAATCTTGAGTGCAAAATGCATATTCTTAGTGTTGGCAAGTTTTTGACAGCATGACGATCTTATCCGTCATGTCAAAACCCCCTTTTCGACAACGACTGTCAAAAACCTAAAACTGAGTCCAAAAACTGTTTAAAATTACTTTTACAAAAATGAATTTACAATTTTTCATAATTTTTAGTTTTACACATTTAAGTAAACTTTTTAACACTTTTAGACATTAAAAACCACATAGGATCCTGTAGAAAACTCAAAACATGATATTGGTTCAACAAGTTGCTTAGAAAATATTTGTAAGCTGTAAATATAGAATAAAAAAATAATTAAAAGTATCATTACATTAAAAATGTAAACTAATCAAACTATTAAATACTTTACTTTTTTAAAATGAAAGTACATGGTGAAAATACTTGCACAATTTAATGTATGAAATTACATTTAAATAATATATATAATTTTTATATTGTTTTAATGTTAGTCTTATTTTCTCCACAGAGCATGCAGTAGCAAAACACTACTTTTGATGCCTTTTGTATTCCAAGTTTCTTTCGCAATTTGGAGTGGATAAATATAAAATTTGAAAATATCCGCTCAATTAATGATGAACTGCATGGTCTGGAATACAAAAGCACCATGAGCTGTATGAATTCACTTGGTATACTTTTTTTTTTCAAGCCTTTCCACCATACTGTTGCTGGAACACTATGAATTAAGCTTCAAAAGCAATGACAAATCTTAGAAATTTTGGCTTTATTTCAAGCAGCCATGTTGAGCTGTTTCCGTCTGTTCATCATTTTCAAACTTGAAATACAGTAGACTCCCTCAAATCCACACAGCTTGGGACCAGTGGTTGTGCAGATTTTAGAATTTTGCGGATTTCTGGTCATTGATTTGTTTACATTTTTGAAACATTAATTTGATTGGTAGTTAAGCAAGGGAAATTATAATGAATACTTACAATAAAATGAAGCATTAAAATAAGTAAAATATTAAAATAATTTATTAGTTTAAAAGTAAGTAATTAAAATAATTAAGTAGAATAAAAATTTAGAAAAATATAAATTATTACAGATGACATCGATTCCAAACGTTCTATGCTGCCATCTAGTGGTAAAGCAATTGTAAGATCGATACTCATTGCTCGTTCTTAGCACTATGTGAACGGTTTTACATACGGGGAACAACAAGGCTTAACAATGTTTACGAAGTAAACATCCCAGAAATAAATTAAATAAAGCGTATTTAAAGTTAAAGACTGCCGAGAAAAAGGTAAGTAAATTATATATTTAAATAAATAAAGATGAATAAAAGTAAAATATTAATGTAACTGTAGTTAAATATAATATGTATAAAGTAAACAAGCGGCCGGTATTTCAAACTAGTGATGACATAAGAAATAGGGAAAGAAGCAAGGAAAACAGTGTTAATGCTATTATTAGTATATATAGCTTATTGCACTCTCTGTAACTGTTTTCACTGTTATTTAGAGTCTTGAATGCTTTTCTTATACTGCTTTGTATGTTTAGAAATAAATTTGTCTATAATTAAAAAAAAAAAAATTCTGCGAACAATAATTTAAAAATAGCATTCCGGTTCGTGGATTTTTCCATTTTGAATCTTTGTTTTTTTGATATAGATATGCTAATTTATATCAAATCAAAAGTAATGTAAATTTATTTAGTAATAAATCAGCTGTAATAGCCAAAAGAGAATGATTAACAAAAAATTTAGTAAAAAAAACATTGCGGTAGTCGCTGATTTCGGCACCATCTTGAATTTTGTTCCTGCAACTTAACTGTAAATTTCATTGTTTACATCTTAAAAAATAAGCGGATTTAAGGGAGTCCACTGTATTATGCTCAAAGAAAGAGAGAGAGAAAAAAAGGACTATTTTATATATATTATATCAACTCGGTTTATGGCATCAGATGCCACCATCTGAAGAATCTACAATAGTCTTTTTCCATTATTTCCATTCCTCCTCCACACCTCTATCCTTCAATGCTTTTATAATATCGTCCATCCAGATCTTTCACATAACTTTATTTGGTACTTCTTAGTTATCCCGTCGACCAAATTACTGTCTCCAAATTGTAAGATTAAATGCCAATAATGGTTGATCGTAAATGTCACATTCATGTGACAAAACCTGTTTACGTCATCAAATGATTTTTATTTTGATGTTTTATTTGTATTTTTATTAATGTTATACTAATTTATTTGTTTTTTCTTTATTTAAAATAAAAATTATGTCAATTTGTATAATTTGGCGAGTGGTTTGTCAATTTATATGATTTGACGAAATTGGCCGCCGGGCTAACTAAGAAGTACCTTTTATATTTATAATGTATAAAAATAAAATTTAACATAAATAAATAGTTATAAATAATTAAACTGAAACTAACATAACAAAACGAAAATATGTATGTGTAAACAGTAAAAATAACAAATCACCATCTTTTAAGTTATTGATATAAAGAACGTTTAAGTAACATTTGTGTTGTGATTGTGGTTTACATCTAATGTTTATGCACAAAAACAATCATTTAGAATCATTAAAAATCTAGGTAACTTATGATCAGTCATTGAATAGCTTTACACAAGATTTTTTTTTAGCATAAATTAGATTGCTATTTCTTTTTATAATAAACTTAGGGTTTAATCTAGAGCTAGTCAAATAGCCAAAAAGCTAACTGAAAGTGCTTTTTGCCCCCAAAGCATTTAGTGCATTAGCCAAATAGCGACAGCCAAAGAAATATGCTATATCATTCCCATTTTGTTGTTCCACATTTCTTAAACCTGCTGCCATCGCACAAAAACAGAAAATAAAATCCTTATATTGCATCTGCACTGCGGCAACACTTCAAAATTTGTCTTGTGCTCTGTATGCAAGCATCTTCAAACAGTGTGACATCATTTGCATCAGACACAACTCCAGCATATGGCGAAAATGAAAGTCGCAGATCGTATAAGTATGGGATATGATGTGTACTAGCTTTGAATCATCCATGGTTCAACTTAGGGATTGACCGAATACCGAATAGTCGATTTGGCATGTAAACCGAATATTCGGCTTCGGCCGAATACTTAAAAGTGTTCAGCTGAATAATTGCAGATATTTTCTTAGAAGTAGAAGAATTCTCTTTTACTTAGAAGTAGAATAGGCTAAACGATGAGTTTCAATATTATGTGCATGAGTTCAGAGTTCAGCTACACTACAAAAAACAAGTCAAAGGCCATTTTTAATTTAAAAACAACAACAACAACTTTTCCCTTCCTAAAATAGTCTATATGGGGGTGAAATCAGAACAACTGTTTACGATAGAGAAAAAAAATATATAAGGAAGATGGGTATCTTTCCCTTATCATTTAATTTTAATTATTTCTACATCAGTTTTTTTAATTTAAATTTATTTAATGTGTATTTTTTTTACATATACCTCAAAGAAGTATATCAGAATTCATCTCTATATATCTAAGGTTTATATTAAAGAAAACACACAAATCAAATAAGTATACTCCTATACCTATCCTATAGCTTTTATAACCATTAAATTAAAATCGCTCAAATTTGTTATCTTCATCACCACAATGTTAAAATATTAATCAAAATGTAATTATATGTATCAATAATTTGACAGAAAATAGTTAAATGTACAAATTGATATGATACTTTTTGTATTTGAGAACATTCCTATTCAACATGTTTATAATTAGACTTAGGCAATCAGTAAATTAGCTTAATGACAACATTGTTTCTTTTTATTTGAATGAACTTTTGTTTTTCTGGCAATCCTTATCCTTATTAATAGCCTGTATAATTCAGCACTTTCATAGGTTAATTTGGACTAGTGATAAAATAATAATAAATAAGTAATGCGTTAATGAATTTGTGAGTGGAAAGAAGTCATTAAATTTTTTTGTATTATTAGATTTAAGAATAAAACTGTAACTGAATTAAATTATTAAGAATTAAATTTTTACCAAAGTTTATTAAAAAAGCTAACATATGCAAAAATGTGTATTAAAAATTTTTAAGTATTTGGTTGCCGAATACCGAATATTCGGCATACACTTTGACCGAAGCTTCGGTATTTGGTAAAATTGCTGCTTCGGTCAATCTCTACTTCAGATGCATGTCGTATAAACTTTTCAGACTTGAATTTATGCAGGTTCTGGCTACAATGTGTAAAGAAATGAAACTAACTTATTGCATTTTTTTTTTTTTTTTTTCCCCACAAAAATGGCATTACTGGCATGTTTCCCAATGTGACTTCTTTGTATGAATTTGTAGCATCACTTTTGTTGTCTACAGCAGACTGTGAAGGTGGATTTAGTCTCATGAATATAACAAAAACTGACTCGAGAAACAAACTGACAATCAAGAATTTAAGTGACTTAATGATAATGAAGGGAAATTTTGAAAAGAATTTCCATTAAAAAAAGCATTTGCTGTGTGGTATACAGCCAAATCTCGAAGGGTTAATCTTACAGAGTGATGTATTTGTTTGTATATTGCATAACTAAAAATAATACTTATGTATATAGAAATTTTGTATAAATAAAACTTATTTTTTCCTTGGCTAAAGCTATTTTTATTTGGCTAGAAGTTATTGGTTGCAATTAGCCAAAAAGTTAAAATCCCCTTTTCCTAGATTAAACCCTAACTGAACACTTAATAGTAATAAAGTTATCCTAATACTTTGAAAAAGGAAATTAATACTAGTTTCAATATTTTTAAGCATTTTTTCTAGCATGACAATTGACAAATAATTTTAATTATGATTTATAATTTTATTACAACTTAATTATAGTATATAACAAAATAAAAATTATTACTTAATCAGTTTTTAGCTTAATATAAAATTTCACTAATGACTGCCAAAAAAATGTGTATAAGGTTTTTGACACGTCATTTCAAAAAACCCAACCCTGCATATTTTAGTATTCATATTTTTAAAAAGCCATTTTTATAGTTACGATTTAATTAAATAATATTGCTAAATATATATATTTGTATGATTTTTTTTTCAAACCATAAGACAGCGTGAAAGTACAGATTTTTTTTTTTTTTTTAATTTTATCCATTGGTTTTAAAACTACAGAATTTTACATACTGCTTTAAATATGGTTATTTTCTGTCTACTCGAACATGAACTCCACAATTAAAAACAGGGTTGGCACAGTTTAAACCAATTGGTTTTTTTGTCGAAAAAACCATTTGGTTTTTTTAGAAAAAATCTAATATTTTCTCTTTTTTGTAATTTAATTGTTTTAAATTATTGATAGAAGTAATTTCTACTTTTAACACTTCATCTCAGCCGTCAACATGAGACATAATGAGCCTAGGTCATGTTTTTATGCATGTAGAATGAAAATTAGCATGTGCTGATGAACATAACTGGTATCCTAAAGATTTTTCTTAAAATGTGAAATTAGAAAAGATAAAATAGATAAATAATATTCAATATTTAGCATAAAATATTTTCATTTAAAAAATGCAGATTATTTACAGCAGTTAATAACAAAATACAATGATCTTTAAGATTTTGGTTAAGTTGTAAAAGAAAATTTTCTGGATTGGGATTGGGGAAGATTATCCTTAAAGAATTTAAAAGAGTAAGCTAAGCTATCAAATTGAATAACACAGCTTGCAAAAATTGAGTGCTAGTTATAGCATTTCAATAATACCAATCAATCTTTTCTGTTAGTTGCTGAATCTAATGGCCAAAAATGTTGACTTGGACACTTGGAGTTATCACTCAGAAAACAAAATAACCAGAAGTATTTGGATATTAAAAAAATAATAATAATAACAACCACAGAATAATATATTATATTCATGAAACTGCATCAAGTGTTTATTGATTGATTATTATATTGTTAATCAAAGGATTCTTCATACGATTTTCAAGGTACAGTAAAGGATCTATTATCCGGCGTCCCGATATTCGGAACGCTAAACGATCCAAAACCGAAACTTAGTGAAAGCTTTCATTTCATAAAAATTTGCAGGGTTTTTTTTTTTTTTTTTCATATTTTATTGAAGAGTTAACATGCTTTATAAATCGATATTTTGAATAGTTTAAACTTTTTCTCATACACCTCAAGGTACCATAATATCCCATTAATCTCCCCCACCCCACCCCACCCCAAATGCGGCAAAAAATCATAAAGTAATCGGAGAGGCCGCTTACAGGGATTAAAAGTGGCTATCGAAATCTATCGCCTGTTGAAATCCGAAAATGTTTATAAGAATAGTCCAAAGCCTCCCCTGATATTCAGATTTTTCTTTTTCTGTTAACCGAGATAATTAAAAAACAGAACTTAAAAAGCATGCGCTCCTTGCGATCCCACTTATGATGCTCCCGTGAAAGATAAGAATTGAATGTACGCAATAGTCGGACATAATTTCTCTTTTCAATCATTTTTATGACTTCGCATCGGCATAACCTTTAGAAATATGGGGAAACTAACTACATATTCTTAAATTTCGTATTTTTCTGTTTCAAACACTAAAATCCATTATAAAAAATTTTAATTTTAACCTTTTGAAAAAAAATATTTTCGAAACATCACTTAGAATTTGAACGTGTTTTCCGCGATCGAAAATCTGTTTGCAATCTCCGATCTTTGACGTCATCTAAAGGTGCACCCGCAATTCGGCCAATTACGAGAATGAGAGAAACGTTTGTTTTACTGTGATCAGCTGCATCCATCCATGGAACAGTAGAAAAGCTGAGATTGGATAAGACAAAAAGGTGATACGGCGCTTGGCACGATTTTTTTTTTGTTTGTTTGTTTGGGAAGAGGGGGGGGGGGGGGGGGTGCTTTTGCGGGATTTTTTTTTTAAAATATCAAATTTGTTTATAAAATAGGGGAGGGTGGGTTAATGGAATATTACAGTAATTATGCATTTCTTTATCTCCGTGAATTTGCAGAAATCTGCATTTTAAGTGTTGATGATTTTGCCTCTTGTATTTTTCTGTCCGCTTTCCATGCGATAAATTCGTAAACAAAACAAAAATAAATAAAAAGTCAACTTTCAATATATTCCCCTCCCGCCCTCCCCAATTACTGGATGAAGATGCAGTTCAAGTTTGTTTCAATATAGACAATAATGCTCCACTTAGTCATTAGATGACATATAGTGAAATTTGTGAAATGATGACTAAAGATGCATCTAATGATAGTTGTGATGATGATGACAAAAATGAGGAGGTAGAAAAAATATCTGATGAACAAATGATATTTTACACTCAACAATTAATTCAAGGCATGGAACAAAGAAGTTATTTCCATGAACAACAAATAATGTCTTTATATAAAATTTAAGACCAGCTTGTAAAAGAGAAACGTTACAAGCAGCCAACTTTAAAAGGATTTTTTCAAAAAATTAATTCCCAAGCATCTGCATCTGAACCCCAAAACTCAATTTTATTTTTGATCTTGTTCATTTGTAAGTTTTATTATAATTTAAAATTATTACTTAACTTTTTTTTTTTTTTTTTTGTAAATAAAAATTAAACTTTTCCTTAATTGTGTTTTATTGAATTAATTCAACAAATGTGTAATACAGTATTTTTAATATTATTTATGCTAACCTGCATTTAATATTTATGTACATTAGAAAATATTTGTAATAGTGTTCCGAATTACGGAAAAACCCCTTATCTGGAATGCCCCAGGTCCCAAGGATTCTGGATAACGGATCCTATACTGTATCAATGTTTCACTGTATAGAGCAGTTTACTTTGAATGTAAGACATAGCTGTTACTAATAATGTTAGAAATATATTTATAGAATAATTAGAAATGATTTCAATTTTCTATATAATTGACTATAATTATTTAATTTAAATATTTTCAAAAGTTACATTACTTATATAATATCCAAAAATGTTTATTTTATCAACAGATATGCATCTTTATGCAATAGGAAATTATATTAAAAAAACCCCGGTTTAAACCAAATAAACTGGTTTTTTTGGTTTTTACAAAAAAACCTGGTTTTTTTCCAACCCTGATTAAGAATAATAAAGAAATACTTAGAAGAATGATATAATTAGTATATATAGCTTCTTTAAATATAAAAGCAACATATTCTTTAAAAAAAATTAATATATATAATACACCTATATGAATGAAGTTTTTAGTAATTCTCAATTTTCAGATTCTGAAAAATCACTTAAAAAGAAAAATACAGTACACTCCCTCTAATCCGCACAGGTTGGGACCAAGGGTTTTGCGGATTATAGGTCATTTCTTTGTTTACATTGTAATATTTGGAATTTATCAACAAATATAGTAACCACATTGTAAATAAATAACACAGAAATAAAAGAAATTGCTTATATATATATAAACTGTACCCAATATTAGAAATACATTTAAATAATATAATAATGCGCAATTAACAGAAACATTTCTACTTATTTTTAGATCTCAAGCATCACAGTGATAATGGTTTGCTTTATAGCTTTTAATTTATACTCTGCAATTTAATCTTGAAGCATTTTACAAGAGTCAGGATTTCTTGATAAATAAGAAACGTTTATTTTTCTAAAAGATTAAGACATTTATCCAAAAGAGCCGACCCTTCTTTGAAAGTAATTTTACCTTTTATATAGCCAACAAATGTGTTCAGAATATAGCAGTCTAATAGTTATTTATAAGATACACAGAATATTTCTCTCTAACTAATGCAAAAATTCATTTAAAAATTTTAGTGCATTTAAAATTAATTAAAATTTTTAATAAATTCATCAGATTAGTCAATATTTATTACAGTCAAAATGTGAGTTATCTTGCTTAAAAAAAGATTTTATCTCTTTGTTTACATCTGAAATATAGTGCGGATTATAGAGTTGCGGATTAGAGGGAGTGGACTGTATTAATTTTTTTAAATTCAACTTGATTGCTTTATGACAATCACTTTCCAGTGATTCTCATGTCTTTGAAAATCAGTTCAGCTTCGACACTATTTTATCACAAAGATATTTTACTTTTAAAGGACAAAGAAAAATGGCTACCTTTTGGAAAATTTGAATAAACATATCTGATTAGCTTATTCAGAAATTTATTGATCTCAAATGCTATGACTTCATGAATGTGTCAGAAAATAATAGGGTTGGATCTCGGGACATTCTTGTACTTCAGTCATGTGAACACACCTGTTTGCTTATGTTAATCCAATGGGAGACATTTTTAAAGTTATCTTGTTTACATTTCAATATTTTTAAATGATTTTTTTTTTTTTTTTTTTTGTATTGGAATAGCTGAGATCGATCTGTACAAAGGCCGTTTTTTGCTTTTTTTATTTTGTTTAATATGTTTTTTATGAGGATGCTTTCATGGGTTGATCCAGGCAAAATTTGGGTCCCTTCACAAAAATTTATTTAATAAAACAGGCCCCATCACAAAATTCCTCATAAAAAAACAAGCCCCTTCACAAAATTTCTCTTAATAAAGTAGGTCCCTTCACAAAATTCCATTTCATGAAAGTATCTTCATTAATTATGTCTGAAGATTTCTTCATTAATTATTTTTGTTTCATTAGACTTAAGTAAAAGTGCCCTATCCTAATTAAAAATGCTTGCAAACAAAATCAAAAAACGGCCTTTGTACAGCTACAGATTGACCTAAGCTATCCAATGCAAAAAAATCGTTTAAAAATATTGAAATGTAAACTAGATAACTTAGAAACTTTCTCCCATTGGATTAACATTAGTGAACGAGTGTTTTCACAAGACTGAAGTAGCCTCTTGAACTTAACCATCTCGCTGTGTAATTGTTTTTATCAAAATAGCTTCAAAAATTGTGTATATTTAACCTCTTCGCAACGAGCGTCTTTTTAGAATTTTTATTGTTTGTCACCGGTTTTTCAAAACAACATTTTTGTTAAATTTAATAGGGAAAATGCTCCGATTAAATAAGGCAAGATTTACAATAAAAAATAACTGGTGGGAATAATCATGGAGGGTTAATTAGACGAAAAAATGCATTCCCGAGGAAATCTCAGGTTGCGCAAATTTTGCTACTTTTACGTTGCCCGAGGAAATCTCGGGTTGTGCAGCGAGAGGGTTAATGATACAATGAATGCAGGTTTTTGACATGTGTCAGTTTAAACCATCACATCAAAAACCTCAAATGCTACATTGAACTGTAAAATTTCACATTAAATGTCACATACAACATTGCACGTAATATTTAAAATTCACTATTACTGTATATCAATAATTAATACATAGTATAAAAGTATTATCATTAGATGCAACTTTTTTATAGGATAAAATTTTTATTTAAATATTTTTGGTAATATTGTGCTTTTCTAAAAAATAGAGATAAGTTCACATGAACTGCACATAATTTCTCTTACTTAAAATCTAATTTCTCTATTACTTCAGCGATCTTAAAGCATTGTCTAGGATTTTTTTTTTTTTTAAGAAAAAAAAAAACCTGTGTATATAACAAGATAATGTGGGTCAATTTTATTCTAGTTTAGGCAATAACCATTCCATCAAAATTGAAACTGGATTACTAATCTTAAAAATTTACCAAATTAAGAAGTAATTTTTTTGGTACTTTTCGGTTAGCCGGGCACCAGTGTTACATTTACATTCATATATACATATACATGCACATATATGTACAGTAATGGAAAAAAAAAAAAAAAAAGTAAACACCAATATATAAAATTTTCTTAGGGGCCATCTACATATTAATACGAATCCGAACTTCATTTTTTTCAATGGCAATACCCAATTTTAATGCGATATTTCAAATCTTCGGTTCAACCTATGCTTAGACACCGAATTTCAGGTCATTTGAATGATAAGTTTTTGAATTATAAACATTCAAAATTTAGTGCTTGTAATGTTAAATTGCATTTTCATATTTTTATTTATATCTCCTGGAATTGTGGTCAAATGTGCTAATTTTTTTTGTAGCAATAATACTAATATACCCAAACATAAATATGCTGAATTTGCAATTTTTATAATTTTATATGAATTATGAAATTAATATTCGAAAAAATTATGAATTGCAACCTACAATTTTTTTTGATGGATTTAGATTTATTAAGACCTGCTTTATGGAAATCCAAAATTTCACATTTTTCTTCCAAGTAATTTTCAAGTTATGCCTAAAAAAATGGCAAAATGATGGTTTAAGGGGCCGTCTATGATAGAAGTGAGTAGATATTTTGAAATTTATTCCACTATTCTGTAATCTAACAGGCTTCGTTGATTCTTTGAGTGGCGCTTCAGGTGCCTTGATCAAGAAGGGGGCTCTCTCGGTTAACAATCAAGTACGGAACTTCATTTTAGATACAGCCCTTAAAATACGCTCGTTTTAAAATAAATAATTTCTTGGAAACGTACAGTACGGATTACATAAAAATTTGTTTTAGGGCTAATTGAAGGGTGTAGAGTTCATTTATGCTGTCAGAATTGTGTTCTTCTATTGAAAAAAATAAAGTTATGGTTCGTTTTAATATGTAGATGGCCCCCAAAGCAAATTTTATATACATCATTTAAAAGTAGACTTTATTTCCAATCGTTCGGTACCAATAAATTTCTTCTACGATAATTTGTTGAGAAGTTAGTAGGGGATGTTTAGTTTTTTTCCCCACGACTGTACATTTATATATGTACACAAACATACATATGCATATATATATATATGTACATATATGTGTATATGTATGTATATATATATGTAAATATAACACTGGCACCCGGCTAACCGAAAAGTACCATTTTTTTTTTTAAAACTTAAAGCCAAAATCTTAAAACATGCTTTCTTTAAGCATATATAAAAAAAAAAATTCGATTTTATGAATAAAATTGACTTAGTCTTCTAAAAGAAAATTCACTTAATCCCCATATTGAAAAAGTGAATAAAAGAAAAGATCAAATCATGAAACCATACCATTTTATGGCTTATATTTTGCATCCCAACACTAAGGAACAAGAGTTGACTGATGTACAAGTTGATCCACCTCGCACTTGGGCTACAGAGAGTATTGATGGATGCGTACCTGTACTGAATGTGTATGAAGCTGAAGAATCCCCTCTCCTGTCTTCTTATTTCAGTGCTATAGGGAGGACCCCATTACTTGGTGGAAAGGTATTTTAGATGCAATAGCTTTTCGGCTGAGCCTGCTTCAAAACTAGCTCATTTAGCAATGCTTTTGCTTTTTTAAGTCCTGCTAGCTCAGCATCAATTAAGAGACAAGACTATTTTCTAATGTTTCATACACTCTAAACTCAGAAATCATTTGGGTGTAAATAAATGTACTAAACTGGTCATCTGCTACAGCATGCTGCAGGGTAAAATTGATCTGGATTATTAATTGTACAAAGGATTTTCTTCTGATTGGAATTTCCAAAAAATAAAAATATTTTACTGCACTTAATAATTTAAAATTATTAAATTACTATAATTTTAAATAAAAGATTACATAAATCATTGACTTATTTAATGTATACCTATTGTTATTAAAATGCTTCAGCGAGTTACATGTTTTTGACAGTTTTCGATGGTTTAAACCAGTTTATGACGCTTGTCATGTCAAAAACCCAACCCTGAATGAATGAATGTACAAAATGAAAAAAAATTGAGAACAGTTTAAGACAATTAACGCATTATATATTCTGAATAATTAGTCCATAGTTGATTTAAGTATCTGTGGAAAAAGGACGAAATGACAGAAACTTCCAAAAACTCACTAAAGTAAATAAACTGTTTAATGATACAATAGGACTAAACAACACATAAAACACAAGAAAAGACTGATTGACTCAGCTTAACCTAAAGAAGTTTAAAATATTCATCAAAACAATAATTTAAATTTTATTATCTTAAAATTCCATTTCAGGGTTTATGTATCCAAATTGATTTATAAAGTTCTGACAAAAATTTATATCCAATCCAGTTTTTGCATCCAATCACATCTTCAAATAGTAACTTTTTAAAACATAATTTTACATGCCAATATAATTATTGTCTGCTAAGATACCGGAGGTTAATTGTGAAAATCAAATGAATAATTTTTATAAATTTCAACAATATAAAAAATTCAAATTTTTATAAATATTTGACTAGGGTTTTTATACTAAAGCAGACATGAAGTTAAATAATAACCAGCTATCTTTAATAAAAAATAGTAGTATTCATTTCCACATTTCAGTATATCTACATTTTGTTTTGTAAAAGGAAGAAAGAAAATCAATACTTGATAGATAATACAAGCCAAAAAATATATTTTGTTGTATTCTGACAGTGCGAAGTGACATTTTACTTTCACACAGTTAAAATATTGTCAACAAAGCAAAAACACCGTACAATAAAGCGCAAGGATATGCTACAAGTGGCTGTTGATGATCCATTGCTAGAGCTGTAACAAATAATTTGGATGCAGACAATGAACACCAAGATACTGCAATTATAGTTAATGCAGTACAAAGAGTTCCTTTTAGAGACAGCACAGAAAGTCCAGATAGCACTACCATCGGTAACAAACAATAACCCAAAACACTTACTGTGCAGCCAAATGACACACCAGATTCACTCATCAAATTTATCAAAGCATACATAGCGAGGCATCCTAAAACACCGATTCCATATATGTAACCAAAATGGATTTTGCCGCTGAGTAACAAAAAGCCACCAAAACATAAACAAAACACCAAAGGACCAGTTAAATCTGTCTCCTGCAAGATTGAAGCATCAGTATCTCTGAACGGATTTAGTACTGCCACGGTTTTTTGCCATATATGATCAAAATTTATGCCCAGCTCTTCTAATAAAGGAGGTTCGTCGTCATAATTCTCTGTCGTACTTTCATTGAAGATAGGAGCTTCAGGGGTCAAAATACTCCCAGAGTATGACGGCGGGGGATAAAACATGCTATGATTTGGAGCAACAGATGCAGGTGGTACTTTCATATGTTGACTCGAATCATAATCAAATTGGCCAAATTGTGGCTGAGTACCAAATTCGGGAGTTCCGAAATCATAGCTGTAAGCTCCAGCCGATGGATCAACATTTCCCCCTTGTGTATTCCAGTCATAATAGCCAGTATTCGGATTTCCAGATGCCATGCTGAGTATCGAAAACAAACAAAGAGATCAGGATTAATGGTAAACTATTTACAACATCAGATATTTAATTTATTTTTTGTTTACGAAGACAGAGATGACATGACACAGCATTTGATACAATAATTTTACAACGGCCCATCCCACACAGAAATGTGCAATCACGTCATCGTGAACTTGGAAAAATCACAATAATGGAGTCTTAGAGAAAAAATTGAGTAGAGCACGAGTCCCTTTGTCCTATCCGCCAAACCTTGAAGTATACATGTCTGAGATTTTATCGCCAAAAGGGAGTCAGTTTTTTTGGCGGCGATCCCTTTGTTGGCAAATTTACGTTTGTGCTGTTAAGCTCCGGATGCACGCAGATGACATACCGGTCCTGGTGGGAGCGGCGGTGGTGGGAATGACAGTTTTTGGAGTTAAAAACCGGTTTGGCACACAATGGACTTTACCCATGTGACGTCAGCCACGGGTAAACAAAAGAAAAATACCAATAGGCGTGTAGAACATTTTAACACTGCTTCCCCTTCGTCCAATAAACAGACTTTTTCGGAGGGAAAATTCCCGCAGAGGCGTGGTTGTTGCCATTCGTGGGTAAAGTCCATTCTCCCAGCATCACGTGATGGTGAAACATGATATGTGCCTCAAGAAAAGGTTACCATTTCTGCGTCCAGCTAAATTAGAAGTCTATGTATAGAGCTCAAATAAATTTGTAATTTATTTAACCAAGGAATAAAAATCTAAGTAGATTTTCCCAACAAACATTCCCGTTAACCAATCCGCCAACTCTTTTCCAACAACCCGTCAACTCTTTTCCGCCAATTCCTACTCGCATCGCACCACCGTTTTTTGCCCCGCTTATGCGGGAATGAAAGGGTTAAACCGCGGGTTCAGTAACCTCGGTTTGGTATTTTCAACCGGGAGTGGAAAACTCGTATTCACCGTTTACTTCGGATGAAAAGTTACCCAACTCGGCGTTTCTCGACCTAGGTTGAATGAAGAGTGCTTATTGGTTAAAAAAATCACATGCCTTGTTCGGTTTCGCGTCGAGACATCGTTTGTTTATATTTTAGAAGAAAAGCGCCGATTTATAATAAAAAAAAAAGTAAAAAAAAATAAGGATTCAATGTAGTGTGGATTTTTTTATTTGTTTGCTTTTTACCCCCACAAAATGTATGGACAAAATAAAAACCTGTAATCACTAATAATACAGATCAACTTAATTTAATTTCTTGAAAGTTTTAATATTTTTTAAACAATTAATTTTTAGCTCACAGGCTATCAAAGCCTGAGAGCTAATGTGCCCGCCGGTTCTGTATGTATGTATGTACGTACGTATGTACGTAACGCGATAACTCTTGATAGAAACATCCGATTTGCTTAAAATATTTTTTTCTAGGTTCATTCTGATAAGGCGCTTCCCTGATTAGTTTTGGGGGTTCATTGGTTAACTATAAAGGGGGCTACCCCCCCCCCCTTAATTTAGACAAATGGGTTTTTCATGCAGAATTATTCAATTTGCTCCAAATTTGGTATATCGGTTTATTGTGTTAATGAGCTTCCCTGATTAGATTTGGAGGCTCATTAGTTAAGTATAAAGGAGGGAAAGGGGGCTATTTACCCCCCTTAATTTAGATAAATGGGTTTTTCATGCAGAATTATTCAATTCGCTCCAAATTTGGTATATCAGTTTATTATGTTAAGGGGCTTCCTTGATTAGATTTGGAGGTTCATTGGTTAAGTATAAAGGGGGCTACCCCCCCCCCCTTAATTTAGATAAATGGGTTTTTCATGCACAATTATTCGATTTGCTCCAAATTTTGTATACAGGTTTATTATGTTAAGAAACTGCCATGATTAGATTTGGAGTTTTATTAGTTAAGTATAAAGGGGTGAAAGGGGGTTAGACCCCCCCCCTCTTAATTTAGATAAATGGGTTTTTCATGCAGAGTTATTCGATTTCCTGCAAATTTGGTATATCGGTTTATTATGTTAAGGAGCTGCCTTGATTAATTTTGTAGGTTTATTGGTTAAGTTTAAAGGGGGGGGGCTGGGGCTAGACCCCCCCCCTTAATTTAGATAAATGGGTTTTTCATGCACAATTAATCGATTTGCTTCAAATTTGATATGCCGGTTTATTCCGATATGGTGCTTCCTTTATTAGATTTGGAGGTTCATTGGTTAAGTATAAAAAGGGGAAATGGGGCAATACCCATCCCCTTAATTTAGATAAATGGATTTTCATGCAGAATTATCCAATTTGCTTTAATTTTTTTTCTATGTTCGTTCTGATAAGGAGCTTTCCTAATTAGATTTGGAGGTTCATTAGTTAAATATAAAGAGAGGAAAGGGGGTTAGACCCCCCTTAATTTAGCGAAATGGTTTTTTCATGCAGGATTATCTGATTTGCTGCAAATTTGGTATACCGGTTTATTAAGTTAAGGTGTCTCCCTGATTAGATTTGGAGGATCATTGATTAAGTTTAAAGTGGGGGAACAGGGGCTAATCCCCCTTCATTTATTTTTTGTGGGCATTATTCTTTGAAATAAGAGTATAATATACAATTAGTGTGAATAGCCTGTGAGCTCAATGCCACCAGTTTAACTGGGCACTTTTCTTTTTATTTTTTAAAAATTTATTAATGAGTTAGGTCAATGATATGAAATGTGTCAACTGCTAAAATAAATGTTAGAAGATTCTTTTTCAAAATAAATTTTTGCATAGTTGCTAAAAATTGGAGCTTGATTTGGGCCAAAACTAATGAACCATGATTTGAATAAAAACTAAAATTTTATTTCAACAGCAATTATGATGATTTCTATTATTAATAGCTCTAATTAGTAATTTATTAAGCAATTTCCAATAATGAAAACATTAAAATGGGGAAAAAAGGAAAAAAATTAAGAAAGTAGTCTGTTGTACTTTATATATACTATTTCTTTTATTAGTATAGATGGTATCCCAAATGTATTAATTTTATTGTTTGGATTTTCAGCGTGCTAATTTAAATGTTTAATTCTTATTGAATTAGATAGTAATTAATATTCCAGGTTGACTGGAAAAAGTAGCGAAATAATATTAAAAGAATTGCAGAAAAAGCGGAACAGGTGATGCTAGCGGTGCCCTGGCACCAGGCACGAAGCCGCAGAGACGCTCCATAGGCGCATATAGTTATCACTTCCGATCGATTGATAAACATTTTTCATTTAACTAGTCGCTAAACAAAATTCTACACTTTCTTTAAGTTTAAACTGTATGCAGTGGATATATTTTATAAGATGTTATTTTAAGGCACACAAACATTTTAAACTTTTTAAGAATACTAGTGTATGAATTTCCATTCAACACACATAACCGAATACGGCCTTTCCTAAATCATGATAAATGAATTCTGAACACTATCTGGACAAATGAATGTGAAATATTACAGAAAGTTGAATTTTTATCGACCAGCTTTTAAGACCCACCCCACCCCCTCCCCTTCCCCTCCAGCCATTTGTATGACAATTTTTCCATTATCACGTTTACAAGATCAAAGCTATTCAGTTGATTCTCTTTGACTATTTTTTGATAAATTAGCCTAATAATTACGAAATATTATTACATGCATGCAGACACCTGTTTTTGGATGCAGTGTTGCATTTGAAAAAATGTATTTATTTAGAAAATGATATTTTATTTTCTATATTTTTTCTAGCTTCTTAATTTTATATTTTTAACTCATTTAGGTATCACTTCATTAGATGTAATAAGAATCTCATTTAGAATAGAAATTAAAAGTATTTTTTTTGGGTTTTTTTGACTGATTAATGATAGATTTCTAGACTAAATAGGCAGAGTAATGATAGTTAGTAATCTAACAAAATAGCTCAAATTAATTATTGATAATTTCATATAATTTTACATTATCTAATAAATAAAATAGCTGTCTGCTGTTTGTGAATCCGTGGAGAAGATCAAGTCCCCATTTGCAACACCCTACTCATTCCCTCTATTTTTTCTTCTTTTTTTGGTGTCATTCTTTAATTAGAGTAAATTAAAACTTTGCTCAAGATGCTGTGTAAGATATAGAAATAAAAAGAAAGTTTAAAGTACATATTAACAAAAGTAGAAGAATATATGTAATCTCAAACATACACACATATATATATATACATATATTATCTATACATTTTTTGACTGGTTTGTTTATACTTATGCATTATATCTCCTACATTACATGTTGAAATATTTGCTTTCATAAATACTCATGATCACGAAGAATTTATTTGCTTTAAAAATAGTCATCATTACTGCAAGGGCTGATAAAAATATTTTTGGTGTGGGATTATTTTTAAAAAAAGGAAAGTTTTTTTACTAGCGTATTTCAACCTTTTAGTAATTTATTTTAATTTAGCTGTCAATTAAGAAGCAAAAATTATAAGTGATCTAAAAAAAAAAAAAAAGTCACAATTTCAGGAGGTAACATTGAAAAGTTATTCATTTTAGGATTTATTATTACTATTATTATTTTCGTATAAAATAGTAACTAATGCAATATTTTATATTATGTATAATTTTGAAATTAAAATGCAGTTGAAAAATAAATGCAATAAAAATAAATATAATAAAAAAAAATATTTCAAATTTCACAAAAATTGGGAAACATACGTAGAAGCTTACAAACAATCGTAAAAAAAATAATAAAGTAATAAAACTCAAATTGTTTAAATTTTAAGTTAAAATATCTAATTTATTGATCTGATTTATATTTATCTCAGTTTGTACATAAACAATAATATATCTTTTACACAATAGACCCAAAATTTAATTTTAAAACATTCTATAAGTACTGATCAAAAATCTAGAGAGAATCTATGGATATTCGAAGATAATCTGTGTATTTCTTTACTTAAACAAAAATGCAAATTAGCCTGAGTCTCACATTTTACATAGAACTTACGCAAGTACGACGTTTATTTCGGTACTGTTATACATTTGTGAATTTTTTAACATCAAAATTGCAAAAAATAAATGACCTTAAATGCAACAGTTGTTACTTTTCGGCCGTTTAATTATTGTTGGCTATTTTTAAGGCAAATAAATTTTTTGCGAACACGCGTATTTATGTAAACAAACAATTCAACACGTATTCAATATATAGAGGCTATATACATAAATATAAACAAATCAGATAAAAATATTGAAGATAATTACATATATATGAGATTACACACCTTTGCATAATGTTATTCCGATTTATTTAATAGTAGAACTTCTATATTTTACACAACACCTTCTATCAGCACGTCCGCCGCCATTGTAAAATGTCTGTTAAATCTCAATATTTATAATCAACCTTAAATTATATAAATGATGAAATATTCTTTTTCGCTTTCATAAGAAAATTATTTCTAAAAAATAAAACTTCTTATTAAGAATTTCGATTACATCATCTGATTAAAAAATAAAAGATCTTTCAACTAAACATAGTAAAAGATGATGATTTTTTTTTGGTAATAAAAGTTTGCAGATATAAAAAGGTATGTTCTAAAATTAGTTTACATCTTTTCAATATCATACGTATAAAGAAAATGTATAGTTCTTTTATAATATGAAGGAATACAGACCGTAAAGCTTAACGAAGCAACACATTTGAAGACTGAATTGGAAATGGCAAACGTGGTATCGGTTTATCTGATGTTAAAGGAAATCACGTGATGATATAAACATCCGGATTGTTATCTGCAGTGAGCATATCATCTGTAGGAGCGAAACATGCCAAGCTTCGTTTTAAGACAATGCTATTTGTAAGTAGATATTATTCTATTACTTGATTATAAATGAATTTGTATTAGAAATGTAGATGTAAAAATTAGAGTTTGTAGAAATAAAGCAGATAAAGAGAAACAAAAGTTTCATTAAAAAAATAATTTTATAACTTATAATTAATTTTAGGCTAAAAAAATGATTATTCTTAAGTCGAGCATAGTATACAATTAGTCATATATGACACACATTATGTGGTATATAACTATCTACTTTGTTATACATACGCATTATGTGATATATACTATGTGATATATATTATGAGATATATAAATACATACTATGTTAACATCAATAACTCATATTTTGCAATTTGTATACAACTGAAAACTAATAACATATATATATTCTTTTTTGAATTGTAAAACTAATATATATATATTTTAGAAAACTTAATTAAATTTTTTTTTCTTTTGTAAAACTTATAAAATATTTTTAAGAAAACTTAATTGAAATTTTTTTTCTTTTGTAAAACTTATAAAACATTTTTAGAAAACTTAATTGAAATTTTTTTTCTTTTGTAAAACTTATAAAATGTTTTTAGAAAACTTTTTTTAAATTGAAAAACTAATAAAACATTTTCCTATACTTGTAAATAATTTTGAACTAGAAAAATCTTTGTTCTTATATGAAACATAGTATATACTATGTTACATAGTATACAATATATCACATTGTGAACATACTACATATTTATATGTAATATGTAAGCATGATTAAAAAAATTTATATAATGAATTGAACAAACAAAAAAATTTTAACTAATGAAAATTTTTAAAAACATTTATAACTTTATTTCTTAAATTGTAAAACGTAAAAAAATAATTTAAAAAAAATATATAATTTTTTAAAACTGATAAAATATTTTTGCAATTTTTAGAAAACTTATTTTAAATTGAAAACTAGTAAATTTTTTTCTAACTTGTAAATATAATTCGACTAATAAAATATTTGTTCTTACATAGTATATTTTTCTAACTTGTAAGTAATTTTGAACTATTAAATAATTGTTCTTACATAAAACATAGTATATACTACATATCTATATGTAGTATGCAAACATAAAAGCATGGATAAAAAATTTTTACAACGAATAGTTTAATTAAAAAATTTTTCGATTAGTTGAAAACTTTATTTCTGAAATTGTAAAATTTAAAATTTAATTTTAACTTGAATTGAAAAAATTTATTTCAAAATATATTTTTAACTTGAAGTGAAAACTTTTTTCTAAAATTGTAAAACTTGAAAAATGTATTTCCACTATATTTGAAATTTATTTCAAAAAATATTATTTTTTTAATTGTAAATAAAATTTTATTAAATTGCAAAAGTAGAAAAATTTTATTTTCATTATTAAAAATATTAATAACTTGGAATTCATTTTGAATTCAAAAAATAAAAACTTGTATATAGACATTTTGATTAGGTAATTGTTAATTTCTTTTTTTCCAATATAGATTGTCATAATTAAAAGATAGACTAAATGAATAACCATATACATTTAACAAACAAAAACAACAAAATTTATTATTTAAACAATACATATTGTATAGTTTCTACATTGATGTTACATAAAAAGTTTTTACTAACACATCCAGTTCCGTTTAAAAACATAGAAACAACATAATCGAAATTCACTAACATTAATAACGTGTCCCCTAGTTGATTAAACTTTTCGCGATTATTAAATGTGAAACATGTATGAAGACTCATACTTTCGGGTTCAAAAATACATCCTACGCACTCATAAATTTGGTTTAAAATAGCCACTACATTACTCTCAATACACTTGATGAGCTTTGAAAATAAAGCAGATTCATTTTCGATGGTTACGTCACCTAGTGTACATTTTTACTTAATTAAGCGTGGTAGATAATTTGTATACATGTGCTGCAAAAGCTTCTTGTTAAAATGATGAAGTTTATCCTTTAAATTTAATAATTGGCAATCGTTTAAGTCAAAATGTGAAAATTCATCAAGTTTTTAATTCGCATAGTGCTATTATTGTGATTTATTACCAACACAGTATTATTAGCAATAAATGACGAGGATTTATATTTCAAATTAAAAGCAAAAAGTTTCAATTGAAATTCATACCACGTATTAATGTCCATCAAAAGTCTATTTTTCGTCATCATTTCTTCATTTCTAATCCCATTGCGTTTAAACTCCCCGATATACACATAAAATCGTTTGATGCTATGTTTTAAAATTAAATAAATACAATCACTCAACTTGATTTCAATCACGCTAAAATTGCGTGGTTTGCTTTTGGGAATGTCTTTCATAAGGGGACCTTGTATTGTATTCAAAACAGCATTTGTTGGTTCTTGTGATGATGAAATTGAGGTACTTGGGGAAATGAAGATTCCAAATTTTTAAAATCTAGGTCATTAAAAATAGTGTCCAAAAAATTCGTAGTAGAAGTTGCGTCGTCATCATTATGAGTGAATATTGGGGTCGTCGAATCCATATCGAACTTGGGTTCTGCAGCATATAAATCCTTGTTTGAGAGTAATGTTGAACAGTTCTCGTTTGAATTACAAAATTCTAAACTTGGGAGATTTAATTCCTTCATATCAGTATCCAAAGATGATTCTAAACGTTGATACTTTGCTACGCAATTGATTTCTAGGGGAGATCTTTTCAGCATATTTAATTCACAAGCCATTTTAAATAGCAAACAGTATGTGGTGTAGTCTGATCAAAAGTCAACAGTAAACTGATTGAGATGATTTCGAAACGATTATTAACATAAGTT
The DNA here is from genome assembly GCA_963932465.1 of Maratus speciosus. NCBI lineage: Eukaryota > Metazoa > Arthropoda > Arachnida > Araneae > Salticidae > Maratus > Maratus speciosus. The sequence continues at coordinate 251,152,273 of OZ010800.1, read as the reverse complement.
CAAATCAGTGACGGTTTCAGTTAGAAACGGTCACATTAATTAAAAAAAACCGTGAGCGACTAAATTTTCAAATCGTCGACTGAGTCGAAAAGCATGACTATTGCTAGTATGAATATTTCATCATGTTAGATATTTTTCAAACTTGAAAATGGCAACACGCGATGAGTGAATCACAAGTTCACTACAAATAATAATTTTATTCATATGAAATTAAAATATATAATGGAAGTTATAATTATACTTATGTGAAATGCATTAAAATAATGAGTGTATAAATATAGTCAAATGATAATTATACTCAAATTAAATTAATTAGACTCAAATGAAATTGATTAATTATATTTATATGAATTCAAATCAGTGACGGTTTCAGTTAAAAATCGGTATCAAGTAAATTTTTCAAATTGATGATTAAACCGAAAAGCATGATTAATGCTAGCATGAATATTTCATTATGATAGTTATTTTTCAAACTTGTGAATGGCAACACATGGAAAATGAAACGCAAGTTCATTATATTTTTCCTCATGAAATTGATTAAAATAATAGTGTGTGGATAATTAAACTTATATAAAATGGATTAAAATAATGAGTGGATAAATATAATCAAATGATAATTATACTAAAATGATAATTATACTCAAATTAATTAAATTAATTATTTGTTAATTAAACTTTAAAAATGTGTAATAAAGATAACAATAGTTTAAATAACTTCATTTTCTAATCCCTCTAAACAAAAGTAATGGAAGTTGATTGTTTAAAATTGTTTTTATTACGATGTAGTCATACTCATATGAAACTGAATAAAATAATGAGTGGATACATACTTCATTTAATATATCCCCTCAAAAATGTTGATAGTTAATTAAATTAATTAGTAGACGATTAAATTCATTTACAATTATTAGTAATACTACTCATTAATATTACTAAAATTTTATTATTTTAACTTTATTAAAATATACTTCAATTTTGAAATGGTTTCAAATTAATAAAGTGAGTTAAGTGAAGAAAAATAAAAAATTGTATTTCTGAAATATTATTAGAGTTTCATTCACTTAGAAAAAAAAAATCAAGTTCATTTGTAGTGGGAGCAATAAAATACTAAGACATCTTGTTAAAATGAAAACATACAAGTTTTTTCAATTGAGAAAAATTTTATTTTCCGTTAGTTACAAAAATGATTGCATATGTATAATGAAAACACATGCCTATTTCAAATCATTGAAAATTCGATATCTAAGATATTTCATTTTGCAAAGTTCTTAATTGAAGTGTTAATTCTTCTAATTGCTTAATCAATCCATTACGCTGTTCCAATTTAAGTTGGGTAGGTGAAATATGAATTTCTCTGTGTTCAACTAAGTCAAATTTATCAGAAAAACTTGGTCGCAATCATCACATTTAATTGCTTGGAAAGCTCACATTTCTTCGAAATAGTGTGAATTTTAAGATGATTCCTTAAGTCCATCTTTCTCGAAAACGTTTCTTCGCATTGTTCACATTTATGAAAATTTCCGTCTTTAATGTGAATTAACAAATGCTTTCGTAAATCACATTGTTGAACGAATGTTTTCTTACACTTGTCACAACTCAAAGGCTTTTTTTCTAAATGAAACTTTGCGTGTCTGATTAACACACTCTGTCTTGAAAAAGATTTACCACATGTTTCACATTGGTACATGGTAGATGTCATGCGATGAATTATCATATGTCCCATTAAAGAACTCTTTCGAAAAAACAACATTCCACATACGTCGTACATAAAAAGTTTTTTCTAAATGAATGTTCATATGTTTTAAAAACTCATGGTTCTCGTAAAATTCTGCTTTACATTTTCCACAAATATAAGGCAATTGAAACATTTCTGATGAAGCAGGAATACTTTTACTAATCGAAACGGGCACATCTTTTATCTCCTGTTCACTCATCTTACCCAAATTGTCGACAGTAGTCGATTGTGTATCATTAATAACATCCATATTCATTTAAAAACTGTTTTAACTTTGCGACGACAAAAATACAGCACGTGTATTCAAAACAGTAGAAAACAGAATAATGACATGAAATGAAATCCAACTACACTTAAATCAATGTAGGTGGCGCATCAGAAAAAAAGAAGATCACGTGATAACGATTTAATACATAAACTGTTGTGTTCATTTAATAAGCAAGTGTGCAAAATGAATCATTTTATAAATTCATTTCTTTTGAATTAACCTGTTTTTATCATTAAGTGATTAACTTTATTATGAATCCTACTGAAATGCGAGTGTTATGAAAAAAAAATCTGATTCATTTCTTAATTGTTAGTTAATTAAAATAGCGATCCGTTAAAATTTTTTTTTCCTAATACAATAGAAAAAAGAAGTATTATCTCTGTTTTTCACATAAAGCGGAAATACGGTTTATCATTACATCCAGATTATAAACAGTACATCCTGTTTATGTATGATCGAAACAACAAACACACAAATAGATATGACCACAAATCTTTGAAAATTGAATAACTGGTTAGTTTTTAAAAGCTTAGGAATAAACTTGTTTTGGTTTAATTGTATATCCTTTAAATGCCTTTGTGGCGCAATTGGATAACGCGTTTGGCTGTTAACCAAAAGATGATGGTTCGAATCCATCCAAAGGCGAATATTTTTAAATTAAAATCCATAAATTTTGTTACAGTATAAGTAAAAAGAAACATTCTGGGTGAGTGATAATGAAAGAGTTCATTAACTGCACAAGAAAATCCTGATTGAAAAAAATATTACGGTAAAATTTCATTACTTTCCTGAAATCCAGCTTATAATTTATCTTTTCGCTCAAATTACTATACTTTCAAGAAGTTGAAGTAGGCATTATTAAATCTAAGAAATTGAATTAATTTCTCGAAGTACATAATATCTAAAAATTGAATGTTTATTTCTCTAAGTTCAATGGCAACAGTCTTTAATTTCGTGCAGTACGTAATACAGGGGCAACACACTGTTAATAGTTTCCTCAATGTTGAAATATATACTAAAATGAATAAATGTTAGCAAAACCTATTCATCTGAAAATTAAATAATTTCTCGAAGTGCATGATAGTAAAAATATAAAATGTTTATTTCTCATTTTTTTCTAAATTCAATGGTAACACTTTGTTAAAATTTCTTCTAACGTAAAATCTTTCTTCTGCTCATTTTTAAAAGAAGTCGATACAAAACTGAAAGAAAGCAAATTCAAGTGAAAAAACAATGGGGCCCGCCCAGCCCAATGGTTATAGAAATAATCTAATAATGGGAAGATTGTAGGTTCGTAACCAGGCGAATAGGTGAAGAGATGTATGAACTTGCAACAAGAGGATAATAATAATTAACAATTTTCAGTTCTAAATGAAATTTTTCAAGTTTCCGTCTAAATTCTCAATACAGAAATTCGAATAATGGGGAGTTTCAGGGTTCGAAACCCGTAAGGAAAACAGTACTAATATGACAAACCCAACGTATACAGGACAATGCAAAATTAAACTGTGTTTAATCCTTTCCACTGCAATCAGATCTCCATCAAATGACTTAAAACTAGATGTGGTTACTAATTTTTTTACTGTTTTTTCAATAATGCAAAGCATAATATTTATCGTTTTTTCGAAGATTCTCTAAAGTTTTTCTAAAAAACAGAGTTGTTCATAAAAACCTTTCAATAAGAATACAAATTAAATTAAAAAAAAGCACCATCATCTAATAACACAAGTCCTGTTTAATCTCATGAAAACTAACCTACTATTTTTGTCAATGCCAAAACAAACGAAAAATTAAATATGATACAACACGTAAAAATTTTCTCATCGAAAGAGACCGACACTATTAAAAAAAAAAAGAAAAAAAAATAAGGTGGGGAGGGTGGGACCCTTCTACTCTTACATACCATCTCAACACGCAGGAGTCATCATCTGAACACGCAGGATTCACTCTTTCCTATATCGTACTCTAGTATGATATTCAACCATAAGCCCCCCTCAAAAAATAAGCCCCCCTCCAAAAAAATTTTACCTGCCTACTCTAACATGACATCAAAAACACGCAGGAGTCACCATCAAAATACGCAGGATTCACTCTTTCCTATATCGTACTCTAGTATGATATTCAACCAAAAGCCCCCTCAAAAAATAAGCCCCCCAAAAATTAAGCCCCCTCAAAATTTTACCCTCCTACTCTAAGACACCAACACGCAGGAGACAGCACGCAGGAGTCCCTCTTTCCCGCATCGTACTGTAGTATGATATTCAGCACGCAGGAGCCTTGCTCCTTGCTCCTGCTTGCCGCCGCAGAACGCCCATTCTCCCTCTACTAATATCTAATGTTGTGCTTTTGTATTTTTTCGGGTTTGGTTGCTTTTTTTAAAAATATATTTGGACACTTTCATTTTTGGAAAACTGTTTGGAACCCGTTATGAAATTTAAAGTATTCCGTTTGAGCTTTAAAGCAATTAATAGATAATCTTAAAGTTTTACATATTTTTGCATGCTAAAATGATATAATCTCTTGTTATATTTATTGATATAAGTAGAAAAAAATTGACAATATATTTTAAAACTAATATTTTAAATATTTTTTTATAAAGCTAGTGATCTCAAATATTTTATTAACAGAATTTATAAATTTTACAAGATATAAATTCGTAACATTAGTTAGTGAAAGAATCTGGTGTCATTTTTATTGTAGTTATTTTATAAGGTAAAAGTATTTCTTTCATAAAAGATATTTTGAGTCCCCCCATTTTATATGGAACTACAATTCAATGTTTGCTAGTGTTCTTAGTGAAAGAATCTGGTGTCATTTTTATTGTAGTTATTTTATAAGGTAAAAGTATTTCTTTCATAAAAGATATTTTGAGTCCCCCCATTTTATATGGAACTACAATTCAATGTTTGCTATCTCTAAAACAGTAAAACATTAAAACATATGTTATCAATAATTGGTAAAAAAAATATATACCATTGTAGTGAGGAATAAAATATGTTTTTCGCAAATTTTCATACCTGGGTGATTTCGAAAAAAAGTCTCATGTTTTACTGTCCTTTCACATTTGCACAGAAAAATAGTTAAATATCACAATTTTAATTATTGCATTTTAACTATCATGTTTTTTAATGATGATTTACAGATATATTATTATTTATTAAAAAAATTAAAAATAAGAAATATATTCTTTTGTAGTCAAAATATCATTATCGTAGGTTGTCCCAACAATCAATTTATTAGGTAAAGATTCGACAAAGTTCTATTTAAAACAGATGGTTATAATTTTTTTATACATTTTTATTTATTAAGATGCTACGAATTAAAAAAATATTTATTTTCATTAATTAAACTTATCTATAATTCTTAATACTTTTTTAAAACCGTGTCCCAAGAAAGAGTGTCATTGCCATGCTTTTGACAAAAAGTTCCTCCGTATTTTCTTAGAGGACAGCACATGCTGTTAATTAAAGCGTTCAAAAAGGATGTTATTTTAACAACCCAGCTTTCAGAATATAATGCGGACGCCAATTATGTATTTATGGACTTAAAATGTACACAAAGAAGTCAATTAACCTCTCAAAACAAAAATAATTTATTTACCGGTAAAGCTTTTTACCTTCTTCCATAAAAATATTCAAACAATAATAAACAATACAATTTCTGATTCACGTTACATCATATATAAAAGGTATCACGAGAATAAAGATGAGAGGATAATAACAAATAAAATAAACATGGACAATAGATTTAACATCCTCCCACCTTTTGATTATATATTATAATCAAAACTTCACATTAAATAAATACAACATTTACATAAACATCATAAATCGAGTCTTTCTGGAACTTTTATCATTCTACCAGATCTAGTCTTTTTAATTTGCGATTCGTCTTTTGCAGGCTCAACATGATTTTCATTCAAAGTTGGTTTAGGAAAATTGTTTTCAGTAAAATTCACTGATGACACTTCCAGAGGGTAAATTCTTTGAATAGGCCGAATCATCTGCGAATGAGACGTCTGTAACTTCAAAAGACGAACTTTTCCGTCTTTGCCCCGAATGAGCTCTGTAACCCGTCCTAAGGGCCAATTGATTCTTTTCTTGTTATCTGCTCCCACCAAGACTATATCTCCTACAGCAATTGAACGTTGCAATCTTCTCCCATTTGGTCGTTGGATAAGGAGACCCAAATATTCTAATCTAAATCGATTTCTGAGCTCTTTTTGCAGTTCTTGCCTATATTTAAGTCTTCTAGTGAGAGAACCTTCCTCAACCGCATCAACGTCTGGTAAACCACATTCATGAATATCTTTCAGAAACATTTCCGGTGATATGGGTTTGATGGACTCTTTCTCAGACATGTAAGTTAGTGGTCGCGAATTTATAATACTTTCGCAGTCAGCTAATACAGTTATCATCTCTTCATAGTTCAAACAGGCTTTTCCTAAGACTCTTTTTAATAGATCTTTCATCAATCTGATGAGCCTCTCTCACCACCTGCCCCACCAAGCAGCAGCCGGGGGGTTGAATTTCCATTTGAAAGAATTCATTGCTCCATACTTCTGTATGCGATTCCAGTTCAATCTTTTTAAAAAATTGGATGCACCAACAAAATTGGAACCGTTGTCGCAATATATAGCAGAACATCTTCCTCTACGAGATACAAATCTTCGCAAAGCCATTAAAAATGACTCTGTAGAAGCTGAAGTCACAAGCTCCAAATGCACAGCTCTGTAGATGGCACATGTAAATAAGATAACCCAACTCTTCTGTTTATTTTTAAGAAACAAAGGGCCAGCCAGATCAATGCCGATAATCTGAAATACAGCTGCATCTTTCACTCGATTTTCTGGCAGAGAAACTGGAGAAGATTCTAAATTCTTCGAATTAAATCTTTTACAAATGGTACATTTTGATAGAACAGAGTTCACAGTTCTTCTTCCATTCAAAATCCAGTATTTTTCTCTAAGCAAATTCAGAAGAATCTGAGGACCTGCATGACAATTTTTGAGGTGGTAATGTAAAATTAATCGTTTGACAACTTCATGATTTGAAGGAACAACCAAGGGTGTGAGGAAATCCATATTGTCTTGTCTATACGTAATCTTAGTCTTTACACGTATTATGTCTTGTTCATCCTTAAACGTCTCCAGAGTTTTCAATCTCCCCTCACTTTCATGGGAAAAACATTCCTTTTGTATCATCCAAATTATCTTCGTTTCTGCTCTCTTAAATTCAAGATTCATCAATTCTCCTTTGATCTGTTCCTTTGGATTAGAAGAATTATATCTGAAACGAAGTATCCAACCAACAAGACGTACAATTTTCTCATAACTGGAAAAATACTGGTAGTACCAGCTTTTCTCTGGACTTTCATCAACATTTACCAGTAATTTTGTAGACTTCAATTTTTCTTTTTCAATTTCTTCTTCGTTTATGTCTTGGCACTTGAAATCTATATATTTATAATATTCTTTAGAATCTTTAAGCCAAGATGGACCCTCGCACCATTTGAGAGATACCAGCTCTCTTGCTTTACATCCTCTAGATGGCAGATCTGCTGGATTCATTTTACCAGGTATATGTTTCCATAAAACAGGATCAGTCAAAATTTTTATTTCTTGAACTCTGTTTCTAACAAAAACAGACCAGTTTTCTTTCCTGGATATCCATGCAAGCACTGTTGTGGAATCGCTCCAAAATTATCTTTCCATATCTTCCCAGCCCATAGCGTCAGTTACTGATTTAGCCAATCTAGCACCAATCAAAGCAGCTAAAAGTTCCATTCTAGGTATAGTTCCACATTTTAAAGGACCTATGCGGGATTTCGCTGCAAGAAGGAATAACTCTACACGATCTTTAGTTGCTATCCTCAAAAATATAACAGCAGCATACGCATACTGACTTGCATCACAAAATGTGTGAAGAGCACAACCTTTTAAATTATCTGGGGTGAACTGAATATATCTAGGAATCTGAATTTCTTGTAAACAATTTAATTCATGAAACCATTCAATAAATTCATTTTTTATATCACTAGTAACTTCTTCATCCCACGTGATTCCTTCTTTCCATGTTTTCTGTAGCATCATCTTGGGACATATCATAACTGGAGCAGTAAAACCAATTGGATCAAAAACTTTATGTGCAACTGATAGCATGATTCTTTTTGTTATTTTTTCTATATTTATATCTTTCGTCCAGCTTACGTTAATTTTTAAAACGTCTAGAAGTCTGTTCCATTGTAATCCCAGTACAGCAGTTTCTTCGCTATTTTCGATATTGTTTCTTTCTTCTGTCTGTTCCCATCCTCTCAAATCAAATCCACCTTTAGCCATAAGAGATTTAGAATCAGTTATAAACCTTTCCAATTCTTCCTGTGTGTGGACACTAGCAACGACATTGTCAACATAAAAGCTTCTCAGCAATTGTTGTTTAAGATTGGGGTCGTATTCTTCATCGTTTTTAATGTGATATTCTATGACGGAACCAAGAAGAAAAGGAGAGCTTTTGACTCCAAACACCACTCTAGTATGTCGAAACATTCTAATATTTCGTTCTTCTGGATCACTCCACCACAAGAATCGCAAATAGTCCCGATCTTCTTTACGAACAGCTATTTGTAAAAATGCTTTCTTGATATCAGCTACAACACCAAATTTATTTTTTCTAAATCGTAAGAGAATGTCAGGAATCAATTCAATAAGATTTGGCCCACAATGCAAACATTGATTCAAAGATGGATGGTTCTGCATTCTAGCTGATGCATCAAACACTGAACGAATGGGAGTTGTACTGCTCTCTTTTATTACTGGTCGATGAGGTAAATAATTTCCATAAAGGTTCATTTCAGCCTGTGGAATTTCCTCTATAATTTGATCATCAAGCCACCCTAAAAGCACTTTTTCATACCTTTGATAAATGTTATCGGAAAGCAACTTGTTTGTAACGTTACTCAATCTTTTCTTGGCTAAATTCAAATTATCAGGTAAAGGTGGTGTATCTTCTGACCATGGCAAAGAAACTTCATAACGATTATCTTCATTCATTTTTACTGTCTGTAAAAAATGCTCTTTAACCTGACGATCAATCTCCATTTTAGATTGTTTTTCAATCGGATCATTTATTCCAAGCAAATCCAATTTCCATAAATCAGCAATCTCTGCTTCCTTTACAAACATAGACATAACTGACAAAGCTAAATTTTCTTTAGACGCATTATCATGAGGCACTTTTCCCATTAAGGTCCAACCTAAAAATGTTTCCAGTGCTACTAATCCCGACGAGAGTATTTCTCTACGACCTGTCAGTAATTTTCCCATTGCATCAGCTCCAATCAATATTTGAATAGATTCTGGAGATTCACCAACATCCGTCAAACTGATGCCTTTTTTCGATAATTCTTTAAACCAGGATCCTTTTCCTACAGGCATAACATTTTCACATATAATGTTTTGATCCAAAACTTCAAAATTACATTTAAAATTTTCTTTCAAATCGCTTAATCTTACCCTGTAGTAACGATGATTATAATCCTTTGTTATGACTCCGCCAAAAAGGGAATGAGAAACTTTCTTCTCGAAGAGGTAAATACTTCATTTCTTCGGCTAAATGTTTTAAAATATACGATCTCTGAGAACCTGAGTCCAAAATTAGTCTAACATCTTTCTTTTTGTTTTCGGAAAATATTTTTGCCTTGAGCGTCTGAAGAAACACTTTAGGATTTCTATTGAAATTGGCCATATTTACTTCTTTTCCAGACGACTTTTCTGCGTCTTCCTCTTTCTTTTCATTCAGCTTATTCTTATCGAGCGTTTGACACATCACAGACGCATGTCTTTTATCACAAAAGAAACACTTCAAGATAGCTCTACATTGCTTCGTTGTGTGACCTGTTGCCAAACATGAAAAACAACGTCTTTTGTCCTTCAATATATTCTGCTTTTCATTAAAACTCATCTTCCGTGCCGAAAAGCATTCTGAACTCAGATGTCTTCCTTTGCAAAAAAACGCAATTTTTTCTTAAATCTGGTCTTGAAGAAGTTGTTAATAAAGTAGCAGCAGTTGGTAAATGTTTATTAACATCGTTATAACTTTTGTTTTTTCTAAAGCTCGCGTCATCTTTTCTCGCCAAACCAAAACCTGCCACTGCCAAATTAATTCTTTCATCTCCTTCAACTTCAGATTTGAGAAACGCCATTAAATTATCTAGGCGCTCTTTTGCATCAGAACTAACAGAATTCGTATCTGTTCGATTCCACGCTTTCAAAAATTCAGCAGTAAAACAAGATTCTACCATTGGATATAATATTGAAGCACATTTATCCGTTGTGACACCTAACGTCTCAAGAGCTCGTAAATACAACTCTAGTTTATCATACAATGATGTAATAGAAAATTTTCCTTTTGATTGCACAGATATAATTAATTTTAATAATTCTCGCACATACACTTCAACTAAAAGATCTTCCCTACCGAAACGAGCTTTAAGACTCTCTATAGCTTTGGCATAGTTAGCGCCAGTTGGCGGAAAACTATCAACAACTTCTCGCGCTCTAGATCCAGTGACAGTTGCTTGGATCAAATACTGGAATTTATTTTCTGGCGCAATATCTTGATCATTGTGAATCTGTTCAAATTGACTCCAAAATGGCAACCATTCCTTTAAATCACCATCAAATTGGCGAAATTCCAACTTGGGCAACGTAAATTTCTTTTTAGAATTATTAGTTTCGTAATCATTGGAAATGTACTCACCTTGAATTTGTCCCTGTGACTGGATTTTTGCTAATTCTAATTGATTATTTAATTCCAACTTTTTTAACTCTACTTCTTGATCCAATTCTAACTTTTTAAATTCTTGATCAGACTTCTCCTTTTCTAACTTCTTAGCCTCGTTTTCTTTTTCCTTTCTCTCAGCAACAGCGTTGGATAAAATTTCTTGTACAAAAGCGGGATCCTGTTTATATTCATTACTATTCAAAATAATTTCCTTTAGTGTCCCGATCGTATAATCTTGCGGAACTGTTTTGCCAAGTTCTTCTACCACGAACTTTAAGTCTACCTTTTTAAAATTTTTTACGGCTTGAAACATTTTGCTTCAAATAAATCTTGTAAAATGTCCTGTCGCGCCGGACGTCACAATGTTAATTAAAGCGTTCAAAAAGGATGTTATTTTAACAACCCAGCTTTCAGAATATAATGCGGACGCCAATTATGTATTTATGGACTTAAAATGTACATAAAGAAGTCAATTAACCTCTCAAAACAAAAATAATTTATTTACCGGTAAAGCTTTTTACCTTCTTCCATAAAAATATTCAAACAATAATAAACAATACAATTTCTGATTCACGTTACATCATATATAAAAGGTATCACGAGAATAAAGATGAGAGGATAATAACAAATAAAATAAACATGGACAATAGATTTAACACATGCCTTTTTATCAAGGCAAAACTACTCCTTAAAAGTCAATTTTGTATCATGTTTAGGTGAATAGAGTAAATAGTTTTATAGTTTCAATAAAACAAGCAAAGACTTTGAATGTTTTGGTGAGTATTCTTTTGTAAGTCATTACCGTACCCAATTCTAATTGATAATTAAATGAACTTTTATTTCTTAATCTGCTTTCATTATATGAGAAATAGAAAATCATTGTATGTGCTAGAAGATATAATGGCTGCCATTTATGCCTGGGGAAAAATAAAAATATTTTGCTTAATTTGTCATTACCGTGCTCACTTATGTCATTATACCAAGTGTATTAAAATTTCAAAATTAGTTTTAAAATGTTAAATTAGTAATTTGGTCTCTGCTGATGCTTGTATATTAATGTTTATGAGGTAAGGTAATTATCTACAAACAATTAAAACTTTCTGATTATTTCTAAAAATTTGATTTTGTTATTCCAAAACATGTACAGATTTTGAAAATGACCCATATTGATACCTGGAAAAATATGTATGCATTATAAAAATTATAAAAATTTATTAAAATTAAACAAGAAATCTTTTTTAATTGAAACTATCGTGCCAATAAGTTACTATAGATTGAAAAATTCTTTTAAACAATGCTTTGAAGTTAAAACTGTATATATTTAAAGTTGCTGTCTAAATATGAAAATTGTCTCATTCACCTACACTCTGCCCTACTTTTAAAATTATATAAATTTATTGCATATAAAATGTCTGTTGAGATGACAATAAAGACGTTAGTGTGCAAATAATAGATAATTTACTGCTACCAATTTTTAGAAGTCGACATACACAATTAGATCTGCGGGGATCATTTGAATAATCGTGGCAAAACTACGTTTTTCACGGTTTTTAAGAAAATTGAAAAAATTGTCCCATTTTTGAAATAGCGTACTGCGTTTGCTATTGAGTGTATAAAAAAGTTGTAAATATGAAAGTTGTAGAGAATTTTATTTTCTTTAATATTGTAACTGACAAATATGACGCTACGGCAACGAGTCTCGAGATATTTCCAAAAAATCAAAAAATGTCCCAAAATTTTGTTGTTTTTCGGCCACAGAAAATTTAGCCTTAAGAAATTTTGTTAGAAAACTTGGTTTTTCCATGTTGGCATCATTATAAATAATTTAGAAAAAAAAATCTTTTACCCGACCTTTTGCGAGGTAAAATGTACAGTAGTGGTAAACAAAAAGTAAACACCCCCTACTAACTCCTCAACAAATTATCGTAGACGAAAGTTACTGGTACCGGACGATTGGAAATAAAGTCTACTTTTAAATGGTGTGTTTAAAATGTGCTTAGGGGGCCATATACATATTAAAACGAATCCAAACTTCATTTTTTTCAATGGCAGTACCCAAATTTAACGAGATATTTCAAATCTTCCGTTCAAAATATGCCTAGAAACCAAATTTCAAGTCATTCGAATGATAATTTTTTGAATTATAGACATTCAAAATTTAGTACTCCTAATGTTAAATTACATTTTCATATTTTTATTTATATCTCCTGAAATTATGCTCCTAATGAGCTAATTTTTTGTGTAGCAATAATACTAATATACCCAAACATAAATACGTTGAATTTGCAATTTTTATAATTTTATGATATGAATTATGAAATTAATATTCGAAAAAATTATGCATTGCAACATACAATTTTTTTGATGGATGTAGATTTATTAAGTCCTGCTTTATGGAAATCCAAAATTTCACATTTTTCTTCCAAGTAGTTTTCAAATTATGCTTAAAAAACGGCAAAACGATGGTTTAAGGGGCCTTCTATGATAGAAGTGAGTAAATGTTTGAAATTTATTCTGTTATCCTGTAATCAAACAGGTTTCATTGACTCTTAAACGTGCCTTGATCAAGAAGGCGGCTCTCTCGGCTAACAATCGAGTTCGGAACTTCAATTTGGATACAGCCCTTAAAATACGCTCGTTTTAAAATAATTAATTTATCGGAAACTTATGGCACGAATTGCATAAAAATTTGTTTATAGGCTAATTGAAAGGTGTAGAGTTCATTTATGTTGTCAGAATTGTGTACTGCTATTGAAAAAAAACAAAGTTATGGTTCGTTTTAATATGTAGATGGCCCCTTAAAAGAATTTTATATACATCATTTAAAAGTAGACTTTATTTCCAATCGTTCGGTACCAGTAACTTTCTTCTACGATAATTTGTTGAGAAGTTAGTAGGGGGTGTTTACTTTTTTTTTTTTTTTCACGACTGTACATTTCCCCTGGACTAAATATGGATCAACTTAATTTTTCTTGAAAGTTTTAATATTTTTTAAACAATGATTTTTTTAAAATTTATTAATGAGTTAGGTTAATGATCTGTAACGTGTCAACTGCTAAAATAAATGTTAAAAGGTTCTTTTTTAAAATAAATTTTCGCATAGTTGCTAAAAAATGGAACTTGATTTGGGGCAAAACTAATGATACTTGATTTGAATAAAAACTAAAATATACTAACTTATAAATAAACTAACATAATAGCAATTATGATGATTTCTATTATTAATAGCTCTAGTTAGCAATTAAACAATTTCTGATAATGAAAATATTAAAATGGAGAAAAAGGGAAAAAAATTAAGAAAGTAGTCTGTTGTACTTTATATATACTATTTCTTTTATTAGTATAGATGGTATCCCAGATGTATTAATTTTATTGTTTGGATTTTCAGCGAGCTAATTAAAATGTTTAATTCTAATTAAATTAAATAGTAATTAATATTCCAGGTTGACTGGAAAAAGTAGTGAAATAATATTAACAGAACTGCAGAAAAAGCGGAACAGGTGATCCTAGCGGTGCTCTGGCACCAGGTACCAAGCCGCAGAGGCGCTCCATAGGCGCATATAGTTATCACTTCCGATAGATTGATAAACATTTTTCATTTAACTAGCCGCTAAATACAACTCTATACTTCCTTTAAGTTTAAACTGTGTGCAGTGGAGATATTTTATAAGATATTATTTTAAGGAACACAAATATTATGTATTTATTTAGAAAATGATATTTTATTTTCTATATTTTTTTCCAGCTTCGTAATTTCCTATTTTAAACTCATTTAGATATCACTTCATTAGATGTAATAAGAATCTCATTTAGAATAGAAATTAAAAGTGGGATTCTTTTATGTTTGATTAATGATAGATTTCTAGACTAAATAGGCAGAGTAATGATAGTTTGTAATATAACAAAACAGCTCAAATTAATTATTAATAATTTCATATAATTTTACATTATCTAACAATTAAAATAGCTGTCTGTTATTTGTGAATCAGTGGAGAAAAACAAGTTCCCATTCGTACCACCCTACCCATTCCCTCTATTTTTTTCTCTTTTTTGGTGTCATTCTTTAATTTTAGTAAATTAAATGTTTCTCAAGATGCTGTGTAAGATATAGAAATAAAAAGAAAGTTTAAATTACATATTACCAAAAAGAGAAGAATATATGTAATCTCATACATACACACATATATATATTATCTGTACATTTTTTGAGTGGTTTGTTTATATTTATACATTATATCTCCTTCATTACATGTTGAATTGTTTGCTTTCATAAATACTCATGATCACGAAGTCTTTATTTACCTTAAAAATATTCATCATTATTGCAAGGGCTGATAAAAATATTTTTGGTGTGGGGTTATTTTAAAAAAAAGGAAAGTTTTTTTACTAGCGTATTTCAACCCTTTAGTAATTTATTTTAATTTAGCTGTCAATTAAGAAGCAAAAATTATAAGTGATCTCAAAAAAAAAAAAAAAAAAGTCACAATTTCAGGAGGTAACATTGAAAAGTTATTCATTTTAGGATTTATTATTACTATTATTATTTTCGTATAAAATAGTACTAATGCAATATTTTATATTATGTATAATTTTGAAATTAAAATACAGTTGAAAAATAAATATTTCAAATTTCACAAAAATTGGGAAATATGCGTAGAAGCTTACAAACAATCGTAAAAAAAAAATCAATAAAGTAATAAAACTCAAATTGTTTAAATTTTAAGTTAAAATATCTAATTTATAGATCTGATTTATATTTATTTCAGTTTGTACATAAACAAAATATATCTTTTACACAATAGACCCAAAATTTAATTTTAAAACATCCTATAAGTACTGATCAAAATTCTACAGAGAATCTATGGATATTCTAAGATAATCTGTATATTTCTTTACTTAAACAAAAATGCAAATTAGCCTGAGTCTCACATTTTAATTAGAACTTATGCAAGTACGATGTTTATTTCGGTCCTGTTAAAATACATTTGTGAATTTTTTAACATCAAAATTGCAAAAGAGATAAATCTTTTTTATGTGTCTCGTATTTGCTAAACTAGATGGCAGCACCACTGCTATTGCCTGATATAGATTTCATCTATGCTACTGATTCCCAGGGAAAGCGACAGCAGACTTTTTAAATTGTGCATGACAAAGACAAATATGTGTTTGGTGAATAGAAACGATTTCTATCAAAGCAGTGGCGAGGTTAAGTTTGCGCTAAGGTGATTGCTAGCTCACAACATTTTTGCGCGACTACACCAAGCCAAAGCACAAGCAGCAACCGAGATGGAGAATAGGGAACGCCTCCCACACTTTCCGATAAAAGAAAGTTATTGTACCTCAGAATCTTAAGGTTACCCCTTTGCTCTTATCATCAGAGAAAAATTCGGGCTATGCTAGTGCTCATTGTTGAATTCAGAGACACTTTTATCCGGGAGGGATTTCTGTGGCTCTGGGGTGGGCATTATAGAGTTCCGGTGGGCAAAAATTTCACTTTTTGACCATTGAAAACACAAAATCTCAATTCTCAAATCTTCCGGAGAAGGGGGGGGGGGGGGGTCAGCCCATTGCTCCAGGGAGAATGTCTTCCCCCCGGGTAACCCTCTGAATTCAACACTGGCTCGTGCTCCAAACATACTCCTTTCCGCGGGTATCGTTGATTTATTTTTTTGTACGTAATTAGGGGCCTTTTCCCCCTACGATCTAAACTCCGCTCGTCATCCCACCTCCAGACTTTGCAGGCTCTAAAAATACTCCAATTTTCTCTGTTTAAAAAAGATTATTCTATTAATAGCATTATTTTTTATTTTATATCATTAGTTGAGAGTTAAATAAAGTCATTTATATTTAATAAAATAGTTTTTCTGCAGAATAACACCAAAAAGAGAATAAGCATGGTTAAAACTAATGGACGCTTTTTCTCCAAGGAATAAATTTGTTCAAATTACCGATGCATAGCCCACTGTATTTGCGTAGCTAGCTCCAATGGCAGTGTTAAATTCAGACACTTTTTCCGGGAGGGATTTCTGTGACTCCGGGGGTGGGGTAGGGGGGACATTATAGAGTTCCGGGGGGGAAAATTGCACTTTTTGACCATTGAAAACACAAAATCTCAAATCTTCCGGGGGAGGGGGCATCCCATTGCTCCAGGGGGAATATGGACGAATCTGGGAAGAAGGCGAATGTCTCTTTCAGCACCTCGTTTTAAATCTGATAGATGGCAGCACTAGAAAGTTTAGAAACATTGGAATTGCAAAAATTATTACATTATTATCTCATTGTGTTATGGATAAATACTAAAAAAACATATTTTAAAATATGCTCGCATAGATTTAAGCCGTTGAATATAGTATATGTCGTAGTCTAATTGAGAAATCAAGCTCTTTGGAAAGAGCTTGGAGAGTCATTGATCTTCCTTTTCCCAACAAGCCTGATATTGATATTTTTCAGGCTTATTGCAAAGAGTCTAGATAGATAGCGTTAGGCTTGAAAAATGACCACTTGTTTCTCAAGCAGCCTGATTTTTTTCAAGCTTAATTGCAATAAGTATATGCAGTTTTAGGTTAATTAAAAAATTAGCGACCGTCCAAAATCGTGTTGTACCCGATCCGAACTTGTAAATTCCATTTGAAGTCAATCTGAACCCGACAAATAAAAGTTACATCGAACTATAACCCGATCCGAACTTTACAAAATAATATCCGTCGACACGCAACCAAACCCGAACCTGAAAATTCCATTAGAAGTCAACCCGTAACACGATCTGAACCGAACTTCACAAAATAATATCCATCGACAAGAAACGAAACCCGAACCACCTGAAAATTCCATTTGAAGTCAACTTGAAACCCGATTAACCCGAGCAAAAAGAAAAGAAAAAAAAATCGTCGAAACGCAAGCCGATCCGATTGCTACAAAACAATTTCCGCCAACACGCATCCCGACACGAACCTGAAAATTCCATTTGAGGTCAATTACAACCCGACGACTGAAACTCGAATGAGGTATTCCATCGAAACGCAACCCGATCCGAACACGATAAAATATTTCCCATTTAACTCAATCTGATCCGAACCTTAAAATTCACTTCGAAGTCAACGCGTAACCCGTCCCAAACCCGACAATTTTTCTTTTTATTGAACCGCAACCCGGTCTGAACCCGAAAAAATTATTTGCGTTAACACGCAACCCGACCCGAAAATGGAACTTCTATCTGAATTCAACACATAACCCGTCCCGGACTTGAAAATTCCATCTGAAGTCAATTACAACCCGATCGATACCTGAATGGAAAATCACATCGAAACACAACCCGATCCGAACACGATAAAATATTTTCCATTGAACTCAACTTGAAACAGAAAATTAAATTCGAAGTCAACGCGCAACCAGACCCAAACCCGAGAAAAAATTCTATTGAACAGCAACCTGATTTGAACCAGAAAAAATAATTTCCCTCAACACGCAACCCGACCCAATCCGACAAAAAAATTCCATCGAACCGTAACCCGATCAGAACCCGACAAAATAAATTCTTTCGACATGCAACCATATCCGAAACCGACATAATTCAACCAGAACCCGAAATACTTCAACCCAAACACTAAATAAAAGGAAATAATTTCATCTTTTAATGCAATTATGAAAAGTACTCTACAATTATATAAAACTAATGCTATTTTATCTTTTGTAAGGAAAATTTACCGCTTATATCCAGACACGAAATAAAACGTGAAGTAAACTAATAATTTGTTTAAATATTATTACAGAAAATCTTTTTTTTTTTTTTAATTACTAAATTAGTAGCATTAGTTAAGCTTCAGGAGATACACATAATCATTCGTTTAAAACTAGTAATATTAAAACGTTAATTATAGCAAACGTTTTCAGAAAATAGTTCAATAAATTTAATTCGTCTGAAACATTAGTTCTGTTTATTTTCAATAATTTGTTTCTGAAAATCTCAACATCTCGACTTGCAAAAATCTAAATTTGACGCGCAAGGAACATTCTACTAGTAGAGTGAAATCAAAGCACACACACACACACACGCAAAAAGTAAAAAAACTAGAGAACAGGAATTCTGCTTTTTCAGAATTTAGTATCGCCCCGGCATTTCCATTACTTCATTTTCTTCTGATGGACTGGTGGCTTCTATTATTATGAAACAGCCATTATAAATGAAGCGTTTAAAAAAAATTATGGCCATTTTTTTTTCATTCTGACCAGAAAATCAGAGTTCTAACTTTTTACGGCAGTTCTTTCATCTTCACCTAACGCTTCATTTATAACGGCTGTTTCATAATAATAGAAGCCACCAGTCCATCAGAAGAAAATAACTCTGTTAAGCGTGACTCGGATAATCGGGACTCTACTGCAAAACATATTTCAGTTTTAAGACTTAAGCACACGCTTTTATTTTATGTAAAATGACGTCATTTACATTAATATAGAAACTTAAAATTAAATATAGTTTATAATAGCTCCCTGTTTTATCATAAATCCTTCATTTATACTTTTCTCAAAGTAGCACGTATTTTAATTAATTTTTTTTTCAATTTAATTTTTTTAATTAATTTTTTTCCACTTTATGAGAAAATGGCAACAAAAATATATAATTGCTATTTTTCAGCAATTTTTTCCTTACTTTCTACAGAAATGGCATACTTGAGTTGCCAAAATGAAAGAAACGTCGCTAAAAACTACAAAAAAATTAATATTTCAAAAACAAATAGAGATGCAGTTTTCAAACAAATTGCATTAAAAAGTACTTTTTTTCCCAATACGATGGTATAAAAACTGAAAATGTGCGATGTTTAGAAATTAAAAAAAATGCTATAGAGCATTTAATTGTACAATGATACATCTACTTTGTTTATTGCTAGCGTCTGTAAGCTAACGTTATTTTTTGGACACAAAATAAACTGGGAGAAAGAAATAGCATACCGTACCGGGGCTAATAATAGTAACAAAAGAAAACACTGCTTTTTGCAACTCAATATCAATACCTTAGCATGAAAATTGTACACGGGCTTTGGACAACAAGAAATGTATTTTTTTTAACATTGAATTGCCACCTCCCCCCTCATTTTCCGTTGCAGTTATTTCGACCCCACTTTTCGCTAAATGCAAGTAAATTCGGACACGAATTTTATAAAGCATATCTAACTCTTTAAGCATTTGGACACTTATAGGTTGCAACATTTATTATACTTTTGTAAAATGATAATAATAATAAAGTCAACATAAAAAAAAACAAAAAAAAAAAAAAAAAAAAAAAACAAAAAACAAAAAAGCAATTTAACAAATTACAACGATCATTTGGAAAATGATTTTTTCAAAGACTAAAATTTAAGACTTAAAAAATCGCACGGAGTTGATCATACATTACATACGCCATGGATTACATTTTTCGGTACTGTAAATATTTAAACTTCTACGGAGCTGTTCATTCATTGCGTATGCCATGGATTAAATATTAATATTCCTGGACCAATTTTAAAAAATCGCACGGAGTTGATCATACATTACGTACGCCATGGATTACATTTTTCAGTACTGTAAATTTTTAAACTTCTACAGAGCTGGTCATTCATTACGCACGCTATGGATTAAATATTAATATTCCTGGACCAATTTTAAAAAATCGCACGGAGTTGATCATACATTACGTACGCCATGGATTACATTTTTCGGTACTGTAAATTTTTAAACTTCTACGGAGCTGGTCATTCATTACGTACGCCATGGATTAAACATCAATATTCCTGGACCAATTTTAAAAAATCGCACGGAGTTTATCATACATTACGTACGCCATGGATTACATTTTTCGGTACTGTAAATTTTTAAACTTCTACGGAGCTGGTCATTCATTACGTACGCCATGTATTAAACATCAATATTCCTGGACCAATTTTAAAAAATCGCACGGAGTTTATCATACATTACGTACGCCATGGATTATATTTTTCGGTACTGTAAATTTTTAAACTTCTACGGTGCTAGTCATGCATTACGTACGTCATGGATTAAACATTAATATCCCTGGACCAATTTTAAATGAAATTTCATTCTTAAACTTCTAAACATCCCACAATATTACTTTTTACACCGTCGTATAGAGAAAAAAATGTACTTTTAAATGCAATTTGTTTGAAAGCTGTATCTCAATTTGTTTCTGAGTTAGTAATTCTTTTTGTAGTTTTTATTACTTTTTGTCATAGTAGCAACAGAAGTATCCATCTCTGTTGAAAATACAGATAACTGTATAGACCAATCAGAAAACAAATAAAATGCGGGATTCAACTAATAAAACGCTTCAGATATGTTTTTGATTTCCTACCCTGACTGAGGACAATAACCATTTTTCCAAATGGTTAAAAAAAAAAAAAAAAAAAAAAAAATACATTTACCGCGACCAGAAAAAAGGAAAATCGAGACTACCCAACCCGATACAGAGTGGCCCACTCCTCAGATATTCTACTATATTTGAATACTAAAGAAAATAGATATATGTCCATTTTTCAAAATAGAAGATACAATTGGTATTAGTGTTGCAATTGTCGACTTCTTTTCAATGATTGCATTAAAAGATGAACCATTTCCTTTTCATTTAGTGTTCGGATTAAAGAATTTCGGGTTGAGGTTGAAATGTGTAGGGTTCGAGTCGGTAGCATGTCGACGGAAAATATTTTATTGGCTTCGGACCGAATTGTGGTTAATAAAATTTTGCTTGTCGGGTTCGGATCGGGTTTCGGGTTGACATCAAATGAAATTTGAGGTTCATGTCTGGTTGCGTGTCGACAGAAATTATTTTGTACAGTTCGGATCGGGTTGCGGTACGATGGAATTTTTTTTATTGGATTCTGGTTGACTCCTAATCGAATTTTCAGATTCGGATCGTGTTGCGTGTCGACGGAAATTATTTTGTCATGTTCGGATCGGGTTACGGTTCCATGTTTTTTTTTTTCTTTCGTCGGGTTGGTGTGGAGTTGCTTATTGAATTCAAATAGAATTTTCCGGTTCGAGCGGGTCACGTGTAGACGAAATTAGGTTACGGTTCGATGGATTTTTTTTTCGGTTTCGGGTTTACTTCAAATGAAATTTTCAGGTTCGGATCGGGTACAACATGATATTTGGGAAACAGTTTCTCGTTTTCTAATTAGCCTAAAACTGTTTAGACTCATTGCAATAAGCCAAAAAAAAAAAAAAAGCAATTTATCAAATTACAACGACCATTTGGAAAACGATTTTTTTGAAGACTAAAATTTAAGACATAAAAAATCGCACGGAGTTGATCATACATTACGTACGCCATGAATTAAACATTAATAGTGTTATTACACGTAAAAATTGCAAGCCAAAAATATCGCCTGAGACCCGTCAGATTTCATGAAACTTAAGTATTATCCACCTGAAACTTACGTAAACATCCAAGCATTTCATTGGCTATTCGGGAAAAGGCTTTTCCATCGTCAGATTTCCAAGAAATCTGACGGCCAATTTTAAATGAAATTTCATTCTTAAACTTCTAAACATCCGACAATATTACTTTTTACACCGTCGGATAGAGAAAAAAATGTACTTTTAAATGCAATTTGTTTAAAAGCTGTATCTCAATTTGTTTCTGAGTTATTAATTTTTTTGTAGTTTTTATTACTTTTTTGTCATAGTGGCAACAGAAAAAATCCATCGTTGTTGAAATTAAAGGGAAATACAGATTACTGTATAGAGCAATCAGAAAACGAATAAATTGCGGATTAAACCAATGAAAACCTTCAGATATGCCTTTCATTTCCCATCCTGACTAGAACAATAACCATTTTTCCAAATGGTAAAAAAAAAAAAAAAAAAAAAAAAAAAAAAAAAATCAGGCTGATTGAGAAATAAATGGCCATATTCCAATTAGCCTGACGCTATATAGGCTCTTTGCAATAAGCCTGAAAACTATCAGGCTGATTGGGAAAAGGTAAGGGATTCTCCAATTAGCCAGGTACTTTGCAAGCAGCCTATCCCTATAGGCAGGCTCTTTGCAAAGAGTCTAATTTACTAATTAGCCTACGACATACATATTGTTTTTAATTTTCTATGGTCATCGCCGAATCTACAGATGACTGGGCTCTTCGCTACTGTTGTAGTCATAGAAGAACCATATATGCAATGGGTATACGCTAGAGTCATGGACGTTAGTCGTAAAAAAAAACCAGAGGGTATTTCGCTATCGACAAAGGTATATGCTAGAGTCATGGACTCTGATGCTTGGAGTATACGCTATAGCTTTATTTGAGAAACAGAGGGTATACGGAATTTCTTAAGAGCCTACACTAGTCACGCTGAGAAACTCAAACGCTAATGTTAAGTCTATGAAAGAAATTGTCATAGATTTCTCGCTTGTATTTTAATATTTTTAAATGATTTTTTTTTTATCGTAGGACACCTGAGGCCGATATCTATTGTTGTGCGTTTCTACTTTTTCGATTTTGGTTACAGTTTTTCTTAATATAAGATTCGTTTCACATTCAGATTCGGTTCTAACCAGTTCCAAAAGTGAAAGTGTTTGCATATAAAACAAGATCGAAAATCATGGCCCAGCATTGACTATGAAACACTTGCCAATACATTCAGAATACTGTACAGTCGTGAAAAAAAAAAAAAAAAAAAAGTAAACACCCCTACTAACTCCTCAACAAATTATTGTAGAAGAAAGTTACTAGTACCGAACGATTGGAAATAAAGTCTACTTTTAAATAATGTATATAAAATTTGCTTAAAGGGCCATCTACATATTAAAACGAATACAAACTTTATTTTTTTCAATGGCAATACCCAATTTTAACACGATATTTAAAATCTTCGGTTCAAACTATGCTTAGACACAAAATTTCAAGTCATTTGAATGACAAGTCTTTGAATTATAAACATTCAAAATTTGGTGCTTCTAATGTTAAATTACATTTTCATATTTTTATTTATATCTCCTGAAATTATGCTCCTAATGTGCTAATCTTTTGTGTAGCAATAATACTAATATACCCAAACATAAATACGTTGAATTTGTAATTTTTATAATTTTATGATATGAATTATGAAATTAATACTCGAAAAAATTATGAATTGCAACCCTACAGTTTTTTTGATGGATTTAGATTTATTAAGTCCCACTTTATGGAAATCCAAAATTTCACATTTTTCTTCCAAGTAGTTTTCAAATTATGCTTAAAAAACGGCAAAATGATGGTTTAAGGGGCCGTCTATGATAGAAGTGACTAAATATTTTGAAATATCTTCTGCTGTCCCGTAATCTAGCAGGCTTCATTGGCTGCTTAAGGTGCCTTGATCAAGAAGGGGGCTCTCTCGGTTAACAATCGAGTACCGAACTTCAATTTGGATACAGCCCTTAAAATTGGCTGAGTTAAAAATAATTAATTTCTCGGAAACTTATCGTACGAATTACATAAAAATTTGATTTTAGGCTAATTGAAGGGTGTAGAGTTCATTTATGCTGTCAGAATTGTGTACTGCTATTGAAAAAAAAACAAAGTTACGGTTCGTTTTTATATGTAGATGGTCCCCTAAGCAAATTTTATATACATCATTTAAAAGTAGACTTTATTTTCTATTGTTCGGTACCAGTAACTTTCTTCTATGATAATTTGTTGAGGAGTTAGTAGGGGGTGTTTACTTTTTTTTTCCTCGACTGTACATCAATAGTTGGAAAAGCATAATTTTTTTTTGCTCGTTTCTGTATACGATCTATAGATTGGTATTTATACTACATCGTATGCTAAAAGTTCGTTCAATTCAACGCATAGCACAGTTTAAAAATTTCCATTAAACTGATAGCAATATTTAAACTTTGCTATCAGTACTTGCGTGATGTTCGTTTTTATCCTCAAAAATAAACTATTTATTTCTCAATATAAAACAAAACATAGGTAAGATAAATTGGGCTTACCTTGTATTTATGTGTATCCGTTTATCATCTGGTAATCTGCGTCCGGAAGGGTAATTATGACTTCATCTTCTCATATCTCTGATTTAATTCACATTTTATGAACGTGTGATCATCCAGGACATTTAAAAGACACATGTTTTTTGTGTGACTTGTAAAATCTTAAATTTGTCCGGAAACTTTTAAATAGAGAAAAAATTAATATTTAATAAGAGCTTTAAGATATACATCTCTCCGTTGGAGAGTCTGAGATACATAAGTGTAAGTAGAGAAAAATACATGAATAAAATATTATTAGCAATAAAGAACAGGAAATTAGTGCCATAAATCAGCATAACAAATTATTTGTATCAATATTATTTATAGTAATTTAAAATAAGAGTCTCTAAATGTCTTATAGTTCCTGAGTATCGCAAAATGTTTATAATAAAATATTTGTTTATGATTGTGCAATCACTTTTCACTTTCATTTCCTTCCTTCAGATCGTAAAGCACTTTTGATAATAAATTTATTAATCACATTTGACATATGAAAAACAATTTGCTTAGCTTAATTATTTTAATGTCCTTGTTTGGAGATTATATTTCACAATAGCTGTCAACAATTCCCCCCTTAATCTCCTAACGAGGATTGTTCTGTAATTTCAATCTGTTTCTATTATTTAGAAATTCAGGCTTGGGCTTTGGTTTCGTCAGTATGTCCGCTGTCATTGACTTGCTTGGCCAATAACGCAATTCAATAATTTTATCTTCTTTCAGCTGTTTAATCACATTATATTTTATATCAATATGCTTCGATTTATTAGAAAACTTTTCGGATTCTATCATTTTTATGCAAGATTTATTGTCTTCATAAATTACTATAGGCAATTTTTGCGGTATATCAAGATCTTCTAATAGTTTTAGCAGCCATATTAATCCTTGTGTTGCGCTCGCCGCTGCAACGAACTCTGCCTCTGCAGATGATTGTGCGACACACGTTTGTCGTTTCGTTATCCACTGTATTGGATTCTTTCCTAAAAGGAATAAATTGCCTGTGGTTGATCTTCTTGTTTTTAGATCTCCACCCCAATCTGCATCAGTATATACTTCTAGAATGGGTGGTTCTTCCGTGCTGATTACTAAATTTAAGTCTTTTGTTGAATATAGATATTTTATTAATCTTTTAACACCTTTCCAATCTCTTTCAGACGGCGTTTCGTTTTTTCTACTCAAAATGTTTACACCTACTAAAATATCGGGCCTACTTATTGTAGGCACGTATAACAGTATTTTTATCCCGAGGTAATTGGAAATTTGACCTAAATCTTCAAGTGCGTACTTAGATTTTAGTTTATCTATTATTTCATTTATATTTTCATCTTTTCCTGCGATTAGTATATCGTCTACATATACTGCTATATAAACCGTGTTTTCCCCTTCATTTCTTATAAATAAGCAATTATCAGCATTACTCTGTTTAAATTTTAATTATTTTAGTGTTTCACTAATGTTCGAATACCATGCTCTTGCAGCTTGTTTTAGTCCGTATAGGGCTTTTTTTAACTTACAAACCTTATTGGGTTCTCTAGTGTTTATATACCCTTTAGGTTGTGCATGATACATAAACATTCTCTTCCAATTCACCATGTAAAAATGCCGTTTTGATGTCAATCTGCCTAATATTGAGATTGTGGTATGCTGCGGCAGTTATGAAGACTCTTAAACTTGTATGGGAAACTACTGGCGCATAAGCTCCATCGAAATCTACTCCGTATTTTTGTCTAAATCCTTGTGCGACCAATCTCGCTTTGTAACGCTTGATTTTTCCAAATTCGTCATATTTCGCTTTAAAAGCCCATTTCGACCCAATTACTCTTGCTCCTTGTGGGGGATCAACTAAACACCAGGTTTCATTTTCATTAAGGGAATTGATTTCCTCTTCTGTCGCTTTTATCCAGTTCTGTTTTTCTATAGGATTTTCTATACTCATCATATCTTCCCAACTGTTAGGTACATATACTGGATCGTGCCGGATTGCATAAGCAAACCTGTCCGGCGGCACACCTCCTTTGGTTCTTTCTGATTTTCTCACTTGTGGAGTTTGTTGTTGTGACGCGGGTGGTGGACTTAGTTCATTTTGTGTTGGTGTCAGATCTATTTCCATTTCATTCGTGTCTTTCAGTTGTGTTTGTTTGTTTGTTTCCTCGATTAATTCTCTTCTATCTAGATTTTCGTTAGTATCTGGATTATTTTTATTTTCTATAAATTTTACGCTTCTGGCCAATATTACTCTTCCGTCACTTGTATAGATTCTGTACGCCTTAGAGCGACTGTCGTATCCGACAAAAGTGCCTTTTTCCGCTCTATTATCTAATTTTCCTCTCTTTGATTTGTGTATGTAGGCGTATGCAGTACAGCCCAAAACTTTGAGATATTTCAAATTTGGTCTCCTATTCATCCATAATTCATAGGGTGTGGTGCTTACCGATTTTGAAGGTAGCCGGTTCTGTAAGTGGTTCGCGGTACATATGGCTCCCCCCCATAATTTGTGTGGGAGATTTGCTTCATTTAGCATACTTCTAACCATATCTAGTAGCGACCTATTCTTACGCTCTGCGACACCGTTTTGACTTGTGTTAAATGGTACGGTGAGCTGATGATGAATCCCATTTTCTTTTAGATATTTTTCTATTTCGTTACCCGTATATTCCCCACCGTTGTTCTATCTGATCTCAGTAGGCATTTTTCCAAATTTGTTTTTCACCATTGAGATGTATTCTTTCAATTTCTCTGAATCCTCACTTTTATTTGCAATTAAATAAATTACACAAAATCACGTATAATCATTGATAAAAGTGACGAAGTATCCCCCCCCCCCCAATTGTGGGTGTATATATAGGGTCACATACATCAGAATGAACTAACTCGAGCCTTTTTGTAGCTCTATATGCACCTGATTTAGGAAATGGGGTCTCGCTGATTTTTAACCTGATGCATACCTCACATTTCGCATTATGTTTGCAGTTGTTGATTTTAATTCCCTCAACTAAGTCCTTTGATAACATGGACTTTATTGTGTCGTAGCTCCTATGCCCCACTCGCCTATGCCACAAATCTATGCAATTTGCATTTGAGCAGTTGTAGGTGACATTTGCATAGTGCTTCTGATTTTCATCTTTACTAACATGTATTTAATACAGATTGTTTTTAAGTTTACCTTGAAGTATAATCTTACCTTCATGAATTATGTCACATTTATCTTTTTCAAATTTGACTTTGCAACCGTTTTTAGTTGCCCTACTCACTGACAGCAGGTTAGTTTCTATGTCAGGAATGTATAGTACGTCACGCAATATAACTTGTTTGTTTTTATTTTCGGTATGAATTATTACCTCCCCAGATCCATATGAAATCAGTTTATTACCATTAGCGACTGTGACGTCTGTTTCAGTATTATTTGTAATTTTGGTAAAATATTCTTTTGAATTTACTATGTGACTGGAACTGCCACTGTCCACAATAAAAGTGCCTTTATTTTCGGACTCTTCGGTTAGTAAAGCAACACTGTTGTTTTTATTTACTGTGAGTTTTCTTTCTTCAGGTTTCGCATTTTTATGTAATTTATTATTTTCTTCATAAACTAGTGATGTTGAATTGTTTTTATTTTTATAGTGTCTGTTATTAGTGTAACTGTTGTTGTTTTTCGTTTTTAGAAACCAGCAGTCTTTATTTGAGTGGTTTTTCATTTTACAGTGTGAGCAGTACTTATTGCTGCCTCTTTTCTGTTCTGAATGATTAAATTTACATTGTGTTTTATATGCTTTATTGCTGTTTTCGGAATTTTCACTATTATCTACTCTGCGAGTATATTCATCCGTAAGCTTGCTTTTTATAAATTGTACGGTTAACTCAGCTTCATCTCTGGCCTCCAGGGCAGTAACTAGGGTATCGTAGGACGGTGGCAACGAGCACAGCAGCAGTGCTGAAATGTGCGAGTCAGTTATGTTTTCACCAATGGATGACAGTTTATCCACTATCTCTAAAATTTTTGTTATGTGGGCTCTCATATTGCCACCTTCAGTTAATTTTGTACTGTACAATTTTCATAGCAAGTACAGCTTACTAGAGAGATTAGATCTCTCATGGATTTGTTTAAGTGCGTCCCATGTTTGCCTAGCTGTATTTAAATTTTTGACATGCGCTATTTGACTGTCGTCAATGGACAAATTTATTAATGCCCTTGCTTTTCTGTCTTTCTTGGTCCAAGCATCGTTCAATGGAGTGGGGGCCTCTTCCGTAATAACTTCAATAAGTTCGTCTCGAATCAATAGCATTTTGACCTTGAACCGCCAATTTGTATAATTGTTGGCGTTCAATTTTTCAATGGTCGTGCTGTCTTTTGTAGAAGCCATAATGTTGCTAAGATTAGTTTTATTTTTTTTTGATAAATTACCCTATCGAATTACCAGATTTTTATTTTTATCAATTAGTGACAATGTTTTTATTGAGAATTTTTTTTCGATCTCATAATCAATTTGATAGCAATATTTAAACTTTGCTATCAGTACTTGCGTGATGTTCGTTTTTATCCTCAAAAATAAACTATTTATTTCTCAATATAAAACAAAACATAGGTAAGATAAATTGGGCTTACCTTGTATTTATGTGTATCCGTTTATCATCTGGTAATCTGCGTCCGGAAGGGTAATTATGACTTCATCTTCTCATATGTCTGATTTAATTCACATTTTATGAACGTGTGATCATCCAGGACATTTAAAAGACACATGTTTTTTGTGTGACTTGTAAAATCTTAAATTTGTCCGGAAACTTTTAAATAGAGAAAAAAATTAATATTTAATAAGAGCTTTAAGATATACATCTCTCCGTTTGAGAGTCTGAGATACAAGTGTAAGTAGAGAAAAATATATGAATAAAATATTATTAGCAATAAAGAACAGGAAATTAGTGCCATAAATCAGCATAACAAATTATTTGTATCAATATTTATATTTATAGTAATTTAAAATAAGAGTCTATAAATGTCTCATAGTTCTTGAGTATCGCAAAATGTTTATAATAAAATATTTGTTTATGATTGTGCAATCACTTTTCACTTTCATTTCCTTCCTTCAGATCGTAAAGCACTTTTGATAATTACTTTTTTTAAATCACATTTGACACATGAAAAACAATTTACTTAGCTTAATTATTTTAATGTCCTTGTTTGGAGATTATATTTCGCAATAGCTGTCAACATAAACAACATCCGTCAATAAAAGTAAATGTACTCTATTTCCTTTGTGTATCCCTGTATATGATCTATAGAATCTATACACCAAGAAAAATGCGAAAAAATAGTTACATTTTATAACGCGTACCACAACTGAAAAGCACTGCCAACAGTTATTCTTCATAGGCCGGATGAGAAAAATGCCTTTGCGTGTCCCTCTAAATGAACGACAAATTATATGCACATTGGATTCTAGAGTAAGCGCTTTGTAGTACACCTCAGTGATATATATATAATTTTCAGTATATTTAAAATAGTGTATTATCTTTAAAATACACCGCAAACGATTTTCCTCCGTATGCCGCAATATAATGGAGTTCTTTTTGATCATCCCTGTAAATGAACTGAATCTTTAAATTTTCAGACCCAAGATCTTGTATTTTTGCTACGTTCCGATCTGTTGTCTTTTTGTCCGAAATTTCTTGGAGCTAAAGTTTAAAAGTTAGTTATATCTGTTTATATATGTCATTGTTGCCAGATGAGCGGGGTGTTTCTTTTTATTCAGAATGCTACCACATTCTGTGGGGAATATTTCTCCAATATTCTCAGGAACAGAAACAGAAGATGAGGTCTAATGACAAAATAATTAACACGTGGTAGTATTCTGAATTTAAGTAAAAGCCCCTCTAACTGACAGCACTGATATACATATGTTTCTGATGTTTGCCATCTTTACGATCATACGGTGGTGCGTTCATACAAAGTGTATTTTCAGCTTTTTAGCATGTATTTTCGAACAACTGAATTAAACTAAAGTAAAATGACAAAGGCTTGGTGGGCCACAGAGCAGTTGTCGGCGGGCCAGTTGTCACTTGTTTGATATGCCTGATTTACAGGGACACTCAAAAGTATTTCGCAGCCTTACGGCCTATGGGGGAAAAATCGTTTGTGGTGTATTTTAATGATATTACACTATTTTAAATATGTTGAAATTTGTATATATCACTGAGGTATACTACAAAATGCTTACTGTAGAATCCGGTGTGCGTATAATTTATCGTTACAGGAACACAGAAAAGTATTTGGCAACAGTACTGCCTATATGAAGAACAATCACTGGAAAAACCTTTTCAGTTGTTATACGCGTTTTACAATTTAACCATGCTTTTAAATATTACTTGGTGCGTACAAATTCTAGGTCATATACAGTGCTACACAAAAGATCCCAAGTGCATTTCCGTTTACTGACTGAAATTGCTGAATGGAGAATTTCAACTATGCTATGCGTTTAATTGAATTAACTTTTAGCATAGAAAGTAATATACATTACGAATCTATGGATCGGGTTTTCAAATGGGTTATGCATTTTCTAAACTTTTTATGTAAGGTATGTTTCACCCTAAAGCTGTTCTCAACTGCTCGGCTTAACAAGCGCAAAACGCTTTGACACATTTACAAATTCATTTTTTTAACGGAAAGATATGAAATTAGAAACCCTGATCATGGAAGCGATTTGGAATCGAACTGTGTTTTCCATTTTTTGATCAATCCATTATCTATTCAGTTAGAAGCGATTTTCATCACGTGACAAACGTGTTTTTCACCCTTTTTTTAATTCTTTTTCTCCTTTCGCGCGCAAATTCGGTTCAAAACGCTCACTTTGACACTATTTTCTGAAAGATCTATTGCGTTTGCAGAAAAAAAAAAAAAAAAAAAAAAAAACAGCTCGATTACATAGTTTCTGAACAACAACACCGGCTAGTTTCGTGCATTTCCGAACAAAAATATATTAAAACTTATGTCATAAAGTTATCCTTTTGGATTTTAGAACAGCCTTAATAAAATATAAAGTTTTGTAACTGCATTCTGCATATGTTGTAAAAATTTCGGAATCTATGTTTGAAGCATGATTTTTCGTCCTTGTTTTTTATCCATTTGGTGAATACGTTGTGACGTAGCGAACCACATCTTATCTATAACTACAAGGAATTGCCACCTTGTAAGAGAGGTAGAGTCAGATAAATATATTTTTTAAAAGTTCTTTATAAGAACATATAATAAAAACTTAAACATAAAAAGATAATAAAAGTTAAACGTTACGGATTTTTGAAACCGGATCTAGTCAGGTTTTACTGTATCTCTATTAGTTTACACATAATTTATTATTGTTTAACATTCTAAAAAACATTCGTCTGATGACGAAAAAAAAAAAAGTGGAATCCCGTGTTATCCTATAGGAAAAATACGCACCCTTCTTGTTCATTCAAATTTGGAAATTTCAATAATATTTTTTTTCAGCACGTAAATGGGAAGAATCTTTATCTCTCTGTAAGCTTAAAATATTTTAAAGATAATTCTGAGTATTTTAACATTTGTGTTAAAGTTTCAATACATTCCAAAAAGCATAAAAAGTATTATTTACTCGTTTGTAACTTTTGACTGGAAAAAGATATAAAAAATTGGAGCTAACAGAGGGATAAAGAACCTTCCTATCTAGGTGCTGAAAAAATATTGGAGCTAACAGAGGGATAAAGAACCTTCCTATCTAGGTGCTGAAAAAATATTGTTGTAATTTCCAAATTTGAATGAACAAGAAGGATACGTATTTTTCCCATAGGATAACATGGCATTCCACCTTTTTTTCTTTCCCACCAGATAAGAGCACTTAAAGGGTCTCAGGATTGAAAAAAAATTGAAAAAAAAAAAAAAAAAAAAGACCATTTTCAACATTTAATATCTTAAAATATATTTGATTTTAAGACACAATTTTAATTGGGATGAAAAATATAAATATGTTCTTTCATTTCAAATATTGAAAAACTGCAAGATGCAGAATTAGCATTTACAGGGGGCTCCAAACTGTCAGACATTTGACGAGCAGAAAATCGGCATAGCAGATTACGCGCATGATTACAATATAAATTTTGCAACTAGAATAAGAATTTCGGTACCTACCTATACTTCAGATTATAATAATTACCCTGAACGTAAATAATTTTGTATTTAAAGCATTTTCATATTTTTAATACGAAGTTGTATTTAGCTAATGCAAAATTTAGAAAATTTCAACAATATAATCCCCTAAAAAATATTTTCTTTTAACAATAAAAAGGAAATTTTAGGCTCAGTTTATACAAACTAACATGAAACATATGTTTTGAAAATTTCATGAAAAAATATTCTGAAATTTCTGAGATATCCTGCGCGTTATGCCCAAAAACGTCATTTGGAGAAAAATGACTTCAAAGTTTCGGAAACGCCGCTTCAGCTATTTAACGGGTATAATTCTAAAAGCCATAACTTCTATTCTAATGAGAATTTCAAGGAAACTATTATATCAAAATATTCAGAAAAGATAGGAGTTTAACATCTAAAAAAATTAAAATTTCGAAATTTTTAAAGCTTTAAGAGTCCCGAGACCCCTTAAATATTCGAAGTCCGCGAAGATACAGGAAACACGAACTTTTGAAAAATATTGGGTTGGCTCAATATATTTTTAGGAAAATAACACATCCAATTTCTTTCCTTTGAAGCAGAGGCATCGCGATGGAGGGGGGGGGGATATCACTCCCCCTCAAATATATGTGAATTTGGGAAATTTCAGCTTAGTATTGAGAAATTCTAGATTTTTGAAAGACTTTTTCTTTTTTTTTCAATAATAGTTAAAAAAAATAGGAAATTTTTAGTGTTTTGCTAACTGTCTTTCTGAGTTCTGCAACAGTAAACAAGTTAAATTATCAAAAGAAGTACAAAAAAGCAGCCAGACTCAATTTATCATCGTGTTTCTCTGTGCTACGAAAATATCATACATCTACCAGACCTAGATTCCCTCACCAACATTGTCTCTAATCTGTTCCTTCTATTTCTACCAAATCTTTGTTCCTTTCTCAAAATAACATGACGGTATTTTCAATTGAAGTGCGATTATTTATGACTCGTACGTAATAGAAGACAAAAAATTTGCAAACCTTAAACTAATGCTGGTTTTCTCTAAATATATGCAATTTTTCTAGGTTTAAATCTTACATTTACTGTAGTGTTTGAAATTGCTTCCTTGACTATATTCATTTAGCAATTGGGTATCTTATTATTTTCATGCTCAATGATCCCAAGATTGGAAAATAGAAATGAATCTAGTTTTGATTTTAATTATTTAAATGAAAGAGGTGTATTTAAACTTTCATTAAACGAACGAATAGCTATAATTTTTATGTTTTTAGTTTCAGTATTATCTTTTGGAAAGGATTTTTTACGTATATGTATCATAAACACACATTGCATATATTATTTCAGTTGGAAAATAAAGCAATTTGTTTCAAGTTGGGAACTTTTAGAGTTATAAGTTGGAAAATTTTTTAATTCTCTCCCCCCCCCCCCTCGAAAAAATATTTGTAGCTACGCCCCTGCCTTGAAGAGAGAAGCGGGGTAGAAATGAATGACTAAAGATGATTTGAAGTTAAATTATGTTTTTTCTAAGCAAACTACGAAATTATTATAATTACCCGACTACGGCAAAGCCAAAGGAGGGTTATGATTTTGACAGGCTATGTATGTATGTATGTATGTATGTATGTATGTATGTATGTTCATCTGTTCCCTCGTAACTTCTAAACCACTAATCAGAATTCGACAAATGACATATCATTAGAAGCGTCTTAATTGTCCGCTGGTTATAGGCTATATAGATTTTCACCAAATTCAATGTGGCGCCTTCTAGCGGACAAAATATACAGAGTAAAAAAATAAAGTTAAGCTAGATATGCCGTGTTTGGTATCATTTTAAAGCGCTTCACTTCAAAACCATAGAGGGTTTGTTTATAAGTGCCTTGGATCATAATAAGTTGCTTAAAAATCCACATGACAGTCAATCGTTAGCAGAATTAGATAGATTAAGAAATCTTCCTAGGTCATCTTAATACATGAAACCTTCAATCTACATTACACATTTACACATTACACTAACGACCTCATCCACTAATCGGTCCATTACCCATTTGCTGCCATCGACGGATATGTGCGTCACTACTACCAAATACTGGAAGCGTCATACGTCAAAAAATAAAGTTAAGATAAATATGCCGTGTTTGGTATCATTCAAAAGCGCTTTACTTGTACATTTTGAATATATCTATATATTACTAGCATTTGCTTGTGACTTTACCTGTATTCATGGGGTACTTTTATACTTTTTCAGCGTAGTTTTTTGTCGTAGTTGGGTTTTAGTTTTTTTACTTTATCTTGTTTAATAAATAATTTTATTAAATTATATTCCCAGTTCTTCCTTAAAAAAAAACATTAATATTTATTATAAATAACATAAAAATTGCTAACTATTGAAAGTGCATAAAAATTTAAGTGTGAAGAAAAACAGTGGCGCCAGCTTATATGGACCCGCGGGGCCAGAGCCCACCCAATATTTTGCTCTTCCAGCCCACCCAATTTTCATTATTCTATTTTCGTGCTTATTTATTTTTCAATCGCTGAAAAGTAATTATTTCATTAATGTTCACAAAATTATTTTGTTTAAAAATACGGCAAAAACAGTAATAGCAAACACATAGGAGCCTACCCCCTCCCCTTCATTCTAAAAGACGTGCAATCAATTTTCCCTCAAAAAAGAAATTTCCTGGAATTTCGCGAATTAATTTTTCTTCGTAAATGAACTAAGTTTGCAGTCAGCGATCTTCAGATGCAGTCAGTTGTGAGACAGCGAAGATAGTGAAGATGTAATATATGTGTATATATACAGTAAAACCTCTCTAAAGCGACCCCGTTCCGTTCCAATGAAAATGGGTCGCTCAGAGAGGTGGTCTCTTAATGGAGGTCATGTTTAAATCTAGATTTTAATTGTTGAAAAAAGGTAACAATTAATGTTACTAAAATTTATTTTTCACATTAGTAAAAAATATGAAAATTTAAGTATCATATCAAAAGTTAATTACATAAGTTAATGACTGCAGAGTTTAAAAAATGAATACATTGACGTTTGCTTTGATTTTATGGTTTTACCTTTTATAACTTTTATTTCCCAGTCCTTTCGAAGTTCAGCAAATAAATGCTTTTTTCTTTGACGAGAAAAAAAAAGACGATTTCATTAATTTATCTATTTCTTTGAGAGTTTCCCGACAGAAAAGGGCAGGGGAGTTTATTGATCGTCATTCTTAATTTGTTATCAGGGTTAAATTCATTGCCTAAAAAGGCACAAAGGGGTTTAAACACTTAAAAGTTACCGGGATATGAAAAAATAAAATCTAAACTTAGTTTCGAAGTCTGATGAATAATGCGCTCTCCGGAATTATTTTTCGAATAAAACCTTCTTCAAGCGACCAGAAAAAACGGAAATTTCTTCAAAGAAATTGGTCGCTCATGGAGGGAGTTCAACTGGGATGATCTGTGAATGAAGGTAAATTTGGTATTGAGCATATGGAAATAAATTTCGTTCTATGAACAAATGGTCGTTCAGAGAGGTGGTCGCTTAATTTAAGTGGTCGTACAGGTAGGTTTCAGTGTATATTAAACGAAAACAGCTATTTGATTTCAAATCACTTCAGAAGTCATGTCTACATATTTCATACTTTTCAAAGGAGGCAGTATAAAAATCAGATTTCGTATTTTAATGTGCATGCAGCCCCTTTTAAAATAAATGCTATATTTGAAAGATGTACTTGAATTGCATTTTGTATACTTTCTTTAACTGGAAGTATGTATATTATCAGCGGTTCAATAAATTGTATCTATTTTGAATCATCGGTATAGGTTAAGTAAATTATACTACTACTATTAATACAAACATTTCAGTGTATTTGCATTAAATGCCCAATTTTAATATTTTCTAGTCTTTTGACTTTTAATATGTTGTCAAATTCATGGTAAAATAGTAAATATTATAGTCCATAAAATGAAGACCCCATGAGAATACAATTAAATAAAATCGCAACTTTATATTATAGAATAATATAAAGTTGAACTTTATATTATACTGAAAAAAAAAAATTCTAACTTATCATAACTTGAAATATCGACTTTTCCCAAACTGTCAAAGAAAGCAAAATGGCAACGTCATTTTACCCTAAAAGGGTTTTGAGCCCACCCAGTATTTTTTAAAAGTTGGCGCCCCTGAAGAAAAACATACTAAGTTCTTTATCAATTGAAAATATTAAAAGAGATGGTAAAATTTGGAGTACATTTGTTTTTGAGAAAAATTTAACTATACATCCACTGAAAGGGCTTACAGTGCTCCTGGAAGTCTAATTGATATCCTTACTATTTTTCAAAAAAAAAATATTTGAGAACGTATAATTTTATACATAGATGAATCAAATTAGAGGACATTAATTATTGAAGTGCAAATGCGCTTTTCGTTTTTCTATAAATATGGTATTGTACAAACATGTTGCATTATAACAGATTTTTCTGCAATGATGACATTTCCCTGGCTGCCGTTTCCCGAAAATCCATTTAAAATGATAAATTTGGCCCAATATTCTAAAACTTTTTTACCCTTGTAACAAAATCGGAAATTCTACTCGATTTCTTGATATCGGAAGAAAAATACCTGCATTTTTTAGGATTTAATGACAAAAAAGGATTTCATCAATGTACCAAGAGGGTACACAGTTTGGGTTCGAGAACAGACTTAGCAATTTAAAATGTACTTTATTTTTTAGATGCGTTCGTAATTATATAAATATGTAGCATCTATAGTCGTTGTCTGATTGTCCATCTGTCGTCTGTCCGTCTGTTCGCATATAACAGCGCAAAACTACTCAATGGAATGGTTTGAAATTTAATACAATTTTGTTTAGTCGTTTCCAATTTTATGGGAATCGAATAAAAACTTAAAAAGGTAAAAAAACTAAAAGTTTCTTCATTCTATTAAATCCTATCATATGTAATTAATTCAATGATATGCCATTTTAGGTAATGATTCTAGGTTACCATGGTGATGACGTCCTATTTAAGATGGAGGTCCTATTATTTCCGTATTACTGAATTTAATATTATATAATCGTAATAAATTTTGTATTCGTGCATTTTTGCATAGGAGTGCAACAGCTACTGCAACATGATCTAAATATTTATAAAACTAGTTATAGTACGGACGCATCTCATTTGCCACGTTTGACATACAATTTCCGACTTGGTTAAATTTGAAAAAAAGAAAGAAAGAATGCAAGAAGTCTTAAGAAAGTCGGCATTGTTTTTACTTCACTTATATAAACTGTTCCCACAAACTCTTATCTCAAATAATGTTTTTTTTTTTTTGTATCAAGCAGCATGATCAGTCATAAAAACACGCCCCCCACCCTGTTTATATTAAACAATTTTTGTTTTACAGTGCCGCCTTTCATATCTTAACGACATATTAATGGGGATGCTTTTACAAAACAAACAAGGCGATCATTTTCTTTACCTTCGAGTACAACTTCAATATAGTATTGAAAATAAAAACTAAATGGAAGAGATAGAATAATCACAGAGTGCGGCCGCTTTTCGGCCAAAGCACCCGCTTATTACCTCTCAAAAGAAAAGGGATAAACAATCTACCGCAAATGATTTAGTCTAAGAGAAACTGCTGAGAAATGAGAAAAAATGTTTTGATTTGGGGTTAATTTACAGTGGAAACTGGTTAGTTTGAACCACTACAAAATATTTATTTTCATACATGCAGAAATATTTCGGGTGTACTAATTTTGAAGATTTTTTAAAAATCAAAGCTATTTTCAAACCTTTCATTTTCCTTGCCCAACCAGAATGTTTAAACTTTTTAGGCTTTGAGGAAAAAAAAAAAACACAAGTCGGAAATTGTACGTCAAACGTGGCAAAGGAGGTGCGTTCGTACTATAACTGGTTAGCCCCTGTATGCTATTTCTTTCTCCCAGCTTATTTTGTCTCCAATAAATAGCGTTACCTTGTATACGCCAGCCGTAAAACAAAAGCCGATGTTTCATTTTGCGATTAAATACTCTACAGCATTTTTTAAAACTTCTAAGCATCGCACATTTTCAATGTTTATACCGTCGTATTGGGGAAAAAAATAATTTTTAATGCAATTTGTTTGAAAACTGCATCTCCATTTGTTTTTGAAATATTAATTTGTTTTGTAGTTTTTAGCGACATTTGTTTAATTTTGGCAACTGAAGTACTCCATTTCTGTAGAAAGTAAAGAAAAAATTGCTGAAAAATAGCAGTTATATCTTCTTGTTGCTATTTTCTCATAAAAATTGAAAAAAAAAAAATTACAATACGTGCTATTTTGAAAAAAATATAAATGAAGGATTTATGATAAAACATGGAGCTATTATAAACTATATTTAATTTTAAGTATCTATATTAATGCAAATGCCGTCATTTTACATAAAACAAAAGCGTGTGCTTTAAGTCTTAAAATTGAAATATGTTTTGCAGTAGAGTCCCGAATATCCGAGTCCCGCTTAACCGAGTTATTTTCTTCTGATGGACTGGTGGCTCCTATTATTATGAAACAGCCATTATAAATGAAGCGTTAGGTGAAGATGAAAGAGCAGCCGTAAAAAGTTAAGAACTCTGATTTTCTGGTCAGAATGGAAAAAAAAAATATCCATAATTTTTTTTTGAAAAAAAAAATTATGGATATTTTTTTTTTTAAATTCTGACCAGAAAATCAGAGTTCTAACTTTTTACGGCTGCTCTTTCATCTTCACCTAACGCTTCATTTATAATGGCTGTTTCATAATAATAGAAACCACCAGTCCACCAGAAGAAAATAAAGTAATGGAAATGCCGGGGCCGACACTAAATTCTGAAAAAGCAGAATTCCTGTTCTCTAGTTTTATAAATATTTTTTGCACCGCATATCATACTGAATGTATATTTTAGCACGCTTCATAAGTTCATATCCATTTCATTCTGTTTGAAAGGCTGTAACGTGTAACATCATTAAAAGACACTTGAAACAATTTTTTCCCATTAGCCGTAATGTAATGGAAAACTTTTGACTGTCCCTGTCATCAAACTATACATCCGATTTTCATAAAATTTGAAAAGATTAGTCAAAATTTTGCAACCATTATATATTTAAAATTTCGGACCATCCGGTTGGGTAGTTTTTGCTCTGTTATATGCGGACAGACAGACGGACAGACCGAACGACGACTGTAGGGGCTACGTATTTATATAATTACGAACGCACCTGAAAAAACAAGTCTGAAATTGTACGTGAAACGTGGCAAAAGAAGTGCACTCGTACTCTAACTTGTTTTATAAATATTTAGATCTTGTTGCAATAGCTGTTGCACTCTTATGCAAATATGCATGAATACAAAATTTATTACGATTATATCCTTCTATATATAAAAAAAAGTTTTGATTTGAAAATGGACCAATGAAAATCTGCGTAGATATTCCGGGTAGATCGGCATCCAATTTGAATGCTTAAGCATGGCCTTTCATCGTTAATATTAAAAAAACTGTTGCATACAAAAACATGAAAATCGGTGGTATTATAGAGAAATGTTTGATAAACACGCTGATGCAGACAGTTTTCAAATCGAAGAATTATTTTAAGAGATATTTAATGCTAAAGTTGGACAAAATCGTTCCATTAAAAAAGTTTTATTGGAGCAAAAACTATACACGAGAATTTAATCATTTTTAGATCATTTTATACGTTATAAGTTCCCGATGTGCAGATTGCATTTATTTTTCTTATTTGACTCATTTTTTAAGGTTTTATTTCAATTTTAAATTCAAATTTTCAGCATTTCGAGAGATATTTTTTACAAATTTTAGAAAAAGTTATTAATTTAAACTGATGCCAGTTGTATAAACAGCGCAAATAATAATGTTTACTTCAAATTAAAAATTTATTTACACGTGACTATTACAAACAGAAAAAACCTTTAAAATTAGAATTAAATGATTACATGTTGAAAGCAGGTAAATTACGTCATAAGAACCATGTTTACACTTTAATTTTAAAAGAGAAACAAAATCTTAAAATAAAAATATCATTATTAAGCGTTAAAACTTGTAATATGAGGAAATTACGTCATATTTAAAATGGAAAAAAATATAGCAAAACAATTTAAATGGAAAAATATATTTGCGCGAGATATTTTGAGATAATCTTTTCAACTATTATCCTGAATTCGAAGACAGCGCAAATAATATTTCCTTCTAACAACAAAAGTATTTTCACGTGAATATTAATAAGAGAAATAAAACTTTGGTGTAAATTACGTCAGATTTGAAACGATACATTTAAAATGAATTATTTAAAAGAACTATCTTATAGCGCTGTTAAAAAATACCGGGAGACAATGACACTGTTTACTTAATTCATTTTACATTAGCTTATTTTCAAATGTTTAACTAATTCTTTTAATTAAATACGAAAACAGCCATTGTATCTCTTAACAGCAGCAGATTTGGTCTTAAAAATCCCCAATCCAAGGAAAACGAATGGAAACCCTTTTACAGAGAGATCGCTACTGTTTTTTTTTTTTTTTTTTTTTTTTTAATTTTAATTCAATATTTTTAAAGCCGATCAGCGCGTGCTCTTTGGATTTTGGTGTGTCTGAAGGGGGGGGGGGGGGGGGGGGGGGTTGGCGAGCGTAGCTCGTAGGGGGCAGAGTATATTAAATTGAGCAATACTTAAATAATATGACTCATCTTAAATAGAGCGTAATCACCATGGCAACCTAGAATCATGACCTATCATGGGATATCATCGAATTAATTACGTATGATAAGCTTTAATAGGACGGAGAAAACTTTTATACATATCGTTTTAAGTTTTGATTCGATTTTCATAAAATTTGAAATGACTCGACAAAATTCTGCAACGATTATATACAAGGTGGCCATAATTAAACTGACAGTACTCAGAGTGTTCTGTAGCGCAATCTAATTGAGAGAATGACGCCAAGTTTTGCAAGAAGATTAAACAAGACGGGGGACGAAGGATTCCGCAAATGAAAATTAGTTCCAAAAGTCACCGATAGAGGAATATGTGGCTCTGTGTAACAGAAAAGAGAGTTTTAAAAAACGCAGAATCAATACGGAAATAAAATTACCTTATATTTAGCACATTTTACGATTTTAGTATTGATTCTGCGTTTTTTAAAACTCTCTTTTCTATTACACGGCGCCACAAATTCCCCTAGCGGTGACTTTTGGAACTAATTTTTTTTCGCGGAATCCTTCGTACCCCGTCTTGTTTAATCTTCTTACAAAATTTGGCGTCCTTCTCTCAATTAGATCGCGCTACAGAAAACTCTGACAAGGAAAGGTCTCCATACTGGGCATACTCAGAATATGTTGAAAAAAATGCTAGTGAAAGTATTCATGTATGTAATAAAGGATCAGTTAAAATTAGTGGCGGAATTACAGTAGAAAATCTGCAAAAAAAAAAAATAAATAAATAAATAAAATACTTTCGAATAATTGGCGTGAAAAGACGAAAGCGGCACGCAATTTGGCGAGCAGCACTTTTCCTCGCCAAAAGCAAACGATTTTAATGAATCTGAAAATTGTTTTTTAATTGATTTTGAGAATATGCAGTTTTTTATGAATTTAAACGTAAACCATGAAAGAAATTATTATTATTACATTTTGTATTATACGTGTTGCTTGTTGCCGATTTGAATGAAATTTTGCCATTGTTTTATTCTCCAATCCACATGTTTTAAAATTTAAACCGCTTTATCGGTTAGAAAAATAACTTTTAACGCCAGATGAATAATGCTGCCGTAATACATTTCCATACCGAAGAAGTTGTTTCCATAGCAACTAAGTTGAATCGACAGTGCTCGATGGGGCATATTTTTCAGTTTGGAACAATTTTATTCAATTTAGAATTTGTTTTAAATCGTAAAATATGATAGTTAAAAATCGTTATAAGTACATATAAATATACATGACAAAACTATAGTTAAAACAAACTAAAAATGAGAAAGCTAAAGTTATTTAAATTAAACTTATTTAAACAAATTCAACATAAAGTTTTTTCCTTAAAGAGTATTCGACAAGCGTATTTTTTGAAATTTTATTTCTTCGCCAAACGGTGATAAGTCGCCAAATAAACGAAATTTTCATTATTTTTTTACGGACGTTCTACCGAGGATCCGCCGAAATTTTTTTATAAACATATATACCCATGGGAGAAGAACATTCTGTATTTTTTTCAGATTTTCCTGAGTATGCCCGTATGGAGACCTTCCTTCTGAGTACTGTCAGGTTAATTATGGCCACCTTGTATATTAAATTTGAAATCATTCGGTTGGGTAGATTTTGCGCTGTTATATGCGGAGACGGACAGACGGACGGACCAGACGCGACTGTAAGTGCTACGTATTTATATACCGTGTTTACTCGCGTAATAGTCGCACTTTTTTTTGCTAATTTTTCATTGTGAAAGTCTAGGTGCGACTGTTATGCGAGGAAATCTACTACACAGTATTGTACACTCTAATGCTAAAACGTTACTGGTATAAAAAAAGCACATAATAAAATTTTACTTACTAAAGGTTT
Source organism: Maratus speciosus (assembly GCA_963932465.1). Lineage (NCBI taxonomy): Eukaryota > Metazoa > Arthropoda > Arachnida > Araneae > Salticidae > Maratus > Maratus speciosus. Next base: position 251,108,809 of record OZ010800.1, on the reverse strand, counting down.
CCAGATTATGTGCTGTTTATTAAATACCATTTTCCTTTTTACGGTAATAATTTTATAGACATAAAATTTACAAAAAATCTTTGTTAAAATTTTGACAAAAAACTCTCATAATAAATCACTTTCACTGAAGGTATTCAGTATCACTAATATAATGTGAATCGGTATCTGAAGAATGGAGTGACATCGGGTATTTCAATGGGAGTAACAGAACAGATGAATACATTATGAGTACTAGTTCTGGGAAGAGAACAGCTGAGGATTTTCTATTTTCTAAATAAAAGTCGAATGCGCGACTGCGACTTTTATTCGAAGAAAACATTTTGACGATTTTTTCTGCTTCAAAACGGGCGTGCGACTATTATGCGAGGGCGACTATTACGTGAGTAAACACGGTAATTACGAACGTACCTAAAAAAAACTTTTCACTGAACTACAGGAATCTTTCTGGTGTAATCATGAAACCATTTTAACACGAGAAGGATAAAAACTTGCATATTACCTTCAAAGTGCTTTGGAATCGAAAAGATTTTTTCATTTTCTGATAATTATACATTATACCTTCAGGTATAGTTGATTGCTCCACTTTCCCTGACAGCCTAATCCAGAAAATATCTTCAAAATATTCTAATTAGTTTTCATGTATAAAAAATGATCGGAGAGCTACAAAAGTAAGCAATCAACTAACCCCATTTAATTTTTTAAAAAAGAACAATTTCCAACCATCAAACTACAAATGTATTTAAAGAATTATTTCCTTTTATAATATCAGTTGCGAAATCAAAGACTAATAAATGCCTTAGGCAGTAAAATGAATTTAAATTATTTAGAATGCATTTAAATCTGATATTGTTTTTGCACAGACCCTGTATTCCAATATTCGTTCGTATTTTTTGTATCTTCAGATCATCTGCAACTGCTTTACATCTAACTCTTGCCTCTGAAATAATGTCTCTTGAACTTACATTTAAAAACTATTTTATATTAGAAATTTAATAACACATAAAATATATTAACATAATAGTATAAGAGAATTCATTTTCTAAAATTACAATATGATTCTGCATACAAAAAATTACGTTAGTCAATGTAATTAATTATAGAACTTTTGTTTTGCTTTTTTTTTAAAATAAGTACTTACAAAAATGCAATTTATACTTTGTACAAACATGAGAAATACCAAAAGCATTGCCACCCATTCCCCCTCCTAAAAAAAAAAAAAAAGAAAAAATACAGTATTATACATCGAAAAATAATATATATAGAAAAAAGTGAGGAATCTCTCTATTCTAAAAAAAAGTAACTACTGCTGTCACCGCCGCCGCCGCAGCCGGTTTTGATTTTTTTGTGACTGGAGGTCTTTCTTCGTTAATATTAAGAAAAATAATACATACAAAAATATGAAAATCGGTGGTTTTATACAGAAATGTTTGATAAACACGCTGAAGCAGACAGTTTTCAAATCGAAGAATTATTTTAAGAGATATTTAATGCTAAAGTTGGACAAAATCGTTCCACTAAAAAAGTTTTATAGCAGCAAAAACTATACATGGCAGTGTAATCATTTTTAGATCATTTTATGCTTTAGAATTTGTCGGAGTGCAGATTGCATTATTTTTTTTATTTTGACTCATTTTTTGAGGTTTTATTTCTATTTTAAATTCAAATTTTCAGCATTTCTAGAGATATTTTTTACAGATTTTAGAAAGTGATATTAATTTAATCTGTTGCCAACTGTATAAACAGCGGAAGCAATAATGTTTGCTTCAAAAAAAAAAAAAAATATATATATATATACGTGTAAATAAATTACGTGTAAACGTGACTGTTATAAACAGAAAAAAAAAACAACATTTGGAATTAGAATTAAATAATTATGTACAAAAAGCAGGAACTTATTAAAAATTACGTCATAAAAACTATAATTACACGTGAATTTTAAGAGAGAAAGGAATTCGTAAAATAATAAATTTATTAACATGCGTTAGAAGTCTTAAATAGGAGAAATTACGTCACATTACAGTTATTACATAAAAGGAACACAAAATAATACTGCAAAACGGTTTAAATTTAAAAAATGCGCTAGACATTTATTTGACATTTTGAGAGGATACTTTTCAACTATTTTTGTTAGGAAAGCGCAAATAATATTTCATTTCTAACAAAAGTATTTTGACGTGAATATTTAAAAGAGAAAGAATAGCTTGGTAAAAATTACGTCAGATTAAAAACGATTAATTTAAAATGTCTCATTTAAAAGAACTTTCTTTTCGCTTTGTTAAAAAATACCAAGAGACAAAGACTCTGTTTACTTAATTCCTTTTATATTAGCTTATTTTGAAATGTTGTTACACGTGTCTACGTCATCAAGTTATTTTTATTTCGACGTTTTATTTGTATTTTTATTAATGTTGTGCTAATTTATTTGTTCTTTCGTTATTTAAAATAAAAATGATGTCAATTTGTATAATTTGGCGAGTGGTTTGGCGATTTATATAATTTGGCGAAATTGGTCGACGGGATAATCAAGTAGTGCCGCAGCGGATTTTGCGTTAAAATTCCCCAATCAAAGAGAAATGAATAGAAATTCGTTTATAGGGAGATCGCCATTGTTTTTTAAATTATAATTCAATCTTTCGAAATCTTTTTTAAAGCCGATCAAATTAGCGTGCATTTAGAGTCTGCGGTGTCTGGACGGGGGTTGGCGAGCGTAGCTCGTAGGGGCCGAGCCCCCTAGAACATAAAATGAAAAGTTTTATTTTGGTAAATTACCGTGCGTTTAAATTTGAAATTAACGCATGCAAACTTACCTATGATATTTATAATACGTTTCTTCCTTCAGTATCATTTGTATCTTCATACCTGGATAAGAAAGTGCTTCCTTCTCCGTCTTCTTCCTTTTAGAGAACATATATTTAAAAACTTCGTTTTATAATACATATACTTAGAATAATGAGTGAGAATTAAGTGAAAAAAAAAGTTTAATTTTGATAAAATAAAGTGCATTTAAATTCGAAACTATTGCATGTGTTAAGAATTGCTCCCCGGTCAATTTAATTGAACGGTAGCAATGAGGAACAAAACTCTCTACCATGGAAAATTAATCAAAAGTTTTATTTTAAAATCTTGATTACGTAGAACACAACAAAAATAATAAATTAAATGCGTAGGCTGTTGACTTATATGATTATATAAAACACTGAGTCCTTGTAGATTCAAATTGGTAAAACAGTTTACTCTAGAACATCTCATTCAGCAGCGAGCTCGTTGGTCGGGTGGCTTTTACGGGAAGGTCTCTCGCCGTCCCACACAAGTTCCGAGCGCTTCACTCAATTTTCTCGGCACCTCTCGTGCCTTCAGCCCGGAAAAAAATCTGTTTTCCCCTCGTTCGTGCGAGCAAACGCACACTCCAGTTGCCGACTCCAAAACTGATCGCCTCCTCCTTTTTTCTCCGAAAAAGTGGTCACTTTCCCAGATCCCGTGAGAAAACTTCCAACATCCATCTCTGTCAATGCCTTTAGGCATTAGCGAATTCCTTTGCGAGACCTAAACAGGGTGGTCTATACTCCGAACCCTTAGCGTATCTCATGTCTTTTATCAGGGCGTGCTACGTCCTAAGTGCTAATCCATCATCACTTACAATGTCCTAGAGCGTGAGAAAAATGTCTACTAGTCTTTCTATGCACCTGGGTGTATCAAGTTTTTCTTTAGGAAGACTTCTTCCCCCATCATCTGAAAACATAGAAGTTCATTTCTTTACAACACCCCCCTCTAAAAGACGATTCTTCAGGCTTGAATGAAGAATCTTATGACCAGTGGATGAACGCAACAAATTCCAATATCTCAGAGTGGCAGATGCAATAAATAAAATAATCATTGCGCGCTCTGATACATTACACTAAAAAAAATATACATATATATACATAACAAGATCAAAAATTACCAAATGAAAAATTTAGAATAAAACAACTATTTCTTGGCTTACAAAGTATAAACAATTGAAATTATTATTTTTTTTCGTACAATAGTACTTTTAGCTTTTAGTATTTAATGAGTTTATTCCGCACGACTTAAATAATCAACATGTGCAATATCTCGTCCTGGTCTATGCTTTATTGCATAATGATAGGGTTGCAGTGGGAGAGCCCATCGTAAAAGCCTCGGATTATTCCCAGAATTTCGTTTAAGAAAAACTAAAGGATTGTGATCGGTTTCTATAGAAAAGAGTTGGCCGTCAACATAGTGACGCAATTTCTTGATTGCAAAGATAATAGCTGCACATTCCTTCTCCGTCGCACAAAAACTTTTTTCTGTTTCCGAAAATTTCCGACTTAAGTAAATTATGGGATGTTCCTCTGAACCCTCACGTTGTGCTAAAATAACCCCAATACCCTTTTCAGAAGCATCCGTTTGTATGATAAATTCCTTAGAATAGTTGGGAGCGTACAAAATGGGTTCTTCCGTAAGTTTCTTTTTCAACAGTTGAAAAGCCTTTTCCATTTCGTTGCTCCAAGTTACCTTTTCCTTTTTATTTTTAACTTTAAGCGAGCGCGTTAATGATTCCACAATAACTGCGTAATCTTTTATGTACCTTGAGTAGTAACCCGCCATACCCAAGCATCGACGTATCTCAGTTTTGTTTTTAGGGGTTGGTAAATCTAATATAGCACGAATTTTAGTTTCTGCCGGGGAGCGTCTCCCGTCGCCTACCACATGCCCCAGATATTTGACCATTTTTTGTGCAAACTTGCACTTAGCTAATTTAATCTTTACCTTAGCTTCTTCTACTCTCATGAGCACTTTTTCTAGGTGCTGCAAATGATCCTCCCAAGTTTCCGAGAATACGGCCAGGTCATCAAGGTAAGGTAAACAAAATTCCTCTAAACCTATTAACATTTTATCCATAAATTTCGAAAATCTATAGGACGCGTTTAACATTCCAAAAGGCATGACCAGGCGGATATAAGAACCGAAACTGGTTACGAATGCGGCCAAGCTTTGCGCCCTAGCTGTCAATGGAATTTGCCAATATCCTTTCGTGAGATCCAAAACTGTTATATACTTCGCACTAGCAACTCTCTCTACCCTATCCTCTATGTTTTGTAAGGAAAAAAACTCGGCCCGGGTGATCTCATTTAACTTTCGGTAATCTATACAAGGACGAGGGTCTTTCCCAGGGGCCTCTACCAGAATCATCGGGGAGGCGAAATCTGACTCCCCTTCAACGATTATATTTAACTCTAACATTCTTTTGATTTCTTTCCTCAAAATTTCAGTTTGTCTAGGCGAAGATCTGTAAGGTTTTATCTTTACAGGTTTATATTCTAATAGTTCCACGTCATGCTCCATTAAGTCAGTGCGCCCCGGATCATTAGAAAATAAAGATTTAAATTTATCTAATAAATTTCTCAATTGCTCTATCTGCACCGACGTACATCTAGAACTCAAATTGCTGTCTTTAATAACATTTTCAAAATCATAAATCTCAGCCCCCGCTTCTGGAAATGCTATGTACAAATCTTGATTTTCCTCGCCCTCATCTATCTCTTGCGCTACAAAATTCACTAACTCAATTCTTCTCAAATATGGTTTTAAGAGATTGACGTGATATATTTGAGCCTTTTCGTGCCTACCTGGAACATTCACAATATAATTTGTCTCTGAGATTTTGGACTGAATTTTCCCTGGACCTATCCACGATACCGATAATTTGTTCTTTTTGTTGGTAGCTAGAACCAACACTTCGTCACCCACCTTAAATTACCGTTCTATTGCCGTTTTGTCATACCACAACTTTCTTTTTTCACGAGATTCGGTCATATTTTCCACTGCTAGTTCCTGACAGTGTTTAAGCCTATTAACCAAATTAAATACATATTCAGTAACTAACTCATTCTCTTCCTCTCCTCCCGTCCACTTTTCAAAAAGCAATGATTCGGAGGTTCGTAAATTCTTTACATGTACTAACTCTGCAGGAGAAAAACCCGTAGAATCATGAGTTACCGTCCGCAAGGCTAATAACGCATACGGCAAATTTCCCTCCCAACTTGCGCCATTTTCAACACACAAAACTTTCAATAATCTTTTCACTGAGCGATGCCATCGCTCAACCAAATTACTTTGTGGTCGACAAACCGACGAGTGAGTTAACTTAACTCCAAATTTCTTTAAGAATGCGGTTGTTAACTCGCTTACAAAATATCTTCCGAGATCTGTTTGTAACTCTCTGGGATATCCTAATCTGCTAAATACCCACATTAATGCTTCAATTATAGTTTCCGATCGGACATTAGATATCGCAACAGCATCCGGATACCTGGATGCCACACAAATAATTGTTAAAATAAACCTATTCCCTTTTTCAGACTTCGGTAAGGGACCCACAATGTCAGCTGATAACTTCGAAAAAACCTCTCCAATAATCGGCACACGTCTGAGAGGAGCTTTCCCTATTTCCGTTCCCAATTCTCTGACATGTATCACATGTTTTGACAAAATTCTCTATGTGTTTGATTACATTCGGCCAAAAGTAATGACTCAAAACCTTATCCTTTGTTTTCATTTCATCAAAGTGCGATGAAATCCCCTCATGACAGGCTCCTAAAACGTCTAATCTGAATTTCGAAGGCACCACTAACTGCAATCTCTCCCCACCACGATTGTCAAAAGTTTTCCTAAACACCAAGTCATTCATAATTTCATAGTGAGATTTCTTGGCTCTCGCTTTTTCCCTAACTTCTTTTAACGAAGGATAAACATCCTGTTCTTTTTTAAATTCCTCACGACTAATACGTGCTAAATTTCCGAACTTGTCATTTAAATCAGCAGGTAACAATACACTTTCCGATGTTTCATTTTCCGTTAGCTGCTCTAACTCCTTTTCGCATTGTTCTGCAAACTCGTCCGATTCACATTCTAAATCCACGACCTGCTTTCCCTCTCCCCTTTCGCAATTTGTATTTACACTAGCCCCGTCCATCAAATTAACCGTGTCTTTCTTTGCCTGCGATCTCGACATTACCGCATTCACTGCATTAACCTTTTTTCGGGCTAATTCAATTATCTTTTGCGTTTTATTCCCTAAGAGATAATAATGCAAGTCTGCTTCTTTGTCTAGAACCCCAACTTCCGTTTTTAGGGAACCCAATCCATGAAAATCTATCTCTATATGAGCGACAGGTAAACAGCGGATTTTAGAATTCAAGGGCTGTTTCACGAAGATATAATCTCCGGTCAATTGTTCCTTTTTTACGTGTTCCTCACTACACAAATCATAATTGGTACCCGTATCTCTTAGAGTGACAATATCATGCCCATTTATCTTCGCTCTACTAAGATAAGGTTTGAACCCTTCTTCATAATCCGACGTTTTACTCACATGATTCACTTTAGCTGTGTCTTTCTCCTTCTTTTTTAACTGCGGACAATTGGCTCGAAGGTGAGTTGTGGAATCACAAAGGAAACACCTGTTTACCCTCCTTTTTTCGAAAACACGATCCCTATCTGTCACTATATTCTTGTCCCTCCAATTGAAACTTTTATCTGCACTTTTACTCTCCATCCCCGAGCTATTTTTCTCGAATTTCTTATCAAAAAAATTTCTCGAATTTCCTGTTTTCCTTTGGGAAATTTTTCACAACCTCTAATTCATCTAAGCGTTTCACTAAAACTTCTGGGTCAGTGAAATTTGACCAGACATCAATCAGATGATCCTTTAATTCTTGAGGGGCTCTTTTTTTAATTTGATCAGTGATCAAAAGCTTCTTTAATTCCTCAAAATTAGTGATTTTTAAAGAATTTAACAACCCCTCCAGATAGCTATTCAATTCGAAAATTAAATCACGCCACGGATTATTTGGATTCCTCTGGTGTTGATTAAATTTTAGTCTATACGATTCTGCATTTAATTTGTACCTTTCTAACAATTTACCTTTCACATAATCATAATTATCAATCAAATGTGATGGCTCTCTAAGAATTAATTCTGCCACATTTACCGGTAGAAGCGCTAATAAATTTGTCACTAATTCATCATCTTCTAAATTACATTTTTTTGCCTGCCTCTCAAACAAATTTAAGAATAAAGATATTTCTGATCGACTCTCATCGAAACGATGTATTAAGGATTTTAAGGGCAATTTATTGCTTCTATCTGCACCATGATTTGATGTTAAGCTACGCGTTTCTGCTTCTTGCAATAATTTTAACTTTTCGAGTTCATAAGCCCTGTCTTTGTCTCGATCCTCTCTTTCTAATCTCTTTCTTTCTTTTTCCTCCGCTAAAAGCGCTTCCCGATCTTGCAGTATATTTTTGGCTTGTGCCAATGCAAAATCTCTATCGAAATCTTCAGCCGCTTCTATTTTATTAACTATTTTTGCAATCGTGTCGCTCTCATCAATTTGAACATCTAATTCACCCGCCAGGATTCTCAAATCTACCTTTTTGAAATTTTTCTACTCTGACATTTTTGAAAAATTAACCCCAAAACCTAATTTACATGGATATCAGATCAAATTTAAAACAGGAAAAATACATACATACACAAAAATATAATTCAGTTATACATTTACAAAACAGTTAGAAATATAATTTCCCCTTTTTATAACTTGTATTAAAAAAATGGCACTATGTTTCACTTCTGCAACCCATCATCTCGCAAAATTTTTACATATTAAACATCTTTTGCAGATCACGACAAATACATTTTCCCGAAAGAAAAACCAGAACATTAAAATATCAAATTTTAAATACAGCTCAAGCAAAATTTTCCTAAACAAAACTTGTTATTAACAGAATAACCGCACTGAAAATTTTCCTGACAGTAAAAATTATTAACATTTCTCTTTTTTTTTACATGCCAATAACAGAAAGACTATCCTTTATTGTTACTTTTCCTTTGAGAGGAAAAAAAATAACTGCCCTTTATCATTGAAATCTACTGAGATATTTCTCGTGTCACAAACAATAAACCACTGACACACAATAGTCAGCTTAAGGCAAAAGGAAATTAAACTCAACAGAATGCCACTGAGATAAAAGAATTTGTTAGCTCACCCCTTTTGAAGACAGGATCCGTTGTCGTCCACCCAGCTGTTCCGAATAGAAGGCACTGTCAATCAACGTCGTCACTACGATAAGCCTTTAGCTCCAGAGATTTATAATCCACACAGAAATGTTTTTCTAGCTTGACCCAAGATACACAGTCTAAACACAAGGCAGTCAGTTCTAAGAAATGTTTCTTTCCAATAATCCTTGACGTTGTCACCACTAATATCACTTGATAACAAGTTCTGTAAATCACCACAATGCTTGTCACTATTACTGCTGCACTTCACAAATGTTCTTTGAGGACCCCTATTGTTCTACTCATCATCTGGTCAACACGATCTTCCGCTGCCACCAGCTGTTAAGAATTGCTCCCCGACCAATTTAATTGAACGGTAGCTATGAGGAACAAAACTCTCTACCATGGAAAATTAATCAAAAGTTTTATTTTAAAATCTTGATTACGTAGAACACAACAAAAATAATAAATTAAATGCGTAGGTCGTTGACTTATATGATTATATAAAACACTGAGTCCTTGTAGATTCAAATTGGTAAAACAGTTTACTCTAGAACATCTCATTCAGCAGCGAGCTCGTTGGTCGGGTGGCTTTTACGGAAAGGTCTCTCGCCGTCCCGCACAAGTTCCGAGCGCTTCGCTCAATTTTCTCGGCACCTCTTGTGCCTTCAGCCCGGGAAAAAATCTGTTTTCCCCTCGTTCGTGCAAGCAAACGCACACTCCAGTTGCCGACTCCAAAACTGATCCCCTCCTCCCTTTTTCTCCGAAAAAGTGGTCACTTTCCCAGATCCCGTGAGAAAACTTCCAACATCCATCTCTGTCAATGCCTTTAGGCATTAGCGAATTCCTTTGCGAGACCTAAACAGGGTGGTCTATACTCCGAACCCTTAGCGTATCTCATGTCCTTTATCAGGGCGTGCTACGTCCTAAGTGCTAATCCATCATCACTTACAATGTCCTAGAGCGTGAGAAAAATGTCTACTAGTCTTTCTATGCACCTGGGTGTATCCAGTTTTTCTTTAGGAAGACTTCTTCCCCCATCATCTGAAAACATAGAAGTTCATTTCTTTACACATGCAAACTTACCTGAGATTTGTACAACACGTTTCTCTTTCTCCAGAATCGTTCGCATCTTCCATGCATTCATCATTCCGTATCTGGATAAAGATAATGCTTCGCTTTACCGTCTTGTTCATTTCGGAGGAACATATATTTTAAAAATTCGTTTGATAATATATATACCTGAAATAAATAGCAATAAGTGAAAAAAGAAAATTTAATTTTGATAAATTAAAGTGCATTTGAATTTTAAATTATCGCATACAAACTTACCTATGATATTTATAACACGTTTCTTCCTTCAGTATCATTTGCATCTTCCATGCATCCATCTCTTCGTACCTGGAGAAGAATGTAAGGTGCTTCCTTCTCCGTCATCTTCATTTTAGAGAGACATATTTATTTGATAATATATATACCTGAAACAAACAGCAATAAGTGAAAAGAGAAAATTTAACTTTGGTAAATTAAAGGACATTTAAATTTTAAATTAACACATAAAATCTTACCTATGATATTTATAACACGTTTCTTCCTTCAGTATCATTTGCATCTTCCATGCATCCATCTCTTCGTACCTGGAGAAGAATGTAAGGTGCTTCCTTCTCCGTCATCTTCATTTTAGAGAGACATATTTATTTGATAATATATATACCTGAAACAAACAGCAATAAGTGAAAAGAGAAAATTTAACTTTGGTAAATTAAAGGACATTTAAATTTTAAATTAACACATAAAATCTTACCTATGATATTTATAACACGTTTCTTCCTTCAGTATCATTTGCATCTTCCATGCATCCATCTCTTCGTACCTGGAGAAGAATGTAAGGTGCTTCCTTCTCCGTCATCTTCATTTTAGAGAGACATATTTATTTGATAATATATATACCTGAAACAAACAGCAATAAGTGAAAAGAGAAAATTTAACTTTGGTAAATTAAAGGACATTTAAATTTTAAATTAACACATAAAAGCTTACCTATGATATTTATAACACGTTTCTTCCTTCAGTATCATTTGCATCTTCCATGCATCCATCCCTTCGTACCTGGAGAAGAATGTAAGGTGCTTCCTTCTCCGTCATCTTCATTTTAGAGAGACATATTTATTTGATAATATATATACCTGAAACAAACAGCAATAAGTGAAAAGAGAAAATTTAACTTTGGTAAATTAAAGGACATTTAAATTTTAAATTAACACATAAAATCTTACCTATGATATTTATAACACGTTTCTTCCTTCAGTATCATTTGCATCTTCCATGCATCCATCTCTTCGTACCTGTAGAAGAATGTAAGGTGCTTCCTTCTCCGTCATCTTCATTTTAGAGAGACATATTTATTTGATAATATATATACCTGAAACAAACAGCAATAAGTGAAAAGAGAAAATTTAACTTTGGTAAATTAAAGGACATTTAAATTTTAAATTAACACATAAAATCTTACCTATGATATTTATAACACGTTTCTTCCTTCAGTATCATTTGCATCTTCCATGCATCCATCTCTTCGTACCTGGAGAAGAATGTAAGGTGCTTCCTTCTCCGTCATCTTCATTTTAGAGAGACATATTTATTTGATAATATATATACCTGAAACAAACAGCAATAAGTGAAAAGAGAAAATTTAACTTTGGTAAATTAAAGGACATTTAAATTTTAAATTAACACATAAAATCTTACCTATGATATTTATAACACGTTTCTTCCTTCAGTATCATTTGCATCTTCCATGCATCCATCTCTTCGTACCTGGAGAAGAATGTAAGGTGCTTCCTTCTCCGTCATCTTCATTTTAGAGAGACATATTTATTTGATAATATATATACATGAAACAAACAGCAATAAGTGAAAAGAGAAAATTTAACTTTGGTAAATTAAAGGACATTTAAATTTTAAATTAACACATAAAAGCTTACCTATGATATTTATAACACGTTTCTTCCTTCAGTATCATTTGCATCTTCCATGCATCTGTGGTGGCGGAGATCCCACCATACACATGATTTCAGATAGATTATTTTTCAGATTATTTTTCAGAAGAAAATGAGTGTCAGATTAAAATAGCTATTTAGTTTAATAATTAATGTTTCCTACGGAATTTAAAAAACAGTGGCGATCTCCCTGTTAACGGGTTGTTTTCATCTTTGATTAAATCAGATCAGTGAAACATGTGAAAATAAGCTAATATAAAATGAATTAAGTAAACAGAGTCTTTGTCTCCCTGTATTTTTTAACAACGCTTAAGATAGTTTTTTTTTAAATAAGATATTTTAAATGCATCGGTTTGAATCTGGCGTAATTTTCACCAAAGTTTTCTTTCTTTTTTTAATATTCACGTGAAAATACTGTTGTTGTTAGAAAGGAAATATTATTTGCGCTGTCTTAGAATTCTCAACAATAGTTTAAAAAGATTACCTCAAAATATGAAATAAATGTCTCGCGCAAATATATATTTTAATTTAAACTGTTTGGCAATTTTAAATATGACGTAATTTCCTCCATTTGTGACTTTTAACGCATATTAATGAATTTATTATTTTACAATTTTTTTCCTCTTTTAAAATTCACGTGTAAATATAGTTTTTATGACGTAATTATCAATATTTTCCTGCTTTTAATAATAATTTTTTCATTCATTAATCATTTAATTCTCATTTGAAAGTTTTTTCTGTTTATAATAAGTCACGTGTAAATGAATTTTTAATTTGAAGGAAATATTATTCTTTGAGCCTATTTTAAATTTGGCAACAATTTAAAATAATATCCTTTTCTAAAAGTTGTAAAAAATATCTCTCTAATATGCTGAAAATTTGAATTTAAAATAGAAATAAAACCTCAAAAAATAAGTTAAAAAAAATGCAGTCTGCACACTGGGAACTTTTAATGCATAAAATGATCTAAAAATGATCAAATTCCTATGTATAGTTTTTGCACCTATAAATTTTTTTTTAATGGAACGAGTTTGACCAACTTTAACATTAAATATCACTTAAAATGAATCTTTTATTTGAAAACTGTCTGCATCAGCGTGTTTATCAAACATTTTTCTATAATACCACCGATTTTTATATTTTTGTATGCAATATTTTTCTTAATATTAACGAAGAAAGACCTCCGGTCACAAAAAATTCAAAACCGGCGGCGGCGGGGACAGCGTTAGTTACTTTTTTTTTTTTTTTTTTTTTTTTTTTTTTTTTTTTTTTTTAGAATAGAGAGATAGTTTGTGTTTTTAATCTTGTCCTACTCTAAAAGCTGAAAACTTTCATTATAATCAGTGCAAGATTTAAGGGGTCAGGTACTTTTGAAGCTGAGAAAATATATGCAAATGAGACACTGATATGGATTGCTACACTATATGGCCAAAGGTGACCGGTCACTTGCGATTTTAGGCGTTTTGTTAAATATCTAGAAAAATACATGAGGAATCAACCTGAAACTGCTGGTGTGTAAACAGTATAGTATAAGTCATATATTTCCGTGAAGATTTTTTCTTGAAACCCCATAGGGGACCGTCAACAAATTGAAAAAGAACGAATATCTTTTGGATAACCCTGTAAAAACTAATGTGGCAAAAGCATTCAAAACTCAAGATTATTAATAAGTGGCGCATTATAATATACCGTTTTCATTTTTATGAGGATAGCATGTATACTCGTAGAGAAATTAAGGTTTTTAAAAAAACAGTCAGAATTCTTAATATAAAAAAAGATCTTTTCAGAAAATATGACAAACAACATTATACACAATATTCTGCAATTAGAATTAAAAAATAATAAAATTTGGATGCAAAATGAGCAGGTTTACTAAAAAATGATTCACTGCGCATGCGCGAATGCAATCAAAATATAACATACGTAATGTTTTAGCTAAGTATATAGAGCAACTTTTGTGAAAATCTCAAAATCATAGCTTGAAAATTCTGAAAATTATCGTCGATAGAATAAGCTCGAAATCCGTTGTTCCCAACAAGAAGCAAAAAGATGAGGGGTTGTCAAATATATGTTGATTGGTGCTAAGATAGCGTACACAATATTGCACGTACTACTATATATTCATACACGTACTACTATATATTCATATTATAAACTCCGAATCTGATTAACTTTTGGATATGAAATTTTAAATACATATTAAAAGAGTCATAAATAGTAGTTAATGCTCTGAAAAAAAGTCTAGATGCATGTAAAGTTTTTTTTTTTTAACTTCATTTGAAATTTAATGTTTTTTTTAATAAATTAATTCATTTTATATGTCTTGCGCGCATGATTTCTCATAAATGAATTGTCAGAGTGAGCCCAAAATTTTTTACTGAGTAGAGAGAGATATAACATGTGTTTAAAATCACCTACACTGAAAAAAATATAGTGATTAGTTTTTGAGAAAATAAATGTAAAATAAAAAATCTCAAAATTTTGGAATTATTTTTGTATAAAAATAGTCATAATTTCTAAATTTGTTACTTGATGAACATAATAGCAGGCCATTTTGTGCATCTATAAAATTGTTACTTTCATTTAAAATTTCATGAAATTTTATCGAGCCATTTCTTAGACCATTTCATTGCAGTGACCGAAATCAATGTTTTGAGAAAATTGACTTTAAAGATCCAATTGCCCCTTGATAACATAAAGAGAGCTCAAACTGTTTTCTTCATAACTTCCCTTCTAAAGCGAATTTTTGCATGGAGTTTCTTTTTAAATATTCCTTAAGGCTGTTCTTAAGTGCTCTGCTCAACAAGCGCAAAACGTTCTGACACATTTTCATTTTTTAACGGAAAGATATAAAATTGGAAAGCCTGGCCATGGAAGCGATTTGGACTGTTTTTTTTTCATTTTTTGATCCATCCATTTTTGACCCATTGAGTTATAAGCAATTTCGATCACGTGACGAACCCGTTTTTCGCCCGCTCTTGAGTGATTTTTCTACTTTCGCGCGGAAATTCGGTTCAAAACGTCCATTTTGACACTATTTTCTGAAAGATATATTGGGTTTACAAAAAAATGGGAAAAACAGCTCGATGGCATAGTTTCTGAACAACAACACCAGTTAGTTTCATGCATTTTGGAACAAAATTAAATTATAACTTATGTCAGGAAGTTGCCCTTTTTGATTTGAGAACAGCCTTAAGAATAAAATTTTAATATAAGCTATTAAATGAAAAATATATATTTTTGGACACTTTCAAAGGTTTCTGACCCCTTAAGATATCAGCTTTACAAAAATTTCATACAAATCCCCCCTTCCCCCCTCCCCGAAAAAATAAAAATAAAAATCATTATCATTTAAAAGTTAGATTTTTTTTTTAAATTTATATTGCCACATGGACAAGTTTTTATGTAGGTCAGAGGGCAATCGCAAAAGCTATTCAACTATCAATAAAAATAAATAAATAAATCTTCTATATTAATAACATGAAGAAAATATAACTTATATTTTCCAAACTTCTTTTGTCTTAAATATATATCTTAACATCTAATTGTCATTTTTGTATTTTTCGTATAAGTCTATGCTTCATCTTTTACATATTTCCTATTATTTCCTATTAAAGAAGTTTTTGAATGGCTTAATATTTACAATATTAAAAAATAATTATTATCACTAATTAAATTTTGCATTATTATCATAACCACGTAATTAAAGATTACAATTCTAGTATTTTGCAAACGCAAGATTGTCCCTAGCATGAAACTTAAATCAGTTGAAGTGAAAACGTCAAATAAGAATCTGTCTTTAGCTGTCATTCGCTATAAAATTAAATCCAGTGATTCCTTATCACTACTAAAAGAATCTTCTATTTTCCGCTTTTTAGAAAGCAATTTCTATGCAATATTTGAGTTGTGGAAGGAAGAGAGGTTGTATTAATTTTTTTCTGAACTTTAGTACCATGTTTCGTAGATAAATGTGTATACAACCCTTTAGTCGATCCACATAATGTTTTAAGCACTGCGCTGCATCTTTTATATTTAGCGCTTTTTCCGTGTTTTGAGGTTAAATGGTATACCATACTGTAGATGTATCATTATCTTTCCTATGAGCTAGAAAATCCTTTTCATTAGACATCTTTAAAGCAAAATAAATATAAAAGCACGAAAAGAAAGAAGTTAGCACATAATAATGAGGATGACTATGATACACAAATGCAACGCTTATCAGTAAACTCTAATTCGAAAATGACTTACGGAGTGGAAGATATTTATTTATATATTTGGTGGTGGTGGTGGTGTGTGTGTGTGTAGGGGGGGGGGGGGTGTTGAGCCCTCTAAGCAGCAAGGCTGTTGGCTCGATTGATAAAAGTGGAAGATATTTTCTACACTCAGCGAAATCGAATGAAACAAACGATTTCGTTTTTCCTGACTAAGTTGTGCGGGTTAAGTCTGTTTGCAGGTAAAAAGATTTCCACGTTAAAAGATATAATCGCTTATAAATATATGTAAAAAATACTTGAGATATATATTCTGTTTCAATGATACATAAATTTATAAAAATTAATTGATTTTTATTCCAAAAGCAAAAGTCTATAAATATATTTTTTGATTTCAGTTGAATATTGTTCTATTAAAAAAAAAGACAATACCGAAAATCCCGGAATTTTCGGGATTAAAAATAGAGCGGGATCCCGGGATTGTAATCCCTAGGTAGGAAGTAAGAAAGCATTAGGAGATCTTTCGATGTTTTTTTCCCTTTATATCCTTGTGGTCCTTTAGTGTGAGATAAGAATTAGCCGTTGAAACTAAGAACTGCCATGGAAAACAAGAGTATGAATTTAACTTAAAATGTGATATTATTACTTTAAATTTAAGAAAACAGATGAGAATTTAGAATATATAATTTGTAATAAAAAACAACGTCATAAGTTTAAAAATGTATACTTCTAGAATTAGCTGTTTTTTGCAAACAGATTCAAAACTAATAACATTTTATGCAAGATTTTGATCAGTGCTATTTAGAAAATCATAAAAAAACATTAATTTTAGTACTAAAAAGAAAAATTGTGACACTTACTTAAATCTTGTTGCAAGAAGTAAGAAAAATTCCTTGATTTGAAAATTTAAAAACCATTACAGTGAGGATCAAAGACATTGTTTTAGAAGGAAATCCCTTAATACATCCGGCTAGCCATATTTAGAGAATGAAATACTTTATCCTCAAAGCATAACTTGCCAGACAAAGTTTTTTCTTTTACCAGCTTTGACAGGACGAAGACGAACAGCACAATATTATCAATACAAATTAACACGAATCCCGTTCCACACACTTTGTAGAGTTCCGGGATGTAATCTTCAAGTGTTGTCTGTTTCTGTGACTATCCCGCCTTTATATCGACGACAGCTTATAAGAGACATTAGATGTCAAGCACACACGTCAGATGTACGTATTCAATACATAAATAAACTAAGTGAATACGAATTAAAATCACAGAACTTCAGTTTTCGCCAAAAAGAAAAAAAAATACGCGTACATAAAAACAAACTTTCAGTCTGAATTACAACGTACACTGTCAGGTTCTGATGAATATATACTATTTAGAACTATTGTTATATATTATTTTCTTGCTTATGTATTGTCTGTGTACTGGGAATTTTAAAGTAACATTCTTTCCTTATCTGGAATTTAATCCGAGCTGGTGAGTTAGATAGTATTAGTTGAAGGAATGTAGTTTATCAACTGAATGGGCGTTTCTCTTGTCATTCAAAGTGCATACCTGAAGATAAGCCAGACAAAAGGGTTGTCACTCACTATCTAGGGAGATAATGGATATCACGAAATGTGACATTGGTGGGGACGAGTCCTTGCTGGCAGATAGGGACCCCACAGGTGGGTCTCTTGGGGGTGATACCTGGGATAGAGATCAGTTAATGTTTGGAGCTGGAACTGGGTGGTGAGTTGTTCCAGAGGAGAGCTCTTGGATAGAGCGTGATTAGGCTGTGTGAAGCTCTTGGAGCATAGAGCTAATGTGTTAAGAGATTAATAGTGATCTGGGATAACTCTAATTTAACTATCGTAGGGTGAGAGGAATCTAGAGTACTTTAACAGTACACAGAAAGTATTTACTGTATTTAACTTAATGTTGGACCGTATCACCTATATCCGAGTTCTTAATTGTAATTATTGTCTTGTTATCTGTAAATAATGTGTAAATAAATTGTTAGTTAAGTTTAATTGAAAGAGTTAGTATTCTTTTCAACAATCCTCTCATAACGTGATCGATATCACGTAATCATATCGGTGGTGGCAGCCTATAAAAAGTAAAGGAACATTCTTCAAAGTTGTGTGGACTTAGAGGAAACCCCACATACACCAACTTCGAACGAAAGATATCTAAAACTCATGCGCAACTGAGAGTGCCCCTTGGTGGTTATTGCGTAGGAAGAACGGAAGAATCAAAACGTCTTAAATTAAGACACGTTTGAAGCAATGAAATGTCTTAAAATAAGACGTTTGCGGATATTTTAGACGCTATTCTCAGTTCGTCTACACTATGATCATAGTAAGACACTTATGTACTTAAATTAAGGCATATATAATGTCTTATTTTTTAGATTAAGACACTTAAGTGTCTAAAATTCTTTTTCAGTCTCTTATGTGTCTAAATTTAAGACGCCTCTATTTGCAGTGTTATCATTAATTTTTCTATTCTTTATGTTTTAATGACATTGTTTTATTTTTACTTTTTGTGAGCTTTCACTGCAAATATAGGCGTCTTAAATTTAGACACATAAGTGACTGAAAAAGAATTTCAGTCACTTAAGCGTCTTAATCTGAAAATTCAGACACAATAGATGTCTTAATTTAAGATACATAAGTGTCTTAGTATGATCATGGTATATACGAACCGAGAAATATGTTGGAATTATCTACGAAGTGTCTTATTTAAAACAGTAGTTGAACATTTCTTTTTTGTACTTTTCTGAACAGCCAATCAGAGCATTGATTTCCCCGCATGTCATCTATGGCTCCTTCATGATATAGAAAGAATCACATTTTAAGCGTCGCCATTGCTTGGATTAAAAGAAATGCGTAATTATGGAGTATTTATCGAATGAAAGCGTAAGTCATATTTAATTTTAAATTTTTATCCCAGTAGGTTTGTATCTTATGAATATAAATTAAATAGTTTTTAAAGATTGATCTCTTTTTTTGTAGTTTAATGTTAGTTTTTTGATTTCACAAGCTGTCGTCTGTTATACCTTCTTAATGTAACGGTATCGAATATAATTGCTTTGATAATTAAATTGCAATGCTTTAATTCAGCGCGCTTGTCTCCTGTGAATAAACGAATGAGTGATAACTTGTTTAATCTTCCTTTTCGATCATGTGATCGGAAATATCCTAATTTGTCGTTGCCCAAAAGCAAAACGTGCAACATAAACAGATTTGAAAAGCTGAATGATTCATAGTTCCATTAAAGGGAGATAAAAACATTAAATTGAAGCCGTTTGAAACTGTATTTATTCTATGTTCTGTTTCTTCTGATTTTTACTGTTTATTGATTATAAACTCTTGCAGTTTATGTATCAGCACTTATTGTATTTTTTTGTGATTATTATTTTGGAGCTAAATATGATATTCATTTATGATTATGATATTCGGAAAAGTTTTCAGATTGAAAAAAAGCATTAATACTGTGAAAATTTTCTTTACATATCACCGTTTTTAATCATAGTACTGAAACTTTTTAAAGATTTATTCTTATGATTGATGCTTTAATTTATTATTGAAAATCGGAAATTTTGATAGTCAAAGTTTCATATTTAACATTTACCAAATTTCTAAAAACATAATAGGTATTTCTTGTACTATCATTCTGTAAGATTTTTTAAACATAGAACAAATGCAGAAACATTTTATTCATTAACTGCAATTTCTGTTCTTGTTTAACGGTATATTTATAAAGTATTCATTAATATTTTTTGATTTTTTTTAAATTGGTACCTATATTATTTTTTTATTTATATGTAAGTCTTTTTCTGCTATGTTTTGTTCATGATTTTAAATTTTCAAACCTGAGAAATTTCAGAAACAATTATGAAATTTCCCTTTATTGCAATCGCATATGCAACGTTTCTGATACAAACAATTATTAGTACGAAAAAAATTAAACATGATAATTTAGGCATAAATAAAAAGTTGTTTATGCTTGATATAAAGTTTATAGATAAAACTGAAATAGTATATATTTTTAAAAGTTCATATTTACTTATATATTATATATTTTTAAGCGATTAATAACTACTTTTTTTATATTCAAAGTATTTTCAAACAACTAAAAAACAGTACATATTCTGTCATTTCTTTTCCTTTTCTTCTGTTTTCTAGGTTAATTTTTTCTTATCAAATCTGTAAAATTTATGTAACTCATATTCATAAGATACAAAGTTTACAGGAATAAAAAAATAAATATGACTTATATCCTGTTGTTCCATAACAGCTAAGGAATATGTTTAAAAGGAAAACTTTTACATATTCCACAGAATGTATAAAATTAGACACCAAAGTTAATTTTTAATTAAACTGACAAAGCACCGCAAATGCAAAAAATATATATTACACATGTTCACTACTTACAGTGACTAAACTTGTTTATTTATATGTACTACTTGAAATGTATATTTGAGGCAAGTTTTGAAACTAGCAGTAATTATTTTCTTAATGTTATTAAATTAGAGTATTTATTTATTATTTTGTATTTATAGTTAAATAGATCTTGTGATTATCTGATCTGTGTAAAACAATGTATTTGCCAATATAAATTTTTAAAAGATCTAGTTTTTAAATTGCATGATTTTTTTTTTTTTTTTGAGGGGAGGGGGGGGATTTTCTTTGCAATTTTCGAACATCTGATATTATAAATATCTTTATTTTTATCCACTGAGTATAATGAATATTTGAACTTTCAGAGTAAGACAAGATTACAAATATTTATATATATTTATCCATGTACCGTAAAAACCGTCAATAGGGAACACTTTGGGGCTGGGGAATTTGTCAGATAATCGGAGATGTTTCCTTTTGTGAGGTAAAAATATACAAATATGCATACATTGTGTATTAAAAAAGGTATTAGACGTCCACTTTTCGGAAATGTTCATTAACCTTCACAACGGACACTTCCAAATACCGGACACCCCTATTTAGTAAAAGATAATGCAGAGTTGAATTTTTTTGCAAAAGGACCTGATTAAAACATGGGCATGCTGGACAGTGTCCCGTCCCCATACGATTTTAGGACTCAAAAATTTGATGTGCAATTTTTGTAAAGCTTATATTTTAAATCCATTTCGAAATTGTACTGATTATAATCAATATTTTGAATTTTTTAAGTAAAATAACATTAAAAACTAAACAAATAAAAGAAATCTAATATTTAGATGAATATCTTTTTGTTTTTAATCTTGTTCTACTCCTGAAATTCAAAATTTTTAATATAATCAGTACAATGTCGTAAAAGATTTAAATTATGAGCTTTACAAAAATTGCATACCAAATTTGGAAGCCCCAAAATCAGACTGTGTGGGGTTGGGGTGGGGGGGGGGGGGGCAAGACCACAGCTAAATATTTTTCTAGGATTCACCGTGGTCAAATATGGCTACGAATAATGCTGACAAAAATTGGTTGCGATTAAGACGTTTGAAGTGTCTGAAATTCAGACGCAAAAAGTGTCTGAAAAAATTAAGACATTTTAAAATGTCTGAAAATTGAACACACCGTTTCAGACACTTAAGTGTCTGAATTTCAGACATTTCAATTTAGAGTGTTTGAGTTTTCTTTTTGTTTCTTCTTTTGGCGCAGCATATCCCCTATGGGATTTTGTGTCATAAAACCCTAGACAACCAACCAACCAACTGTTAGTCTGCCGCAAGTGATAAATCGCGAAATATTTCCTGTCGCTCGTATACAAGTTGAAGCAAATATGGAATTAATGATGCGCCAATAAGCGCTTGCAAACATATGCCCAATGGCCGTGAAAGTGCAAGAATGAAATGAAGAGCTGAGTGGAAGAACATGTTATGCTACATTTTCTTAAAAATTATTTTATGTTTTGGACGAAGGTGTTATCAGGTATTCTATCACTTGGTAAAGGCAAAATACCAAAGTTCTATTTAGCTTTGAAGATTTAAGACATTATTCGTTAATATTTAATATTTTAATATTTAATAATGCAAATAATATTAATATTTTTTAATATTTAAAAATTAAATATAAATAAGTTTTTTTTGATAGAGTTTAGTACCACACCTGTTAATATTTTAAACGCATGGTATCAAATAGAAAATAAATCATTAAAATTGAGAACAAAAACTTTCACATCAAATTTCTTCAAATGTGATTTTTGTTACTTAACATGCTCTTCCACTTAGCTCTTCAAATATTTTTAAGGCTAAAAACTTAAATCTTAAATTCTACCTGAAAACAGAATAAGATTATAGGGGGCGTCGTATATCAAGGAAATCGGTATGTTATCAAATTCGAACTAAATGTCTGTAAAAAATACAGATTTTTCTCGTGAGTTGTACAGGTTTTCGTAGTAAAAGTCTCAAAATATTTCTGTTGCAATAACAGCTTATTTCTGTATATGTAATGGTATTAAACTGTTAAAAAAACGTTAATTTCAATAAAAAATTACAGACATTTTCTGTAAAACAAACGATTTTTCATTGGCGTCTGGCTGACAGTTTTTTTCCGTAACTGTCACAGATTTTTTTTACAGTGTAACAAGAACAAACACGTATTTAACCCTTTAGCGGGCAATGTCCAGAAAAAAGGACGCCTACTTTTAAGAGTGCTGGCACCCAGAATATTTGATTAATATCTTCCTTTTATGAAGTACGGGAAAATAAGCAAGTTTTTATTTTCTAATAAATTCGTTTGTAAATTCTGGTGTTAGTCAATCATTTTATCATTTTACAAACAGAATTACTGCGTGCCGGAAAGGGTTAATAGTTTTGTGATTAAGGTAGTAAAGTATTGTATTCAGTTAATACTGGGTGTCCCAAAAATGACTGATGGATTTTAAAATTCAATAACTTCCAAACGGTAACAGATATTAAAAATATTCCTGCAGGAGGGTTACGTATAATGTCAGGAGTTTTGTTTACTGTGATTCTTGATTTTAGTTCGAATTTCAAACAATAGATGGCGCTGCGAGAAATAGGTGCTAATTTCAGACCCGATTTCTGGTACTTTGGGATACATTCAAAACATTTTAATCTCCTTTTTTCGCATGGGAGAACAGAAAGGCCGAAAAATCGAGCCTGTATTTAGCGCCTATTGCTTGCAACGCCATCTATAGCTGCTATTTGTAACTAAAACTGGGAATCGCAGCATAAAAACTCCTGACATCTTGCATAATCCTCCTGCAATTTTTCTTTAAATATCTGTCACCGTTTGCAAATTATTGAATTTTAAAATACATGAGTCATTTTTGGGACACCGGTATTAATATTGTATTGTTATCAATAAATAAGACAGTTTACACAAAATTTAATTTTTGACGTTGGTAAAAATTTGAACATGACAAAGAAACTTAGGCCATACAAATACGTTTAATAAAAATCTAGCTTTTATGGGCTGCAATTTTTCAAAATTAAAAAAAAAAAATGTTGATTATAGAGAAGGGAAATTAAAGGGGTAGAATGAAATAATGAACAGAAAAGGAAGTGCGCTATGTAAATGTGTATAATTTTCTTTATAAAATACATAATTGGAACTTCGCTAGCCTAAGGTTTTTCTTTTGGGGAGAATTTTTCTTATATCTATAAATATAATGGAAAGGGATTCATAGGCTTTATTTTAGGAAAAGGAAAAAAAAATTCTGTGGACGCTTTGTTTAATGGCAAGGAAAAGAAAACGAAATAAATAAGGGAAGGACCATTTACTTTTTTATATTGTTGCTGAATCATTTTAGTTAGAAACAAATAACATGTAATAAGAATGAATAAAAAAGTTAATTACGCTCTATTATAACGTTGATTCTCAAAAAGAAAAAAAAAATTTAAAATATCACCATAATACACAGTTGAGCACAATTCCAATATTTTCCAAGGGACCGTTGCTATATTGAAAGCAATAATGCACAATGAGTACCGAGTATCGTAATAAAATGATATTATTCAGATTTCGTACATATCCTTAAGGCAAATCATCTCTTGAAATACAAAAGGGCAACTTTATGATTTAAGTTTTAATTCATTTTTGTTCGGAAATGTATGAAACTAGCAGGTGTTGTTCAGAAACTATGCATCAGAACTGTTTTTCCCGTTTTTTTTTTTTTTTTTTTTTCTTTTGCAAACGCACCGTATTTTTTTTTTTTTTTACAGTGAATGGTTGTGAGGCAACTCTTTATCCATATTCATTTTAAATCCTATTATTGCTAATGTCGCTCATTTTGAAACGCAGTAGACGACCCTATACTACATATATATTTTTTTCATTTGACATGATTTCGTTACAGACAGGTTCCGTTTTCGCATGTTTTACTTTATATAAGGTAAGCTAGGAGACTTTGCGCACATTTCAAAAGAATAATAATAAAAAATCTAAATATTATTTTTTTGCTAAACTATGCATGAATAATTTTGACTTCATTTGTTTTTTATGCAATTCCATTGTTATTTTGTTGTTATGCTGTAATTTAATAGAATAGCAAGTAATAAAACCAAGAAAACTATTTTGCGCAATTTCTCCTTACAGGGTTGGTAAGATTGTGCAGATGGGTAGGAGAGATTGTTATTAATAATAACTACAATTAAATTGTTAACAATAACAATTACACTTAATCGACATTGTTGTAAGGTTTTTGTGAGTAAATATTATTGTATTAGGAGTGAATATTTCAACCAAATGTTTAAATAATAATAAAAAAAGAATTTTAACAACAGTTAAAGAATTTTAATCTCAGAAGAAGATTAAAATATCAGAAAAAGCAAGCCTTACTAAGATTACAAAATAACATTAATCTACTTGATAACATGTTTAACTTGAAAACTACTTCATTATTACAAATGTAAATAAGTGCGAGTAGTAAGTCAAAATTACGTCCATTTCTAATCATATCATAATATTAAAATATTTATTTGCTTAAAAGACGTTATAAAAACACATCGAAATTTATTTAAGAGGTTCAGGAGTTTGTAACGATACATTATCTTTTCGTATCCCGAATTTATGGGTTGAATGGTTGGATAAATTACGGCATTGCGACATAGAGGGAACACGAGCAATCGCGAAAATATGGGGCGCGTTACATGATTACTTGTTTATTTTCGATGATTTTTTCCATTTTTTATTATGCATTTGTAATTTTCTATTATACATTCTAACGATGACTCAGAAAATGAGTTGAAACATGCAAATAAAGAGTTTTTAATTTACTTTTAATGTGTTTTTATAACGCGTTTTAAGCAAATAAATATTTTAATATTATGATACTTCATTATTTTCTTTTCTACAGTTTCATTGTTATAGGTCAACCGGAAAGTTCTGTCCGATAATGTTATTTCACGCCTACTTTTTTAAAATTCAGATTTCTGCATTGGCACCACCTTTTTGAAATGGTAAATTCCCCATTGTTTTCATCTTGATGTGAAATGTGAAAACAATGGAAATTTTACCATTTCAAAAATGTGGTACTAATAAGGAAATCTGAATTTAAAAAACGTAGGCGTCAAATAACATTATCGGACAGAACTTCCCGGTAGACGTAATATTTTGTTTGCAAGCTGAAATTGTCGTCGTCCACAATCGATGCACTTATTGTTGTAAATCGTGCATCTTTCGTGCAATTGCTTGCAACAAGCAATACATTGAATCCAGTCACTGGTCGAAGTTGTTTCCTGGTACAGTTCCAGACATTCAATGCACTCATTTTCATCGACCTTTGTTTTTTACGTCAGTTTTTTTTATCCCACTTTTTCTGGAAGCATCTTCAGATGATTTTTTTTTTGTAGCGGCATCCTTTTAAAGTCTTTTTTCATGTATATTTTGTGGGTCACTAACATTAGTTGCACTCTGTTTCTTTTTTTATTTCGATGGCATTAAACTACTTGGAATGGGTGAAAGATTTTCCAAAACATTGTAGGTGTTATTAAAGAAATTTTTTTAGTTAACAAAATTAATTTATTAGCAAATTAATTGTTCATAAATTACAAAAATACATAAATATTTAATTAATGTAGTAACAAATATATTATTAATTTATTAACAAAAATAATTATATAAAATTAATTTATTAACGAAATTTTTATCTGCAAAAGTATTTTTTGCAATTTAATTCGTTGCCAAATTTAGTTTCGGTAATTATGTGTTTTTCCAAAATTATTTAAAAATTGATTCATTCATATTTTTTAGACGTAATTTCCAATTCATGCAAATTTACCAATAAGCTGCGTAATCTCTGCTAGCACTGAAACTTATGAGGAAATGCGTCATCTCTCCTAAATGGCAGATGCGCAAACTCTCTTATTTTGGTAGGAGAGATTGCGCAGCCTTTTATTTAAACATGGCCACTTCTAAAATGAATTGTTGGTGTTCGCATCCTTGATTTAGCTTAGTATCTTATAAGAAATCGTCTAAGTTTCAAATATTTTGTACTATTGACATTCTATAAAAATTCTGACGAACAGTTATGAAAATTTAAGCTCTTACTTTGGAAAAACAAAACAAAATAGCAATGCTTTATCCAAGATGCTCGGAACAATCAATGAGCACATTCATGTAAGACACTGCACTAATGCTGCTGCACAACTACCTGGAGTCGTTGCACGCGCACTCTACTCCTTCTCGTCGAATCTCTTTGTGGGCGATCTCTCCTGGTTTTACCTTATGAAAGATAACTTTTCCGATGCACACTGTGTGATGAAGTGGCTTTTCTGCCGACATTGACCTCCTATGAGGTATAAAAATCCAAATTTATGTTTCAATCCGCCTTGTTATGTATTTTTAATGTGCTAATTTTATACATTTTTAATTAAAAATCTCAAATGTTAGTTATTTTTAAAGAAAAGGGTATCTTTTAATACTTTCCAACAAAGTTGAAAAGTGTTTCTCAATTCGGTTTGTCGGCCTGTGCTCTAACTTGAGTAAATATAGTCAGATTGCCATGAAGTTAATAGATATTATTGAGTATCAGTATGGCATGTTCGGTATTGAAGATGAAGTGTATAGCGCTCACGGTTCATTTACAGAGACACTCAAAAGCCATTACATTACGGTTTATGAAGGAAAATCGTTGCGGTGCATTTTAATAATATTATAGTACTTTAAGCATATTGAAATTTATATGTATCACTGAGGTGAACTACACGGTTCTTACTGTAAATAGGTTGTGCATAGAACATATCGTGCATGTACAGAGACACACAAAAGAGTTTAGCTACAGAAGAAATTGAACTATTAAAGCCTATGCTGCACAATAATTGCTTGAAGTGAGTTTTCAGCTGTGGTACGCGTTTTTAATTTGAACTATTTTTTAAAAATATTACTTGGGGCAGATAAATTGTATAGATCATACAGGGCTGCACGAAATTTCTCAAGTACGTTTTAGTTTATTCACGGAAATTGCTGAAAGGAAATTTTCAACTGTGCTATTCGTTTTGATGAACAAAATTTTGGCATGCTATGTATAGTATACATATAAATCCATAGATCATATACAGGACTGCACAAAAAAAACCCGGATATTTTTCCGACTATTGATTGTAATAGCAGAAAATAGGTTTAAAATGCGTTATGAGTTTTTCAGATTGTTTATTCATGCATCATATTTCACATTAATAAACTGCGAAAACTTGTTATTGCATTAAAAATGTATTGGAAAGTGTTACATAATCTATGCTGGACGTATGATTTTACGTTCTTTTTTTAAAAATGAGGTTGCTGCATAGAAGCATGTTTTTTACGTGTTCTATTCATTCAAATCTAACTGTCAAATACTAACTCTCAAAGTCGCACCTGGACGCAGGTAATTCTAACCTTTCTAACTTCTCAAATGCCTACAGAAAAGGAATGTACCGACAATTTTGCGAGATATAGCGGAACTTGACTTTACATGACGAAAATTTTAAAAATTATAAAATTTTAAAACCATACATCGGGTTCAAAGCCTTATTAATAATAATAATAATAAAAGCTTAGAATATTAGTCACATGACGAAAATAAATTATAACAATATAAAAAATTGGACGTTCATAATAATTTTTTTTTCACCAATAATGCTCATTTTTGGTTTTCACCTGTTTTTCATACTTTTCCGATACATTTTCTTCGAAAATGGGGTTAGACGATACGTAAGGAAAATAAAAACAAAAACATATATGGTTTATCATGCTTTTGGGACCTGTAAAACAACTCTACATAGTTGGCGAACCTTGGGAAAATGCATACAATTTTCACCGTCGTGGATATTTGTCGTTTCGGCCAGGGCTGCGGTGTCGGTGGGAAATATAGCCGACTGCAACTCCGACTCCGGAAATGTTAACGACTCCGGCTTCGAACCCGACGCTGGGCTGTCTAATATACTAGTATTGCCTGTTTGTTAAAATTATGAGGGAACGCAAGAAAATTAAAACGAAAATTTCACTATTTCGCATTAATTCTGTTCTTATGGGTATCGAAAGAAAAAAGGAAAAAAATATATTTTACGCTTTATTAATTTTACAAAAGATTCCGTTAACTGAAATTCATTATAACTATTACTATTTTTAGAAAACAAGTTGTGTCCGACACGTCCTGGAATAATTAAGTCCAGTTATAGTCCAGGGGAAATGTGCCAAAAAAGGGCGGTTACCTTGCAAAAGGTCGGATAAAAGTTTCTTTTTTTTTCTGAATTGTTTATAATGATACCAACATGGAAAAACCAAGTTTTCTAACAAAATTTCTCAAGGCTAAATTTTCTGTGGCCAAAATACAAGAAAATTTTGGGTTTTTTTTTGGTTTTTATGAAATATCTTGAGACCCGTTGCCGTAGCATATTATTTGTCAATTACAATATTAAACAAGATAAAGTTCTCTACAGCTTTCATATTTACGACTTTTTTATACACTCAATAACAAGCGCAGTACGCCATTTCAAAAATAGGGCAATTTTTTCAATTTTCTTTAACACTGTAGAAAACGCAGTTCTGTCCCGATTATCCAAATGTTTCCCACGGATTTAATCGTGTATGTCAACTTCTATACATTAGTAGCAGTAAATTATGTGTTTCAGGGCTAAAATTAGCCTTTTTTGCAAACGTGGCAAAACTTGGATTTTGGCGCCCCACCCCATCTCTTAAAAAGAAAATTTACCAGGGAATTTTAATAAATCTCTAATAACCGGTTTTTGAAAATTTTATGTGTGTAAGCATTAAATACGTAATGCTAAACTACGTAATCAGCTTTGCCAAATATTGATTCATTAAAACCTTGAAAACCGTACCGAAAGGAGCCGAAATATATTCCGCTTTAAACAGGTTTCCATCTCAGCAGGTATAATTGTTCATATTCTTTCTCTTAAAAAATATATACTCTTTCTTTAAAGACCGAATTCCGTATATACAGATTTCATTTTTAAAGATTTTACGGTGGTTGTCGTATTGAGGCCTTTAAAGTCACAGTTATATGAATTATGGGGCTAAATTAGTCACACGAAGACATTTGCAAGGTAATATTAAACCTATGGGAGCGTTCTTGACAAATATCTCGTTCGCATTTTGTTACTTTTAAATATTTTTTTTCATGGGATACCTGAGATGTACCTCTAATGTTGATAGATACCTCTAATGTTGTGCTTTTGTACTTTTCGGGTTTGGTTGCTTTTTTTTTAAAATATATTCGGACACTTTCATTTTTGGAAAACTGTTTGGAACCCGTTCTGAAATTTAAAGTATCCTGTTTGAGCTTTAAAGCAATTAATAGATAATCTTAAAGTTTTTCATATTTTTGCATGCTAAAATGATATAATCTCTTGTTATATTTATTGATATAAGTGGAAAAAATTGACAATATGGTTTAAAACTAGTCTTTTATATATTTTTTATAAAACTAGTGATCTCAAATATTTTATTAACAGAATTTATACATTTTACAAAGATATAAATACATAACATTAGTTAGTGAAATAATCGGTGTCATTTTTATTGTAGCTATTTTATAAGGTAAAAGTATTTCTTACATAAAAGATATTTATTTTTTGAGTCCCCCCCTTTTATATAGAACTACAATTCAATGTTTGCTATCTTTAAAACAGTAAAACAGTAAAACATATGTTATCAATAATTGGTAAATAAAATATAACATTGAAGGGGGGAATAAAATATGTTTTTCGCAAATTTTCATACCTAGGGGATTTTCAAAAAAAAAGTGTCATGTTTCACTGTCCTTTCACATTTGCATAGGAAAATAGCTAAATATCATAATTTTAATTATTGCATTTTAACTATCATGTTTTTTAATGATAATTCATAGATATATTATTATTTATAAAAAATTTAAAAATAAGAAATATATTCTTTTGTAGTCAAAATGTCATTGCCGTAGGTTGACCCAACAAGCAATTTATTAGGTAAAGATTTGACAAAGTTCTATTTAAAACAGATGGTTATAACTTTTTTATACATTTTTATCCATTAAGATGATACTAATTAAAAAATATTTATTTTCATTAATTGAACTTATCTTTAATTCTTAATAATTTTTTAAAACCGTGTCCTAAGAAAGAGTATCATTGCCATGCTTCTGACAAAAAGGTCCTCTGAATTTTTTTAGAGGATAGCACATGCCTTTTTATCCAGGCAACAGTACTCCTTAAAAGTCAATTTTGTATCAGGTTTAAGTGAATAGAGTAAATAGTTTTATAGTTTCAATAAAACAAGCAAAAACTTTGAATGTTTTGTGAGTATTCAAGTCATTACCGTACCCAATTCTAATTGATAATTAAATGAACTTTTATTTCTTAATCTGCTTTTATTATATGAGAAATAGAAAATCATTGCATGGGTCAGAAGATATAATGGCTGTCATTTATGCCTAGGGGAAAAATAAAAATATTTTGCTTAATTTGTCATTACTGTAGCTGTCATTACCGTGCTCACTTATGTCATTATACAAGTTGCATTAAAATTTTAAAATTAATTTTAAATTGTTAAATTATTAATTTGGTCTCTGCTGATGCTTGTATATTAATGTTTATGAGGCAAGGTAGTTATTTACAAACAATTAAATCTTTTTGATTATTTCTAAAAATTTGCTTTTGTTATTCCAAAACAAGGACAGATTTTGAAAATGACCCACCTATTTCATTGATACCTGGAAAAATATGTATGCATTATAAAAATTATAAAATTTATTAAAATTAAGCAAGAAATCCTTTTTAATTGAAACTATCATGCCAATAAGTTACTATGTATTGAAAAATTCATTTAAACAACTAGGAGGGCTCCGCCCTCCTAGTCGCTATGCTCACCCAACCACCCCCCCCGCGTAATCGCTTCGCGATTCCGTTCGGTATTGCGAAGCAAACCTTTTTTTTCTAGCCAACCCCAGAAGAAATTTTTTTTGCGATTCCTCATTTTCTATGCATTCAATTTTTAGATTCCACTTGGTATAAACGCGCTCCTCCCCAACTCCTGACGATTTTATTTCCTTATCTCCAAGCAGGTAATCATTAGAGCTTACAGAGTTTCATAATTAAAAGAATTATTAAATATAAAATCATTAAAAAAAGTAAAATTTATAATTTATTTGAATAATTACAAATTAAATAAAAATTATATATATATAGTGTTACAAATATTGTAAATAGTTACTGTTTGTGCTTAAAAATAAAGTTCAATTAAGCTCTATTCATAAGCTAATATTAGTTTTTGTTGCATTGAAATATCTCAATTTGTTGATTTTCTGCAAGCAAGTAAACCCTATTGGATTTCAATGGGAGTCTATGATAATTTGGCGAAATACTGGAAATAGCGCCAAATTGGCGTCACTTTTGGCGACTGATTTTGGTCGACAAATTTGGCGATATATCGCCAAGTTGGCGACAACCTTGGCGATGTTTGGCGACAGAGCCGGGACCCCCTCCTTTGGTAACCCCCCTATAGCGTCAGAAAGCTCTGACCAATCAGATGCGTTTCACGGTATCTACGCAGATTTTCATTGGTCCATTTCCAAAGCGTTACCTTTTTTTATATATATAGAAGGATGCTTTGAAGTTAACATTGTATATACTTAAAGTTACTGTCTAATTATGAAAATTGTCTTATTCATCTACACTCTGCCCCACTTTTAAAATTATATAAATTTATTGAATATGAAATGTCTGTTGAGATGAAAATAAAGACGTGAGTGTGCAAATAATAGATAATTTACTGCTACCAATTTTTAGAAGTCGACATACATACTAATTAAATCCGCCAGGAACATTTGAATAATCGAGGCAAAACTACGCATTTCACGGTTTTTAAGAAAATTGAAAAAATTGTCCCATTTTTGAAACAGCGTACTGCGCTTGCTATTGAGTATATAAAAAAGTTGTAAATGTGAAAGTTGTAGAGAATGTTACCCTCTTTAACATTGTAATTGACAAATAATATGCTACGGCAACAAGTCTCGAAATATTTCCAAAAAATCAAAAAATGTTCCAAAATTTTGTTGTTTTTTGGCCACAGAAAATTTAGCCTTAAGAAATTTTGTTAGAAAACTTGGTTTTTCCATGTTGGCATCCTTATAAACAATTTAGAAAAAAAAAATCTTCTACCCGACCTTTTGCAAGGTAAAATGTACATTTCCCCTGGACTATTATGGTTCGGCCCGAATCTTTTGAAAAAATTAAACTCTGGCGCAGATAAAATCTAACTGTCCGATGCCGATCTCTAAGTTGGACATATTACGTTTCTGTGTATTGATGTTGTCAAACTAGCATCAGTTCATGCAGCACATTTGTACTTATTCTCACCCCAGTCATGTCCGTTGAAAACTTTTCCCATTTTATCAGCGTATAGTTTTATTCTTTCAAATTTGTTATATTGGGTCGGCCAGCCTGCTTATTTTTTTACCACTCCGGTTCGACCCATTAACAAAAATTGTCTTTATTCTGCTGACCCGATCCGTTTAAAAATTTGCCTTCATTTTGCGGGCCTTGGGCCCTTGCAGACTATCTCCCTTCCGCAGTTTCCGCGAACGCAAAAAATCCGAGGTAAAGTATTCATATGTACTAATTGTAAAATATCCATTAGAGTTTTCAATTAAAAACGGTTTTCATCTACAGTGTAAAACGGGCAGTATCTTAGGCATATTTAACTTGGGTAGTGTGGTATATAATCCCAAAATAGGAATAATAATTCATTTTATAGATTTAAAATTACATTTAATGGGTTTAAGGCGGCATTAAAAAAAATACTTTTCCCCGCTGAACAACTCGAAATTTTCTGACACATTTTTAAAAGTAAAAACATGAAACTCGCTGACGTGGTTTTCGAAGAGATGTATAAGAGGCCGTGTGTTTTCATTTTTCGCTCAATTAACTAGAAGCTGATTTATAAACAATTCTTCTCTCAGTATGACCATTTTTTTCGTTCCCAGCTCTCAAATTTGATTGAAAAGATTTGAAAAGATTCGGTTCAAAACGACAACTTTGACAATATGTTTTGTAATATATTCTGAAATTATCAAAAATTATACAAACACGGCACATTATATAGTTTTTGAGCAATGAAATCTGCCAATTTGATGCGTTTCAGAACAAAAATGAATTTAAAAATGAGTCACAAAATAAGCAGTTTGGATTCGAGTACACCCTTAATTTCACTTAAAACTGTCAAACAAAAAAAGCTGGAGTCGGAGTCGGAGCCGGCTTGTTTTTAAGGCTGTTCTTAACTGATCTGCTCAACAAGCGCAAAACGTTTTGACACATTTACAAATTCATTTTTTAACGGAAAGATATGAAATTGGAAAGCCTGGCCATGAAAGCGATTCGGAATTGAACTGTTTTTTTCATTTTTTGATCAACCAATTACCTATTGAGTTATAAGTTTTTGATCACGTGACAAACACGTTTTGCGCCCGCTCTTGAGTGCTTATTCTCCGTTCGCGCGGAAACTCGGTTCAAAACGTTTGACTTTGACACTATTTTCTGAAAGATCTATTGCGTTTGCAAAAAAATGGAAAAAACAGCTCGATGACATCGTTTCTGAACAACAACACCAGCTAGCTTCATGCATTTTCGAACAAAAATAAATTAAAACTTATGTCAGAAATTTGCCCTTTTGGATCCGACTCTTTTGCTCAAAAATGGCCTGACTCCGACTAAGACTCCGCAGCCCTGGTTTCGGCACACTATGCGATGGTAAGAGATTACGGGTATAAATTATCACTGAACTGCTTGAACAGTTTTAATGAATTTATCTTTTTCCTATGCCTTCCTTTCCGGAATCTTCTTGCTACATTTCATTTCTAAAACGTTCGATTCCATTTTATCAATTTAATTTGGTATCAGCCCGTATAACTTAACTAACGATACACATAGTAATAAACTATTGATGATGCGTGTTTCTCTTAAACAAGCAACCTGCCTTTCGTCTAATTTTATTTATTTT
Source organism: Maratus speciosus (assembly GCA_963932465.1). NCBI lineage: Eukaryota > Metazoa > Arthropoda > Arachnida > Araneae > Salticidae > Maratus > Maratus speciosus. The sequence goes on along the minus strand of OZ010800.1, from coordinate 251,074,113 downwards.
TTATGATCGCCGAATTCCAATTTATGATTATGCTGCTTGCCCCAGCAAATCGATTTATTGTCGAATGGAGAGAGCGAGGAAAGCATTATGCAGTGGCTCAAAAACTAGGGCTTACATTTCCATTTCAAATCGTGATTGAGCGGATAATAAAGAAAAAAGAACTCGCATCGTTTTGTTTCAAAAATTTTCTTCTGTTCTTAATAACAGTCATTAGAAAAAAAGCCGCACCACAATGGTCGGGGGGGAATTAACCATTAAAGCCTCATGCATATCTTCATCTTATCCAAACAATTTATTTGCAGATCTTTTCTGATTTATCATAAGGAGGAGCTAAACTGCCACCCTAAGCGTCAGAATTTTCGCCCCAGACAGGTGGGAATGGAGTGGCCCGCGGCCCCGAAAAGTGACTTTTTTTCTTTTTTTCATCGGCCCGCATTATACTCGAAACAGCCAGATGTGGAGGAAGTAATTGGACACTCAACAGCTACTTTCGGTTTGACTAATGACGAATGGGAGGGTTGCGATTGCAAATAAACCCCGAAAGCAAAGTGTGGCGGCAAAGGCCTTTGAATTTATCTTGCTCTTCTTTATTTTTTAACCCCTGTTAACTTTCTTTTTCTTTCGTTTTAGTTTTATATGCGTTATGAGAGTGGTTAAAATAACTCCAGGATCACAGTCATGGGAGAGAGAAAGATGAGACAAAGATCAACTTAAGCCGTAACTTGGGAAGTAAAAAAGTAAAACATACTAACAGAGGACACGCGGTCTCAGAGATTGCATTTATTTTGTGCATCCAATCCAGTAAAGCGTCTTTATTGGTGTAAAATTGTACAGATGTGTACCTTAAGCATTGCAGGGCCCGATTAACATCGGAAGATAAGAGAAGCACAGTATTATTTTGAAGGCCCCCTTCATTAGGGAAAGTGTTCTATATCTCTATATCCGTGAAAGGAAACCCATCAATGCTACAAATATTATTCCCGAGAGTGGTTTAGCGCAGGGCTATCCAACCCGGGGCTCGCAGGCGCTATGGCATCCTTTGAAGGCTTTCTTGACGCCCTTTCAAATGTTTTCTGTTACTAGCATATTTTAAAATATAAAATCCATTTTTAAAGTATTTAAATATTTTAAATCATTAGTGTTTTCATGTTTTTTTTTTTTTTTTTTTTTTTTTTTAATGCAGGCATCAAGGTTTTTGATTCTTTACCCTATCAAAGTTTTTGAAATGAGCCCGTCTCAGGGAAGTGTGATTCTAAATTTACTATGATTCATACTTTATCTGCAGTTTATTTTTAGATGGACACGCTATCGCTATCAGATGTATGTGAATGGTATAAAACGTTTGTATGACTTTCGAATATTTCCTGTTGCTAACTTTTTTAACCTTTAACTGATGTCACAGAAATTGTCACATAACTAGTGTGAAACGGTCTGTGAGACAACTGCAACGAAAGATGAATAAATAGCACGATTAACTCATAGGATGGTGTTTTTGTATTAAACTTTTTGCACAGGACTGTTATAATTAAAATTCACCTATTCAAAAGTCTCTGGTGATAGTACTAAAGTTCCAGACGGAACAAAATTTCGGTAGTGTTTGTAGTTAAACTGAAAATTGCAAGTTAAACTATAAAAATTGAAAAAAGCCGCGGTCTGAGAGACCGGTATCATCAGTTAAAGGTTAAATAGAAAAATCCATTTAAAAAAATGTTTTATTTTTAAATCGTTAACATTTGCATGCTTTCTATTGTAGGCAGCATTAAGGTTTTTGGCCCCTTATCCTATGAGATAAGCCCCTACCAGGGAAATGCAACTCTACGTTTACTATGATTTATATTTTATTTGCAATTTGTTTTTAGATGGCCATGGCTATTACAGTGAGATGTATGTGCATCGTAATGGACGTGTGTGTGTCGCTAACGCTATCAAAATAAGATAATATAATTGTATGTTTCGAGCCATGTGAATAATGGCGTTCTTTATTGTCTGTCAGCAGCTGCAGTGCGCCTGGAAGGGGCCTGTAACGAGTTCACATAAAATTGATCAAACAGTTTTGTTTTGTGTTCCCTGTATATACTAGATAGAATAGAGTATATTTGTAATGTATATACACTGCTCAAAAAAATTAGGGGAGCAAGCAAATAAGTGAAGAGGACAGTGCAAGACAGTCATGTATGGGCATAAACTGGATAGTACATGTGTATCAATGCGCAATACAGAAAAAAAGACGCAGAAAATTTGTAAAGGAGCTTTTATTCTTTGAAAAGATAGAAAGAACATGAAAAGATAGTTTAGGGCAACAATTTGGTTTCATGTAAATGATAAAAAAAAATGCATTGTTTAGAAATGATGCAAGATTTTTAATATGGCGTTTGGTCTTCTCTAACAGCTAAGACTGCTGCACCCTGTTTTCTATGGATGCGATGAGGTTATCGATAAGACTTTGGGGAATACTGTTCCACTGCTCAAGAACTTCATTCTCCAAGTCCCGGACAGTAAAAGGAGGCCTTGTTCTCGCAGCAATGCATCGTCTGAGTATGTCTCAAACATGGTCGAACGGATTTAGGTCAGGAGACCATGCTGGTCATTCCATACGCTGTATTGCTTTAGCTTCAAGAATATTTTTCACAAGACGAACTGGTCTGGCATTATCATCCATCGATAAAAAGAAATCACTAATTGCTTCAACATAAAATACGACATGAGGTCTCAGTATCTCGTCTGTATAACTTCGGACCGTCAAAGTGCCATTCCGAATGATATGCAGGCCCGTACGCCCACCTATGCTGATTCCAGCCCGTAGCATCAACCCACCTCGTCTGTAATGTGATCTTTCACGAACGAATGTGGGGTTATTTTGATTGCCTCTTTCTCTCCATGCCAAAATGCATCAGATGTCACATCCAGACTGAATCGGGATTCGTCTGTAACCAGAGTTTGACTCCAACAACGTTGCCTCCGAACTCGATGTTCAGTTACCCACCTTCTTTGGACCTCACAGTGGCTTGAGATCAACGGAATACAGACCATTGGGTTACGTGCATAGAGGCCACCCTGATGAAGCTTATTTAGGACTGTTTGGCTGGATACCCTTCGTCCTGTGGCCAAGAACAACTGTGTTTGCAGCAGAGTAACATTGCTCGTTCCGTCTTGACGAGCTCTTAACAGGGTATGTCGGTCATCAGTTTCTGTGGTAGCACATGACCGACCTTGCCCTTGTCGATGTCTACTATTCCATGTGTCTTGGAATCGATTCCACAGCCTTGCATTGACACTTCTTGCGAACCCAACAGCGTCCGCTACACTTCGTTGTGTTTCCCCAGATTCAACTGTCCCGATAACTCGCCAAGCCACGGATTTCGTTAAATCCCATTGTTGTAGTATTTTCAAGTCACCTTTTCTCAAAACACAAGCTGAGCAATTGAATTTTACAACTGAGACAGTGAAAACAGACGTTTCTCCAAAATCCCGATTTCGACACTTATCTCCTTTTTCTACTTTTTGACGTCATAAACTTTAATTTGCATGTGAAGGTTTTTTTTTATCGATTTTCTACAACGCTTTAAATTATGGATGTTTTATTTCACGTTACTTATCGGTGTAAATATTTGCGTAATTTTGTTAAAACTATGTGCTCCCCTAATTGTTTTGAGCAGTGTATATATTTTCAGTTACTTGGGTACTTTCTAACCAACGCATCAGAATGTCGTATATGATTGGTTATTGATCCCATTCAGATTTTCCTGTTAGATAAATTTCCTGGAGTAGTAAAGTAAAGATTTTCCCTTGCATTAGGAAAGCTTTTCCTTTCAAACAAATTAAAAATGCAATATAAAAAAATAATAATGGGAAATAGAGGCTCCATTTTACAACAATTTTGACATTTCTGAAATTGTAGAGTGAAGCTTGTGCTTCACTTAGAGGTCTGCACGGGCCAAAATTTTCAGCCCCGGCCCGTACACAAAAATAATTGGCCCAGCCCGAGCCCGGTATAACAGCTGAAAGTTCGGTCCAAGTGAATTCCTATAAAACATTGATTTTTATGTCGATTTGGTTAAAGATTTGTCTCGTACGAGGAGTTCTGACCAAAAATATATATCTTAACTTTTTTTTCATGTTTATAATCTTCATTTTATAGAAGTGGCGCAGGCTGCGACATTTATTTTTTTAATCAATCTCTATTTCTTGTACGTAAATGAATGCGTTATCATTAATATCGTTAATCCATATTCCATGTATTGAAGTGCTAAAAATCTGAAAAATGCTATAAGGTTAGTTGGGGTAACTGGACCCACGAGGTAACTGGGTCATAGGCTATTTTATAAAAAACAATTGATGCATTTTAAGTTTTAGCTTTTGTGAACAATGGCCCTTAACCTCTACTTCCTAAAACAACGTGTGTCAACTCAATCATAACCCTCTCTTTGCTGTGATAGGTTGTCGAAAATTTACGTTTCTTTTTTTAAAAACAACGTCAGTTTGGTTGAACTTCCTCGGCTTTTTATTAAAATACTGTAAGTACTTTTATTAAACAATCTTTTTTTTAAAGATTAGGCATATAACTACGTTAATATTATTAGGTTTATATACATATTTACTCCATGTTTCAAATGTAAGCCCGGTGTCCCAGTTACACCATAAATTTTTCAAGAGTGGGGTAACTGGGACATGTATCCGGGGTAACTGAACCATGCTGGATCCAGTTACCCCAATAGTTATAAATATTTTTTTTTCTCTTATAACGGGAACTAAATTTCTCCATTGTTTTTTGCTCCCAATAAAGAAAATTATAGAATACCGTATTAAAATTACGTAATAAAATTAAAAAAAAAGCATATTGGATGATATGAAACCAAATTTCTTGACCCTTTGAGAGGCGGTGATGCCGTTATGACGTCACATAATTTTAATTTCTAATTGCCACATTCGCACCGGAATTTTATAATGAAAATTTCACCTTTATTAAGTACGCGAAAATATGCTTTTACTTGTTTTCAAATACAGGGGTCGCATTCTATAGGGAAACTTTTACTGTTCCTACCACTATTTGAAAATAATATCTCCATCGCAACTTTCTTTAGAATATGTTAAATAAAATGAAGATGACTCATTAAGGTTTCTGGTAGGAACAATAAAATTTTCCCTATATAATACGATCCCTGGATACAGATAAAGTACTTTAGTACTTAGGTAGCCGTTTGTTCATAGATTTACCTTGCTATTTATTTCTTTAACATACCCATGTGACTTTCATGCTTATTACCTATACTAAAGTACATAAGTACTTACTTAATTTTTATGTTTTTGGTATAAATAAATCTAATATTTTCACTTTTAGTGTTTTTTTTTTTAGACACATTGACACCAAAGGTTTCCCTTATAACGCTCTTTATTGACATATAATTTACATGATCTGCCTGGTTTAAAATTTTTTAAGTTGTTTACACTTTTTCAAACAGGACCTGATATCCCACATGAAAAAAAAAAAAAAAATAAATGCGTGTGGATCATAGACCCTCCTGGTCCACTTACCCCATTTTTATGGGACAACTGGACCCATGAGGAAAGAAAGATGAAATACGCATATTTTTATATTCTTAAATATTAAAATGTAATTTTGAGCATTTTTGTCTGATAGAGGGAACCTAACTGAACACATTTACAGAAGTTTAGACTTTAATTCAAATGAACATTAGCTTTTTGAAGCTGAATTGCCAGAAGCTCCAAAGTCACATCGTAAAATCATGGTCCAGTTGCCCCAACTAACCTTAAAGTAAAATCTTCTAAAACGGAACTGCATAGAAAAGAAAAAAATCCATTATAGACAAGTTCCCTTCTTAGCAAAGCTGTAAATGTATTATATATCCTATTCTTACGTATTAGTATATTAATTTTGTATGGATCAACACGTTTTTCCGTTTATAACATGATTTCGTCATAGGCAGGTTCTTTTTCACATGTTTTATTATATTTTCATTTAGCTATATTTTAATAAGCGTAGAAATCTACTATTCTTTAAAAAGAATAAATTTGAATGTTTAATTGTAGAATAACGACAATTTAAAAATGTGTACATTTTTTGCAAAAATTTTTGGGCCTGGCCTAATATTAGTGACCTTTGAACGGGCCAGCTCACGGCCGAGACAATGATTTTCATACGGGCTGCGTCAAAACTAGAACTGAAAATTTTGGGCCTCAAAGACTAGGAATGAAGCCAGGCTTGATGACCTGTTTCGTCAGTTGTAGATCGGATGTTAACTTATCGGATGTAACTTAAAAAACAGGAGGAGGATGGCAAGAAAAATCTCATCCCACATCGGAAGGGTTCAAGACGATTGAGGCAGCACAGCAGCACATTAGTCAGCAGGAGGAAACAACGCCAGCTGATATCATCTGCTTGCGTAAATGGAAGGACATTGAGTCGCGGAAGAGGGTTAACAGGGAGAAGTCATCATCTGCTAATGAATTTTTCAAAAATTAAAAACTGTATGTTTTGACTCTTTTATCTTATGCATAACTTTTCCTATTTGTGCAATCATTTATTAATAAACACTAAAATAAGATTTACTCATTTCTTTACGAATTAGGCTTACATTTCACGTTAATGTTTGGCCTATTTTGAAACTGTATGTACTTTACGAATAAAATTTATCTTAAAATGTGTCACATATGTTTTTAATATCATGGTGGGGGGAGATCTGGAAGTGAGTAAATATTTATAGAACTCCGGCCTATCCGGCTTTTTAGTTAACCGGTCTACCCTTCCGCCACATTAGGCCTGATAAGTCGTGAGTTTACTGTACTTAAAATTTACGTAGACAATTTTTAAAACGCACATCATCGACATCTGACGTCTGCTTTCAGATGGTGAAAATGGTTTTTTAATAAATATTAGGTAATGAATAATTACGCTTCAAAATTTTCCCATAGGTTAACACGGAATTTTGCGATCGGGAAGTTTCAGTTCAGCGGCCCCTTAAGGCGATTCTCAAGTAGTCCACTGCTCAACAAACTCTAAACTTTCTGACACATTTACTAATTCATTTTTATTATCTGATATTCCAAAAATAGCGCCATTCGACCGAAATCCGGCAATAATCGCTTCTACTAGCATATTTATACTAACCAGCTGATCACACTTGGATGATCACACAGCATAATTAGCATATCACTGCCTGAAATGACCTCGACAATCAGATTCAGGGAGATTCAACTATACTTTGGGAAAATAAAAGGAATGGCAGAATAGGTGACTCTTTCACGCACAAGTGTTATAATCCGTACAACCCGATAACATACAAAACTCAAGAATCCTTTAGGGTATTCTTCATGCACTTGAAAACACACGCTCCGTAATGCTAATCCTATGGTTATTTCCGAATTCCTCGTTTCAATTTGGATATTTTTAAACGATTTTTTTTGCATAGGATAGCTGAGCTTAATCTTTAATATGACTCTTTTTTACTTTTTCGATTTTGGTTGAAGATTTTTTTAAAAAGATACTTTCACTTTCGGAACTGAAAGTACCTTAAAAAAAAAAAAAAAAAAAAAAAAAAAAAAAACTGCGACGAAAATCGAAAAAGTAAAAAAGAGTCATATTAACCCCTTCGGGACGAGCGTCTTTTACAGAATTTTTAAAACAGAAATTTTTGCTTAATTGAATTAGGAAAATGCTCGGTAAATAAGGCAAAATTTACAATACAATTTTACTGGTGAGAATAATCACCGATTCTTAGTAACTTATGCGGCACGAATACCGGTCGCTCGTCCCCAAGGGGTTAAAGATTAAACTCAGCTATCCTATGCAAGAAAAAAAATCGTTAAAAAATATTAAAAATGAAACGAGAAATTCGAAAATAACCTGCCCATAGGATTAACATTACGGAGCGTGTGTTTTAAGTGCATGAAGAATCCCCTTAAATCCTAGACTTCTTTCATAAGAGAGTAGCTAGGTACTTACGATACAGGTGAATACCTCAAAAAACAATTCCAATCGATAGCTATGACTTCTAACTAGTGCATAAGTAAACGAAAAGTATAATTTTAATTCATATGAAGCTCTTTATAATCGTATGTGGTTTATTTTGTTAAAAGATATAGACCACATATAAAAAATTGCACCAACTTTGATTTTTCAAATAATGACGTTCACTTTTGACACCCTATTTGAGTTTCTGGATGAAGGCAGCCCTAAGAAGTACAGTTTATATACTTTTACTTAAATCTTCCTAGGGTTCAAAGAAGTCAAAGTTTGAGTATGCTAATTTTAAATCTCTGTGACCATTTTCATTGTGAGATCTTAATTTTATTTTCGGAAATATGAATAAACATCTAACGCACTTTTCTTTGTTTCTTTGTTTTATTTATAATAACGGTTATTTATTTTACTTTATTTTAATAGCTATTTAGTTCATTTATAGTAATTTTAATTGCTCTTTTACGTTAATGTAATAAGAAAGTGTATCTGATAATGTCTTCCCGATAATCCGACGAGTTCGATTTTCCGGCGTATCCACGCTTCCGTGAGCATCGGATAATCGAAAGTCTGCTGTACCAGTAAATTTTATGCATTTTTAAATAAAAATAACTTCGTGGATGCGTCAGAAAATAATGAGTTTGAATTTGAGAACGGCGATAAAAACCGCTCTAAAAAACAGCCCGAGGCGGATATGGAGTTGTCAATAATCTCGCTGCAATAATGTTTAATCCCGGGCGGTCTCGGCATGGCATCCTACTTCATTAGCAAGTTGTAATTGTTTGGGTGTGGACCGTGGTCGGATGATCGTAGATCCAAATACTCCTCAAAGGAAGCCGATCCTCACAAAATCCTGATCTACGCCGACCTCTCGACCCCAGGTAATGGCCAAAAACACCACGCGGACCATCATTCTTGCTAACAAGCTCTGCTCCCACCTTCTCTTTAGCAGGTTTTTGTCAACAGTTCGCTGTAGTTTTCGCTTGGGTTGGTGTAAAATCACGCCTTTATGTGGATATCCAAGCTACCTGTGGTAGGTAACTGAGCACCAGTTTTGTTTTATAGGGTCATTTGTTATAAGCACATAAGCTGTCATTTATGGTAGGTATTCCCCAGCGTGTGTTAAGTTTTAGGGTGGTTCTGGCATCTTCTATGTGTTTTTCCTATAAAAAGCCTTAGTTATTAATCTACACACATTTTCTGTACAGTTTTTTTGGTGTGTTTTATTTGGACATTTATTTCCTCTGAAAGTAAAAATTAATAATAAATAATAACTTTGTACCGCGCACATAAGGTATCCATGGGATCCAAAACGCCACCGAAATAAAAAAGAAAGAGTGAAAAAAAAAGCGATTAAAAAAAAAAGAAAAAATCTTTTTTTTGTTTTTCATTTCTATTTCCATATCCATAATATGCGTTCCCTCACTCCTCCAAACCAAGCTTTTTAAAACAAAATTTTGGGATATTTTTGTTTATTTTAGTTATGATAATTCGATTTTCTTTGATTCCATTTCTTAATTACAGTTTCTTAGTCTTGGTTTTAAGGCTTTTTGTTATTTTTTTCTTAATTACAGCAATTATATTTTACATCTTACATATGTTACATACTAGTAGTTAGTTTAGTTACTATGAAAATCGTCTGAAATATCACAAGTTTGACAGGTATAGTGCGATATATGTGCGATTTCCCGCTTTTCGAGGAACGCAATACCTGTCGGAAGCTAATAGTCGTGCAAAATCCCGGTTTTCAGAAAGCCTACATCTGGCAAGTTGCACGTGCATTTTGAACAAAAATTTCCTGCATCACATGAAAATTTCAAAAATCTCAGCTCTTCGTACATGATTAAATTATTTTCACCTGAAGTTTCAGGATGGGTGAATAGATTTTTGATAAACATCGACTTGTTTTGGACATGTTGCTAAAAGGAGGTGACGTTTTCAGAGAGAGCGGGGGGGGGGGGGACTTTTAATGAAAGAGTGACCTAAATTATTCCTTTCGCGCAACTAAAACCCTGGAAAATTCAAACAATAACTCCGCCTAGAATGCGCTAGCATCAAGCTCGCAAGCATCGGCCCTTTTTACCCCCTTTTGTGGCAAATTGCTAACCATTGCGCTGAGGGGTTTGTGTGCGGTTTCAATATCTATTTCTAATGTTTCGTGAGAAAGAGTACTTTTATAAGCTTGAATAACATGATATGGTCAAAGAAACACAATCGTTAAGCGCTAAACACGTAAAAACTAGCGACAGACATCATAACAGACTTCAAAAGGATGCGCAAAACAATTTAGGATTATGCGCTTTAAGATAAATGATATTTAGAAGCTAGAAAATATAACGAAAAATGTAATGATGAAACATAATCATTAAGATTATACTAGCAGGAATGACCAAGCTAAGCTCGGTCAAAATTAGCTTTGCGTTTATCTCGATATATTATTCCCACTGAATCATTCTTGCTGTTTTAGATGCAATTAGCGTGACCCTGAGACATAGTGACCCAAAATGACCCACTAATAGAATTTTTTCGAACATGCGACCAAACAGAATGCTCTTCTCGAGCCTGAAAATAATAGAATACAAAATTTAGTGAAAATCGTTAGTCGTTTTCTAGATAAAATAAGCTTGTCCCACGTTGATTCAAAAACCCACTAACCGAAATTTATCGAACGTGTGAGCTATTTCAATGGTCTGTTTGTACTGTGAAACGGTATAACAACAAAAAAAAAATGTCAAAATTGTTTGGACTTTTTGAGATGCCGTTAGCTTGATCCCGACTCATTATCACCAAAATGACCCACTAATAGAATTTTCTTGAGCATGCGACCCAGCCCAATGGTTTCATCTTCTCTAGAAACGGTGTAGTACAAAGTTTGGTCAAAATTTTTTGAGCCGTTTTTAAGATACAGTTAGCTTGATCCTGATCCATTAGGACCCAAAATGACCCATTGATTGAATTTTCTTGAACATGCGACCCTGCCCAATGGTCTTTTCATGCCCGGAAACGGTATTATACAAAATTTTGTCAAAATGTTTTGAAACGCTTTTTAAATACAATTAGCTTGACCCTGACACATTGTGACCCAAAATGACTCACTAATCGAATTTTCTTGAACATGTGACCTAGCCCAATGGTCTTCTCGAGCCCGAAAATGATAGAATACAAAATTTAGTCAAAATCGTTTATGCCGTTTTTAGATACAATTAGCTGGACCCTGACCCATTGTGACCCAAAATGACCCACAAATCGAATTTTCTCGAACATGTGATTTAGCCCAATTCTCTTCTCATGCCCAGAAACGGCATAATATAAAACTTGGTCAAAATGTTTTGAGCATGTTTTTAGATCCAATTAGCTTGACCCTGGCCCATTGTGACCCAAAATGACCTACTAATTGAATTTTCTCGAACATGCGACTTGGTCCAATGGTCATCTCATGACCGGAAACAGCCGTATATTAAAAAATTTTGTGAAAATGTCTTGATCCATTTTTAGATATAATTAGCTTGACCCTGACCCATAATGAATCACTAATCGGATTTTCTCGAGCATGTGACACATCCCAATGGTCTTTTCGTGCTCGAAAACGATAGATTACAGAATTTCGTCAAAATCGTAGAGCCGTTATCTAGATAAACTTAGCTGGACCCACGATGACCCCCAAATGATCCACTAATCGAATTTTCTTGAACACGTTACCCATTCCAATGGTCTTTTTGTTCCCGAAAATGGTTAGACACAAAATTTAGTCAAAATCGATTGAGCCGTTCTCTAGATATAATTAGCTTGACCCTGACCCATTATGACCCAAAATGACCCCTAATCGAATTTTCTCGAACACGAAACCCATCCCGTTGGTCTTTTTGTGCCCGAAAATAGTAGGGTGCAAAATTTAGTCAAAATCATTAGAGCCGTTATCTAGATAAACTTAGCTTGACCCACGGTGACCCAAAAATGACCAACTAATCGAATTTTCTCGAATATGTGACTTAGTCCAATGGTCTTCTCGTAATCCAAAACTGTAGAATATAGAGTTTAGTGAAAATCGTTAGAGCCGTTTTTAAGATAAAAATAGCTCTACCCACAGTGACCCAAAAATGACCCACTAATCGAATTTTCTCGAACACGTGACCCATCCCAATGATCTTTTCGTGCCCGAAAAGGGTTAGATACAAAATTTAGACAAAATCGATTGAGCCGTTCTTTAGATATAATTAGCTTGACACTGACCCATTGTGACCCAAAATGGCCCCCTAATCGAATTTTCTCGAGCACGAGTCCCATCCCAATGGTCTTTTCGTGTTCGAAAAGGGTTAGATACAAAATTTAGTCAAAATCGATTGAGCCGTTCTCTAGATATAATTAGCTTGAGCCTGACACATTGACCCAAAATGACCCACTAATCAGATTTTCTCGAACACGAGACCCATCCCAATGCTCTTTTCGTGTCCGAAAATGGTTAGATACAAAATTTTGTCAAAATCGATTGAGTCGTTCTCTAGATATAATTAGCTTCACCCTGACCCATTATGACCCAAAATGACCCCTAATCGAATTTTCTCGAACACGAAACCCATCCCGTTGGTCTTTTTGTGCCCGAAAATAGTAGGGTGCAAAATTTAGTCAAAATCATTAGAGCCGTTATCTAGATAAACTTAGCTTGACCTACGGTGACCCAAAAATGACCCACTAATCGAATTTTCTCGAACATGTGACTTAGCCCAATGGTCTTCTCATAATCAAAAACTGTAAAATATAGAGTTTAGTGAAAATCGTTAGAGCCGTTTTTTAGATAAATGTAGCTTGACCCACAGTGACCCAAAAATGACTCACTAATCGAATTTTCTCGAACACGTGACCCTCCCAATGGTCTTTTCGTGCCCGAAAATGGTTAGATACAAAATTTAGACAAAATCGATTGAGCCGTTCTTTAGATATAATTAGCTTGACACTGGCCCATTGTGACCCAAAATGTCCCCCTAATCGAATATTCTCGAGCACGAGTCCCATCCCAATGGTCTTTTCGTGTTCGAAAATGGTTAGATACAAAATTTAGTCAAAATCGATTGAGCCGTTTTCTAGATATAATTAGCTTGAAGCTGACACATTATGACCCAAAATGATCCACTAATAAGATTTTCTCGAACACGAGACCCATCCCAATGCTCTTTTCGTGTCCGAAAATGGTTAGATACAAAATTTTGTCAAAATCGATGGAGTCGTTCTCTAGATATAATTAGCTTGACCCTCACCCATTATGACCCAAATGACCCACTAATCAAATTATCTCGAACACGAGACCCATTTCATTGGTCTTTTCGTGCCCCAAAACAGTAACGTGCAAAATTTCGTCAAAATCGTTAGAGCCGTTTTTAAGATAAAAATAGCTCTACCCACAGTGACCCAAAAATGACCCACTAATCGAATTTTCTCGAACACGTGACCCATCCCAATGATCTTTTCGTGCCCGAAAAGGGTTAGATACAAAATTTAGACAAAATCGATTGAGCCGTTCTTTAGATATAATTAGCTTGACACTGACCCATTGTGACCCAAAATGGCCCCCTAATCGAATTTTCTCGAGCACGAGTCCCATCCCAATGGTCTTTTCGTGTTCGAAAAGGGTTAGATACAAAATTTAGTCAAAATCGATTGAGCCGTTTTCTAGATATAATTAGCTTGAAGCTGACACATTATGACCCAAAATGACCCACTAATCAAATTATCTCGAACACAAGACCCATTTCACTGGTCTTTTCGTACCCGAAAACAGTAACGTGCAAAATTTCGTCAAAATCGGTAGAGCCGTTATCTAGATAAACTTAGCTTGACCTACGGTGACCCAAAAATGACCCACTAATCGAATTTTCTCGAACATGTGACTTAGCCCAATGGTCTTCTCATAATCAAAAACTGTAAAATATAGAGTTTAGTGAAAATCGTTAGAGCCGTTTTTTAGATAAATGTAGCTTGACCCACAGTGACCCAAAAATGACTCACTAATCGAATTTTCTCGAACACGTGACCCTCCCAATGGTCTTTTCGTGCCCGAAAATGGTTAGATACAAAATTTAGACAAAATCGATTGAGCCGTTCTTTAGATATAATTAGCTTGACACTGGCCCATTGTGACCCAAAATGTCCCCCTAATCGAATATTCTCGAGCACGAGTCCCATCCCAATGGTCTTTTCGTGTTCGAAAATGGTTAGATACAAAATTTAGTCAAAATCGATTGAGCCGTTTTCTAGATATAATTAGCTTGAAGCTGACACATTATGACCCAAAATGACCCACTAATAAGATTTTCTCGAACACGAGACCCATCCCAATGCTCTTTTCGTGTCCGAAAATGGTTAGATACAAAATTTTGTCAAAATCGATGGAGTCGTTCTCTAGATATAATTAGCTTGACCCTCACCCATTATGACCCAAATGACCCACTAATCAAATTATCTCGAACACGAGACCCATTTCATTGGTCTTTTCGTGCCCCAAAACAGTAACGTGCAAAATTTCGTCAAAATCGTTAGAGCCGTTATCTAGATAAACTTAGCTTGACCTACGGTGACCCAAAAATGACCCACTAATCGAATTTTCTCGAACATGTGACTCAGTCCAATGGTCTTCTCGTAATCCAAAACTGTAAAATATAGAGTTTAGTGAAAATCGTTAGAGCCGTTTTTTAGATAAATGTAGCTTGACCCACAGTGACCCACTAATCGAATTTTCTCGAACACGAGACCCATCTCGTTGGTCTTTTCGTGCCCGAAAACAGTAACGTGCAAAATTTCGTCAAAATCGTTAGAGCCGTTATTTAGATAAACTTAGCTTGACCTACGGTGACTCAAAAATGACCCACTAATCGAATTTTTTCGAACATGTGACTTAGCCGAATGGTCTTCTCGTAATCCAAAACTGTAAAATATAGAGTTTAGTGAAAATCGTTAGAGCCGTTTTTTAGATAAATGTAGCTTGACCCACAGTGACCCCAAAATGACCCACTAATCGAATTTTCTCGAACACGTGACACATCCGAATGGTCTTTTCGTGCCCGAAAATGGTTAGATACTAAATTTAGTCAAAATCGATTGAGCCGTTCTTTAGATATAATTAGCTCGAACCTGACCCATTATGACCCAAAATGACCCACTAATCAAATTTTCTCGAAGACGAGACCCATCCCAATGGTTTTTTCGTGCCCGAAAATGGTAAGGTGCAAAATCATTAGAGCCGTTTTCAAGATAAAATTTACACACACACACACACAATTTTTGCTCGCATTATAGTAAAAGATTTGAATACTTCTTAAAAGATCAAATTTAAAGGAAAATAAAATATTAATTAAGAAAATTATTTAATATTGAATTTTAATAGTTAATGAACGATTCAGAGTAGAATGAGACCGGGACAATTGAACCAGATTAAAAAAAAAAATAAAAGTTAATATAATTTTCATTTGTATGAAATATGGGGAAAAGGGGGCGATATGTAAAGAAAGCATATTTACCTCGCTACAAAATAGTACAGGGGAAATGTAGCAAAAAAAGGGGGTTACCTTGCAAAAGGTCGGGTAGAAGATTTTTTCTGAATTTTTTATAATGATGCCAACATTGAAAAACCAAGTTTTCTAACAAAATTTCTTAAGGTTAAATTTTCTGCGGCCAAAAAACAACAAAATTTTCGGACCTTTTATTATTTTTGGAAATATCTCGATACTCGTTGCCGTAGCATATTATTTGTCAGTTACAATATTAAAGAGGACAAAATTCTCTACAACTTTCATATTTACAACTTTTTTATACACTCAATAGCAAGGCGCAGTACGCTATTTCAAAAATAGGACAAATTTTTCAATTGTCTTAAAAACCGTGAAAAACCTAGTTCTGCCCCGATTATTCAAATATTTCCCCCGGATTTAAACGTGTATGTCAACTTCTATATATTGGTATCAGTAAATTATGTGTTTCAGTGCCAAAACTAGCCTTTTTTTCGCCAGTGGCAAACATGGATTTTGCCCCCCCCCCCCCGTTTAAAAAGAAAATTTACCACGAGAATTTTAATAAATCTCTAGTAGACGGATTTTGAAAATTTTAGGTGTGTAATCATTAAATACGTAATGTGAACTACGTAATCAGCTTTGCCAAATATTGATTCATTAAAACCTTGAAAACTGAGCCGAAATTATTCCGCTTTAAACAGATTTCCATCCTTAGCAGGTATAATTGTTCATATTCTCTCTTGAAAATATATATTTTTTTCTTTAAAGCCCGGATTCCGTATATACAGATTTCATTTTTAAAGATTTTACGGTAGTTGTAGTATTGAGGCGCTTAAAGTCACAATTATAAGTAGAAGAAAAATGGGGGTTCTATGCCACCAGGAGGAGTGAGGAGGGAGGCGTGGACCAATGAGTGACAGGTGGGCTGGATTGAGTGATGGACAGGTTGGGGGGAGATAAGAAAGTGGTGGACAGGTGGGTGGAGTCGAGACAGACTGGCGCCCACCCGCTCCTGGAGGCTTGCTATAGTAGAAGGGTTAGAACAAAGAAGAGATAATGAATGAAAAGTGTACTGTAGTAGAGGGGTTAGAGAAAAGGATAACGTTAATGAATAAATGAAAAGTGTACTGTAAGAGAGGGGTTAGAACAAAGGATAACGTTGATGAGGATGATTAATGAATGAGAAGTCTGTTGTAAGAGGAAGGTAGAACAAAGATAATGATTGATTAGGTGATTAGGAATTTTGAGGTAATTAGAAAAGATCGCATGCAATGAGTTTAAATAACTTACCACGGAGCAGCGCAAGACACGTCTGATCTGTATGAAATCCACCGGGCTAATGAGCGAAGGGATATGCAACAACCGGTTTTATCCAGATAAGGAGCTGGCTTCTGATTGGCGAGAGTCGAACCTAGGTGGCAGCACAATCGTTTTACCTGAGGGCATGAACACGAGCGCCGTCTCTTGGTAGGATTTTAACTCACCTGTGATGACATTCCTATTTTTGAAGAAGTTGTTGACATAAAGAGGTTAATACATTTTTTTATTTATGAGTCTTTAACGAAATAAGTTGTAATTATTTTAATCATTTGTTAATTTCCGAAACAAGTTTTCAATTATTTTTCCATTTAGTCATTGCAAATAAAGTTTTAAATAAATTAGTTAATTTTCATTTAGTCATTTGTTAATTTTTGAAACAAGTGTTTCAATTTTAGTCATTTGTTAATTACCGAAACAAGTTTTTTTTTCTGTAAGTCATGCGCTAATAAAAACTTTTTAATAAATTAATAAATTTTTTCATTTGTTAATATACATTAATTCCCGAAACAAGATTTTTTTTCCAGAATAAAACTTTTTTAATAAACAACTTTACATTTATTTTCATTTAATTATTATTTAAAAGAGTAAAAATTATTTTACTAATCAGTGAACGCGAATTAGTTTTTACAATAATGTTTTTCGTATAATTATTGTCACGGGTGAATGTTAGCCGAAATACAAGCTGAATGCGAAAACAGTTTTTTTTTTTTTTTTTTTTTTTTTTTTTTTTTTTTTTTAAACTAAGAAAAGAATTTCTTAAATTAGTGAACAACTCTGTTTTCGGACAAAGAAGAAAATATTGTATTATGCAACACTGAAAAAGAGCTAAAAAATTAGTGACTTCACCTACTTTTACAGCATTTAAAACCTATGACGAAGACCTGACAGCAGTGGAAAGGCTTAAAACTAATATACTCATGAATCGTACTGTATACGTTGGGTTTGTCGTATTAGAACTATCCAAGTTATTAATGTACAAATTCCATTACGGTTTCAAACCCATAAACATATAATCAGATTTCACATTTTTAGCTCATCACGCTCACCACATGGCCCCCGTTGTTTTATCATATGAATATGCTTTTTATCTTACTTTTTTAACTACTTATTTTGATATATACATATATATTGTATATATTTTATCTAAATATATATATATCTTATCTAAAAGAATGAAAGTTCTAGTCTTTTAACTAAGACATTTTCAGTGACTAACGAAGTAAAGTTTTGTTTTTAAGAAAAAGTGGTATGAACTTAATTTTTTATATTATTATTAGATATATATATCCAAGTTAACAGAAATTTCAGGTGAAAGCTTTTGAATTTTCTTAAGTGTTTTTTCTAAAAGAATGCGAATCAGTTGTAATCGCTAGTTTTCTCCCATGTCTCCTACGAGACAAGTATTTACCATTTCAAATGAAAATCAAACTTTAAAGTAATTGCTTAAGAGGTGCAAAGGGCCAACATAGTCAAAAAGATTCCATGCCGGGACTCGAACCCGGTCCATCAGTATAGCGCACTGACGTTCTACCGACTAAACCACATGGAACGATACCCAACCTGGAAAATTTCTCATTGTTATATGTTGGCAAGGCTACAAACGCAGCACAAGATGGAATATTTATCGTGAGCCACCGACCTGGGGCGAACACGAAACTCAATTAAATCCAGCATCGATAGAAACTATATTAATACATGGAAATTATTCCAGAGAGAAAACATTCGCCTTGTATACAATATTTCAAATGAAAATCAAACTTCAAAGTAATTGCTTAAGAAGCGCAAAGGGCCAACATAGTGAAAAAGATTCCATGCCGGAACTCGAACCCGGGCTATCAGTATAGCACACTGACGTTCTACCGACTAAACCACATGGAGCGATACCCAGCCTGGAAAATTTCTCACTATTATGCCAAGGCTACAAAAGCAGCACAAGATGGAATATTTATCGTGCTTATATTTTTAGTCGGTAGAACGTCAGTGCGCTATACTGATGGCCCGGGTTCGAGTCCCGGCATGGAATCTTTTTCACTATGTTGGCCCTTTGCGCCTCTTAAGCAATTACTTTGAAGTTTGATTTTCATTTGAAATATTGTATCCAAGGCGAATGTTTTCTCTCTGGAATAATTTCCATGTATTAATATAGTTTCTATCGATGCTGTATTTAATTGAGTTTCGTGTTCGCTCCAGGTCGGTGGCTCAGGATAAATATTCCATCTTGTGCTGCGTTTGTAGCCTTGCCAACATATAATAGTGAGAAATTTTCCAGGCTGGGTATCGTTCCATGTGGTTTAGTCGGTAGAACGTCAGTGCGCTATACTGATGGCCCGGGTTCGAGTGCCGGCATGGAATTTTTTTCACTATGTTAGCCCTTTGCGCCTCTTAAGCAATTACTTTGAAGTTTGATTTTCATTTGAAATATTGTATCCAAGGCGAATGTTTTCTCTCTGGAATAATTTCCATGTATTAAAGTATTTTCTATATTTATAGTGAAAGTTTATTCTGTTTGTAACTCTACAGTTGCACATTAACAATGTTTGTTGGTATTGCATCAATTAGTATTTTTCTGAATATGAAAACGACTTCTAACAAAGACATTTCAATGATTGACAACGCAAAGTTTTATTTTTATTTTTAGAAAAAGTGGCTTGAACTTTATTTATTTATTTTATTATTATTGTTAGTTACTAATGAAGGAATATATTTTTCAAGTTAACAGTAAATTTATGTGAAAGCTGTGAATTTTCTTAAGTTTAAACTTAACTACTAGTTTTGAGAAATAATTTGAAATGCGCGAGCTACTGAACTCTTTTCAAATAGAACGAACAAGTTCTTTTGACAGTTTGAATCTTATACCAAGAAACGGTTAATGATAATATATTTTAACAAATACCAATGTAGACAATTAGATAAATGTTTTTTAACTAGTAAAATAACTATTTAAAGAAGATTTTAATTGTTAACTTTTAGCAACAGATTTTTTTTTAAACAAAATTTTTCTGAAAACATCTGAAAATAAAAACTTACTTCTTCAAAATTAAAATCTTCATTTGAAATCCAAGTCTTGAAAACATGCTAGCAAAAATTTCGAAATTAACAGTCCGCAAATGATTTCCAAATGAATTTTTTACAGTATTGTGATATTATTTTTTTTCGATGACATCACTTTTGGACCCTTTGATTTGCTGAAACCAGCTAAGCTTTAAACGAATGGGTAACCAGACCATAGTTTCACACGTTTGTTGAAATAACAATTGTAAGCAATGTTTGTTATCAAGCAACTGTTGGAAGGCTAACCCCTAAAGGCGAGTTTTAGGAGGGGTGTTTTATCTTTTAGCATCTTCTGTGGGATGCAGTGGCTCATAGGGTTCAAGTATGAAAACTATGTTTTGCTTTAGGCAAAAAGAAAAAAATACTTTTCAGGCATTTCCTATCACCATGTTTCTATCTCAACAAAGATTTTCAATTAACTGCTTTTTTTTTTTATTATCTAAGAATAGAAGATAAATCTTTTTTTTTTATTTTTAGTTTAAAATAAAAAGAGTATGTTTGGATTCAAATATAAATCTTTTTTTTTTACTTTTTATACATTAAAAATCAAGATTCCAACTGACAGAAATTATTTTTTTTTAATTTTCTAGAGACTATATTATGTTTTTAATAATGAGTTTTTACTTAAAAATTGATGAAAGAAACAGATATTTTCTGCTAAAAGAAAATAATGCTATTATTGCTTTTTCTCAACTTTTAAAGAAAGATCCCTTCTTCTTTTTTACCGCTTATTAACCGTTTCAATTGTATGAATAAAAGTTTCTCATAAAATTAAATTGAATTATTTTGTAAAGTTTTCAAAAGAATAACGCTTGATTTTCTCAGAAAGGTTGAAACACAAATAGATATTTTTTAGGTTGTTCTTTATTCCAAAAGACAACTTTTTAGCGAAAGATTTAATTCATTTTTGTTTACAAACTAACATATGTTGTCATTAAAATACTTTGAAATAGAAGGACGTTTATTTGAAAACAGAATAAACCTTTTAGATAATACTATGAAAGTAGATGTCCTTAAACTGAATAATCAAAGATATAAGGGAGAGAAAAACCGGTTGCTATGGGACAAAAATCGCTTTAAACTGCACATTTTGAATCAGTTTTAATTTAGAGTAAATGTCTAACTTCAAAGAAACATTTTCTTTTAGGTTTCTTGTTAGAAATAATATGTTAGACAAACAAATCATACTGTTTGAAAAAATATTTTTCGAGTTTATTTTTCAAAAATTGTTTTTTAATAAAATCACAGTTAAAACTAATGAAAGCAAAAACATGTGAAACACAAGTTGAACATCGAGAATGACAGAACATATTTTGAATTACTAAGTAGTGTAGAATGCGCAAACTTTCGAAATCATTAATTCACAGTAATCGGAAAATGCGAACTTTTAAGTTAAGTTTAATAAAGCAAATAATTAAATTGAAAGACACATTTAAAAAGGATTGTTAGAAGTTTGTTAACACTTTTTTGTTTTAAGAAACATTAGACAAAAATTACACTTAAAAACTTAGACCAAAAAATTATGCATACCTTTTGGAAAGATTTTTTTCCCAAGCATTTGTTGATTGAAACAAGCAGACTCATTGAAGAAAACAGCAACAATCTGAAAGTTACCGGTGAGCAGCCAAACACTTCATGCCGTAAAAGGTTCGATAAGGTACCGGGAAGCAATTAACCAAATGTCCGGTAAACGGGAGCTGCAAAATACACGACTTTCATCCACGAGGATCCAAAACACGAATGATGTGCGCGGGGTCTACACCTGCAGATGAAGGTCACTGATAACAGATCACGGGACCGCTAACAACCAATCAGAAGCGAGCTTGCAGGTGTGACGTCACCGACAGCAACGCCATCTACATCACATGATTTGCTGTTACCCAATTAAAAACATGCTTGTAAGTATGACAACATCATGTGACAATACCTACAGACAGACACCCACCGCCTGCATCATAGTATTTTAGAAAAAAAAGATGCATTACGTTGATATAAAAAACATTATTTTCTAAACTAACTGTTAATATTTTTGAAATAACTTACTTTTCTCATGCAAGCGAAAAAGAATGTTTCAGAGCATGACTCTGACCATAGTTAAACATAACTTTAAGCATAGTTAACAATCTCAGCGTATGGTTTGGACATAGTTAAACATATCCGAACTATCTTTAAGCATATCCGAACATGGTTAAACATGTTCGAACATAAACTTGACATTATTTCTTAATCTAGTTTCTTAATCTTTCAGAATTTTTTAAAAACGTATTTAAAACTTTTTTATTAAACTTTTTTTATTTTTTAAATTTTTGAAAACTTTTTTGTTAAACTTTTTTTATTTTTAAAATTTTTGTAAAACTTTTTTAATTTTTAACTTTTTAAATTTTGTTAATTTTGTGTTAAAACTTTTTTGTAAATTTTTTTGTGAACTTTTTTTTTTTACTTTTGTTAAAACATTTTTTTATTAAAACTTTTCTTTTTTTACTTTTGTTAAAACAATTTTTTTTGTTAAAGCTTTTTTTTTACGTTTGTTAAAGCATTATTTTTTGTTAAAACTTTTTTTAAATTTTTGTTTAAAACTTTTTTGTTTTTAATAAACACTATGTTAGACAAAAAAATTACATATCTTTTGGAAAGAAGTTTCCCTAAGCTGTTGATGATTCAAACAAGCAGACTCATTGAAAAGTAGCAAGAAGCTTAAAATTCGACGGGAATTTTACTCAATCTTATACCGTAAAAGGTTCGATAAGGTGCCGCATAGCACTAAGTCAAAAGTATGGTAAACGGGAGCTGCGAAACATGCGACCTACTTCCACCAGATCCAAGACTCGAATAACGTGGGCGAGGTCTAACACCTGCAGATGAAGGTCACTGATTAGAGATCAAGGTCACTGATAACAGATACGTCACCGCTAACAACCAATCAGAAGCGAGCTTTCAGGTGTGACGACTTCCTGTGGCAATACCAGTAGACGGTGTGGCGCCCTCCGCCTGCGAGAAGCGATCATGTCGAATCATGTACCGTCTTGCTGGCCGTTTTGTGCTTTGTCATTAACCATTTCCTCTTCAGTTGTTGTCCTGAGCTGATGCGTGGAAGCAGTGCTTCACAGTAAGTAATATTATTTAAATGTTAAGTTTTTTGTTAGTAATATTTTTTATGTATAAAAATAACAAAAAAGACACTTTTTTCGAATAACAAGTTTAACTTTCTCGAATAACACACTACTTAAAAACTTTTAGAAGTTTCTTTTATCGTCTAAACGTACTTAAATTATCACAATTAGAAATACCTTCTTAACAAGTTGTTGAACAAGTTTATTGTTCCGATGAATATAGTCATGTTTTAGCATGATCTAACATGATTAGTCATGCTTTGAGACATGTTAAACAATGTTCAAATATGATTGCCCATGCTTAGATAATCTTGTCTGTTAAAAAAAATATCAAATTTAAAAATCTATTTAAGTGAAATATTTATCGGAGAAAAAATTTTACTTAGATTTTATAAAGAATAATAAGAGAGAAAACTATTTGAAAAAGACTAACTGAATTTTAAGTAGGTTTTTTGACAGCAGCAAACTTTTTGGATATATTTCATAAAACTATGTTAAGAGATAACCAAACATGTTGATTATCATACAAAGTAAACGAAAATTATTAAGTTAGTATAGTGAAAACAAGTTACTATGTTATTTTTACAAGTTAGTTTAGAAATGTCACATTAGCTAGTTTAGTAATGTCACAAAAAGGTGTAATTTAAGTTAGGACATAACCTATTTGATTAGATAATGTTTATTCGATTGAAAATGTAGACTCTAGTTTCTTAACAATCTTCTCATGTGCAGATAAAAGGTCTTTGGTTGATAAGATAAACAAATAGTTGTTTGAGAAAGCAGTTGGTTGGTTTATTCTGTTAAGAAACAATAGCTAGGATGAATAATTGAAAGGTGGAATGTATTCACTAGACAATTAAAACAGAAAAAATTGAAATTTACAAACATATATAATAAATATATATGCATATTCATAAAAGTATAATTTGACTAACTTGGAAATAGCATCGAAATATTTAAAACAATTGTTTTGTTAACATACATGTAGAAAAACATAAATATTTTGTTCATTTGTAATTAAATAAGAAATCATTTTTAAACTTACGATTTTTTTTTTCAAAACATAGCTCATATGCATGTATGTACAAAGATATGTATTAAAATTTGTTGACTTTAAAATATTAATGAAACATTTTTAATGTTTTTCAAAGCATTTTTATCAGTTGTTCAAATCTTTAATACTGTCTTGTAATATGTTTATATATTTTTAAATTATTTATTATTAACTTTTAATCCGTGTACCTTTTAAATTTTCCCCCATTTACAAATACACACACACATACACACACACACACATACATATATATAAGTTTAAATACATATATAACACACATATATAAGTTTGAAGCTAACTCATTTGAATAATTTTTATTGAAAAAAAAAATCTAAAAAACCTCTTCAAAAATATATCAGAACATTTACCTGTTATGCATAGTTAAAATTCGCTTCTATTAAAACATGTTGATTTGATTAGGAGATGAGTCATTAAAAAGGTCGACACTTGATTTCTTATCTCCCCACACAGGGTCACTGATAGGAAAAGACTGGATAGTGTTCTTACATTGTTTTCCCCAAAGGTGAACATTTAATTATATATATAAATATTTATTTAATTTTGGATAAATTGATAACGATTCAAAATTGTAAAAGTTTCCGATTAAAATAAAGCTTGAATTTGAATTTACTAATATCGATTGCAGAACAGTTCTTTTTAAAAATATTTCTTTTAATAAGTAACAAGTTTTGTTTTCGCATAGTTGATTTAGTGCTTGAAATAAGAAATTCATATGAACGAGAATAATGTGTAGAAAAACTAATTTTTTCTAAATGAAAGAATGCGTGTTTATTTTAGAAAGTTAATCAATTAAACATATCGTTGTCATTCTCTGATTAAGGTTAACTCTAATTTACGAGAAATTATTCTGATTTGCTTTTAATTAATCTTTAACTACTGACAATTATCTAATCCCTATTCCTAACTGTGTTAACAAACAACCCCTTACATAAAGCGAGTCATACTAATCATGCGAACTGTTGTGGTTATTCCTAAGTCTAACAGATACAAATCCTCTAGCAGAAGTTTTAAAAATTCATTAAATATAATAAATTTTATTCTCTGCTTCAAAAACCACAGCAAATTAATGAAAATGACATAAAAAAATTATATTGAGAGCATATTCGAAAAATTAAAAGGTTTGAACATGCCGAAATAACAGTTAATTAATATCACTACTTAATGATTTAACCGTCCTCCCCATCTATCTTTCGCTAAAGATATCTTGGAGGGGAAAATACATGCTAAATTTGATGTTACATGAAACGATATTAGCTAATGTATATCCCTCTTTGAAAAAAATTCTGAAATGGTATTAAGTCTCTAAATACTTTTTATGAATTAATGATGCCTTTAAAATATTTGTTAAGTAGATTTTAAGTTTTATTTTATTTTATTTTGTTTTTCTGTTTGTTTCATACATTGACTAAATTAAAATATCACTGAAAATTTAATTTTTTCTTCAAATATTCATCAAATTTCCTAGTTACACATATTTTTTTCCCGTTTATATATATATATACATATTTTCATTCAATAAGTAACGTTTAGTCAGAAAGCATGGTATAAAAGTAGAACTTCATTTACTAAATTATTGATAGTCTAAAACGATTAACCGATTAAAAAGTTTAGTCAAATCCTAGTGTATTCAAAAGAAAGTCTTGGTTGAATTAAGTTATGCAAGTTAGTTAATATATATACCTAAAATATGTAAGTGAGTTAATATGTAAATTATTTCGATGAAATTTCCCAAATTCTGGTCATTCATTTGTTCACTTCTCTAACAATATACATTTAGCTTCGTTTCACACAAAGCGCTTATGGTAAGAAATTAAATGTGATTGGTGGGAAAATCACGTGATCTATATTACGTAATAAAAATTTGAACTACATCAAAATTTCAAAGTTCACTGCGCAAAATGATTATTTCAGAGAATGTCTATGTATATTTCAAATAGTGTAACTAGCATTACTATTCAAATACCTCGATATTAATAATATATTGATTAAACCTTCCGCTTGATTACATGTAAGAACTTAATGACACTTATGTGTGTAAATAATATTAAGTTCTCGGTGATGACTCATCATGTTTAAAGTTTCC
This sequence comes from Maratus speciosus, assembly GCA_963932465.1. Lineage (NCBI taxonomy): Eukaryota > Metazoa > Arthropoda > Arachnida > Araneae > Salticidae > Maratus > Maratus speciosus. The sequence goes on along the minus strand of OZ010800.1, from coordinate 251,048,000 downwards.
AGTGATTTAAAATATTGCCTAATAATAATTTGCATGTTTCTAAATAAATTTAAAAAGAATTCCTCTTCTATTTTATATTTATTTTAATTATAAAAATCATTCGAAAAATTTAATTACACATTAATTAATTATAAAAATCATTTAAAAAATGTTAATTACACATTCATTAAGAAAAAAATTCTTTAAAAGAGTTTCTGAAAAAACTCTCCAAATTTAAAAAGTATCCCTATTCTATTAAATAAGACTGAAAAAGACCCAATTAAATTCAGGTTTTAATTAATGACGTATCAAATTAACTGAATTCCTTATTAATTACGCATTATCTTATATATCCTACATTAATTATATCAAATTTACTAACAATGCTCTTATATTAAAATTTCAAAGTTGACATTGTGCTTATCTCGTGAGTCAGATTCTGGGAAATACCCCATAGATAACATATTTGGGGTTAAAAATTCTGATTCATTCCGTATATTGTCGCTGACTGCATGTAAAGTGTTGCTCCTGGTTTTAAAGCCTTTTGGATTTCGATTAAGATGGAACATTAATGAAAGTAAGTCAATTTACTTCTAAATCTTGTGATTTTATTTTTTAAATTATTAATAATAAAAAATATATATAAATATTTAGAGGTTTTTTTTTTGATAAAATATACTTCTAAATGTGTAACATATCTAAAAATTTAAAAAATTGATAAATTCAAATTAAATTGACAAAAAGCAAATCTCTATTTTTCACAGTTGAGAATATTTTTAAAAAGTAAATTTTAAAAATAATTGTAAATTTAATGAGAAAAGTATTTTCTAAAAGAAGGAATATTTCGCTAGTCTGAAAGTAAAAATACTAGTACGTTTCTAACTAACCTAAAGTATTTTGTTTTCCATTTGAAATCAATAATGAAACCATTAAGTTAAAGTAAAATATTAAATATTTTTTGAATAATCTAAACATTTAATGTTTACAAAATAAAGTGAACGGTGGATCAACGTTTTTACCAAAATTTTGAAAAGGTTTGATTTAAGCAAATATGATTTTATATAGTGTATCAAGCTAAAAATTTACAAATTCTTTAAATATTTGTTCCATTTGAAAACTCTTAAAGATGTGTTTTTCCACTAATTTAAATTTTATACTACAAAAAAAAAAAAAAAAAAAAAAAAAAAAAAAAAAAAAAAAAACCAAAAACAACAACAACCAAATATTATAAATATTTTTTATTAAGCGAAAATTTATAATGAAATCTTTAGATTAAGTATATATTTAGATTATTACATATTATTATACTGTCGATATGATACAGTAAAAACATATACAGAGTAAAATGAAAAATTGTAATAACCAAAACGTATTACTAGTTTATATTTAGAAAAATTTTGAAGTTTGAGCGGCTTCACATATTTCCTTAAAATATATATCAAATTTCCTAGTTACATATATCTTTCTGTTTAATATATTTAAGTATTGCGCGGCAGCGCAATACTTATTTATTTCCAGTGTCACTTCTCAATGTTAATTTAACATAGAAAAGCCTATGGAGATGGTAACTTTTTCATTTTTTCTTCCCACCTTTTTGTCCCTGATGCCACTCATTTTTAATTCTTTGCTAATTCTAATAATATTATAAATTCAAAGTGTAAAAACATTTGCCAGACGTCAGGGCTAAAACGGATCATAAAATGCCTTTGCATATAGATGGATTATAATCTAGAGAGTAACATGGGCTAATTTTTATATACATTATTCAAATATTTTTCTTAATAATTCCAAATTTCGCTTTTTTCATTGAGATTCAACGGACATTTTGTAATAAAATTTAAAAAAAAATTTTTCATTGTTGTAAATAATTCAAAAGCCGTAATAATAATTTGCCTATTTTTAGTTGAATTATTTTCACGTGAAACATGAAACTGAATAAACTGAAAGAGTTTTTTTAAGAATTAAAAAGAAGATGAATATGATGTCATAGTGGAAATAAAAATGACATTTTCAAGCAGATTTTTTATGTTCAGATTGGAATTTTTCGTGCAAACTACAACAATATTCATTACTGCACTGGTGAAAATTTTTGAATCATACACAGGTAAATTACATCGGGTCAATCCATTTCAAGTGGTCCAGAAAATTATCAATTCGTTGCTCGACCATTTTTAAAAAATCTGAAATTTTTTGTACAACCCTAATATGATGGAAGTTCAAAATGACTATTATTTTAATTTTATTAATTTTTGTTTGTGCATGGCGGCAATTTTTGTTTCATCGTCTGCAGCAATTTTCTCACAAGAAGGGTTTACGGAATTGTAAATAATTCATCGTTTATTTATCCAATTCAAATGCGGATTAAAGCAATTTGTACAGAATACATGGGACTAAAAATTTGATACTGGAGGAGTTTCCGAAACTAACTGCTTATTGGTAAAATTTAAGCATAAAGTTTCAGTTTTTTTCCAAAATTTGTCCGTTTACAAGAGGAAAATTTTCTAGCAAGGAATACTGTCAACATGACATAATTTTTTTTTTTACAAATAGGCCGAAAGTACTTGTACTCACACGCCGAGTTCCAGATCTGGGACTTGCTTTCTCTTCGGTTAAAAAAAATCTCAAATTTTTCAAAAATGTCAAAAATCGCACTTTTCAGGCTTTGATATCTCTGGTGGAGCACGAGATAAAAATCTGAAATTTTTTTTATTAGAGTATTGTATGGTAGTGTTATGCACAAGAAATTTCAGGATGGAGATTTGACTACAAGCTGAGATATGGTAAGGGCAACATGTCAAAACAATACTGCCAAACTATTGTTTTGTTGTAGTCACAGCTAAGTATTTATCTTAGAGTGTCATTTAAATTTATGTTTTTGGTTATCTTTAAATAATAGTAACAGAAAATAAAGCCCTTTGTAAAGCTTAACAATTAATTTAAAAAATAATTATGCCTAAGGCCATACATTTTGTATGGTTTCAGTAATTTTTGTTGTAAGTAATTTTAGTAACTAAAAGAAACCTCAGCACTTTTACATAAAGAAAAAAAAATATTTTTATACAAGACCTGAGACAAAAACAACATAGGGAAAAAGAAAAACTGTTAATGTTGTCATACTTGTTGAGACATGATCAAACGTGTCAAAACACATTCTTGCTTGTTGGTTCAAAAACCACAATTTTGATCTTTCTTAAAATTTTATTTGTAGGAACCAAGTCTTGTCATCTCTTGATAACTTGATTGAAGATCTTGGCCCTGCTGGCTCATAGAAATATACTTTGAAATCACTATGTGCAAGTCTCACTTCATTAATAATTCCTAGCTTACTTCTTATGCAAAAATGTGATTTTTCTGCAGTATAAATTTTGAAAAGGCTTTGAGTATCTTTACTTTCTGAAAATTACTTGAGACTGATGCATGGTAACATCGCATAATGTTTCATTTATAGGAACATACTTGTGGTAGGAACAAGTTTCAAGGACTGGCAAGCAGCATTAAAATTGTGGTTTTTAAACCAACAAGCAGGAATATGTTTTGACACGTTTGATCATGTCTCAACAAGTATGCCAACATTAATAGCTTTTCTCTTTCCCTATTCTGTTTTTGTCTCAGGTCTTGCATATATATATATATCTATATATATCTATATATATATATTTATGTAAAAGTGCTGAGGTTTCTTTTAGTTACTAAAATTAGAACAAAAATTACTGAAACCATACAAAATGTAGGCCTTAGGCATAATTATTTTTAAAATTAATTGCTAAAGGCTTTATTTTCTGTTACTATTATTTAAAGATAATCTAAAAAATAAATTTAAATGATATTCTGAGATAAAAACTTAGCTGTGACTAGAACAAAATAATAGTTTGGCAGTATTGTTTTGACATGTTGTCCTTGCCATATCTCAGCTTGTAGTCAAATCTCCATCCTGAAATTTTTTGTGCATAACACTACCATACAATACGCTTATAAAAATTTTTTTCAGATTTTTATCTCGTGCCCCACCAGAGATATCAAAGCCTGAAAAGTGCGATTTTTGACATTTTTGAAAAATTTGTGATTTTTTTTAGCGAAGAGAAATCAAGTCCCAGATCTGGAATTCGGCGTGTGAGTACAAGTACTTTCGGCCTATTTGTAAAAAAAATATTATGTCATGTTGTCAGTTTTCCTTGATAGAAAAATTTCCTCTTGTAAACGGACAAATTTTGGAAAAAAACTGAAACTTTATGTTTATATTTTACCAATAAGCAGTTAGTTTCGGAAACTACTCCATTACCAAATTTTTACCCCAATGTATTCTGTAGAAATTGCTTTAATCCGCACTTGAATCGGATAAATAAACGATGAATTATTTACAATTCCGTAAACCCTTCTTGTGAGAAAATTGCTGCAGACGGTGAAACAAAGATGGCCGCCATGCACGAACAAAAATTAATAAAATTAAAATAATGGTCATTTTGAACTTCCATCATGTTAGGGTTGTTGTACAAAAAATTTCAGATTTTTTAAAAATGATCGATCAACCAGTGCTGGACCAATTGAAATGGATTTACCCCATCACAAATTGTGATGCGATATCGCACAAATCAAAGCCTGATGATGATACCCCCCATTAATTTTGAAATGTGTCCGTTTGAATGCAGTAGTTATTAAAAAACTTGCCATATTAAACAAAAACCTAATTTGCAGAACAAATTAAAAAAACAAAATTTATTTCCTAAATTGTTTAAGCCCGAGAAGAGGGAGATATTGAGATATTTCATTCAATTCGTTCTACATTTAATGTTAAATTTTTGTAACCAATAAGTTAAACCAATTGAACATTAAAAAATAAAAATGAAATTCATACAATATAATACTTAAAACACCTATATACTTAGATTCCGTTCAAATGAAATCGAAATAAATCTTAGAATTTTTCCATTTTTAAGTTGTAAATATTTGTACTGCAGATTTTGCATTATGTTTATGACGATTGTACATTTGACTTTTGTGCCATTGTACAAAACTTAAAAAAAAGTCTAAGATTTAAACAATTTAGGAAATAAATTTTGTTTTTTTAATTTGTTCTGCAAATTAGGTTTTTGTTTAATATATATATATATCTATATATATACAGTCAAACCTCATTAACACGAACACGCATAACGCGAATTACTTTTAGCACGAACTGTTTCCGATTGCCCCGTCCAGTTGTATGTAATGTATTTAAGTTCGGATAACACGAACAAAAAAAGTTTCCCCTCGAGTGTTCGCGTTAACGAGGTTCGACTGTATTTTAATTAAGTAAAATTAGAAAACACGACACAAAATCGATTTTTCTGATTTTTTGAAAAATATATCTAGATAATTAAAAATTCCACTGTTCAAAAATATATTAATTTTCTAAAACATGCGAAAATAAAAATTTATTATTAACAGTGCAGAAATTTTTAGCTTAAGGGACCTTAGGGAACTCTTTTTTTTTTCTTTTTCAAATATATATATTCATTATTAACAGTGTATTCAATTTCATTTAGGAGAAAAAAAAGGGGGGAGGGTAAATTTCCTAGTACCTTAATGAAGGGTATATATGAACGAGGGTATAAATGAATGGTCTGTATTTTTTCAAAAACATGTTAATTTGTAAATTGATTAATCTAATTAACAAAACCTAAAAGTATTAAAAAAATTATCCGATACAAGCCTTAAAATTGCGTAATAAATCTAGTACCAAAACCGGGATCCTAAAATATCTTACCAATTTCATATCACGTATTTCCTATTTATGCATAAAACCGAAAAAAAAAAATCCCATAGATCTAACACAGATTTAATAATAATAATAATAATAATAAAAATCTAAAGTTTACTAGTACTATTTTAAAATTCTTATAAATAAATTCTAACGCTAAATGACAAATATTCACATGTGACCTCATTCATATTTTAAATTCAAGTTTTGAATTACTATTTCTCCCCTAAAATTCCAGCTCATACGTCACTAAATTGAATTTAATCGCGAAAAGTCCTCTCATCAAATTAATGCTTTAAATTCCATTGACATCTAAAAATTGACGTTAAAAATATATATTTATATATATATTTAAAGATACTTAATTAAAATTAACACCAAAAAATTTTACCTCTAACAGAAAAATTCTGCCCCTAAAAATTTTAAGTCTCCTCATTAAAATTTCTTAATTGATTATTATTAATTTATTTTTTACAGTTAAAAATAACACCGAAAACCGAAGTGCCACGAAAGAAAAAAAAATCTATCTCCTAAAATTACTCCCTAAATAATTAGTCTCCCAATTAAAATTTCTAAATTAATTTTTCCACAAGGAAAATAACCCCTCGTACTGTAGTACGACGAAAAAAAAAAAAAAAAAATCAATGTCCTCTAAACATTCTATCTCAAAAATTACCCTTAAAAAATAAAAGTCCCCCAATTAAAATTTCTGAATTAATTATCGTTAGTAAAAAAATATCGAACTCAAAGCTATATCCTCAAACTGTGAAACGGTGAGAAAAAATATAGCTCCTAAAATTTCAATCTTCAAAAATTATCCCCCCCCCCCACATCAAAAATTAAAGTCCCTCCAATTAAAATTTCTTAATTATCATTAGTAAAAATATCGGACTCAAAAATATACCCTCGAACTGTAGAACGACGAGAAAAAGAATCTATCTCCTAAAATTTCAATCGTCAAAAATTACCCGCAAAAAGTTAAAGTCCCCCAATTAAAAGTTCTTAATTTCGCATTAATTAATTTATTTTTGAAAAGTTAACATCGTCTTATAAGATGACGCATAACCTTCACCACCGCATAACCTTGAGCCCTCCTCCTTGAGGTCATTCAAGGTCGTGCAGCCCGTGCAGCTGGCATAGAACTGCAAATTTATAACACTGTCTAACAAAAAAGATATTAAGTCCGAACTTGAATTATATGAGTTGTGCATCTTATCACTGATTTAAAAAAATCATAAATAAAAGTACAAAGTTCCGTCTGCTAAGAGAGTCATTAGCAGTGGTTTAACTATAGAGTGACTAAGCTGGCAAAATGCTACCCCTCCCTCCTCACTGACCACTCATTGAAAGTGTGAGGCTCGATGTATATTACATTTATATTAAAAATCCCTCTACATGCTCGATATATGATTATACTTAATAAGAAATCGCCCCCTCCCAGAGCCCCGTTCATCTGTGACCTGATACAACTACCCCCTCCTCCCGTTGTCCCTTCTTATGGACTACCGTAAACTTCAGTTTCAGAGAGGCCTTTGGCATCTAGAACTGGGCATATGACCACTAAACTTTTCGCCGTGCTATTTTCTACTATATAATCAGATAACATTGCAATGTTTAAATTTTAATCAAATTAAAAAAAAAAAAAAGTAATGCTTTAAAGTAATTATTTAACAAGTTTATTTTCTGATACTGTGATTAAGCAGTCCACATTCGAATCACTAAAGGCGCTGACAGACACTCTGCAGCCCTGATAAATATATAAATTAACTAAAATAAGAAGAAATGAAACAAGGAAGGGCGAAAGAAAACAGAATGCTAATAGTCAGTTTTGTAACAGTAGTAATATTTTTAAAATATATTTAATCAAATGTGAGGCAAAAGTAGAAAGATTGACAAAATCACTATTCCTACTTTCTGTGGTTAGTTGTAAACTGTTTTCATTACCCTTCAAAGAAGTTTTCTAACAAAGGAACTCAATTACCAAAAAAAATTTACCTCAAGAAATGTGATAAGCATTGGGCAGCGCTTAGGCGGGGAAAACTTCAAATAAAAAAACAATGATTCCGGTAAAAATGCCTCTTTCTATATTTTTCCGTGTGGATTCGATTTTAGTGAATCCTTCAGGGAGAAAATGATAAGTAACAATAACAAGAAATATCAAGCTCAATCATCGATTTCTAGAGCTGAGTGTAGATGATTATTGATACTGAGGTTTTCAACTTCCTTATCAGAATTGCAAAATGGTGTTCATTGGGAGGTAACACAATATCCATAAATATTATGCATAACAGCATAGTATTTGTTGAAAAAGGCACAAGAATACTTCGCGAAAATGCATAAAATACTAAATTGACATCCAGCCAATCTTTTATATTTATATAGCTAAATTGCTGCGCCAAAAAATTATTTGCATGTTTCATTGTTCTTCTCCTCCGTAGCAACCATATAACAAAGGAATATTCTATACCACGGATTTTAGGGAGCACGGGACTGGCATATGTACTCTGTAGTCTTTCAACAATGCAATATCGAAGATCGAGCTAAAAACTCTCTGAGGTTTGCAATGTAACCATTCGTCAATTGTGGATCTCATTTGAAGTACAATGAAGCAATGAACATTGCATTAAAGTTGTGTATTCAAACAAAACTCGCTACTTTCTAACACATTTATGAAATCCCTTTCCCTATTATTCAAAGAGGCATGAAATTCTCAATCAACTAAAAAATAGAACAGAGTTTTAATTTTCCTATAAACACAAACAATCTTTCTGAAATCATGCTCAAATTTGTATTTTTACTGGCAACTTGGGGGGGTTATAAGCGTAATGTGCTCCTGTCTCATAATTCCTGTGAACGACCCTGACTCAACATATAACACATTTATAAGAAAATTAAAAACGTTGTTCGATTGCGAGGCACTTGAATAGTAGTGTCTGCAGATGTCTTGCTTTTACATATAAAAATGAGTCAGTGATGTATCAGAAATACTCATATCGTTGAGTATCAGCTGGTATTCATTTTTCTTCGAGAGCGGATCTAGAAGGTCTCCGAGTACGGTGCGATACCACAAACTCAGGGTTTTCACGTAAGGATTAATTTACAATTCCCCTAAACAAAGAACATCACCGCAGTATATATATAATAGATGCTCGACATCGTTCATTATAGCAGCTTTCTTATTATAACAACCAATCGAAAAAAATCCCTTATGTAACCACTCATGCGGAAATACTTTTAATTAGACCAAGTATTCAATATAATAAGACTTTCCAGCTTTTCTAGCACTAGTTGTTCAGTATTTTTTGCGTGTTAAAAAAGCCTGAGGATGTTTTAGAATTTAAAATTGTTTCAAAAAGTGATTGAAATCCCTTTCCTTCTTAAATTTATAAATTCTTTCATGTTCATGGATGAAAAAAGTATTGCTAAGACTTATTATAAACCTCTATACATGCTTTGAACACGACGGGCCTTCTATATCCAGAAATATTGCAACAGGCATTTGAAAATGCTTACTGCGTTTATAAATTGCTTGTCTTCATTTCTAAAGTAGCTCAATAAAGAATATTTTGAAGTTTATTAAAGCTGTTTTCAAATCCAAAAGGGCAACTTTATGACATAAGTTTGAATTCATTTTTGTTCGGAAATATATGAAACTATAGCAGGTGTTGTTGTTTAGAAACTATGCAACAGAACTGTTTTTCCATTTTTTTTTCAAACGCAATATAGATCTTTCAGAAAATAGTGTCAAAGTGGGCGTTTTGAACGGAATTTTCGAGTGAAAGAAGAATAACCACTCAATAAAGGGTGGAAAACGTGTTTGTCACGTGATCAAGATCGCTTATAGCTCAATAGATAATTTATTAAAAAATGGAAAACACAGTTCAATTCCAAATCGCTTCCATGGTCAGACCTTCCAATTTTATATCGTTCCATTAAAAAACGAATTTGTATATGTCGAAACGTTTTGCGCTTGTTGAGCAGAGTAGTTGAGAATAGCCTTAATGAAGCATTTAATCAGTATCTAAGCCATAGATGACTGAAAACTTGGTTCAGTTATCCTTTCAAGAGGTAATTTCAGGCCGCCGAACTTATTAACAGTCATGCTCATTCATCCTATGCCTGAGAAAGTTGTAATAGAATACTTTAACACTAGAATGACGATGAGGGACCATTTTTACCCCAACCATGTGGATATATTTCGGTTCGAACCAGAAATTTCTTTATAAAATAAGTTTAAAAGGTACAAAGGCAAAAAGGGCTAATTAAATAAGTTAAATAGTTTTAAATAAAAATTCTGGTGTTAAATATTTTTATAAAACTTGAGTAAAAATCCCAGTCTTTCTAATGTTAAATGCAATCTTAGATTTTTTTATATATTACATTCTTTCATACAACTTTTCTGGTATAAATAAAATTTTAGAATTTTTATACTATAAAGAATAAGATAGACAAATGTATCCATTTTAAGTACGTAAAATATTAAAAAGGCCTTAAAACTGGCTTAAATATGTCCATTTGGAGATCTTTTATAATCGGCCGAGGGAGAAGCGATCGTCCCTTCACTCCTCCCTTGTCCCTTGGAACCGCCATTGCCAACGCCAACGCTATCAACTGGCGTTTCCTACAGTTATTTTTTTCTACGTTAAAGTGTGTGTGAATGTGAATGAGCGCAAGTATCTAATGAACACGCAATATAAGATTATAAATGAAAATAGAATGAAACAGTAGGGTGCATCAATATAAAGTGAGAGCTTCTCAATTTTCTAATAATTAGGTTTCGGCGACCTTCCAATTTAACTTCCGAAGGTTCGTTAATGAGAAAAGCGCCTTCGACTGATAAGCATCGGTCTTTTTTACCCGTTAATTGTTTTACAGGAGAAGGTCGAGAGAGGGGCCTTCCATCATGTCCAAAAGCCAGGTGTCGAAAGATGCTCATCAGTCAGCCACCGTCGAGTTGTCAACAAATATCTCCGCCTACTCAGTTTTTGAGATTCCCATAGCCTGTGTTGCCAATTACCAAGTCAAGTCAAAGCTCAAAAGGCGGGTCAAATCAGATGTAGAAGAGAAGGGACGATCGAAAATACAATACAGTAGAACCTCTTTTTTCCGAAACTCTTTTAACCGAAACTCTCGGTTAACCGAAATCCATTTTTAAAGATTTTGTTTTTTTTAATATTACCATTCCTTATGAGCAAAATCCCTTTTAAAAGTCTTTTTATTTATTTTATTTTTTAACATCATATTCTTTGTGTGCATGCGATCCTTTCGGAACTACGAGGACATATAAATATTTTTGATTCCCTTTCTTAGAGTTCTTTTGAATTTAACTTAAGCTGCAGAGTGGAACGAAGAAAAAAAAAAATTAGCAATTCTGAAGCTTTTGAATGTTTTGCAAAAGGTTTGGAATGACTGGAGCAGCAGAAAGACTGTGATACAGGTGAACTAATAACATTAAAAAACTGAATTTAAAGCTTCAAAGCAAAGGCAGTCGAAACTGCGACAAGCAAAACTTTGTTTCAAACCTTTGTGATATATGTAAAAGGTACTTAATTTCAAAATTAAAATTCAGGTAATTTATTCTTGTTTCTATTTTACTAGTTCTTTATTTTTTTTAAGCACTTGTTACCATAATAAGAAATATTGCATATACTTCTCCGTAATATTAAAATGGAAGCATTCTCGATTATCCGAAAATTTCGATTTTCCGAAAGACGGTCGGTCCCAATTACTTCGGATAATCGAGGTTCTACTGTATATATATATATATATATATTTACGTTGCATAAAATATATGCAAATCAAACAATTCCTAAAGAGCCAATTGGTGAAAGTTAGCGAGTGTTTGGAGTCATTACTAATTTTTTAAAGTCAATTAATAAATTTTTGCTTATAACTGAGGGATTCACAACCATAGTAGACCAAGTTTATTATGAAAAAAAATGATAGTCCATTTAGAATGTGAATAAAATATGTTTTATCTACTGCCACAGTGAACAAATCTTGTTTGGTTTGGTTTGAAGTCCACCGTAGTGGAGATTGCTTTGGGGCCTATAGCAACAATGGCCGTCACCTCGAATGATCCTTATTTATACACAGAAATCGTAACACAAACCAGACATAACAATTTTATTTCTCTCCGTTACATATATATATCACTTTAAATAACACAATCACAATTACATCCAAATCTTACTCAGGGATTCGAACCGGACCCTTAGCGTGACAGCAGCCTCCGCTTACTGTTCACGCCACTGGGCGACGAACAAAGCTTGTTTTCAAATACTTTATCATATATGTCATCTGTTTACAGACTTCTTTTACTGTGGGAGTGGATAAAACAGATTTTATGCACCTTATAAATGGACTATCTTTTTTTTTTTTTTTTTCAAAATGGCCTTGGTCTACTACAGTTGTGAGCTCCGCAAATTTCAATACCCGGGCGCTGAGCCATAATCTGACAATAGATAACTCACCAGTTTCAGTGGTGTAGTCCTGGGAAAAAAAGTGGGAGGACGCTCATGGTTTCGAACATTAGGGTCTGTATCACGCACAAGGCAAACTTTATTTTGAATCCTTCCTTCCATTTTCAAATGCAGAGAAAAGTAATGAAAAAATGAAATTTAAAGTTGAAAATTAAATTAAAATTAATTTATTTAGTTTCTTTTAGACATAAATAGCTTGCTATAGGATTCAAAAATTTAAAACCTTATTTCATCACTGAAAATCTTTGGAATAGAATTCGTAATTCAGTAACACTAATTCAGGCAACGAAATTTTTATTAGAATTTGTGTTGCATTAATTTTTTGGGGGAAAATAGTTATAAAATAACTGTTTTCCACTGAGAGCATTGAAAATTATAGCATTTTTACTTTATGGTCAGTGTAAAGAATTTATTGTAATCATGGAAAATAAAAATAAAACTGAAATGTTGGCAAATCTTTACCTTGTGAAGTCCCCTGAATCCATTTTGCCTATTTTTACAACAATTCTCTATGTATGTGCGTATATATGTGTGTATATTAGTATTTCCTTAGTCTTTTTTTTCAATTCCTACTATTAGTTCACACTCTCCATATATTTATTTATTTATTTATTTATATATATACTAGGGGGCTCTACCCCCTGCAAACTACGCTCGCCAACCTCCGTTCAGACACCGCAGAATCTAAAAATACGCTAATCTGATGGGTTTTAAAAATATTAGAGAAGATTGAATTATACTGAAAAAAGCTGTGCAGATCTCCCTGTAAACAGGTTTCCATTCAATTCCCTTTGATTGAAAAAAATTAAGGCGAATCAGTTGCTGTTAAGACATCCAAGGGTTGTTTTCGTTTTTGATTAAAGAGGATCAGTTAAACATTTGAAAAGAAGCTAAATTAAAATAAATTAAGTATACAGAGTCTTTGTCTCCCGGTATTTTAAAACAATCTCTATAACAATAACCTAAGTCATGTGACTATCATCAACGGTTCCAGGGGGACCACTTCGCTTTTTATACTCTAGGTGCCATTTTGGTACTTTAATGTTAGCCAGGCACAGGTGATAAGTCGCCAAATATTATTCTATCGCCATTATTTCATCTATATTATATTAGTTCAAGTCATCAACTTCCATAAACAAATACGGTCTGATCCCTTCGCCGTTCATATGAAAGTTTGGCACAGATGTCCCATATTTGCGCGATTTTTTAACGACGCTAATTTGGGGAACGCATCAACAGCATAAACAACAACATCCGGCTTACCATATCAAGCAAAATAACGATACTTTGGCGCCAGTTAAGTGCCCGTTCCGTATATGACATTGGCGTCAGAAAAAAATCGCGCCTATATGGGACCGCAAGTTTTCCATTTTGATTAAAAAATCAAACATTTTTTTTCGAATAAAATTACATAAAATTTGCCATGGTTGCAAAGAATTCTTGGACTGTTACGCTAGCCGGATGCAAATCTCGCCAATAGCTTTTTTTCAACTCGCCAGTTAGCCTTTTTTTTTCGAGTGGTAATATTTGGCCAGATGTCATATACGCACAGCAGGTTTGGCGTGATTTTTGTTTTACGAAAATTTCGCGAAAACTTCGTTTCCAAATACCAGTTACATATGCATTATTGGTATTACTTAGTTATCCCGTCGACCAAAAATCTATCGCCAAACTATAAGATTAAATGCCAATAATGGTTGATCGTAAATGTCACATTCGTAAATTATTATTTTAAGCAACTTTAAGCAAGTTAGACGTGTTTACGTCATCAAGTGATTTTTATTTCGACGTTTTATTTGTATATTTATTAATGTTATACTATTTTATTTGTTCTTTCGTTATTTAAAATAAAAATTATGTCAATTTGTATAATTTGGCGAGTGTTTTGGCGATTTATATAATTTGGCGAAATTGGTTGATGGAATAACTGAGTAGTACCGTATTTTTTAATTATTTTTCTAAAGGAAATATAAAAAAAATAATAATTATAGAACAAAATAATTTATATATATAATTTATAAAAAGAAATAAAAGTAAATAAACATTTATTATCAAATAGACAACAATAGCTGGGTTACCATGTCAACCTTTTCTGAGATATGAAAAAAAAATATCTGTTTGATTAAAATTTGAGTAGCCATCATTAGAAAAATGTATATAAAATTAGAAAAAAATTAATGATTCGAAAACTAATTCGAATTTAAAAATTCTAATACTAGTTTGATCTGCGGATTAATGCTGATTTTTGGTGTTAATTTCATCACAAAGTATTCCATATTTTAGGAGAAATCGCTTGAAACATAATCAGTTGTTTAATCAGTCGATTCATATATCCGTTTCATAAATTCGTTTCATTGGGATTTTATATATATAGGGTAGATATATTTTGTTCAAATTTTCAATCGTTAATAAAATACTTATTATTCATTCTATCAAGTTGAAATAAATTTTTTAAAACTTGTACTGGATGACAATTGATGTTAATTTAGTTTTTCAAATATTAATTCATTAATTAAATTTTAATTTATTAATTTTAGTTTTACATGGGAGACAAAATGGCGGCCATTGGTTATTGAAGTATTTAATGCATCTGCATATCTATAAGGGGGGTTACCATAGGGGGACCCTGTTCTGTCGCCAAATACCGCCAAGTTTGTCGCCAACGTGGCGATATATCGCCAAATTTGGCGACCAAAATGAATCCCCAAAAGTGACGCCAACTTGGCGATATCTCTAATATTTCGCCAAATTCCCATAGACTTCCATTGTAAACCTTCTTGCTTATAGAAAATCAACAAATCGAGATATTTTAATGCAACAAAAACTAATATTAGCTTAAGGGATTATATTAAATTTTTCTTTGATGACCTAAGTAGGAATTGACTTTAAAAACAAAATTTTTATATTACTTGTTCCCATGTGTGTTTGAACATGATAGCGTTCAAACTGTGTTTTCGACTGGGCTCAAATTTTGCAAGTAAGTTATACATGATGAATAGGCTATTTAATAGTCTGAGACTATATGCCACTATCCAAACTTTAATTTGGTAGAAATTCGACACGTTTTTCGCATCTAGGCAATTGTTTAAACCATCTTTTGACTAGAAATAACAAATAAGTACAGTTTACGTGAGAAAAAGTATTTAAAAAAATGTGACCAAGGCCGAAGATAATTGATAAAATTAAAAGATCGTGGTGTTTGGAAATGTTTTTTTTCATGTCCTTGTAAATGAACGATAAATTCTATTTCCGATAGGGAACAGTAATGAATTTCAAATGTCATTTTCATTATATTAAAAATATTATAACTTCATTAAGGCTGTTCTCAACTGCTCTGCTCAACAAGCTCAAAACGTTTTGACACATTTACAAATTCATTTTTTAACGGGAAGTTATAAAATTGGAAAGCCTGACCATGAAGCGATTTGGAATCGAACTGTGTTTTCCATTTTTTGATCAATCAATTACCTATTGAGTTATAAACGATTTTGATCACGTGACACGGCATTTTTCTCCCCTTACTGACTGGATTTTCTTCTTTCATTCGGAAGTTCGGTTCAAAATGATTTGATAGTATTTTCTGAAAGAACTAATGTGTTTACAAGAAAACGGAAAAAACAGTTCGATGACATAGTTTCTGAATAACAACACCTTCTAGTTTCATGCGTTTCCGAACAAAAATGAATTAAAACTTATGTCAGAAAGTTCACCCTTTGGATTTGAGAACACCCTTAATGTCTATTTAAACAATTTCTGCCAATAAAGCGTAATATGAAAGAACTCTTTTTGTTTTCGCGTAAACGAAATACTGATGCTATACACATCATTTACAATAGTGATGTACTACATTGAACCTCAAAAATATACATAAAAGTTTGCCCAAATACAAACAAACTTATGGAAGTTAAAACGTGAACAGGCGAACCAGCACAGTAAACACTTTTAACTTTGTTGAAAAGTATTAAAAATCAATACCTTATTTCTAAAATTATTAATTTATTGGTGTATTAATTTATTATTTTTTTAAAAAATATATTAAGTTCGGAAAGTCTGCTTCCTCCCGCGTCTCTAGCGTCCCCCTTGAAAATATAAAGTAAGGGGACGCTGGAAAAAAAAATAAAAAGTAAAGGGACGCCGTCCCCCCGCGTCCCCCCTCGACTACACCACTGACCAGTTTCCCATGAGAAGTTTGACTTCATTTATGAATCAGTATCAGTAATCACGTCACTAATTTAAAGCATTTTTTGTTATAAAGAAAGTGCATGCATAATTGGTAAAAACCAAATATCAGTATGTCAAAATTCAGTTAATAAATAATGAAAAAAATACCCATTAAAGTTGAACGGAAAGATGTTCATGGTTTTAATGTAGTAATCTGTAACTAACATCTAATCCAAAATTTTCATTAGTCTTATCATTAAAAGATTATTTCTTTTTTATAAGGACACCTTGTTTCACATAAATGAAGGTTACTTAACCCTTAACTAGTGTTGGCGGTCACACAGAACGCAGCTTTATTCAGTTTTCAAAGTTTAACTAGTAATTTTCAGTTTAACTCTTATATATTAGTGGAATTTTGTTTCGTTTGGAGTTCTAGTACTATCGATAGAGACTCCTGAGTAGGGGAATTTTAATCATAATAACCCTGTACATAAAGTTTAGCACAGAAACTGTCGTAATACATCAAGAATATTAATCCCCAAATAAAGATAAATAATAATAATTGCAATAAAGTTCTTTCATGTCATAATTAATCAAGAAAAACAATCACGTTTGACAGAAAGATCAGGAAGTTAGATGTTTGTTTTTCTCTCTTATGTATAATCACTGATGATTGATTCAAGGATACATAAACATTCAAATAGAGAGACTCATAAACTTTTGAACATTTTTTTTAAATAACGACTTTAAGATTAGATGTAATAAATTTCCTTAAATTGCTTTCTACTTTCTGTATTTAAATATACGTTTTTATCTGTGTATTACATAGTTTATAGTTGTTCTGATAAGTCTCTATAAGAGATATGCAGCTTTTCGCTGCTCTTGTCTAACCCTTTCCGGCGCGGAGTAATTCTGTATTGTAAAATGATGAAATGATGGACTGATACCGAAATTTATAAACGAATTTATTAGAAAATAGAAACTTGCTTCTTTTCTCGTACCTTATAAAAGGAAAATTTTAATTAAATATTTTTGATGCCAATACTCTTGAAATTAGGCAGGGGCGGACTGGCATAGTTTGGCCCACACCGCTAGACTTATACTTTGGCCCACTAATCAACAACCCCATTGTTAAAATGTTTGAAGGCTGACTATCCATACAGTGCCTAGAAGTATACTTCTAGGTACTATAGGGTAGACCGGGGTTAGTTGGCCATAGGGGCATGTTGGCCCAGTCGCAATATTTTTTTAACTTTGTGTTAGATAACATTGTCAGTCCAGCCAAGTATGCGTTTCTTCGCTTTCCTCCTCCAATATAAGCACCATTGAAGTCCTTTAAAGAATTATTGAGAATGTTCAAAATTTTGCAAAGGTGAGTGAATTTCCTCTCTTATAAATAACCATTTTTTATTTGTTTGTAAATTACATTTTAGATTTTGATATATAATAATTCAGAAAAATAATTGTTACAGTCATGAAAAACAAAAATGGCGATACGGGGTTAGTTGGCCCATTTGGCACGGGGCATGTTGGCCCGCAACGGATTAAGGGAAATGCGATTTTTTTTTCTTATACAACCTCCCTCCCCCCCCCCCCCACACACACACTTTTTTTGTTTTTAATTTCTTTTTGCTGTAAGAATTGCTCCTATCAAAAGCTTGTCAATACAAAAATTGTGGATAATATTAAGAGGATTTATGATAAACTTAAGTGAATTTGATATCTTGTGAATTGACAATTTTTTTTATTTTAATTTAGGAGGCTATATTGTGTTTTCGTTCGAAAGAAATAAAAATTAAGATTTGATAAAATTTTGATCATTTCTTAAACTTTTACACTATCAGAACATTAAAAAGTGACGTGGGCCAACTTACCCCGCAATCGGGGCAGATTGGCCCAAGCGACTTGGTGTCAATTTGAGCTTGTAAACTAATACTTATAGTTAATATTTTCAAACTTTACTATTGCTACTTCTTCCTGAAAGTACACTGATAGTGGTAACATAAAAAGAAATTTAAAATGTTGAATTGTAATTTTTTTTTTAAATTATTAGAAGAAAAAGCGGGCCAACTAGCCCCGGTCTACCCTACTATCGATACGACCCTTTGCTCTAACTCTATGAGGAAGACTTGCTTAATTTTTATTTATTTTTTGAATGTTTAAACTTTAAGCAATTAAAAGGTATGCACGTAATAAATAAAAACATTTGAAATTTCTTTTGGGAATTCTGGCAGATACTTTTATTCTTTGTATTAAAAAAAAATTGTTAGGTCCAATGGAGGGTCAATTGCGCTGTCAGCATCTGTCAATGATATCGTTAGTGTTGACCAATTAAAACATTGGCCAAACAGAGTTGCTGTGGTTAGTGTGGAAGACTTAAGACACCAGTTCTAAAACAAATTCATTTTATTTGAAGCAAGATGATATGATATACAATATAACAGCTGTACTTCGCCGTCAAATCATAATATAAAAATAAACTAATATCTAATGATTCTACATTATGACAAGTTATACAAACGTACAAAAATTCACGAAGCTACTAATCCAAAATCAGTCCAGACCTTTATACACCCGGTAACAGCAATTGTTTTGCATAAAAACTGTTGCCAATCGATAGATACAAACTTACTCAGAATACATCCGAAACTCCGATCATGCGAACGCAACTTAAACGCCATTGGCTGCAAACTATGACGTCACAAGTCAGCCGTCCACGGCGAAAGATGAGATACCGAAATCACTGTTACTGACAGTTACTCAGTAACGACACTTGCCTCAAAAGCTAATACGCATGAATGAAAATGCCGGTCGTTTCGGATGTAAACAAGAACAAGAGAGGGTGAAAAATAAACGTGCATCAATAGGAAGTAAATACATTAAAGCTTTATCATTCAAGTTAAACTTTACTGAATGTTTAAATAAACAATTGATGCATAACAATCGGCCTCCTTTTTCACCATCTCTTGAGCTTTACAAAAATATGGAAAAGGTACAAAAAATTACAAATACATGAAAAATTCAAAAAGTTCAAAAATGTAAAACTTCAAAAAGTTCAACAACACAAAGGTTACACTTTAAATTCAAAAACAACAATCTGATCAATGTCAGGTCATATAAGACTTTATTGGCAAGGCATTGACCAGAGTGAAGAATATTGTAGTGAAAAACTATAACCCCCCAATAAAACTTTAAATATCAAAAATACTTTTACAAAATTTCAATAACTGCTCTTTAATCTGTGGCTTTGTGAAGCTATCTGCAAGATTAAATTTACTAGCAATATATCTAAGTTTAAATACTTTATCAAAAACTAGATTTCTAAGAAAAAGATACTTTATATGAATATGTTTGGTTTTCTGATTTTCAAAAGGAGAATTAGAAAAGGCTATTGCAGCTTGGTTATCACAGAACAGAGTACAATCCCTCAAGTTCAAGTTAAGCACCTCATTTAGCAAAACATTTTTGACCCAAATTAATTCTTTTGCAGCTTCAGTTAAACTGACATATTCGGCTTCCATGGTAGAAAGACTTATACATTTTTGTTTAAAAGTCTTCCATGATATGGGCGTTTCATCCAGAAACAAAATATACCCACCCATAGAAACACGATCGTCTCTGTTTGCTGCAAAATCTGAATCTGAATAACATGAAAGATTTAATTGACTGACTCTGGATAACTCAAGTTTATATTCTTTAGTATATTTTAAATAACCTAACAATTTTAGTAAACTATTCCAGTGAGTAATTCCAGGATTTGATTGAAATTGGGATAATAAATTAACTGCATACATTATATCAGGTCTAGTTCTCCCAGCTATAAAAGACAAACATCCTATAAGATTTCTGTATGGAAACCTAGACATAATTTCTATTTCTTCCTTAGTGGAAGGTGAATCTTGCTTTGACAAAACCAAGCCTTTGGGAATAGGTACAGAGCTTACAGGAAATTTAAATTCTGCAAACATTTCACAAACTTTCTCAATATACGAGGTTTGGTGAATGTACAGGTGATTTCCTATCTCTTCAAACTCTATGCCCAATAGCTTTCTGGTTGTCCCCATAATTTTTAAATTAAAATGTTTTTGCAGCAAATTTAACCCATAATCCAAATCATCTTGAGTTTTACCAAAAAGAACCATGTCGTCAACATAAAGTAAAAGAATCAATCTGGACTGAAACATGTATACACAATTACACCAATCGAGTTTATGAAAATCTAATTTGGATAAAACATCATCCACTTCAAAGAACCACTGTCTGCCAGATTGATGCAGACCATAAATGGCCTTATTCAACCTACAAACTTTATTTCTTTCTTTAATAAAACCCTCAGGTTGGTGCATGTATACAGTCTCATCCAGATTAGCATAAAGATAAGCGTTGTTGACATCTACCTGGACATTAACCCATTTTAACAGACATGAAAATATGGCAAAGAATAATCTAACTAGTGAAAAACTTATGACTGGACTGAAAACTTCCTCATAATTTTCTCCTTTAACTTGGTTGAAACCTTTTGCTACCAATCTAGCCTTATACCTAACTATTTCATTTTTCTCGTTCCTTTTTAAGGTATACACCCAACGGTTACCAAGAATCTTAGCATCTTTTGGTGGTATCACAAGATCCCATACATTACGCTCATGCATAACATTTAACTCTTGGTTCATCGCGTCCCTCCAATTTGATGCTTCAGGTGTTTTAATGGCTTGATTGTAGGTTTGAGGAATTTTAATTTCAGTTAAGTTGGCCTCACCTATATTTAAAAGATTAGTTACTTTACCAGATTCTTTATTTTTACTGCTAAAATCAAACAAGTTTTTATCACATTCTATTTTATTTGTTTTACAATAATCTATTAATTCATTAAAAGATCTAATTCTAGTATTTGTTCCTTCTATGCCATAATAAATGTCCGTTTTATCCCTTCCTGTTTTACGTGTTACTGCCTTACGGGTCCATGGAACAGATCTACAAGGTTTTAAACTAAACCGCTCTGAACTCTGGTCTTGATCTGACACACTAACTCTTTCAATGTCATTCCCCAATTGAGGTGTATTCTCAGGTTCATCAAAAATATCTCCATCTTCTGGAAAGTCAAAAAGTGAAAAATTAAATTTTTGTTCTTTTAGTTTTGAAACGATATCTACCCCCTTTTTAGTTTCATCAAACTTAACGTTAATAGTTTCAACAACTTTATTTTCCTCTATTAACCAAATTCGGTAGCCTTTTGTTGTATGAGCATACCCACACATGATCCCTAGTTTAGCTCGCATATCAAGCTTCCTTCTGACCTGCCTGGGCACTCCAACATATGCTACACAACCAAACTTTTTAAAGTGAGAAACCGAGGGTTTTCTGCCTGAATACATCTCAAAAGGGGTCTGTTTATTTTGTTTGTGACAAACCCTATTCCAGGTATATGAAAAACAATGTAAGGCTTCAGCCCAAAATTTTTGACACAAGCCACTAGCATTAAGGAGAGTTTTTATACCATCAAGAGCAGTTAAATTGAAACGCTCCGCAATGCCATTCATTTCTGGGCTATACGGATTCGTTTTCTCGTGACCAATTCCCTGCTTTTCTAAAAAATTCTCAAAATCTTTGTTACAAAACTCCATGCCACCATCAGTTCTGATAGAAATTATTTTCTTATTTAAGTACCTTTCGGCCCTACTCTGGAATTTCAAAAACGTCTGAAATACATCAGACTTATTCCTGATGGTGTACACAGTAACAAAACGAGAAAAATCATCAATGATGGTAAAAAAATATCTACTCCCCCCATGCGATGTCACCTGTAAAGGCCCGCACAAATCCATGTGTAAGAGCTCCAGAGCAGCTTTAGACCTTACTTTATTTATTGCCCTAAATGATGCTCTTTTAGATTTTGCAAGTTTACAGGAGATGCAATCTTCGGCCAACTTTGACAGCTTTGGAAGTCCTTTAACACTTTCCTTTTTACATGTGTTAATTAAGTATTCATTATTTACATGGCAAAATCTTTCGTGCCATAATTCATTCAAATTAATTTTTTCAGAATGATTAGCTGAAATGTCAGCCGAGTTGCTTTCTCCTCTACACATGGAATTATAATGAGAAGGTTTTAAAAAATACAAATCATTTTTTCTAACTGCATAAAATAACCAATTCCATTCTTTGTCATATACTACAAGTTTACTTTTACTACCTACAAAATTTGCTCCTAACTTTTCAAGCTTACTGCCAGACAAGAGATTCCTTCGTAAATTTGGATTATATAAAACATTTTTTAAAATAATCTGATTAAAACTGCCATCTTTACATTTTACAAAAAAATTTACAGTACCCTTTCCCTGAACAGGACTTTCTTTTTCTCCAACAGCAAGTGACATCTGCATATTTGAAACAGGTTCAAAATCCAAAAACAAATTTTTGTTATTGCAAAAATGAGCCGTAGCAGCTGTGTCAAAGACCCAGCTACCACTTTGGCCAAAGTCAGATGAATTAGCTTCATATGGAGAAATTTCAATTTAACTAGCCTCTTGTTCAGAGAAAGTACATTTTACATTACTACATTTTACTTTATCACAATTTACTTTACTACATTTTACTTTATCACAATTTACTTTACTACATTTTACTTTATCACAATTTACTTTACTACATTTTACATTCCTACATTTTAATTCAATATTACTAGTTTCTGAAAATTTATTTTTAAATTGAGAATTTCTAGAATGAGAGCCTTTAGGTTGATAATTTTTAGATTGACCTTTAAGTTTACAATTAGCAATTAAGTGACCATAAGATTTACAACAATAACAAGGACCTATTAATTTACTTTGCTTAACATTCTTATTTTTAGAAAATTTACTTTGATTTACATAATTGTCAGATTTATAAGAAGATTTACCTGTTTTACATTCAGCTATTTCACCAGAAAAAGCAACATTATCTGCAAGGTCTCTCTTTGCTAATTTCAGGCGGTTCTCCTCTAGCAGCAACTCCGATTCAATCTTGTCTGGAACAAATTCGGTATCTGGCCAACGATAAATCGCTTGTACTGTTGATTGGAACTCCTCTGGTAAACTCCGGATCATCTGATAACCCAAATACAGAGGCTGTAAAGTATGTCCAACTTCCCGAAGGCGTTCAGCAGCTTGCTTCACTCGGCAGAGGAAAAGGCCAAGATTCTCACTGGGATTATATCGGACACTAAAAAACTCATCCAGCAGATGTATCACTCGGGCTCTTGTAGTTGGTTCAAAATGATCTTTTAAAATTTTCCAGGCAGCAGCTCCACTAGTTGTACCAGCGATTAAAGGCTTAAACTCAGGCGATAAGGTCTGATAGATTATTGTATATGACCTAGCTTTTCTTAAATTCATCTCGCTTCTTTCCCTCCAAGTCAACTGATCTGTTACAGGAACTGTTTTATCATCTTTCCCTGCTTTCGGTTCCGACGATTCCCCCGTTTCTTTCACCTCATTTTCTGGATCAGGATTCTCAATGTAGTCCCATGCTCCAAAATGCATTAACAGGACTTTCACTTCTATCTTCCATGTTTCCCAATTCGTGGAGGTCAAAAGAGCAATGTTAGATAATTCCATCTTTAACACGGCCTCCGTCGAAGCAATTGTAAACACACTTCAACAATGTTGGTAAGGTTCACGAAAAAAACATCCGAAGAATTGACGAAAACATTACGAAAGTCCATGGGAGACGTCAAAAAAATTCATAACAAACGTCGCCAAAAAAAACGTCATTCAGAAACATCTAAACTCCAGCAAAGAGGTACATCTTTTAAGAAACAGGAAAAGTTCATCAGCGCTTAGCAGAAAAAAACATTATCTTCACTTCCACAGGGCCACTGGGCCCATAACCTGTTGACCAATTAAAACATTGGCCAAACAGAGTTGCTGTGGTTAGTGTGGAAGACTTAAGACACCAGTTCTAAAACAAATTCATTTTATTTGAAGCAAGATGATATGATATACAATATAACAGCTGTACTTCGCCGTCAAATCATAATATAAAAATAAACTAATATCTAATGATTCTACATTATGACAAGTTATACAAACGTACAAAAATTCACGAAGCTACTAATCCAAAATCAGTCCAGACCTTTATACACCCGGTAACAGCAATTGTTTTGCATAAAAACTGTTGCCAATCGATAGATACAAACTTACTCAGAATACATCCGAAACTCCGATCATGCGAACGCAACTTAAACGCCATTGGCTGCAAACTATGACGTCACAAGTCAGCCGTCCACGGCGAAAGATGAGATACCGAAATCACTGTTACTGACAGTTACTCAGTAACGACACTTGCCTCAAAAGCTAATACGCATGAATGAAAATGCCGGTCGTTTCGGATGTAAACAAGAACAAGAGAGGGTGAAAAATAAACGTGCATCAATAGGAAGTAAATACATTAAAGCTTTATCATTCAAGTTAAACTTTACTGAATGTTTAAATAAACAATTGATGCATAACAGTTAGAATAGATAATGGTTGCTTGTGAAGGGGCTCCCAACGGAAATAGGGCGTCACTTACGCTAACCTAAGCACATTGACAACACCTAGGAACACCCAAGCCTCACCCGGAATTTCACCCAGGCCTCTTTGGAAAGTGTTAGTATTGACTGGGAAGAGTTAGTACTATTAAAATTGACACACATACGATTAATTTGTTATTTGAAATATCGTTATATTCATTTGTACATTTTATTTTGTTACTTGAAATAATCAACATATATACACTTTGTACATTGATTAATGTTTGTTTAAAATATCAATATAGTACATGGAAATTGAACAGTTTGTTTTATACTCCACTATTAACTAATTTGAATGTCAGATATCTGGACAATTCTTTTGAACTTCAGGCAACTCCATCTATTATCTTATCATAATAGTAATCAAAAGATCGTTTAGCATTGAACAGAATGAAATCATTTGACAGTTCTTGTCCTAGAGATGAGCGCAAGCGTTTCTTTATAATTTTAACTGTTGAGAACACTTATTCACAAGACACTTGATTGCATGTACTTATAAGCTATGTACAAGGTTGGATAAATACGGACATAGACATCCAACTCGTACTATAATTTTAATGCACAAGCTAGGCATTTTTTACATTTCTTATTATAGACCAGAAAGCGGCAGCACTGATAATCACCTCATCGAGTTGGAGGCTGAAATTTTAAGAACTAGACAGAACTCGATGCGCGTATTAAAATGCAACTGCTCTGCCAAGACATATCTTGGTGAAAAACACCTGCAAACCCGATTTTAGTGATTGACTCGTAGGTTTATCATTGTGTTTTCCTGCACCCAAATGTATAAAAACATAAAGGACTGGGAGCAGGATATCAGAATAGTAAACCTATGAGTCAACAACTAAAATCAGGTTTGCAGGTGTTTTCCAAAAAGATATGGTCTAAAAGACCAGTTGCATTTTAATATGCAAATCGAGCTTTAACTACACTCGTCCCCACTTAAACGCATATTGACGGTTCCGACAAGTTGTATTAAGTAGATATTCGAATATCCGGGAAAACATGTACATGACATTAATCTATTGCGTATAGTAGAATAACACATATGTAACAAAATAAGAAGGAAATAACATTAAAAATAAAAAAGACAAAAATAGATAGCATAAAATACAAATGTTATACATACCTATGGATTTTTAATATTCCAAAGAAATTTAAATTTGTGTGCATATTACTTTGGCTGAAAGAAAGATGTGATAGTTGACTGCTTTTTCACGGATGTCGAACATTTCTGTATTTCTTTTTCTAATTTATAAAGTATATTATAGTTACCTCCACAAACCTCAAAGTGTCGAAAAATTACAACATAGGATGTACTTACTTCTTTCAGACGAAGGTGTGGCTAGATTGTCTCATCATCACTCTCATTATCTTCTTCTTGCGAGGAAGATATGGTCAATTCTTCATCGTCTTATGTCGTCTCATTTTCATCCAATTCAATAAATTGCACAAGCTCCGTTTGAGTAAATTTTAGCTGTTTGAAATCTCCTTTCTCGAATACCTCGAAATCCTTAATTCTACTGTTCTCAAAATCATAAATTTGCGGTTTCATCATCCCGTATTTCACTTTCGAGATTTTCCAATTTTACAAATTTCGCTTTTCTGAAGCAATTTTCAATGACTTTTACAGGCACACTGTCTCATTCTTTTTTAGAAAAGTGCATGGCTGTTAAAATGTTTATTTTCTTATGAATGCCAGAAAAGGATTAGATATCATCTAAATGATGCAAAAGATCTTTGATTATTTGTCTTCGGTAAAGGGCTTTGAATGATCTAATTATCCCTTGATCTAAGGGCGGAATTTTGCATGTTGTATTGGGAGGCAGAAATTGTAGCTTAATATTAGTGAAGCGTACAGAACTGTCATCGTTTTCATGACTTTTTAGCTCACAGGCTATCAAAGCCTGAGAGCTAATGTGCCCGCCCGTTCTGTATGTATGTACGTGCGTACGTACGTATGTATGTATGTATGTATGTACGTAACGCGATAACTCTTGATAGAAACATCCGATTTGCTTCAAATTTTTTTTCTAGGTTCATTGTGATAAGGCGCTTCCCTGATTAGTTTTGGGAGTTCATTGGTTAAGGATAAAGGGGGGAAAACGGGGTTAGTCCAACCCCTTAATTCAGATAAATGGGTTTTTCATGCAGAATCATTCGATTTGCTCCGAATTTGGTATACCGGTTTATTATGTTAAGGAACTTCCCTGATTAGTTTTGGGGGTTCATTGGTTAAGGATAAAGGGGGAAAAGGGGGGTTAGTCCACCCCCTTAATTCAGATAAATGGGTTTTTCATGAAGAATCATTCGATTTGCTCCGAATTTGGTATACCGGTTTATTATGTTAAGGAACTTCCCTGATTAGTTTTTGGTGTTCATTGGTTAAGGATAAAGGGAAAAAAGGGGGTTAGTCCACCCCCTTAATTCAGATAAATGGGTTTTTCTTGCAGAATCATTCGATTTACTCCGAATTTGGTGTACCGGTTTATTATGTTAAGGAACTTCCCTGATTAGTTTTGGAGGTTCATTGGTTAAGGATAAAGGGGGAAAAGGGGGGTTAGTCCACCCCCTTAATTCAGATAAATGGGTTTTTCATGAAGAATCATTCGATTTGCTCCGAATTTGGTATACCGGTTTATTATGTTAAGGAACTTCCCTGATTAGTTTTGGGGGTTCATTGGTTAAGGATAAAGGGGGAAAAGGGGGGTTAGTCCACCCCCTTAATTCAGATAAATGGGTTTTTCATGAAGAATCATTCGATTTGCTCCGAATTTGGTATACCGGTTTATTATGTTAAGGAACTTCCCTGATTAGTTTTGGGAGTTCATTGGTTAAGGATAGAGGGGGAAAAACGGGGTTAGTCCACCCCCCTTAATTCAGATAAATGGGTTTTCATGCAGAATCATTCGATTAGCTCCGAATTTGGTATACCGGTTTATTATGTTAAGGAACTTCCCTGATTAGTTTTGGGGGTTCATTGGTTAAGGATAAAGGGGGGAAAAGGATGGTTAGTCCACCCCTTTTAATTCAGATAAATGGGTTTTTTCATGCAGAACGAATCGATTTGCTCCGAAGTTGGTATACCGGTTTATTGTGTTAAGGAACTTCCCTGATTAGTTTTGGGGTTCATTGGTTAAGGATAAAGGGGGAATGGGGGCTAGTCCACCCCCCTTAATTTATATAAACGGGTTTTTCATGCAGAATTATTCGCTTTGCTCCAAATTTGGTATACCGGTTTATTATGTTAAGGAGCTTCCCTGATTCGTTTTGGGGATTCATTGGTTAAGGATAAAGGGGGCTAGTCCACCCCCTTAATTTAGATAAATGGTTTTTTTTTTTTGCAGGATTATTCGATTTTCTCCAAATTTGGTATACCGGTTTATTATGATAAAGAGCTTCCCTGATTAGATTTGGTGGTTCACTGGTTAAGTATAAAGGGGGAAACGGGGGCTAATTCCCCTTCACTTATTTTTTTGAAGGGCATTATTCTTTAAAATAGGAGTATAATATACAATTAGTGTGAATAGCCTGCGAGCTCAATGCCATCAGTTTAGCTGGACACTTTTCTTTTTTATTGCATTTATTGTCGACATTTTAGAGAACATTTCATTCGACTTATTGTCGAACACAGTTGTACACGTATGGCCTAATTAATTCATCGACTATTGGGTTTCGAGTCCTATATTTTTGGTCCCCCAAATTAGACTGAACAGATTAGAAATATTAATTATTACATTTTGTTCCTGCTTTTTAGAGAATTAATGTAATTTGTAAATTATTTTAATTGAAATGTATTTCCCAAATTATTAACAGTCTCTAAGCTCTATTTTATCGGGCCAAGCAGTAAACACGTTCTTTCAGAGAACTAAGGAGTTTTTGAAAGGGACAAATCGCTATGATTTAAAGGCGTTGTCAAGGAATGTGATCTTAAAAGTTTTTACAAAGGGCATGTCATTTATTTTTTAGCTCAAAGGCTATCAAAGCCTGAGAGCTAATGTGCCCGCCCGTTCTGTATGTATGTACGTGCGTACGTATGTATGTATGTATGTACGTAACGCGATAACTCTTGATAGAAACATCCCATTTGCTTCAAAATTTTTTTTCTAGGTTCATTGTGATAAGGCGCTTCCCTGATTAGTTTTGGGAGTTCATTGATTAAGGATAAAGGGGGAAAAACGGGGTTAGTCCAACCCCTTAATTCAGATAAATGGGTTTTTCATGCAGAATCATTCGATTTGCTCTGAATTTGGTATACCGGTTTATTATGTTAAGGAACTTCCCTGATTAGTTTTTGGTGTTCATTGGTTAAGGATAAAGGGGGAAAAGGAGGGTTAGTCCACCCCCTTAATTCAGATAAATGGGTTTTTCTTGCAGAATCATTCGATTTGCTCCGAATTTGGTATACCGGTTTATTATGTTAAGGAACTTCCCTGATTAGTTTTGGGGGTTCATTGGTTAAGGATAAAGGGGGGTTAGTCCACCTCCTTAATTCAGATAAATGGGTTTTTCATGAAGAATCATTCGATTTGCTCCGAATTTGGTATACCGGTTTATTATGTTAAGGAACTTCCCTGATTAGTTTTGGGGGTTCATTGGTTAAGGATAAAGGGGGAAAATGGGGGTTAGTCCACCCCCTTAATTCAGATAAATGGGTTTCTCATGAAGAATCATTCGATTTGCTCCGAATTTGGTATACCGGTTTATTATGTTAAGGAACTTCCCTGATTAGTTTTGGGGGTTCATTGGTTAAGGATAAAGGGGGAAAAGGGGGGTTAGTCCACCCCCTTAATTCAGATAAATGGGTTTTTCATGAAGAATCATTCGATTTGCTCCGAATTTGGTATACCGGTTTATTATGTTAAGGAACTTACCTGATTACTTTTGGTAGTTCATTGGTTAAGGATAAAGGAGGAAAAACGGGGTTAGTCCACCCCCTTAATTCAGATAAATGGGTTTTTCATGCAGAATCGTTCGATTTGCTCCGAATTTGGTATACGGGTTTATTATGTTAAGGAACTTCCCTGATTAGTTTTGGGGGTTCATTGGTTAAGGATAAAGGGGGAAAAGGATGGTTAGCCCACCCCTTTTAATTCAGATAAATGGGTTTTTCATGCAGAATCATTCGATTTGCTCCGAATTTGGTATACCGGTTTATTATGTTAAGGAGCTTCCCTGATTAGTTTTGGGGGTTCACTGGTTAAGGATAAATGGGGAAAAGGGAGGTTAGCCCGCCCCTTTTAATTTAGATAAATGCGTTTTTCATGCAGAATGATTCGATTTGCTCCGAAGTTGGTATACCTGTTTATTGTGTTAAGGAACTTCCCTGATTAGTTTTGGGGGTTCATTGGTTAAGGATAAAGGGGGAAGGGGGGCTAGTCCACCCCCCTTAATTTATATAAACGGGTTTTTCATGCAGAATGATTAGCTTTGCTCCAAATTTGGTGTACCGATTTATTATGTTAAGGAGCTTCCCTGATTAGATTTGGAGATTCACTGGTTAAGTATAAAGGGGGAAACGGGGGCTAATTCCCCTTCACTTATTTTTTTGAGAAGCATTATTCTTTAAAATAAGAGTATAATATACAATTAGTGTGAATAGCCTGTGAGCTCAATGCCATCAGTTTAGCTGGGCACTTTTCTTTTTTATTATGTTATCCAAAAGCAACCCAATTTTTCTGTTCCGTTTTTTGAAATCCATATCTTGCTTCATTAGCCAGTTTTTAAAAATTTGTCTTGTCATCCACGTGTTTCGAGAATGAGTATAGTTCACGGGATAATTTTTGACGTTCTTTAGACCCCTTGGACCTTTATTTTTCCCTATCATTAGAGGTTGAAGTTCTTTTGGTCCGGTTTGATTTACGCACAATAATAAAGTGACCTGATCTTTGTTTTTTTTAATCCAGCAACCTTTTCTTTTTTTCTCTGCTAAAGTGCCTGTCGGTAAAGCTCGATAAAAGAGCGCAGTCTAGTCGCAATTGAAGATGCCATCTGGACTGTATTATTCAAGGATAGGCTCCAAAGTTCCTTCACACCAGGTGTAAATGCATGAAGCATCAAGTGATCCTGCTTCATCATGTACAGTTTTAAAAGTCAAATTATTTCTTTTTTCCCACCTATAAAGCTAACCTTTGGATGCACAGTTTGCTTTTCAACAGTCTTCGCTATTGACTCAGCTTTTTCCATGGTCATAGGCCCATTGGTCATTGCACCTTCTGCTCTTTTACTAGAAAACCACTCCAGTACAGCTTCATCAACACTATCAAAATTTGATTTACGTTTTCTCTTTCTAAGTTTCCATTTCTCCTCCACTCTTCTTCAATCTTTTCAGCACTTATTTTAATATTAGAAACTTGCGTTTGAGCAATTTGACATTCTTTTGCAATTTCATTTTTTTTTCAAGAAATTTGAAAGAAAGATTGGTGATTGACGACGAAAGTTTGATATTTTATAACAACCTGGGATGCCAACAATCCTGATCCATCCGAGAGAAAGGTCCCATTCAGGTCGCTAAAGCCGGAATCCTACAAAGGAAAGTTTTGCTCTCTATTTGGTGGGATTGGATCTACTATTAGCTACTTCCACCAAACCAGACCATCGACTCTGAAAAATACTGTTCGCAACTCGTCAAACTGAAGGCAGAAATAGCCAGGAAATACCCTGTTGTCTTCCATTGTAACAACTCCAGAACACACGTATCTTTGACTGTCAGAAAAAAACTCCTTGCATTCGATTGAGAGGTTCTGACCCACCTTCCCTACTCTTCGGACATTGCTCCGTCCGACTACTATTCGTTTCTTTCTATCAAAAATTCTCTTTACTACAAAAAATTAACTCTTTGAATGACATAAAAAATCCCCTCGATAACCATTTTGCCATCAAATCCAAAATCTTTTGGGAAGAAGGCATTATGAGACTTCCGGAAAGATAGAAGGTTTGTTGAAAAGAATGTGTAGGGACTTAGATATCACTGGACAAGAGTCTATGGTAGCGTAAGTTACTAAAATCTAAGTCCTTTATTTACATTGATATCTAGGTTAAATAAGAGTATATACAACTTAAATAATATTAGTCTTGGGTTCTAGTCATTTTAACAGGATAAAATGTTCCATCAACGGGCTGCTTCCACAGATATAGTGCTTCAATCGGAGAGAAGACTGATCGGACGACCATCTATCTCATCTCCTCGCTTCGCTCCTTCACCACTAGGTCCAGCAAGCCAGCGTCCAAGCTCCCTCACTTCTCAACTCCTTCTCCCTTCCTCCCGCGTTGCCACCTCGCCTCTCTCCAAGGCTGAAACTCCCGGTCCTAGGAAAAACTAGTCTTTTTCCCTCTTAGCCGTTGCCACCGCCTATTTCTCGAAGGCTGAAGCTCGCCGCCCTAGGAGAAATCGTCTTTTCTTCCCCTCAGCCGTTGCCACCGCTCATTTACTGGACGGCTGAAGCTCCTGCTTTCTCTGTGATTCCACGGAATGTTCAACTCGCGCCGGAACGAAATTGTACTGTCTTCTCCATTTATATTTCTAGCCTTGATGGCACCATAGCTTTGTTCAGGAATGACCGATGAGATTTAGCGTGGGAAAGTTTAGAATATCCTTTCAGAGGAATCTTCTCTCGAATAATAGTTCGTGAATAAATAGTCTTTAGGGTAATTAGTAAAGTTCTTACAAATGGAACATATATACCTCAATAAAGTATCGCCGTTTTTGAAATTTTCATGGTTTATTTTTTGTTTAAAAAAAAACAACAACAACAAAAAAAAAAGAAGGAAATTTCGGGACAACCTAATACTTCTGATGTTGACCAGACAATGCTTCTTGCCTCATCGTGAGAATATTCACTACATCGACGTTTCGCTATGGATATTCTCTTTTCCGGTAGAAAACTCTCAACTTCAACGGAACATTCCTTTTCTATTAATTTCAGCGTTTAGATTTAGCAGCAGTTAAATAGTCCAAGCTGCTTATCTGCAGATACTTCGAAGTGGATGTAGGTGTATTGAATAGGTCGCTGAAAATGGTTGCTATTAATATATACTGAAACTTGCACCAACTATCATTCAGTGATCTTACCAAAATAAAATACATGTGACGGGAAATCGTCCATTTCGGCGATAACTTGTAGGAAATTAATAAGCAACGTACTTATGTTGATATTTAAAAGGTTTTGAAGGCTCTTCAAGCATACTATCATGTACTCGATCCTTACTCAACCACCTACTAGCATTTACTTTTTATAATAGGCAAATAAGTTTATTTTTAAATGTAGACTCCTTATTCACTTAAGTCCATACTTTTATTCGCTTATATGACTCTGAGCTAAACACGGCTGTAGTTTGCATTAAGTCCAAGAAGCCCGCTATCAATTTGCAACATTTTGTTGCATCTGTCTGGACCAAATTTAGCACACGTGCATATTAAAGCACATGCTGTATATTTGGATTGTCCTTTTTCAGTTGTGCCTAAAGACCTTTATATCTCCCACTCATATTTTCAGTACCATCAAAAACAGTACCAAACTTTTTAAGTTATCTTTTTAGCTGTAGATACAGGGCTTCCCCTGTTATTTTGGGGGTATCAACTAATTTTAATAGTCTAACCTCCACTTTACCATGCTGCACATATCAAACAAAGTGCCAAATCCTCAATTGGTAGTATACTATCTGAAGTGTGCTGAATAAATCTGACTGTTTTACTTCATCGGCAATGTTTATTTGTATCAGAATGGCGAGATGGGCAGTTAACTTATTTATAAAGGACTTGAACAGGAATGTAATCAACGAACCTCTTCCATGCCTTTAGGATTTTCATTTTCTTCGTCTTTCCGCCCTATTCTGCACTTCATGCATTCTAAAGGTATTTTTTCTTGGCTTCTCTTGATAGCTTGTGCTTCATGACCGTGCAGAATTTGATCATATTTACATAGCAGCATTACCAAATCTAAAAAATTGCCGTAGTTAACGTTTCTAATATTCATGTCTGCAGCTGTCTCCTCTCGATTTTCACTATAAGCTAATCTTTGCCTCCCAAGACTCCTGATCTATAGATCTGTAGATCATCCCTACATATGTAAGGTAATCCTTGCTTATCTTTTGTTACTACGCAAATGTTCGCAGGCCAGGACCCATCCTACCAAACAACTTCCCACCTTTCACTGACCATATCGCTCATCCGCAAGTCAAGTGACATATCTTGCAAAAATTCACTTTGTATTTTATTTCACTAATAGGCTAGTCACAGGTATGTCTTGTTACACAAACAGTTTCATAAGAGTAGTTATACGGAAAATTCTTTTATTACGCTGTATGTCCATTTGTGACCAGAGAAGTGGATTGTTTGGGGAGGTCAACCTTCCAAACCTCATCCTACGTCTTCATTCTTAAGTGTTTGTTGAAAATTCATGTTATAGTAAAATTATGCTAATTTTCTTTTGCCTTTCCCGTGAAATTTACTTTTGTCGAGATGGTCACTTTTTTTTGCGTGTGAGCGATATGTTCTCTTTATTCTATCCGTTATCTCTCGGCTTCTATATAAAATGAGTAATTTCACAGATCTTCCAGAGATTGTTGAGGGGAGAGACAAGGAAGAAATTAGGACGTACCGACCAAAAAAGAAAAAAAGGAAGAAAAAATTGAGTTTCATAAATTTTTTCCCTTCTATATATATAAAAAAAGTTTTGATTTGGAAATGGACTAATGAAAATCTGAGTAGATATTCCTGGCAGATCGACATCCAATTTGCATGCTTAAGCATGGTCTTCTTTCGTTAATATTAAAAAAACTGTTGCATACAAAAATATGAAAATCGGTAGTATTATAGAGAAATGTTTGATAAACACGCTGATGCAGACAGTTTTCAAATCGAAGAATTATTTTAAGAGATATTTAATGCCAAAGTTGGACAAAATCGTTCCATTAAAAAAGTTTTATAGGAGCAAAAACTGTACATAGGAATTTAATCATTTTTAGATCATTTTATTCGTCAGAATTTCCCGGTGTGGAGACTGCATTTAGTTTTTTAATTTGACTCATTTTTTGAGGTTTTATTTCTATTTTAAATTCAAATTTTCAGCATTCGAGAGATATTTTTTACACATTTTAGAAAATTGTATTAATTTAAACTGTTGTCAACTGTATAAACAGCGCAAATAATAATGTTTGCTTCAAATTAAAAATTTATTTTACACGTGACTATTATAAACAGAAAATATAAAAAGCAGGAACTCATTGAAAATTACGTCATAAAAACTATATTCACACTCAAATTTTAAAAGAGAAAGAATATTGTAAAATAACAAATTCATTAACATGGGTTAGAAGTCTTAAATAGGAGAATATACGTCACATTACACTTATTACGTAAAATGAACAAAAAATAATATTGCAAAACAGTTTAAATTTAAAAATTGCGCGAGACATTTATTTGATATTTTAAGATGATCATAATATTTCATTTCTAACAAAAGTTTTTTTACGTGAATATTAAAAAGAGAAAAGTTTGGTGAAAATTACGTCAGATTCAAATTATAATTCAATCTTCCGAAATCTTTTTAAAGCCGATCAGATTAGCGTGCTGTTACAGTCTGCGGTGTCTGAACAGGGGTTGACGAGCGTAGCTCGTAGGGAGCAGAGCCCCCTAGTTTTTGTCAAAAAAAAAAAAAAAAAAAAAAAAAAAAACCCTCGAAAATATTATTATTATTTTGGCCCACCCCGCGATCGCGGGGTAGCGGGTGGGCCAGTCCGCCCCTGAAATTAGGTGTCCTTTTTTGTGGACACCGCCCGCTAAAGGGTTAATAGAAGTTAATAAACTTTTTTTCTTCTTCTAAAATAGATATCTGCATAAAAATGAGGAACAACCCAATTAAACATTTTAAAACACTATGCAGATTAAGAAATATGTTTTTTTAGTGCAAGCTGATCGCCATCATATATATAGAAGATATAGGAGACCGGAAGTTTTATTGGATCTATAGAAAAAGGTAAACAGTTTTAACTTACCTATATTATTTGAGGAAGTAATCTGAGGAAGAACGTGCTCATACCGAATAACATTAGTTAGTAAATATTAAAGATTTCTAACAGAAACAGTATCCTATTAATGAATCGAACCTTCTATTCATGATTTGATCAAGCGGTGCCATGCTACTTTCTACAATATAACAAAAAAATTAACTTTTTACTGAAAAATTTACAAGTCCTTTCAAAAATTAACACTATAAGAATAAATTCAACAATCTTCTACAAATTTTGAATTTGATATACAAGTCTTATAACTGAAATTTTTAACAGCCAAGCCATACATAACACGTTCCATCAATTTTCGTCATTCATATAAGATTATAAGATTTTTTTTTTTTTTCAATCATATATTTTCTCAAACATATGCGAGCACGTGTAAATCGTAAGATTGATAGAATATGTACTATTATAAGCTTTGGGTTTACGTAATCATGAATCAAACATAATATATTTCGTGGGGGAAAAATTAGGGGGAGTCTGGTACAATTGACCAGGGTGAAGACATGAACTGCCACAAATATATTTTATATTCAGATTTCATGCTATTTGAAACGATAATTGAGGACTAAGAATGAAAAACGCTGAAAGTACCCAAAAATCGAAACTCTTTTACGAAAAAAATGTCTTAAGTGCCAAGCTTAACAAACAGGAGAACGCTTGAAGTGCTAACCCTTAGTAGTAGTAATAGTTCAAACAAGTCGGAAATTTTACATCAAATGTGGCAAATGAGGTGCTTTCGCCTTCGTTTTTTCGCTCTCTTGAAAAATTCCGTTTTTTGGACTATCAGCGTTTTGCATTCCTAGTTCTGAATTAATTGATAACGTTCAGTACAGAATCATAAACTCAGGTGGTCCGTAGTGACATTTAATTTAAATAGTTGGAAATAGGTTGTGACGGGCTCAAAGTAAAAAATTTAATTTTTCGTTGTTTCCTCATCGTTTTATTAAATTAAGAGGAAATGTATATAGTGTATATTTCAATTGTTTTCAGACTCTTTGATGTTTCTTGTCTTATCAAAAGTTTTATATATTTTATTTTACTTTTTTATCGCATGAATCAACTGACAAAACCCGCGGCTTTGCTCTCGCATAATTTTTGAAATATGTCAAATTGTATTTGTGTGCTTCTTTTTATGTGAAGAAATTATACTGCTACTGGTAATTCAAATATTACTAATTAAGCCATATTTTGAGCAAACTTCATTCTTATACTGTAGGCGAACATGAGACTTAAATTAATGAGACGAACTAAAATTAATTCCAAATAAATGGCGTGGTGAAGTTGGCCGATGCTTTCTCTCTTCTCAGCTCGTACATAATTAAATTTCAGGTATACACATATCTTTCCTAAGTTCTTTATTAGAAATATTAAGTTAAGGTAAAATATAATAAAAATAATATTACAATGAAGTGTGAGACACTCTCACTTTGCTTAATAAGTTCTGTAAACAAAACACTCCACAGGAGTGTACACTACCTACTCCACATACAACATTAAGACTTTACAACACCACTCTCCAAAACCCGAGTCTAATTGTTCAGCCTTCTTCGCTAGAACTCACTGCCCCTTCTCTTTTTTTTTTTCTCTTGCCTCAGCTAGGGGCCTGAAGAGCTTCACTCTCATTGGTTAGCCCTGACACCTTTGTTTTAACGAAGCAGTTTCTCAAAGATGTGGAAATTTGTACTTTCACACACCCTTGGACATTTCTTAAGGAGATAGATAAACTTCGCTATGCCCTCTCTGTATTCCTTTCAACAAAAGGCTATTGTATCTGCCCTGAAATATTTGTTGAATTCCTACAGGTCTTTGTTTGTCAAAAACACGATGTCACAATGGTAATTTAGAATGTATTTTAAAGGTTTCTGCTCATTTTATTTTCTATTTGAGAAATTCGAATTTTTCAGAAGCCGTTCTTGGCGAGCATGTACATCTTAAAAGTAACCACCATGACAAATTCTAAGCTTATCCAAGCTTCTATAACAACTGTGTTAAAGAAATCGCTATTTTAGAAATTTTTTTGCTCCTGCACACTTTTAAATTTAAATTTTTCTTTAAGGGTGTTCTCAAATCGAAAAGGGCAAGTTTCTGACATAAGTTTCAATTAATTTTTGTTCGAAAATGCATGAAACTAGCTGGTGTGTTGTTGTTCAGAAACTATGTAATTGAGCTGTTTTTTCCATTTTTTGCAAACGCAATATAGATCTTTTTGGAAAATAATGTGAAAGTGGGCGTTTTAAACCGAATTTCCGCGCGAAGAGAGAAAGAGCACTCAAGGGCGGGAGAAAAACGGGTTTGTCACGTGATTGAATTCGCAAATAACTCAATAGGTAATTGATTGATCAAAAAATGGAAAAAATAGTTCAATTCCAAATCGCTTCCATGGCCAGGCTTTCCAATTTTATATCTTTCCGTTAAAAAATGAATTTGTAAATATGTCAAAACGTTTTTCGCTTGTTGAGCAGAGCACTTAAGAACAGCCGTAAGGGTGAATATCAGAAAATGTGAGATTTTGAAAACAAAAATTTTTGAAAATTTAAATCCTTTCAGAGCTTCTCATTTTTTAAAATATGTTAGTTGAACAGCTTAATAAAGGAATTTCCATGTAAAATTGTTAAAGTTTGAAGAGCTGCAGTGGATATAGAGTGTGACATCGCACCTTCTCAACAAATTTTTAACGGTGGAATGCAGCAGGCATTTCCATGAAGGACAATAGTCTTTTGTGTACAGCATGCTTATCTCTGCCCTTGTGATCTGGTCAATAGAAGATTTCCACATTCCAAGAAATAAGGGGGACTGGACAATGTGTGGCAACGTTCGCTCGTCTCCAAAGTGAAAAAAAAAAGTTCAAGCATGTGCGAGTACGCAGTGGACTCGAGACATCGATAAAGGGAGGTCGTGCTTTATGAACATGAGAGATGTGGAGTATGAATCGCTCACTCCTGTTGGAATGTTCGAAGCATAGATATGTTTATAAAAAGTGAGAATGTCTCTCTTGTATATTTATTATTGCATATTTCATTTTAATTTTAGTTGTTCTAATAAAGAACTTTGGATAAGAAAAATGTGTTATTTTTGAACGATCATTCTACATGAGCTTAGAAAGTCAAAAAGCTCTGGCCCACTACATCACAGCTATAGTAATATAAATGGTGGCAGCGGTGGGATCAATGAAGTCTAGCATAAATTAGACTGGGCCCACATGAACTTGATGTACAGAAGGAAACTGTGTTAGTAATAAGGACAGTCGGTGATGAAATTTTGTGTTTGACGAGAAAGATTTTCAAGTGTATCCGGTCAGGAACTGTGAAATCTGGAGTGTCGAATATGTTAGCTGGTATGTAACAAGGAATAAAGAAACGACGATATTGAAAATTTCCTCAGTAAACGTCCTGTGCAGTGGATAGAAGAATCGCTCGCTCTTAGGAGTCTATGGAAACAGCCTGTGTGGAAATTTCCCGGCGGAAATCATATTAAATCTTGAGATACGACAGTGCCTGAAAAAAAAAGTGCAGGAAAGCCTTGGAGCAATGTAGAGTAAATGTCTACATTTGAAGGTAAGCCCTTTTATGAAATTTTCTAGAGATGTCTGTTAGGATTTAATATTGTATATTTCTATTCATAGTAAATTGTATATGTTTAAAAGATAAAAAGTCCTTCCGGCCAGTGCCGGGAGGAAAAGGTAGCTTTCAAATACCTTATTTTAAAAAAGCCAACCTATATTATTCAAACACACGAAGCTCAATTTAGTGGAAACCGAATATAGGAGATTCAATACTAATTTTTATCAATACTAAATCATTATGAATGAGAATTTCACGAAATTAGTCAGCTTTATCCAAGCTGCTTTTATTTAAAGTAACTTATATTTGACTGATATGTTGATGTATACTATCCACATGCTTTCTCACATGGAAATAGGCGAATACGTGTGTTATCGCGTGACAAATACAAGATCGTTTCAAAATGTTAGCCATACTAGAAATTCAAAGTGCTATAATTCAACCATTTTTTAAGATATAAACAAAAGAACAAATTTTCAGAAACAAAATCTGCTCCGGAATCTTTGTATCAAGGCCAAACACATAAAAAAATCTTTTTCATTTTCCAATTTTTTAATACCTCATTTTAAATTTTAAATTTAATTTTTTTTAAATGGCAACCCTTTTGAAACAAGATGGCGAATAAAGCTGGCCAACGAACTCGGTCGAGACATTGGTATGTACTATGTACAGACCAATTAACATCCAAATCGGTTCATAAATACGCTTGTTATCGCGTGACAAAAATCAGGTCGTTTTAAAATGTCAGCCCCAATAGAAATTCAAAACGCTATAACTCAGCCATTTTTTTTAGATATAGACGAAACAAAAACTGTTCCGGGATCTTTGTATTGAGGTCAAACACATACAAAAAAAATCTTTTTCATTTTCTAATATTTTGGTATCTCATTTTAAATTTTAAATTTAAAAATTTTTTTTAAATGGCCGCCATTTTGAAACAAGATGGCGGATGAAGCTGGCCAACGAACTCGGTCGAGATATTTGTATGTACTATGTACACACCAAAGTACATCCAAATCGGTTCATAAATACGCCTGTTATCACGTGACAAATATCAGGACGTTTCAAAATGTCAGCCACTCTAGAAATTCAAAACTCAGCCATTTTTTGAGATATAGACGAAACAAAAACTTCTCCCGAATCTTTGTATCAAGGTCAAATGCATAAAAAAAATATTTTTTCAATTTTCAATTTTTTGGTACCACATTTCAAATAAAAATTTTTCTTAAAAATTTAAATGGCTGCCATTTTTAAACAAGATGGCGGATGAAGCTGGCCAACGAATTCGGTCGAGACATTGGTATGTACTATGTACAAACGAAGTTACATCCAAATCGGTTCATAAATACGCCTTTTATCGCGTGACAAAATTCAGGACGTTTCAAAATGTCAGCCACGCGAGAAATTCAAAATGCTATAACTCAGCCATTTTTTAAGATACAGACGAAACAAAAACTGCTCCGGAATCTTTGTATAAAGGTCAAATACATAAGAAAAAA
Source organism: Maratus speciosus (assembly GCA_963932465.1). Classification (NCBI taxonomy): domain Eukaryota; kingdom Metazoa; phylum Arthropoda; class Arachnida; order Araneae; family Salticidae; genus Maratus; species Maratus speciosus. Next base: position 251,007,015 of record OZ010800.1, on the reverse strand, counting down.
ATATTTTTTCATTTTCAATTCTTTGGTACCACATTTCAAATTTAAAATTTTTAAGAAAATTTTAAATGGCCGCCATTTTGAAACAAAATGGCCGATGAAGCTGGCCAACGAACTCGGTCGAGACATTGGTATGTACTATGTACACACCGAATTACATCCAAATCGGTTCATAAATTCGAGAGTTACAGTATGACAAAGGTCAGATATATATATGGATACATACATATATATATATATATATACTGTTTTATTAACCTTAATCTTTACGATATGGGTGCCATGTGAGCGTGGATTTATTCTAAAATATTAATCGGTATGGTGTTTATTATTTCATTTTATATCCTATAAATATTTAAATAGGTTTTATTGTTTTTTCCAATTCATATTATTTGTTTCTATTCTGTTTTCATTTTTAATCAATTCACTTGATTTTAATGGTTGTTAGGGCACAGGGGAAAATAACTTTTAGCTTTAGCTTATATTTCCCACAGAAAACAACCATTTTGCTTATATCATTGAATTCTGTGCCCTTGAAAACGTAATTCAATATATAAGCATTTCCATTATTTGTCGGTGTCCACTTTCTTATTTTTCTTCCATAATATTCTTATAAATATTTTATCTTTTTTTTTTATATATATACTTACAGCTTTAATTCATAATATTATGGTTTTTGATGGTGGTAGGTTATGTTTAATTATTGGTTATATATATATATATATATATATATATATATATATATATATATATCAACTTTTGAACGGAGGGTGGTTTCGGGGTCTGGGGGTCATGATCGATGAAAATATACCAAATTTTTTTTTAAATCGCTTTCCTCCGAACGGCTGCAATAGGTAGCTTTTTGTAATGAAAGCTACCTAAAATTCTAGGGTAGCTATTAATTTAGGTTCGAAATATTTAGTTAGAATTTTTATATTAAACGGGTTTCTTAAGGTCTGTACGGCAGCTCATTTGGTTTTGAAAATTTAATATTTATGTATTTCATAATTTACTTGGGGATAGTAAATTACGGTTGATTAATAAAAGAATATTAATCATTAAAATTAATCATAGTTGTGGATGTAACTTTTAGTTATAAAGTTGGGACATATACAGCTTTTGTTTATTACAGCAATAAAGTTATTTGAAATTTTATGGGTATGCTGTAGGAAAAAGCGGGATTAATTGTTTATATATAAATTGTATTTATATAGTGCTGTGAGTATCAAAATAATTTTGGGGATTTACTCAGTTTTAAAGGATATAACAAGTGCACGAAAATTTTCGGTAGGAAAATTGTATTATTGTTTTATGCATTGAAATATATCTAGAGGATAAAATTCTATTCCTTATTGTATTTTTTTTGTTTTGTTTTACAAATTGTATATATTTCTGTATTTTTGTGATTAGTATATTTTGGGGGAAAATCATGGAAGAAATTCTAGGGAAATATACTAAAAACATCTTGCTTTTGCTAGCAGAGGAATTTGAGACCAACGTGTTGGCAACTGATAAGAAAAAAACTATAATTCAGGCTATTTTAGAAGCATCGGATTATAATGAGAGTTTTGCTAAATCGAATTTGGAATATATTCTTAAAGAGGATGCAGAACGTAAAGAAAACGAAGGACGTGAAAAAACAAGACAATTTGAATTAGAAAAATTAAGAATTCAAAATTCTTCGGAAACTGTTAGTCTTTCGTCTAGTGATATGAATTTAGGTTTGCATAGGAATCCAAAAATTAATTTGAAAGATTTAGTTCTACGTTTTGATTCTAAATTAATTGACATAACTCTTTCCTTTATGATCTTTGAAAAACAGGCGGAAAAAGCTAAAATTTTGCAAGAGGATATAGCCAATTAATTCCTTTATTGCCATCAGATATCGCGGAAATTATAGTGAAACAGCCAGCAGAATTAGAGGATGATTTTCAACACGTAAAAAAAAGTTTTATTAAATCGTTTTAAGTTGGGAACGGGTGCTTTAAAACAGAAGTTTGAAAATCATCAAAGATAACCTGGAGCGTTATGGGTAGACTTAGTATATGAATTAAGAGGTTATTTGGATAATTGGTTGGAATCATTAGAAATAAAGGATTTCGAGTCTTTAAAAGAGCTCATGCTCACTGAGGAAGTAAAAAAACGCGTTCCTTTTGAATTAAAAGAAAAATTTATGGATGAATGGGGTGAAATGAAAGCGGCTTCGAAGCTTGCTGATAAATGTGAGAAATATGAGAGTATTAGAAGTAGTTTCAGGAAATCGGAAAAAAAATTTTCGAAAAAAAAAACCCTTATTCAGAGATGCAAAGGAGCAATTTAAATCCGGAAATTTCCGGATTTCCTTATTTAAGTAAGGGTAAAAGCTAAATCGGAAGGGTTAGAAAGTAAAAGCTAAATCGGAGTTAGAGAATAAAACGGAAAATTTTAAAAATGATAAATTTAAACATGACCAGGCTTTTGAGAGGAAAAGGCAGATTAGGTATTTTTTTTTTTTTTTTTTTTTTTTTTTTTTTTTTTTAAATCAACCAGGACACATAAAACCAGATTGTGCGGAATGGTTAAAAAAGAAAAATCAGTTCAATACAGTTAATCAATCATTTAGGTCATGATATTGATTTAGGGGATTGTTTTAAACCTTATCTAAAAAAAGCTCTAATAAATGAGGTTGAAAGACACTATTTGAGGGATACGGAAGCAGGGATTGATCTTTGCGATAGAAATTGGGTTAAAACAGAGGATTTTACTGGAGATATAACTTGATAATGAAATGTTGTTTACCGAGCATGCAAAGTTAGAAGAGCAACCAGGTAGGGTAGATAAAATTGGGGATTGCTCACAGAACAAAGAAAAGCAAGTAGTTCGAATGGATGAGACTAGAGAGGATGAAAGTCAAATCGAAGATTATTACCGAAATGGGAGGTGAAAGATAATGTGGGATTGAATAAAATTACGGCGAAAGATTTCAGCTTAGCTCAGAAACAGTGCTTATCTTTAAAAACATTATGGGAAAAGGCGAATAATGCCGAAGAAAAGGAATTTAAAGTAATGAGAGATAAACTAGTAAGAGTTTCACATTTAAATAGTGGGGATGAGAAATTACAATTATGTTTGCCATTAGAATTTAGAGAGAAAATAATGAAAATGTGTCATGAGGAAGTTGCGGGACATTTAAGGGCTACTAAAACAAAAGATAGGGTAATTAAATGCTATTTTTGGCCAAATTGTTACAAGGAGATTGAGGAATTTGTAAGAACTTGCGATCTGTGTCAAAAGGTTGGTAAAAATAGAGATAAAAAGAAAGCTCCAGATCTGGACAGTGGACTCGAGACATCGATAAAGAGAGGTCGTGTTTTATGAACATGAGAGATGTGGAGTATGAATCGCTCACTCCTGCTGGAATGTTCGAAGCATATATATATTTATGAAAAGTGAGAGTGTCTCTCTATTAGTTGTACATTTATTATTGCATATTTCATTTTAATTTTAGTTGTTCTAATAAAGAACTTTGGATAAGAAAAATGTGTTATTTTTGAACGATCATTCTACATGAGCTTAGAAAGTCAAAAAGCTCTGGCCCATTACATCACAAGAGATATAGCTGCAGAGAATATTTTGATACGGTGATCAAAAACTAAAATGGCGATGTGGATCAAGTCAACCCATTTATTCCGGCGAATGTTGACCCAGTGGACCAGCAGTCCAAGAGTTTGTTTTCTACAATCATAAGCCTATAAAACTGAATAAAATTGCAAACTAGCACTATTGAAAGAACAATAAAGTTAAAGGAGAAGAAAATGGAGTTTCGAAACTGTATATAAAAAAACTTTTTTTTTTTTCTTGATGAACTTTACGCTACCCTGATCCTTTACTATCCTAACTTTACACTATCCTTTCCGAGCTTCTGATTTTTAAAAAAAATGTTAGTTGAACAGCTTAATAAAGGAATTTCCATGTAAAATTGTTAAAGTTTGAAGAGCTGAAGTAGATATAGAGATATAGCTGCAGAGAATATTTTGATATGATGATCACAAACTAAAATGGCAATGTGGATCAAGTCAGCTCATTTATTCCGGTGAATGTTGACCGGAATAAATTTACTACTATAAATTATTCTGTTTTTTTTAATTAAAATTATTACATTTAATTACTACATTTACTTAAATTATTACATTTAAAAATTTACTACTATAAATAATATAAATTTTACTATTTCTGACTTGAACTATGTCAAGAACAAAAAGAATTACTCTGCAACGCCATCGTCATAAAGAACTAAAATAAGCAGGCCAGGAACATGACATTCATTTCCAGTGATAATCATATTTTAATTATGGGAAATTATTTGTAAAATACAGGACTTGTTACCTTTATTAGGATTATTACCTTAATTAGTTACCTTAACTTGTTACCTTAAATTAGAACTTTCCTTTTTCTTCTCCTCTGCAGCTATATCTCTATATCTACTGCAGTTCTTCAAACTTTAACAATTTTACATGGAAATTCCTTTATTAAGCTGTTCAACTAACATTTTTTAAAAAATCAGAAGCTCTGAAAGGATTTAAATTCATCAAGAAAAAAAAATGTAATTCAGAAAGTTCATTTTTATGTAATTATAATTATATGTCATTTTCTTGGCATATGCATGCCAGGATAATGACAATTTCATTCTAAAACATTTTTTTTACATTCTTTTTTTTTTTTTTTTTTTTTTTTTTTTTTTTTCTTCTTCTTTAGATCTAACATTTGAATTTCGTTTAAAGGGACATGTTTCCTCTACAGTACCTCAAATTCAGTGTAATGTTCAGTTTTATTTGTAATTTATTGAAGTCAGGAAAACGACATAATAAAAGTCTACTCAATTTTTACAAAGCCTTTAAACAAATTATTTTCTAAGAAATATCTAAAAGATCTTGCTGGTTGGATTTTACTACTTCTGACTTGAACTATGTCAAGAACAAGAAGAATTACTCTGCAACGCCATCGTCATAAAGAACTAAAATAAGCAGGCCAGTAACATGAGATTCATTTTCAGTGACAATCGTATTTTAATTATGGGAAATTATTTGTAAAATACAGAACTTATTACCTTCCTCATATATGTGTTATATAAGGTATAAATAATAATTATAAATTAAAAAAACTCGAAAAAGATATTTGTACAGTATAGCAGAAAGCCTTTTACTTTGCACACATCACAGTGTGACATGCCAGGAAAATGACAATCTGAAATTTTAAAGTTTTTTAATTGCCTTATTTTTGTGTTATTATGAATATAATATCTCTTGAAAATACTTCTAAGAATATTTTTTATTAGAATGTAAAAAAATAAAATTGCATTATTTACCATTTAAAAAGAAATTTTATTGTGCGGACAGTAATTTTCGTAATTTTTGTGTATTGTCCCTTAAACTATTCTGTGAGTGCATTTACGTCTCTACAGTAACAGTTATGTCAAATTTCAAGTTTCTATCCCTGACAATTTCAGATAAATCACAGTTTAGAAAGTTTTTGGAGCCTTTCCTAAACTTTTCACCCTTAATTTCGAATTTATTTTAGAAACTGTTCTCAGGAGCATTTAAATCTTAAAAATAGCCACCTGCCAAATTTCAAGTTTCTAGTATCACAAAAACCGCAAGAGACGTTAGAATGTTTTTTGCCTTTGCAACGTTTTAAACTTCGAATTTTGTAAAATCTGTTCTGTACGAGAATTTACATATTAAAAATAACAGACCTGTCAAATTTTAGGTTTCTATCTCTAACAATTCTAAATAAACCGTAATTTAGAATGTTTTTCGCTCATTTCGCACCTTCCAGTTTCGAATTTCGCGCAGGGTAAATGACTCATTATTTATTGGATCCCTTGTGGATGACTTTTTGTTTTTCAAGATAGCAGATTGTTTCTATTATGTACCAAAAATATCACAATAGGGATTTTTAAAGTTACATAACTAGATAACGCTCCGTGATATAGCATTTTGGGATTACATTATCGGTTTTAGCATTAAAAATACATTATAAAACACTCATTGACTTATTAAAAAAAAAAGTGTATATCAGTGTTATTTTTAAAAGGCTACTCGAATCCCCATTTATTTAAAAACAGAACCAGTATACCGGGCCCTTTGTAGACCAATGATAACTTGTACCGTCTTGACTCATCAGTCCACGACCCTAATATTTATTGATTTATTGCAAGATCGACGACTGGAATTGAACATCACCAATACTTAACAAATTATATTTTCAAAGCATAAAAAAATTTTAAAAAAACTGCTCAAAAGTTAAACAAAACTTTGGCAAGAATGAATAAAATCGTATTTTGAAGCCCACTGCATAAGTAATATAAACTTTTGGGAATGTTGCAGAAATGCATCGCGGTGATACAGAGGGTTATTCCAAATTAAGATGGGCTAACTGAATTTCTTTTAAGGGGTCTCAGGACTCTTAAAATTGGAAGAAAAAAAAAGTAGCAATTTAACAAATTACAACGACCATTTGGAAAATGATTTTTTCGAAGACTAAAATTTAAGACATAAAAAATCGCACGGAGTGGATCATACATTACGTACGCCATGAATTAAACATTAACATTCTTGGACCCATCATGAACAAAATTTAAAAGAATTTTCAGTTTTACAATTTTCGGCACTGTAAATTTTTAAACTTCTACGGAGGTGGTCATATATTACGTACGCCATGGATTAAACATTAATATTCCTGGACCCATTTTAAATGAAATTTCATTCTTAAACTTCTAAACATCCCACAATATTTCTTTTTACACCGTCGTATAGAGAAAAAAATGTACTTTTAAATGCAATTTGTTTGAAAGCTGTATCTCAATTTGTTTCTGAGTTATTAATTTTTTTGTGTAGTTTTTATTACTTTTTTGTCATAGTGGCAACAGAAGTATCTATCTCTGTTAAAAGTAAAGGAAAATACAGGTTACTGTATAGACCAATCAGAAAACGAATAAAATGCGGATTAAACCAATAAAAAGTTTCAGATATGCTTTTGATTTCCCACCCTGGCGAGGACAATAACCATTTTTCCAAATGGTTAAAAAAATCATAAAATCCCACACGTATTTACACGATAATAAAAGTCGATTCGAAAACAAATATTCATGAAAAAAATCTGACATTATTCCAAAGTACAAATCATTTCTATGACAGCTTATTCAATATGAATTTCCAATACCATTTATTTAAGTGGCGTGTATTTCACAAGTGCGTGATATCTTCCACCAGGGAGAATTTTTCAATCGAATCGAAGGTGATATTTACGTGATCCGTCTCCGGAAATCATCAGCCGTGATTCAATTTTGGAGAAAGGGAGGTGTGACCGAGATTAGTAGGCGTGATTCGATCCACCCTCGCATCGAGTTACTCCATTTCACCTCTTCCCGAGAGAATCTGGAGAACCAAGAGGATATTCGTGCTACTAATTTGTTGACGGATAAAACAGTTGACGTGAATGGTTTTAGGGATTTCAATTATTTCGATTTGTGCCGTAGCAATTAAAAAATTATGGGAGAACTTATGGGAGAATCATTTTTAAGGAAGTTCAGCAATTAGGATTTTATCAATAATTCTTGCGAGAATAATTAAGCGTTATACGTAATTATGAATGCATTTAAAGCCAAAGCAATGTTTTAATCATTTTAGACACAAAATTATTGAATTCCAGAGAATTACGAATATGAAATTAAGAAGACAGCGGAAATGGAGGGGAGTTCGGGGGAGCCCCCCCCGTTTTTTGAAACAATAAATATTTGATATAATAAAACGAACAGAATAAAAAAAGTATCAGTGCATATAATCGCATTTTCCGTTACTATTCATGGGAGTTCAATCCCATGAATCTTTTTAAACACTTCTTTATTATTAATTAGGAAAGTAATGATTGAACGTTAATACAGTGGAATATTATTTACATAAGGAATATTAAATAAAGAGATTAAAAATAAAAATCCATCTTGCATAGCTGACGTTGAGGCCCCTGAATTGAAGATTTATTAATTAAAAATATAATAAATATTTATTGTGCTTCTTTTTTTTATACGGATTCCTGTTTCAGATATGAATTACAATCAAACATTGAAAAGTAAGATAGTTGTGTGTGTTTTTTTTAAATTTTAAATAAGGTTTGGGATGATTTATAAACTGTCTTAATAGTAATTTTAATAGTGGGGCTTCAGCCACATAATCCCCATTCATTCCTACATTTTGGACTTTGTGGTTTTAAAAATTGTGTAAATCTTTCGCCTTTAGATATTCAGGTAATTTCCAGAGGGATTGCTATATACAAGTACTGAAGGCATTCTAAAAATTTTTGAGGCGGTGGTGGTGGTGATGTGTGTGTGTGTGTGTGTGTGTGTGGGGGGGGGTGTTGACAGCTATTTTGAATCATAATCTCCAAACAAGGACATTAAAATAATCAAACTAAGTAAATTGTTTTCCATGTGTCAAATGTGATTTATAAAAGCAATTATGAAAAGTGATTATGATTATGATCTGAAGGAAGGAAGTGAAAAGTGATTGCACAATCGTAAACAAACATTCTGTTATAAACATTTCATGATACGCAAGAACTAAAGACAGTAAAAACATTAGTAAACTTTTTTTTTAAATTACTTTAAGTATAAATATTGATACAAATAATTTAATATTAAGATTTATGTCACTATTTTCCTGTCTTTTAACGCCAATAACGTATGGTATATGTTTTCATACTCTCACTTGTAAACTAAACTCTCCAAAGGAGAGATGTATTTTCTCAATGCAGAATTAAATGTTTTTTCTTTTATTTAAAAGTTCCGGACATATTTAAATTTTACAAGTCACAAAAACATGTGTGTTTTAAATAACACGGAACACCACACGATCATCACATGTGGATAAAAACCGATATACAATGAGAAGATGCAGATGAACTACCCTTCCGGATGTCGGATGCCAGATAGTATATGGATATACATAAATACAAGGTAAGTCTAATTTATCTTACCTATGTTTTGTTTTTATATTGAGAAAATAAATAATTACCACTTGAGGAAAATGAACTTCACGCATGTACTGTTAGCAAAGTTAAAATATTGTTAACAAATTGATTATGAGAGTGAAAAAAAATTCTCAATAAAAACATCGTCACTAAATGATAAAAATAAAAATCTGGTAATCCGAATAGGGTAATTTATTAGAAAAAATAAAACGAATCTTAGCAACATTATGGCTTCTACAAAAGATAGCACGACCATTGAAAAGTTGAACGCCACAATTATACAAATTGGCGGTTCAAGGTCGAAATGTTATTGATTCGAGATGAACTTATTGAAGTTATTACGGAAGAGGCCCCCACTCCATTGACCGATGCTTAGACCAATAAAGACAGAAAAGCAAGAGCTTTAATAAATTTATCCATTGACTACAGTCAAATAGTGCATGTCAAAAATTTAAATTCAGCTAGGCAAACATGGGACGCCCTCAAATAAATTCATGAGAGATCTAATCTCTCTAGTAAGCTATATTTGCTGCGAAAATTGTACAGTACAAAGTTAATTGAAGGTGGCAACATGACAGCCCACATAACAAAAATTTTAGAGATAGTGGACAAACTGTCAGCCATTGGCGAAAACATAACTGACTCGCACATTTCAGCACTGCTGCTGTGCTCGTTGCCACCGTCCTACGATACTCTAATTACTGCCCTGGAGGACAGAGATGAAGCAGAGTTAACCGTACAATTTATAAAAAGCAAGCTCACAGACGAATATACTCGCAGAATAAATAATTCTGAAAATTACGAAAACAGCAATAAAGCTTATAAAACACAAGGTAAATAAATTTAATAATTCAGAACAGAAAAGAGGCAACAATAAGTACTACCCACACTGTAAAATGAAAAATCACTCGAACAAAGACTGCTGGTTTCTAAAAACAAAAACCAACAACAGTCACACTAATAACAGACACTATGAAAACAAAAACAATTCAACATCACTAGTTTATGAAGAAAATAATTTACATAAAAACGCGGAACCTAAAGAAGGAAAACACACAGTAAATGAAAACAACATTGTTGCTTTACTAACCGAAGAGTCCGAAAATAAAGGCACTTTTATAGTGGACAGTGGCAGTTCCAGCCACATAGTAAATTCAAAAGAATTCTTTACTAAAATTACAAATAATACTGAAACAAATGTCACAGTTGCTAATGGTAATAAACTAATTTCATATGGATCTGGGGAAGTAATAATTCATACCGAAAATAAAAACAAACAGGTTATATTGCGTGACGTACTATACATTTCTGACATAGAAACTAACCTGCTGTCATTGAATAGGGCAACTAAAAACGGTTGCAAAGTTATATTTGAAAAAGATAAATGTGACATAATTCACGAAGGCGACGTTATACTTCAAGGTAAACTTAAAAACAATCTGTACGAAATACATGTTAGTAAAGATGAAAATCACAAGCACTAAGCAAATGCCACCTACAACTGCTCAAATGCAAATTGCATAGATTTGTGGCATAGGTGGAGGGGGCATAGGAGTTACGACACAATAAAGTCCATGATATCAAAGGACTTTAGTTGAGGGAATTAAAATCAACAACTGCAAACATAACGCGAAATGTGAGGTATGCATCAAGTCAAAAATCAGCGAGACCACATTTCCTGAATCAGGTGCACATAGAGCTACAAAAAGGCTCGAGTTAGTTCATTCTGACGTATGTGGCCCTATAAATACACCCACAATTGGGGGGGGGGAAAGATACGTTGCCACTTTTATCGATGATTATACGCGATTTTGTGTCATTTATTTAATGGCGAATAAAAGTGTGGCTTCAGAGGAATTGAAAGAATACATCTCAATGGTGAAAAACAAATTTGGAAAAATGCCTACTGCGATAAGATCGGACAACGGTGGGGAATATACGGGTAACGAAATCGAAAAATACCTAAAAGAAAATGGGATTCATCATCAGCTCACCTTACCATTTAACCCAAGCCAAAACGGTGTCGCAGAGCATAAGAATAGGTCGCTACTAGATATGGTTAGAAGTATGCTAAATGAAGCAAATCTCCCACACAAATTATGGGAGGAAGCCATATGTACCGCGAACCACTTAAAGAACTGGCTACCTTCAAAATCGGTAAGCACCACACCCTATGAATTATGGATGAATAGAAAACCAAATTTGAAATATCTCAAAGTTTTTGGCTGTACTGCATACGCCTACATACACAGATCAAAGACAGGAAAATTAGACAAATAGAGCGGAAAAAGGTACTTTTGTCGGATACGACAGTCGCTCTAAGGCGTACAGAATCTATACAAGTGACGGAAGAGTAATATTGGCCAGAAGCGTAAAATTTATAGAAAATAAAAATAATCCAGATACTAACGAAAATCTAGATAGAAGAGAATTAATCGCGGAAACAAACAAACAAACACAACAGAAAGACACGAATGAAATGGAAACAGATTTGACACCAACACAAAATGAACTAAGTCCACCACCCGTGTCACAACAACAAACCCCACAAGTGAGAGGATAAGAAAGAACCAATAGAGGTGTGCGGCCGGACAGGTTTGCCTATGCAGTCCGGCACGATCCAGTATATGTACCTAACAGTTGGGAAGACATGATGAGTATAGAAAATCCGATAGAAAAACAGAACTGGATAAAAGCGACAGAAGAGGAAATGAATTCCCTTAATGAAAATGAAACCTGGTCTTTAGTTGATCCCCCCACAAGGAGAAAGAGTAATTGGGTCGAAATGGACTTTTATAGCGAAATATGACGAATTCGGTAAAATCAAGCGTTACAAAGCGAGATTGGTCGCACAAGGATTTAGACAAAAATATGGAGTAGATTTCGATGAAACTTACGCTCCAGTAGTTTCCCATACAAATCTAAGATGCTTTATAACTGCCGCAGCATAACACAATCTCAATATTCGGCAAATCGACATAAAAACGGCCTTTTTACATGGTGAACTGGAAGAAAATGTTTATGTATCACAATCTAAGGGGTATATAAACACTAGAGATACCAATAAGGTTTGTAAGTTAAAAAAAAAAAAGCCCTATATGGAATAAAACAAGCTGCAAGAGCATGGTACTCAAACATTAGTGAAACACTAAAAGAATTAAAATTTAAACAGAGCAATGCTGATAACTGCTTATTTATAAGAAAAGAAGGGGGAAACACGGTTTATATAGCAGTATATGTCGACGACATTCTCATCGCAGGAAAAGATGAAGATATAAATGATATGATAAACTAAAATCTAAATATGCACTTGAAGATTTAGGTCAAATTTCCAATGACCTTGGGATAAAAATACAAAAAACTCACAACGGCTTTAAACTAAATCAAACAGAAAATGTAATAGAAATTGCAAAAAAAAATTAATTTAGAAGATTCTAAGCCATATGGCACTCCAATGGAAACAGGCTTTCAACGATTAGACAATGAGGAAACACAAATGCCAAACAACACTAAGTACCGACAAGGAATAGGTGCGCTGTTATACGTTGCTACAATAAGTAGGCCCGATATTTTAGTAGGGGTAAACATTCTCATAGAGGTCTGCACGGGCCCGGGCTTGGCCCGAGGCCCGTACCCGGCCCGGCCCGCGGGCCGGGCCGGCGGAATGGAGGAGAATTTTCAAACGGGCCGGGCCGGGCCGGCAGAATTAGGATAATTTTTTCAACGGGCCGGGCCGGGCCGGTAAAAAAATTGAACGGGCCTGCAGGGCCGGGCCGATAAAAAAAATTAATCCGGCCTACCGGCCCGATATAAGAATTTGAGAGGAGCAGATAAAATACGATGTCATTTCCAATGAATATGACTTTTTCGAGAAGTATAAATGTGCGTTACGAGCCGGTGCGAGTTTAACAACATCAATACAGAAATGTAACATGTCCATCGTAGAGATCGGCATCGTACAGTTACATGATGCCTGATCCCGGGTTTAATTTTTTCGGCAGACTTGTGCCGGGACGGAACTGGTCTTAATCGTTCTCAGGATGTGTAGGACAGGCATTATGTTTTGTAAAAGTATTAATAGCGATAATGAACTTCTGTTAACAGTATCTTTGGAAATGTACCTTAAGGTGGTTCTCATATTTACTGCTCAACAATGCGAAACTCTCATACACATTTTCTGACTCATTTTTAACTATAAAGGCATAAAATTGACAGGCCTGAGTATTGAAGGCATTTGGGATCGAATAGCGTTTCCATTTTTCATAAATTACGTACAGAGATAACAGAGACTCTTGTCACGTGACTGTACGTTTTCTTCTTTCCTGTGGTATCGCTTCCGGAAATTCGATTCAAAACGCAAACTTTGGCAGTATTTTCTGAAAAATATATTACTTTTATCTAAGAAAAAACGACATTTACATGGATTCTGAATAAGAATACCTGCCAATCTCATGCGTTTCCGAAAAGAAATGAATTCATAAATGTATCAAAATGTAGCTCCTTTGGATTTGAGAAAAGCCTTAAAAATGACAGAAATATTTTCACAAATCTACCTTTTATTATAATCTTCAAAAATTATCATGTTTTTTAACCCTTTATTCTAAACTACAATAATCTTTTAATGAACCCTTATTTAAATTTTGAAACGTCTGTAGAGACGTTGACTAAAACACTGTAAGTAATCGTTAACGTTTACTATTGCGTGTTTTCTATTTTGCGAACACATAGCAATTTAAAATATACTATAAAATGTTCCCATAAATATGCATGTAGTATTTATTCATTAAAAGAATCTTAATTGTATGTCGAGAAAAAACGGAATTTTTTGTAGAAATTTAGTCGGGCCGGGCCTGTTTTCACTGATTTTTGTACGGGCCGGGCCGGGCCGAGAACGGTAAAAATGTAAACGGGCCGGGCCGGGCTCGGGCCGAACTTTCAATTTTTACACCGGGCCGGGCCGGGCCAAAATAGCTTTCCTTCGGGCCGGGCCGGGCCCGGGCCTGGAAATTCCGGCCCGTGCAGACCTCTACATTCTCAGTAGAAAAAGCGAAACGCCGTCTGAATGAGATTGGAAAGGTGTTAAAATATTAATAAGATTCAACAAAAGACTTAAATTTAGTAATCAGCACAGAAGAACCACCCATTCTGGAAGTATATAGTGATGCACATTGGGGCGGAGATCTAAAAACAAGAATATCGACAACAGGCAATTTATTCCTTTTAGGAAAGAATCCAATACAGTGGATAACGAAACAAAAAACATATGTTGCACAATTATCTGCAGAGGCAGAGTTCGTAGCAGCGGCGAGCGCTACACAAGAATTAATATTTCTATTAAAATTATTAGAAGATCATGATATACCGCAAAAATTGCCTGTAGTAATTTATGAAGATAATAAATCTTGTATAAAAATGATAGAATCCGAAAAGTTCTCTAATAAAACAAAACACATAGATATCAAATATAATGTGATTAAACAGCTGAAAGAAGATAAAATTATTGAATTGCGTTATTGCCCAAGCAAGTCAATGACAGCGGACATACTCACAAAACCAGAGCCCAATGCTGAATTTCTAAATAATAGAAACAAACTAAAATTACAGAACAATCCCTGTTAGGGGATTAAGGGGGGAATTGTTGACAGCTATAGTGAATCATAATTTCCAAACAAGGGCATTAAAATAATCAAGCTAAGTAAATTGTTTTCCATGTGTCAAATGTGATTTATAAAAACAATTATGAAAAGTGATTATGATCTGAAGGAAGGAAGTGAAAAGTGATTGCACAATCGTAAACAAACATTCTATTATAATCATTTCATGATACTCAAGAACTAAAGACATTAAAAACATTAATAAACATTTTTTTAAAAATTACTATAAGTATAAATATTGATAGAAATAATTTAATATTAAGATTTATGTCACTAATTTCCTGTTTTTTATTGCCAGTGACGTATTGTATATGTTTTCATACTCTCACTTGTAAATTAAACTCTCCAAAGGAGAGATGTATTTTCTCAATGCAGAATTAAATTTTTCTTTTATTTAAAAGTTCCGGACATATTTAAATTTTACAAGTCACAAAAAACATGTGTGTTTTAAATAACACGGAACACGACACGATCATCACATGTGGATAAAAACAGATATACAATGAGAAGATGTAGATGAACTACCCTTGCGGATGTCGGATGCCAGATAGTACCGTATTTTATGGAAGGAACGCCGCGGCGTTTACGTGTTTAAAAGTTAATTTTTGTCCAAGTGCGGTGTTTACGCCATGTGCGGCGTTTACGATTTTTTTAAATACCAACTGAGTTTCTTTAATTTAAAAATTCATAAAAATATTTAAAATCGGATTTAAATATTTTAAATAAAACTTCAGACATCTTAAGATATTAAAAACGACGCATCCTACACTGCTCAGAAAACTTTGATTAAAGTTTGGTCAATGTGAAGCTGTCGACAACAGTAGCGTTCCAATGGATGCGGCGTTTACAACGGGTGCGGCGACTACGATATTTTTAAGCTTATTCAGGCCAATTTGAGGAGTGCGGCGTTTACGACGGGTGCGCCGTTTCTTCCATAAAATACGGTATATGCATATACATAAATACAAGGTAAGCCCAATTTATCTTACCTATGTTTTTGTTTTTATATTGAGAAAATAAATAATTACCACTTGGGGAAAATGAACTTCACGCATGTACTGTTAGCAAAGTTAAAATATTGTTAACAGGGGGGGGGGGGGGGGCGTTGCTTCCGGTTACTGTCACAGCAGAAAAATTCATAATCCTTCCCTACTCATCTTTGATTCAAATTTATTCGGTATCGTTGGTGGTGGTGATGGCACATCTTCAGAAATGAAGAACATAGAATACAGATTCACAAAGATACATTGACCAGTCTTGTACACAAGACTGGTCATATTCATATTTAATTTTACTCAACACTAGATCGATATAATTCGGAATATGGATTACATTATAATTGTGCTAAGAAAATCTAAGAGATCAGTTTTCTTTGGATTTTCTCATTTTCGAATTCGTTACTTTTAAATACTTTCGCGGAATGAGTTTTAAAAACGTAAAATTTTTAGATACATTTATTTAGAGTCTAAAGAATCCTACAGCATTTTTTATTTTTCTTATGAAAATAACTAATCTTTCGGAAATCGCTATGAAAGTTGATGTTTTGTACCAATTTTCCGGATATGACAATGGCGGGATGATGATCAACGGCTGTGAGATATAGAATTTAATAGGAAGGAAAACGCTGTTCTATCTTTAGGCACTTGCATGTTAATATCTAAAACATTTAGACAATTAGGACAGGACTATACATAAGCTTGTGAAAGCGTCACAAAGATTTATGTTGTTGAATGGGGGAAAATATAAAAAACCGAGAACACCCGTAAAATAGAGGCGGTGACATGAAGTCATTATTTGAATATTGAACATTCGATCATTATTTCTCCCCTCATTAAAATCGAAAATCGTAGTTCAGCCACCGTTTTTCGCAACAAAAAATAATTAATGATGAGGCTAATGATGCCCCCCCCCCTTCTTGTTTCATAGAAGACTGGGAAAATAACAGATTCCTATTGGTTATATTCACTTTCTCATTAATGCCTTAATTCCCCTACTTGTGAGAAGGTCACTCTTGTGTCACAAGTCGGTGTCGAAAAGAAGAGACCTCATTAGTAAAGTGTCAAATAGGCTCTAGGCATAAATCATCACATTCTAGATTCGGCGGTTTTAGGAACAGCAAACATATGATGCTAATTTGTAATACATCATAGGTCAGTGGTGTAGTGCAGAAATCGTTAAGAGGTTACTTCAATCAGGCGAAAACACCCATTCGCTAATGTAAATCCAGAGGGAGAAAATTTTTTAAGATATCTCGTTTGCATTTAAATATTTTAAAATGATTTCTTTTTTTTTTTTTTTTTTTTTTTTTTTTTTTTTTTTTGCATTGGATAGCTGAGGTAGATATAACCAAAAGACCGTTTTGCACTTTTTAGATTTTGTTTACAGGTATTTTTAATGAGGACATTATCACTTTCGGAACCGGTTTCGAAAGTGAAGGCATCCTCATAAAAAAACCCCTACAAACAAAATCAAAAAAGTAAAAAACGGCCTGCATACAAATCTACTTCAGCTATCCAATGCAAAAAAAAAAAAAAAATTCAAATACGAGTTATCTTAAAAAAATTCTTCCATTGGATTAACATTAGCAAACGTTTGTTTTCACCTAACTGAAGTAGCCTCTTAAGATTGTTCTCAAATCCAAAGAGGCTATTTTCTCATTTAACTCTTTTTTTTTTTTTTTTTTTTTTTTTGAAACGCACGAAATTGACAGGTGTTGTCCCCAGAAACTATGTCATTGAAAGATGTTTTCCATTTATTGGTAAACGCAAAAGATCTTTCAGAAAATACTGTCAAAGTGAGCGTTTCTAACAGAATTTCCGAACGTGACAGCAACAGAAAGGAGAAAAAATTGCCGTCAAGTGACAAAAATTGTTTATAACTCGATAAGTAATCTATATATCCAAGAAGTGGGTAAGTGTGATCACAGATCGCACAGAGGGTTTCGTTTAATATTCCTTTCAAAACACTTTATTATTTTCCAAAATCTGTTAGTTCCGCATTTCACAACCAGAGGGCGCACTCTATTTTAAACAAACCTCTATCCGAACGAAACTCCGTTTTACAACCTATCCGTAGATATATTAGTCGAGGGAGTCGGACCCATAGCACCCGAGATAATTAGGCGCCCCCTGGTGGTAAAAAGTGGAACTAAAATATGTAAGTCTATGGTGCATAATATGAAAAAGCGGTCAAAAAGGTGTCGGCAAAAGTTAGAAAAGTTCTCCCCGGGTGAAAAGGGGGAGGATAAAAAATTGCTTTAAATACACAAGTTAGAGCCCGGAGGATAATTAATATAAGACTTTTTGAAAATTTTATGATTTTTCGTGTGATCGCAAGTGTTCTGCTATAGGTATGCAAAATTTCATATCTCCAACTGAATTAGAGCGTGAGTTATAAAAATTGCTTAAAATACAAAAGTTAAAGACCGGAGGGGTAACTATAAGATTTTTTGAAATTTTTTATGATTTGTCATGTGATCGCAAGTGTTCAGCTATAAGTATGCAAAATTTCAAACTTCTAACTTAATTAGGGGGCTAAGTTAGAAAAATTGCTTAAAATACACAAGTTAGAGACCGGAGGGGTAAATATAAGACTTTTTGAAATTTTTACGATTTGTCGTGTGATCGCTAGCTATATTTATGCAAAATTTCAAGTGTTCGACTTAATTAGGGCTGATAGAAAAAAAAAAAAAAAAAAAAGCTTAAAATACACAAGTTAGAGCTCGAGGATTAAATGTAAGACTTTGTCGAAATTTTATGATTTATCGTTTGATCACAAGTGTTTAGCTATAATTTTGCAAAATTTCAAGTCTTCAACTTAATTAGGGGCTCAGTCAGAAAAAAAAGCTTAAAATACACATGTTAGAGCCCAGAGGGTTAAATATAAGAGTTTTTCAAAATTTTATGATTTGTCGTTTGATGAGGTGTTCAGCTATAAGTATGCAAAAGTTCAAGTCTCCAACATATTAGGTTGAGCAAAAAGTTCTGGGAAATTTGTGAAAGTTGCGTTATTATGCGCAAATTAACAACAAAAGCAACAAGGACTATTCTTCAAAGTAGAGACCATCATAGTCCACGACTTTCTATGCCATAGTTCTGCCAGATTCCGGATTTGCTGTAAATACGAAGTTGTCGCCGTACCAGCATCTTCACCCTCATTAATCTCATCCACGGCTTTCAGAATCGTTAGACCTTTTCTTCAATAATACCGAATCACACACAAAAATTATACTGTTCAATAAGCATTTTGGAGCCGAAATTCTTGACCTCCTATAAATATACCAGTACTGCTCCTATATACGATACAAATTCTGGTAACTATTAGATTAAAAATTTCCCAGAACTTTTTGCTCAACCTAATGTATAGTTTTTGAGAACGGGCACTGTGATGGACAGACAGGCAGACAGACAGACATAGGAGCGAGACGAATAGGATTTCGTCAGATGAACGAAACCCTAAAAATAAAAAACGCAATTCGATTCCAAATTGTTCCAGTGGATTTTATCCATGTCCACGTCAGCTGCGGGTATTTTGAAATGAACACCAATAGGTGTGAAGATATTTCCATTCTGCTTCCTCGATGTGTAATAAGTAGTCTATTTCTGCAGGTACCACAGCGGCCTGGCTGTTGCCGTTCTTGGGTAGGTGTATATAGTCAGACCTACCAATTAAAGAGCTGAGTGGATGAACATGTTATGCTACATTTTCTAAAAATTTTTCTTATCTTTCGGATGAAAGCGTTATGGGGTATCCTATCACACGGTGAAGCTAAAATACTAAGATTCTATTTAGTCTTGAAGATTTAAGAGATCATTCATCATTCATCAATATTTAATATTTCAATATTTAATAACGCCAATAATATTAATAATTTTTAATATTTGAAAATTAAATATGAATAAGTTTTTCTGAGAGTGTTTTGCACCATACCTGTTAATATTTTAAACACATGGTATCAAACAGAAAATAAATCATTAAAATTGACAGCAAAAACTTTCACTTCAAATTTCTTCAAATGTAATTTTTGTTACTTAACATGTTCTTCCACTTAGCTCTTCAATTGTGTGCTTTTATGTTTAAAAATGAGACAGAAAATGTGCCAGGAAGTTTCGCATTTGTTGAGCAGGGAATTTAAGAGCTGCCTTAAGCGATACATCGCGACACACACGTGTACCATATTGTTACGATTCTTATAATTTAATCGGAGATAGAACTCCTGGAAGGTATTTTTTTCCCCGCGAATTTTGAATACCAGGTGAGGCGACATTCAATCTTGGGGTCACAAAAGGGCAAGATATTTGTTAATGTTGGAAAATAGTTATTGAAATGTTTTGTCGAAAAATGTTTAATGAGATCTTTAGCTTAATTATTACAATTATTATAACGATATATTAATTCATAAAAATGAAATATTTAGGTATATATTGGTAAAGTACCGGGTGTCCCAAAAAGGACTGACTGATTTTAAAATTCAATAACTTGTAAACGGTGACAAATATTTAAAAAATTCTTGCAGGAGGGTTATGCATAAGGTCAAAAGTGTTTTTACAGTGATTTTCAATTTTAGTTCGAATTACAAACAATAGATGGCGCTGTAAGCATTAGTCGCTAAATACAGGCTCGATTTTTGGTCCTTTATCTTGTTCTATGCGGAAAAAGGAGATGGAAATGTATTATCCGGGCCACGAAGTACCAAAAATCGAGCCTGAATTTAGCGTCTATCGATCGCAGCGCCATCTATTGTTTGTAATTCGAACTAAAATTGAAAATCACTGTAAAAAAACTTTTGACCTTATGCATAACCCTCCTGCAAGAATTTTTTAAATATCTGTCACCGTTTACAAGTTATTGAATTTTAAAATCAGTCAGTCCTTTTTGGGACACCCGGTAAGTGGTTTATTCTCCACTAATATGAAAATTTAGATCCCAAAACAATTCCGATTACGACACAGAATCGTTATATTAAATACAAAATCGTTACATTATATTAAAACATCGCGTTATATTAAATGATTCTTTTTCTTTGTAAAATGGAAGGCCATTTTAGGCTTCATTATTTCCCAAGTTAAACGATAAAATCAACTAAATTTTTAGGCGGCAAATACACTCGAAGAACATACATCTTACTGTCGTGACTATACCAATCACAAAGCTTATAAAAATTACTTTGGCATATTATTCTATCTTAATCGCTATTTTTGTCCTTCAAATTCGACGCCATCTGTTTCACATCTAGTCTGAGATATCGTAATATAATTTTAGAAAGCTCAGCTGGTCAACACGATAAATCTCATAACATGCATGTCCTACACTTTTGTACTCAATCTCCTTCTGAAACTTAAACTTCCCGCCAAGTGGGGAGAGTGAATTTTTCGGCAAACCTTTTTTACTGTTTTTTTTCCACCAAGATATCCCATGCATGCCAATAGGATGGAATGTATCCATAACTCAAGTACGTAGATAATAGTACACAGATAAATATAATAAAGAAAGAAAATAAAATCAATTAAAGAGTAATTTACGTTGAGCATACGTCTCATTAATGTCAGAAACCTGACAGATATCTCAATTTCGCTAAGAATGTTTTTTCGTGTAATATGGGGACAGGATCATTCATTTTCTCACTCTCGGGGGTAATACCTCACGACCTCTGAATTTACAACCTGGTCGCGTGACCTTTGTACTTGAGTGCTTGCTAAGACACACAGAATAGTCTAAAAAAATGAAATCGTCAAATTTTCGTGAAAGAAAAAGAAAAGTTTTGACTCGAAATTTGCACGTTAGTGAAAACTAATCAAAGTAAATTGTACAAATTAAGGGGAAGTGACAAAATTTAGTCAATTTTTCTAATAAATGTAATGCCTTTTCTAAAATATTTTGAACGGTTCTTATAAAATGCTGCATTTACTAAAAAATCACGGTAAACCTTTTCTTAAATATTAGATTTATATGGCATAAACTCTTCTGCAACATAAAACATTCTTACCATTAGAATAATGTTCAACCGAACATGTAAAAATTACTTCATGAATTTACTAGGAATGTTCACATTGCTGATCAGGTAAAATACATAATCAAATTTATCATTGAAATAATGAGCCGATTCGAACAGGATTTAGATTAAAAAAAAACAACAACAATCTAACCACAAAAATATGTATAAAAATACGAAACATTTTAAATAGTAATAGATTGAAAGTTTTCGATGCGAAATAATATTGCATAGATCTCTAAATGAACTAATGCATTTGTATGTAAGATAAAGAATATTTATTTTATTGTTCCTTCATTTTATCCTTAGTATATTATTTAGAATAGGATGTTTAGTGTATTATTGTATTAGAATAAAAATACGAAACTTTTTAAATAGTAATAGATTGAAAGTTTTCGATGCGAAATAATATTGCACAGATCTCTAAATGAACTAACGCTTTTGGATGTAAAATAAAGAATATTTATTTTCGATATTTCGATATTTATTTCGAAAGTTTTCGATGCGAATTAATATTGCATAGATCTCTAAATGAACTAACGCATTTGTATGTAAGATAAAGAATATTTATTTTATAGTTCCTTCATTTTATCCTTAGTATATTATTTAGAATAGGATGTTTATTGTATTATTGTATTCTAATAAAAATACGAAACATTTTAAATAGTAATAGATTGAAAGTTTTCGATGCGAAGTAATATTGCATAGATCTCTAAATGAACTAACACGTTTGTATGCTCAGTATATTATTTAGAATAGGATGTGTATTGGATATAATTATTGACAAGGGAACAAACAATTTTTTTTCTTATCATAGATTGAAATTGCGATGTTATTGAAAAAATGTATCAAGGAGTACTTGGGGTAAAGGTTTTACGACTTTTCTTCTGTCTGCAAGTTAATACAATTTTCCTGATGTCTTATTATTCTCAATAATGTATAAAAGTGACTGCGAACAATGCGTGCGAATCAACATTGTGACAATAAACCATCTAAAATTCCAGCTATTTCAGGCTGATATCATCTTTCGTGAACTTAAAATCTGCGTAAATTGCTTTGCGATCTATTCCCTTTAAACTCTTGTGTATATATGTATGTACACTGTCCTCCGTGATTACAGGTACCGGAATAGATAGATATGTTGCCACATTACGAGTTCGCATCGTGACCATTAGCTTCTCTTTCTGGCTTATAGAACGAATTCAATTCCGCGTTCGAAAGCGGATTATGCCGTGCCATCATGACTCAACCAAACCGTTTTATGGACCGAAGTCCACTGTAATTCCGACTGCTGTTGTGATAATAAGCCGTCCCTGTTATCAAAAACAGTGCAAAAAAAATAAAAATGGAAATAAAGCAAGAAAGTGAGAGAGAAAAAAAATCTCACCATTAACATTCCCCCTCCATTAGCGATAGAACGATCTCACCACGCGATGCAGCTCTAGGATTCCTCGTTTTGTGGCATTCTTTTTCTAGTATGTTAAAGGGGAGGGGGAGGGGGGGGCTACCCTCCATGGACATGGTCAATAATAGAAGTTTATGACTTTTGAAAGCAGAGGGTGCAGCTAAGATGTTCCATTTTCTCGCTTCGATAATTGGTAGTTTGATGTTGAGCTAGTTTGCGAGAGTGCCCGTCCCTGTTTGTTTTCGCCGCTTATAGGTGTTTGGTTTGACGCCTGACGCTTTGGATCATGATCTGAAGTGTTGTTTTTCTTTTATTGTGTTGTTCAGGATTGTTTGTTCAGATAATCTTCTGTCAATTGCCTTAAGCAGGGCAAAAAGGTGAGAAAGAACTTAACTAAGTTGCACTGTCTTGTTTGCTTGCTTTCAGATGTAAATTTAGTGGTCGTAAGGTAAATGATGTATACATTTCTGTGTAGCTGATTAACAATGTGTAAAATAACGTCTAAAACAAAACTTTAGATGTCACAAACTCTAGAAATTTATTTCCACTTAGTTTTTGCACCAGAATGCGATCCCTGCAACCTGCAATATGTATCAATGCCTATTTGGCAGTATCAATAAGTAGGAGTTGTATATATCCTGCAGTCCTGTCACAGTTTTATTTGCTATAAGAAAAATGTATGTTTGCAAACAAATACTGCCGTCAACTAATCTGCCAATCTTTATAGTCCTTTTTAGAAAAACGACAATGTGACGTTGACGAACTCGTCTTTAAATCGCACACCAAACATATCGATCAAATTCTTCTCAACAATAGGGGATATTTACAAACTGAACTGGCCATAGATTAGTCATCTTTTCTAATCGTCGTCAGTTGCCCTTTATGTTCTGTATTTTATTGACACTTGAAACTTTGGCTGAAGAGCTTCTATCTGGTTTGCCGGCTCCTTGGTTCTTCCAAGGACTGCTCGCAGAAGTAAACTTGGCGATCGTTGTTCAAAAGGTAGGTAAAGAATGCACATTGCTATGCAGCTGATTAAGAAATGTGTAAAGGAATCTCTCTATTCTACAAAAAGTAACTAACACTGCCGCCGTAAATGGATTTTTCGTGACCGGAGGTCGTTTTCGGCTAATACTAAGAAAACTATTGCACATAAAAATATAAAAATTACTAATTTTATAGAGAAATGTTCGATAAGTATGCTGAAACAGGCAGCTTTTAAATCAAAGAATTTTTTAAAGATCTATTTAATGTTGAAGTCAGTCGAAATAGTTCTGTTAAAAAAATTTATATTGGAACAAAAACTATGCATAGCAATATAATCATCTTTTGTGGGGACATGATTCACAAGCTTGCGGTGTGCGGTGTGCAGTCTGCAATTTTTTTTTAATTTGACTAATTTTTCGAGGTTTCTTTTTCTTCAATTTTTTCTGCAAAATTTCATTATTTGAATGGAGATTTATTTCATATATAGGAAAGGTCATTTTTCATTTGATGCCAAATTGTAAAATAGCGCAAATAATAGTATTTCCTTTCAATTAAAAATGTATTTACACGTGACTATTGGAAAGAGAAATAAAACTTTAAAATAACAATTAAATTATTACGCGTTAAAAGCAGTAATCGGGTTCACCCCAGCGTAACTCGCTGGGGGCAGAGTCTACTGTTAAAAAAGAATTACAAGTTAATACTAGAAATTCATCTGCATTCATCTGTGACGAAACTAAACTAAATTTCATACGGAGTAAGGGCGAACACTGGGTCCCCCCCCCCCTACATTTTCTGCGTAATGAAAAAATTTACAAAACTTAATGGTTATGTCAAATTTCCATGTTCACTCATTTTTGCATATCTAATCATTTGTCACATTTGATTTAAATTGCTTACATCAAGAATTGAATACAACATCCTGGAGAAATATGTTTCTTTTTTTTTTAAATATCATTAAAAATGTGTTCTTATGCTTTCTCATCAATAACCTCTAGTACGAAAGAAGCCCAAAAATCGCAATGTGTATATTTAATTACCCATACTAATTGCAGTTCCCAACTACAAAATTTTACTCTCAAACGTAAACGAAGTGCTAGAATTACTTAATCTGGCCAACCTGACATATGGACATGCAACTTTTGTCTAAATGGATTGCACTTCCAGTTGCAGGTTCCTTCACAAGCAGATTTCCTCCTTTTATTTCCGATTTTATCTTGATCAAAGTTAATTTCCCCAGCTATACAAAGTAAAATTATGTTAATATCTTCACCGGCGCAATTTCATTATTTATTTATTTTTAATCTTTATATAATTCCTCATTTTTGTTTCCTCTCCAAATTTAGCGCTCGTGCTTCTCCCTAATTTCGTCATTAATACTCAGATTTCACAACAGAGCACCATCCCATCAATATAATGAAATTACATATATATTTGTTTTCACTGCTTTAAGATAATTGATGCCTGAGGTTTTCGACCGTGATCACAGCGGTGTTTTTATTTTATTTTACAATGGGTTACGGAATTTTGATACGCTGGGTTACGCAATTTTACAATGATACACTTGTTCCCCCACAGATGGCAGTAATTGCGAAACAAAAGCAAAACTTGCACAGACGATAATTGTATTCCACGGCTTCAAACGAGAGCAATTTCCTGCATAGACGAGAAAAAAAATAGCGCATCAGCTGGAAACTCACTCCAAGGTTGAAGTACGCATACCAGTACGTTTTTTGTGGGCAAAACGTTTCACGAGTATGGAGATTCATCATGAAATATCGGCAATGCATGGGCCATGTGCAATTTCACGTCAAGCCATTGTGAAATGGTGCAAGCAGTTCGAAGATGGTCGCACAGACTTAACCGATGCGGAAAGGCAAGGAAAGTCAACAACGGTGAGCACATCAGACATGGTGCAGTGGGTGGAAGACGTGTTCGGCAAGCTCAAAGAACATTTGGGTGGAAGACGTGTTCGGCAAGCTCAAAGAACATTTGGGTGGAAGACAATTTTCCAATGATGACCAGGTTCAAACAGCTGTTCTACGCTGATTCCAGAACCAAGGAGCAATTTTCTATCACCAGGGCATCGAACGATTAGTGCAACGTTCGAATAAATGTCTTCAGAGACTGGGAGATTATGTAGAGAAATAGTGTGGTGCATGTGTGTCATATTGTATTCCAGCGCACTTAACAATAAAGCGTTTTTTGACTTACATTGTTCAAGTGTAACTTACTTTTTGAACGCCTTTAGTATTTCATTTATACCGGATCCGACTGACATAGCATTGCCCGGGATAGCCTTAAAAGATTCATCACCGTGTAGACTTTCATCTGTATGTCCGTGATAGATTCTTAAATATGATTTTCACCTTCAAAAGGGAGTGTGCATGTGTGTTTATGAAATTTTTAAAATCCTACGTGAAATTGCATTTAAATAGCAGTGCCAAAAACATTTATGTATTTATGTACGAAATTGAGTTCACGAATGTGTCAAAAATTTCGTGTCGTTGAGTGGCGGGGGGGGGGGGGGAGGAGAACTCCCTTGAAAAATAATTGCTTTCAGATGATAGAACAAATGGATTCTTTAATTATTTCTATTTGACTAAAACTATAAATTTTGATAACATTTTTGGAAAAGAATATTTTGCTCAGTAACTCCTCAAACTGATAAGGTGAATTTTGCAATGATCAGAACCGCCATCATCATACGGTATGTAATTCGAAGTTGAACATCCAAAGACACAACAAGATTTTGTCCAGATCTGAGTAAAAATTACATAAGTTTTGATATTTTATCCTTTCAAAAAAAAAAAAAAAATTGAAATCTATAAATCTACACTGCTTTGTGTAGATGTAATTGAATATAAACATGTCCACACATACAAAAAAAGTACATTACACTGAGAAATTTCTCCTTTTGATGACGGTTAGAAACAGCGCATTATTTGACAGCTTATTCTAAAAAGATCAATAAAAAATATTTTATACAATTCCACATGGATAAATAATATTATCTTTATTATGAAATTATTAAAAATAAATTAAGAATATCTGGAATTTACGTTTCCGGGTGTATCGATTTACGCGGGTCGTCCCGATTTTCAGGAGTTCAAAGACTCGTCCTGTGTAACTACTGGCCGGGATGCCAAAAGTTCTGATTTTTCTGGGTGCATAAATACTTTTAAATTTCTTTTAGTACCATGCTATATCACCCAAACCGAAGCACCAACCAAAAATGGCATAAGGATATAACGCTCCGATGGAAAA
The DNA here is from genome assembly GCA_963932465.1 of Maratus speciosus. Classification (NCBI taxonomy): domain Eukaryota; kingdom Metazoa; phylum Arthropoda; class Arachnida; order Araneae; family Salticidae; genus Maratus; species Maratus speciosus. The sequence goes on along the minus strand of OZ010800.1, from coordinate 250,979,711 downwards.
TCCCCACTGCAATCACCGATGCCGCAGACAACGGAACGCACCCAAAACAACCAGCAGACAAATTGAATGAAATATCACATAGCCTGATGTACTTACATCACTAAATCATAATAATACTATAAAACAATTTATGTTGCTTTCATCATAATAATAAAAATATAAAATGTATAATAGGAAACTTGCACAGACGATAATTGAGTTCCACGGCTTCAAACGATAGCAATTTCATCCGGATAGTGGCAATCGTTGCTGCGTAGTACGAGAAAAAAAATGGCGCGTCAGCTGGAAACACTCCAAACTTGAAGTACGCGGCCCAGTACATTTTTCCTGGGCAAAACGTTTCTTTAAACAGAGGTGTCTTCAATGTACAACAAAAGTCAAACTATAGTTCTTGATTCAAGATAATGCACGTTACTGTTCATTAAAGTTCATTGTTCAATAAGTCATTGTTCGTATAGGTTCAATGTTTGAAATAATGTTCATTAAAGTTTATTAAAGGCAAAGCTAACTTGAAAAGAAAAATTTCAGAAGGTCACTCAAGGTCCTTCAAGAAAAGTCACCGTTACAAAATATGTCAGACAAAGCACAGTTACTGTAATAAGGCACAATGTTGAGCTCGATTCTAATAAATAAATTACCTATTGATCACGTGACAAACACTTTTTCGCCCTTTGCTGACTGCATTTTCTGCTTTCGGGAACTTCAGTTCAAAACGTCAACTTTGACACTATTTTCTGAAAAATCTATTGCGTTTGCAAAAAAAAAAAAAAAAATAATTGAAAAAACAACTCGATTACATGGTTTCTGAACAACAACACCAGCTAGTTTCATGCATTTTCGAACAAAAATAAATTAAAACTTATGTCAGAAAGTTGCCCTTTTGGATTTGAGAACACCCTTAATAAATGAATATTCCTTATTAAGTGCATTGTACATGGCACACAGTTTTGTATAATTTGAACGGGTGAGGAGAACGTTTCGAATGTTCCATCTCAGTGTACGATTCCAGTTAAATTTAAATGTACAAAAGGCATTATCGAGCAATGTCCAAACAAATAATGCTGTATACTTACTACACTACCGCAGTTGCACCTGTTATTTGGGCGCTTTCCTATTTTAAACAGATACTGTGAAAATGCTCCATGTAAAGAAAAAAAATAACCTATCACCTAGGATTCACACAAAAATAAATTATAGACATTGCTTAATATGGCATATAATATGGCTTAACATGGCTTAATATGGCTTAATATGGGTACCTCTTCCCTTGTCCGAATTTTGCCAAGTAGTTTGCCACTGATCATGTAGAACTTTTTAAAATGCCGTTTTAATATAGAGATTGGTGCAGGAATACTCCTAACCTTGTCATAAAGATAATTTATAATAACTGATTTTGCCAACATGTCCACTCTTTTATTTCCTGATATTCCAACATGCGATTTTATCTAGCCAACATATTTGACTTTATTATTTAACAGACGCAAAGAATTGAAGATATTAAATAACTGACCGTTAGATGGAAATAACCGCTGAAGAGCGTAAATTGATGACAAGCTGTCAGTATAAAGATGAAATGAATCATGTTGTGAAATAATGAACCAATTGATAGTCTCGCCTATCGCTGCCAATTCAGCTTAAAAAACTGAATTATAGTCATGTAGTTTTAATCTCATGTCCAGCATAAATGAATCCTTACATCATACCGTAAATGCAGCTCCTACACTGTTCATCATTAGAGAAACATCAGTATACAATATTGGATGATTCATCACTGATTACTGCATCGACCACTGGCTTAAAAAAAATGTTATATTTAAGTTTTCAAAAAAGCAATGATAATTATATCCAATTTATTCATAAAATCTGCACCTTTAAAACTCATATTGTCAATCAAGACTGAGTCCACTTTCATAAATAATATTATAACGCTTGGAAGACAAATTCAGTTCTATATCTAGCGGCGGAGTACCTACCAAAACAAATAATACGTCATTAGAAATCGATTGATACGCCTTTAAAACAGACAGAAGACATAGATGTTGACATGAGAGTAATCTTTTTATTCCATGATGTTCTCAAGACTCTTAAAGCTTCAAAATTTTCGAAATTTTAATTTTGTGAGATGTTAAACTCCTGTCTTTTTTGAATATTTTGATATAATTGTTTCCTTGAAATTCCCATTTGAACAGGGGTTATGGTTTTTAGAATTATACCCGCTCAATAGAAGAAGTAGCGTTTCCGAAACTTTGAAATCCTTTTTTTCCAAATGATGTTTTTAGACATAACGTGCAACATATCTCAAAAACTTATGAATATTTTTTCATGAAATTTTCAAAACACATGTTTCATGTTAGTCTGTTATAAACTAAACCTAAAATCTCCTTTTTATTGTTCAAAAAAAAAAAATTTTTTTTTAAAGTGATTATACTATTGAAATTTTCAAAATTTTGTATTAGCTAAATACAACTTTGTATTAAAAATATAAAAATTCTTTAAATGCAAATTTATTTAGGTTCAGGGTAATTATTACAATCTGAAGTATAACTAGGCATAAAAACTTTCATTCTAGTTGCAAAATTTATTTTGTAATCCTGCGCGTAAGCTGTTATACCAATTTTCTGCTCGTCACATGTTTGAAGCTTCGTATAAATGCTAATTCTGCATCTTGCCATTTTTTAAATACATGAAATGAAAGAGCATACTTACACCTTTCATCTCCAATAAAAACTGTGTTTCAAAATCATATACATTTTAAGATATTAAGTGTTCAAAATGGTCTTTTTTTTCTTCCTTTTTTCCAATTTTAAGATTCCTGAGACCCCTTAACCCTCCGTCTACCAGACGGGTCCATTGGACCCGACAGGTACATACAAAATATTCATTCAAACCAGAAATTTCTTTAAAATAAACTAAGTATATAAACCAGACAAAAATAAGGTAAATAAATGAGTTAAATAGTTTTAAATAAAAATTCTGGTGTAGAACGTTTTATTAAAACTTGAATAAAATTCCCGGTAGATCTAGGGTTAAATCAGAAATCCCGATCTCATGCCCATATGAAATACGTTTCTTCAAGACGGTATTATACCATATTAAAAGGAAGACCTTTATCATGGATTCTGTTTTTGCGCATTTTACATGTGAAATCATTAAGCCTGGTTCGAATCATATCTAAGTGATCCCTCCACCGAAATTTGCTGTCAAGCAGAAATCCCAAATAAAGAATATTGTACTTTACACTGATACTTATGTCATTATGTTCAAAAAGTGGTCTACTAAGAAAGTGGCTTCCAAACAGCATTCGCTGCTGCAACCATGCTATTCGTTAGTCTGCATCGAGTGCAACTCAGTACGTAAAACCTATTAAGTCAAAATTTTAAGTGAGCAGAGAAGGATTCCGTTTCAGACAGGTTTCGGTCTTAGAAAGCATAATTGTATATGCTCTTTCTTCCTTCGGGAACCATGATTTTTTTATGTTTAAGAAAACATTGCATTAAGGCTGTTCTCAAATCCAAAAGGGAACTTCCTGACATAAGTTTTAATTTATTTTTGTTCGAAAATGCATGAAACTAGCTGGTGTTGTTATTTAGAAACTATGTCATCGAGCTGTTTTTTCCATCTTTTTGCAAACCTAATAGATCTTTCAGAAAATAGTGTCAAAATGGGCGTTTTGAACCGATTCCGCGCGAAAGTAGAAAAATCACTCAAGAGCGGGCGAAAAACGGATTTGTCACGTGATCAAAAATGCTTATAACTCAATGGGTAATTGATGGATCAAATAAACGGTCAAGTGTGAGTATTACTCACGCACAGAGGGTTCCGTAGAATAAATAAATAAATATATATATCTATAAAACCGTTGCTAAAATAATACTAAGATTTTGTAAAAAACTATACAACAAAGGGTTGGGTATAACAGTATATATTAGAAAAGTGTAAATGGCTATATCATGAAAGTTCAAAGAGATATTGAACCTAGATAATATCAAATATAGCTATTCTGTATAACTCACTTTTTAATATTATCCTAATCTGTTTAGGATGAACTTAATTCGGTACTGACAATAAAAGCAGTGCATATTTAAACTTCATTTGGTATTTCATAAAACTAAATTCGGCTTAGAAATAACCAATATTTCTACAGTGTAGCTAAAACAAAACCTTTGTTCAAAGTTTAAATTTGGCATTGTGCTAAGCAAGCGTCGAGAGAAGGTCGCAAAGTTGCAACGTCGTCTTGGTCAGTGCCGCGTTTTTCCAGATAGGTTTTTAATTAATTTTTAAAGTCACTCGAGACGTATTGAGAGATACACTCAATGCAAACTAGTCGCGAATCCCACAGTACAGGGTGTTTCACTACCAGACTGACAGCCCTTGAGGGATGGTAGTAGACATGAAGACAGACATTATTAAATAGGAAACCATGGGGCGCAAGCGTCTTCCGTAGGAGCTAAGGGCCATTAAATTTTAAGGTCCAAAATTTTAAATGATGATAAAAAACGGAAAAAAGGGTCGCTTCGTTTGCGGTTTTCGCTAAAATCATTCTTTATATCATGATTTTCTTTAAAAAAAATTTTAATAGGTTACGTTCAAAAATTGTCGATAGAGGGCACTTTAGACTTTAGAGTAACGGGCAACTACTTTTTACCGTTATTTTTTGTATGGGGCTAAAATTATTCTAAAGTTTAGACTTTAACTTAAATTTTAAGCCCAAAATCGAAAACATTGGGATCGGGTAACTAGCGAAAATTGAACTGTGAACAGAGGGGGAGATATTAAACGCTCATAAACATTGAAGAAACTAATCGATTTTGCTGCGGTTTGCGTGTAGGTCATTCCCTTGGTAATTATTTTATTCAAAATGACGTACAGCTTTGATGTCCTCATTTTTTGATAGAGGGCGCTTCCGACACATCTCCGGCATTTCAACGACATTACTCCTGGGTGTTTTACTACCAGACTAATATACTTCCAGGAAGTGTTAGGGATGCAAAGACGACTCGGAATCACACAGGAATGTAACGTTTGAAATGCCTTTTTTGCGAGTTATGGTTAAAAGATGCAGAGAAAAAAGCAACAGAAAGAAGCAGAGAAACAGCAACACGTTAATGTGACAGAAAACAGTTTATTTAAAGGTTTTACTACAAAAGGTGTTTGAAATTACAACCAGAAGTAGTGACCAGAAGTACACCCTGTATTTATGTGATTCATTCTAATTAAACTTTTCCAGGGCAGTGTGTCCAGAAAAAAAGCACACATAATTTTAATTCCAAAACAGACAAACGGCACCAAGAATATTTAATTAAAATTTTCCTTTTATTATATACGCGAAAATAAGCAAGTTCGTATTTTCTAATAAATTCGTTTATAAATTCTGGTGTCAGTACATCATTTCATAAGTTTATAAACAGAATTACTCCGCGCCGGAAAGGGTTAAGTGGTCGCAGGACTCTTAAAGCTTCAAAATTTTAGAAATTTTAATTTTTTTAGATGTTAAACTCCTATCTTTTCTGAACATTTTGATATCATTGTTTCCTTGAAATTCCCATTAGAACAGAAGTTATGGCTTTTAGAATTATACACATTCAACCGCTGAAGCGGCGTTTCCGAAACTTTGAAGTCATTTTTCTCCAAATGTCGTTTTGGGCATAACGCAGAGGATATCTCAAAAATTTCTGAATATTTTTTCATGAAATTTTCAAAACATATATTTCATGTTAGTTTGTATAAACTGAACCAAAAATTTCCTTTTATTGTTCAAAAAAATATTTGTTTATGTGATTATACCGTTGAAATTTTCAAAATTTTTTATTAGCTAAATGAACATTGCATTAAAAATATAAAAATGCTTTAAATACAAATTTACTTAAGTTCAGGGTAATTATTACAATCTGAAGTATAAGTAAGCACTAAAATTTTCATTCTAGCTGCAATATTTATTTTGTAATCCTGCAAACTGTTATGCCAATTTTCTGTTCGACAAATGTCTAACAGTTTCGAGCCCCCTATAAATACTAATTCTGCATCTTGTAATTTTTTAAATACATGAAATGAAAGAACATACTTATATCTTTCATCCCAATTAAAATTGTGTTTTAAAGTCATATAAGGTTAGTTGGGGCAACTGGGCCATGATTTTACAATGTGACTTTGGAGCTTCTGACAATTCAGCTTCAAAAAGCTAATGCTCATTTGAATTAAAGTCTGAACTTCTGTAAATGTGTTCACTGAGGTTCCCTCTATCAGACAGAAATGCTCAAAATTACATTTTAATATTTAAAAAATATAAAAATATGCGTATTTCTTCTTTCTTTCCTCATGGGTCCAGTTGCCCCATAAAAATGGGGTAAGTGGACCAGGAGGGTCTATGTTCCACACGCGTTTATTTTTTTTTCCTATGGGATATCAGGTCCTGTTTGAAAAAGTGTAAACAACTTAAACAATTTTAAACCAGGCAGATCATGTGAATTACGTATCAACTAAAGAGCGTTGTAAGGGAAACCTTTGCTGTCAATGTGTCTAAATAAAAAAGAAAAGTGCCCAGCTAAACTGATGGCATTGAGCTCACAGGCTATTCACACTAATTGTATATCATACTCTTATTTTAAAGAATAATGCCCCTCAAAAAAAAAAAAAAAAAATAAGTGAAGGGGAATTAGCCCCCGTTTCCCCCTTTATACTTAACCAGTGAATCTCCAAATCTAATCAGGGAAGCTCCTTATCATAATAAACCGGTATACCAAATTTCGAGCAAATCGAATAATCCTGCAAAATAACCCATTTATCTAAATTAAGGGGGTGGACTAGCCCCCCCCCCCTTTATCCTTAACCAATGAATCCCCAAAACGAATCAGGGAAGCTCCTTAACAAAATAAACCGGTATACCAAATTTGGAGCAAAGCGAAAAATTCTGCATGAAAAACCCGTTTATATAAATTAAGGGGGGTGGACTAGCCCCCTTCCCCCTTTATACTTAACCAATGAACCCCCAAAACTAATCAGGGAAGTTCCTTAACATAATAAACCGGTATACCAACTTCGGAGCAAATCGAATCATTCTGCATGAAAAACCCGTTTATCTAATTTAAGAGGGGCGGGCTAACCTCCCTTTTCCCCCTTTATCCTTAACCAATGAACCTCCAAAACTAATCAGGGAAGTTCCTTAACATAATAAACCGGTATACCAAATTCGGAGCAAATCGAATGATTCTGCATGAAAAACCCATTTATCTGAATTAAGGGGGTGGACTAACCCCCCTTTATCCCTAACCAATGAACCCCCAAAAGTAATCAGGGAAGTTCCTTAACATAATAAACCGGTATATCAAATTCGGAGCAAATCGAATGATTCTGCATGAAAAACCCATTTATCTGAATTAAGGGGTTGGACTAACCCCGTTTTTCCCCCTTTATCCTTAACCAATGAACTCCCAAAACTAATCAGGGAAGCACCTTATCACAATGAACCTAGAAAACAATTTTGAAGCAAATCGAATGTTTCTATCAAGAGTTATCGCGTTACGTACATATATACGTACATACATACAGAACGGGCGGGGACATTAGCTCTCAAGCTTTGATAGCCTGTGAGCTAAAAAAGCACTAAAAGTGAACATATTAGATTTATTTATACCAAAAACATAAAAATTAAGTAAGTACTTATGTACTTTAGTATATATGTAATAAGTATACAAGTCACATGGGTATTTAAAAAAATATATAGCAAGGTAAATCTATGAACAAACGGCTACGTAAGTACTTAAGTACTTTATCTGTATCCAGGAGTCGCATTACATAGGGAGAATTTTATGGTTTCTACCAGAACCCTTAATGAGTTACCTTCATGATCATTTTATTTAACATATTCTAAAGAAAGGTGCGATGAAGATATTATTTTCAAAATAGCGGTAGGAACAATAAAAGTTTCCCTATAGAATGCGACCCCTATCGTACAATTTCAAGGTTTGGCTATCTTGCTTTCAGGGGCATGAAACTTGCATTCGTAAAAATGTTGAAATCATTTAATGACACCAGTATTTACAAGAGAATCTATTTGTAAATAAGTAAAAGTATATTTTCGAATACTTAATAAAGGTGAAATTTTCATTATGAAATTCCGGTGCCAATGTGGCAATTAGGGATTAAAATTATGTGATGTCATAACGGCATCATCGCTTCTCAAGGGGTCAAGAAATTTGTTTGATACCACCCGGTATGCTTTTTTTTAAACTTTATCACGTAATTTTAATAAGGTATTCTATAATTTTCTTTATTGTGAGCAAAAAGCAATGGATAAATTTATTTCCCGTAGTAAAAGAAACTAAAAAGAAATATTTATAACTATTGGGGTAACTGGATCCAGCATGGTCCAGTTACCCCGGATACATGTCCCAGTTACCCCATTTTTGAAAAATGTACGGGGCAACTGGGACACTGGGCTTACATTTGAAGCATGAAGTAAATATGTATAGATACCTAATAATATTGATGTAGTTATATGCCTAATCTTTAAAAAAAAGATTGCTTAATAAAAGCACTTACAGTATTTTAATAAAAAGCCGAGGAAGTTAAACCATATTGACGTTGTTTTTAAAAAAAGAAACGTAAATTTTTGACAACTTATCACAGCAAAATGAGAGTTATGATTGAGTTGACACACGTTGTTTTAGGAAGTAGAGATTAAGGTGCAGTGTTCACAAAAGCTAAAACTTAAAATACATCAGTAGTTTTTTATAAAATAGCCTATGACCCAGTTACCTCATGGGTCCAATTACCCCAATTAACCTTACATTTTAAGACATTAAATGTTGAAAAAGGTCTTTTTTTTTTCATTTTGTTTTGTGTCCTGTGACCCCTGAAATTAGTATGTTTTTAACAATTTGACATTTATTACTTTTATACCGTTACTTGACATTACATTACACATATATATCATTAAAACTTGTTATCTAGGCTACTAGGCATAGAGTACGCCTCCCCTGTCATTGTGTATGTTCAAACTGGCAGTATCTTTAAGGGTTAACATATCGGCTAATTACCGATGATTTTTTTCGAAATTCATTATCAACAATGCTTTTATACTTCTACTACGATAGGTACATCCAGCGATGCTCAACAATTTTTCTGAATGCCCGTAAATCGAAATTTGTGTGTAACAGAAAAATGCGATTTTCTCAAAAACTATGAGACCTATGGTGATCGCTGTAATTTTCCGGCAAGGTTTAAATTAACGTCTACTACCTATAATTTTTTCATAATTTTAGTTGCAGTAGATTCGGAATTAGATGGGGGGGGGGGACATATTTTTGCGCTACATTTTCAACAAAATCTTTGAAAATATAATACCTAAAATTAAAAGGAATGTATTTTTGAGTTCAGCGTTATGAAAGCTTTCACACGATATACAAAGAAGAGTTTTTTTTTTTTTTCAAGTACCATAATTAGCTTTACTACATTTTTACTAAATATATTTATGAATGTTTATTAATCTGAAAATATGTGGGTCAATGGTCTTTATTACTTACCCGAATTTGAATTTTCCACGTTCCATAGTTTACGGGTAAAATTGCTGTGACAGGCAGACAGACAGACACAGGAGTGATCTTATAATGGTTCCGTTTTTACTTTTTAAGTAACGGAACCCTAAAAATGAAAAAAACAGTTCAATTCCAAATTGCTTCCATGGCCAGGCTTTCCAATTTTATATCTTTCCGTTAAAAAATGAATTTGTAAATGTGTCAGAACGTTTTGCGCTCGCTGAGCAGAGTATTTAAGAACATCCTTAAGGCTGTTCTCATATCCAAAAGGGAAACTTTGTGACATAAGTTTAAATTTATTTTTCTTCGGAAATGCATGGAACAAGCAGGTGTTGTTGTTCAAAAACTAGGTAATCGAATTGTTTTTTCCGTTGTTTTTGCAAACGCAATAGATCGTTCAGAAAATAGTGTCAAAGTGGGCGTTTTGAACCGAATTTCCGCGCGAAAGAAGAATAACCACTCAAGAAAGGATGGAAAACGTCTTTGTCACGTGATCAAAATCGCTTATAATTCAATAGGTTATTTATTTATCAAAAATGGAAAACACGTTTCGCTTCCATAGTCAGGCCTTCCAATTTTATATCTTTCCGTTAAAAAATTAATGTGTAAGTGTGTCAAAACATTTTGCGTTTATTGAGCAGATCAGCTGGGAACAGCCTTAAAGACAGGATCCATTTTCATAGGATTTACCGTACTTTTATGTCCTGATTTAGAAGCCCTTGTTCCGCTGTTTTTGTCTTCCTGTCCCGATTTAGAAGTCCTTGCTCCACTTTTTTTGTCTTTCTGTCCCGATTTTTACAGTAGAGGGCCATATTACAACTGGATTTTTTAGTTGTTTGGATTTGACTAAAGCTATTAATTTTAACAAAATTTTCAAAATGAATGTTTTACTCTGCAATTCCTCTAACTAGACAGAGAAATCTTGCAATGATCAGAGCTGCCATCATCATACGACATTTAGTTTGTACATGGACAGACAGAGACACGAGAAGACTATCTGAAGCTCCTAATAAAAAATACATACACCGTTAAAAATAACCTTTTGTTTTAACAGATATTTTGCTATATTTTAAACATATTTCCATTTTATGTAAAGTACAGATTTTCCCTGTTTATCCAGCATAGATATCGTTTCCGCCCTCTTGCGGAAAATTTTAAAATAATAAGTTTCTCAATTTTTGTCTGACAAACAAATTCGAAATCGCCAGAAACATTGTAAAGGAAAATGGAGGTGATCCTTAACTTCGTTTTAATTATTCCATTTATACAATAAATTTTGTCAAGTAAAATGAAAGCCATCCCGTACAAAAAACTCGGTTATAATTAAACATGGTTCTTGTTATATAACATAAAAAAATCCTGTTTAATACAGAAGAATTCGTTCCCTGTTCAACAGGATTCTCTTTCTATAAGATGGAGCAATTTTGTTTCCTAGAAAGACGATCCGTTTTAATTTAATGAGATTACTCTGTCTGCAAATGGTGAAATTATGTTCCATACAAAATGAGCAAATGAGCTATGGCTGACATGTCACAGATTTTAATGAAAATCAACATATAAGTAGATCATATTCATTTATGAGTAAATGCAAAATAATAGATTTCAGGATTGTTTTTTAACTATTAAAATTTACTTTAAAAGTTTATGCAAAATGGAGGTTCTCCCTGCATGCTTGAAATTTCAATTTTGATTATTAGCTTTAGAAATGGAAGGACTACATTAAATATGATTTATATATAAGAATGAATTATAAGTAATATATTGGCGCAAGTTATTAATTGTATTTTTATTCCATAATGAGAAAAAAAAATAATAAATATTAAAAAATTTGGAGTGAAAAATGAAATATTTCTACTATTCGTTTGAACACGAAGGAACGATCGTACAATTTCAAAATTATTTGACGTTCTAGCTAAAAGTATATATTTCAAATATCGAAAGTTTCATTCTTGCCTTTTTATTCCTTAATGAGAAAAAAAATAATAAATAGTAAAAAATATTGAGGGAAAAAATCAGTGTTTCTGTCTCTTGTTTGACCGTGAAGAAAACCTCTTAAAATATTTAAATTATTTGACATTATACATAAAAGTGTATATTTTAAATATAGAAATTTTTATTCTTGCTTTCACTTTATTTTTGTCTGAAGATTATTTTAAATTACAGTAGAAAGATGATTGAGTTGAACAAAAACATATAATTTAATCTTTGATCAATGTAGATGACAGCACTAAACATACTTTTCTTAAAATCGTCCGCAATATTGTAAAAAAACCGCACAAATTTGAAATGAAATGTAATAAATATTACCTTTTTTTAACCTAATTTTGTTATGTTAGGAATCAAAAGGCAATCTTGAACTTTTTTTAAGCATATTACGGGCTTTTTGATCTCTACGCTTATTCAATATTTTTATTGTCTGACTTTTCCTTTATTTAAATTTTTAAACATATAAAAGAGGAAAAATTGGTATTTTGCAATTATTTTTAAGGTTTTTAAGCTATTTTTAAGATGAAGGGGAAAAAAAGCAACTTACAAACTTGAGCAATTCGATCTTCATACGTAACACAACATCAGGTATCAATTTCACAGATGTTTTTGAATTCCTTTGATTTTTATAACGTTTTTAATTTTCTCAAAATTGACGAATTTTCAACTTTTACAACTAATTTAAGATAATTCATGGCATTAACAAATAATTATTACTAAATAAATATGAAGATAATTTTCCAGAGGTTACAACGCTATAAAAAGATTGAATTTATGTTAAATAGTTTTTAAGATACGGAACTTCAAACTTTCAACTTTGAACGATTGCGCACATGCCATTCTATGTCACAAGTTTTTTAAATGCCCGGAACTTCTAAAATATTTTATTTTTTGTCGAGATATTTTGCAATGCTCTATTTGAATATGAATTGAACCTGCGTACCAAATTTTATTCAAATCGGTTCCTATGTGGCCACGGCTTTTTTAAAATTTTTGCTCATTTTGTGTGGAATGACACTACAGAGAAAATCTATACTAATTTAACGGGATTTCTCTCTACAAATTACAGTGGAAAACTCTTAGCATTGCTGACAGGATTTTTCTGTGAAATCCACAGGATTTTTTTTTTTTTTAAGTGTAAGTTTTGAGATTTTGTCCTTTCATATTAAACAAGAAAAAAAAAATCATGCGTACAGCATAGGTTATGAAACATTTTTCAACGCATTCAGAATACTATAACAAAACTTCAAGGTTTACTAAGGTGAAAGATGATGTCTAAATGAAGAATTTTGAAAATGCATAAACGTATTTGAAAACACGATTTCTGCTATTACCATATGAATAGTCGTTAAAATATAAGAATTTTTTGTGCCGCTCTGTATATGATCTACGGATATGTATGCATACTACACAGTATGCTAAAAGTTAGTTCAGTTAAAGGCATAGCACAGTTGAAAATTTCCGCTCAGCAATTTCCGCCAAAAACGGATGTTGTTGGGAACTTTTGTACGACACTGTCTATGATCTATGCAATTTACACACACCAAGTAATATTTAAAAAAATAATTAAAATTAAAAACGCATACCACAACTTAAAACGCACTTCCAGCAATAATAGTTCGTAGTCTTCAATAGTTCAATTATTGCTCATTTTCTTCTATAGGCAAATTCTTTTGTGCGTCCCTGTAAATGAACGGTAAGCTCCAAGCACACGATATTCTGTATTAAAAACCTTGTAGTACACCTCGATAATGTATATCCCGTAAATCCCAATAACATATATCCATTTCATGGCAATCGGACTATACGCGAGTTAGAGCATGGACAGACGGACAGACAAACTGAATTCATAAACACTTTTCAACTGTGTTGGAAAGTGTTAAAAAAGAATTGAAATCAACATTGCTTTATTCAGATTTACTTGAATATGAGCAAAAGAAAAGAAGAAAAAGAGTGCATTAAACACAGAAATTTCTCTTTTTTGATGTCGGTTAGAAACATTACATTATTTGACAGCTACCGGGTGTCCCAAAAAGGACTGACTGATTTTAAAATTCAATAACTTCCAAACGGTGACAGATATTAAAAAAATTCTTGCAGGAGGGTTATGCATAAAGTCAAAAGTTTTTTTTACAGTGATTTTCGATTTTAATTCGAATTACAAACAATAGATGGCGCTGCGATCAATAGAGGCTAAATTCAGGCTCGATTTTTGGTACTTCGTGGCCCGGATAATACATTTCCATCTCCTTTTTCTGCATGGAACAACAGAAAAGACCAAAAATCGAGCCTGTATTTAACGACTATTGCTTACAGCGCCATCTATTGTTTGTAATTCGAACTAAAATCGAAAATAACTGTAATAAAACTTTTGACTTTATGCATAACCCTCCTGCAAGAATTTTTTTAATATCTGTCACCGTTTGGGAGTTATTGAATTTTAAAATCAGTCATTCCTTTTTGGGACACCCGGTAGCTCATTCTAAAAATTATGAGTAAAAATATTTTCAACAATTCCACATGGATACATAATAATATCTATATTATGGAACTTTATAAAAGAAATTAAGAAGATCTAGAACTGTAAAAGTTATCTAAGTCCTTCTTTAGGTTTACAAAAGTACTTTGCTAGACATTAAGTTGCGACTTTTAATTCATTAAGGCGGAGTTCTACTTTCTTCGGCCTGTTCCTCTCATTTGTTTTATAAAAGTATTGTTCAGCTTTCAAAAATCTAATAGCATCATTAATGACCTTTCAGCAACACTTTTTCTTTCTCAAGCTATTAAATTTCTTTTTCAGTTGTATCTCTCCTATTAGGTTTTTAGAAAATTAACTCTATACTTTTTTACTTATCTTCTCTTTTTTGTCGTTTTATTGTGTCATTTTAAACACTTTCCAGAATGCAGTTGAAAGGCGTTTATGAATTCGGTTTGTCTATCCGTCTGGCCACGTTCTAACTCTCGTAAATATACTTGGATTTTTATGCAATTGATATATGTTAATGATGTTTACCATGGCATGTTCAGTATTCAATATGAAGCGTGTAGCATTAACAGTTCATTAACAGGGGCACCTAAAAGAATTCTATTACATTATGGTCAATGGGAAAAAAGTTTGCAGTGTATTTTGATGACATTATGATATTTAAAATGAAATTGATGTAAATCGCTGAATTTCACTTCAAGACCATTACTATAGAATAGGTCGTTCATTTACAGGGACGCGCAAAGGAAATCGGTTACAGTACTGTTTTTGAGCAATAACTGCTGAAAAATTGCGTTTTAAATTTCGGTATCCGCTTTTAAATTTAACTAACTTTTTGCATGTTACTCGTTGTGTATAACCTCGTATACAGATACAGGGAAGCACAAAATAATTCATGTACAGTCGTGGAAAAAAAAAAGTAAACACCCCTACTAACTCCTCAACAAATCATCGTAGAAGAAAGTTACTGGTACCGAACGATTGGAAATAAAGTCTACTTTTAAATGATGTATATAAAATTTTCTTAGGGGGTCATCTACATATTAAAACGAATACAAACTTCATTTTTTTCAATGGCAATACCCAATTTTAACGCAATATTTCAAATCTTCGGTTCAAACTATGCCTAGACACCAAATTTCAAGTCATTTGAAAGATAAGTTTTTGAATTATAAACATTCAAAATTTAGTGCTTCTAATGTTAAATTACATTTTCATATTTTTATCTATATCTCCCGAAATTATGCTCCTAATGTGCTAATTTTTTTGTAGTAATAATACTAATATACCCAAACATAAATAAGCTGAATTTTCAATTTTTTATAATTTTATGATATGAATTATGAATTATGGAATTAATATTCGAAAAAATTATGAATTGCAACCTACAATTTTTTTGATGGATTTAGATGTATTAAGTCCTACTTTATGGAAATTCAAAAATTTCACATTTTTCTTCCAAGTAGTTTTCAAATTATGCTTAAAAAACGGCAAAATGATGGTTTAAGGGGCCGTCTATGATGGAAGTGAGTAGACATTTTGAAATTTATTCTGCTGTACTGTAATCTAACACGCTTCATTGACTCCTTGAGAGGCGCTTAAGTTGCCTTGATCAAGGAAGAAGCTCTCTCGGTTAACAATCCAGTACGGAACTTCAATTTGGATACAGCCCTTAAAATACGTTCGTTTTAAAATAATTAATTTCTCGGAAACTTATGGTACGAATTGCATAAAAATTCGTTTTTAGGCTAATTGAAGGGTGTAGAGTTCATTTATGCTGTCAGAATTGGGTACTGCTATTGAAAAAAAAAAAACAAAGTTATGGTTCGTTTTACTATGTAGAATGCCCCCTAAGCAAATTTTATATGCATCATTTAAAAGTAGACTTTATTTCCAATCGTTCGGTACCAGTAACTTTCTTCTACGATAATTTGTTGAGGAGTTAGTAGGGGGTGTTTACTTTTTTTTTTTTTCCACGACTGTACCATTCTCCTTATTAGCGGAAACTGGCGAAGGGGAATTTTTAACTGTGATATGTATTTCCTAACTGAACTAAATTTTTTGCATGCATGTAGTTTATAGATACAAATCTATATATCACATACAGGGCTGCTCAAAGAATTCAGAATATTATCCGACTGTAGATGGGAATTGCTGAAATTGGGTTTTCAAATGTGTTAATGCGTTTCTAAATGGTTCTATTAGACATCTTATTTTAACGGTTTATAAACGGTGCAGCTATTAAACGGTAAAACCTTATTAAACGGTGCAGTTTTGTTATATTATTCTGAATGTGTTGGAAAGTGTTTCATAACACTGATAAACAAAAATTGACTTTTTACTTTTTTCTTAAATTTAAAGTTAATTTTCCAATTATGAACACTCTTGAGTAAATAAAAATGATATTAGAAACTTTTATTTGGTTCTTCTTATTTTTTTTTTTTTAAACGAAGGATAAGTATTTATAGGTTATTACGATATATCACAATTTAAGCGATTGCACAATAACGCAATAATAATACATAAATGTTAAATTTACCAGCAGTATATTTGTACACTGTTTATGCACATTTTCCAAATATTTTACCCACATTTTACGCAGCTGAACACAATTTGAGTGTATTAGTTTGAGTACATTAGTCCCTATTTTTGCATTTATTTTGATGTTCGGTTTCTTCTATCTTGAAAAACCAATAGTAATCGGCAAGCATTGCTACCATTCGATTCCACTGCGATCGATAACGAGATTCCACAACAGAAATTTGTTGGTGAAATCTTTCACCATGCTCGTCGCTAATTGCTCCTATGTTATCTGGTTAAAAAAATCAATGTGAGAGTGCAAGAAATGAAGCTTTAATGACATGTGACAATTTAGCTTTTTAAAATTGTTTACCATATTTTGAACACTTGTAATTCGTAGCTTTGTTATTCCCTAAGAAATTATGGACGTCTTTGAATGAAAGTTATCAAACTTCAGATTTAGGTATACCTTGATAAACATAGGAGCTGATTATGTTTTGGTGTAAATCGCCAAACAGGTGACGCTGCTATGCTGAATTTTTTATGATTTCCGCAATGATTATCTCAACAACAAATGCACGATTTTTCTTTCAAATTTCAGAGTCAGTTAGATGTTGACACAAGTTGTTTCTGATAAGGTTTTGCTGTTAATCGCCCAATAGATGGCGCTGCTGTGCGCATTTTTCCCGATTTTCGCAATAGCTCTATCTCAAAAACTAATGCACGGATTTTCATCAAACTTCAGATTCAGTCAGACGTTAACACAAGTTGTTGCTGATTAGGTTTTAGTGTAAATCACCCAACAGATGGCGCTGCTAGGCTGCATTTTTCAGGATTTACACTATTTTAGCAATAGTCATATCTCAAGAACAAATGCACGGAATTTCATATTTTTAGAATCCTCATGATGAGCATAGATTGTCATTTAACGTTGGCACTCTGATAGTGAATTTTGTAGTATTAACATGCATGAGAAAGAAGACAGTTTTGGGATTGTCACATCCGACTTGCTTTTTCGTCTGCTGTATTTGTTATTTTAAAATCTTCTAAATTTCTATAGCCACACGCTGAAATCCCCACCCCCCTTCCCGGCCATTTGAATGTTTAAAACTTGTATTCGGAAAAATGAAACCCTTTATTAAAAAAGGTATATTACAATTTATTAGTTTATATAATTTGTAGGTCCTTACATTTTTTTTTTGTCCTTGAGAGTTCTTAAAAATCCTTGATTTTTATTTAAAGAAATGTTTACGAACCCTGTATTATTATAGCTATATATATCTATTCCTGCTTTCACCCTCCCCTGTAAAAAGTATACAAAGTTAAAATAGTCCTTCATATGAATTGGTGCTGATTATGTTTTGGTGTAAATCGCCCAACAGGTGGCGCTGCTGTGCTGTATTTTTCACATGGACGAAACTCATCTTACTGGCGCTTAGATGTATTATAAGTAGCAGATATTTGTTCACTTTCAGGGTCATTAGACTGTAGAAACAACGCACTACTTTAAAAGGCAACAAAATAACATGATGAGATATATTTAAACACAGATATCTCTGAAAAGGAAATCAACTTCACCTTTTTGTGAATATTTCCTAAATTCCCAAAGGTATGGTTACTTAAATCTGTTAAAATTTTCCAAAAAAAAAATTTCTTGTTTATCAGTGTAATCGATGCTTCACGCATGATTTTTTCTTTCTTGTTTTTTTTTTTTTTTCATTCTGATTTTTCATTCTCTTTCTCTCTTTTCCGAATTTCGCACGAGAAACTTACTATCAAATTGTGAATCTCTCTTTATATAATTATACATGAAATTGAAGATCTGCAATAATTCATCCGAGTGTCACGTAGATGTGGTATTTCGGTAACAGTTCAAAATCTTTTATTTTATTTATATTGTCTGAAAGTTAATTGATCGCACGTTGAACTCTGCATTGCTCAAAAATGAATGTTATTAATTTAGAATATTCATTTTGAGAAAGATCGCGATAATCAAAACTAGTACTTGGTTGCCAACACGTTCTAATTTTTAAAAACGAAATGAATGTAAATGTCTACTTGGGTACTATAAGCAAAAACACTTTCCGAAGCATCAATCAAAACTATAAATCCTTGAGAACAAACGAGAATTTAAACATTAACATTGGGGCTTTAATCTGTTTAGACATTCTAAGTGCAGGTTTAGCGTAATGTTCCAAAATCACGCAATGCTCTCTAAACTGTTGCTTCAATGCCTTATTGTGTGGTTTAGTGAACTGCAAATCTTCCAACTGTGGCAGTCTTTTCTCTTTTATCTTACCTGATTATGAGAGCTGCGGACAGAGGGCGCTATTTCTATTCTAGTAGTTACAAAATGTAAATTATTAACAGAAAAAATAATTGTTAAAAACTTTATTTTTGCATTCTCTGACTTTATAGCAGTTCTCAAGTCACATTGTTACTTTCTAACGCATTTACACATTTTCATCATCAGTTTAAAGTTGTTCTAAATAACAGCAACAAAATTTCAGTCAACAGTCAACAACATGAACTTTTCTCTAAATACCAAGGGGCTCTGCCCCCTACGAGCTACGTTCGCCAACCCCCATTTAGACACCGCAAACACTAAAAACACTACTTTAACAGGCTTTAAAAAGATTGCAGAAGATTGAACCATAATAATAATAAATAATAATAATAATAATAAAAACAGCGGCGATCTCCCTGTTAACATCTTTCCATTCATTTCCCTTTGATTGGAGGAATTTTAAGGGCGAATCAGCTGCTGTTAAACATCTACTGGCTGGTTTCATGTCTGATTATATAAGATTAGTTAAACATTTGAAGAAAAGCCAATATAAAGTCAACTAATGTACACAGAGTCTTTGCCTCCTAGTATTTTTTTTAACAACGCTTATAAGAAAATCGTTTTAAACAAAACATTTTAAATGTATCACTTTAAATTTGACGTAATTTTCACTGAAGTTTTATTTTCCTTTTTAATATTCACGTCACACTTTTGTTGTTAGAAAGGCAATATTATTTACGCTGTCTTAGAATTCACAATAACAATTAAAAATATCATCTCAAAATCTAAAATAAATATCTCGTGTAAATACATTTTTAAATGAAAACTGTTTTGCAATATTATTATTTTGTCATTTTAAAAATGACGTAATTTCTCCTATTTACTGCTTTTAACGCATATTAATGAATCTATTTTTTTTAAAGTTTTCTTTCTCTTTTTAATATTCGCGTGAAAATACTTTTGCTGCTAGAAAGGAAATAACAATAGTTTAAAAGGTCATCTATAAATGTGAAATAATATCTCGTGTAAATATATGTATCTTTAATTTAAACTTTTTGGAATATTATTATTTGGCCATTTTAAATAGGACGTAGTTTCCTCCATTTGCGGCTTTTAACGGATATTAATGAATTTATTATATTAAAATTTTCTTTATCTTTTAATATTCACGTGTATACATAGACAGTTTTTATGACGTAATATTCAATATTTTCCTGCTTTTAATACGTAATCATTTAGTTCTAATTTAAGAGTTTTTTCTGTTTATAATAGTCACGTGTAAATGAATTGTTAATTTGAAAGAAATATTATTATTTGCGCTGCTTTTAATAAATAATAACCTTTTCTGAAATATGTAAAAAATATATCTCGAAATGCTGAAAATTTGAATTTAAAATAGAAATAAACCTAAAAAAAAGTCAAATTAAAAAAATAAATGCAGTGTGCACACCAGGAGCTTGTAATGTATATCTTTACAAAAAATGATTAAATTCCTATGTATAGTTCTTGCTTCCATAAAACCTTTTTAATGGAACAATTTTGACCAACTTTAACATTAAATATAATCTTAAAATAATTCTCCGATTTAAAAACTACCGAAATCAGTGTGTTTATTGAACATTTCTCTGTAATACTACAAATTTTCATATTTTTGTGTGCAGTAGTTTTCCAAACATTAGCGGAGAAAGACCCTAGGTCACAAAAATTCGGTTACTTTTTTTTAGAATAGAGAGAAACTTCTAAATAAGTCAGATTCACGTTATAGAGCGGGGAAACAAAATCTCAGAATACAAATTAACAAATTAGAACAAAAATCTTAACACATTAAACATAAATTAACAAATTAAAACGCAAATTAACAAATTTCATTCTCGCTCATTTTTGTGTAAAATTTTATAATTTTATTAGTTTGCGGTGCTCAAGTTGCCGTGAGGGGTAGGGGGCATAGAAAATAGTTTTTGAAATGGAATATTATATTGAAACCTGCGGTCAGAAAAACTTTTTTTTTATAAGCGAACTACAATTACATCTACTTAATAAAAATGCTGTTAACTTCAACTACAACTACTTTATCTCAAAAGTAGTCACTACTTTTCTACTTTCATAAGGACACAGCTCAAATAATACAGAAACAGAAACAGAAATTAGCCACTCGTGGACAGCCAACCTTGCGGTATAGGAGCTAAATGTCCACGAGGGGAAAAACCCATATCCACAGCTCAAATAATACAGTGGATCCCTCGTTTTTTCGCATCTGCTGGGATACAATCAAATGCGATTTAAGTGGCTACTTCACTCATGCGAAAACACACTCTCGCTGAAGTTAATCCTATGGGAGAAATAGTTAAAATGTTTCGTTTGTTTTCCATATTTTTAAATGACTTTTTTTTTTTCGTATTGGATAGCTAAAATCGATCTTTACAAAGGCCGTTTTTTACTTTTTCGATTTTGTTTGTAGTTTTTTTTTTTATTTCGAACGCGAAAGCATACTCACAAAAAAACCTTTGTAAAAAATGATCGTATCGACTTGTGGATGGTGTCAGTCGGCTCAGAATTAAAAAATACATAATAAACGATACCCCACTTGACTTATTTAAAAAAAGTTGAGTTCCTCCCCCTGAGTTAAAATGTCTCCTCCTTTTGCAACCCAAAACACAGTAAAACAACTTTATTTTTTGGGAACTCATCGGATTTTCATTACAAGTGCCAAAACCAAGTTTTTCCCAAATTTTCATAAATGGTTACCATTTTGTTGGTTACCATCAAATTACCATTTGTTGCTTTAAAAACCTATTTTACCTGCACTAAAGTGTAATTTTCGACTTTTAATTCATAAAAGTTATAGTAACTTTGTGACAAATGGTCGTATTGACTTGCAGATAGTGCCATTCGATTCAAAACTACAAAATTTATAATAAACGATAACCCAATTGAAAATATTTGAGTCTCCCCCATTCCTCAGTTAAAATGTCCCTTCCCCCAAAACTATCACCCCCACCCCCCAAAATGGTAAAACAATTCTATTTTAGGTAGCTTTCATTACAAAAAGCTACCTATTGCAGCCGTTCGGAGGAAAGCGATTTCAAAAAATTTTGGTATATTTTCATCGATCATGACCCCCAGACCCCGAAACCACCCCCCGTTCAAAATTGATATATATATATATATATATATATATCTAACCTTTGTCATACTGTAACTCTCGTATTTATGAACCGATTTGGATGTAATTCGGTGTGTACATAGAACATACCAATGTCTCGACCGAGTTCGCTGGCCAGCTTCATCGGCCATTTTGTTTCAAAATGGCGGCCATTTAAAATTTAAAAAAAAATTTAAAATTTGAAAGGAGGTACCAAAATTTTGAAAATGGAAAAATATTTTTTTCTTATGTATTTGACCTTTATACAAAAACTCCGGAGCAGTTTTTGTTTCGTCTATATCTTAAAAAATGGCTGAGTTATAGCATTTTGAATTTCTAGCATGGCTGACATTTTGAAACGTCCTGAATTTTGTCACGCGATAAAAGGCGTTTTTATGAACCGATTTGGATGTAACTTCGTTTATACATAGTACATACCAATGTCTCGACCGAGTTCGTTGGCCAGCTTCATCCGCCATCTTGTTTAAAAATGGCGGCCATTTAAATTTTTAAGAAAAATTTAAATTTGAAATGTGGTACCAAAAAAACTGAAAATAGAAAAAAATATTTTTTCTTATGTATTTGACCTTGATAAAAAGATTCAGGAGCAGTTTTTGTTTCGTCTATATCTTAAAAAATGGCTGAGTTATAGCATTTTGAATTTCTAGCGTGGCTGACATTTTGAAACGTCCTGATATTTGTCACGTGATAACAGGCGTATTTATGAACCGATTTGGCTGTACCTTGGCGTGTACATAGTACATACAAATATTTCGACCGAGTTCGTTGGCCAGCTTCATCCGCCATCTAGTTTCAAAATGGCAGCCATTTAAAAAAAATTTAAATTTAAAATGAGATACCAAAAAATTTGAAAATGAAAAAGATTTTTTTGTATATGTTTTACCTTAATACAAAGATTCCGGAACAGGTTTTGTTTCGTCTATATCTAAAAAAATGGCTGAGTTATAGCATTTTGCATTTCTATTGTGGCTGACATTTTAAAACGACCTGATTTTTGTCACGCGATAACAGGCGTATATATGAACCGATTTGGATGTAACTTGGTCTGTATCTGTACATAGTACATACCAATGTCTCGACCGAGTTCGTTGGCCAGCTTCATTAGCCATCTTGTTTCAAAAGGGTTGCCATTTAAAAAAAAAATTAATTTAAGGTATTAAAAAATTGAAAAATGAAAAAGATTTTTTTTATGCGTTTGGCCTTGATACAAAGATTCTGGAGCAGTTTTTGTTTCTGAAAATTTGTTCTTTTGTTTATATCTTAAAAAATGGTGGAATTATAGCACTTTGAATTTCTAGCATGGCTAACACTTTGAAACGATCTTGCATTTGTCACGCGATAACACACGTATTCGCCTATTTCCATGTAAGAAGGAATGTGGATAGTATACATCAATTTCTCGACCAAGTTCGCTGGCCAGCTTCATCAGCCATCTTGTTTCAAAATGGCGGCCATCAAATTAAAATATATATATTTAAAATGAGGTGCAAAAAAATTAGAAATTGAAAAAGGTTTCTTTCTTAAGTATTCGACCTTGATATAAGGATTCAGGAGCATTTTTTGTTTGTCTTTATCTTAAAAAATGGCTCGGATATAGCAGTTTCAATTTCTAATGTGGGTGACATTTTGGAAAAATCTGATTTTTTGCCTGCGACAGCACTCGTATATATCAACCGATTCAGATGTGAGTGAGCATGTGCACAGCAATTACTAAGGTCTCGACCAAGTTCACTGGTTAGCCTCATCCACCATGTTGTCTTAAAATGGCAGGCACTTTAAGAAATTGCCGAATTTGGCAGCCAAATATAAGTTACCTTAAATAAAAGCAGCTTGGATAAAGCTGACTAATTTCGCGAAATTCTCATTCATAATGATTTAGTATTGATAAAAATTAGTATTGAATCCCCTATATTCGGTTTCCACTAAATTGAGCTTCGTGTGTTTGAATAATATAAGTTGGCTTTTTTAAAATAAGGAATATGAAAGCTACTTCTTCCTCCCGGCACTGGCCGGAAGGACTTTTTTGTGGTCTCATCGGTCTCTACGAATGGCCACAGTTATCGCATATTATTCACTTTTTGGTCGATTTTACCTGTACTAATATATACTTGTTAAACTTGACTTGTTAACACCTGTTTTAAAAGAAAACATTTCTTCACTTTGTCCAAACGATTTCTATTGTGTTAGTTCCATATGGGTAACCAGCGATAACTCTAAATCTACTGCTATATATTTTTAGAAAAATGAAAATTTGAACCAGAATTGAGGCTATACCATTTAAATGCATCCCGCCCGAGTTCCTTGACGTGTCTCCTATGGATTACTGCACATTTGGACTTTTTAAAATAGACTCTTTATAAAT
Source organism: Maratus speciosus (assembly GCA_963932465.1). Classification (NCBI taxonomy): domain Eukaryota; kingdom Metazoa; phylum Arthropoda; class Arachnida; order Araneae; family Salticidae; genus Maratus; species Maratus speciosus. Next base: position 250,955,375 of record OZ010800.1, on the reverse strand, counting down.
GGTATCTCAAAATATTGGATGAACTTTGGAAGAGTGTGGTCGAGGAGTGGAACAAAATCAGCCTTGATATTTTAAGAAAATCTCTTTTATCTTGGAAATAAATATGTAATCTGATAGTTCAACAAAAGAGCTATAAGATAGAAGATACCAGAGAATAAATAAAATTATTATATTTGTTTGTATATTTCTTTATCCAAAATTGTTACAAAAATGTGTGAACACCCTCTGGTTAACACGTTGAGTGTCACGGTGGCTGACACTGAAGCTGAAAAATTTACAATGTTTTAAGTAATTTTTAAGAAAGTATAATCCTGTAATAAAGAAAAGGAAAGTAAATTTTAAATAAATTTTCAGTAATTACTTAAAACAATATATATATATATATATATATTGTTTTGTATCAAATTTTAGACCATCAGTCATCGGTGAATGACGTGTTCTAAACGGAAAGTTCAGCGTCAGTCACCGGTTACCGACGTGGCGCTTAACGTGTTAAATGTAATAATAAGCTTATAATAAATACTTCTGACAAATTACGTTTCCTGAGTTAATCCAGAATCGATTTTTGAGGACATGATAGCGACGAAAAATTTAACACTTGAGAGTAATCAATTTTTAATCAATGATATCTCTCTGTCAGATATCTGATGTTTGTTTGTTTGTTTGTTTGTTTTATTGGACACATACATCAGACTTGTGTGTTTGACAACAAGGCCCGCTTATAAGTCATCGTCAATATACAGGAACGAGATAGCACAATGAAATTTACAGCACATAGAATTTTTACATCCGGGAGCTCCACAAAGAGTGTGCAATGGAGCCAGCGGGAGTCGAACCCGACAAGCCTCCTACGCTCTAAAGCGATTAGCAGCGTGGTGTCTTAACCACTCGGCCGCGGAGGCCCCAGATATATGATAAATCAATGATATATAGGCTGTCGATAGATGGCTGGTGACTTACCCAACATGGTTTATTAGTGAGAAATTGCAGACTCAGGCATCGGCCGGAGTAGCTCAGTGGTTAGAGCAGCAGTCTTGTATACTGTGGTCCCGGGTTCGATTCCTGGCTCTGGCTAATTTTTCACTCCAGTTGGGTTTATTGTATTTATTGTATGTATGTCTGTAAAATATTTATATATACCTTTAACTGTTGAATGCAGGCGTTATTTATGTGTGTATGTGTGTTTTAATATATATTGTAGTATGTGTGTTTTATTATAATGATATATCTCATTTACAGAAAAAGTGTTCGACTTTTTGACACCTGAATCAAATAATTTGAAAATTTAGAGTATAGGAATAGAAAACAGTTTGCATAAAAAATATAAAGGGGAATAAAATAAGTACACCCTCAGTGGACATTCAAAACTTCATCGAAAACATATTTGGTAAAAACTGAAGCTATGTTTGGAATTGAGTAGGCAGTGCGATAGACCAAGACCAAAAAATAGACAGGCAAATAACCCGAAGAAGTAAAAGATTTTCCGGAAATCTAATTCAACAGTATACTAAAATTTTGGTGCAATTTTAACCCTTTTATAAGAGATAAGATAGACAGATACATAGAAAATTTTCACTAATAAATACTTCTTCAGAAAATTCGAAGAATGTTAGAAGTTGTGCAGATTAAATTAAACGGAAAAGGTAAAAGAATTTCCATTTAAATATTTGATTATACGAAATAGCACAAAAATTTCTGATTAATATTTAAGTAGCATGCATTTGTGAGTTGCATAAAAAGATTTGTTAACATAAAAATTGAAGCGCATAAAATTGAGCTCAGCGTGGGCGTCACCTATTTTTCCCTTCATCTTCCATAATCGCTGTATAATCTTCTGTCTGGGAAAGTTTGTAAACTTTGGAAAGAATCAGTCGCGTAAAATTAGATAAAATAATAAAACATTTTCATAACAACAGAAATTTATAGAGTGAATCAGTTTCCTGGAGATAGTTTTTCTCAGATTGGATTTAAAATAAATAAATAAATAAAAAATAAATAAAATAAAATAAATAAAACTCTGCAGGCTAAATAATTGTTTGAAGAATTTTACTCTTCTTATAGTCCACAAAGATATACAGGGTGTTCGCAAAGTATTGAAGAAAAAAAAAACAACTACAAATAAATATATTAAATTTAAAAAATCAAAAAACCCGACTGCGTAAAAAGCGAACTAATTAATTATTTCTCATCGATATGGAACTATTTTTTATATTACTTATCTTTTTATTTATTTACTTGTATTGGTGACTTTTAAGTTGTGTTTAATTATTAGTTCCTATCTACAAACACTGTTCTGATGAGGCCTATAGATGTCTATTATGAAGGTTAGACTTACAGTAAAGCTAGAGATCCAAAGTACACAACTTCCAGGTTGTGTAATATTTAAACGGAGCTTCTTACTGCAAAATGGTCAAAGAAACATCATCTTCATTTTGCAAGACCTATCCAATGATATGCCACTCAATAAGGTACGTAAAAAAATTTTTTCGTCTCTACCGCCATTTTGTAGTTTGCGGCCGCCATTTTGAATTTATAAAAACAAAACCTATCCTATAACCATCGGAAAGTTAAGACGAATCGATAGAGACCTCATTGATTAAAATTCATCCAGCCGTTGAGATGTTTCGAGGGTATAAAGAAATCCACATACACATACACGCGTGAAACACATAACACTTCTTTTCAGTCGGGTAAAAAGACTGATTAAGATCAACATCATAGCTGCCAAGTCTCTCTAATTTTGAGCTCTATCCTATTTCCGGATAAAAATATTTGCTTTATTTAAGGACAGAGACTTACCTTAAGGCTGCTAGTCACTCAGCCTCCTAATTACCTTTATTAATGCTAAGTCTATAGGCGGAGAAGGCATTCGAATATTTAAAATATCTCATCGGGAAATTAATATTTCTAACTCATTTTTCCTCTGTACTCTTCTTAAAGGATGTCTCTTTTTTACTTAGTTCTCGAAATTTTTATAAAATCTATGCTTAATTTTATATTTTATGTGTTAAAAGTTGACGAAATGTGACTAAGATTTTAACACTGCATATAAAATTAAGTATATATTTTAGAAATATTGTAAGAACTAAGAAAAAAGAGACATCCTTTAAGAAGAGTACAGAGGAAAAATGAGTTTAAAAATATAATTTCCCGATGAGATATTTTAAATATAAGAAAAATATATATATATAAATTCAATATATATAATAATAATATATATAATAATAATATATAAAAATTTTAATTTCGCAACTTTTAAAAAGTTGCAATTTCATGTAAATGGCTTTTGACATGATGAAGAACAACAATTGAAACATATTTGAAGTTGGAACTATACTTCTAAAGTTTTGGAATTAGCTATTGGACGGCGATAACACCCTGTATATCTTACACATGTTATCGACTGTAAATATCTAAAATTTCTGAAAAATATTCGCACATACTACTGCCAAAAGTGTCTATTTGTTTTCACCCATTTATTTGTCAACTGGTTTCATGATAACATTTATTAAAAACACGTTTACACTATTAAAGACTGTTGAAAATAATTTTTTAGCGTCTAGGAAATTACCAACGATATGCCTCACTAATCGAAGTAAAAGATCACAAGAAGAAAAACATCATATATCTATGAAAAAAGTTGGTAACCTTATTAGGTATAAAATGTTACATACTCTGCCAATCAATCTCGCGAGCCGCAAGTCGCAAGAAGTTATTTCATTTTATATAATGCTTTGTTCCGTTTCGTTTATTTTAATTACCTATACTACAAAAAGTCATATTATTTTTCCGGTTGAAAGTATGCAATTTAATCAACTCTTCCAATCGTTCTTAGGCCAATTTGCCTCGGGGTCAATCACAATCCATCACTGATCGAAGAATGAGGAGATAGCCAATTTGCCGAAATTGAATCTGATTTTTTTTACCTCTTTCTTTGGACATCCTACATTCTGCCACAGAATTAAGTCGTCTTCATATCAATTTTTCGAATAAATGAAAAAGATTAGTTTGCGTTCAGGAACATAATTTGGGCGGAGACTCACAGCAAATGTGTGTTTCGATAGTTCGGTGAAAAATTTGTTTAAGGCTTATCGGTTGTAATGGAAAGTCACGATTTAAGAAGATATCGTGAAATGATCAATGTTTTTCTGCAATGTATAGAAGGGAAAATAAAATAGAATTGAGTGAAATGGAAACAAAAATAAATTGCAGTACATATTTTTAGACGGCACGTCAATTACATAGGTCTGCGATGAATTTTTGTTTTTCCCTTCTAAAGTAAATGGTCTTTCTTGTGTACTTTTGGATGCTGATTTCGTGGAAAATAACCAATCAGGAATTGAAAAATGGAACTTTTCACGTGATTGTCTATCATCGTTTGGTATTTTTATTTTTTTCCCCTGCAATTGCATTTGTTTTGTTAACTAGTACAATTTCTCTCTTGCAATATTTTGTTATGCTAATTTTACAGCCCAGTTTAGCTTGGAACATGGAACATCACATTTGCTCGGTGTAGTGATATGAATTCATTTATCTTTTTGATATTTATTATAATTAAATCCATGTGATGGATAATATAGCACGCTCTTATTTATTTTATTATGCAATTTTTTAAATAGTAACTGATTAATAATTGTCACAAATTACTCAATTCATTTTTAAGTTAAATTAAGAAACATATATATATATGTATGGAACTTATGATAATGCGGTATCAAAAACTCTTAAAAACTTTTTAAATTGTGAAATATCACCATCTAAAAAAACGAAAAAACAAACAAACAAACAAACAACAACAAAAAAAAACAACAACAACAACAAAAAAAAACGGGGTTTTGCCAGTTCAAGCTTCACTAAATCCCAATAAATCTTTAATACGATTCACTAGATCTTTAATAAGATTTAAATCACGTATTTGGAATGGAGAATGCAATTGATTTTTTACTCTAGTACATAGTATCTAGAGCTGCACATTGTGGGCAATGTGTTTTGAAAATCTTTCCTGATAGAATCAGAAGTCAAATCTAAGGCCGAAACGCCGTGCAATCGGCTTAAAAAAGAAGAAGATATTTAAATATCTCACATGTTCCATATTTCACTGTGCAAACGCCTGGTAATATCCTTCAATTGTCAATTTACAAACACTATACAAAAGAAATTTTCATCTCTCAACATTGTAAATTTACAATCACTTCTTCTACAATGAATACATCTAAAACAAACACGCTGTCGTTAGATCCTTGGAAGAATATTGAGAAATATGCCTAGCCAAAAATTTGAATGTTGCATTAAATGTATTTTACAAAAAATAGAAAAAAAAAACCCACCAAGTTCAACTATACGATTAGATGTTAATATATAATTAACAATTAATGCATTAATTTATAAATAAGTTCTAAAAATATTTAAATATATTGTTATCGGAAACACACCCGCGAATATACTTTTTATATTTCTAGCATAACAGAAAGTAAGGGAAAATATATACAAAATTGCTCTTTTAAATACAAAAACCAACTTAGTAAATTAAATAAAAGAGTGTAAAAATAAAAGTAGAAAACAAACAAACAAACAGCAACAACAAAAAGTTTTCAAGAATTTTATTATATTTTTGCTACAAATTATAATAACTTGTTAGCCCCCGGTATGCTATTTCTTTCTCCCAGCTTTTAAAATGTCGCCTCCAAAAAATAACGTTCCGTTGTATAAGCCAGCCGTAAAACAAAGCAGATGTATCATTGTACTGTTAAATTCTCTACTGCATTTTAAAAAATTTCTAAGCATAGCACATTTTCAATTTTTATACCGTCGTATTGGGAAAAAAAAGTACTTTTAAATGTAATTTGTTTGAAAACTGCATCTCCATTTATTTTTGAGATATTAATTTTTGTGTACGTTTTAGCATCATTTCTTTAATTTTGGCACCTCAAGTACTCCATTTCTGTAGAAAGTAAAGGAGAAAAAATGTTTGGAAAATAGTAATTATATTCTTTTGTTGCCATTTTCCCATAACAACTGAAAAAAAAAATGTATGTTAAATGCGTGTATTAATATATATATATATATATATATATATATATAATTATATATATATAAATGAATGATTTCTGATAAAACATGGAGCTGTTTCAAACCAAATTTAATTTTAAGTATATATATTAATATTAGAAACAAATGAAGGCATATCAATCATTAGATAGCCGATTTTTTTTTCAAGTTTCTTGAATGACATCTCTTTTTTTTTTGGATTTGTGTATTATTCAGCGATAGTGACGTCCTATGCATACTTTACTATAGATGTTGTTTAAGACTGAGTCGTAAATGAAGAATTCTTCAGCGGATGCGGATGAAGTCCTTTTATATAAAATAAACGCGTGCGTTTCAAGTCTTAAAACTAAAATATGTTTTGTACTATCTATATTTATATACATATATATATATTTTCATCGGGTGCAACACTAAATTCTGAAAAAGCAGAATTCCTGTTATCTAGTTTTTCATATTCTTCTTTTTCGCTATGATGATTTTTTTTTTTTTTTGGGTGCTATTAAATAATGTTTAAAGTATAATTATCTTTCGTTTTAGGTAATTTTTGCGCCTCGAAGTTTTAATTATGAAAGCATGTGTGTCGGGAGGCAAAAATTGTTGAAAAACTTTGAATTAAACGAATGGATTCCTCCAAAAATTTTACCTATTTCTCCAAGAGTTTTGCATTAACTCCTCAATTTCAGGATAACTTTTTATATTCTTCAGACGTGCTGTTCTTCAAATCCATGGTTCTGGTAAGCAAAAATTGTTGAAAAATTTTGGATTAAACGAATGAATTTTTCCAAAAGTTTTACCGATATCCCAAAGATTTTGCCTCACTCTTCAATTTGAGGATAATCTTCTATTTTTCAGACTTGTCTTTCAAATCAATGGCAACATTTTTGTTTTCAAAAAATTTTTAATTTTTTTAAACGGTTCGGAAATAATTTTGGAGTAACTTTCTATAATTAACTAGCAAAAACCTAAAATAAATAAATAAAAGAAATAATATTTTATGAAGAAATTTCTTTTGAAAGGTTGCTAGTTGTAACTAGGCCGACCCTGTGAAGAATTAGCTTTGTAAGATTATACGCAAACTATTTTCGGAACGTTTTCGCGCAATTTTTAAGTTTTAGCCGAATTTGTAGAAAATTTCTGTCCTGTTTCTGAAATTGACATTAAACTTTAATGAATTATTTAAAGAATAAAAGTAAGAAAAGAATAAGTTGGTATACAATAACACTATAAGATAAAAAATTCGACACTTGAAATTTTGATAATCTTGGCTTGTTTGCAGACTTTTACGGAGATTGTACTATTTAAAAACTTCATTTTATTTAATTTGGAAAACAAAACTCTATTTTTTCTCTCACACATCCTACAGTTAATTCGTTTTCTTAACCGACTTCTAAGATATAGGTTATACAAATTGTATGTTATAATAAATTTTCTTTTGTCTAGCTTTTGAACATATGCCCCAATTTTCATAATTCTTTTCTCTTTTCTTGTTAAAAAGGACTAATATTGGTGGTGGCCCCGTTCCGGTTTAATTAGAAAAACAAGTGATATGTTTGTTTTTTTGTCTGCTTTCTTACATGTTATTTTTATTTTATAGGCTGCAACTTAAAAACTGGTGAATCGTCAGACATTGTGTTCAAGTATTGTAATGCTATATTATATTTTAAAAATAGTAGTAGTATCGTATCTTTTTTACAGTGACACATATATTTTTTTAATGTATCCGATATACTAGCATGTAAAAATGAGCGATATTTGCAACAATGCGTTTTAAAATGAAAGTGGATAACAAAAAAGAGCATGTTACATTTAAAGCATGGCACACGGGGCATTAGGCCCAAGGCCGCAAGTTTAGAGGGAACTCAGGGGCGCAATTCCAGGGATGTTACAGGGAGGCAATTGCACCTCCCTCAAGGAGTTTGATGTTTTGGATATGTAACAGTCCTCACAGGTCACATTAAAAAGGCGGAAAAAAACAGAAATAGTACAAAAGCTAAAATAACTTATAACACATGATTAAAATAGAAACGTTGGTATTAAGTAATCATTTTAAAAACAGAAATTACTATAATTACTATCAATAATATATGCTATTGCAATATGCTTAAAGTGAGACAAATTTATCATTAATGAGTACTTTGACTAATTTAAAAACATGAGAATAAAATTGTATCAATTATTTCCCAGCTCTTACGATTTTTTAAAAGCTCAATATGTATGGGAGTTAAAATAAATTTTACTCTGGTTTCAATATTGTTATTAACGCTTAACTGCTGTTCATTGTCTCACAGACCGCTGTTTTTTTTTTCAATTTTCAGAGTTTAACTTGTAATTTGCAGTTTAACTATACGATACTAGTGAAATTTTGTTTTATTTGGAAACCTAATACTATTACTAGATACTTCTGAATAGATCAATTCATATTATAACAGTCCTGTACATAAAGTTTAGTTCGGAAACAGTTATTATAGTCATTTTATAGAAACTTTTATTGATTTTTCGATCAAGTGATCTCAGAGACCGCTCACCGTATCTGTGCGACTACTTATGTCACCAGAGTTAAGAGTCTACTTCAGTCAGGTGAAAACACCCGCTCGCTAATGTTAATCCAATGGAAGAAGTTTTTAAAGATAACTCGTTTGCATTTGAATATTTTAAAAGGATTCTTTTTTGCACTGGATAGCTGCACTGGATGCACTGGGGGGGGAGGAGGGGGGTCACATTTCTTAATAAGCAATTTTCATAGTGAAGGCTTTTCTCATATCGAAAATGGCTACTTTCGGATACTTTTGGGAAGCCATTTTCATTCCTAAATAGAAAAAAAAATGCATTAATATTCGTAAAAATGTAAAATTTACACATTTTATTTAGATTTCAAGAAATCGAAGAATTTCCCAAAGTCAAGGAATCATTCAGAAATTGAGCATTTTAAGCCAATTTTTAGGAGTTGACAGTTACAAAAACCGTCACGAAGGAGCAATTAGTTATCGCGGCCTGAAATTCAATTTAAAACCCCACATTTTACGGAGATTTCACGAAAGAGTCTTCGCCTTTATAGAAAAATGGAAAATGCTAATCAATCACATTTTTTCTGAATAAATGCACTTGAAAATATGTCTTGAATCTAAGATTAAAAATGACTTGATGGATGTGTTCGAAATTACCTACCTACTTTGGATTTAAGTAGAGCGAATCAGAAAGATTCTCATTGTTGAGCAAGGGTAATATTGAATGAATTTAATATACAGGGTGCAATATGTTATCTATCGCCGACCTTTAATTTCTCAACCGTTGATCGTAGAGGTAACTTCCACTTACAAAAACGTCTCAAATGAGCTAAATATTCATGTTGCGACATTAAAGTAAATAATCAATTTGATAAAAATTACGAAAACTAACTTTTTATACGGTCCCCCAGTCCCTATAGTTATATTTAGTAAAAGTTTACTCATATCATAACAGATATAACACAAAAAGTTTGACATCTGTACTACAAAAATTGACCCAGTTATTAAATTTCAAAGTTTGAGATTTTTGCACATGATTTTCTTTGATTAAGGGATCAGTTAAAAGATGAATTAAAATAATTCGAGATCAAAATCAGAGTGCAATGTCTTTTTTCTGGCGAAACCACCCTTAGCCGGTATCACCAAATCGAGGAATCACCAAATAGGATTATTTCATTAAAAATTTGAGCTAACTTTTATGAGTCGAACAACATTCAAAAGTACCGACGATACCGGCTAAAAGTGGCTTCGCCATAAAAAGCACATTGCACCAGGATTTTGATCTCGAATTACGTTAATTCATCGTTTAACTGATCCTTCAATGAAAGACAAAATCATGTGCAAAAATCTCAAACTTTGAAATTTACTAACTGTGTCAATTGTTGTAGTACAGATGTCAAACTTTTTGTATTATATCTGTTATGATATGTGTAAACTTTTACAAAATATAACTATAGGAACTGGGGAACCTTATAAAAAGTTAGATTTCGTAATTTTTATCAAATTGATTTTTGACTTTAAATAATGCCACAACATGAATATTTATCTCATTTGAAACGTTTTTGTAACTGGAACTATATGTCTACGAACGGTTGAGAAATGAAAGGTCGGCGATAGATAACATATTGTACCCTGTATATTATTTTTTTAAATGTCCTTTAGAAATTTTCTTAGTTCAAGAGGGGAGGGGGGGGGGGGGGGGGTTCATGACTCCCGTGACCCCCCCTCCCCCCCTTGGGTCCGCCATTGACTTTAAGTGCCGTGCAATATATCAGTGCAATATGTTAAAATACAATCCCTCGAACTTGGTTTAGTTTGTTGTTTTTTCTTAAAAATTAAAATTACTTAGGTGATTTTGTGATACGTGATTACTAAACATGATTCATTCACAGCGTACAGCGAAGAACATCTCTAATTACTAATTCTAATCGAAAGTGTCTTGATGAAAGATGTTCAATCCGTGATCTTGTTATAAAATGCCGTGACATATTTCGTCATTTTTTTTTCCTCCACGGCAACCCTGTTTGAAGTTAATACGATGTGGACATACTACGTTTGCACCTACTCAAGCGGCGAAGTGATATAATTATAGGATAGAACACACAAACACATCTCTCGGGATAAGGCGGGAGGCCTGAAATAGCAGCCCTCCCTACTACTTGTATCTTCGGTCTTTTAAGATGGCGATGAAAAAAAATGGCTTATAATCAGACATCGAGAAAAAAGCTAACAAAAAATTGCCTTTGCCACTTTCGAACTGTCAGATTTAACGGGGAAGCGTAAATTATATCTGGGGAAGGGGGATGTGTTGCGTGTTTTATCTTTGTATTTATTATTTATTTAAGCAAGTCTCAGTGTAGTAAGATTTTGAAGCATAAAATAATCTTTTTAGCCATGATTTATTTGCCTCATTTTTTAAGCGTCCTTTCTTTTTTCTTTCATATGTGCCAAAAAGTAATTATTTGAAAGATTTTTTTTTTTCTCTTCCCATTACATATTTAAAAACTTCAAACAAATGTGATGAATAAAGATTTTTCTTGAACATGTTAAGAGTCGCTGTTTTTGTTTCTCTTGTTTCTAGATTGTCTTCAGATGTTTTGACTTCTGTATTTAACCTTTAACTGATGTGACAGATATTGTCACATAAGTACTGTGAAGCGGTCTATGAGACCGCTCCATCGAAAGATGAATAAAAAAGCACGATTAAATCATACGGATGGCGGTTTTATACTAAACTTTTTTGTACAGTTCTGTTATCATTAATCACCTATTCAAAAGTCTCTGGTGATAGTGTTAAAGTTTCAAAAGGAACAAAATTTCGGTAGTGTTTGTAGTTACAGTCAGTCACAAAAGTCTACATACAGTCATAAAATTACAACAATCTAACACGATATTAATATTTTATAAAAAAAAAAAAAACTTTATTTTAGTAAACATTTCAGTCATTAATTGATGTTCATTAAAGGAAATTAAAAAACACGCAATAAAATTTAACAAAATTGTGCAAAAATCAATATTAAGGTTAGTTGGGGCAACCGGGCCATGATTTTACAATGTGACTCTGGAGCTTCTGACAATTCAGTTTCAAAACGCTAATGTTCATTTAAATTATAGTCTGAACTTCAGTAAATGTGTTCAGTTAGGTTCCCTCTATCAGACAGAAATGCTCAAAATTACATTTTAATATTTAAAAATATAAAAATATGCTTATTTCATCTTTCTTTCCTCATGGGTCCAGTTGTCCCATAAAAATGGGGTAAGAGGACCAGGAGGGTCTGTGCTCCACACGCGTTTATTTTTTTTTTTTTCATATGGGATATCAGGTCTTGTATGAAAGAATGTAAACAACTTAAAGAAATTTAAACCAGGCAGATTATGTACATTATATATAAACTAAAGATCGTTGCAAGGGAAATCTTTGCTGTCAATGTGTCTAAAAAAAGCACTAAAAGTGAAAATATTAGATTTATATATATATATACCAAAAACATAAAAATTAAGTAAGTACGAATGAACTTTAGTATAAGGTAATAAGTATAAAAGTCACAATGGTATTTTAAGGAAAAAAAATAGCAAGGTAAATCTATGAACAAACGGCTACGTAAGTACGTAAGTACTTTATCTATCCAGGGGTCGCACTATATAGGGAAAATTTTATTGTTCCTACCAGAACCCCTAATGAGTTACTTTTATGATCATTTTATTTAACATATTCTAAAGAAATGTGCGATGAAGTTATTATTTTCAAAATAGTGGTAGGAACAATAAAAGTTTCCCTATAGAATGGCGACCCCTGTGTATCGTACAATTTCAAGGTTTGGCTAGCTTTCAGGGGCAAGGTACTTGCATTCGTAAAATGTTGAAACAATGTAATGATACCAGTATTTACAAGAGAATCTATTTGTAAACAAATAAAAGTATATTTTCGCGTACTTAATAAAGGTGAAATTTTCATTATAAAATTCCGGTGCCAATGTGGCAATTAGGGTTTAAAATTATGTGATGCCATAACGGCATCACCGCCTCTCAAGGGGTCAAGCAATTTGGTTTGATACCACCCAATATGCTTTTTTTTTAAATTTTATTACGTAATTTTAATAAGGTATTCTATAATTTTCTTTATTGTGAACAAAAAACAATGGAGAAGTTTATTTCCCGTAGTAATAGAAACCCCCAAAAATTATTTATAACTATTGGTGTAACAGGATCCAGTGTGGTCCAGTTATCCCGGATACATGTCCCAGTTACTCCATTCTTAAAAAAATTATGGGGTAACAGGCTTACATTTGAAACATGAAATAAATACATATAGATACCTACCTAATCTTTAAAAAAAAAGATTGTTTAATAAAAGTACAGGGTTAGCGAAATTAAACTTCCGCTACTCAAAGGGCCCTGTAGGCCGTTCTACTACTCCGAAGAGAATAATATTTGGACAACAGACACTTCGGAGGATGCGCTCGAGATTTCCGAAATAAAAAAAAATAGTTTAAAAAATCGCTACCAGATGGCGCAGCGGAGCAGCACATTGCAGCAACATATGCAAATGTCACGCACGATAAAAGGAAGAAGTTCGTGCCCCAATCAAACGAGCGTTCCAAAATGCCGACATTGCCGGAGAGAGCACTGCTAGTCAAATTGTACTACCACAATGGTGAGAATGCAGAGGCGGTCGTGAGAGAGTTCTATCGTCTCAAGAACCAACGACGTGGACTAATATCGGAGCGTTTTCTTAAAGACATGATGGTGAAATTCTGGCGAACAGGAAGTTAGGCTATTTGCCGGGAAGTGGAAGTTAAAGGGTATCACCACCGTCGTAAATGATATTGCTATAGCGGTCGTGGAAGCAAGCACTGAATCGCCTCATGTAATTGTCAGTATACCGACGATTTCACGTATCTTTGATATGCCTTACTCCACTGTCCGATAATGCGTAGAATTCTGAATTTCTACCCGTATAAGATTCAATCGGTTCAGCAATTGGAACGACAAGACCCGGACACTCGCATACCATTCACGCTACAATTTCTAGCGAAATTGGCAGTTGATGATTCCTGGCTACGGAAATTCTGTGCCCACGTTTTGTCCTTATTGTGTTCCTTTTGTGTTAGACCACTGGTCCTTCGGTGTTTCAGGATCTCAGTTTGTCCTCTCTTCACACGATAACTTGTAGCGCCATCTAGTGGAGATTTTTTAAACTATTTTTTTATTTCAGAAATCTCGAGCGCATAATCCGAAGTGTCTGTTGTCCAAATATTTTTCTCTTCGGACTAGTAGAACGGCCTCCAGGGCCCTTTGAGTAGCGGAAGTTTAATTTCGCTAACCCTGTACTTACTGTACTTTAATAAAAAGCCGAGGAAGTTCAACCATATTGACGTTGTTTTTAAAAAAAGAAACGTAAATTTTTGACAACCTATCACAGTAAAGTGAGAGTTATGACTGAGTTGACACACGTTGTTTCAGGAAGTAGAGATTAAGGTGTATTGTTCACAAATGCTAAAACTTAAAAAACATCAACAGTTTTTTATAAAATAGCCTATGGCCCAGTTACCTCGTGGGTCCAGTTACTCCAACTAACCTTATATAGTCACAAAAGTCTAAATACAAATAATGTACACTACATTTATGCATAACTAAAGGTTCAAAATTAAAAATTAATACTTTGTAGGACCTCCCTTGGAATCTATAACTGTTTGCATTCTTTTTGGAGTTGACAAAACAAGATTTTTTGTAGCATCGGGAGTAGTGTCCGACCATGCATGTTGTGTTGTGATCTTGAAGGTTTCTTTACTTGTAATTGTGTGGTCGAATTCGACGTCAAGTTTATCCCAAATGTGCTCAATGGGGTTTAAGTATGGTGAATGTGGTAGCGAATGCAGTTGCTTGGTACTTTATAAAGAAGTAATTCCTTTAGGATCTTAGCAGTATGCTTCGGATCATTATCATGTTGGAAGACCCAGCTATTTCCCAGTCTTAAATTCTGAACGAAGGAGTGTAGATTGCTCTGCAGTATTTTTAAATATTGGAATCGATCCACTGTGCCATCAATAAACACTAAATTACCTATCCCAGCCGCCGCCATTGAGCCCCAAACCATTACACTCCCTCCATCGTATTTAACAGTTGATGTCAAATTTTCTAGTTTCATTTCTGTGTGTGTTTGTGGGGGGGGGGGGGGGTCGCCAAATTTTTGCCATGACTATCACAGCTAAAAATATTAAACTTACTCTTATCAGTAAATAACACTGTTTTCCAAAAGTCAAAGTCCTTGTCAATATGTTTAGACGCAAAATCTAGACTTTTTTGTTGGTTTGCAAATGAAATGAGAGGTTTTCCTTCTGGGAACTCTACCATTGAAGCCGGTTGATCGAGAAATTCTACGAATAGTTTCTGTATGCACTTTCTTGCCACTTGTCATCGCAATGTGCTTGGTTAATTGTGGAGCCCTAATTTTTGGATTTTATTTTTCTTTCTCTCTCTTTTTTTTTACTTACTATAATTCTTGCATCACGGTCCTTAAGTTTCCTTGGACGACCACATCGAGATTTGATGAGCATATTTCCATGTAAATTATAATGTCTAAGTAAAGTTTATACCGTTGCACGGCTTTTTCCTATAATTTCGGTAATCTTGCCATAAGATTTATTTTCGTTTCTTAATTTTACAACCAGATTACGTAGTTCTAAGGACGTTTCTTTTCCCTGACTCATCTTTCACGTTATGTACAACAGTTTACATACTATTGTAAATACTCGGACTATCTTGGGAGGTGAAGATGAGCGTATCTAAACTTCACGTGCCAGATAAAATTTAAAAGTGAAAACGAAAGGGGTTCATATGCAAAATTTTTTAACACCCAATCAAATGTATGTAGACTTTTATGACATGCTGATTGCAGTATATATGCAAATTTTACTAGTAATTATCATCTTTAAGCTTTTACAAAGCATTCAGAATCATTTTTCAGATTAGAATAATAGACTAAAGTGCTTTTTTGCTTGTAAATTCGAGTAGTTTTGGTGAAAGCTCTATTCTGATGGATGGATGTAGACTTTTATGACTGACTGTAAAGTGAAAGTGACAAGTTGAACTATAAAAAGTGAAAAAAGCAGCGGTCTGTGAGACCGGTAACATCAGTTAAAGGTTACTCCTGACGATTAGTTTGTGAGCCGTTGTCAATTAAGTCTAGCCTACAATCTAAATTAAGTACCTGCTGACACATTTGCAAAAGTATTTTTATATGTAAATGCATGCAATTACTAACCAGATAACAGGAAATTGAATAGTATTTTTCATTTTCCGATAAAAATTAATCCGTTTTTTGTCATTATCGTCAAAATTGAAACACGATCGTCTACGTCGAGGAAATGTCCTCACCAAGGAACAACCGATTAAAATTCAAGATGCTTACCTTTTATAAAAAAAAAAAAAAAAAAAAAAAAAAAAAAGAAAAAACGCTATTTGGTTTTTTAGACTCTTAAATCTTAGCGTCTAAATATTTCACGCTTTTATGTGCAACATTGAGTTCGTGAATTTATAAGAAATTTTTGCGCTAATTGGATATTAAAAAATTTAATAACACTCTTAAATCGATTTAATTCCAATTTCTCTATTTACATAATTAAAACTTGAACTAAGACATAATTACTTATTTTCAAGCATATCATGTACTCAGAAGACAATTCTGAGACAAAATTATGTTGTGTAGTGGAAATTCAGTGTACACTCTGGTAAATGTGATATTGGATTACACTACCTGTATCCTGAAGATGTTAGTGATTTTATTTTCATTTAATACTAAATTTCATTTACGATATTAAATATAAATTGTATTATATTTTAACAGCATTAAAATTAATATTTAAATTATGAATATTTATGTTACGATGAAATAGAGTAATTTTATGTATGAATAAAATTAAATAGTAAATATATATTTATAATAAATATATATTAAATAGTAAATATATATTTGCGCTTCCCAAAACATCTCGACCGCAGCGGAAAGGATGCAGCTCTTTCTCATGAGAAGTAGCAAAGCTAGCAAAATTGGACAGACAATAAACTTAATGACTTAGTGATTTGCATCTCCAGCCTGAGAACAGAATGTTAAAATTTATTTCAGAGTCCCTCTTCGAATTGGCCTAGAAAGACCCAAGCTCGGATATCGTCGAAGTGTTAATGGCCGATCAATTTCAACAAAAGCCCTTTTCTCTCCTAAAATTGTAAATATTAATTGCATATAAATTGTATTGAAGTCTTTAGCATTAGTCTAGATCTGCATTAAACTCTTATTATTGCTATCCATTGAGTCTGTCCCTTCTCACATATGGTATTGTTAATATTTAAAGCGAGAGTTAAGTAAAGAGAAAGAAACCCTTTTAAATTCTACAAATAGTAAGAAATTTAATTAAATGGAGGTTACACAAGTTTGAGAATATAATAGAGTAATAATTTAAAGAAAAATACATCATAATATTTTGGGTTCGTAGGTTTTGAAAATTACTATTTAATCTTAAATAATTAATCCAAAGATATCTTATTAAGATATCAGGCCGCAGAAAGTAATTAGTTAAAGAATACACAACGCAATTATTTTAATGGAATATTTGTTTACATTTCATTATACGAGATGTATATTTTAATCTTCTACGAGCTTTTCATTTGCTTGAAGGCTCCACCCCCCCCCCCACTTCGTTTTACATTAAATCTTTTATGTGTTGTTAAAGGTGTTCCGAAATGTTTTTCATGTGATAAACGTTTGACTTAAATGCCTAATTTTGTAATAGTAGGATGCGTTCAAACCTCATAGAAGCAGTTGGGTCAATTAATTATCCTGATTGTATATATAATACGTGAAAAATAAATATTGTTTGAAGGCTTATTTATTATTCACGTATTATATATTCAATAATTTCGAGCGTAGTTTGCCTGCTGAAAATTAATTGAAAAATTATTTAAAATTATATCCTGATTGTCTTAATTATGGATGTTGCCTTCAAGTTTCTTCAAGTTTCCGAGTAATACAAAAATGGTAAGATATGTTGGCATAAATAGTTTGCTAATGAATGGGAACTACTTTGTTTTAATTATTTTCCATTAAGGGGGATTATTTAAATATTTTAAACTTTTGTCTAGTGCAACGTAGAGCAATCGGGATAATTAATATATAGAAAGCATATAAATATATAGAAAGAACAATTAGAAAGCATATAATAAATAATAATAAGAAAAACCCAGAGCAATTATATAGATTTTAGAACATACCTGTTCTTATTTTTGAGTAACAGCCTCTTTTCAAAATTGGTTCAACATATCGCACCCTTACTTCAAAAATGCCACAACTAAAAAATTGGGTATTTTCAGTTATGACTGCCATTCTACTTGGTTTTTACGCCTCTACCAATCACCTAAAGTACCAGATAGGGCACCGAAAATTCAGCCACCAGGTAGCAGTTGTGTTTGCAAGATGACCACCGACCCTTCCACAGCTCAGAAAGAGCTTTTCGCATTACCTGAAAAATGTAGTTTTTTGAGTTATGGTACTTTTGAAGCAAAGGTGCGATGTGCTCATTTTTTTATATTCAAAGTTTGGCAAAAATTCTGCGAAAAGCTATGGATACGATACACTTGCAAAAAATCTTGCGAACTATGTTAACAAAGGCTATTACTTTCTATCTCGAAGAAATTGCAGTTTCTACAAATGAAGATGTCAAAATTACTCGGAAAAAATAAGCAGGTTGATGTTCTTATTTTCAAGCCTTTATAAATATATCTGCAAATTTTGATACAATTTTCTAAAAGATGTTTTACTTTTATAAGAATTTACTTAATAAGGTAATTATAAGAATTTACTTAATAAGGTAATTATAAGAATTTACTTAATAAGAAAGAATATTTGCAACTCTTACGCATATACAGAGGAAAATTGTTATAAGAATACAGTATAACTTCAAAAATCCAGCACCATCGGACTGAGGCTATATCAGATTTTTGAAATTTCTGGATGTTTGAAGGAATATTAAAAGAGTAACTAGGAATATTAAATGTAGTATACTATATTATTAATGGTGCATTTAGCCATAATTTAATTCATTACTAAGTGACAATTATGTAAGAAAATGAGAAAATTAAATATAAAAAAATCTTACCCTTATTGATATTTTCTATATTACAGAAAAAGATCTAATAAAGAGTGAAATTATTTCTTCTTTTGTAATTTTGGAAACATCGATATCAACTTTGTTTGCTTCAATCTTTTTTGGCCGTTCTTCAAAAAGAATTTTTTTTTTGTATTTTATGCAAATGAAAAATGTCTATTTCGGATATACAGTCTTGTTTCTCTACAGCAGATATTAATTCTCCAGTCAAATTTATGCATTTTTCTCGTGACATCTTTTCTTTTGCCGGTTGTTTATCCTCGTCTTCTGAGCTGGTACTAGGTTATCGGCAGTTCTATTTAGCACAGCGTCATCGATCTCGCTGTCCGTTAAATTATTCGTTGATGATATGTTTTCGTCAATGCCTAGCCAATCATCTATATCTTTTTTTTTTTTTTTTTTTTTTTTTTTAACACTTAATACATTTGCAGGTTTTGCGCGTTCAATCAGCTCATAAATTGCGGTCTTTTCGCGGGAAATGTGACAGCCTGAGAATTCTGCCTCATCATTGATGTCGCTGTTCCAAAAAACTCGTTTCGACCATATATTGTGCCGTGCATTCACCAAAGTTGTCCCCAAGGTCCGTTCCCTTGCTAAGCAACTGTTCAGCTCCCAGAAAATAATCGCCTCCGGCAAATGAAGAAAAAAGTCAAATATTCCTTTTTTTTTTTCATTTTTACTTTCAAACTTTAAGTTTTCAATTCATAAAGAATTGTTATTTTTCTTCTCCCATAACTTAAAAGTATAAAAGAAAAAGGAAGGGAAAAGATGTTTCTGATGCCGGATTTTTTAAATTGCTGGATATCTGAATGCCGGATTTTTGAAGTCATACTGTATTTGCAACTCTTACGCATATACCAATGAAAATTATTTCTTGAATGTGTAAGAAAGTATAGAAACAGATTTGAGAATAGCTTTAAATACTACCTCTTAACTCAGCGCCGCGTTGAAAAAGCTGGGCGAATTCTTGTTTGCTATCATATTCGGTATTGAAATAATTTATTACAAAATATTAGCTCAAAAAATGTCCATGAAACTGACGAATCTCAAAGAGTTCACACAAACACTTTTTAACTAGGCACACTTTCCAAAATTGTACATACATTGCATCATTCTAGTTGCATTTTAATCTTTTATTATAGCACACTGGGTTCTCCAGGCACGGAATAATCCCTTTAACCCTTAAATGCCTAGTGTTACCTTTCGGCAACATACCCAATTTTGGTTTCTAAAATACTATTAGAATAATTTTGAAGCTATAATGCCCCATGTTGCCAAAAAAATACATTCTGAAAATATTATTAAATCGATTTTCAACATGTAGATGGTAACACTTGTGCTGTTTAAGAATAAAGATAGATTTATTTTTTCAATTACTGCTAGAAGCTGTTTTTGTTTTGTTTGGAAGTTTGCGAAATACCCAATTTTGTTCTGGAGTGAGAAAGTACAATTTATTTCTTATCATAGTACCTAAAATTTTTGTGTGTTTAATATTATAGAATTTTAACAAGGAAAATTATTTTTTCAATTAAAGACCAGTATTGCCGATTAGTAACAAACTTCTTTTAGCCGTAAACCATACTTAAAACAAAATGCGATTTTTTTAAAAGTATTTTTCCCACGATTTATTTAAAAAATGAAAGCCGAAAAACATTATTAAAATGATTTTTTAAAATTCAGGCATTTAAGGGTTAAATATATATTAAATGAGTATTGAGTGATTTCATACAAAGCTATAGTTGAGGATTCTATGCTGCTTTTTCTTTAGGCATTAACCGGGCGTACCACGCACTCACCTGTCTGTTTTTGCAAAACACCTCGATTTTGTATGATTTTATTCTTTGGCGACTGAAATGAGACCATTTTATAAAACTTAACTCATACAGAAAAGAAAGTAAAGATTAAAAATGTGTTAGAAAAATTCCTTTTGCCGTCACGAGAAAAAGAAAATCTTTGAGGTATCCCAGTATGATTGAATTGCTAATTTAGAAAAGATAACATTTTTTTAAATTGTTATTTGAAAGACAGTAGAATAAACTACACTCATAAAACATCCATAAATCGCAGGAGTTTTTTCCGTTTCTTTTTTTCGTTAAAACACGAAAATTTCGGCTTTGATTTTCCAATTTTCTCAAAAATACAGAAATTTCAACAATCTAACCTAAAAATGACATAAAATCCTACCAATCTAAAGCTGCATTTTCGTCAAATCACAGAGTTATGCGGGGAACTATGCTACTTGTTACTTTTTCGCGTTAGAAACGGAATTTTTACGTATGTCTTTTTTCTCTTAAAACATGATGAAAAGTTCGCTAACCGAAACTCAATTTTTTCTGATATTCTCCAGCCAAAATTGAAAACATCTTTAAATAACAGAAAAGTATCTTTCAATCACAAAGGTGTTTCAGCAACTCTCTTTCTGTACTGTTTAAGTTTTTGAAGATTTTTTTTTCTTGATAGGTAACACGGTAGCAATAATAAAAAAAAATTCCAATATTAATCAATTGCACTGAAAAAAATGGGTACTCAAAATTGAGTAAAAAGTATTCAATTTTAAATACGTCACATACTCAAAATATCCCCGATCCAAATGTACTCAAAATTGAGAAACACATGTACTCATTTTTGATTCCATGATTGTGTTCAAACATGAATCGATATCTACTGCCCCTCTAAACCTAATAATTGAAATAAAAATATACTGAAATTTATTTCCTTTTCAAAGTTACTAACAAGAAACGTTTAATTAATTATTTCTAAGAAAAATAGCAAAATTATCAACAAGATACCTAAATCGAATATTTTTATGACAAGAGCATTATTTCCAAGCACTTTTAAATTATTTTAAAATACTGTGCAAAATTTAATATTTACATTAATAAACATCCTTTATGCCATCATAAAGGAAATAAACCATTACAGGGTACAAAATTATCGTTTTGTTTGGGTTGATAACATGTGATGTTTCAAAATTGACAAAGCATAGGTTCATTTTTGATCCAAAAATACTCACTTCGATATGAGTACATCGATATACTCATTTTTGAGTACTTTTTCAGTGTGATCAGAAACAGATGACAACAGGCATTGATCAGAATGAGCAAGCAGAGTTATGGATGATAACTATTTATATCCATTAAATATCGAAAATTGTCCATTTTGATTTGCCCATATTCTCTCAAAATACAGAAACTTCACAAATCAAAGCTAAAACATACCTCGAAATCTTCTAGATCTAAGTGGCATTTCCGTCAAGACAACTGTGCTTCCAGCAATGTTCCGTTTTTTAAACGGAATTTTTCTGCATGTCCATTTTTTCTTCAAATCATGGAAACTTTCCCATTCTAATCTGAAAATTTTCTGAAATCTACCAATTAAAACACGGAAATTTCGTCAAATTACAAGGATGTTGCAGTAACTGGGATGCCAGTACTTTTTGCGTTTTTTAATGAATTTCTATTTTGGGGTATAGAAAGCATCATATCTAGAATACATGTTTTATACAGGTCTCGGAAGATACTACATCTTCTAACGTACTTTGTTGGCGAAAGAGTTCCTTTCTGCATCACTAGAATGAGTTGCAGAAACAAGAAGAAAGGAATTACAAGAAAATTAGCGCCTAGAACCGCTTTTTTTTTTCGTTATAAATTAATTTCCTCATTGATATACTGGTGCAAATGATGAACTTCGATTTCCCTCTATTTACAGGAATAACAAAATCCTAAAATCAGTTCTTTTATAGATTGTATTTAATAATTGATTCCGTGTTTAATAATCTATCAACAGCACGATTGACAATACTCCACCGATGGGACAAAATTGAGCTATAAATACTTTTTAATTATATTAGAAAGTTTAATTAAACCGAGGACAGATGGATTATCTTCATGGGAATTTAATTAAAAAGAAGAATCATGCAACCCGACACACCCGACGAGTTTGTATTTTTCAAATTATTTCATAATTAGCGAACCAGCAGCGATATAACAACGTTGCAATCTAATTTGTAACTATAATTATTTTCTCTTGCATTTGAAACTGAAATGTCAGCAACTCTTTTGTCATTGTAGTTCAATGCAGCTGTATAAAAAAAGAAAAAAAAATTCAAGCAATAAAAGGTCAATAAAAAAGAGATATTAATCAATTGGTCAGTAACAGATGAAACTATGTATGATCAGAATGAGCAAAGAAGTTATGGATGATATTTCCCGGAATGAATTTTCTGCAGATGTTTCGAAACACCTTTGCGCCTCAATTCTCTATTTATTTCTAATCGTGTAACGCGTTTGTAGACAAACTTTTGCCGCCTGGTAATTGTGAAGGATTTTTTTGTGAGCCGCGTAGAGGGATCTACAGGCTTGATGGCTGAATTACAAGTAAGATCGGTGGCCAATTTGCTATGATAAATAACCGAAGGGGGAATATAAATTGATAGCGAATGCGATGAGCAGGTCTTGTTGGGGATTTCAAGCTTTGAATGAAGCCGACAAAGTGTGTAACTGGCTTTATGTTCTTTTTATTCAGTTGTTCAATAAAGATTGTTTTTGTCACGTGTTTTGAATTGATAAAGGTTTGTTTAATTTTACCGAGCAAAGAAGTTTAGTAGAGGTAAGGCCATAACCCGTTGATGAAGCTGTGGTTTAATTTTTTTTTCTGAAAAAACGTAAATTTACAGGATTTTTTTTAAAAATTGGTTTTTAATTTTCCTTAGCAGGCTAAAATCTTGAAAGCAGCCTAATACAAATTACCCAATGGAATTATTCTTTAAAATTCTTTGAAGAGAAAAGCTTATTTTAGATTTATTTGTAATTTCCTTCATATCTTGAGTTAAGATACATTTGATATACTATACATTTATGACGTGTAATTAAGCACAACTTAATAACATAGCACACTATTATAAACAATTAAATAAAATGACACATATTGGTTTAATTTAGCACATAAAGTGCTAAATTATATCAGTTAATTTTTCATAATTTCCTTTAGAGGAGACCGGGGCTAGTTGGCTACAGGGGTAAGTAGGACAGGTCCTCATAAATCGCCTGTTTGTGGATAGATTGCGCAACCAGTCACAGAGTACCTTTCTTCTTGCCTTTTACAATCTTCAATGTAGTTTTGCAGCGTTACCTATGTGCAGTGGACATTTATTACGATTTTTCTGTTTTTTGCACTCATAAGTAATTTTTTCTGCTTCACTCTTTTTCTAATTTCTAATACTTATCTTAATAACTGCGATTTAACTTGTGCAATTTTTCTTAGTATATGATTAACTGTACCTACCCCATATGTGGTTTATTTGGATTATTTATGCTTAGATGGTTACGTGTCCATTTCTGAAGAAATTTATTATGGGGCTAGTAGGCGCATTGAACACGGGGCAAGTTGGCTCGTGTTTGGTGTGTGCTGGTAGCTTGAAAAACAGCAAACACCGAGAAAAGTGGTTGCAATGCAAGATTTTGGGCACACGAGGCTTGCCCAAACGGAGACACTCGATTTTTTATTTGTGAAAACTGTAACTCTGATGATGATATCGAGTAGGATAGAAATTACTCAATGTTAATGTTTTATTCATTATTTTTATGTCTGTATAATTTAGAATTTACGTTGTACGGCGATAACGCCTTTGCTTAAACTTACTAGTAATAATGAAATTGATTTCTCTTAACAGCGTGTCCTATTTGAATTTCATTTAAATTTTTATAAAGCGTGTGCCAACTTACCCCATAGGTATAGGCAACTTGCACCATGAGGTTGGCGCTCAATTTTCCTTTTACTTTAGGCTTCCGCTAAACATAAATTACAAAAGCTACAAATTCAAAACTCCGGGTATTTATAGCCCAATGCCTGTTCTTTAAAAGTACAGTTAAAGTTTCATAAAAAACTTAAACAAAAAATTTAATAAAAACCAATAACTAAAAACTGCACCTATTAGCCCCGGTCTCCCCTACATAGTTTCTCAAAAACTTAACGGAAACAAGTTTTGTCAGAAAAATTATTAATTAAAGATATTTAACTTAACAAATAGAAATAAAGAAACAATTTTCGAACAAATTTGTCAATCAAGATAGTTTGTTAGTATTATTTTAAGGTCAATGGAATGAAGACAAAATTAGTCTTACAGTATTACTTAAAAGTTATTTATGCCTGATGCCGTTGTAGTTCTGAGACTGAGCGACAATCCTCTTGCTAGTTCAAAATACCTCATATTCCCTTTTTAAAATTGGATTTTTCTTTCCCCCTCCTCCTAACCAATGTCATTACTGTTAACTCAATTTGTTTATTTTTCTTCTCTTTCCTTATTTTGCTTTTCTTGTCTCCCTTCCTTTTCTTTTTAACACTTTCCAACATAGTTGAGAAATGTTTATGAATTCGGTTTGTCTGTCTGTCTGTCCGTGACCTAACTCACGTAAATATAGTCCCATTGCCATGAAAGGAAATGTTATTAGATTTTACTGTGGCATGTTCGGTATTAAAAATGAAGTGTGTAGCATTTAAGGTTTATTTACAGGGCCACTCAAAAGAATTCCTTTACATTACGGTCCATGAGGGAAAATCGTTTACCGTGTATTTTAATGATATTACAGTATTTTAAATACATTGGAATTAATATACATCATTGAGGTGTATTACAAGGTTTTTACTATAGAATAGGGTGTGTACAGAACTTATCATTTAATTACAGGGACACACAAAAATATTTGGCTATAGAGGAAAATGAGCAATAATTGAACTATTGAAGAGTTACGAACAATAATTGTTGAAAGTGCGTTTTTAGTTGTGGTATGAGTTTTTAAATTTAACTATTGTTTAAATATTACTTGGTATGTATAAATTCTATAGATTCTATACAGGACCGCACAAAAGTTCTCATCAACATCCATTTATTGGCTGAAATTGTTAAGTGGAAATTTTCAATTCTGCTTTGCGTTTAACAGAACTATCTTTCAGCATATGTGGTATGCATATATCCGTAGATCGTATACAGGG
Organism: Maratus speciosus; assembly: GCA_963932465.1. Taxonomy (NCBI): domain Eukaryota; kingdom Metazoa; phylum Arthropoda; class Arachnida; order Araneae; family Salticidae; genus Maratus; species Maratus speciosus. The sequence goes on along the minus strand of OZ010800.1, from coordinate 250,929,673 downwards.
CTTCAAAAACAAATCTTATATCTTAAGGACTATTCATAGTAACAGCAGAAATCGGGTTTTCAACTGCGTTATGCGTTTTTCAAATTTTTCATTTAGACGTCATCTTTAACCGCAGTTAACTGAGAAGTTTTGTTATAGTATTCTGAATGTGTGGAAAGTGTTCCATAATCTATGGGATACACATGATTTTTCGTTCTTGTTTTCTTTGGAGGCAAGAATATTAAATCTTTTCCTTCCTGAATTATGATATTTTTAATTGTTTTCATTGAATTTTGATATTATTTTTCGTTCGAAGTATTTCGAAAACAATAAGATGATTGTCGCACAGTCTCAGTACGTCAGTACAAACGGAATCGGGTGTAAACCCAAACTTTTTCGTAAATAATTTTATCAAAAATAGCTGTATGTTGATGCCTATAGGACTTTGAAACAGACTAACAAACTATCGTGAGCGAGAAATTTGTCTGAAAGTTTTTTGATTTAATTTAGCACTAAAATTCTAAATTAAGTTAATATGTTACATTTTATTTATTGTGTATATAATAGGGACCTATATGTCTGTATTTAGATTTTTTTTAATTACTTGTCAAAATTTCAGGATTTTATTTGTTCATTGGTATACTGTTAGTATTATTTATGACGGCCGATTATCTGCACGAGGGATATAGGCCACAGGTGGAGTGCCCTACGTAGGGACCTGTCTGAAGGAACCTAATTTGTATTTACGCAAGATTTCCCAAGGTTCGAAGAAAACCACGGAAAACTCCGGATGGTTAGGCCGACGGGCGCGTTTGGGTTCGAACCTAGCATCTCCTGTCGACCAACTTCGAGAGCAGAACCTCTCAGCCACTGGTGGGTCTAATTGGCATGGAATTATTGTACAAGATATTCCGAATAAATATACGGACTGATTTATTGTAATAATTTATTGCTTTTATTGTGATAGCGATAGAGAGTATCTGTTGCCAGTTGTTGCGTAAAAGATTAAGTAAATCTTAAGCCTGTTCTCAAACCTAAAAGGGCTATTTTCAGGCGCATTTTAAAATTATTTTTATTCGGAAACGTATGAAATTAGCAGGTGTTGTTATTGAGAAAGTATGTAATCGAAAGATCTTTTCATTTTTTGGTAAACGCAAAAGATCTTTCAGAAAATATCGTCGAAGTTGGGGTTTTGAATAGAATTTCCGGACATGACAGAGAGAAAAGAGAGAAAAATAGGTCGTCACGTGACAAAAAGAACCTATAATTCGATAAGTAATTTATTTATCAAAAATGGAAAATTGTTTGAAAACTGTGTTGCAATTTGTTTGAAAAATGTACTGCTAGACAGAAAAAATAAGACCTAAAACGGATAGAAAAATACCCGAATTGGGTAGAAAGATTCTTAGATATGAAGTTACCCAATTTGGGTCCATATATCTGTTTTGGTTACCACTGTGTATCCATTTTGGGCAGCGTTAAATACCCATTTTGGAAAAAAGGCAAAAGTTTACGGAGCCCGCATTAATTACTTCCCCCCCCCCCCCAAAGGTCAAGAGGGGTGGAGTGTGAAAGTTGAAGGGACAGATATGGCGCATTCGCGTCTTGCTGCTTTTTTTTTTCTTTGGCGGTCAGCGAACGGAGCTTCGCCAAAGCACTGAACTTTCCAATAGGCCGTAAAAGCAGAATTAGGACAATTTTTTAAACGGTCCGGGCCGACATAAAAATTTAAACGCAACCGATAAAATATGCAGGGCCCGACTAAGAGTATAGAAGACCCCGGGCAAGCATCATGCTGGTGTTGGTGGTTGGGGGGTAGGGGGGCTTCTATCTATCTATAGAATTTTCTTGTGAATAATGTGGAAGTTGCTAATACTAAACTTCATACATATATGTATGCATAAATTTTGTACCCGGTACTGCTCACATCTACATACAGGGTATCACAAAAAGATGGTCACAACTTTAAGGCTGTTCTCAACTGCTCTGCTCAACAAGCGCAAAACTTTTTGACACATTTACAGATTCGTTTTATAACGGAAAGATATAAAATTGGAAGACCTGACTATGGAAGCGATTTAGAATCAAACTGTGTTTTCGATTTCTTGTTAAATAAATTACCCATTGAATTATAAGCAATTTTGTTCACGTGACAAACATGCTTTTCACCCTTTCATGAGTGATTATTCTTCTTTCGCGCGGAAATTCGGTTTAAAACGCCCACTAGACTACTTTGACACTGCTTTCTGAAAGATCTATTGCGTTTGCAAAAAAACGGAAAAAACAGCTTGATTACATAGTTTCTGAGCAACAACATCTGCTCGATTCATGCATTTCCGAACAAAAATAAGTTAAAACTTATGTCATAAAGTTGTCCTTTTGGATTTGAGAACAGCCTTAAGAAAAAATACTAGTAGGACAATAGTAGAAAAAAATGATAAATTGGTTGACACGAATATTTCTTTGCAAACTTTTACTTAGTATGTTATAAGATGTCTAAAAGAGAATGCCACAAATTGGTCATCATTAATGATTTAACATGGCACATTACGAGGAAAACGTTAAGGATGTTCTCAAATCCGAAAGGGTAACTTTCTGACATAGGTTTTAATTTATTTTTGCTCGAAAATTCATGAAACTAGCTGGTGCTGTTGTTCAGAAACTATGTAATCGAGCTGGTTTTTTTTTTTTTCATTTTTTTTTTTTCATTTTTTTTTTTTTTTTTGTCAAAACGTTTTGCGCTTGTTGAGCAGAGCAGTTAAGAACAGCCTTAATGTTGAATTTCTTTTGAAAAGAATGGCATACTAATAAATTTTAATCATTAGTTTTCTAATGATGTAGTTTGTTTTTTGCATGGGTGTTGTGTGTGTGTGTGGGGGGGGGGCGTGTACTGGAAGCAGAAGGGGGGAGGAAGGGGGACCACACTCCCTTCCTAAATGTTTGAAATATGTGTATTTTGGTCACTTTTGGCTAATTTATATCATTTGACACCTTTTAATAAAAATCCTGATTACTCTCATGGGGCCCGGGCGGCGGCCTCGCATGCCCCTGCATAAGTCGGAAAATATGAAACTGAACATATGAATATACTGACAATACTGAAAATATGAAACTTTTGTCATGGATATGACTTGGATAAAATATGACTGATATGACATGGATATGATATGATATGCCATGGATATGACTGTTCTCAAATCTAAAGGGGCAACTTTATGACACAAGTTTCAATTCATTTTTGTTCAGAAAGGTATGAAAATATGCATGTAGAATATAATTAATATAACTTTTATTATAATATTTTTATTTCATTAAAACTTTACAAACAATAATTATTAAATACAATATGTAATTATTTGCCACTGGATGTAATTGAAATTTTAAGTGAAAATTTCCTGTTAACTTTTACATAATATTTTACAAATATAGATTTATGTTTCTTTATTGTACAAAAACAAAAACAAAATAAAGTTCTTTTCATGCAATATAATATATTAGTTTATCATACATTGTATATATAAGGTAAGTTAGCTTTTACTATTTAAATATTAATAATGCATCGTAATTTAAATAATGATATTTAAAGCAGTAGTCTATTACTTTATTTTATGTTACTAAATTACTATTCTCATTAAATTATTAATCCCCATTGCTTATATAACACAATATTTTTAAATTAAATTAATTTTTAATTATATAAAAGCTACTCGGGTATTCTGTGATATTGGAACTTTTTATACCTCCTCCATACTCTCTTTTTGTTTGTTTGCTTCCTTAATTCCTTTTTTATTATTTGTGACTTACTAATCTGAAATTAATTCAAAGAGAATTTAAATGAACGTGAATGTCTTATACGATGAAAAATAATTCAAAGCAATTTTGTTAAAATAAGTATTAATTTAATTTCTGTATATTTTTTTATGAACAAAAGTTTTCATGATTCAGCCATGAATCATTTTTTTTTCATTTCATTTAGGAAAAAGAAGTATTACATATATCTAGAATAAGGCCTTATAGTGTAAGGCCCAGAACATAGAGTAAAGCTGCCTTTTCATGACAAACATATCTCAAAAATTAGTTTTAAACATCCATTTTCTTAGAATTTTTGAAGATTACTTGCAACCTCAATAAAATTATTTCCATAAATAGTTCACAAGTTTTTTAAAACTGCAGTATTTTATTTCAGTAATGGTTGTTACTTTTTATCTGATGAAAGAAATAAAAATTATGTTCCGTTTGCATTTCAAAAATCTAACAAAAGGCCCTTATAAAAAATATCCCTGTATATCTAATAAAAATAATAAATTTATGTAAACTGAAATACTACACAATCAATAACATGGCACAAACAGATATGATAGAGCACATGTAAAATTTATTACCACCTTTTTTCAGCCCCCCCCCCCTCCCACCCACACACATATTTTTTAATTAATCAATATTTTTGTAATAGCATAAAACATGCCTGCAGGCTAAAAAAAGGGAGGCACTTGCTTTAAATTCTAATTTCTACTAAATAAACATCCCTAATGTCAAATGCAAATTAAAAATATAAAAGACCTCTCCTCAAGCCCTAACTTTTCAACGGTTCCCATAACTGTTTTATTGTAGCGCATAAGATTTTATCTGCCTCTTTAATGTAAATCATATTTTTAAAATATTTCAAAACAAAGGCGCCCAATGATAAATTCAGGAGGTAGCCTTGGTTCGAGTGTGTGTGTGTATGTATGTATGTATGTGTGTGTGTGTGTGTGGGGGGGGGGGGTAACCTCACTGGAAGATTTTTAATTTAACGCATATTAATATTGTTAAGTGCAAATACTTCCCGGAGCTTTAAAAATTCTTCCTCCAGAAAAATGCCTGATTTCAACACTGAAATAAAATAAAAAAATTATTAAAATTTCGAAATTATTTATCGTACTTACTTTTTACTTATTCTCGTATTTAATGTGGAAAAAATGGATCCATATAACTGTACGTATGTTATATGGAATTAATTGAAATGAGTTAAATGGAATTTTCAAAAACAGAATTGCTAAAAAAATTACTAAAGCTTATAAATTATTTAACACATTCAGTTAATACCCACCTCCCCATTAATCTCTTTCATATATAATTTTCTTATCAATTATATATAAGACAGTTATATATGTTATAAAAATCAGACTGAAATTTTTTCTCAAAAACGAAAGTGATAAAAAATTATTTTGTTTTCTAAACTACTTAAGTCTCTTTTTTACTCTCTTATCAATTGTATATATATATAAGATATATATGTATATATATATTATAAATTTGAGATGTATTAAATTTTGAAAACAGAAAACTCAGTACGTACTCAGTTTTAATAACATGGTAATCAATAAGTACTTTACTTGTTTGCTTACAATTCTAAATCCAGAACTCCAAGTAAGATTACTACATCTAAACAAATAACATTTTTTAACTACAGATTATCTTAAATAAACCTTCTTTGGAACTTGTTCTTTCTCAGTTTATCTTTGTGTTATTAGAGCTGAACTATTTATCAGTAAACAGAAAGACTTATCCAAACGAGCGATAAACTCATGCTCATACGCTGTATCTTCTCACACAAATGTAACCCATTGGGGTTCCGAGTTGGAAAAAAATTAAGAATGGGGTTCTATTGTTAAAGATGACCCGTGCGGTGCGTACCTAAACCAAAAAGAAAAAGGTTGGAAAAAAAGGGCTTCAATAGTTCGATTATTGATTATTTTCTTCTGTTGCCAAAATCTTTTGGGTGTCCCTGTAAACGAACGATAAATTATAGGCTCACCATGCTCAATAGTAGGAAACTTGTAGTGCACTTCAGTGATAAATATCAATTTCAATATCTTTAAAATAGTGTAATATCATTAAAATACACCGCAAATGATTTTTCCTCCCACACAGAAAAAAGTAAGACTTGCGGGTGGAAAATACCCGAATTCGGTAGAAAGATTCTTAGGTATGAGGTTACCCAATTGGGATTTAATTTTTTTAATCCCAAAATGGGTATTTAACTGTGCTCAAAATGGATACACAGTGATAACCAAAACAGGCATATGGAGCAAATTGGGTAACCTTATACCTAAGACTCTTTCTACCCAATTGGGGTATTTTCTACCCATTTTAGGTCTTTTTTTTCTCCGTGTATTAATTCAATTTTTATTGTTTGTAAAATAATTTTCTAGCATGATTTTTTAAAATTCTATGTCTATCGCGTGCAGGCGATAACGTAAGATAAATTCGGTTGTACATAAATTAATATAAATAGCTCAGCATTCGTTTCCAGCTTATATGACATAACGAAATTAAAACATTCATCAACCAATCAATAAAACAATAAAATATAAATAAAATACAAATTTAAGACATGTGATCAAACTATGTACTTAAACAGCTAAAATTTTAATAATAAAAAAGGCTGATATTAAATAGTGATCTTTGGCGATTTCTTCGGCTGTTAACTCCTAGCGCGAATGCATTACAAAACTATCGACTTTACTAAATTTCAAATCTTTATTTAAACTAATTACTATTTTTCATATAAATACGATTTTTGGTATTGTTTCGTATTATTAGTCTAAAAAATTTATATTAAATGTAAAAAATCTAATATCGTTATCAAATAAATAAATGTCTTTCATCTATATTCTGTAACCCGGGAAGACCGGGTATATCCCCTTGTTACCATAATATCGACAATTAACCATTAAACAATCGGTTCATTCAGTCCGACAAAAAGGATTTTATATGATTTACTAGAGGGCTCTGCCCCCTGCAAGCTACGCTCGCCAACCCCCGTTCACACACCGCAGAATCTAAAAGCGCGTTTAACTGATCGGTTTTAAAAAGATTAGAGAAGATTGAATTATAATGAAAAAACCTGTAGCGATCTCCCCGTAAACGGGTTTCCATTCAACTCCCTTTGATTGCGAAAATTTAAGGCCGAATCACTTGCTGTTGAGACTTCAATGGTTGTTCCCGTGTTTGTTTAAATAAGAACATTTGAAAAGAAGCTAAAATAAAATAAATTAAGTAAATAGAGTCTTTGCCTCCCGGTATTTTTTAACAGCGTTATAAAACGACTGACATAATACAGTTTACTACAATTACTACAATTTACTGCTTTAACCCCTTCAAGGGCTGTGGTGCATTTTTGGACCACTTAATTTTAATTCTTAAATGCCACATTGGCACCAGAATATTGGAATGAAAAATTTCCTTTTATTAAGTAAGTGAACAAAACAGGGTTGTAATTTTAGTCGGTCAAAATTGATTTTGACCAGGACACTAGATAAAAGTGGTTTTAACCGTCCAAAAGTGGTCAGAAATGGTCAAAACTGTTAAAAATGGTCTTAATTTTAATAATTAATTTTTTTTGCAATTAAAAGTAACTTAATAAGTAATAAAAGTAACAGTGCAGTTAAGAAAATACTACACTAACAAGTTAATGAGGCTCAATTGTAAAACATACTTATGCAATACAATAAGAAAGCTTGATCCATAATTGTCCTATCATTGTTAATTGCGTATTTATGAACAGGGGGGAAAAATCATTCTTCCTTTCAGCTGTTGATACAGGGGCATCTAAAAAAACTGCCCAGTATTGTTTAAAACTGGTAGTTGATGCTAAAGAAGAGGTAGAAAACAAGTTTGTTTGTAAAGTAAGAAGTTTTGTAAGTAACAATGAAAACAAGATGAAACGCATGAGAGAAGATTTTCAAAATGCGAGCTGTTTATTTCTTATGGATGTGCTTGCACATTACCTGAATCTTGTAGGAGAAGATATTCCAAACACAAACAAAGTTAGTTCAATAATGAAGCATGTTATTGAAGTCCAAAAATACTTCTGAAACAACCATCGACCTTCAGGTTACCTATCTGAATATGAAGCATCTGTTATACCCCAACTTCCAGGGGACATACGGTGGAACAGTCAGATTGAATGTTTGGCAACTTTTATTAAAAACAGAGATTGAGATTTCTACATGAAAACTGCAGATGAGCTTGATGATGATATTGATTATAACATTGTTACAATCATTAACAATGTAGGCATATGCAAATAAGTAAAAAATTTGCAAAATCAACTTAAGCCAATTCCCCTTGCTTTAGATTGTTATTAGAATATATATATATATAATCGACAAATATTTAGGAGGGACCTCTAATTTTATGTCAAAGCATATTTCATAGTAAAAATAAAGGTAAGGAAAATTATTTCTCTTACCTGATGTCCCGGTGTTGAGACAGGAACCGCCATACACTTCAGGATGCATCCATGGTACGCCTTTGTGACTTTACCGACAGTTGCAGTGCTAAAATCTTTATTGAAAAAGAAATTGAAAAATGTGATTGAAGATGTAATTCAGGTGTGAGGTAAAGCATGGCTAGTTTCATTTAATAATGTGATTAAACTTTCATCTTGATTAATTGTTTTAATAAACTTTATCACATAATAGAACAGAAGACAGACATTTTATGCGTCGTTAATTACAGACGCATAGAGCAGAAGTGAAAAAGTACGTGTCGAAAAAGAGGGGAAAAAAAGGGTGGCGAAGCATATACTTCTACATTAAAAACCACAATTAGGTGGAGAAACTGATGCATAAGCTATTATGCTCGCACATGACATTGAAAAGGAAGAAAAGAGTTTCAATGAGTCCGGGAATAAATGTAGCAGTTCTTTTTTTTCTGGAATATAATTTTGTTCAGAGGGGTTCGCACATATTAACACCCCCGCTGAAACCCTGGAACAAAAAGTTTTAAATGTTCAAAACAATATTTCTGTGAAGCTCAAATCGAGGCTTGGGAAGGGGTTTGGTTAGAAGGTCTGCAGTCATTGCTGCAGTTTCAAGGTACGTCATAGTTATTATCCCTTCCTCGACAAGGTTTCTCAGAAGATGATACCGAAGGGATATGTGCTTGGTTCTTTGATGATGCTTATCGCTTTCGGCAAGTTTGATGGAAGACTGGTTGTCCTCAAACAGAGTTACTGGTAGTTCTTGCTCGAGGTCCAGTTCCTTCAGTAGTTGTAAAATCCATATAGTTTCTTGTGCTGCACAAGCGGCAGCCACGTACTCTGACTCAGCTGAAGACATGGCAATACAAGCCTGCTTTTTTGATGTCCACAGAAGTGGGTTATTTCCAATCATAAGTAGATTTCCTGACACTGACTTTCTGTCAGTAGGATCATTTGCCCAGTCTGAATCAGAATATTCCCTCAAGACAGGTTTTTCTAAATTAGTGTATGTTAATTTTAAGTCAATTGTAGTTTTAAGATATCTGATTGTTCGCTTAACAGCTTCCCAATCCTTAGCCCTTGGATGCTCGTTTCTGCGACTTAAAATATTTACCGCGGCACTAATATCTGGCCTTGATACAGTCGCGATGTACAGTAGAGCTCCTACGGCTTGTCTGTAATTCGTATTATTCGGGAGGAGATTTTCATCATCCACTAACTTAACATATCCTGGTTCCATTGGTATATTAGTTGGTTTCGAGTTTTCTAAGCCGAATTTAATTATTAAATCATTAATTTTATTAATTTGATCAAGCGTCATGGTATTTTTGTCAGGCCGATTAATATTTATCCCAAGATAATATTTCGCTTCACCTAAGTCAGTTACAGGGTATTCCTCGTTTAATTCGTTTATAAGTTTATTAATATTCTCATCTTTCCCAGCTATGAGGAGATCGTCTACATAAACGATTACGTAAGTCGTTGTTTCATTGGTTGTTTTCTTATATAAACATTTATCGATCCTACTTTGGTGAAAACCTAATTTAGATAATGATTTATGTAATGTCAGGTTCCACGCTCTGGCGGCCTGCTTCAAACCATAAATGGCCTTTTTGAGTCTGCATACCTTATGCTCCTCTCCCGGAACTGCATAGCCTTCAGGCTGATGCATATACACATTTTCTTGCAATTCCCCGTGAAGGAAAGCGGTCTTAATATCTACATGTCTTAAGTTCAGATCCTTATACAATGCCATTGCTAAAAAACTTCTAATTGTCGTATGAGACGCGACTGGCGCAAAGGTCTCATCATAATCTACCCCATACTTTTGAGAAAAACCCTTTGCGACCAGCCTAGCCCTAAACTTTTCCAGCAAACCCTGGCTATTGTATTTGGATTTGAACGCCCACTTGCAACCGATCACTTTCGTTCCTGGTGGGACTTCGACTAATTCCCATGTATTATTTTCGCGAAGAGAATTCATTTCTTCTAAAGTCGCTTCTATCCACTTTTCCTTTTCAATCGGGTTTTGCATATTTTTTATATCGTCCCAACTTTTCGGATCTTCTACTTTAACGTCATTTGTTAAGAAAGCAAATCTATCGGGAGGAACTCCCCTGTTCGGTCTGTTTGATCTACGCGGGACGTTTTGCGTTGTATCCGAATTTGCATTTTGATTTTGCGTTGTATCTTCGGCGCTGTCAATATTATCCTCGATTAATTGTAATTTCGGAACCGGATTTTCAAAATTTGGTATTTCATTGTTTTTATTTGATATGCTATCCTCAGTTATGTTTTTACTTTTAGTCTCCAGAAATTTTACGGTTCTACTTATTACGATTTTCTTACCGTCCGTACAAATTCTGTAGCCCTTACTCCTATTGTCGTAACCTACGAATATCCCCTCTATGGCTGCATTATCCAATTTTCTTCTATGAGTCTTTTCCACATAAGCAAAGGCGCGACAACCGAAGGTTTTAATATTTGAAAGATCTGGTTTGCGACCAGTCCATTTTTCGTAGGGAGTGCAGTCGTTGGATGAAGTTGGGAGGCGATTTTGTATGTAAGTTGCGGTGCAGACGGCTTCGCCCCAGAATGAGTTAGGTAAATTACTGTCTTTAAGTAGGCAGCGAGCCATCTCCATCAAGGTACGGTTCTTACGCTCCGCAACCCCATTTTGAGGCGCGGAATACGGAACAGTAAGTTGATGGTTAATTCCCTCATTTTTTAGATAATTTTCAATTTCCTTCCCTGTGTATTCCCCTCCGTTGTCGGTACGGATAGCACGCACCTTCCTGCCAAATTTATTCGCGGTCATTGCAACATATTCTTTAAATTTAGGGAAAACTTCATCTTTGGTTCTCAGTAAGTACGTTATGGTAAACTGGCTAAAATCATCTACAAAAGTCAAAAAATAGTATTTTCCGCCAACCGTCGCTGTTTGCATAGGTCCACATAAATCGGAGTGCACTAATTCTGTGGGCTTTGTAGCTCGAAAACTAGCGGCTTTGGGGTATGGATCACTAGTGAGTTTAGAAATTATGCATGTTTCGCATGTATCACCGTGTTTACATTTGTCAATTTTAATTCCTAACGCCATATCATTATTTACCAATTCCTTAATATGGTTAACGTTTCTGTGGCCTAATCTCCTATGCCACTTGTGTAGACAATTTTTATTTTCGCATTCATTTATAATATTTACATTGTGAGACATATTTTGTTCTATTCTACATTCATATAAATTATTGTTTACATAGCCCTCGAGGTACGTAACACCTTCGTGAGTTATCTTGCAAGATTGTTTCTCAAATATGGCTTTACAACCATTTTCAGTAGCTCTTTTTATAGAAATTAAATTTGTTTCAATTTCGGGTACATACAATACATTCTTTAGTGTTATCGTTCTGTGTGCATTATCCGACATTAATGTATTTAATTTTATAGTCCCGTAACCCTCAGAGCAAAGCTCTTGACCGTTTGCGATTGTTACGCTAGAAGCACTGTTATGAAAATCATTAAACTTGTTTTTGTTATTACAAATATGAGTTGAAGACCCTGAATCAATTACCCAGAGATCTTTTACATTATCCCCAACAAAAAATGTGACATTTCTATCATTAGGTGTTTCCTTTTCAAAATTCCTATTTTTGTTAGTATTCGGGTATGCGCTGCCTTGAGAGCATATAGCCGATTTTTGTGACTGGTTGGGAAAACGATTGGGGTATTGGTACTGCTTAGGATTATTTTTATTTTTATTTTTCAAGCTCCAACAATCGTCGATATTGTGAGAATTCTTTTTACAGTACCGGCAGAATTTATTTTGTTTGTTTTTATGGAATTTCACCACCTTTAACGCGGAGTGACTGTTCTCACTTTCGCGGTTATTTTCAACTCTTTTCGTGTGCTCGTCTATTAATTTAGTGCGAATAAAACTAGCACTAAGGTCACGCTCGTCCCTTGCCTCCAAAGCGGTAATGAGACCGTCATAACTGGAAGGGAGAGAGCAGAGCATTAAAGCAGCAAGGTGTTGATCAGTTACAGTCTCGCCGATAGCGGCTAGCTTATCGCGAGTTTCATAAATTTTTGTAAGGTGATCTACCATATTGCCACCTTCTTTTAATTTGGTGGAGTAAAGTTTCCTTAAAAGAAATAGTTTACTACTTAAATTCGAACGTTCGTGAACTTCTTTTAAAGCAAGCCAACATTCTCGCGCACTTTCTAAATTCTTCACATTTGTTATTTGATCGTCATCGATCAATAAATTTATAATGGCACGCGCTTTCCTGTTTTTATTTCTAAAATCATCTGTCATTGGATCGGGCGGGTCCTGACTGATAACACTATAGAGGTCCTCCTTCTGTAAATACATTTCTAACCTGAATTTCCATACATCATAATTGCTTGAGTTCAGTTTTTCTATTATTGAATCCCTTAGGATACTCATTTTAGTTTTAATTATATAGAATAAATATTTTCTTATACAATCAAATAATAATAATAATATAAATCAGTTATAACTTTGATAACTTTTGCTTACACTTAGAGTGTAGCGATATATATATTTGCAATGAAACAGTTCGTATTCTTTTCAAATAATAATAATATCAAATATCTTCTTATACAGTTAAATAACAATAGTATGTTTATTGTTTTTAGTTTTCTTCGCTTACATATAAAAATGTTGCAAATATTTATACGATGTCATTATAATAGTTAATACATTTCTTATAAAGAGCGCAATCAGTCTCATAATCTGTTATTAGAATATATATATATATAATCGACAAATATTTAGGAGGGACCTCTAATTTTATGTCAAAGCATATTTCATAGTAAAAATAAAGGTAAGGAAAATTATTTCTCTTACCTGATGTCCCGGTGTTGAGACAGGAACCGCCATACACTTCAGGATGCATCCATGGTACGCCTTTGTGACTTTACCGACAGTTGCAGTGCTAAAATCTTTATTGAAAAAGAAATTCAAAAATGTGATTGAAGATGTCATTCAGGTGTGAGGTAAAGCATGGCTAGTTTCATTTAATAATGTGATTAAACTTTCATCTTGATTAATTGTTTTAATAAACTTTATCACATAATAGAACAGAAGACAGACATTTTATGCGTCGTTAATTACAGACGCATAGAGCAGAAGTGAAAAAGTACGTGTCGAAAAAGAGGGGAAAAAAAGGGTGGCGAAGCATATACTTCTACATTAAAAACCACAATTAGGTGGAGAAACTGATGCATAAGCTATTATGCTCGCACATGACATTGAAAAGGAAGAAAAGAGTTTCAATGAGTCCGGGAATAAATGTAGCAGTTCTTTTTTTTCTGGAATATAATTTTGTTCAGAGGGGTTCGCACATATTAACATAGATAAACTTCAAAAAGACTACTATATCTGATGCATGCGACGAATGGTTAAGATTGCTAAAAGAGAAAGATCTTGACACTTATTCTGAAGTGATACAGTCTCGATTTAATGAAAAGTTACCCCAGTTCATTTTCTGGCTCATATGCTGAATCCTGTCTACTTGGGCAAAAGTATTTAAGAAGAGAAGCAAGAAAGAGCAAGGCAGTGGTTACACGATAATATTGATCATACCTTTTTGCCTCTTGTGATTGCATTTCAAGCAGAATACTCACCATATCCAAAATCCTATTTTTCTGACAGTGTAAAAGATACAGTTTCGCCTGATGTCTGGTGGGCAGCAATGAAGAAGGTTAAAGGCATTGATATAAAATTTGTTGAATTCACATTACATCTAATGAACTGTTGTGCCAGCTCGTCATTAATAGTAAGATTGTTTTCTAAATTTGGAATAATCCAAAATAAATTACGAAACCGTCTAAGTTTAGAGACAACCGCAAAATTTGTTACTTGTAATCATTTTTTAAATTCAACACAAATTACATGAAAACTTAAAAGAGCTTGTGTAAAAAATAATTAAAACATTTGTGTTGTATCTTGGTGTTTTGTTATTTATGTTATGACTTTTTTAATTTCGTATTTGCTGGCGTTATGTTACTTGTATTATGACATTTTAAACAAATGTTAACTTATTTTTAATATATGCTAATAAAACATATTCGATTAGTAGTAAATAAACTGAATAGTGAATTTCAGTGGTCAGAATGGTCAAAATTTATTTTGACCAGAACAGTTAAAATTGGTTAAAACCACTGGTTTAAACGCCCATGGTAAAACAACCGTGGAACAAAAGCATTTTCGTATTTCAAAATTTGTTTGTAAATTCTAGTGCCATTCACTGATTTCAACATTTTACGAATAGAAGTACCTTGCCCCTGAAAAGGTTAAACGCATATTAATGTATTTATTATTTTAAAGTTTTCTTTCTCTTTTTATATTCACGTGTACATACAATTTTCAAGACATAATTTTCAATATTTTCCTGCTTTTAACACGTACTCATTTAATAGTAATTTTAAAGTTTTTTTTCTGTTTTTAATAGTCATGTGTAAATAAATTTTTAATCGTTAGGAAATATTATTCGCTGTTTATAGAATTGAAAACAATCTCTATAATAATAGTCTAAGTCATGTGATTATCATCAATAGTTCCGGGCGGATCCCTTCGCTTTTTATATTCCAGGCGACCATTTTGGTACTTTAATGTTAGTCAGCCACAGGTGATAAGTCGCCAAATATTATTCTACCGCTATCATTTCACCTATATTATAATAGTCCAAGTCATGTAACTGCCATAAACAATTACGGGCTTAGCTTTTTATATATCCAGGCACCCATTTTGGTACTTTAATGTTAGCCATAGCCATACACAGGTGCTAAGTCACCAAATATTATTCTATCGCCATCCTTTCACTTATATTATAATAGTCCTAGTCATGTAACGACCATAAACAATTACGGGCTGATCCCTTCGCTTTTCATAAGAAAGATTTCCATTTTGATTAAAGAATCAAAATTATTTTTTCGAATAAAACTACTTAAAAGTTGCCATGATCGCAAAAAATTCTTGATACTTTTATGTTAGCCGGGTGCGAATCTCACCAACAGCTTTTTTTTTTAACTCGCCAGTTAGCATTTTTTTATTTTTCCAGTGGAAAATTAGAAAGGTACTACTTGGTTATCCCATCGACCAAAAATCTATCGCCAAACTATAAGATTAAATACCAATAATGGATGATCGTAAATGTCAGATTCACTTGACTTTAAGGAAGTTACACGTGTTCACGCCATCAAGTGATTTTTATTTCGACGTTTTATTTGTATTTTTATTAATGTTATACTAATTTATTTGTTCTTTTGTTATTTAAAATAAAAATGATGTCAATTTGTATAATTTGGCGATTTATATAATTTAGCAAAATTGGTCGACGGGATAACTGAGTAGTGTCATTAAAACATTGCTTTGAAGTTGAAATTAAATGTCATGATTTGTTGCATTATTTAATATTTGGCATAGATGTCATATACGCACAGCGTTTGGCGTGATTTTTTTTACACAATTTGACGAAAACCTCGTTTTTGAATACCAGTCAAATATGCATTTTTAAATTATTTTCTATTATTTTTAAAATGAAATAACAATAAATAAAAAAAAGTTTAATTAATAACTATAGAACAAAACAATTTATAAAAATTTTTTTAAAGAAAGAGAAAATAAATGCAAATAAACATTTATTAATAAATAAGCAACAATAGCCGGGTTGCAATGTCAGGCAAAATAACGCAATTTTGGTGCCAATTAGGTACCCATGCGCGTATATGATATCTGTGCCTAATATTTTTCTTTACTTTTCGTTTAAAAAAAAAGAAAGAAGTGAAAGCCATTAATTTTGTTTCAGTTTTAAATGAAAGTTTTGTATTTTAAATAAAATAATAATGAAATAAAATAAATTAAGATAAAATAAAATAAAAAATGCGACGGGAGAAATGTTTGGCGATTTATCACATGCGTTACGCTAACATAAAAATACCGAGTTCTTGATTTCTCTATCAGAAGTTTCCAATTTGGCGAAAGATTGTTCAAGTAAATTGAATTATGAATAAAAGTAACATGATACATTTCTTAGCATACATTTAAGGGAGGCCAAACTGATCGCCACATTAGTTTAAAATAATAACCTTTTCTAATATATGAAAAAAAATATCTGTTATGATTAAAATTTGAGATGCTATCATTAGAGAAAAGTGTTTAAAATTAAAAAAAAATTTAATATCTCGAAAACTAATTCGAATTTAAAAATCCTAATACCAGTTTTAAGATCTGCGGATCAATACGGATTTTTTGTGCTAATTTCATCGCATAATATTCCATATTTTAGGAGAAATCGCCGTGAAACATAATCAGTTGTTCAATCAGTCGTTTCATAAAATCGTTTCATAAACAATAGGATTTTATATATATACTAGAAAGGTAGCTCGTCAAAAAGGACGGAAAATTAGATATAAAGACATATCCAACTCATGTGCAAGAATATGGGTTTTTCTCGCTTGTTCCGCGGTGATAGATGAAAATAACACATTTTAAGAACGAAACACATTTATGAAGAACTGTGTACAGTAGAAGACCACTAATCTGCACAGCTGAGTTCCAAGTGTTGTCTGGATTTGAGGCTTTTTGCGGTCATGTCTATTCAATCTTCGTTTACATTTTTTAAAATTCATATATTGAACAATTTAGATTGTTAATTCTTAAAAATAAATAAATTACGTGCTTGAAAAAAGGTAAAAACTATTAAACTATCGTATACGATTTAATGAAATGGTATTATACGTGTGTGCTTCACGATCTTAGTTACGACGTTGGCGAAATTGGCTACAACTTGTCATAATCATAATTGTATGGGCCGCCATAATAAAGACGTAACCAGTTTTTAATAAAATTTCTGATATAAAGTAGTTTTCAAGAACTTGTGTAAAATTGCCGGCCGTTCTGATGTTATGTCAGTTCTAGGAATAATATTTGTAACACTGAAGAGTTTCCATGTATGTGTGGACTTTAGGAAAGCTTCTCCAAAAGAAAGGTCCTGAAATGACATTGTAATTCCTCTAACTTCAAAGTTTAACCGGTCCCTGATCTTGCTTACTGAAATCTAATAAATACAGTTATTTTGAATATTACAACAGAATTAAACAGTTACACTTATTTAACTTAAACCCGCTGTTACGCCAATGTTATTTTTTAGTATTAACAAAGAAAATTATTTAAATTTTTTCAAATCACACATTTATACATATATTTTTTATTTAATAACTAAATAATGAAAGAATATTCTTTTGTTCTGAGCCCATAAATATGACAATAAAGTAATGTAACTAAGAGACATTACAAAATGAAATCTTTGTGAATTTAAACCATAAACAAACGATACGGCCACCATTTCACCTACTATAACGTCATAAGAATATTGTCCATGGAACATGGAACATGAGATGTAGATATGGATTGCCTAGATGAGAGCATCTGTACATCCAGTCGAGAGGTGAAGTCGTCTATTGAGGCATGATAGGGAGCCGTGAAAGAAACTTATAAATGTGGTTAGGCCACTTAAAGTTAGTGATAATAATAGAAAAAGAGAGGCATAGTAAAATGGTAAGTAAAATACTTATAGGGTAACAATATATAAAAGAGAGAAAAAGAGAAAAATGTAAAGTTCCAATGATCCGAAAAAAGGAGACGAAAAAGCTACCGGGACGTGCCCCAGAAAACCAAGAAAAAAAGACTCTTTACAGAGACCATACATTTTAAAAGTGTAACATTATTTTGAATGCTTAAGAAGCAATGCAACAATTTTTTTTTTTTTTTTTTTAATTAAAGACAAATACAAGACAGAAAGAGAGTAAAGTAGGAGAAGAAAGAGGGAAGCTCAATCTTCATCATCTAACAAGGTAGAAAACCTTGGGCGTTTACGATTATGGGGGTCGGAGACCTCGTAGTCTGGTAACCCAGCTATTATATCATTGGGTAAATTATAGATATTTTTGTAGAAATTTTTAGCAAGTTTACTTATGCGTACTTTGAGAGAAGTGGTTTTTAAGTCCCTTCTAATGGTTGTGTTTCTTAAGTATCTGTGACCGTTTCTGATGGTACGAAGATTTTTATTGTGTGCTTTACTAAGAAAATCCATGTTGGTTTTACAGGCAAAACCCCATATGGGGCTTGCATATGTAAGAATTGGTCTAATGCAGGCGTTATAGAGGAGAATTTTATTTTTGATAGAGAGAGTTTTACCTTTTAATAAAGGGGAAAGGGTTTTTGAGATACCGGCCGCTTGGCCTCTGATGTTGAGGAAGTGTTTTTTCCATGTTAGTCTTTTATCCAGAGTTACCCCCAGATACTTGGTGTGGTCGGACCAGGGTATGGTTGTATTGTTGATAGTAATGCGGTTAGGGTTAGTAAGCTTCCTAGAGAAGTAAACTGCAGCAGTTTTTTGTTCGTTGAGTTTAATGCGCCATAAGGTGCACCAGGCCGTGAAATCGTCAATGTGTTTCTGTAAAATTTTGTATAAGGTGTAAGCAAAGTGAGCTGAGGCGTAAATTGCCGTGTCGTCCGCATACAGGGCAAGAAAGGTCCCCAGGGTGCGCGGTATATCATTAAAGTAAATGTTGAATAATGTAGGGCCGAGGACAGAGCCTTGAAGAATGCCAGCAAGTATACGATATAAAGTGGAGAGTATATTGTTGATGCGGACGCAGAATTTGCGATTGCTAAGGTATGAATGTATGAGGTGAATAAGTCTAGCATGAATTTTGAGCTTAATTAGCTTGTATATAAGGCCCTCATGCCAGACTTTGTCGAAAGCTTTAGCAATGTCCAGAAAAACAGCAGCTGCTGGAATATTCGAGTTGAGTTTCTCACTGAGAAACTCCACAACCCGAAGAAGTTGATGTACAGTGGAGTGTTTGGCTCTGAAGCCAAATTGTTCAGGGATCAAAATGTAATTAGTGTCAAGAATATCATTGAGCTGGGCCCTTATGACACGCTCAACTACTTTACTTAAAGAGGGAAGCAGGGATATAGGTCGAAAGTTAGTTGGATCAGATAGATTACATTGAGGCTTAGGGATAGGAGTCACAACAGAAATTTTCCAAGGGTTTGGAAAGTGATAAAATTTAAGGATAGCGTTAGTAAGATCTGTTAGATAGTTAATACAATTTTGAGGAAGGTTTTTAATAGCGAAGTTGGAGATTTTGTCGTATCCGGGGGATTTCCTGTTTTTGAGTTTTTTGATTATATTAGATATAGTTACAGGTTGTATTTCTGGGAGTGGTTCCTCAGGAGGGGTACTTAAGAAGTTGTTGACAGTTTCATGGACATCAAAGAAATGATCCGGGTTTGCAAGGTAGGGATTAGGAGAAAATTGATTTGCGTAACTTTTAGCTAGAGTTTCAGCTTTATCATGATCAGTGTAAGCAGTGATATTGTTGGTGTCTGTTAACGGTGGAATGGGGGTGTGATGATTGTTAAGTTTTTTCTTAATGGCCCAGAGAGGAAGCGTCAATGTTTTCATTAGTTTGGTCCATTTCGACGCTGTTGTCGAGACTGGCCTCATTGGCTAAGTTTTGGAATTTATTATTCAGGGGGAGAGTTGAATTTCCCTCGTCATTTCGTCATTTTGTGCCTCTATTAACTGTTATGAAGCCGTTAAGTTTAACTTGTTCTAGAATAAAGTGAGCAGATTTTTTGTATTTTGAGAAACAAAAGACAGTAAAAACAGTAGAATTAAGTAAATTGTAAATGTTAGTAGGCTCCCTAACAATTAATAAGGCCTCACGGCAAGTTTCACTCACCTCAGACTGATCGCCTAATGATGTTGCATACTCAGCCTTGCTTCTAGTTTCCAGGATGTAGTTATCGACGTAGCTGAAAAAGTCGATAAACAGTTGTTTACACTGTAAAAAAAAATCTGTGAAGTTACTAAAGTTTTTCTAGGAAACTGGGATTCCTAGAACTTTTCATGTAACGGCAACAACAAAATTTCATGTAACAGGCACACTTTTGCGCCGAAAATCAAAAAATCTGTAAGGTTACTAAGAATTTTTTTGGAAACTGGGATTCCGAGAACTTTTCATGTAACTGCAGCCAGGGTTACAAATAAAAGTTTAGTAAGATTACTGAAATTTTAGCAGATTCATTTGTAAAGTTACAGATTTTTGTAGCTTTACAAAAACTAGTTTTGTAGATTTGCAGCTTTTTTCGTACAGTTACAGGTGAAAGTTTAGTAAGCATGTAACTTTACATCTGTAGAACTACAGATTTTTTTTTACAGTGTAGCAGATTCGTCAAACTGTGTTGGAGTGTCCAGAAACTGGTTAACAAAGTCCGGTTGTCGCGTTCCATTGACAATAGTTGCCAGAATACTGATAGGCTGGTTGCCATTTTCAACCGCCGCCATACTGCGCAATCATAAAAAGAATCACCACTCAAACAGAAATGTTCGTGGAATCACACAACTATTCATTACGAACCGCTATATAACCACCAGAACACAATACGTAACCAGAGCAGTAACACTCTATGATAAACCGCAAAAAAATCACATAAAGAAAAGAGCAGCACAAAAGTACGTCTTCTCTCAACGAGAATCTCCACCGAACTGGATATTGTCCATTGATTGTTGGAGAACTTGCTTTCTGAATGATTACCTCAATGGTTTAATATTTTTTCACGGTTCACGATGAATGAATCACTTGTGTTTGTTTAGGTTTATGGAATGAGATATTGAGCTGTCAACCTAAATTCAACAGAAATTATCCTAGGATACATTTACTTTTTAATCGAAATTAAAAACAGTGCTTTGATCTCGAAATAAAATGTTTTAGTTTATATAATTGGTTATTTCTATTAATTATTTATTTAGGTGCTTTTCCATTATAGTTCATTTTTTTTTTAAAATCTTGGCGCGATTCGAGCATCAGAAAGTGAGATATGTTGCCAAAATATATAAACAGCTATGAAAACAAATCTAATGAACTTTTATTTTAGTTTATTTGTGTATTTACATACATAAAAAATAATTTCTAAATATATATAATTTTTTTGTTATACACTCAAATTACTTCACAGATGTCATATATGGGTACCTAACTGGCGCCAAAATGGTGTTATTTTGCCTGATATGGTAACCCGGTTATTGTTCTTTATTTATTAATAAATTGTTTATTTCCTTTATATATATATATATATATATATATATATATATATTTCATATAAATATTGAACCATATTGACACGATTTTTTTTCCGACTCTAATTTAGTGAAAACCTCCTTACCATATCATCTATAATCGGGTTACCTTATCAAGCAAAATAATGACACTTTGGCGCCAGTTAAGTATCCGGGGTACAGATGTCATATTCGCCCCATATTGGCGCGATTTTTTTCTGACGCCAATGTCATATACGCAATGTATACTTAACCTGCGCCAAAGTGTCGTTATTTTGCTTGATATGGTAACCCGGATGTTGTTTATGCTGTTGATGTTTTCGCCAAATCGGCGTCGGAAAAAAATCGCGCCAATATGGGGCGAATATGACATCTGTGCCGTACCCGGTGCGTATATGGCATTGGCGTAAAAAAATCGCACCAAAAAAAATTGCACCATATGACATCTGTGCCTTTTTTTTTAATTATACAAACTGTTTTGGGCAATTTTCGGTTAGCCGGGCGCCAGTGTTATATTTACATTCATATATACATATATATGCACATATATGTAAATATATATATACATATGTATGTATATATTTATACGTGTGTGTGTACATATATATATTTACGGTACTTCTTAGTGATCCCGTCGACCAATTTCGCCAAATTATATAAATCGTCAAACCACTCGCCAAATTGCACACATTTACATAATTTTTATTTTAAATAACGAAAGAACAAATAAATTAGTAAAACATTAATAAAATTACAAATAAAACGTCGAATTGATGGTTTTATTGGCCATTATTGGCATTTAATCTTACAATTAATTAATTAATGGCAACCATTATTGGCATTTAATCTTACAATTTGGCGACAGTAATTTGGTCGACGGGATAACTAAGAAGTACCATATTTACATATAGGTGCATTAAGGTGGTCACAAGAAATCAATTTTCAAATTTTTTCGGGGGGACCCCCCAAAAAGTTGCCAATTGACTAGAAAATGAGATTGGCTAAGTTTCAGCTCATTTGGATAATATTAACCCGTGCCTCATTGAGGTTTAAGTTTGAAAAAAAACGGGATTTTTCGCAAAAAAATGCTGTTTTTCCTTCATGAAATGAATACAATTAAACCTAGGAACATAATGCAGGTCTCATTTTATAAAAAAAAGTTTTGCTTTAAAGAACCACACATCATTTTTTTCTAAAAATGTATAGATTTGAAAATATGCGCATTTTTCAGGACGACTTCACCTGAATACTAAAAATTGACTTTTTATGAAAACGCGAAAAAAAATTTGTAACATTGCATTTCATCTGCTTTCCACCTTTTGTTTTTCTTTTTTTCGTTTTGTGCTGTCCAATAAAGTGTTTGATTAAAAAAAATTCCAAAGAAAAGGAAAAAAATCGAATTTTAAACTGAAAGAATTTTTTTTAAAAAGGGAGGGCAAAGGAAGTATAGAAATGAGAGCAAATAATGCTCAATTGCATTTTATTATTAAAGTTGTGTTACAAGAAAGGAGGCATAATAAAGAAAATAAAATATTTTCCCTTACAACTGTCACGTTAACCCTTTCCGGCACAGAAAAATTCTGTTCGTAAAAGGATGAAATGATGGTCTACCCCGGAATTTACAAACGACATTTTTAGAAATTAAAATCACATTACTTTAACCTTTCATTGTAAAAGCAAAATTTTATTAAAATATTCTTCATGCCGTTTGTAAGTTTGGAATTAAAATTAGGTGGTTCCGGCGTGGAACACTGCGCCGGAAAGGATTGAAGTGGTAATGGTTTAGATAAGGTGGCTTATGTTGGCTTTTTTTTACCAAAGTATTATCTAAAAATGAAAATGCAAGTTGATCCGAGTTAAGATACCAAAGGCGGTTTGTCATTTTAGCAAGTGCTTTGTCTGTAACTTATTTATCAAATTTTCTTTAGTGAACAAGTGATTTTATTATTTACAGGTCTTGAATTGGGGACTAAAGTTTCAGTGGAAGTATTGAAGCACGCTTTTGCATAAATATTGATTAAAAATAAGGAAAGATCTCTGATACCTTCTTTTTCTAAATTTGTTATTGAAAGATGATCCCTCAAGCAATATATTTTAAGAGAATGAATGGCCTGTGCCTCCATCCATCTAACATGATTAAAAGTACCAGGTGCTTTGAAAAAAAGTCTTTTGCAGGAAGGAGTTCTATAAAAATTAAACAAAGTTGGATAAACTCTTTATAATCATCCCTGAGCTGTTAATTTTTAAGAGTTCCTGTAAGAAAATTTGAAATTTCTTCTGAATTAACTATTTATATCTAGTATTTCATCTTCAGTAACATTTGTATACTTACTCTGGTTTAATTTAGACCACCCAATCAGAATTGTTTTTTTTTTTTTTTTTTTTTTTTTTTTTTTTTTTTTTTTTTTTAAATATCTGGCTGAGGGGCAGTGATTATGCCCATTTTACAATCAAGAACAGCTTTCTAAATTATGCTGGCGGCATGGTAAATACAGAAGACTTTTCCTTTAACAATTGCTATAGAAAAATGCAGGTTAACTTTGAGGCGACCTGTGTTTACTGCAGTTGTATCAAAAATATTGCCTGGATTTTACCAACTTCCTCCCACTCTTCAACTGCTGAAAATACAGCTTTCGCCTGAATTGTTCCGATACTATTTTCAAGTTGAGGAACTCGTAGTAACTGTTCTTCATCCCCACAACTAATGAAAACTTTTATCCACTCTACATTTTCTTTATTCAAAAAATGGGGAAGCAGTTTTCCACCCCAGTGAACAACAGTTCTCTCTAAATAGGAATTTTAAAATCTGTTTTTGATAAGCTCAGTTTTTTGTTTACGAAACAGTTATTTGCAGAGTCGATGTCTGTGGTTAGCTAGTGGTGTATTCTAAGTCTGGCAGCTTCTCTGGCGTTCAGTTCATTTTGCGAATATTATAAAATAAAATGCATAAAACTTGACAATTACTTAGCTGCTTACTGTCGATGATTTGAGACATGTGGCCAATTTAAAAAATCTTACATTTCTGCCATCATATCAAGAGGGGGAAGGGGTTTTACGGAATGTTTCGTCAATTCTAAAAATATCTAAATATATTCTAAAAATCTATTCTTAGACACAGAACTAGATAACTAATAATTAATTATAATTCGTGAAATATTTTTAAAGTTACAAAAATTGTTCACTTATTTTTGCCTATTAATAAAAATGATACAAAAAAATTATCAAAAGTAATAAAATTTTTAATTTGTCACTTTTACCTATGTTTCAAAAATGCGGAGTTTGAGGGTATGGTTCAATGGATGTCCAGACAAATACTAAATGTTCATTAAATATAAGTTTTCATGAGAGTAAAAGTTCAAGGCAACAACAGTTTCTATGAAATAAAACAAGAATCAGGTTTCTAAGACAAATATTTTTCACGTAAGGAAAGAAAAACGACAATTTTTTGCCAAAAATTGCAAATTTTCAAGAATTCAACCTCGATGAGGCACGGGTTAATATTATTTATTTGAGCTGAAACTTTGCCAATCTCATTTTCTAACTAATTGGCAACTTTTAGGAGGGTCCCCCCGAAGAAAACGTTAAAAAAAATTTTCCCCATGTTGCTTGTGACCACCCTAATGTGCATATATATGTATATATGAATGTAAATATAACACTGGCGCCCGGCTAACCGAAAAGTACCCTATTTTGTTCTATAGATATTAATTAAACTTTGGTACAGATGTCATATACGCCTAATATTGTCACGATATTTTTCCGACGCCAATTTGGCAATAATATCAACAGCTTAAACAACACCATCCGGGTTAACATATCAAGCAAAATAACGACACTTTGGCGCCAGTTAAGTATCCGTTGCGCATATGACATTGGCGTCATATAAAAATCGCGCCAATATGACATCTGTGTCTAAACTTTTATTTATTTATTGTTATTTCCTTTTCAAAATATTAGCAAATAATTTTAAAATACATATGTAACTGGTATTCGAAAGCGAGATTTTTGCCAAATTGGCGTCAGAAAAAAATCACTCCAAACCCGATGCGTATATGACATCTCTTCAAACATTACTTCTGTTTCTTTACAAAAATAGATAAATAGCTTTTTTTTATATTACTAGGGGGCTCTGCCCCCTACGAGCTACGCTCACCAACCCCCGTTCAGGCACACCAAAATCCAAAAAGCACGCTAATTTGATTGGCTTTAAAAATGTTGAATTAAAAAAAAAAAAAAAAAAAAAAAAAACAGTAGCGATCTCTCTGTAAACGGGTTTCCATTCATTTTTCTTGGATTGGGGATTTTTAAGACCAAATCTGCTGCTGTTAAGACATACAATGGTGGTTTTCGTATTTAATTAAAAAAATAGTTAAACATTTGAAAATAAGCTAATGTAAAATGAATTAAGTAAACAGCGTCATTGTCTCCCGGTATTTTTTAACAGCGCTATAAGATAGATCTTTTAAATAATTCATTTTAAATGTATCGTTTTAAAACTGACGTAATTTACACCAAAGTTTTATTTCTCTTATTAATATTCACGTGAAAATACTATTGTTGTTAGAAGGAAATATTATTTGCGCTGTCTTCGAATTCACGATAATAGTTGAAAAGATTATCTCAAAATATCTCGCACAAATATATTTTTCAATTTAAATTGTTTTGCTATATTTTTTTGCCATTTTAAATATGACGTAATTTCCTCAAATTACAAGTTTTAAAGCATAATAACGATTTTTTTTATTTTAAGATTTTGTTTCTCTTTTAAAATTCAAGTTCAAATATGGTTCGTCGCAGATATCATATACGCCCCATATTGGCACAAATTTTTTCTGACGCCAATTTCATATACGCAACGGTTACTTAACTGGTGCTAAAGTGTTGTTATTTTGCTTGATATCGTAACCCGGATGGGTACAGATGTCATATTCGCCCCATATTGGCGCGATTTTTTTTGGTTTCCAATTTAGCGAAAACATCAACAGCATAAACAACATAATCCGGGTTACCACATCAAGCAAAATAACGACACTTTGGCGCGGAAAAAAATTGCGCCAAAATGCGCGTATATGACATCTGTGCCTATGTTTCTTATGACGTAATTTTCCTGCTTTTAACATGTAACCATTTAATTCTAATTTTAAAGTTTTTTTTTCTGTTTGTAGTCACATGTAAATAAATTTTTAATTTGAAGTAAACATTATAGTTTGCGCTGTTTATGCAACTGGCAACAGTTTAAATTAATAACATTTTCTAAAATCTGTAAAAAATATCGCTCGAAATGCTGAAAATTTGAATTTAAAATTGAAATAAAACATCAAAAAATGAGTCAAATAAGAAAACTAAATGCAATCTGCACATCGGGAACTTATAACGTATAAAATGATCTAAAAATGATTAAATTCTCATGTATAGTTTTTGCTCCAATAAAACTTTTGTAATGGAACGATTTTGTCCAACTTTAGCATTAAATATCTCTTAAAATAATTCTTCGATTTTAAAACTGTCTGCATCAGCGTATTTATCAAACATTTCTCTATAATATCACCGATTTTCATATTTTTGTATGCAACAGTTTTTTTTAATATTAACGATGAAAGGCCATGCTTAAGCATTCAAATTGGATGTGATCTACCCGGAATATCTACGCAGATGTTCATTGGTCCATTTCCAAATCAAAACTTTTTTTTATATATAGAAGGACATAAATGGTACTACTCAGTTATCGCGTCGACCAGTTTCGCCAAATTATATAAATAGCGAAACCACTCGCGAAATTATACAAATTGACATAATTTTTATTTTAAATGACGAAAGAACAAATAAATTAATATAACATTAATAAAGATACAAATAAAACGACGAAATAAAAATCTCTTGATGACGTAACCACTTGTAACTTAATTAAAGTCAAGTGAATGTGACATTTCCGGTCTACCATTATTGGCATTTAATCTTATAGTTTGGCGATAGATTTTTGGTCGACGGGATAACTAAGTAGTACCAAATAAATTGTATACACATGGAAAAAACTGCTTGTGAGTATGAAACAGTAAATAGGAGAAAAACGTCTTTCGTTGCCAAACTTCTTTCTCGCCAAGAAATATTTCTCTGAAGTACTGTAAAAGAGCGATGATTGCTGGAAATGCAATTTTAATTATGATGTGCGCTTTTATGTTTCACTATACTTATGCATACTATACTGTATGTATAAATGCTATAATTCATATACAGGGCTACAGAAAAGAATTCGTAAGGGTTACTGAGTATGAGAGTAAATTGCTTAAAGTTGGTTTTTAATGGATTGATGCATCTTTATGCTGAACTGCATTTAGTTTACTAAGAAATGTTTGTAGAATATAGATAAAATGATATACAGGGTCACGCAAAAAACTGGATACATAACCGTCTATGGATGATAATATCTGGAAATCTGATTTCAGTAGTTTTAAGAGAGTTTTAGTTTAAATTAAATGTTAGCTAAATAGTGACGTGTAATAACGGTACTATTGTCTATGGACGGTAACTGCTGAAATCAATTAAAAAAAATTTGCATGCGTTTTCTAAAATGTTTACTTAGTTATCTTATTTACCATATTTCCCTAAATAACGAAGTTTTGTTAAAGCATTCAGGAAGTATTGGAAAGCGTTTCATATTCTATGCTTAACGCATGATTTTTCTTTCATGTTTAGTCTTATTTTGCATTTGTATTATTCTTAATTTTATAGTCTTATATTGCTTTACAGAAACTTTAATATTTAATTGTTTAAACTTTTCGCCCACCCCCCTTTCCTATAGCGCAGATAGCGCAAAATAATAGACAATTTGGTACTTTCCACTATTGGGGCTTCGGCGTTTTTTAAAAAAGCTTGGTGTAATTCGGGCATCAAAAAGAGAGATTTGTTGACAAATCATATAAACAGCTATGAAAACAAACTTGATGAGCTTTTTTGTTTGCTTATATATGCTTTTGGCACTATTTAGTTAGCCATATTTCGAATAATTAGTCGTCCAATTTCGCCAAATTATATAAATCGCCAAACCCTTCGCCAAATTATACAAATTGACATAATTTTTATTTTAAATAACGAAAGAACAAAGGAATTAGTATAACATTAATAAAAATACAAATAAACGTCGAAATAAAAATCACTTGATGACGTAAACACGTGTAACTTGCTTAAAGTCAAATTAATGTGACATTTATGATCATCCATTATTGGCATTTAATCTTATAGTTTGGTGATAGATTTTTGGTCGACAGGATAACTAAGTAGTACCATGTATTTTATATGTATATTATTGATGATTTTTATGTCCAAATTACTTCTGTTTCTGTATAAAATTAGATAAATGGCTTTTGTATGTTAAATAAATCGTATAAATTATTGAAAAAAAAAATGTGTGTCAGTGCATAGGTTCCCGGAAAATATGTTGCCAAATTTCCTTCTTCGCCAATGCACCTATACTGGAAAAGTATATAAAGCACATTAAAATCGCTCAGCTAGGAGCTCAAACAGGAGCTCAGCGTCGTTTACTGGCGATTATTTTATTAGTAGCTTCGGGAAGAAGATGTAAAGATGTACATTTTCGCATATTACACTTTAAATTCTCACCCATAGATTTTGAAAAAAAACCTTTAAAAAAGCGGAGTTTAAATTAAATTGCGGTGACATCCTTTATGAAATATTAATGATTTTAAATGGGAATTTCGCCAAATTAGCCAGCTATCGCCAAGTTGGCTTCATATATGACAACTTATTTTTGTCGCCAACATTTGGCGCTACTCTGGTAACCCTGCATTAGTATTTTTCAATAATTACTCATTTCAATGAAGCGGTCTTACCGGAATTGTGAGGGACACACAGAGACTTGGATTTTATATAAATAGATAGGGTAGATTTTGGAGAAATCGCCCTGAAACATAATCAGTTGTTTAATCAGTAATTTCATAAATTCGTTTCATTAGGATTTTATATATATATAGGGTAGATAGATGAAGACTTTCTGAGTAGAGAACATTATAAATTAAAAATAACATATCCTTAAAGTGAAACGACCACAAAACTATCCACTTTGACTCAAGGCAAAATCTCAGTCGTATTCACTATCAAATAGTTTTAATTTACAATAATTGTTATAAATACTCTGAAAATAACTGATTAAAAAACACTAAAGGAAAAATAAATTACCCTATAAACTGTATAATTTACTAGAATAGAAAATTGAATTCGGCAGCGCTTTTTTATGATACTTGTTATGTTACATTACATTGGCAGGGCCTACTTATACCACGAGAGCAAATGGCGAACTTGCTCTATGCCCCCCAATTTTAAGGGGAGTCCCAAAAGCCCAAAATTTTGTTTAATCCTTCACAGCACAAATTTTTCTATCTTTATGAAAAAATATATTTGGCATCTATATATCGGTCTAACAATGGGAAAAATAGTAAAAAATTTTAAATTTTAAACTTTCAGCTAAAATTTGATATTTTATAGTGTGTGCCATATATACAAAATTACGGTTTTAAAATATTATATTGCGATATTTTACATATAAATGGGCTTAATTAATTTTATCTGTCTAACACTCTGAATCTTCTTTTATATTAATATTTTAAATATTCAGTAAAAATAATGAAAGCAAATTTTACCTTTAATAGCTTGATCGAAATTTCTTTTGTTTCCGAAGAACAAATTCTAATTTGTTGTCTAGTGGACACATCTAACATGGACAAAATAAGTATTATTCCATACTTTGGACTGTTCCTGATCAAGGACAGCGATCATGCTCGCTAAATTCATGGCACATAATTAATAACGTAATGTTTTTAGGTGTGTGCCAGATATGGCAGGTGGTGCAATGAAGGGTTAAAATGAGTTTACGAGTTGCAACAATAAACGTTTCATGGATGCTCTTAAAATGAATCTCAAGTAAAATTAGTCAAGTCCTGTGCGCTGATGCTTACAATAAATTTAATATTGTGATAAAAAAAAGAAAAATCATGCATCAAACATGGATTATGAAACACTTTCCAATACATTCAGAATACTGTAACAAAACTTCACCGCCTAATAAAGTGAAAGGTGATGTCTGAGTACAATTTGGTAAACGCTTAAGAGGTCTCAGGACTCTTAAAATTGGAAAAAAAGAAGAAAAAAAAAGACCATTTTCAACATTTAATATCTTAAAATTTATTTGATTTTAAGACACAAATTTTATTGGAAGGGAACATATAAGTATGTTCTTTCATTTCTTGTATTTAAAATTTGCAAGATGCAGAATTAGTATTTACAGGGGGTTCCAAACTGTCAGACATTTGACGAGCGGAAAATTGGCATAACAGATTACGCGCAGGATTACAAAATAACATTTGCAACTAGCATGAAAGTTTTGGTGTCTACTTATACTTCAGATTACAATAATGACACTGAACCTAAATAAATTTATATTTAAATCATTTTTATATTTTGAAAACAAAGTTGTATTTAGCTAATGCAAAATTTAGAAAATTTCACCTAAATATAATCACCTAAAAAACATTTTTTTTAACAATAAAAAAGGAAATTTTAGGTTTAGTTTATAGACACTAATATGAAGCATGTGTTTTGAAAATTCCATGAAAAAATAGTCAGAAGTGTTTGAGATATCGGTCGCGTTATGCCCAAAAACGTCATTTGAAAAAAAAAATGACTTCAAAGTTTCGAAAACGCCGCTTCAACTATTGTGCTGGTATAATTCTAAAAGCCATAACTTCTGTTCTAATCGGAATTTAAAAGAAACAATTATATCAAAATGTTAAAAAAAGATAGGAGTTTAATATCTCAAAAAATTAAAATTTCGAAAATTTTAAAGCTTTAAGAGTCCTGAGACCCCTTGACACATTTGAAAACTCGAGTTCAGCAATCACCATCTGTAATTGGAAAAATATGCAAATTCTTTTGTGCAGCCCTGTATAGGAGCTACTGAATTCATACACGCCAAGTAAATAAATAATTAGTTATATTTAAAAGCACATTACCACGAATGAAAGCGTACTTCGAGCAATTATCACTCATAGACAGTACTGTAAATGAATTTTTTGTGTGTGAATGAACATGAATGATAAATACTATGCATTTTCAATTCTATCGCAAGCATCTTGTAGTTCACCTCTGGGGATGCATATCAATTTCAGTTTGTTTGCACTAGTGTAACGTCATTAAAATACACACTGCTTCCCTATAGACCATAATGGAATTCGTTTGAATGTCCCTGTAAAGGAACCATAAATGCTACACACTTTACTTTCAATACCGAACATGCTATGGTATACCTCAATAACATGTATAAATTGCATGGTGATCCGAGTATATTTATACGATTTAGACCATCGCCAGACAGATGTCCAGACAAACCGATTCCAAAACATTTGTCAACTGCCATGTTGGAAAGCGTTACAAAGACAAACAAAACTTCGGATGCAATCAATTTTCTTAATTTCCAAGTTAATTGCATCAGTTAATTTCTTCCATTTCAAGTGGTCCAGCACTGGTTGCTTGACCATTTTTAAAAAATCTAAATTTTTTTTGTACTACAACCCTAACATGATGGAAGTTCAAAATGACTATTATTTTAATTTTATTAATTTTTGTTTGTGCCTGGCGGCCATCTTTGTTTCATCGTCTGCAGCAATTTTTTCACATGAAGGGTTTATGGAATTGTAAATACCTCATCATTTATTTTCCCAATTTAAGTGCAGTTTAAAGCAATTTGTACAGTATAAAATGGGCTAAAAATTCGGTAATAGTTTCCAAAAATAAATCCTTATTGGTGAAATTTCAGCATAAAGTTTAAGTTTTTTCCCAAAATTTGTCCGTTTACAAGAGGAAATTTTTCTAGCAAGGAAAACTGTCAATATGGCATAATTTTTTTAAAAAATAAGCCGAAAGTACTTGTACTCACACGCCAAGTTCTAGATCTGAGATTTGACTACAAGCTGAGATATGGCAAGGGCAACATGTCAAAACAACACTGCCAAACTATTGTTTTGTTGTAGTCAGAGGTATGTATTTATCTCAGAGCGTCATTTAAATTTATTTATTTTTATTATCTTTAAATAATAGTAACAGAAAATAAAGCCTTTTGCAAAGCTTAGCAATTAATTTAAAAAATAATTATGCCTAAGGCCTACATTTTGTATGGTTTCAGTAATTTTTGTTTTAAGTAATTTTAGTAACTAAAAGAAACCTCAGTAATTTTACATTAAAAAAAAAAAAATTTTATACAAGGCATGAGACAAAAACAGATTAAGGAAAGAGAAAAGCTGTTAATGTTGACATACTTGTTGAGACATGATCAAATGCGTCAAAACACATTCCTGCTTGTTGGTTTAAAAACAACAATTTCAATTTTGCTTATCAGTTCCTGAAACTTGTTACTACCATAAGTATGTTCCTGTAAATGAAACATTTATACGATGTTACCATGCATCAGCCTCAAGTAATTTTCAGAAAGTAAAGATATCCCAAGCTCTTTCAAAGTTTATACTGCAGAAAAATGACATTGTTGCATGATAAAAAGTAAGCTAGGAATTATTAATGAAGTGAGACCTTGAACATAGTGATTTCAAAGTTCATTTCTATGAGCCAGCAGTGTCAAGAACTTCAATCAAGTTATCAAGAGATGACAAGACTTAGTTCCTATAAATAAAATTGTGAGAAAGATTACTTCTATGGAACTGACAACAGTAACTGGTCGAACTCATAACATCTCTCCTAAATTCTGTGAAGATATTTCTCAGATCTTTGTTGAACATATATAGTCTCTTAGTAAATTAAATATTTGTTATTATTCTGTTTTCAAGAAGCCACATTTCGTGTGTAAATATTGTAATAAAACAGATAAATCTAATTCATCTTAAGTACTCTTAATAGCATTTATTGATATCTTTTCCTCGCTATATCTCAGCTTGCAGTCAAATCTCCATCTTTGAATTTCTTGTGCATAATAGTACCATAAAATACTATCAGAAGCTATAATTTCAGATTTTTATCTCGTACCCCACCAGAGATATAAAAGCCTCAAAAGTGCGATTTTTGAATTTTTTTTTTAAATTTGGGATTTTTTTTTTTTAGCAAAGAGAAAGTAACTCCCATATTTAGAACTTGGCGTGTGAGTACAAGTACTCTTCGGCCTATTTGTAAAAAAAATTAAGTTATGCTCACAGTTTTCCGGAAAATTTCTTCTTGTAAACGGACAATTTTTGGAAAAAAAACTTAAACTTTATGCTGAAATTTCACCAATAAGGATTTATTTTTGGAAACTACTCTATTACCAAATTTTTAGCTCATTTTATTCTGTACAAATTGCTTTAAACCGCACTTGAATTAGAGAAATAAACGATGAGATAATTATAATTCCGTAAACTCTTCATGTGAGAAAATTGCTGCAGACGATGAAACAAAGATGGCCGCCATGCACAAACAAAAATTAATAAAGTTAAAATAATAGTCATTTTGAACTTCCATCATGCTAGGGTTGCTGTACAAAAAATTTCAGATTTTTTAAAAATGGTCAAGCAACCAATAAATGATTTTCTGGACCACCTGAAATGGATTAACCTTTCATGTTTCTAAGCATGGTTCTATGCACAGCATTTGCCATAAAATACTCTTTTCTCAAAAATTTTCGTTGTCAAAATTTGGTTGAACGGACTCGATATGAACGTACAGTTTATTTATATACCGGCCCCCCAGCTTCATCAGGTGTTACTTTCCCTTTTTTGCCGTGAAAGTTTGGGAGTCAAGCGATCATCGTAATCGTTTACCTTATTATCGCCTGCTCCCTTTCGCAAAAGAGTGGCAACAGGGGTGATAGGAAATAAAATTATAATAAAAGAGTCGAAAAGATTCGAAGCCATGTTGCATGTGATAAAATTTCCCCGCGGTCATTCTTCCGAGGCTTTTATCAAGTGTTTGCGAGTTTTTTTTTTCTTTTTTTTTTTTCTTTTTTTAGCATTGACTACATTGTTTCTTACTGAAAAGTACATATTTATTTATATAAATGAGAGAGACTCAGAGACAGATGCATAGTTCTAATCATAATATCTAATTACTCCAGATTACGTAATATCCAGTGTATAGCTAAATCGTTCATTAGTTTAGAATCTTTTATCAGGTCCATTTTATACGACCCGAAATGATCCTCATCTTTTCTTAATGCTGAGATTCAGATTGAAGCTTCTTTTCCGGTTTTGTGTTCAGTTGTGGTTTTTGCATGTCAGCTTTAATAGAATAGACTTAATTTTTCAATTAAATAAAAGGTCCATACTCCACCCTTAAAATATGCAAATTAGATCGAAAATATTCACGTATAATTGGGTCCAACTTCTGCTTGGAAATCTTAAGAGGCTACTTCAGTCAGATGAAAACACCCGTTTGCTAATGTTAATCCAATGCAATAAATTTTTTGAGATAACTCGTTGGCATTTGAATATTTTAAAAGGATTTTTTTTTTTTTTTTTTTTTTTTTTTTTTTTTTTTTGCGCTGGATGTTGGGGTAGATTTGTATGCAGGCTATTTTTACTTTTTACTTTCTTCTATCTTTACAAGAAGAAAGTATTGGATTCATGAAAATTTTCGACTTTCGGTTTTCGACGGATTTACACGTTTTCGGGGTCAGAGATTCCAAAAAACATGTTTTTACAAAATGTCTGTCTGTGACTCTGTGAGTCTGTCTGTCTGTGTGTATGTGACACAAATTTTGTGGGCGCTCTATCTCAAGAACTAATGCACGGAATTTAATAAAAATTTATATTAAGTTAGTCCCTAATACAAATTGATGCTGATTAGTTTTTGGTGTAAATCGCTCAACAGGTGGCGCTGCTATGCTGCATTTCCCGCGATTTCTTCACTAGCTCTATCTCAAGAACTAATGCACGGATTTTCATCAAACTTCAGATTTAGTTAATCCTTGATATGAATTGGTGCTGGTAACGTTTTGGTGCAAATCGCCCAACAGATGGCGGTGCTATGCTGCATTTTGCAGCATTTACACGATTTTCGTAATAGCTCTATCTCAAGAAATAATGCACGGATTTTCATCAAACTTCAGATTCTGTTAGTGCTTGACATGAGTAGTTGACGTTTTGCACCTTGTGGTGTAAATCGCTCAACAGGTGGCGCTGCTATGCTGCATTTCTTGTGATTTCCGCGATAGCTCTATCTCAAGAACTTATGCTCGGGTTTTCAACAAACTTCAGATTCAGGTATACCTGGATATGAATTAGTGCTGTTTATGTTTTGCTGTAAATCGCCCAACAGGTGGCGCTGCTATGCAGCGTTTTTCTCGACTTCCACAATAGCTCAATGTCCAGAACTAATGCACGGATTTTCATCAAATTTCAGATTCAGTTAGTTCTTGACATGAATTGATGTTTTGTACCTTTTGGTGTAAATCGCTCAACAGGTGGCGCTGCTGTGCTGCATTTTTTGTGATTTCCACAGTAGCTTTAGCTCCAGAACTAATACACGGATTTTCATCCAACTTCAGATTCCGGTATACGAATTAGTACTGTTTGTGTTTTGGCGATTCCGGTTTACGATTCCGGTATATGAATTAGTACTGTTTGTGTTTTGGTGCAAATCGCTCAACAGGTGGCACTGCTATGCTACATTTTTTAAAATTTCTCCCACAGCTCTATTTCAATAACTAATGCACGAACTTTCATCAAATTTCAAATTCAGGTATACTTTTATATGAATAAATTGATGTAATTTATTTTACTATTTAAATGATTTAATTGACGTGATTTATATAGAAGAAAGTTTTGTGATGGCCACAACATACTAGTTTGATTTTCCTTGCAGTTTTTTTTTTTTTTTTTTTTTTATGAGGATGCACTTTCGAAACCGGTTCCGTAAAGTGATAGTGTCCTCATTAAAAATACCTGTAAACAAAATCAAAAATACGCAAAAACGGTCTTTGTACAGATCTACCTCAGCTATCCAATGCAAATAAAAATCATTTTAAAATATTTAAATGCAAAACGAGATATCTTTAAAAATTTTTTCCATTGGATTTACATTACGAATGCGTGTTTTCGCCTGACTGAAGTAACCCCTTAACCAAAAATATCTGCATATATATGACATCAAAGACAAGTCGGAAATTGCACGTCAAATGTGGAAATGAGGTGCGCTCGTACTATAACTAGTTTTATAAATATTCAGATCTTGGTGCAATAGCTGTTGCACTCTTATGTAACAGTGCATGAATACAAAATTTATTATTATTATACGTATTAAATTAATTAAAAATCATTGCCTATCATGAGATATCATTAAATTAATTACGTATAATAGGATTTGATAGAATGAAGAAAACTTTTATTAATAAACTTTTAAGTTTTTGATTCGGTTTTTATAAAATTTGAAATGACTCGACAAAATTCTGCAACGATTATGTATATTAAATTTCAAACCATTCGGCTGGATAGTTTTTGCGCTGTTATATGCTGGCAAACAGACGTACGGATCAGACAACGACTGTAGGTGCAACGTATTTATATAATTACGAAAGCACCTAATAATGGAAAGTTCATTTATCTGTATTGAACGCCCAATACAGCTAGCGTAAGATGGGGCAAGGTTGGGAGCAAATGCTCAAATTTCTCGAGTTTTATATTTAAGGCTGTTCTCAAATCCTTAAGAGCAAATTTGTGACATAAGTTTTATTTTATTTTTATTCGGAAATGCATGAAACTAGCAGGTGTTGTTGTTCAGAAACTATGTAACAGAACTGTTTTTTCCGTTTTTTTTTTTTTTGCAAATGCAATAGATCTTTCAGAAAAGATTGCCAAAATTAGCGTTTTAAGCAGAATTTCCGCGCGAAAGAAGAATAACCACTTAAGAATGGGTGAAAAACGTCCTTGCCACGTCATCAAAATCGCTTATAACTCAATAGATAATTGATTGATCCAAAAATGGAAAACACAGTTCAATTCCAAATGGCTTCCAGGGTCGGACTTTCCAATTTTATATCTTTCCGTTAAAAAATGAATTTGTAAATGTGTCAAAACGTTTTGAGTTTCTTGAGCAGAGCAGTTAAGAACAGCCTTAAAATAAGTATTCAATCTTCTAAGTATCTTAACTCAGTTTTAAGAAAAAACAGGCAAAAAGTAAGAATCTGGGTGATTTCATCCAGCTCTTTTTTGCCTGGTTATTAAATGCTAGAATCTGAGTTCAATTCAGAAGAATTTGACATTATTTAGACGTCATATAATTTGGTTGCGGGAATCTATTGTATTAAAGTCTGACTGTGTGATTGTATTTTACTACTACTCCTCCTAAAATATGGAACATTGCACGATAAAATTAAGACCAGTTAATTTGGAAGTACCCGAGGGTGTAATAATAACTCTTAAAATTTTGAATTTTAAATTAGTTTCCACACTGTTAAAAATTTGCAGCATTCTGTCCAGTCGTTTGACCGTTTTTTGAAAAAACGGTTTCATAACCATAATTTAACTATATTCTGACCATAAAATGGCCAGTAATATGGTCGGAATAGTGTTAAATTACGGATGTGTAGCCATTTTCGATAAAAACAATCAAATGACTGGACAGAATGCTGCAAATTTTTAACAGTGCGTGGCATTACAGTAGAACCTCTTTTATCCGAAACTCTTTTAACTCTTCTCTCGGTTAACCGAAATCCATTTTTAAAGTTTTTTTTTTTTTACTATTACATTTTTTGTGAGCAAAATCCATTTTAAAAGGTTTTCTTCTTTTTATCTTTTTTAACTATCATATTCCTTGTGTGCAAACAGTTCTTTCGGAGCTATGAGTACATATGGATATTTTCGATCCCCTTTCTTAGAATTCCTTTGAATTTAACTTGAGCTCCCGTAAGCTGCGCAGTGGGGCGAAAAAACGAATAAATTAGCAACTATGAAGCTTTCAAATGTTTTGGAAAAGGTTTGGCATGGCCGGAGCAGCAGAAAGGCTATGATACTGGTGAACGAATAATATTAAAAAACTCCGTAATAGAGCTTCAAGGCAATCGCAACTGCGACAAACAAACCATTTTTTCAAACCCTTGTGATATATGTAAAAGGTACTTAGTTTCAAAATTAAAATTTAGGTAATTTATTCCTGTTTCTATTTTGCTAGAAATATTGCATATATTTCTCCTTAATCTTAAAATTGAAGCATTCTCGATTATCCGAAAAATTCGATTCACCGAAAGAGGGTCGGTCCCAATTACTTCGGATAATAGAGGTTCTACTGTATTTCTTTTTGCAATTTTTAATCACACTTTGTAATGGTGGAAAAATTACTCAATTCTTGTAATGAAAGTAGAAATAAAAGGGAAATAATAGGATTATTAGCCCCCGGTATGCTAGTTCTTTCTCCCAGCTTATTTTGTGTCGTCTCCAAAAAATAACATTACCTTAGAGAAGCCAGCCGTAAAACAAAGCAGCACGATTAAGTATACTCTATAGCAATTTTTTAAACTTCTAAGCATCGCGCATTTTCAATTTTTATATCGTCGTATTGGGGAAAAAAGTACTTTTAAATGCAATTTGTTTGAAAACTGCATCTCCATTTGTTTTTGAGATATTAATTTTTTTTATAGTTTTTAGCACCATTTGTTTAATTTTGGCAACTCAAGTACTTCATTTCTGTAAAAATAATGAAAAAATAGTTGCCGAATAGCAATTATATCTTTCTGTTACCATTTTCCCATAACAACTGAAAGAAAATGTAATTAAAATACGTGCTATTTTGAAAGAATATAAATGAATGATTTCTGATAAAACATGGATCTATTGAAAACTAAATTTAATTTTAAGTATCTATATTATTATTACAAACAAATGAAAACATATGAATCACGAGATAGCCGGTTTTTCTTTCTTTCTTTTTTTTGTCGAGTTTCTTGAATGACGATATCACTTTTTTGAATTTGTGTATTATTCAGCGATAGTGGCGTCATGTGCGTACTTTACTGTAGATGTTGTTTAATACTGGATCACAAATGAGGAATTCTTTAGCGGATGCGGATGACGTCATTTTATGTAAAATAAAATCCCGTGTTTTAAGTCTCAAAACTGAACTATAGTAAGATCTTGATTGTTCGAGTCCCGCTTAACCGAGTTGCCACTTTAACCGAGTTATTTTCTTCTGATGGACTGGTGGTTTCTATTATTATGAAACAACCATTATTAATGGAGTGTTAGGTGAAGATGAAAGAGCAGCCGTAAAAAGTTAGAACTCTGATTTTCTGGTCAGAATGGGAAAAAAAAAATTATGGCCATTTTTTTTTTCTAATCTGAAAATCAGAGTTCTAACTGTTTAAGGCTGCTCTTTCATCTTTACCTAACACTCCATTAATAATGGCTGTTTCATGATAATAGAAGCAATCAGTCCATTAGAAGAAAATGATCCATTCCAAAGGTATAAGTTCGATTAACTCGGATAATCGGGACCCTACTGTGTCTATATTTATATACATATATTTTTTTTTCATCGGGGGCGACACTAAATTCTGAAAAAGCAGAATTCCCGTTCTCTAGTTACACTTTTTTTTTTTTTTTGCCCTTTTCTCCTTTAGATTGAAAAGAAAAAAAAAAAACATTTTCCATTTGAATAGTGCAGCAGAACCTTGATTGTCCGAAGTAATTGGGACCAGACATCTGTCGGAAAATGGAAATTTTCGGATAATCGAGAATACTTCAATTTTAAGATTAAGGACAAATACATATTGTATTTCTTATTATGGTAACAAGTGCTTAATAAAAATAAAGCAATAGTAAAATAGAAACAAGAATAAATTACCTGAATTTTAATTTTGAAATTAAGTTTACCTTTTGCATATTTCACAGGGTTTGAAACAATGTTTTGTTTGTCGCAGTTTCGATTGCCTTTGCTTTGCAGCTCTATCACGAATTTAGTTTTTAATACTATTAGTTCATTAGTATCACAGTCTTTCTGCTGCTCCACCCGTGCCAAACCTTTTGCAAAATATTCAAAAACTTCAGAATTGCTAATTTCTTCGTTTTCTTCGCCTGCTAGACCACATTCACACATTCCGGTTCTCCCTCCTCTTACTGTGTTCTGCAATGTAAAAAAAAATTCTATAAAGTTACTAAGGATTTTTTAGGAAACTGGGATGCCTAGAACATTTTATGTAACGGTAACAACAAAAATTCATGTAACAGATACACGTTTGCACTGGTAAATCAAAAAATCTGTAAGGTTACTAAGAATTTTTTAGGAAACTGGGATGCCTAGAGCATTTTATGTAACTGCAACCCGGGTTACAGATAAAATTTTAGTAAGATTACTGTAATTTTAGTATTCTTTTGTAAAGCCACAGATTTCTGTGGCTTTATACAAAAACTAGTT
The DNA here is from genome assembly GCA_963932465.1 of Maratus speciosus. Lineage (NCBI taxonomy): Eukaryota > Metazoa > Arthropoda > Arachnida > Araneae > Salticidae > Maratus > Maratus speciosus. The sequence continues at coordinate 250,888,897 of OZ010800.1, read as the reverse complement.
TTGTACATTTACATAGTTTTGTAGAGACATCTTTTTTGTACAGTGTACAGATAAATTTTAATAAGCATACAGATTTCTACAACTTTATATCGGTAGAATTACATCTTTTTTTTTATACAGTGTAGTTCGCTCCCCAGCTTACGGGAGCTCAAGTTAAATTCAAAGGAATTCTGAGGAAGGGGATCCAAAATATTTATCTGTACTCGTGGTTCTGCAAAAACCGCTTGCACACAAGAAACGTGATAGTATAAAAAAAAGCAGCTTTAAAAATGGATTTCGGTTAACCGAGAGTTTCTACTGTATATCAAGATTAGTACCTCGATTAATTATCAAGATTAGTCTGTTATCCGAAATGGTTGTTTGGTTTCTATAAATAGATGTATTGATTTTTAACATACAGATTGACATTGACATTGAATTCCAACATAGTTGAAATTGCTTTGGGGCCTATAGCAACTACGTGTTTTTGCCTCGAGTGATCCTTATTATACACAGAAACAACAACAAGTCACAACAATTTTATTTCTTTTTCCATTACTTATTATATTTAACTACAAATAGACACTCACAATTACATCCATGCCTTACCCGAGGATTCGAACCCGGACCACTGCGTGGCAGCAGTTGTCGTTACTGATCACGCCACTGAGCCACTATCATACAGATTCTCTTAAAAACAAGCCAACAACAACAAAAAATATGTAATGTAAAAAAATAGTAATGTGACTTACTCCCACATTTATTAGAATTATCAAAAATCTGAAAGATTTCAATAGTATTGATTCGTACCATTTTTTAATTTGTTTATAATGCATATGAATGGATTATGCTGGAACTTGGAATTTGTAACACATACAAAGCATGTACTTAGATTGGATGTTTTTGTGGAAATCATACCAATCCTAATTTTTGAATTTGGCGTTAGTTTCATAGGCGAGTTACACAAGCAAACAAATGTTAGCTTGTCAATAATGGTAAGCTCGACAAGTTTCTGACCAAAATTCTCTCGACAAATCAAATTTTACTGAGCGTAAATCCTTATCCTCTTAAGAGTACTTGTGATATATAGGGTGACCGAGCCAGTAGTTGATCAAATAAGGTCGGTGCTACGGGGTTTTTATTATATTTCCTTCCTTTTAAGTTTTAGGAGTAAACTAACATGATTTCTACAACCCTTAATGAATGTCCTATAATAGACAATAATTAAATTCTGCTGAAATTAAATAGCAACAGAATTATAAATAAATAGTTTTCTTAATTGCCATTTCCCCAGTAGTTGATCAGGCGAATCCAGTTTTTGATCGATTTCATTCCAGTAGTTGATCACTGGTCATTTTGATCTTTTTTCAATGTAAGTAGAAAAAATTAAACAATTTGAGAATAGTAAACATTTTAATGAGACGAATAAAAGTAAAAAATACAGTAACTTATAAGCAATATTGAAACCCTAATTCAGGGACAGAGAAAAGATTTCTTGATCTACTGATTTTTTTGGGTTCAATGTTAAAATAACTTGATCCAACCTATAAAAAAGGAACACTTCTGTAGGCGCCCACATGCCGCCATGGAAGCCACCGTCGTTCCTTATTTTTCCATTTCCAATATTTTCCAAAATGACAACGTGCTCATCAATATACTTTTCTACCGTCTGCCAAGTATGGACAGTTTTGTCATCTGAGGATTCCACTCACACACTCTCACCGGACGAAACTTTGGCACTGGACTCAAAGCTGTGTGAGTTGCTCAGTCGTTGTTTTTTCCACCTAGTCGGAATTTTAGGTAGTCCTATAGCTTGTCTTTGATGTGTAAGTTGTTACTTCCTCTTTTCCCTTTTCTGAATCATTTCTTTCTTTCGGGTTTCTTTCTCTTCTTTTTCCTTTTCCCTTTCTTCGAAAGACATTATCCACTGTTTTGACGTTGTTGCATAAGGCAACCGTCTCTTTTCTGTTTTTTCTTCTGTGGCGAGTCGTGAGGCCATAGAATGTTGTCTGCAAAAGCTGGACTGATGTTTTTTACTTTAGCTACACCTAAGTTTTTTGGGCGCTCAGAAGTTGCATAATTTGGAAGTGGGTCCATCTGCCTTGAAGGATCTAGTGTTGTATGATCATGATCAAATGTTGTTCGAGGATGATCAAATTGTAGAGCAATATAAGCAGTTGGTGTTAGGCGATCACCAGCTAGCGATTCAGGTTCGGTCTCTGGTGTCGCAATGTTCGTTTGAGTTTGTTCACGATATTTGTTCCGCATTTACCTCCAGAAATGGAACAATTCAAGGGCCTCAACACCAATCTCCCATTCATCCCTTTCCACGCTTCTGAACTTCTGAGTTCTGCTTTTTTTTAATAAGGATTCATTGTACAAAAGCATCATGATGTTGAAGTTTTCCGCTACCCCTACTCTTGACCAATTTTCACGTGGGTTTGTTGGTGGACAATGTCGTTGCTTACTGCTGATGCTCCTTTCGTAATCTACAGCGTCTGCGTTAAACGTAAACAGACTGCTCTTCCGGAAGCCGTTTTTAATGACTTTCGGAGTTGCTGCTTCTCGAAATACACTTGCAATCAAAGATCCAAATACTGCTTTTGTTACCACTTTGTTTCCAGATTTAGTTTTCCAATGGTAAACGGTTTCCCGCCAGCGCACTTTGAGAGGCCTGAAAATAGCAACGACAGCTGGTTGGAGTATGTGTGTTGTTGCATTCGGGTAAAGAGCGAAATGAAGTATTTGATTCGCTGAGCATAATTTTGCCACTTCAAGAGTTAAGTGGCTCTTGTGGCCATCAACAAGAGGTAAAATGGGTAGTTTGATATTTTGCTTTCTCAACCAAACAGAAATACATTTGCAAGATATTTAAAGTAGGTGCTCCCACACATACAGCCTTTCTTTTATTTACTTATTCCCCAGTCGTCTGGCACATTCTGTGCAATTTTAAGTGATATTTTCTGCAATGTGTAAACGATCATACCAGGAATAACCTCTTTTGCTGCATTGAAAGTAGCCATCACGGTTATAGCTTCTTTTTCATTACCTTTTTTTAATTCATGTAAAATGTTGAATGAAATGGGTACTAAAACTTTTCCCGTTTTTGGACAAGTTTGAAAACCGTTTTCGCCAGCATTAAAAATTCTCCTGGAATCAAGAAGAATGCTGCTCTGACACTTCTGCTCTTGCAATGTTGATAGCATCTGCATACCTCTCAGCTATCGAACTGCTGATGTTGCATACACTAGAATTTAGTAGCAGAATTTAGTGTTTGCTACGGCTGTTGATCTTTATCGAACTGCTGATGTTGTCCTACGAGGCAAACACAAACAAAATACGATTAAGTGACAAAAGCAAGTTTAACGACATGTGATTACAATAAGTGTTCAAAAAAGGGACCGGCAGTGTCTATGCATGTGGTACAACGGCGAAGAAAGGATTGGCGAACTTTCTGAAAAACAACAGGCAGATCGCGCACTTCCCTTGCAGCGACCGAATATCTGGCCACTAGCTCTTCTGCAAATTCGATGCGGGTCTCATACATAAGAGCCTTCAGCTGTCCTCACAAACAGAAATCGAGACATAAGATTTGGTGAGCGCAGTGGCCAAGCTACAGAACCACCTCGCCCAATCCATCTGTTGGGAGATGTTATATCCTGATAGTTTCGCCCGACTCGTACATAATGGGCTTGTGCTCCATCTTGCTGAAACCACATTACCCGCCGGATGTGTGGGGGAGCGAGGTTCAACGTGTCCGGTAGAGCCTTTTGCAGAAATGAGAGCATAAACTATAAACACACTATTTTCTATACTATGAGGTTTTTTTTTTTTTTGAGATGATATGATTAAGACAACTTTTTTTCTTTTGTATTGTTTGTTCTAAATATACATTACTTTCCTGATAAAATTGCATCAATATTTTTCAAATATTTATATTACTGCGTAGAGTAATAATAATAAAAAAGTGACCATTACTTTATGATATAATACAAATAAAGGTTTATTTTGACAAGAACTTCAATTTCAGTTCCAGTGTTAAGTGTAATTTTCGTGATTTTACAAATCGCTATTTTATTCCTCCTTCGTTTGATAAGTATTCTTATAATTTCAGTAGCCTAGGCACGTATGATAACGATATTATTAAAATAAATTTAGAACAGTGATTGATTTCCGGATATAATATTCTTTATTTTTTTCTTTTGTGATAATAAAAATATTTTCAATCTTTTTCTTTTTTATCGCTTATTAATCTACGAATCTAAAATAACCTTTTGAATATTATATATAATATTTTTACAGTGTGAAAGGCCAAACAAAACAGATGAATTAAAGGTCATTTTAAAATTACTTTATCGAACGTTCACGCACGATTTTCGTGGTAAAATAGATTCTGAGGGTGTTTGTATTGCGTAGGGGTGTATAAGAGTTGTTTTTGGAAATGCTATGATACCGGAAAATAATATAATGAAATACCAGCATGTAATGCTTTATTGACTGAAATGCAAGATGAACTTTTGGGGGAATTTGTTCGCAAAAAAAGGAACATTATATGACCTGATCTCATAGGCTGTTCGTGGGTTTTTTGAGCGATTTTAGAAGGTTATGCCAATTTTTTTTAAACTAATAACTTTTGTACACTGCTGAAAATTTGTAGCAAACTGCCCAATCATTAAAAAGTTTTTAAATAAAAAAAGATTATATAACTTTAATTTAACTCTATTCTGACCCTATTATTGCAAATATTGTAGTCTGAATTGAGTTAAATTACGGTTACGTAACTATTTTATATAAAAACGATCGAATCACTGGGCAGTTTGGTGCAAATTTTTAACAGTCAGTATCGACAAGACTAGTATTTTGCTATAGTTCGGTTCCACAACTTTCCGAATCCAGTAAACGGTGCAAAATGAGGGCATAAGGAGAGTGCAGCCCCTGGAACCCTGAAGAAGGGGACCAATAAAGACTAATAAATACAAAAATGGAAATTCAATATAAACGTAACCTAAATATGAAGTAAAAGTTTTCAAAAGTTTCAATACCTCAAAATCTATAAGGAGTCAATTTATTTATTATTATTTTTTTTTACTTTGTCTGTTTTTTAAATATTTTATCCTTTATTTGTCGTAATGTCTGTGACATAAGGCATTAATATTTAATTAAAATGTTGTAATTTCCATAGCAATAATTTTTTATGCCATCAAAGAACGCCAAGCCTCAAAACGTTGTAAATTCCCGGAATTGCCTGCTGTAGCATAAAAGAAGTTAACTTCAATATAGCCCTTAGAAAACATCAGCACACAGCAGTTTGCAGTAGCTTTTACTTTGGCGTTTTAAATTCTTTATTATTTATATGTCTTCTTAAGATTATTATTTTTTAAGAATATGAAGGGCGTTTAAATAGTAATGGATATCTTATTCTTATGTGATATCTCAATACCGTGTGTGAATTACTTCTTTTATAATTATAACGTTTCATTTAACGATGATGGAGGAAGGGGGGGGGGGCTTTCTGAAATCCCAGCTCCGCCCATATTAATTACTTTGCAACTGTTTTTGACTTAACGGGCTCCCTTTTGAGATTAAAAATCTTACATTGGTCAAAATTCCTTTCTTCTTCAGATATATATTTGTAAGAACTTTTTCATTTGAATTCAAACTTTGACTTTTTATAACGTTTAGATCAGTGGTTCACAACGTGGGAGTTACGCCTCACCAGGGGGCAATTTGACTTTCCAGGGGGGGGGGGGGAAATTACAAATTTATTACTCACTCATTCGCTATCAGTTTTTGTCTTTTTTTTTTTTTTAAAGTAATCTTGTAGACTAAAAAGAAATGAAATACAAGCAAAATTTAAAAATTCATCTTTTTTATTGAATTTTAACCCTTTGCACTCCGCGGTATTTTGAGTATGGGCTACCAGCAACTCCGCGTCGTTACACAAATATTTTATTCGGTCGGCACCACTGTTTTTAAAAACAGTTTCCTTCAAGCACACAATTTAAAAAAATGCTCTGATTAAATGAGGCAAATTTTATTTTCCTTTGTTAATGGTGCCAAAAACAAATTATGTTAGGAAAGACGGTGTCGCCGCAGCGGCGACAACGGAGTTTTTCACTTACCTTATCATGTCGCCGCAGCGGTAACAACGGAGTGCGAAATGTTAACAACGTTCTCAATCAAAACTTTAAAATAGATTTTACACCAGAATAATTACACAAATAATCTTTTAAAATAGATTGACATCTTTTTATTCTATTAAAAGTAACTATAATTTTTCTGGTATTAAATTTTACAACTTTTTGTAACGCTTTCTTTCGATTATTTATTTAATGAGCTTGCTTTCTTCTATACGATCTGCTATATGTCACACGAGGAATACTTTATACGTGAAACTACTTAAAAATCTATATATAAATTTGACTGTCTTGCACATATTTAAATAAAAAATATATGAAATATCTGAACGAGATACGATTAACTTTATAAAACTTTTAAAACTTAAACTGCATTAGTAAAGGAAATTGGTAGATAGAAAATATCTATAGCTCTGGGACAGACATCCTACGCAGTAAATAAATTCATTTGATGACAGATACATTTTAAAATTTGAAATCAGATAATACATAGAAGAGAATTAACGATATTAGGAAAAGGATAACAGAGAAAATGTGTTGTCATGGGGAATAATGGCTAATTAAATTTGATAAAGATGATAATCTTGAAATGCTTCTTGTGTATTGTGTTATTCATAGATTGAAAATGTAGTCTTCAAAGCTTTTCCACCAACTCTAAGGCTAATGTCAGACGGACGTCTTTTTGCACGCTTTTTTTCTTTACGTATCATCCTTACACGATGCCGCTTGATTTGTGTTAGGGACAATACGTAAAGAAAAAAGACGTACAAAAAGAACGTTCGTCTGACATTAACCTTAATAAATTACAAAAATGAATTATAAAATGTGTGAATGTTATCAATTTTAACGTTAAATGTAAATCTCTCCAAGATATTTTGTGAACTTTATCATTGAGGTAAGTTGGAAAACTGCAACAGAACACTTTTTGGCACAAAGGTGAAGCTGTATAACCTCATTGCATTTATAAAATTATGTTTAAAAAAATTTTGTGACAGAAGATACCTCTCTGATAAGTTAAAAAAGTGAAATGAATAGTTATTATTGAAGTTCTATTACGCCTCCACCGCGTGGATAGAGTGTTCTTTTTAAATAATAAGAGACATAATTTACAGAATAAGGTAGAGGGGACATAGTGACTTTACAAATGCTTTGGTGGGGCGTGGGCAATAAAAGGTTGGGAACCACTGGTATAGATTAACAGCATTATTCATCGTTCCTTTAGTTATCGAAATATCAGGCTTTTGCGGAGTTTTAAGATATTTGAGGAAGCACAACCCTTCCGTCCATTGCTTATTTAAAATGGCTGTTTTCAAAGTAAATAAAACTGTTTGAAAGTAAGTAACTTATACTGTCAAAATTTTAGTGATGCATAGAAATGAAATTCAGTTAAAGAAAACTTATGATAAAGGAGGATTAAACTTAAAGGTGTGCAAAATTGAGTACCTAACAATAAATTTGAGCATGGTTACAATAATCTATGAAACAAATATTGAAATTATTGAGGAAGTCAAATACCTTAGATCGATAATCAATAAGGATGGATCCTGAAAAAAATGTGTAAAATAAATAAATAAATAAAAAAGTTTTTGGCGCAGATAATCAAGAGAACCAAGGCTACAAAAAATTAGAAATACCGAAATTCATGACATCATTGAGTTAAAAAGAAGTATCATTATACAAACGACTCAACATAATACCAGAGTTCTTAAATATCACGATATTTTCGAAATATCAAAAATACTCGATATTTTTCATATATAACCGATATTTTCAAAATAGTCAACTAATTGACGGTTATAAATATTTTTAGACCTAATGTAAATTAGAAACTAAAACATATTGCACTTAGCATGAAAACTTAATAAAACACAATATTCTAAATGTCTGTTTTACTTACCCACTTACGTAACAGAACTGAAGATCTGCAAATTGAAAACAGACACAATTTGCTTTTTTACACTTAACAAAATACAAACTATAGGATTTAGTATGAAGAATCAAGAAAATTTTATGCAACAAAATTTTAAATACACTAAAAATCATTTGCTTTTATTCAAAAATTTGAATTAAATGTAAAATTGTCTGTTTTTTCCCTCCATAACCTGTTGTACTGTTTAAACTGCACTAAACCAAAACCAACTTCCCAATGAAGCTGTAAATAGCTTATATAAATTATTTATAGTTCAGGGTCTCTTTTAAATAAATATTGCTCCACATAATTATTTGTTTTAACGTTTTAAAAATTCAGCTTCAAACGTAAAGCTATTTTTGGGGAAGAGGGAGAGGTTAAAAAATCGCTGCCTGAGCAAAAGAGTCTTCATCTACAGAATGGCACAGTCAATAACAGTTGAAAAATTTATTAGGTTCGTTCGAAATTATACAGGGTGATTCAGCTCGTCGGTGACAAACTTTAAGGATCGATAGAGCACACCTAGACGAACATTTTTGAATAGGGAATGTAGGGTCCCTGACGCGATGGTAAGGCGCTAGGCGCTTTCGAAAATTTGGGTGCCGAAATTCGAAACGTCATAAAAACTAGGGAAATGGTTAGATTTTCTTGCTTGTTGCGTCGAAATGATTCTGTTTGTTTAGACTTTCTTCAGTACCAATTTGATAAGCGTATCTCTTAAAACATGGATAGGGGGCGCTGCAGACTTTGGAGAGCTAGACAACAACTTTAAGCCCGTTATTTTGATAATTTAACACATGCTCGCCAAAGTTTATACTCTAACTTAAAGTTTGAACCCAAAAGTAGAGCCCTGCAAAAAGCGTAAGAGCCGGAATAAAATGTCAAAGTACAGGGTGGTCGAAACTCGAAGGCTCCTAGGAGATAAACAAACAGATTTCTTGACTTATGGCATGCATTTTCATGATTCTGTTTGCTGGGGCTCTCTGAAACTCAGTTGAACGGTACAAAAAGAAACATCGATAGGGGGCGCTTTGGGCAAAAAACATAATTCGTTGACATTTCGGACGCTAACTGGAAACGGGGCTCTACGATCAGTTAGAAACAAAACAAGAGAGTAATTTACTTATCATAAGAAGCTATTAAAACTGCAGTTTGTTTGTTTTTTTTAACAAACATAGCTGGTTTCAATCATGCACAATGCGCGCAATAAAATTTACATAAGGTGCTTTTTGCTGATTTATGCAAAAGATATCGTACCATATCGATATGCAAAAGATACGTAATGCGTAGACGACAACGCGAGATGACGTAGTTCTATGCGCAGACACGTCTTTTGAACGTGCGGTACCTACTTAAGCTTCGGGTTACTTGTCTGCAGATCGGTAGTAGGATGGAACGGTACACAAACTCTGAATTGGCTGACATGCATTTGGCGTATGGCGCTGCTGGTTGTAATGGACGAGCCGCTCAGCGGTTGTACGCCGAGCGTTACCCCAACAGGCAAATCCCCTGCCATGCCTTCTTCGCTCGAGTACACCAGAGGTTGTCCACAACGGGATCTTTCGACGGAGGCAGGCCTGAACGGGAGCGATCAGTGAGCACCCCCGACAACGAAGAGGCTGTGCTTAACCTGGTTGAGGACAACCCAGGTCTTAGCACGAGAGATATCGCCAGACATGTTGGCATTTCGCAAGCAACTGCGTGGCGCATCTTACGTTCCCGGAATCTGCACCCCTACCACATCCAGCGGGTGCAGTTGCTCAGAGAGCAGGATTTTGGCCCTCGAGTGGAATTCTCAAGATGGTACTTGGCGATGAGATCCAGGGATCCCCGTTTTGTAAACAGCATTTTGTTTACGGACGAGTCCACCTTCAGCCGGGAGGGAATGTGGAACGCCCACAACAGTCATGTGTGGTGTGATGAAAATCCACATGAAACCAGAAGCCGAGCAGCCCAGGAGCGTTTCTCAGTAAATGTGTGGGCCGGCATTCTGGGGGATTGCCTCATTGGCCCTTATTTGTTACCTGAACGGCTGACAGGTGGAAATTACCTGATTTTCCTGGATCAAGTGCTGCCGCAGCTTCTGGATGAGGCGCACGTACCCGAAGGTTCGCGTCGCCAGATGTGGTTCCAGCACGATGGAGCTCCGGCCCATTACACGAACGACGTGCGTCTCCATCTAAACGCAAGGTATGGCCAGCGGTGGATCGGGCGTGAGGGTCCAGTTCACTGGCCTGCCCGATCACCAGACCTCACCTGCTTGGATTTCTTCCTTTGGGGTTACCTGAAGGCCGAGGTATACCATACACCTGTCAGCAGTGCTGAAGAACTTGTGGCGCGCATTGTGGCAGCTGCAGGGCAGATCAGAGATACTCCTGGCATTGTTGGAAACACACACTCCTCAGTGCGACGGAGGTGCGAAGCCTGCATCATGGCCCAAGGTCGAATTTTCGAGCATCTTCTGTAGTGTTATTTTTTGTAAATAAATTTCCAGTATCATTGATGTTTTTGGTCTAAATTTATTCAGAAGTGTTGAGCAGAGGTAGAAAATGTGTTTTCATTATTACTAACTGATCGTAGCGCCCCGTTTCCAGTTAGCGTCCGAAATGTCAACGAATTATGTTTTTTGCCCAAAGCGCCCCCTATCGATGTTTCTTTTTGTACCGTTCAACTGAGTTTCAGAGAGCCCCAGCAAACAGAATCATGAAAATGCATGCCATAAGTCAAGAAATCTGTTTGTTTATCTCTTAGGAGCCTTCGAGTTTCGACCACCCTGTACTTTGACATTTTATTCCGGCTCTTACGCTTTTTGCAGGGCTCTACTTTTGGGTTCAAACTTTAAGTTAGAGTATAAACTTTGGCGAGCATGTGTTAAATTATCAAAATAACGGGCTTAAAGTTGTTGTCTAGCTCTCCAAAGTCTGCAGCGCCCCCTATCCATGTTTTAAGAGATACGCTTATCAAATTGGTACTGAAGAAAGTCTAAACAAACAGAATCATTTCGACGCAACAAGCAAGAAAATCTAACCATTTCCCTAGTTTTTATGACGTTTCGAATTTCGGCACCCAAATTTTCGAAAGCGCCTAGCGCCTTACCATCGCGTCAGGGACCCTACATTCCCTATTCAAAAATGTTCGTCTAGGTGTGCTCTATCGATCCTTAAAGTTTGTCACCGACGAGCTGAATCACCCTGTATAAATACGTAGCACCTATAGTCGTCGTTCAGTCCGTCTGTCCGTCTGTCCGCATATAACAGAGCAAAAACTACCCAACCGAATGGTCTGAAATTTTAAATATATGATGGTTGCAAAAATTTGTCGAGCCATTTCAAATTTTATGAAAATCGGATGTACAGTTTAATTACAGGGACAGTCAAAAGTTTTTCTTTACATTACGGCCAATGGGAAAAATTATTGCAAGTGCATTTTAATGATGTTACAGCCTTCCGAATGGTCTGAAATTTTAAATGCACAATTGTTGCAAAATTTTGTTGGGCCATTTCACATTTTATGAAAATCGCAAGTATAGTTTAATTACAGGGACAGTCAAAAGTTTTCTGTTACACAACGGTCAATGGGAAAAAAATATTGCAAGTTCATTTTAATGATGTTAAAGCCTTCCGAATGGTCTGAAATTTTAAATACACAATTGTTGCAAAATTTTGTCGAGCCATTTCAAATTTTATGAAAATCGGATGTATAGTTTAATTAGAGGGACAGTCAAAATTGTTCCGTTACATTACGGGGAATGGGAAAAAAATATTGCAAGTGCATTTTAATAATGTTACAGACTATGCACTTATAAAGTGTAAAAATATATACATTTAGTACAATATGGGGTGCAAAAAATAATTATAAACTAGTTATAGTACTAACGCATTTCATTTGTCACGTTTGACGAGCAATTTCCAACTTGTTTACACTTGCTGTGACTGAAAATATAAAAAATATTACTAACAATAAACTGAAAATAAATATTAAATACAGTCGAACATCCCTTTAACGAAGGGTTTATTTAACAAAGTTTTCTACTTAACGAAATTTTCCGCTGGACCTTGACTTTGAACAACATTAACATGCAAATTAATCTCCATATTACGAAAAATATATTCTGTATATAGCGAAGTTTATTCCACTTTCGTGCGTGTATAGCATTCAAACGGAGAGGTTGCTGTTGCGATGCACATGTATGAATTTATTTCACCGGATTGTATGAAAATGATACCTTTTATTTATTTAATCATTTCCACTCAAAAGAAGAAATGCTAAGAGCTTTCCATACAATAAGAAGGGGATTCCAAATCCCCGAGAATGTTATAGAGATGAATCGTTCGGTGAGAGGTTTTTAGCGATTTTCCAAAATTTGATTTTCTGGATAAGGTGATGAAATGTTCAATGATAGATGAATTGTTCAGTGTTCAATATAGAGAAATTGTTCAGTGAGAGCTTTTTCAGCAATTTTCCAAAATTTGATTTTCTGGATAAGGCGAGTTTTGAAATTCACGTCCTCATATGAAAATACCGAAATATCAAACTTCGTGATATTTTGAAAGTAAATGTCGGATATATATCATGATATTTATCAAGATATATATTCGTTGATATATATCACCGAAATAATGGACTAAAATATCGGCATGTTAGACGAATGAGAGACGAGTATCTACCAAAAGTATTTATGGATCTGGCAGGTAGAAGAAAGCGAGACAGACCAATATTGACCTGAAAGAACACGATAGAAGAAACTTACAACAAATTATTCGATAAGATTACATAGACAAAAAAAAAAAAAAAAAAAAAAAAAAAGCAATTTATCAAATTACAACGACTATTTGGAAAACGATTCTTTTGAAGACTAAAATTTAAGCCATAAAAAATCGCACGGAGTTGATCATACATTACGTACGCCATGAATTAAACATTAATAGTGTTATTACATGTAAAAATTGCAAGCCAAAAATATTGCCTGCGACCCGTCAGATTTCATGAAACTTAAGTATTATCCACCTGAAACTTACGTAAATATCCAAGCATTTCATTGGCTGTTCGGGAAAAGGCTTTTCCATCGTCAGATTTCCAAGATATCTGACGGCCCATTTTAAATGAAATTTCATTCTTAAACTTCTAAACATCCGACACTATTACTTTTTACACCGTCGTATAGAGAAAAAAATGTACTTTTAAATGTAATTTGTTTGAAAGCTGTATCTCAATTTGTTTCTGAGTTATTAATTTTTTTTGTAGTTTTTATTACTTTTTTGTCATAGTGGCAACAAAAAGTATCCATCGTTGTTGAAATTAAAGGGAAATACAGATTACTGTATAGACCAATCAGAAAACGAATAAATTGCGGATTAAACCAATGAAAACCTTCAGATATGCTTTTTCATTTCCCATCCTGACGAGAACAATAACCATTTTTCCAAGTGATTAAAAAATAGAAAAACCTTCAATAATATTATTGGCTCAGGAAACCAAACCCACTATTTAGAGAAAACTCCTAAAGAAGAAGATTAATGTAAAGAAGTGCGAGTAGTAAGTCAATTAGTAGTAGTTACATTCTAACGACGACTCAGAAAATGAGTTGAAACATGTAAATAAAGAGTTTTTAATTTACTTTTAATGTTTTTATAGCGTCTTTTAAGCAAATAAATATTTTAATATTATGATATGAAGAAGATTAAATTAAAATACAGGGTGTCCAGAATTAAACGACCGTAAAAAATAGCAAATAAAGCCTTTGTGCAACAATATTAAAAAGCAGAAAAACCAACGTTTAAAATGCACAAATAATATATGAAAAGTAGCATAAAGAAATTGACGAAATCCGACCATTCTGAAAAGCATTCTAATTCCAACTCTAATACTTCAGTTGTATTACCATTTTTCCTAAAATCAGTCAGCAAGTTGCTAAAATCCTAAGAAGGTTTGATTTTAAAGTTATTTTTTCTCCTGTTAATAAAATCCCTTTTTCAAATCTCAAACACCCCGTTGATCGTCTAGATAATTGGGGCATTTACCAGATCTCTTGTCAGTGTGGTCTTTCTTATATTGGTCAGACTAAACGTGCTCTTAGATTTCGTTTAAAAGAGCATGAAGGTTATGTTAAAAATCAGGAGCTCAAACGTTCTTCTATTGCTCAACATTCTTGGTCTTCTCAACATAGGTTCGATTTTTCCTCAGCCATCATTATCCAAAAATGTTCTTCTAACCTTGATCTTGATTTTTGGGAAGCTTACCATATCATTAAAAATTCTCACTCTTTAGTCAATGACTTATCTAGTACTCCAGATTTTCCAAGTATTTGGAAAGCGTTAATTTAATTCCCCTTTTTTGGTTTCTTCTCTCTACTTCTCCGGTAGATGTCGCTACTTGTCCACCCAGTCGTTTCCACTGCTTCTCTCTCATTGGTTGTTTCGGCGCCTTCGCCACCCGCATAGGGTATAAAAGCCAGCGCGTCTCTGTCTATGATTTTGTTCAGCCTTGCTTTTTCTAGCACGCTGTTCCTTTCGCACTGAAGAAGAATCTCGCTAGTAGATTCGAAACAGCTGTTTGCTGCTTTTCATATATTATTTGTGCATTTTAAACGTTGGTTTTTCTGCTTTTTAAACGACGGTACTTTAAAGTTGTCTAGAGACGAAACTATTGGAGAGAAAGTTGTGAAATTTTGTGATGGACATAATAAAGGAATGGGGATTTGTTTGAGCCAAAAAAAGTTTGAGCGAGGCTTTTTTAAATAAACTACACATTTACGCCGCCGCCCACTGAATACTAGACCTGAGCTCTGAGAAACAAATGGCGGCTGTCGTAGGAGGATTTTTTTTTTTTTTTTTTTTTTTTTTTTGCAGAGTTTGTACGGTTCGTTCATTTAGAACACCAATAATTTTTTTAAGTTTTTACGCTTTATTTTTTTCAGAAAGCGGTCTGTAAATTTGTCTTATTTATAAAGAAAAAAGCGTAAAAACTTTAAAAAAATGTGTAATTCATTATAAAATGTCCTCTAGTAGCGAAATTTTTAACTAATTTTTTTTCTCTCAAACAAATTCCCATTCCTTCATTATGTCCGTCACAAAATTTCACAACTTTCTGACCAATAGTTTCGTCTCTAGACAACTTTAAAGTAGGGTCCTTTCTGTGGAGTGGAAAATCCCATCCTTTAAGGAGTGTATTTTTATAAAATCCCCTTTTTCAAAAATCAAATCAAATTTTTTCTGAATTTAGTGTCGTCCCCGATGAAAAAAAAATATATATGTAGGGGAAGGTGTTGTTTCTTTGACCACTTTGCAAAATTTTAATTTTCGTAGCTTAACTATTAAGGCTAAATTCAATTTCTTTGTTTTATTATAATCAGTATCATCCGGTTTATCATACGTAATTTTTTCAAGGTTCTAGTTTTACTTTTATTATGGTTAATTTCATTAAAAAAAAATAATAACATTGTGGTCAAAGGTACAACACATAGTTGTACCTTTGACCATGGGTTGTTGTACCTCTGACCAGCCAATTAGACACAGCATTGAAGGAAAAAATTCTTTTTATTCAGTATCATTGTCTCTTGCATTTAGGGTGTTGCTTTTGTTTTTTTAAGATTCAATAATTAACTTTTCAGGAGTATCAGTCAGGATACGAGATTTCCTTTTATGCCGACCCCTATTTGACATTTTCCTTGCTTGCACTTTTGGATGAGGTCTCACAGTTTCAGGTGTTTTGATAAGTGGCGATAAATTTGAACATTGAAGAATGATATCGTCAGTTTGAGCTGCGCCACCCGCTGATGGTTCATCAAAATCAGTTTCATGCAGCATCGGTCTGTCTGTTACAGTAGCTGCAAGAAATTCGTCATCAGAGAAAACGTTCTCAATGAAAGGCACAAACCCTGTGACCTTAAAACTTTTCATAATACTGTTCGGAACTACGGCTTTAGAATCTGCTTTGCCTGCAAGTTCAGCAATGTTGTAGATTAGGGGTGCACAACCTGTGGCCCGCGGGCCACCAATATTACCACTATTTTTAAGCAGAATAATTTTCCTAATTAATCGACAGAAACTTTGCTATTAAATAATTCAAATATTACTTTTAATTTTTTTGTGGTGGCAAACAATTTTCTGGCAAAAAGGTTGTGCAGCATTGTTGTAGATTGTAAGAGGCTTTCTAACATTTCCTGGAGCAATAACCATCCAATTATTTACAGATTGATTATAAAAGACTTTAAAAGGACCATAAACACCCTTATCAAGGGGTTGCATTTTATTGCTAGAGTGCGGATGAAACGTCATTAGTATCCCACCACTAGCCTTAGCTAAATCAATTATTGGTATGGTAATATGAGATTCGTGATTATCAAATAATAATAATACTGGTCTTTCGGTACTAGTTCTAACACTTTTCAGAAAATGTCGAAAGAACTGTTGGAATATGGTCTCATTTGACCAGCCTGATGGGTTTCCAAACCCGATTGATCCAAGAGGTATTCTGTGAAGCATAAATGGTTTAAAGTTGACACGGGGAAAATCAAACAAAAGGGAAATAATGTTAGGATACACTAACAGCAGTAATCATTGTGATAGTTGTTCTCCTTTCGGCAGACGTTATCCCTCCAACTTGTTTTTTTTCCCTTTGACGGCTATGAGTTTAGGAGGTACATGAAATGTGCTTATCCCAGTCTACATATTTTCTTATTATTTATGAACAACTGAAGTAAAGATATACTTATTTCAAGACAGTTATAGTAAGTCATAAAAGTTGGAATGTTTAGAAAATATTTTAAGAGTGTTGTACAGTCGTGGAAAAAAAAAAGTAAACACCCCCTACTAACTCTTCAACAAATTATTGTAGACGGAAGTTACTGGTACCGAACAATTTGAAATAAAGTCTACTTTTAAATGACGTATATAAAATTTGCTTAGGGAGTCATCTACATATTAAAACGAACCCAAACCTCATTTTTTTCAATGGCAATACCCAATTTTAACGAGATATTTCAAATCTTCGGTTCAAACTATGCCTAGACACCAAATTTCAAGTCATTTGAACGATAAGTTTTTGAATTATAAACATTCAAAATTTAGTGCTTCTAATGTTAAATTACATTTTCATATTTTTATTTATATCTTCTGAAATTATGCTCCTAATGTGCTAATTTTTTGTTTAGAAATAAAACTAATATACCCAAACATAAATACGTTGAATTTGCAATTTTTATAATTTTATGTTATGAATTATGAAATTAATATTCGAAAAAATTATGAATTGCAACCTACAATTTTTTTTGATGGATTTAGAGTTATTAAGTCTTGCTTTATGAAAATCCCAAATTTCACATTTTTCTTCCAAGTAGTTTTCAAATTATGCTTAAAAAACGGCAAAATGATGGTTTAAGGGGCCGTCTATGATTGAAGTGAGTAGATATTTTGAAATTTCTTCTGCTGCCTTGTTATCTAACATACTTCATTGACTGCTTAAGGTGCCTTGATCAAGAAGGCGGCTCTCTCGGTTAGCAATAGCCAACTTCAATTTGGATACAGCCCTTAAAATACGCTCGTTTTAAAATAATTAATTTCTCGGAAACTTATGGTACGAATTGCATAAAAATTTGTTTTTAGGCTATTTAAAGGGTGTAGAGTTCATTTATGCTGTCAGAATTGGGTATTGCTATTGGAAAAAAAACAAAGTTATGGTTCGTTTTAATATGTAGATGACCCTCTAAGCAAATTTTATCTCTATCATTTAAAAGAAGACTTTATTTCGAATCGTTCGGTACCAGTAACTTTCTTCTACGATAATTTGTTGACGAGTTAGTGGGGGGTGTTTACTTTTTTTTTTTCCACGACTGTACCTTTGACCTGGTCAAAGGAACAACAACTGATCATGGTCAGAGGTACAACATGATGCTAGTGCAAATTACAAAGCATGCTACAGTCTTAGGGATAGGATAATCATTTTCACAAGCCGCATTACATTTATAAAAGTCTATAACTACCATGTCAAATTATTTCTATCAACAAAGACATAGCACAAAAAATATTATTAGGCAAACCATTAACAAATACTTACATTTTAATTATGAAAATGGATTAGTATTATTCACAGGAATCCCCTTTGACTTGCATAATCGACAGTAGGTTGCACAAGCCCTCTAGTGAAGGAACTATGCACTAATTACCCAAAATTTATAAAATGCTGCTAGATGGCGCTACAGCCTATAGGTGGTCAAAGGAACAATATGGTCAGAGGTACAACACCTTCCCCTATATAAATATGATAGTTCAGTTTTAAGACTCCAAAACAAGCGCTCTTATTTTATATAAAATGACGTCAACCGCATCCACTAAAGAATTCCTCATTTACGATCGAGTCTTAAACAACATCTACAGTAAAATATGCATAGGACGTGACTATCGCTGAATAATATCCAAAAAAAGAGATTTCGTCATTCAAGAAACTAGGCAAAAAAAAAAGGCTAACTCATGATTCATATGCCTTCATTTGTTTGTAATATTAATATAGATACTTAAAATTAAATTTTGTTTATAATAGCTCCGTGTTTTATCAGAAACCATTCATTTATATATTTTTTAAAATAGCACGTATTTCAATTACATTTTTTTTTTCAGTTTTTATGAGAAAATGGCAACAAAGAGATGTAATTGCTTTCCAACTATTTTCCCTTTAGTTTCTACAGAAATGCAGTACTTGAGTTGCCAAAATTAAACCAATGGGGCTAAAAATTACAAAAAAAAAATTAATATCTCAAAAATAAATGGAGATGCAGTTTCAAACAAATTGCATTTAAAAGTACTTTTTTTTCAATACGGCGGTATAAAAATTGAAAATATGCGATGCTTAGACGTTTAAAAAGTTGCAGTAGAGATTATTCCGTACAATGATACATCTGCTTTGTTTTACGGCTGTCTTATACAACGTAACGCTATTTTTGGAGACGACACATTAATAGGTGTGAGAAAGAAATAGCATACCGGGGGCTAATAAATAAAAATAAGTAAATGGACAGAAACAATTTGTAAGGTTAATCATTTAAAAACGCCCCAATCAAATTTAAAGTTATATTAAATCAAATTTTGTCAACAATCTAAATATTATAAAAATGAAATGCTCTATTTCTTTAACGACTGCGATTAGCTCTTGTTTTGTGCATAAATAACAAAAATTAGTAACATATCTAATCATTTAGTTTTCTGCTTAATAAAGCCTGGAATAAATATATAAATTATTTAAATTATCTGCTTTTTCTTATTTTTCTTCGTCAAAATTGTTAAACTATGTAAAGTTAAAGGGTAAACTACTAAATCATTGCTTTATCGTTAATGTTTTCAGCTCCAAGAAGGCGGAAAAGTACAACTGTTTGAAGCATTATTTAAAATCATTCAAGGAAATAGATTTGGTGTTAAATCAGTTTCCACAATAATTTATACAACGTGTTTGAGAAATGCTTGTTAAAATAAGGGCTAAGTAGTTGCGTTGTTTGAAACGTGATTACACCACGAGAAGTGCTGGAGATGGCCTCCATTCGAAACGTTCCCCAATTCAGGTAGCTAATTACACAAACAGCGTCACTGGCTGAATTGCAAGTTTATTTTCAAAATTGTACTTGAATTTCAGGGGACCAAACTTTAAGGGAGACCAAACTAGCCGCTCTTGGCAACCAGTTTGGTCTCCCTTAAAGGTATGCTAAGCATTGTATCATGTTACGTTATTCATAATTTAATTTACTTGCTCAATCCTTCGCCAAATCGGAAGATTCTAATACAGAAATCATGAACTCGGTATTTTTATGTTAGCCGGGTTCAGGTGATAAATCGCCAAACGTTGTTCCCGTAGTATTTTTTCGTATTTCATTAATTTCATTTAAAATATAATACCTTCACTCACTTTATTTAAAATTTGTGACTCTCAATTATTTCTTAAAAAAAAAAATAAATAAAAAAAAAATAAAAAAAAAAAATAAATAATACCATAAAACATAACATTTAATTTCAAACAAGACTCACTTTCAACATCAAAGCTTTGTTTTAATTTACTACGCGAAAAATTGTTTATTGCAGTCGCATGAAGTGGACTATTATAATACTGATGACATGATGGCGATGGAACAATATTTGGCAATTTATCACCTGTGCCCGGCTAATATTAAATTACCAAAGTGGCCACCTGGCATATAAAAAGCGAAGCGGTCAACCCGAAACTGTTGATGATAGTCACATGACTTAGGCTATTATTATAGAGATTATTCCAAACAAAGTTAGTGTGTTAAAAATTTTCATGAACGAAAATACGCATTCGGCTTGGAGCGAGACGCTCTGAATGTTTGACTGGTTACAACTCTGCTTTTTTAACCAAAAATTATTCATGTTGATAAATACTATCACCTCTCTCTCTTTCTTTTTCTTTCTTTCATTCATTCATTCATTCTTTTTTTTTTTTTTTTTTTTTGTAAAAAACAGTTTACAGAACCCTATACAAAGTGCAAACCACCAGAGAACGCAGATTTTTCTAATGACTGAGATTATTGTCGATTCTACGGATAAATAAGAAAAATCATTAAATAGCTAAATAATCACCTTTCTTTTCAATTCTCTTTTTTTCTATCGAAATTGTTTAACTTCATGAGATTAAATGATTAATCTACTTAATTATTATTTGATTGGCAATAATGTAATCTCTAAGCAAGTAAAAAGGAAAGATTTGAACAAACAATTTAAAGATGCTCAAGTCAAGTAGGTATGATATTAAACGAATTTTTGACAATAATTTAAATCCTATTAAAAACACCACAGAGTACAAAATTTCTTTATGGGCTACGATTAGCGTCATTTATGTGTATAAATAGCAAAAATCATTAACATATCTGAACAATTATTTCTTTTCTACTCCACATTTCAATTGTCTTTGTTTTGTTTTGCTATCAAAATTGTTAAAGTATATACCGTTAAAAGGTTAAAATACTTAGTTATCACTTTATTAGGGATGATTTAAAAACCAAACAAGTAGAAAAGAACAATCTGTAAGACTGATCATTTAAAAACGCTCAAAAAAAAAAAAAAAAAAAAAAAAAAAAGAGGTGTGGTATTAAATCAATTTTTGGCAACAATTTATATATTATACAAAACACTTGAAAGTGCAAAGTTTCTTTAACGATTACGATTAACATCGTTTATGAGCGTAAATAGCGAAAATCATTAACATAATCTGAATAATCATTTATTTTCTTCTTAACAAGCCTGGAAACAGTTTCTTTAAGCAAAACATTACAATAACACGCTAACAAAATCAACTCAGCAATTCACAAATGCCATTATAGCTGCGATAAGTGGAGGTAACCATTTTTATAATCGCTGATTTTAACACATCAGTACTCATACAAAATATCCGTGACCTCGAATTAATTTCATTAACGAATTATAAGCTAGCAGAAACACCTGTGCTGTTAAAAACGGGCGACATCCGAACCAGAAATCATTTACTTAAGGGTAAGCACGAACTGTAATTTCAGATTTTATTGTAAAAAATGTTCAAATATTCTTTTATAAGTGAAGAATTTCGTGCGCCAAGATATTAGGTGCTTTCGTAAATGATGCTACTAATGGCACATAAAGAATGTCTAACCTTAAGTGATAGGGGCGAGGATCGAAGCGCGTTTGATAACTAACTAGCCACTGTTTAATGGAAAAAATGTCTCGAGTTTTTATAGCAAAAGACCAGATGCGGTTTAGTATATGCCAAAACCATCTGTTGATTGTTGCTAAAAGATGGATATTACGGTGTAGTAAAACTTATAAACAATCATTTGACGAATAAAAGCTATTTACGTAACAGTTTCGGAGTTGAGTTGTTAGAATGTGGTTTCGTAAAGATATATTTTCTCGCCCATTAAGCTCTAGGTGTGATCATTAAGTAATGAGATAGTAGAATTTAACAAATCTAGAATACTAGAGCATGTTTTTAAGACAATGAATTATTTTCTAAAACCTCAGATTTTCAGATTTTGCATAATGAAAGATGATAGTAGAATAGAATTAGAATGTGAACCGTTTATAACGATGCTGAAGCAAGTGTAACAATTATTCCTCGTATGTGAACTCCATGATATCCTTGCAATATGATAAAGCTAATTAAAAAAATTAAATAAGGTAAATTTTCAATCACACTTATTATCGTACGATCTGGAATAAATGTTATAGTGTCTGGCCTGATTCTAGCCTCTCTTTCGCGCTGCAAACAGGGTTATTTTGAGGACAGAACAGAATCTGCAAAAGTAAACAACACGCTGAACGTTTAACAAACAATCGCCGTTAAGTATTTAAAAGAGTATTTTTAACTCGAGGACTGAAAACAATTATTTCCAGAGCGCTCTGACTGGTGGAATTCGAGCTGATGTCTGAAGTAAGAGTTATAAACCGAGTTAATACTGTCATTGGTGAATTTACGAGAGATAGACTATCACACAGTGTGATTTCGATAGTTTTCTTCTTGAAAAATGTGATTAAAAGGAAGTTCGGCAAAACAATATGTGTGATTACAGAATAAAGCACCAGCTTTCCATACGCTGTTAAAAATGTTCAGCAAACTGTCCAGCCATTTAACCTTTTTTATAAGGATTGGTTACATAACCGTAATTTAATTTTATACTGACCATATTATTGCCCAGATCATGGTCAGAATAGAGTTAAATTATAATTATATAACCATTTTCTATAAAAACGGTCGATTGACTAGACAATTTGCTGCAAACTTTTAACAGGATAGGTTAAGCAACTCAGTTGTACGTTATCTCACATTTTCCTGGCTGTTTGGAGTATGAAAGCTGACTTTCATACTTCAAGTATGGCTTTTTTCTTATCAGCCAGAATCTTCTTTAACAGGGCGTTACAGAAAATACCCAAAATATTTAAATCAATATTTTTGGACGTTTCTATGTGTTTCGAATTAAAAAAAAGTTAGATTTTTCAAAAATCTTTTTTTGCATCAGTAATTGACACTGCCAAAAGGTGAAAGCGACAGTACAGTTCACAGATCAGAAATTGAATTAAGAAAGATAAAATAAAGAATAATATCTTATATCTCGCAGGAGACTACGAAACAAATATATTTTTAGAAACTTTATATCTTTTATTTTAATAAAATAAGGAAAAAGAATTCTGTTTTTCAATGGCCAAGGATGGTAATAATCACGCACCAACTATTCACAAAGTGTGATGAAATTCTTCCAATCTTCTTATACTTCCCATAGGAGGGTTTCTTTGAGTAATATGTGATGAAATCATCTTATACTTAAAATACTATGGGTTTTGGATCTAAATTTACTAAGTTAAACAATGAAACACATTATGAGAATGAGGTCGACATTCTCTCATACCACAAAATATTTCACATATTTAGTCTTCGAAGCTGTATTCAAAAGTGTAATTACTTTCCAATGCCAAATGGGGATGGTTATATGACTACTGTTAATTTTACGACTAAAAAATGAAACTACAACTCAGATTGCTTATCTTCAACACGTTGTAGGAAAATCTGTTAAATGGCTGACAAAAATTGATTATTTATGTTTTTCTACTATCCCGTAATTTTTGCCAAACCGTTGTAAGGAAGCACACATTTTCATGCAGAAGGAATAGAAGTAGAGGAAAAAAGACAGTTAGCCCTCAGCAGGAGGGGAGAGGCGCAACTCCTCCTGCCGGAAGAGAAAACCGGATTCACTCCTCCTGTAGTACGATAACGGATAACCTCCATCAGATAAATCCTTCTCCTGTGATATGATAACGAAGAGAGGAAATGTGATTTATCTTAGGTAAATAACGGAAGTTAGAGAATTTTTAGGTGAAAGTGAATTTAGATTATACTATAAGAGAAAGTAAAATTTTAAAAAGAAAAAAAAGTCAATTTAAATCACACTATAACAGACAATTAAATAGAAAGCAAATAATTAATTTATGAACTGCATCCCACCATCCATCCGCTATAAAAAGCATAGCACTGCAATTCATATTAAAAATTGAAACTTACCAAAGTACTTTTCCATAATTTCTTTTTATGAAATATCAACGGGAAAATCTTGAAACCTGCATATAGTTAAAAGAAAACGCAATTTTTTTCACATATGTTTCGTCCTTGGCTGGGATCAAACCACCGTCTTTCGGGCATGCGTTACCGGTTACGCCACAAACAGTGTGTGTATTGGTTTGCATTTTAATCTGATTTCGTTATCAGAAAAATATTTGAAATAAATAAATTCAATCATTAATTAATAATAAACATTTTTAAACCGACCCATATGTTACAAAAACATTATTTTAAACCGCTCAGTTTTAACTTGTTTAACTCAACTTTATCATCATGATCCGAAACATGGCTTAAGGCTATAAGCTTGTTCCGGCCTCAATCCATCTTTTTCGTGGCCTTCCATGTCCCTTTTCCCCCTTGGATTATAATTCAAGGCTGCTTTTCGTATGCGATCAGAACGCATCCTTTCCAAGTAGTCCTTTCATTTCCTTTTGTAATTTTCTATTTTATTCAATACTAGAAAGGTAGCCCGTCAAAAATGACGGAAATTTAGATATAAAGATATATACAACTCATGTGCAAGAATATGAGTTTTATCGCTTGTTCCGCAGTGATAGATGAAAATAACACATTTTAAGAACGAAACACATTTATGAAAAACTGTGTACAGTAGAAGAAAGTTAATCTGCACAGTTTGGTTCCAAGTGTTATGCAGATTTGAGGCTTTTTGCGGTCATGTCTATTCAATGTTTGTTTACATTTTTTTAAATTCATATATTGGACAATTTAGATTGTTGAGCGTTAAAAATAAATAAATAACACACTTGAAGTAAGGTTAAAAACTATTAAATTATCGTATACGATTTCATGAAATGGTATTATATGTGTGTGCTTCACGATCTTGGTTACGACGTTGGCGAAATTGGCTGCAACTTGTCATATAATCCTAATAGTGTGGGCCGCTATAACAAAAAAGTAACCAGTTTTTAGTAAAATTTTTGATATAAAGTAGCTTTCAAAAACTTGTGTAAAATTGCAGGCCGTTCTCGTGTTATGTCAGTCCTAGGAATAATATTTTTAACACTGAAGATTTTCCATGTATATATGTAATTTAGAAAAGCTTCTCCAAAAGAAAGGTCCTGAAATGACATTGTAATTCCTCTAACTTCAAAGTTTAATCGGGCCCTGATGTTGAGTACTGAAATCTAATAAATACAGTTATTTTTAATATTACAACAGAATTAAACAGTTAAACTTATTTAACTTAAACCTGCTGTACTTCCCGATGTTATTTTTTAGTATTAAGAAAGAAAATTATTTAAAATTTTCAAATCATGCATTTGTGGTTTTTTCCGTCTTTAATAACTAAATAATGAAAAAATAGGCTTTTGTTCTGAGCTCATAAATATTACAATAAAATAATGTAACTAAGAGACATTGCAAAATTAAATCTTTGTGATTAGAAAACCATAAACAAACGATACCGCCACCATTTTACCTACTATGACGTCATTAGAATATTGCCCATTGATTGTTGGAGAACTTACTTTGTGAATGATTACCTCAATGATTTAATATTTTTGACGTTTCACGATGAATGAATCACTTGTGTTTGTTTAGGTTTATGGAATGAGATATTAAGCTGTGAACCTAATTTTAATTCAAGTTATCCAAGGATATATGTATTTTTAATCGAAATTAAAAACAATGCTTTGATCTCGATCACTTGTGTTTGTTTAGGTTTATGGAATGAGATATTAAGCTGAGAACGTAATTTCAATTGAAGTTATCCAAGGATATATGTATTTTTTATCGAAATTAAAAACAATGCTTTGATCTCGAAATAAAAAGTTTTAGTTTGTATAATTTGTTATTTCTGTTAATTATTTTTTTAAGTACTTTTCCATTATAGCGTATTTTTAAAAAAAGCTTGGCGCGATATACGGGCATCAGAAAGTGAGATATGTTGCGAAAATATATAAACAGCTATGAAAACAAATCTAATGAACTTTTATCTTTGTTTATATATGCACTTATATACATAAAAAAATCGTTTCTAAATATATATAATTTTATTTAATATACAAATTACGGCACAGATTTCAGATATGAACCGGGATACCTAACTGGCGCCAAAATGGTGTTATTTTGCCTGCTATGGTAACCCGGCTATTGTTTTTTATTTATTAATAAATTATTTATTTACTTTTATTTTCTGTTTTTTAATTATATAAACTGCTTTGTTCTATAGTTATTATTCAAACTTTTATTTATTTATAGTTATTTCCTTTTCAAAATGATAGCAAATAATTGAAAAATATATAAGTAACTGGTATTCGAAAGCGAGATTTCTGCCAAATTGGCGTCATAGAAAAATCACGCCAACCTCTATGCGTATATGACATCTGTGCAAAAATTACTTCTGTTTCTTTATAAAAATGGGTAAATAGCTTTTCTTATATTAAATTGTCGGCACAGATGTCACATACGCCAATATGGGCGTATATGACATCTGTGCCGACTTTTTCTTTTACGCCGATGTCATATACGCACCGGGTGCTTAACTGGCGCCAAAGTGTCGTTATTTTGCTTGTAAAGGTAACCCGAATGTTGTTTATACAGTTGATGTTTTCGCCAAATTGGCGTCGGAAAAAAATCGCGCCAATATATATCGCGCCAATATATATCGCGCCAATATATATCGCGCCAATATATGACATCTGTGCCAAATTGTATACATATGGAAAAAATTGCTTGTGAGTATGAAGCCGTAAATAGGTTGCCAGAAAATACGTTGGCAAACTTCTTTCTCGCCAAGAAACTTTTCTCCGGAGTATTGTACATAAGCAATGATTGCTAGAAATGCATTTTTAATTATGATATGCGCTTTTATGTTTCACTACATTTATGTATACTATACTGTGTGTATAAATGCTACAGTTCATATGCAGGGCTACACAAAAGAATTCGTAAGGGTTACTGAGTATGAGAGTAAATTGCTTAAAGGTGGTTTTTAAAGGAGTTATGCATTTTCACGCTGAACTGCATTTAGTTTCATAAGAAATGTTTGTAGAATATAGATAAAATGATATGCATGGTCACGCAAAGAATTGGATACATAACCGTCTATGGATGATAATATCTGGAAATGTGATTTCAGTAGTTTTAAGAGTAGTTTAAATTAAATTTTAGCTAAATAGTGGCACGTAATAACGGTACTATTGGCTATGGACGGTAACTGCTGAAATCAATTTTTAAAATTTTTTATGCGTTTTCTAAAATGTTTACTTAGTTATCTTGGTACTTCTTAGTTATCCCGTCGACCAAATTACTGTCGCCAAATTGTAAGATTAATTGCCAATAATGGTTGCCATCAATTAATTAATTGTAAGATTAAATACCAATAATGGCCAATAAAACCATTAATTCGACGTTTTATTTGTATTTTTGTTAATGTTTTACTATTGATTTGGCGATTTATATAATTTGGCGAAATTGGTCGACGGGATATCTAAGAAGTAACGTTATCTTATTTACCTTGTTTCCCTAAATAACGAAGTTCTGTTAAAGCATTCAGGATGCGTTGGAAAGTGTTTCATATTCTATGCTTAACGCATGATTTTTCTTTCTTCTTTAGTCTTATTTTGCATTTATTTTATTCTTAATTTTGTAGTCTTATACTGTTTTATAGAAACTTTGGCACAGTTGTCATATACGTTATCATATATTGGCGCTATTTTTTTCCGACGCCAATTTGGCGAAAACATCAACAGCATATACAACAACATCCGATTACCATATCAAGCAAAATTACGACACTTTGGCGCCAGTTAAGTACCCGTTGTGTATATGACATTGGCGTCAGAAAAAAATCACGCCAATATGGGGCGTATATGACATCTGTACCGAAACTTTAATATTTAATGTTTAAACTCTTCGCTCCACTCCCTATGCATATAGTACAAACTATAACACGGATAGCGCCAAATAATAGACAGTTTGGTACTTTTCCACTGTAGAGGCTTTGGCATTTTTTTAAAAAAGCTTACTGTAATTTGGGCATCAGAAAGTGAGATTTGGGTACTTTTCCGTTATGCGGACACCATTGTCGCCAAGCGTAATAGTTGGCGCAAAATCGTGAATTCAAGCATTTTAAAAATAAAAGAAAAACCATTGTCGATACCAAAGTGAGCATTTAAAAAATATAACATTTGAAAATTCCAGACTTTTACGAACTATTTCATCAAATCACAAATATATACTTAAAATAAGTGAACAAATAACTGCTATAAAATAAAGCAATAAAATAAAACTCATATTAAACTGCTGGCGTAAAATTACAAATACCTTTTAGCATTTTGAAATAATTGGCGCATTAGCATACATTTTGGCATGGTGTCCGTATAACGGAAAAATATCGAGATTTGTTGTCAAATCATATAAATAGCTATGAAAACAAATTTGATGAGCGTTTTTGTTTGTTTTATATGTATACTAGCAGGCTATGCCCGCTACGCTGGTCTGCTTATCCAAATGAACCTTGAATTAAACAAAATGTATCATTGAATTTGACATTGTGATTTAAAGCAATATGGAACCTTACCTGGAATGTCCTTTCGCACTGCTGAAAACGATAAGAACGCCAATGTGCTATTATATTTTCTAATGTGTAGACAAATTTTCAGCTATTAAGATCTTAACCCTTTTAGTTGATCAATAACAGTAGGATTGGTAAAGAAAGATAGTACAATACGCAATACAATAAAACAAACCCTGAAAAATTATATAACTACTTGTAATAATGCAAACAAACAAACGTACAAAATCCATCCAGTAAAACTTTTTTTAAAGGTTGACCTTTCATAAGGGGTCCATCTGATTATACAACTTTTTCCCATAATTCTGTAACTAAGCAACGTAGAATGATACGAAATAAACTAAAACCTCCGCAAACATTGTCTTATCAACAAAGAAAGTATTATCAATATCCGCCATCTGGAACTTTTTGAAAAGTCTAATCTTTCATAATCGGTTTCATATGATTATGGAACATTCCGCCATTACTTTATGACTAAGCAACGTAGAACAATATGCAAAATACTAAAACCTTGTCTGAATAGATATCTCACTAAAATGAAATTCCTATCAAAATCCGTTCTGTAGAACTTTAAAAAATATTAAACTTTCATAATCGGGTTCAACTGATTATAGAACTTTCCACCACACCTCTATTATTAAGCAATGCAGAAGGGTATAGTATATACTAAAACTCTGCCTGAAAAATTATTTAACTAACAGTGAAAATTCAATCGTAATCAATTCGGCTGAATCTTTTAAAAAGGTTAATCTTTCATGATCGGGTTCGTCTGATTATATAACTTTAAAACATAATTGTATGTATAAGCGACGTAGAACGATATTTTATATACTAAAATCTTCCCTGGAAAATTATCTAACTATCATTATGATCAAAATCCATTCAGGTGGGCTCAAGTTATATGCAACCGGGACGAATTTCCCATTTCCATTTTACTCTAGTATATAAAGTAGAAGCAGAAGTAGATATATAGATAAGAATATTGATTATTAAAATTTATGAAACTGCAAGTTATTTCTCGTTGTCTCTGCTGAATAATTTTAAATATTTTTCAATCGGCGAGTATTGAGATTTACTATTATGTCTACAACAAATGTATTTCATTTTGTACCAAAACATTGCCGTTAAAATGAGCAAATTTGCTGTGGGTTCCGATATTATAAAATATATTTTTTTTTTAAATCGCCAACTACGCGCATGACATTTTAAGTGTCTCTTTGCCCTGCAGTAAACATTTCCATGTTTTATTCAGCGAAAAATGAAGTTATAACTTAATTTTACTTCTCTCTATTCTAAAAAAAAGTAACTACCGCTGTCACCGCCGCCGCCGCCGGTTTTGATTTTTTTTGTGACCGGAGGCCTTTCTTCGTTAATATTAACAAAAATAATGCATACAAAAATATGAAAATCGGTGGTTTTATACAGAAATGTTTGATAAACACGCTGATGCAGACAGTTTTCAAATCGAAGAATTATTTAAAGAGTTATTTAATGCTAAAGTTGGACAAAATCGTTCCACTAAAAAAGTTTTATAGCAGCAAAAACTATACATGGCAGTGTAATCATTTTTAGATCATTTTATGCGTTAGAATTTGCCGGAGTGCAGATTGCATTAATTTTTTTATTTTGACTCATTTTTTCAGGTTTTATTTCTATTTTAAATTCAAATTTTCAGCATATCTAGAGATATTTTTTACAGATTTCAGAAAATTGTACTAATTTAAACTGTTGCCAACTGTATAAAAAGCGCAAGCAATAATGTTTGCTTCAAATTAAAAATTTATTTACACGTGACTATTATAAACAGGAAAAAATCTTTCAAATTAGAATTAAATAATTACGTATAAAAAGCAGGAACTTATTAAAAATTACGTCATAAAAAGTATACACGTGAATTTTAAAAGAGAAAGGATATTGTAAAATAATAAATTCATTAACATGCGTTAGAAGTCTTAGGAGAAATTACGTCATATTTACGTCACATTATAGTTATTACATAAAATGAACACAAAATAATATTGCAAAAAAGTTTAAATTTAGAAATTGCGCTAGACATTTATTTGATATTTTGAGAATTAATTTAAAATGTCTCATTTAAAATAACTTTCTTTTCGCTTTGTTAAAAAATACCAGGAGACAAAGACTCTCTTTACTTAATTCCTTTAATATTAGCTTATTTTGAAATGTTGTTACACGAGTATACGTCATCAAGTTATTTTTATTTCGACGTTTTATTTGTGTTTTTATTAATGTTCTACGAATTTATTTGTTCTTTCGTTATTTAAAATAAAAATTATATCAATTTGTATAATTTGGCGAGTGGTTTGGCGATTTATATAATTTGGCGAAATTGGTCGACAGGATAATCAAGTAGTACCGCAGCGGATTTGGCGTTAAAATTCCCCAATCAAAGAGAAATGAATAGAAATTCGTTTATAGGGAGATCGCCACTGTTTTTTAAATTATAATTCAATCTTTCGAAATCTTTTTAAAGCCGATTAAATTAGCGTGCATTTAGGGTCTGCGGTGTCTGGACGGGGGTTGGCGAGCGTAGCTCGTAGGGGGCCGAGCCCCCTAGTGATAATAAAAAATACTTCCACCTTCAAAAAATAGTAAATTAAAAATTTTTGCAGTGTTACGAATAAATAATAATTAAAGCCAAAAGAAATTCGCGTTCAATAAATATCAAGCTCCAAAGTTTGGCATCGTTTGCAATAAAATTTGGTACTTTTCTTTTCAACTACAGGCGCCTTGGCGTTTTTTTAAAAGCTTGGCGCTATTCGGGCATCAGAAAGTGAGATTTATTGCCAATTGATATAAACAGTTAAGAAAACAAACTTGATGAAATTTTTTGTTTGTTTATATATGTATATTATAAATGTTTTTTATATACAAATTACTTCTGTTTCTAATTAAAATTAGATAAATTGCATCTTTATGTTAAATAAATTGTATAAACAGAAAACAAAATGCTTGTTTATATGAAATGAAACAGTGAATAGTTTGCCAGAAAATATGTTTCCAAATTTTCTCTCCGCCAAGGCTATTTTCTCTGTTTTGCTAAGATCCCTATACTGTAAATTACCAAAAAATTTTGCACATTTAGGATTGAAATAAATGGCGCAATAGCATACAATTTGGTATGGTGTTGGTATAACGTAAAAATAGGAAAAGATCGCCAAAAAGTTTTCTTTCAAATCACGCCAATTCTGTGTTAATTCGGTTATAGAATAGCTCCGCTTTAAAAACACAGAATCAGTTTAAACCTTTTCCTAAGTTAATTCTGCTCCAAACCACGCCAGGTAACATACGCCAATTGTCAGTAGACTCAATTATGTAACTTATCGGTACCAAATATGCCAATTGTCTATGGATTCGATAACGTAATTTATCTCCTTAATTTATGCATACTTTACAAACTACATCTACTTTCCAATTTTCCTGATTTTAAGATCAATGGGTACTGTTAGATGTTAAAAAGCTTGGCGCAATTCGGGCTTAAGAAAGTGAGATTTGTGGCCAAATGATATGAACAGCTATAAAAACAAATAAAATGAACTTTAAGCTTTTTAAAATATGTATTCATATATATATTCCTATATAAATTTTTATTTATGAATATTAATATTTTTGTTATTTATATACAATTTACATCTGTTTTTATATAAAAAAGAGATAAATTTATTCTTTATAGTAAATAAATTATCTAATTACTGAACAGAAAATATGGATGAAAACTTTCCTTGTCTCGCCAAGCCCATTTTTTCCAACTCGCAGCTATATTGGAAATTTAACCCATTGCTCTATGACTAAACAGTGTCGAACAATATATTATATACTAAAACTATCTCTGAAAAATTGTCGAACTAATAATGCAAATTCTGTCAAAAACCGTTTATTTTAATTTTTAAAAAGGCTATTGTGATAGTTGCGTACACCAGACTGCAGAATTTTCCCAAAAACGGTATGGCTGAACAATATAGAAGGGCATGTTGTATACTGAAAACGCCGCTGGAAAATTATCTAATTAACAATCCAAGTTCCATCGAAATACATTGGGAAGAATCATTTAAAGAGGCTAATTTTCCATTATCAGGTTCATCTCATTAAAGATCTTTAAACCATAATTCAATACCAAGAAACGTAGAACGACGTGTTATGTACTAAAAAATTCTCCGAAAAATTACTTATCTAACAGTGTACGTTCAGCAGAACTCGAGTATAAGCAGCGGGAATGAAATTTCCATTTGAATTATATATATATATATATATATATATATATATATATATATATATATATATATATATATAAGTAGAATTGGGTATTTCCAGAAAATGCTGTCGTTTATTGAGAAATAACCAATATTGTGAACGTCGCTCAAACCGATGGCACGCTCATGCATTTTTGGCTTAAAATTAAATCGTTTGGCGATAAAATGAAATCGCAAAAAACATACAATATGTAACTCACAAGTATCGTCATTTTTATAATTACATCTGCTAGTTTCTTCTGTATGTCACATGATCGTCGAGTTAAATAAAAATAAAAAGTAAATTTAAAAGAAATCATAAACAAAAACAAAATTGTCACTCAAATATTATTTTATAAAATTTTCTGATGCATTTTATTTAACCGGATGCAAGAGATAAATTGCCAAATATAGTTTAAAACTGCAATCTTTCATATTGAATAAATTTTTAAGCATTACGAACATTCTCTTTCATATTTAAATTCGATATTTTCGTTTTCCAATATTACCACTCGTCATTTTTTTTTCATTTTCTCTCTTCTTTTCTTTTTTTTTCCCTTTTAAATAAAATTAGTAACAGTTTTTTTCCGCGATGTACAGCCATTTCAATTCATTTAGCAAAAAAATTCATCGCCAATAAAATAATGGTAACCCTTTCGCCCAAAATAACAGAACTTTCCGGCATAATTCTATAACTAACCTACGTAGAACGATGTGTTATAGCTTAAAACCTTTCCTGAAACAATACCTATCTAACAGTATAAATTCAGTCAAAATCCATGCAGTAGAATTCGAAATCTAGGCGTTCGGAACGAAATTTTCGTTTGGATTTTATATATATAATAGATAGAATAGATAGAATAGATAATAGATTATGTGTTATGAACTATCTCAAAGTTTAAAACAGATCGCATTGTTAGATTTCCTAATTTTAACAATAACGCGTTATGTTAGTTCCACATTCCTCCACCAGGGAGCGCACTCTATTCTTAGCGAAAGCGTATCTGAACGAAACTCCTTCATGCAACCTTTCCGTAGATACATGAATCGGGAGGGTGGCGGTCTTAACCAATAATTTAAGATAATTGCTGAAATTACTACGAAAAATATTTTAAAGGGGCCCTACGCGGGCCCCTAATAGAGTTAGAGGAAATCGGAAGACGGCAAAATAATCGCGGGGAAAAGTTTGCTTGGGTGCTTCGGAGCTACTTTTGGCGCGAGATCTAAGCTCTACGACCAATAGGAGCCCAGATATTTAAGGAAATATGAAGTAACAAAGTCCAAAATAATAGAATTTTCCGTAATAATTCTTAACTAATCTAAGTAGAATGATGTGTTATAGCTTAAAACCTTCCCTGGAACGATACCTATCTAACGGTATAAGTTCCGTAAAAATCCATGCGGTAGAACTCGAAATCTCGGCGTTCGGAACGAAATTTCCGTTTGGATTATATATATATAATAGATTATTGATGTTTTTATGTACAAATTACATCTGTTTCTGTATAAAATTAGAGAAACGGCTTTTTTATGTTAAATAAATCGTATAAATATCGAAAAAAATGCATGTGTATATAAAATGAAACAGTGAATAGGTTCCCGGAAAATATATTATCAAATTTCCTTTTTCGCCAAGGCACCTATACTAAAAAAGTACCTAAAGAACATTAAAATCGCGCAGTTAGGAGCTCACACAGTACACCGTTGTCTGTTGGCGGTTATTTTATTAGTAGCATCGGGAGGAAGATGTAAAGATGTACTTTAAATTCTCACCCATAGATTTCGAAAAAATATCTTAAAAGAGTGGAGTTTAAATTAAATTTTGGTGACCTCCATTATGAAAGATTAATGGTTTTAAATGGGAATTTCGCCAAATTAGCCAGCTATCACCAAGTTGGCTAACATTTGGCGTACTGTGGTAACCCTGCATTAATATTTTTCAATAATTACTCATTTCAATGCGGCGGTCCTACCGGAATAGTGAGGGACACACAGAGACTTGGATTTTATATAAATAGATTGGCATAACCTCAAATTCTCTTCTGATGTAATCATTATTTATTTTGTCCATTATCGAACACCCTTTCACACTCCTCAAAAATTTCATCTCTGATGATTGTATTTATTTTTCATCATTTTTTGAGGGTGTCTATGTTTCACTTCCATATACTAAAGTTTGTATTACCATTGGTTTAAAAAATTTCATTCTTGTGTCTTTTCTTGTACTTCGACGATTTCTTGGGGGGGGGGGGGGAATTTTGGGAGTAAGTTTAAAATTCGGATTCAGCGACCCAAAAAACTTAAAGTAAATCTTATAGAGAAAGTTCGGAGGGGAGATGGGAGGGCTAATGTAAACGTGTGAGTGGTTAAGTGGAATTGCGCAACTTAGTCCACGCAGCACTGCGGAGCATGTTCCGAGGCAGATCCCCCCTTCCCCTTCATCCTAAGTCATAATGTCATGTATCTAATTTGTTGCAAATTTTGTCTACTTTCTGAATTTCTAGCTACTTTTCCCCTAAAACAATAAAAAAGTGGAATTTTTTAATAAAAACCTTTTTTGGGGGGCTTTTTACCAAAATTTGGGGGTGTTGCCGGGAGAAATTTTGGCGGGAAGTTATAAATTCAGATTCAGCGACCCAAAAAACATCTATAAAGCCGATTTCCAGTACTACCATTAATTTTGCTAGGTAGAGTCCCTATACGGTCTCTATTGCCTGGACTAATATCACATCCTAAATAATTAAAATGTGAAATCTGCTCAATTGGTTTATTTTCTAAAATAATTTTTGTTCTTAGAGGATCTTTACCCTTAAATGCCATTACCTTTGTCTTATTCTCTGAAATCTTTACATTATAATTGTTCCAATTTTGTTTAAAGTAAAAATTGCACGTTGTAATTTGTCTTCATTATCTTGAAATAAATAAAGATCATCTGCAAATAGTATATTGTTAAACATGATGTTTCCGAGATCTATTGCAGTTTTGGTGTATTTTTCCGAGTTCTAATAACATAATGAATATATATATTGAATAGATGTGATGATAAACTACATTCTTGTCGTACACCTTGATTTGCGATTATTTTTTCTGAAATTTTAAAACCTAGATCCAAAACAATAAAAGTTTCTCTATATAGGCTCTTAATACATTTAATGAGATTGGGAGGGTACCCCATGCAATCCATAATTTCTCATAATTTTCCTCGATCTACTCGCTGAAAAGTTTTTTCGAAATCTATAAAAACAACGTGTGTTTCTAAATTGAATTCTCGACGTTTTTCAAAAAATTGTTTCAGAGTGAATATACTGTCTATACAAGATCGTCCTCTCCCAAAATCATCTTGTTCCTCTATTAAAAGAGCATGGGAAATATTTCTCAACTTGTTACTTAGAATTCTTGAATAGATCCTATATCCAGTGTTCAATAAGGTAATGTCTCTGTAATTACACATACATTATGATTTCCTTTTTTAAATAAAGAGACAACTTGAGCGATTTTCCAGTCATCCTGAATTACACATTGTTTCCAGTATAAGTCAATGAGATGCAGCAATCTGGTCTTTATAATAGGGTCTGCATATTTAAATAATTCAGAATTTATTCGACCAATTCCAGTAGCCTTTCAATTTTTTAGAGCTTCCAAAGCTTCATCAAGTTCTTTTTCTTCTATAGGGTCTACTTCATCAGAATCCACAATTATATTCTCTGTCTCATCTGTTGTTGTTTCTTCATTGAATCGTAATTTCTTATAATGTTCAATCCATTCCTTCTCTTTAATAACATTAATATTTCCTTTATCTCGTTCCCTGCTATTTAAAAGTTTCAATGCCTTATAGGCCATCTGCTGTGAACCATGTATTATATAACACCATTCTCTGTGTTACTTACGAAACGGTCCCAAGAGTCACTTTGATTTTTTTTTTATAACTGCTTTAATTTTATTTCTGTTTACAACGTATGCTTGTCTCGATTCCTCTGCATTGTTGTTGTATCGTTGTATGTTGCATGTGAATCAAGTAAGTTCGGCGTTTTTCTTTTATAGCATTTGCTATTCCTCCGTTCCAGACACGTAACCTCCTTTCCCCCCCTTTTTTCGCTGCCTTGTTCCAAGTGCCTAACGCAGCTTTTCCAATACATGTGGTTAAAGTTTTCCATTCAGTATTAACAGCTTCTGTAACATGGGAATTTTCCATTTGTACTCTGTCTTTGTTGATATAGGGGAAAGTAGGGGAATGGCGCTTACTTAAGGGAAAACATGAATAGCTAGTCAAATTTAGACGAAAAAATCAATATTTTATTAACGAAGTATAACTCCAAAGCATACGGGACAGTTTGCAATCAACTAATTTGCATAAAAATTTTAGGAATTATTTTTATCGTTTTATTTAAATAACCATGGATTGAGCGGTAATGCCCGACATGGTGGGGTAATTGCGCTCAGTATTTGAATACAACATTTAAGTAAGACAAAAGTCACATATGTAGTTGTGTGGGCTGTTCACACCACTGCAGACTTTTTGCAATCACTTTACACATATTGTGCACACATATTGTGTTAGATTTATAATAGGCTACTTTTTTTATATTTAATTTTTTTTTTCACCTCTTTTTTGAAATCGTAAAATTTTTCTTCTTTAATGACATATTAATTAAGGTGAAAAGAGGGGAATTTTACCATTTCAAAAAAGTGGTATCAATTAACAAATTTGAATTTAAAAAATGTTGCCCACTGGCAACACTTCTTCTGGAATTCCACGCGAGCGCCATTACCCGTTATCGCCATATTGGGTTTTAATGCATTATAATTGGCGTAAAACGCACTACAAAAATAAATAAAATCATGAAAGTACAGCTAAATGTATATATTTTGTAGACATAATGAGTAAATTAATATTTTAAAATAAGAGTGTACACTTACCTTCAAGTTAGATGTTGTACAATTTTATAATAAAACAACTTCAAACTAATAACTTGAGGACACAAAAATACTTTCCCCCCGACGGGCACTAAATAAATACTGGGAACTTAGGATGACGTTTGCTAACTGCCGGTACCGATCGCACGTTTTCAAATCTATTCTCTTTAGAGATATTGGGTGAGCGGTATTACCCTTCTGAGCGTCATTACCCTACTTTCCCCTAATGTTCTAATACTTTCCTCTGATAATAAATATATTTTATATACGAAATCATGCTTGTATGCGGACGCTGTAGAACTTGATTTTCTCCATCTTGTCCATAATCCAATTTTCTCAGAACTCAGAAAATGATCTGAACTAATGTCTTTTCTCGAAGAACCTGTATATCCTTAACCAGTGTGGATGTTTTTCTGTTTAACTCAACTTCTTATGGAGAAAAATATCCAGAGAAAAGTGCAGTGTCATACTATCGAATTTTGAAAGTTTAAAAGTTGCTACCAGTTAGTTCAACTACTTTTTTTTTTGTGTAAACTTACGTGATAAATATTTCTTACAATTCATTATTGCGAAAACAATGACTGTGTATTTTACATGTAGAAGAAATGTATTTTTAGCTATGTAGAAACGTAAAATAAATTATCAACAAGGAAAAGCAATACCTGTTATTTTTTACTGTCTCAAATGGAATGAAATAGATGTGTCCACCCTCACACTATGGAAAAATTACAGAACATTTAAATCATAATTGTAACTATTGTAACGTATAAAACGCAATTATAACTACTGAAAATGATAAATAATATGCAAGTGGAAAATCTCATGTTTAACTTTTTATATTTAAATATACTTATAAACAGATTAAGTTAAAAAATGCTATAAAAAGTGATAGAATATATCTTTATTAAGATTGACGATCGTTTCGTCGCAAAACGGCGACATTTTCAAAATCATTCACGATAGAAAATATTTTCACATCATTTAAAAAACAATAAACATAGTAAACAATGTCATGCGACATGATGCATAATGAAAAACATTACAAACGTAAAATTAAATTAAAAGATTAGATTAGCTATTTGCGAGCGTGGATTAATTTTCAAAACAATAGCATGGTAAACAATGTCACGAGACAATATGCATAATGAAAAGCATTGCAAAATATAAAATAAAAAATGAAATTATCTTGGCTATTTGCCAGCGTGGATTAATTTTTACTATTGTTACTATAATTACATAGCATCTCTTTCCAAATTTTAGGTAATTCTATGGACACTGAATCATTGCAAATATTCTTGTTGCGTAAAAATATCTCTATTGATTCTAGGATTATGGATGGTAAATAAAATCTTGATGTATAAATTAACTTGCTATTTTTAAAATCGATCTGTAAAGGTTCTTCGCTCCATAATCTGGCTAAAGCTGTGGTTCTTCTGTTGTATTTGATGTCTGCTATATGTTCTTTGATTCTAGTTTTAAGTTTTCTAGTTGTCATACCTATATAAAACTGCTTGGTTCCATCTTCTTTGGTGAAAGGTATTTCGTATACTCCTGATAACTGGTTTGAATCAATTGGACCTACTTTTCTTGCATACTATATTTCTTAATTTCATAGAAGGTTTTGCGACTAGGGAGATATTGTATTTATTGAGTTTATATTTCAGACGTTCGAAGAAACCAGGAAAATATTGTAAAGTGGATAACATGTAATTTTGTGGATTGAAATTTCTTTTCCTTTTATTCTTTAAGCTCTTAATTAATTTTTTATGGTGCTTTCTTTGTATCCATTGTTTCTTGCAATATCATATATTTTATTTATTTCGTTATTTAACTGCACGGGGGTACAAACTGTGAAAGCTCTATGAATAGAATGCCTAAGTGCAGAAACTTTGTATGAAAAAGGTGCTTGAGCATTATGAGGGATAATGGATTGACTGGCTATGGGCTTTCTGTAAACAGTGCGTTCTATTCCTTGGTGCGTCTTGATTAGTAATACATCTAAATAAGGTAGCGTACCATTTTGTTCTATTTCCAATGTAAATTTAATTTTTGAATCAAGGCTATTAATCTGGTTTAAAAAATTTTTGAGCAAGGTATCTGCATGTTGCCAAATGATGAAAATATCGTCTACGTATCTGATCCATATGGGGAGTATAATCCAATTTGTATATATCTATTTCAAGAGGTCGTAATATGAATTCAGCTAATAATCCTGATATAGGAGAACCCATTGGAGCTTCGTTATTTTGTTTGTATATCTTGTCATCGAAAGTGAAGTAATTATTATTAACTATAAGATTAAGAGCACTCTTAAGAGTAGTTTTCATACTTTCATTAATACTCTCCATGCGGCCAATGCAGTTATTTATATTTGTAACGGCTTTTTGGGTACCAATAGCTGGGTATAAAGAGACTACATCTAGACTGGCTATTAAATAATCCTGAGGTAAATTAATGTCATTCAAATATTGAATGAACTCATACTTTGAGTTAATTACATGATCAAAGCTGGGCAAAATATTTTTCAATAAAACTACAAAAGCTTTTTCCATAAAATATGTGGGGCTTGAGCATTTAGTTACTATTGGTCTTATTGGCATATCTATTTTGTGGTCTTTGAGTCTGCCGACAATTGCTGGGATTACTGCTAACTTATTAATTTTCATTAAAACTTTCATATTATCAGGCCATCTCCCATTATTAACCAATTCATTAACTTTTTTCTTGATTATGTTAAGTGGATTCTTCTTGATTTCTTGACAATCCATATTGTTAATGCATTGTACCATTTTATTTTTATAGTCATCTGTATTTAATATGGCTAATTTATTAGATTTATCCGTTTGGATTAAAATGATTTCTGGATCGAGTTTTAGCTTTTTCAAAATATTCAATTCATCCAGAAATCATCTTAATCATCTTACGATATGTGTAAAATTTAAATGCATCAAAAAAAAAAAAAAAAAAAAAGAAAATGTTGGACGGTAACTAATAATTGATGAGATAATGGATTTTACCTTTTTCAATTAAAATAAAGTGTTTATAGTGGAATTTTCATTCAGAATTGTAAATTGGATAGGATGATGTTATTTAACTTTGAAATCAGTTTCTCGTGCATAGGACCTGATGAAAGCTTTAGCTTGTACCTTCAAATTTGGTATGTAACTTTCTTAAATCTGAGATTTTAAATTTGTTTTGACCTTGTCAGGGCCCAATAATGCGAAAAAGAAACCCAGAGCCCGATATTCATTCGGAGGAGAGATTCGAACTGCTATACTGTCACAAAAAATTAAACGTTTTCTATCCCTTAGAATACATATATGAATATATATTAGAATACATTAGTTAATTATTTTTGTTGGTGGTAGTGGTGGTGTTTTTTTTTTTTTTTAATCTTAACTTACTCTAAAAGTAGATAATATTAATTATATATTATACAAAATCAAAATAGATTTAAAAAGAGTTATAAAAATTGCATACAAAATTTGGGGGTTCCCAATGTCAGAGGACTGAGAACCACGTCCAGTTGGCATGTGCTTATGCTTTAATCAGGCTCCTTGTACTGATTATAATTAATATTTTGTATGTTTAGAGTAGAATGCGGTATTAAAGACAAAGAATATATTTATACAAATATGTATTTATATGTTCATACATGTATTTTAGGAGATCGAATAGTTTTAATGGCTTTGTGTCTGTATATGAAACATGTGAGGGGACGAATCCTGGTCTCGGTTCTAGAATTAATTTGAGGGCCATTTCCTATGCAATCTCAAAAATTATACATTTTGCCTTTAGAATACAATATATGAACACTTAGATATATACCTATATATTATGTTTTTAATCTTATCCTACTCTGAAAATACAAAATATTGATTATAATCACTACGAGGTTGAAATACGTTTAACTCTCGGATGACCAGGCGAAATTTGAATCACGAAAGTCCATGTGGGGTCATTCAGTGACCCCGTAATTAAAAAACACATATTTATTTACCATATCAAAAAATTTCAGAACTTAGCCTTTAAAATTAAATTAATAATATATATAACAGTTGCAGCCATGGAAAGAAATGGAAAATGCAATATTGTTGAAACAAAGGATTTAAAAAATAAAATGATCATTAATTCACATTAGGATTGAACTTGCTTTGTGACCGGAAAATAACTTCACCTGGTCATCCGAGGGTTAAAATATGAACTTTATGGAAAATTAATACGATATTTTGGGATCGTTAAAATCAATTTCCCAGGGAAACGGTTTGCACATTCTGTTATCAGGTCTTGCTTCTGAACAAAGCCCAACCCTGCTTTGTGACCATAATTTTTATGTGGTCAATTATAGCTGCGTAAAATGATTTTTTAAAAAGTGATAAAAAATGGCTGACTATTGCGAAAAATAAAAGAGAAACTAGTTGGATGTGCCAATCCCAAAACTTTCTTCTATCTCACGTATATTAATATTTCAAAATGTTGTTACAAATACCAATAATTCATTTTTATTAGTTTTATTAGTATTTTAATTAGAATTATGCATAACTTCATACACTTTTCGATGGTACAATATGGAAAATTGCACAAAAATCGTTATTATAGCGCCCCCTACTGTCGGAATTTTTCCAAATTCAGGGAGTACCTTCTTGTCATGGTTAAAAATATATACAAAAAATTTGGTCCAATTCTATGAATAACTTCATACACTTTTCGATGGTACAGTATTCAAAATGCACAAAAATCGCTATTACAGCGCCCCCTAACGGCGAAATTTTTCCAAATTCAGGGAGGACCTTCTTGCCATGGCCAAAAACATACAAAAAAAAAGGTTTAATTCTATGCATAACTTCATACACTTTTCGATGGTACAATATTCAAAATGCATAAAAATCGCACAAAACTCGCTATTACAGCGCTCCCTACCGGCGGATTTTTTCCAAATTCAGGGAGGACGTTCTTGCCATTGCCAAAAACATACACAAAAAATTTAGTTCAATTCTATGCATAACTTCATACACTTTTCGATGGTAC
This sequence comes from Maratus speciosus, assembly GCA_963932465.1. Taxonomy (NCBI): domain Eukaryota; kingdom Metazoa; phylum Arthropoda; class Arachnida; order Araneae; family Salticidae; genus Maratus; species Maratus speciosus. The sequence continues at coordinate 250,846,063 of OZ010800.1, read as the reverse complement.
AATATTCAAAATGCACAAAAATCGCTCTTACAGAGCACCCTACCGGCGGATTTTTTTCAAATTAATGGAGGACCTGCTTGCCATAACCAAAAACTTAAAAAAAAAATTCGTTTAATTCTATGCATAACTTTATACAATTTTTGATGGTACAATGGCGACATGCGGACACACGGACAGACAGACATTTTCTATAAACATGTTTTTTAGAATCTCTCACCCTAAAACGTGTAAATCCGTCGAAAACTGGAAGTCGAAAAAATTTCGATTACAATACTTTTTTTCTATTGAAGATAGAAGAAAGTAAAAATGGCGGCAATTCAGACGTTTCAAGTATCTGAAATGATGAGACATTTGACACACTCACACACACACAAAAAAAAAAAGAAAAAAAATGACGTTTTAAAATTGAACTATCCGTTTTAGACACATTTCAAGTTAATGTGAAAATCTGCCTGTTTGGAAAGAAACAAAATACATAAAAAAAGTACATTAATAAAATAACTGCTACGTTAGTTGCACATAAAGGCAGAAGTAGGTACATCTTTGTATTTTTCACAGTAAATTAAATTCAGAAACATATTTAATGGTAATGTGAACACTTTTTTGAGCACTTTAAAAATTTTATGCCCATGGTACAAGCCCCATTGGCACATGTTTTAATCAGTTTCTTGCTATGCATATCCAAATATATCAATTCTCTAGTTTGTTATTAGGGATTATGGCAAGATGGCATTTTCTTCTATGCTACATTAAAAAAACATTAATTCCCCCATAAAGCAAAATTAATGTTATTTTTCATCGCCTATAAACAAATCTTTGACGCCGTATTTATTCGGTAGCTTGCTTTTATACACTTCAAAGGCAAAGAGAAACATTGCCTGTAGCATCATGCAATGATTTATTTACTTTGCTTCCTGCCCCTCAGCAATGCAAAGCATAACCACAACATAGCACTTTAGTGGAGACTTAAAGCCCCTTTCGCTGCTTCTTATTAATATTTGATAATCTTGGCTCAGTCTTTTTCGAAAAAGATCAGCTTGTACTTAGCGCTGACACCTATAAATCAGTGCACGCAGAGGTGGTGTAATGTTGAATCATCATTCTAATCGTGTTGTCAAAAGGGTGGAGACTGCGTTTTTTCTTCAAGTCCCCAGGCATTGATGAGTTTCAACCCAACCCAAGGTGTTGCATATTTTGTACATTAGTACAGAGGCGACAAATCCATCTTTTCTCTTTTTTTTTTCTTAATGATAACTAATAGTTTTGGAATAATTTAACGCTGTACGTGTGATTTGTCAGTATATTTTTTACAGACTTTTCGACATTTCTGAGACATTCTTGCTTTTTATTTTATTTTATTTTGGTAGAATATTATTTGTATATCATTCAAGGATCCTGAATTAGAATGGGATTCAAGTAAATAAGGATTAAGATTACGCCTTTCCCTTTCGAATCTTAACGTATCACAAGAGACTTCTAAAGACAGAGTGGTGTGTAAGTCTCATTTTCTCAAATCGTTAAAATAAAAAGTTTTTCCCTTTCAAATCTGAAAGTATCACAAGAGCCCTCTAAAGACAGAGTGGTGTAAGTCTCATTTTCTCGAATTCTTAAGATAAAAGGTTTTTCTCTTTCAAATCTCAAAGTATCACAAGCGCCCTCTAAAGACAGAGTGGTGTAAGTCTCATTTTCTCGACTCCTTAAAATAAAAGATTTTTACTAGAAACATTATAATAAATTAAAAAGGAATCAAATACCAAAGTTACCATCAGGGTTTCGTTATAACAAAATATATAAAATTGGTTTCCATACAACGTTTCTTATCAGGACTCATTGATAAGCACTAATACCACTCTGTATTTAACCAGTAAAGATATGTTTTCCACATGAATAAAATTCACTACATTGCTACTTCAATAATTAGCTATAACAAAGAAATGTGTAATGTTGGTACGATATAAAAAAAGCTCACGGGTTTGTGTGTGTGCAGTTTTCAGAAGAAATAACAGCTTTTACAAATACAGTGAAATACGTTTAACCCGAAAACGCTTAACACGAAATGATATAGCGGTCCGGACAGTATACTGTGCAATTTAATACATTTTGTTTCTTTTAACACGAAAAAAATTCGCTTTCGATCTAGATAGTTTGAGTTGGAATTGGTAAATTTTGCGTTAAAACCACTGAATTTTGAGTAAAAATCAATGAATTTCGTGTTTTTTTTTTTTTTTTTTTTTTTTTTTTTTTGTAAATTAGCTTTTGTTTTATGAGCACAATGGTTTCGAAATTGGTGCGAAAACAAACTGCTATTTCGCTTCAAATGAAAATGAAGTTGCTTAATGTAGTTGATGAAAAAAAAGGACGAAAACAGAAATCTGCAAAGAGTTTGGCATTGCCAATTCTACTTTATTAATGATAATAAAAACAGGGATCCTATTACTTTAATGTTTGAGCGCAGTATGTTTAAGCCTGAGAGAAAACGTATGAGAACCGCAAAGCACGAAGATTTAGAGACAGCCTTGCTTATTTGATTCAAACAAGCTGGATCTCAGAATGCTGAAAAAGACACTTCAAAAAAAGATATCAGATTTTTTCTCAAAAAAAAAAACAATATTTTTTTACTTGCTTTTTATCCTAATGGATGCAACCTACTCAGAATTTAGCAGGAAATCGAAATAAAATTTAACGACGTTGAAAATATTTGTGAGTTTTGTTCTTTTTTTTAAAGAATCTTTTAACGCAAAATTCTTTTAACACGAAAAAAATTTCGGTCCCCTCAATTTCATGTTAAACTGTACAGGAATTGTGCTAAAATGTTCCAAAATACTTCGGATTATGCAACTGGGTTCAGAATTATTTTTTTAAAACTAGTTACTCATCCCATATACTTTCAAAGACTAAACATAGGTAGTATCACACCCGATTCTCTTATGTTTCATTCTTAGCGCCAATGAACGTGGTCTCTAAAAACTAGTCAGAAAATCGCCTACTTTCTATGAAGAGAGACCAAGTTCAATTCTCAGCAATATCCAATATGTGTAAAATGGCTAATGTTATTAAAACAAACAAAAATGATGTAAAGAAATCTAGAATTCTGGCATAAATTTTAAAATGAAAAATTAAATAATAATAATTTTTTTCTTTAACATAGTTTTTGAAATGTATTTTGAATATGCACTGTTAAAAATAACGTGAAAAATTACCTCTGTTCTTAAAGGTTCTCTATTTTCTGGCCAATGAGAACGCTACATAAACGCCTATGAAGCGTTCTCATTGGTCATAATACAGATGGCCTTTAAAAACATAGGTAATTTTTCACGATATTTTTAACGGTGTGTAATGACATCATATTTATAATCATTTTCTAAAACTCATGCTAGGAGAAATTTTATTTTCGAGAGGTAATTTTAAGAATATTTAAGATAATCCTGGGAAAATCCGGGCGGATCTACTAGTATTTAGTAAAATCAAAAATATTTATGCCAAACCAAAATTAAAGTGATGAAAAAATATGAATTTTTAGCTGAACTTCTTATTCTATACGTACTTCAGGCGGGGTCCCTCATCTCTCTTTTTATTTTGTCCCTAGAAAAAATTACCCTACTGTGACCACGCTTGTTTGGCCAAGATTTCGAGGCCTTTCTTCTCTTACTGTTTTAAGTTAATCGAAGAAAATGGAAAATCATCATTTACTTTTTCTTTGAAAAACACAGTTTATGGATTTCGGGAGATGGATGTATTTTGTTAATATAGAAACATATTACAAATCTGTCCATTCCATCTCTTTAACACTAGAACCGCCGGAAATTTTACTGAAGTGTTATAAAAATATTTTACACCAGAAATTTTAATTGAAACTACTTAACATATTTATTTAACTTATTTCTCCGAGGTACATTTTAAACTTATTTTAGAAAGAAATTTCTGGTGATAATCAAAATATTTTTATCTGGTAGCGGTCAAAATGACCGCTACCGCGGTTCTAGTGTTAAAGAAAATGTTTCTTTTTTCTGCAACGCTTTATAGTATCATATATGTTCTCTAGAATATAAATTCTTTTCTGTCTTACTTACAGATCGTTGGGCCCAAAGATGTTAGAAATAATGTCAGAATCATTGGGTAGGTAGTAATGTCCGATGGCTGATGATCAGTGGCTTCGTTTGAGTGACCTTCAGTTTGTATAAGATTTATTAGACATAAAACAAATTTTACATTACGATTTCGGCCTGTAGCGATATCACTGCAGAAAACAACGTTCTTAGCTGCTGATGCTCGCATGTTCAAACGTGTTACGACGAGTGTTCCAATGGACCTTATGCAGGTGACGTCAGACGCCAGAGCTGGCGGTACGTCGATCTGTTATTCTAGCCACTGCACCACCAGAATGCCAGTATGCGCAGGCGCAAACACTGCTAGCAGGCGACTTTAGCCTTGATCCAGGTTAAGTGCATACATTTTAACTGAAAATTTGCAAACTTGGGGAATTTTCTCGCATACAGAACAACATTTTGAATTTATATTACAATATGTTAAGCATATGCTGCTGCAACAAAGAATTTTTTTGCGGTATTTTTAACAAACAAGCATTAATAACTCACACTCCATAGACTGCTATGCTAAATACCGCCAGTAAATACCGCCAGCAGACGAATTTCAGCCTCGACCTCAGGTCGCGTGCATAAGGCCCATTCCTTGCAACCCCCAGAACTCATCCAGGCGTGTATCGCCAAGTTTTTTAATATTGGTTGCCTTATTTTGAACAACAATATAAGCAGGGGCGTGCCGAAGGCAGTTTTAGTGGGGGGGTGTGAACTGAATTTTGCCGACTGCAAGATCGGGGGTGAGTAACAATTCAAGAATGTTGAAGTACTTCGGAATTTATGTTTCTATAAATAAAACTGCATGCTGTTGTGTAATGTAAGTGTATAAATTTTAAAATACATAAAAAAGACAAATATGTTTATATGATCTTGCTTGCTAAAAATAAGACATATATTAGTATAAGAAACTAAAAATTATCCTTCTGAATTTTGAAATTATCACCCGCCTATCCTTCAGAATAGCCCATTTTCCAGCTACACTGTCTAAATCCAACATGTCAGTCATGTCTGTTTCACAGGTTAATAGCATTAGTTCGTCCAGTCGCTCTTCCGACATGGTGATATGCAAGTAATTTTTTACTAACTTTAACCTGCTGAAACTTCTTACATTACTTGCCACAGTTACTGGAATAATTAAGGCCAACTTGTAGACCAAAGAAAGGTTAGGATACAAATGAGCCTTCCCCACAAGTTTTTGCGCTGCTGCGTTAATTGTATCCGATTCAGAACTAGCTATTTCTGAGGACATGAGATCAGTTTCACATTCCAAGTTATCTACATCTTTGAGAACATCAGGGAATAATTGACATAGTTTAGAAACGTCCTCGGTAGAGCTATACTTGATCCTAGATGGAAGGAGACAGGCCATTGGTTTAACTTTCTCAAATACTAACTTATGAATGTCTCCAAATGCAGTTGTAAGCCGATCTACCACCTTCAAAATTTCTGCTTTAAAATAATTCTCTCGTGTAAACAGAACTGCAGTTTTAGAATTTTCGTCGATATTCAATGGAGGCCTCCGTCGCTTGTGCCGCAAATTGAACACATAATCTTGATATATTCCATGTGTCTTGCAGATGTTGTCAGCTTCCTTAAGGATGTTTTTTATTGCCGCTGCGTCATCATTCCGGAGTTTCTGAATGCTTTCGTAAATTTTCTGCATTATATCGGTTCCCTCTAAAATGTTCAGGTCTTCACGTTGCAATTGCTCCGTTGCTAATTTGGTCTTAAACACAGTTGTTTTAATTGCAAGTAAAGAAACAATGAAATCGTATGACACCATTTTGCTTCTTAACCCTGCCGCCTTAGCTCCAGCATCCTTGTCAACCTTTATGTCTTCAGAAATAATTTGCAGAGTATGGATGACGCATCATAGGACGATAAAATAGCTCTGACTGAATACGCTCGCATAGTCCATCTTGTCTTCGACAAAGATTTCAAGGTAAGACTCTTCTGAAGAACTTCCATTTTTTCTCTCAGTATGCCAAATCGCTTTGTACTCAGTGAAAAGAAGTTATAGAGATCCTGAATACTGTCATAGAACAATTTTATTATATTGCTTTCTTCGCACGCATGTTCAACACATAAATTCACTTTATGCGCGAGGCAGGGTATGTATAAAATAGATCTAGCTGCTATTTCTGAAAGTTTTGATTGACAGCCTACATGTGGCCAGACATAGATGACGTGGTGCTGTAAGACTGTGCACGAGCTTGGGAAAGCGATATTGCAACTGACTGTAGAATTTCAGAAATAAGCTTAGCCATTCCTTCGCCTGTTTTATCCAGATAATCATTTAGTTTTAACAACCTTTCTTTTGGCTGAAACTTTGGGGTCACGTATCGGATTACAATTGAGAGCTGGTCAAGATGAGAGAGATCGGGTGTGCTATCAGCCATAACGCTAAAAAATCCACAACTTTTGACATTTGCAACTATTTTTTCACGGACACATGATCCAAGATCCCCAATAAAGTCGTTTTACGACTTATTACTAAGATAGTTGGCATGGTATGGGCGAAGATGATTACCATCAATCCAGTTTTTTAAAGTTGGAATCCACCTGGCCATTAATCTAATGAGCTAATGTAGTTACCGCTGTCACTCTCTCGTCCCCGAAATGGAAGTGCTTGACGACTAGATATCTGGTGCAGTCTAGAAGTATATTAATAATCTCTCTGTTTCTTAGACGAATTTGCACCGCGTTAGCTGCTGCCTCTCTACGTTGACTAGATAGAAAGTTGTCAACCTGTTTACTTTTTTGGGCCAAATTATTTAATTTATACACTGCAGCTCTATGAGCATTACTCGTAAAATGAGGCATTAACTTGCCTTTACGGTTTTGTCCTCGGCCTTTCATCTTATGTCATACACGAATACCAACACTGATCCAAGCTTTTTCTGCGTTTTCAGTCCCCGGGCCACTAGAGCAAAGTGAACACGCAAAACAAAATGCGACATCCAGTTGGTCGCTGTATTCTAAATATGGATATTCTTTATACCAGCAGGAGCTAAACTTATTCGGACATTTTTACATTTTTGTTCGGAAATTCATGAAACTGGCAGATGTTCTTATTCAGAAACTTTGTAATCCAAATACGTTTACCATTATTATATATATGTATATATATATATATATATATATTTGTTAAAGGATTTCAGAAAATACTGTCAAAGTCGGCGTTTTGAACCGATTTCAAGAGGAAGCAGAGCTAAATAATAATCATGCAAAAGTATTCCTTTCTTGAAAGATTCAAGAAAGATTAAGTACTCTTTTATTGAAAATTTCAAGAGAACATGGACTACCCCCCTCCCTCCCTGCGACAAAAATAATATTTTTCTTTGAGTCTTCAAATAGTCATAGACACTAAAAATTTTGGACACATTTAGAACCAACCTGAAGAGTGATGATGCTTAAATGCTCTAATTTAGGAATTTTCAACGAATGAGGTTTAAAGATGGTCGCCCCCACCCACTCACAAAAAGAGTAACACGTACTTTAAGCATGATTACTATTCCAGATGTACCTGTCTACAAAATTCATGTGTCTATAACAATTTGAAGAATAAAACCGGCTTTTTTTCAAGGGGGGGGGGGGGAGGGACGGTACAGGAGCCTTTTCAAAAGATAATTTTACATCTGGGTGATCTGTTTGAATATGACTATGCAGGCTTCTAATAGAAATACAGAAATATCTACATATTGTACATTGAATCCGTTTTCATTTCTAGAGGTCGATGTTTTCATTCGGATGAAATTTTCTTATATGGCGATATAAATTTATTTTTTCCTGTGAAATGTGTGTGTAGGTGATCACAGTGTGTGCATAAAAATTTCACTGAATTATTCGCCATCGTGCGACAAAAACAAACTTTTGCAAATCGCACTTCTTCTGTGTCCGTGACTTCATCTTTTAAATGCAGTAACCTCAAATAACTAGCGCCAAATCCAGAACCAAGAGGTCACCAAATTCTAAGAATCAGTCCATAGCAGCAGGGAGCAATTAAAAATGCTACATGGGAAAACTTACAATAAATATTGCAACAACCCCCTTCCTTTCACGAAAGTCTCAAATCCTCAGAAACGCATTCTTTCTCTCTATCTATCACCTCCGCTCTCTGACAACCCCTCCCTCCCACACAGAATCATACACAATCTTCCGTCAGAAGTTCTTTCTTTTCCCCTACCACTTCACCGGCGACGGGTATGGGGAAACAGTGCTTTTACTCCCGACTTATCTCGGGGCAGCCGGTGAAGTGGTTAAAGACGGACAACAGAGAATTGAAATGATACTCACGACGGAAGGGACTTTTTGCAGGGTGCGTTCTTAACTTTCCGACTATTCTAAATTTTACCAACTCTTCCAAATAAGTGGGGGGGTGTTACACCCCCAACACCCCCCCCCCCCCGCTAGGCACGCCCCTGAATATAAGTACTGTGACTAGGTTACCCAACCGTTATGTATAAGGGTACTCTTTACTGACATGCGTCCCTCAGTTTGACAATAGGTTCGTTATTAGCTGTTGATGAACGAATCGTGTGTTGCTATGTAGGGTGATCCCGCCAGTAGTTGATACCCTTCCAGTAGTTAATCAAATTTTTGAAATATTGCGCCATTTTAGGCAGAAATGAGTTTTACACGTGGCACAAGACATACTATTTTTGTTTGAAGGTTGGACACCTTTTATCACATTATTGTCAGCTGCCTACTGTAAGAGAAGCCATTTTATGAAATTTTTTATTAGAAAGTGTAAAACTTTAGTTTTTGATTAGTTGGAGAAAATAACGGTAAGTTAAAATAATCCACTTACATGTTGCTTATTTCAACAAATAGTTTTATAAGAATTATTGTTAATCAAAGCCCAAGGAGGATATTTTAAAGATTAATCTTTAGATTTTTTGATTGACTTAATTCGCCTGACCAACTACTGGGAAAATGGCAATTAAAAAAGCTATTTATTAACCATTTGGAAAAATGGTTATTGTCCTCGTCAGGGTAGGAAATCAAAAGCATATATGAAGGGTTTTATTGGTTTAATCTGCATTTTATTCGTTTTCTGATTTGTCTATACACTAACCTTTATTTTCAACAGAGATGGATACTTCTGTTGCCACTATGACAAAAAAGTAATAAAAACTACAAAAAAAAAAAAATTAATAACTCAGAAACAAATTGAGATACAGCTTTCAAACAAATTGCATTTAAAAGTACATTTTTTTCTCTATACGACGGTGTAAAAAGTAATATTGTGGAATATTTAGAAGTTTAAGAATGAAATTTCATTTAAAATGGGTCGTCAGATTTCATTTAAAATTGGTCGATGGAAAAGCCTTTTCCCGAACAGCCAATGAAATGCTTGGATAATACGTAAGTTTCAGGTGGGTAATACTTACACTGCAAATAAAGGCGTCTAAAATTCAGACACATATGTGACTGAAAAAGTAATTCAGACACTTAAGTGTCTGAATATGAAGTTTCAGACACCATAGAAGTCTGAAATTAAGACACTTAAGTGTCTTACTATGATCATGGTATAAACACTGTAAACTGAAATGTCTGAAATTCAGACACTTAAGTGTCTGAAAATGGAGTGTTCAATTTTCAGACATTTTAAAGTGTCTTAATTTTTAAGACACGTGTATGCATCTGAATTTAAGACGTTTCAAACGTCTGAATCGCATCCATCTTTGGTCAACCTGCATGTTCGGCAATAGGCAACTGTCTTTTTTTTTTTTTTTTTTTTTTTTTTAAAGCTTTATACGTTGTAAAAAATATCCGTTAAAATATGGAAGTTGTACTGGCTATTCAGCCATTTACGTATTTTAATGTAATTTTTTTCCCCGTAAATTCCAGAAAAATTTCCATTTTTTTGCATATTTCTGTATTTAAAAAGTTCCATTTAAAAGATAATATGTAACTTTTCAAGGATAAACCCATATAATTCATTCCCCACTTTCAAAAACCACGTATATTAATTAGACATGATTTATTTATTTATATTCAAACCAGTTTCGTATCCAAGAGGCGAGCTGCTGTGTAGAAAATGTCAAATTTAAGTACGGAAGTTTCAATAAAAGCTTGTTCTAACCTTAGAATGCGTGATTTCGCAGAAACCATGAAATTTTTCATTTTAGCCAAGTTTCCGTTATACAGAGGTTTACTTCAGTTTTATTTACTGTTTATTGAGTTTCATTTAGCAAATAATGTTCTGTAGTCCATTTAAAAAAATACGGTATAACCATGCTGAAAGTGAAATTTTGCCCAGTCCCATACGATTCTGTCTTAAGTTTGATTGCATAATAACTTACCGTTATAAAAACCTGTTTAAAGAGGATAGCTTATAATTCGATAGGTAATTTATTCATCATTTCGACCACAAACAAAAATGAATAAAAATTTATACATTTCCAAAACATTAAATATTTCATGCCAGAAGAATCTTTCTTTGGATTAGAAATTAAACATTCAATTTTAAGATGAATAGTGCCGCCATCTATTGGTGTCAAAGTAGTTTATCTGGAAACAATTTTATTCGTTTGCTGGTAAAAAGAAAAGGATTTTCTAATTATGTACTGCATTCTAGAAGTCAACTAATTAAACCCTGTAAACTACTTAATTCGTAACCTCTATAATCTCTATTTAAATTTAAAAAAAATTGTAGTCCACTTTCCTTTTAATAACAGTTCAAAGACCACTATTAAATAAGCTGCAGTTTCATATTTTAAATCAGTACATTACTACTGATGTTCAACTTATAACCCAATTTACTTAAAACCTTTATTTTATGGCGTGCATCCCTTGGCTTCTGGCGGGGGGGGGGGGGGGGGGAGGTCCTCATTTGCACTCTAACAATTCCTCTGGTAGAAAAGAAAAAACTGAACTTAAAATACCACATATTCAAATAAATTTCTAGAAAGAAAATGTGTAACAGGGATGTGGAGGGTATACGCCGTATTCCTTCTGGATTTTTAAAAAATACTCCGTATACCCTGTTTCTCAAATAAAACTGCAACGAAAACTCTATACATGACTTTAGCCTATACCCTCTGCCTCTAGCGTATACCCTCTAATTTTTTTACGACTACAACACTGTGTGAAAAATATTTACAATTGTACTAAATTGGAAAAAAAAAAACTTACTGCTACTTAAGAGGACAGGTAAAGCAAAATTCAACTAAAAAATCGATTTTTACTTTTTTATATCATTAAATAGTTCAAACTTTTATCTTTCCAACGTTGTGTCACACATATTTATATATAAAAGAAATAAGTATTCAAATTAATAATTTTTTCTAAAAATACTTCACAAAATAATGGCCTTTTAAATCTGACTTTTTCTTAAAACTTAGATTTTTCATGTTTATGTTCCTTTTTTTTCAATATCTATTAAAATTAAAAACTCAGATTTCTATTTAATATTTATATTATGATAAATTGTATATTTTAACACAGGGTATTAATGAGTTGTTGAGAATTATTTATTTTTGGCAGTGAAATCTTACCAAAAGTGATAATTTAAAAATGACTTTCAATAAATAATTAATAATTAATTTTGAGTTTCACTTAGAAAGAAAATAGTCAGTTAAAATACGTAAATCGTGTTATTTTAACTACTCTAAAAAATCTAGACCTCTGTCTTTCACAATTTCTGAGAAAAAAGTACATAAAGTTGGTGAATTTAACATGGCGGAGATAGGACTTACCCAATCCCCTTAAAAACATTGCCTTGTGCTTTATAAATACTTTATTTCAACGATCGGCCGATGAAAGCGTGGTCGAATGGATAAGGCACTGAACTCCTATACAACAGGACCTCAGATCGAATCCCACCTCGGGTAAGTATTAAAAGTTTACAGTAGAATTGAATACAAACTAGATGTACCGTGATCCTTCGGGAAGGTGGTTGTTGAAATATGGTGGTTAGTCCTTGAAAAATATATTTTATCTTTTTAAATGGAAATTTTTAAATACAGAAATATGCACAAACTAAACGGATTTTTTTTTTTTTTTTTTTGGAATTTAGATCAGAAAATTTCCATTAATATATGTAAATTATACCGGAGTCTCGAGTGGCTACAATTTCCATATTTTTAGCGATATATATATATATTTTGCAGTGTATAATGCTTACAGAAGAAAAAAAAAGGTGAAAAAATGTTTGTCAAAGTGGTCAAACATGGATGCAATTCAGACATTTGAAGTGTCTGAAATTCAGACGCATACAAGTATCTTAAAAATTAAGACACTTTAAAACGTCTGAAAATTGAACACTCCGTTTCAGACACTTAAATGTCTGAATTTAAGACATTTCAGTTTACAGTGTAAGTTTCAGGAAATCTTGCAATTTTTACGTGTAATACACTATTAAAGTTCAATCCATGGCGTACGTAATGTATGATCAACTCCGTGCGATTTTTATGTCTTAAATTTTAGTCTTTGTAAAAATCATTTTCCAAATGGTCGTTGTAATTTGTTAAATTGCATTTTTTTTAATAATTTTGTTGCTATTTAATTTCAGCATATTTAATTTTTGCCCATTATAGAACATTCATTAAGGGTTGTAGCAATCATGTCAGTTTACTTCTAAAACTTAAAAGGAAGGAAATATAATAAAACCCCAGCACTGACTTTATTTGATCAACTACTGGCAGGGTCACCCTACTACACTGTAAAAAAATCTGTAACTTTTACAGAAAATGATTGTAATTTTTACAGAAAAAACTATTTTGAAGAAAAACGGGTTTTTTTCTGTAAAAGAAACTGAATTTTGTAATTTTTGCAGAACAAATCTGTACTTTTTACAGAAAATTTTTTTTTTAATGAAAAATTACAGCTTTTTTCTGTAAATTAAACGGTCTTTTACTGGCGCCAAAATGGACAGTTTTCTTTCCTGTCAATTTGACAGATTTTTTAGGTAGATTTCGTAAGAAATACTATTGCAGTCGTTACCATGGTGCGACTTTTGAAAAATTCCTTCATAACTTTTCATTATAGGACCCCTGGAACCCAAAACCACCCCCCACCTAAAAAGTTTATAGGTATATATATATACGTATGTACTAAATTTTGTCTGCACGATAAAAGTCGCAATTATGCACGGATCGTCTTCAAACTCGCCGATGGCTAATATCTCGGCGGGGATTGAAAATGGGCAAAACCGGCCCAAGGGAATGGAAATGTGGAGGGTTCAAAATTTTGAATACCGTCTAAACATGATTCTGATAAAACCAGCTCTTACACAACAATGACAGGAAAAAATAAATATTTTTCGTTATAGCAGTTGCCAACAATTAAAAAAAAAGCAATAAAATTCTCACCACAACAATTGCTTTTCAATTGCAAGGTTTTCACGTGAAAAATTAAATAAAATAAGTAGTTTGAATAATTGAAACAAGTTGAATATTACGTCATAAGTTTTCTAGAGCACGATTTTCGCATGAAAACTCAAAATGAAATAAATAGTTTGACGAATTAAAAAATATATATATTGCGTCATATTGAAAATAAAACGGACCTCAGCAGGTGAATATGTAACGTTATGTCAGTTTGAATAAACGTATTGAAACACGATGAAAACCCGACAAGGGAAATATTAACTTATTTTAACACTTTGAGGTTCTCTGAATTTGCTTTAGCTATTTTTTAAACCTATTCCATATACATGCGTGTGTGCACTCGTGTCTATTAGAATTTTCACAAAATGTTTAGTTCTCTAGAGCACATTCTTATTGAAGGAACTGGGTTCATCTCTAATTTTGATTTAAGTTTTGTTGGTGAATTTAGTACTTAACTTCGAAATCTACCTCCGCCTGTAGGCCCGAGCCGGCAGGGATTTTTTTTTTTTTTTTTTTTTTTTTTTTTTTTTTTTTTTTTTTTTTTACAGTGTAAAATTTTATTGAACCAGCGACTTATATACCACCCTTTCTGTTAATAGTTCTATATATATAGAAAGAGAGTCCATGTACTTAACACGAATATTAAAATTTACTGACTTACACATTACTTGCCTTTAAAGGTCTCATATTGTTAATTGCTTAATTGTTGATTTTCTAATATATATTATAAATTCAACAATTAATTCTGCTCAAAAATTAACATGCAATTTTTTATGCATTAATAAAGCTATTCTCATCTCTTAAGGTATGTGTCTACCCTCAAATCGCTGTTTTTGCGAAACAATTCGATTTTTAAAAAAATTAAAATTCGAACCTTTAACATTCCAAATAATGCCTTACTTTTGGTTCAGTGATAATTAGAAGCAAAGTTATAGCCCAAAATATAAGCCGGAAATGAACCTTTTTAAATCGTAAGTGACCATTTAAAGTAGGGATGCACAACCTGTGGCCCGCGGGCCAAAAGTGGCCCGCCATGGGTTAACTTGTGGCCCGCGATCACAATTTATACAATTTTTTCGTTTTTTTTAAACACAATTTCGTCAGTTTATAACTGGAAAAATTGCACTTTTTTGTCCATATGTCGCAGGAAAAAATCAAGAATTTCGTAAATTTGCCTCGGAAAGAAATTGCAAATTTCATCAGAGCCAATTAAGAATCGCAAATTTCGTTGATCGAGTGCTGCAAAATTGCAAATTTTATCGATGAGTCGCAGAAAAATCTCAAATTTCGTTGATCGGCTGGGGAAAAATCGCAAGTTTTGTCAGTTTATCGCGAGAAAAAAATCGCGAATTTCGACAATTTGCCGCTGAAAAATTGCAAATTTCGTCAGAGACAGTTAAAAATCGTAAATTTCGTTGATCAAAAGCGGTAAAAATCGCGAATTTTTCCGGTTATGTGATCCTTGATCGGTTGCTGAAAAATCGCGAGCATTGTCAGTTTATCGTAAGAAAAAATCGGAATTTTGTGAATTTGCCGCGAGAAAAATTATAAATTTCGTCAGAGTCAGTCAAGAATCGTAAATTTCGTTTATCGTTCGCGAAAAATTTTCGAATTTTGTTTATCGCGAGAGGAAAAATCGCGAATTTTGTCGACTCGGCGCGGAAAAATCGCAAATTTCGTTAATCGGGAACAGAAAAATCGCGAATTTTGTCGATGAGGTACGGAAAAATTGCAAATTTTGTTGGTCGGCTGCTGAAAAATCGTTAGTTTCGTCAGTTTATCGCGAGAAAAAAATTCGAATTTCATCAATTTGTAGCGTAAAAATTACAAATTTCTTGAGTCAGTTAAGATCTGCGAATTTCGTTGATCGGACGCGGAAAAATCGCGAATTTTGTTGATGAGCTGTGGAAAAACTTTAAACTTTCTGGATCGGCTGCGGTAAAATCATACGTTTCGCCAGCTTATTGCGAGAAAAAATTGCAAATTTCGTCAATTCGCAGCAGAAAAAATTACAAATTTCGTCATAGTCAGTTAACAATCACGAATTTCGTTCATCGAGCACAGAAAAATCGCGAATTTCGTCGATGAGGTACGAAAAATCGCAAATTTCGTTGATCGGCTGGGGAAAAATCGCGATTTTGTCAATTTATCGCGAGAAGAAATCATGAATTTTGTCAATCTGCCGCGGAAAAAAAATCACATACTTCGACAATTGATGGGAAAAATTACAAATTTTGTCAATTGGTCGCAAAAATATTGCGAAATTTGCCAATCGCTCATCAAAAAAATCGTAAATTTTCCCAAAAATTCGCGAATTTCGTGACTAGCTCCTGGAAAAAATTACAAATTTTGTGTGTCGATCCCAAAAATATCAGGAAATAGAAATCCATTGGTCGCAGAAAAAATTGCAAATTTCAACGATTGTGCGCGTAAAAGAAAGCCAATTTATTGCGCGAAAAAAATCGCAAATTACATCAATGTATATCATGAAAAAATCACGTTTCGTCGATTGGTCGTTGGAAAAAAATTGCAAATATTGTCAATTCGTCACGTAAAATATCGCAAAATTCGCCAATCACTCATGGGAAAAAAATCGCGAAGTTTGTCAATCGTTCAAGGAAAAAACTTGTAAATTTCGAAGATCGATCGCAGAACAAAAACGTCGCGAAATAATTCTATCGGGTGCGGGAAAAATCGCAATGTTTGTTGATCCGCTGAGGAAAAGAAATCGCGAATTTTGAAAATTTATCGCTGAAAAAATTCGCGAATTTCGTCAATTTATCGCAGGTATCGCAAATTGGTTGTTTGAAAAGATTGCAAATTTTGCCAATCGGAAATGGAAAATTACCGCGAAATCCGTCAATCGGTCGTTGATAAAAAATCGCGAATTTCGTCAATCAGTCGCACTTGATTGACAAAAAAAAACGAGTTTATTTAATGGTCCGCAGAAAAAATAGCATAATTAGTCCATCATGCCTTGTTATTTCAAAAATAAGTTCCCTTTTACTTTAAATGAAGGTATTCTTCAATATTTTTTTAAAAATTTGAATAACGTTTAACTATTTAGAAATTTTGTGTAATTTTTTTTCTTCAAGTTACCATTTATCAAGAAGGAAACGTTAGTCTTCATAAAGTGTTGAATGGTTATTCATACAGATGCGAAGAAGCCCGCATTCTTGCATACAATTATTTATTTCCGTTTGTTTATTTTTTTATAGACAAAAAATAATTATTCATCAAGAATAAATACTTATTACCCCCCTCCTACCTCTCCGATATAGAGTTTTCTCTGTGTTACTAATGTGGCCCTCGACAACCCAAACATTTTTGTAAGTGGCCCTTCTCTTAAAAAGGTTGTGCACCCCTAATTTAAAGAAATGTTAACAATATATTTTAAGAGTTGTTTCTTTACTTTTAAAAAAGGTTAATGTTCATATTTTTCATCTTAAATATAATTAAGTTTGAATTTAAAGCTGTTAACTTTATACATAATTTTTTATGCTATATTAAAATCTTAAAATTGCGTTTTCTGGGAAACTGCATTTTTTTATCATCTAAGTTTACCAGAAATCTCATTGCTTATTTTGTCACGAGGTTCTGTTCATCTATTGGTACGTTATGAAGCAAAATATAGCTTGTAAGTATGTATATATTAACTTTAGAGATAGTTTGATTAAAAAATACACATTTTTTATTTTAAAAAATCATGTTTTCTATACAAAATTTAGCATATTTTAGTAAATTTAAGAGGTATTTCAAATCTTTTGCTTCAAAACACAGGTAAGTGGTTTGCTAATGTATTATTGAAAAATAAAGTGAAATATCTTGAATACATTTCGTTATAGAAGGTTTGGCTTAAATGCAAAACGTTACAAAAATTTGACTAAATATTGCCTAAATTTGAAAAGTTAATTAAAATTCTATTAAAAATTTATTTGAATTCCTAGTTTTATTCCCAATTTTAACTAAACCTACATGGTGTTTAAAAAAAAAAATCATATTTAAAAAAAAAAAAAGTGGCCCGAAGGTAGGCACACACTTTAAATAACATAAAAATTACAGATAATCAGATATGGTAAGGTGGTGCAGGAGTGAGCACTTTAGTTATTTCATTAAAAAAACAATAAATGAAGAGATTTAATGCATGATATTATACATTATTTATAATCTTAGTTTATTAAGCTAACAAAAAAAATTGCATTCATCAACTTATAAGAAATATTTTCGGTATTATTTGAAAATAATTATTCTCCTGAATATTCGCACTGTTGTAAAACCATTGAGGGCAAAAGTGGGTGGTCAAGTGTGCAATCTAAAAAAGGAAGCGTTTCACTTACAAACGTCACATTTGTAGTGACCGAGGCTAACGAAAAAGAGAGGCTACCGCGGTGTGTCCGATTCTTCTTTTTTTACAGACCACTGGAGTCACGTGATGCTCATTTGCACACCTTTATTCGTGCATTCGAGCACCACGTGACTCCAGCGGTCTGTAAAAAAAGAAGAATCGGACCCACCACGGTAGCCTGTCTTTTTCGTTAGCCTCGGTAGTGACCATATGACCTGCGTAGTCTGTGCACTCTTCGTGCCACCAGTCTCTGTAAGAAATGCACTCGATCCATTCCTCTACAATTGGTTCTCTATAGATCTCTGAGCAGCCTGGACATATCCACAGTTCTTTTCTTTGGTGCAGTTTGCGACTTCTTGGGTTTACTTTTAGGCTTTTTTGGTAAAGATTTTTGGCTTTTTTTCCCCCGCAGCGTCATCCTCAAGTTGCCTTTTGTGTGGTAAACTTCTTGAAATTGTAGACATTCTACTCCTCTTATATTATATAGTATCTTAGCACAGATGATTCTGGAAACGATGACAACTCTGTTAATATGACGTAAGATGAAGCTGTTGAAGTCGAAGACAATAATAATTGGGACAATAATAACCTTGCGAAACCGAAGTTGGGTTTATTTCGCATTGAGCGTGCGTCTTTTCTTTACATGCCTTTTATGAAATATCATTTTCTATTGAAAGCAATTCTCTTTCCTGCTGATTTTCAGTATTCCGTGGTTCAACATGTTTAGAATCTAATGGTCTCTCAGTGATGCTGCTTGCTGGAAAATCGGAATATAAAAAGAAGGTAATTTTTAAAAAACTATAGAACCGTTATTTTAAAACCTGTTTTAGCAAAAGCAACGTTTTTTCCAGTAGCAAGTGAGGACTCTTGCACACTTTGTCAGTGCGCACTCCTGCACCATAGTCCATAAATGTCTTTAAAACATCAGTAATATACCATCTATTGATAAGCAAATCCAAATCACTTAGATGACAAGTAGTCCAATAATAACCTAATCTATATAAACCGAAAAAAGTAAATTAGCTATAATTTAATCTTTATTATGATCCTGTTTTCAAAAACTAAAAATTCAAACAAAAAGAGCAAAATCACTTTTTTTTTCTTTTAAATCATTAAAAATGCCCCCAAAATACGCTCTTTTTTTTTCAACCATAAACCTATCATGTTATTACATCGTTATAACTGTAGTTAAATTCAAAACTCTGTTTTGGGATTAGATAATCGCTCTGCGTACTCTTGTACACCGTGCTCTCCTGCACCACCTTACCCTTAGACTCCAAGGAATGTGACAATGTGTTCTTTTATTACACGCAACTAAAGTAGTTTTCGGAAAATGTCATGAAAATGCGTTAAACCAATTTTTGGGACGAGAAGAACAGAATAAGATGTAACAATTGAAAAGATGAGGTAGCGCATTGAAGGACGCGTGAATGAGGATGCCTGCTAATTTAACGCATACACATGGATTCACGATTATTCAAACTGGTGTAATTTTAATTAATCATAAGGTCCGGAAAAACTTGCCCTAGAACTCTAATGTTAAAAACAGTTCGTTAATTCGAATATATATATATAATCACATCTGTTAGTTAGAATTAAAAAATTCAGTATATCTTCAAAAACATATAAAAAAAAAGAAAAAATGCAACAATACTAAATAATTGTAAATCGCTTTGTATATCCTTACTTACAAAGGCGAACGTTATAATGTTATGCTACTATTGACCATTAATAATCTGTATGCCACAAGGAATGCTGTGAAACTGGAAAATAATAAATTGCTTTCATCATGCCGAGTTTAGAGATGTGCAAGAAATGCATTGTGCAGAAATATACTATAATGGCATGATACCAAAATTTTTCGACTTCAAAGAACAATTCAGCTGTAATTTTAGGTAGCTTTCATTACAAAAAGCTACCTATTGCAGCCGTTCGGAGGAAAGCGATTTCAAAAAATTTTGGTATATTTTCATCGATCATGACCCCCAGACCCCGAAACCACCCTCCGTTCAAAATTGACATATATATATATATATATATAAATTCATATATTCATTAATATATTCATTAATATACAATTAGTACTTACATGATCTATAAAAAAAAATAACACATGCGTAAACAAAATTACCAAAAAAATTTATAAAATAAAAAAATATTTATAAAAAATTAAAAATTGTAAAATAATAATAAACAATTGCTATAGGATGGTTGGGTGGGTAGATGTTAGAATACGGAGGAGGGTGGTGTTGTCTGGATAATACGCAATGGTTAATTTATATAAAAAAATGGGGCTTTTGTATTATAACTACATTTCTAATACGTATTTTATATGGATGTTGATTTGATGTTTTATATATAATTGGTGACTTTTCCTCTTTTTTTATTTCATATTAAATTTAACTTATTTAATCAAATTAATATTAACTTATTTTTAATTTAGTTTACTCAGGACAATATCATATTAATTAATAATAGTATACCATCTTTTTAGTGATTATTATGCATATAAGTTTATATGATATAACTAATGTTATACTGTATGCATTAAAATTGGGTAAATAGTTTATATCATTATTCCTCTATACTATTTAATATTGTTTTATTTTCAACTTTGTATCCCATGATTAATTATCGGTTTATATGTTTGATTGTCACAATCATATTTTTTTAGCTTTTTTATGGCTAATATAAGGATAATTCACTCACTATATTTTGTGTTCTTTAGGTTATTGGAAATTTTAGAATCTGACAATCTTATGTAAACATCCATTTTTTATTTATTTATTTTATAATTAATTAATTAATTAATTATAAAATTGTTATTAAACAATTTAAAATTGTTTTTAGGTATTATAAATAATGTAATTATTTTTTTATTTATATTATATTAATTATATTTATCGCGGTGTTTCAACAAGGATTAACTGACTCCATGGGCTTAATTTCTGTGTTAACTTAACTGTTTATTCACCTTAATCTATCATGCTTTTTGGATTCCATGTGCGGGAATATATTTTGAAAATCTTCTGGGAATAATTCGGTATGTTTTGTAAGATTTCTATCGCTATAGATTGAATATTTAATAGGTTGTAGTTTTTTTTCCATTTCATGTCATTTGATTATGTTCTGTTTTCATCTTGGATCATTCCTTTGGTTATATATTGGTTGTTTGAGTACAGGGGAAAAAAATTTCAGCTTATAGATTTTTTCTCACAGAAAACAACCGATTTCCTTATATCATTGAATTCTGTACTCTTGAAAACGTAATTCAATATATAAGTTTTTCAATTTTTTTCGGAATCCATGTTCTTCTTTTTTTATTTTTATTTTTTTCCATGTTAATTCTTGTAATTTGGTATAAGGTACTTTATTTTATACATGCAGTATATATATATATATATATATATATATATATATATATATATATCTGACCTTTGTCACACTGTAACTCTTGTATTTATGAACCGATTTGGATGTAGTTCGGTGTGTGCATAGTACTTACCAATGTCTCGACCGAGTTCGTTGGCCAGCTTCATCCGCCATTTTGTTTCAAAATGGCGGCCATTTAAATTTTTTAAAACAATTTAACATTTAAAATGTGGTACCAAAAAATTGAAAATGGAAAAATATTTTTGTCTTATGTATTTAACCTTTATACAAAGATTCCGGAGCAGTTTTTGTTTCGTCAATATATTAAAAAATGGCTGAGTTATAGCATTTTGAATTTCTAGCGTGGCTGACATTTTGAAACGTCCTGAATTTTGTCACGCGATAAAAGGCCTATTTATGAACCGATTTCGATGTAACTTCGTTTATACATAGTACATACCAATGTCTCCACCGAGTTTGTTGGCCAGCTTCATCCGCCATCTTGTTTAAAAATGGCGGCTATTTAAATTTTTAAGAAAAATTTAAATTTGAAATGTGGTACCAAAAAATTGAAAATTGAAATAATATTTTTTTCTTATGTGTTTGAACTTGATAAAAAGATTCGGGAGCAGTTTTTGTTTCGTCTATATCTTAAAAAATGGCATTTTGAATTTCTAGCGTAGCTGAGATTTTGAAACGTCCTGATTTTTGTCAAGTGATAACGGGCGTATCTATGAACCGATTTGTATGTAACTTGGTCTGTACATTGTACATACCAATGTCTCGACAGAGTTCGTTGTCCAGCTTCATCCGCCATCTTGTTTCAAAATGGCGGCCATTTACAAAATTAAAAAAAAATTTAAATTAATAAAATGAAAAAGATTTTTTTCGTATGTGTTTGACCTTAATACAAAGATTCCGGAACAGTTTTTGTTTCGTCTATATCAAAAAAATGGCTGAGTTATAGCATTTTGAATTTCTATTGTGGCTGACATTTTAAAACGACCTGATTTTTGTCACGCGATATCAGGCGTATCTATGAACCGATTTGTATGTAACTTGGTCTGTACATTGTACATACCAATGTCTCGACAGAGTTCGTTGGCCAGCTTCATTCGCCATCTTGTTTCAAAAGGGTTGCCATTTAAAAAAAAAATAAATTTTAAATTTAAAATGAGGTATTAAAAAATTGGAAAATGAAAAAGATTTTTTTATGTGTTTTGGCCTTGATACAAAGATTCCGGAGCAGTTTTCGTTTCTGAAAATTTGTTCTTTTGTTTATATCTTAAAAAATGGTTGAATTATAGCACTTTGAATTTTTAGCATGGCTAACATTTTGAAACGATCTTGTATTTGTCACGCGATAATACACGTATTCGCCTATTTCGATCTAAGAAGGCATGTGGATAGTATACATCAATATCTCGACCAAGTTCGCTGGCCAGCTTCATCAGCCATCTTGTTTCAAAATGGCGGCCATTAAATTAAAAAAAAAATTATATTTAAAGTGAGGTGCAAAAAAATTAGAAATTGAAAAAGGTTTCTTTCTTAAGTATTTGACCTTGATATAAGGATTCAGGAGCATTTTTTGTTTGTCTTTATCTTAAAAAATGGCTCAGATATAGCAATTTCAATTTCTAATGTTGTGACATTATGAAAAATCTGATTTTTTGCCTGCGACAGCACTCGTATATATCAATCGATTCCGATGTGAGTTAGCATGTGGACAGCAATTAATAAGGTCTCAACCAAGTTCACTGGTTAGCCTCATCCACCATGTTGTCTTAAAATGGCAGGCACTTTAAGAAATCGCCGAATTTGGCAGTCAAATATAAGTTACTTTAAATAAAAGCAGCTTGGATAAAGCTGACTAATTTCGCGAAATCCTCATTCATAATGATTTAGTATTGATAAAAATTAGTATTGAATCTCCTATATTCGGTTTCCACTAAATTGAGCTTCGTGTATTTGAATAATATAAGTTGGCTTTTTTAAAATAAGGAATATGAAAGCTACCTCTTCTTCCCGGCACTGGCCGGAAGGACTTTTTCAATTACAAAACATTTTCTGAATGTGTAGCTGAAGGTAATAGTTTTAAAAATGTGTTGAAATTAAGTGGAAGGCATTACCGAAACTATTACAGGCAAGATCCAGAAAAGGTAACTAACTCGGAATAAGATTCTGGGTCAGATGATTTGTTTGTCAGATGATTCATACTTCTTTAATTATCCCGATGAAACATCAGTAACGGATGAAATTATTACTTTGAAAATTTTAAAGCTCATGGAGCCTTCAGCAAACAAAGAATTGAATTGTTTGTTCGAAATACAAAGATAGGCTACCGCCCCTCTCCTCCCCGCAGAAATAAATAATAAAGGCAAACATCACTTGGCCATATATTCCCCCAAAATGTCACTTTTTAATGCAACACTTATTATGTTTTAACGCCAATTGAGCGATAAATGGATGTCGGTGGCTCTATTGTTCACGTGGGGTTGCTTGCGCCTGGGTTCATCTCTCTGTATGAGTAGGTGTGTGTTGATAGAATGTTTTTAAGATCATGTTTTCGCTTTTACTGTAAATAGGATTGTGCGGTTTTTGGCGATTTTTGGTTTTGGCTGGAGAGGTTGGCTGTGCGAGGTGCTCCCTCCTTCTATACGTGGGGGGCGGTGACCGTTTTGCAGCCCGCGGTATCTGAGCTTTCTTTTCGGTGAAGCTTTCGCTTTTACGCTGTTGTGGTTCGAAGTAAGGTGTTTGTTTTTTCTCTCTTTTCGTGGTGGTCATTAGTGAACTATTTTATTGGTGATTTGGTGGGTGTTTGGTAGGTGTAATAGTTTTATTTACGTTTTGTTAACCTCTACTATTTGCTGATTAGTCCCTGGATAGTGTTATGGCTTGTTCTGAATTTAAGATAGTGGATATTGATGGAACAGCGGATTCTTCTGCTGTCAATGTTGATATGGTGGAATGTGAAGAAAGTACCTCATGTGACAGCGACAAGAAAAACGGGGCAGAAAACTTCTTGACATGTAACAGCGATAATAAAGATGTGGCGCGGTCCACTGCTTCCACGGAGCTGCTTCTTTCAATGGCTGCCGAGAATGGCGGTAAGTGTTTCAATATTTTTTTACAAAGTAGAGATTCAAAATCTATTCCAAATAGAGATCCTAGAGCTGTGCAAGTAGAGATTAAAAAGATAAGCCCTCATGCTAATCATATAGAGAATGTCCGTCACATACGTACGGGCAGCCTACTTATTAGCACGAAAGACGTCAGCTGTGCTGTTGATATTTGTCAGGTTACAAGCTTTTTGGGGGTTCCAGTTAAACATAGAGTTATTTGGGAGAACATTTCGAATCGCTTCCTGGTGTTCAACGTACCTGTCGACATCCCCCTGGAGGAGGTGGGCCAAGAGATAATGGTCAATAACAACGTGCAGTTCTTAGAAATGCGACGATTTATGAAGAAAGATTCATCTAGTACTGTTTCCCCAGTTTTAATTACCTCTCTTGGTATTGCTATACCGACTGAAATTAAGTTATGGTTCACTCTTCAGAAGATCCGCCAGTTTATCGATAGACCAAGGCAATGTGTACGCTGCTTCAAATTTAACCATGCAACCGGAAAATGTCAGTCCGAAAATATCTGTGCCACGTGTGGCCAAAAGCATACTGGGCCGTGCACGCTAGAAGTCAAATGTGTGAACTGTGGGGGGGGGGGGGGGGGGCACAGGTCAGATTATCTCCAGTGCCCCACCCGCTTGAGAGAAATGGATTTTCTCCGCTTCAAAAGTGGAAATTTTCTATCTTTTACTGAAGCTCGACGAAAATTTTCGACGAGGGCGAATTCTGAATCATATGCACAGAAAACCAGTGTTAAAAAACCCGACCAAGATGAATTAAAAAAAGCTATTGAGATCAGGACTAATAACATGTTAAAGATTTTAGTTGATCATTCAGAAAAACAGTCGGCAAAAATTCTAGAAACTATCAGCGCTCTGAGTAATATAATTATGAACTGTATGGCTAAACTCAGTGACAAATCCCCGGAGCGGAAACGTGCCTACGTGCATGGTAAAGGGGGATAGGAAAAAAAGTTTTTGTTTTTCTCTTGTGTTTTGGGTGAATGTTCCTGCAGGGGGCAGGTTCTTGATTTTTGTTTTGTGTTTGATAGTTTTTCTTTTTTTGTCTCTTATGGGTATTAGTGTGCTTCAGTGGAATTGCCGAGGTATCTCCAACAAGCTCCCCTTCCTTCAGCTTGAACCTTTCTTGTCGTCGGATGTCTTGGTTCTCCAGGAAACTTTTCTTTCACCGGTGAAGCCTCTGTCGATGTCGGGTAAAGTGATCAACCGTCAAGACAGAGTCGGTCGGGCCGGTGGTGGTCTGGCTTTGGCGGTGAACTTTACTTGGTCGTCTACAAGGTTGTGTTTCGATAATTTGGGCTCAGCTAACGAATTCTTAGGAGTCCGCATTTCCCTTGGTTCTTCCTGGCTCAACATTATCAACGTTTACTCCTCATCTGGGTTGGTGGTTGACGATCTTTTGAAGGTTTGCCGTGATCTTTCTGGTCATTCTCTTATCTTGGGAGATTTTAATCTTCATCACCCGCTGTGGGGATCCCCGGTGTCCTCGCGGGCCAGCGTGCGTTTGGTGGACTGGCTTTCTGATAGCCCCTTCTGCTTAATGAACTATACTGCTCCTACCCATGTGGCCCCTGGTGGGGTTACTTCTTTAATTGATCTTTCGATCTGTTCTTCTGGGCTTCTTACTTGCTCCTCGATCGTCGTTGAGGATGATCTTTTCGACAGCGATCACTTTCCCATTGTTATCTCTGTAGAGCTTAACCCTTCTCTGCGTCCCGGTCCCATTCTTTACAACTGGGCCCGCATCACCCAGGAAGTTAACTCCAGTCTACATTTGGCTACCGATATCCAGCCGTCATCGTTCCAGTCCTTGGTTCGTGGTGCCATGTCGAATCACAGTACAGCCTGTGTTAAGTCCCTGAAACGCTTCCCTGTGTGGTGGACTGCGCGGTGTAGCACCCTTAGCAAACAGAAAAAGTTCCATCTGCGAAGAGCTCGTCAACTAACTTCTGTGGATCACTGGATGAAATATAAAAGATTCTCGGCCAAGCTCCGCCAGGTGGTCAGGGAAGCCAAGCGTCGGTACTGGGACTACATTTGCTGTAATGCGAATGACCCTGGCCTTTTATATAAAATTTTTCGTAACCTCAAATCTCGGTCCAGCTCTTCTCCTGATTCTCACCTCTACTTACAACTACCTGACTCTTTTTCTGCTGATGCGGTAGCCCAAACTGAAGCCTTTGCAGATCACTTTGGTGAGGGAAGCTGCCACGAGCCAATCCCATTTACTTATGGTGATGAGTGTAATGATTCGCTCAACTGTCTGTTCACGATCTCAGAGCTAAAGATGGCCATTGGAAGAACGAGAATTTCCACTCCTGGAGAGGACAGGATTAGTGCGGCCCTGTTCAAGGGGCTAAACGATCACTCTTTAGATTGCTTGTTGAGTATGTACAACAGCATTTGGTGCTCAGGGGACATTCCCTTAAGCTGGACGTCGGCGACCATTCTCCCAATTCTGAAGCCTGACAAGCAGAGACATCATATTTCTTCATACCGTCCGATTGCCTTAACCTCGGTAACGGTTAAATCTGTGAGCGGATGATTGCCAGAAGGATTGTGCACCACCTACTCTGCCATAAAACCTTGGTCCCTAGGCACCTTGGATTTCTTCCCTTCCGGGATTGCCATACGGCGTTAGCGATTCTCCAGCATGACATCACGTCTGCCAAAAAGGCGAAGAAATATATTTTGGGCGTCTCTTTGGATTTACATTCAGCCTATGACTCTGTCTACATTGATGGACTTATTTATAAATGTGCCCAGGTGGGCATCACAGGACGGATGCTTCGGTGGATTCATCGCTTTCTTTCTACTAAAGTTGTCAAGGTTGCGTGGAGGGGTCACGTGTCTTCCTCCCGAACTATTGGTAGAGGTGTTCCCCAGGGGGCGGTTTTGAGTCCCATCCTTTTTACAATTTTCATGGCAGATTTTTATGAGGTCCTGGTGGGCCTGGGCATCAAGTTCCTCATCTATGCAGACGATATTTTCATCTACTGTGTGAATGATTGTTTGGACACCTGTAGCGTCAAACTCCAAGAGGCTCTTCGACTTATAATAGTGTGGTGTTCCTATTGGAAACTATCCATCCGGGCTGACAAATGCCATTCGATTAATCTCTCGAGACGGAGAGCGGTCTGTGATTTCCACTTCAGCGTGAACGGTGGACTCATCGAGTGGTGCCCCGTTCTAAAGTTCCTAGGTTTCCTTTTTGCCCGTCGTGGAGACTTCCGGAAGCATGTAGAGTACCTCCGGACGAAATGCTTTAAAAGGATCAACATCTTAAAAGCTGTAGCCCACAAAAGGTATGGGGCTCGTTCACATCATCTGCGGACGTTGGCCCTCTCTTCTATTTGTAGTATCATCGAATATGGAGCTGCTCTTCTCACGGCCGGTAGTCCTTCGCTACTGAAGATGTTTGAAGTGATACAGACGAGTGCGTTACGGGTTGCTCTGGGGCTCCCGAAGTGGACGCCTAATATTCTTCTTCTCAAGCATGCTGGGGCTTGTCTCCTAGCTGACAGAATCAGGGTTCTGGCTTTCGGCTTCTGGGTGAAGCATCTTGCCCTTGGCAGCTGGTCTCCTCTCTTGAACTCTTGTGAGGATATTCTGGTTTCACCAGGAAATCATCTTTCTCATGTTTCTGAGTTTTTTGCCGGTCTGGGCATTGATCTGGATTTCCTCATCAGCTTCCAAGTTCCTCTTTCTCTTGACTCGAACGCAGTGCAATTTTCCACCTCTGATCTTCCTTTTCAGCGTACGGACCTTGATGCTAGCATCATTGGCCCGATATTTGCTGATTACTTCCAGAACTTTACTGACTCGTGGGATATTATTGCCACCGATGCCTCAAAGACAGATTCCCTCACTTCGATTGCAGGCTGCACTTCCTCACACCACTTTGGCTACAGGGTGCAGCATGTCAACTCCGTCTTCACGGCGGAAGCTCTCGCAATAGGCGTGGCTCTCGACGAATTGATCTCGTTATCTCGTCCCGTGGCGATTTTAACAGACAGCTTGTCGGTTCTTTTGGCTCTCCAGTCTGCTAACCTGAAGTCTCCCAGAGTTATCCTTTGGCTCCACAACAAAATTGTTCGGATGCAGCATTTCTCCATTCATCTTTCCTTTTACTGGGTTCCGGGACACCGTGGTATCCCCCTCAATGAAAGGGCCGATGGCCTTGCCAAAAGTGTTTCTGTCTCTGACCCTCTGATTGATTGGACCTCGCCAGAAGATACTATCCATAGGTTTTCTCACAGTGTTCTGCTGCAGGGTGAGCACTCTTACCGGACCTGCAAGTATTATGCTTCTTATGGGGATATCCCCAATGTCAATCACTCTCGGTGTTGGGTTCATAATCGAAGGGATGATGTGATTGTGTCCCGTCTCCTCTGCAGGATGCTTATTACCCCGGAGATTTTAGCTCGCTTTAACTTGGTTGCGGACGGCAGCTGCCGTGCGTGTGGTGTTTTGAACTCCTTGGAGCATATTTTGTTTTCTTGTGTCAGGTACCACGCTCAACGCAGGAGTTGTTGGGCGGGTTTTGATTTGAGCGATGAGTGTTTTCGTTCATTTGGTTGCTTTATCAAAAAGTTTTGTTCGTCGAGTGTCTTTCGTAACTCTACGCTTCGGTTTATCCATTGTATTGATTGCTTCTAGCTAGGTGTCTACTGCTGTCTGTGTCTGACGTTTCTGTTCGTATGGATCATTCGGGACAACAGCCGTGCTGCTTATAGGTCCCAAAGCCCCCCACTACCTACCTACCTACCTACCTACTGTAAATAGATGTATTATAGTGTATTATAGCTGTAAAAATATGTCTTTCAATAAAAAAGATGAGAAAAAATGATATCCCGTCGAATTAATTGAGTAAGTGCCAATTCATTTAATTTAAGATAGCGTTAGTTAATTAAGAAATCCACTGAACCATAACCGGTCGCCACACTGCACAATGGAGTATTTGGTGGATTTAGCCGGCCAAAAATATTTCTTATTGAAAAATTGGAGTAAAGTTTTTTATTGATTAAATTTTCAGATTATTATCACTTTTTAGTAGTTTTCATTGAAAAATAGGATTTTTTTAAATATATATACAGGGTATATGGAAAACATTGTAACATGTAACATGCACTTGAATTGCAACAAATATTTAATGGATACTCAATATTAATATTTTCATGTAGAGTAATCATATATAGATAATCATACAGAGTAATCTTATAGAGACTCATCTTTTCATACAGAGTAAGTCAAAAACTAAAATTTGTAACACAATATTGCAATTCCTTTTTAAAATCTGAATATAAATAGTATTTTTACCATTTTGTTATCATGTCTGTGGATGTTTTAAAATCGATATCAAATTACACTATCTATATTATAAAGGACAAACATATGTGTGCGTAACGCATACGTCATTCTGCGAATGGCAACACTTTGAAATTTGAAATGAAATTTCGCTTTTGCAATTTTCGCTACTGCAAATTTTTAAACTTCTAAACATCCCACATTTTAAATGTTTACACCGTCGTATGCAGAAAAAAATGCACTTTTAAATGCAATTCGTTTGAAAGCTGTATCTCAGTTTATTTCTGAGATATTTATTTTTTTATAGTTTTTGATACCAATTTTCTAATCTTGGCAACTGAAGTACATCATTTCTATTAAAAGTGGATTAGTTATTTTTATTGATTATATTCTTACTGATGCCATTTTCTCATTGCAATTAAAAATATCATTTTTAAAAATTTGAACAGAAAATGACGTTATGCTTTAAAAAAGACACAATTTCCCTGATGATGCTCTTATATTTCACTATTTTTTCATTTTGCTGATATTAAGTTTGAGACAATAGGCAAAATATTTTTTAGCGACTGAAAATGACGTCATATTTAAAAATAAACGATAATTTTATTTGATAAAACGAGATATTTCCCCTTGAATACGTCTAAAAGTTATAAATTTTTGGAATTTTTACGCGCAGGTACAGATATTATACTAAGACATCAAATCACGAGTGGGAATTTTAACATGGAAAGTTGTAATAGTTTACAAACGTGACTTCAAGCTTGAAAAAATATTTATTAATAACCTATTGCGCGTTAAAATGTTTTTAAATGGTTAATATGGAAAATGGCTTGATTCGGTTTAGAAGTAAAGGTAGAAAATTCTATGATTATATCAAGATGAAATCATTTATGCGGATTTTTCATTCCGTAACCAAGCATCAATTAATAACTTAATCAAAATTACTTATCTTGATTATATGTTACTGATTACGTATATGAATAAAGTTTAATTTTTCAATAATTTTAACAGTTGAAGTTTATGAAAAAAGTATTTTGTTAATCTTAGGTTAAAATATGTCTTTGGAGAGTTAAATTAACAAGTGTAAGATGGATTTTTTATTCTAATTATTTTTTGTCGATGTATTATAAATTTGATGCAACACTTCCTTTGTAAACATTTTCTTTCGTCGAAATTCGACTGGTTTCACCTCGTATAAATAAAAATATGCTCAAAATTTACAAATTTTCTTTTTAAATATTAGGTTTACCGGAAAATTCTGTCGCATAATGTTCTTTCACGCCTACTTTTTTAAAATTCAGATTTCTTCATTGGCACCACTTTTTTGAAATGGTAAAATTTCCATTGTTTTCACCTTAGTGTGAAATGTGAAAACTACGGGAATTTTACCATTTCAAAAAAGTGGTGCTAATGAAGAAATCTGAATTTTTTAAAGAGTAGGCGTGAGGTGAAAACAATGGGAATTTTACCATTTCAAAAAAATCGCGCCAATGAAGAAATCTGAATTTTAAAAAAGTAGGCGTGAAAGAATATTATGCGACAGAATTTTCCAGTACACCTAATATTTTTACATCTTATTTTTTATTAAAAAACAAATGAAATTCAATGAATACGCTTTTACAGAGTTAATCAAAAGTAATTAAATGAAATCAGACATTTAGTTATTGATGTCATTAAATTAACGACAAGGATTTAAGTTAGCAAAGTTTAAAGTAATACACAATGAAAGCAAAAGCTAAATGTCCCATTTGGGTTTTAAATAGTTATGAAAAAGATAAGAGATGTATGGTGGCGAAATGAAAACAAATTAAGTTTAAAAACGAACTAAACGTTTATTAAATAAAATATAAAACAATATGATTAAATATATTTCCAACAGTAAACAAATCTTTAAATTCTATTAAGTACATTCTGCTATCAAATTATACATATCTAGAAAAACATATTTAACAATATAAGGAAAACTGACCTCATGACATATAACGAAATAAACGATATAATCGCTTGAGTGACTGTCCTCCCCAAACATTCCATGTTGTTTAGATATATCCATGAACTGCCGACAAACTAAATTATCACGATTCATATATATATATATATATCGATGCTGAATAACACCAAGAAAACACTTCTTTAAAGATGAAATTGCATTGCTGAAGAATATCACAAAACACTTAAAGTTGATGTATTAAACCGTCGATAAATAAATTCACTCCAAGCTTCACTTTAACAACTGCCATTCATGACTCACGACTCGCCGTTTACTTGTTGTCGAGATAAAACAGAGTCCATACATCAAAACAGGAGTCGAAGTTGAAAACCATCGAACTAAAATCAGTAACCTCATAAATGGCTTGGCATAGGTTAA
This sequence comes from Maratus speciosus, assembly GCA_963932465.1. NCBI lineage: Eukaryota > Metazoa > Arthropoda > Arachnida > Araneae > Salticidae > Maratus > Maratus speciosus. The sequence continues at coordinate 250,814,097 of OZ010800.1, read as the reverse complement.
AGCAAGAATAAGTAAAATGACGATTTGTTAAAAACCAACAGAACTTCTAACCGGACATCCTCAGCCATCGAAACTCCAGAGAGATAAAACACTGTTAGAAAGAGGAGGCGAAGAGAAAAGAAAATGGATCTGTATTTATATCAGACGGGCGTTCAAATAAGATCTCATTACGCAATTCAAGGAGCAGCAGCAGACGAAACCATGACGAAAGATCGCACAGCCGATGTGCCGTAGACTCAAACGGACGACGCCATCTGGCGGCGGATGTGGAACTAATATCGTGGCGGTCATTCGAATGAGATGCGTGCTCTTGAATGCATGAAAGCTGACAGCTGGAAAATGGATTGAAAAACGAAAGTACGCCCGGGAAAGAAAGTAAATAAACTAAAGGACTTTAGTAAGTACAGAAATGATTGATTTTATATTATTAATAAAATATATTTAAAGAATGTTAAAAGATATTCAAATAAAGAAATATATGAAATGTAGAGGAGATATCTCTGGACAGTGTCAAGATAGGAACAAGGTGTTTTACACTTGTCAGTTATAACTTATATCATTTATTTTATTTAATGGATATAAAATATTACAAAAATCTCACATAAATGAATATATAATATATACATATTCGATGACGAAATATCAAGGGTATTCATCTGATGATTCGTCTTCGGAATAACTTTCATCACTAATGGGATATAGGTCACACTGATGGGATATATGAAGGCTGTAAATTTCAGCAGGAAAAAGTAAAGCTAAAGTCTCGAAGTAATCTCGTTAGTTATGTTCGAATTGTTAAAGTCTTTTGAAATAGCTTCATAGATGAATGAATGTTGTTGAATGTTAATCATTGTTGATTTTGTTTCAAATGCGGCATTGCAAATTTTACCATCAACCATGGTTAATAACATGGCGTGTTTTACATCATAGACATATCCGTTTAAGGTTACTTTTGCCCCTTCTAGTGTGTTGCTTTCATGCTCAATGTACGAAATGTCTTCCAATGTGATATATACAGACTCTTTTACAAACTTAATTCTCATGGGCCGACAGAATCTAGGCGATGAACACGTTGGAGTTTGCCAAATGATACTTTTGTATAATATTAAAAATTAATCTATTAATCAAACAGTATTTAAAAAAAAAAATATTGGTCAGATATGTAAATTGGAACTTTTTTATAACCGAAGATGATACATTCTGACAACAATTGCAATTTATATATCGTAGAATACATTTCGAATTGAAAGGGAAATGAAAACATTAACATTTACAATAACATGCAGTTATGTTTTTGAAAGGAAATCTTCTGAAATCGCAGTTTTTCGCAGCTACTGCTTTCAAAATTATTAAATACATATATTAAACTCTCATTTAGGGCAAAAAAAATCATCGGGATCTATCCTGATGTAAACAAATATTTTACAGAATATTGAAATTAACAATACAAATTTCAAAAATATACTGCACATTTTATGTCGCTTTATCATGTATGTTAAATTAACAAATATAAATATATTCATGTGCAACGTAAACATATATACATGGTCTTTAACAATCCATAACGATATGGTATAAGGAAAAGTTTAGGGAGAAAAAATCACACTGAAATAAACAGGCACAAAATCGAATCGCAAAGTACAAATAAAAAACTTACTGATACAAGAAAGTTTTACCTTCCCTGGAACTCTTTTGCTCTAGCAACGCAAAAATTTATATATGTACGGTGAATCACCATATATTTATCTTCACAATTAGCCACATTTTTATCTCCTCAACTGCGTTTCGAAAAATTGACTTTTGGCCGGCTAAATTGGAAAAATACTCCACTGTGCACTGGTGCATCGGCCGGGAATATAAATTGATGACTGCGCTAAGAATTGGCACTTCATTAAACGGGTAAGTTATTTATAATTTATAATTTCTCTTGAATTTACGATATATCGGAAGACATAATTCTTTGAATGAGTGAATATAAAGATGGATCAAAGTGAAATTCTAAAACGAAATATAGCTAAACGCGGTCAATTAGATCCACAGTAACAAAATTGATTAAAAAAATTGATAGTGAAATTAAAAAAAAGAAGTCGATTCCAAACCGGAAATAGTTGATGATTCTTTAGCGGCGCTACTTGAACAAATTATCATTAGAAAACTTAGATGAGTCAATTGAATCGGAAATTGAAACCGATAATTTAGAAACAGAAATAGAAACTTCGATAGAATATAAGGAAGCTATTGTGACTTGCAAATCAAGAGCCAGTAGATATTTGAAAAATTTAAAGATAAATTCTACTATCACGAGTGAACCAAAAGCAACTACGCCCTCCATATCAGACAGTCAATCAAAGTCGAATACGAAATTGCCGCGAATTTCTTTAAATAAATTTACAGGCGACATTTGCGAATTTCAAGAATTTTGGCCTCAGTTTAAAGTCGCTATTCACGAAAATGAAGCTCTTCAGGAAATTGAAAAATTCACTTATTTAAAATCTTTAATTTCTGGTTCAAAAACTGCCGCTTAGCGAGCTTCCATTAACAAGTGAGAATTATGTAACGGTAATAAATATATTAAAGCATCGTTTTGGAAAAAGAGAGGCTTTGATTGCCGCGCATACTAACAGATTATTAAATTTAGAAGCAGTACGAAGATCAAATGAGATACATTCTTTGAGAAAATTATATGATAAAATAGCGATAAAAATACGAAGTCTCGAATCGCTTGGTGTGAAGTCAGACTAATATGTTTGCTTATTATTATCCATTATTTATAAATGCATACCGAAGGATCTCGTATTACAATTTCACAGAGAACAATGCGAAAAAAAGGATGCTTGTGTAAATGATTTATTGTTGTTCCTTAAATGCGAAACAGAAGCGCGAGAAAAAACTATTAATATTACTTCTATCAGATTTGAAAATACTAAATACCCTGAAAATAAATTTAGACAAAATTCTCTCGAACACTTTCACCAAGGAAAAATTAAAAATCCTTCAGTATTTGCATTAAATGCGGTTGCAGAAAATCTTTGCCCACTTTGCTCTCAAAAACACGAAGCAAATTTAAACAAAAAGAACGATCATCTAATGAAAATAAAATTGACCTCCTTCCGACTGAGCGTGAACCGGGGGGCACGGAAAATAAACAATATGAAAAAATAACTGTTTCGTCACTTTGTTGTAACCCAGATGAATATAGTATTTATTTTCAAACGTTGAAAGGAATAATGATTGGGACAAGGCAGAATATTAATGTTCGTATCAGTGGCGCAGCCAGAATTCGTCCCTAGGGGGAAGAGGGTTTGAGTTGTTAATAACGGTGATTGTCGGTTATTTGAATCACTGGCTAATCGAATCAGTCTATCACTTTTTCCCGGATATTAGAATCAGCAGTTACACTGTATATGATTCATTTAAACAGAGTTTACAATATTAGAGTTACAAAACTTAAAATGCATCAATAAAATTACGCAAAACTCTGTTAGATTTATATAAAATGTTTAAAAAAGTCATAGGCAAATAATAAAGATGGAAGAGCACAGTACAACATAAATTTTTTGTACCGAAAATCAGGGTTGCAATACAATTTTTCAGTCAAAAATACACAGGGCTTCACTCCAAGACAATCCTGTTCCTAACTTTAAAAATGAAGCTAATATTAGCAAAATTTTCAATAGACTTACCTTGCTTTGTGTCAATGTAATAATATCGCGAGAATTGATGGAATTTATAATTATCCACCTCCAAACAGAGCTGAATTAGGTATTCTATATTTTGGAATGTAGTTACCATTAAACGTGAGTAGAAGGAAAAAGACAGTTCTGCCCCACCAGGCGTCATGCGTTAGGGAGCAGGGAGCAAAGATGAGTGACAGGTGGGCGGAGTCGAGTGATTGACAGGTTGGGGGAGATAAGAAAGTGATGGACAGGTGGGTGGTGTCGAGACAGACTGGCGCCCTCACGGCATGCTATAGTAGAGGGGTTAAACAAAGACAGGTAGGGGGAGATAAGAAAGTGATGGACAGGTGGGAGGAGTCGAGACAAACTGACGTCCACGCGGCATGCTATAGTAGAGGGGTTAAAACAAAGAAGCGTTAATGAAAAGTCTACGGTAGTAGAGGGATTAGAACAAAGGATAATGTTAATGAATGAAAGTCTACTGTAAGAGAGGGATTAAACAAAGGATAATGTTAATGAATGAAAGTCTACTGTAAGAGACGGATTAAACAAAGGATAATGTTAATGAATGAAAGTCTACTGTTAGAGAGGGATTAGAACAAAGGAAAGATAATGATGAGGTGATTAGAAAAGATCGCATGCAAACTATTAAAAAAAACTTACCACGGAGCAGCGCGGAGACACGTCCGACCAGTATGAAATCCACCGGGCTAATGAACGAATGCTTCCTCGGAAACCGGTTTCATCCAGATAAGAGCTGGCTTCTGATTGGTCGAGAGTCGAACCTAGGTGGCAGCACCATCATTTTCACCCGAGGGCATGAACACGAGTGCCCTCTCTTGAGAGGATTTTAACTCACCTGTGATGACATAATCATCCTATTTGAAGAGACATAAAGAGGTTAATACATTTTTTAAGTTTTAACGAAATAAGTTATAATTTTTTAGTCATTTATTAATTTTCCGAAACATGTTTTTAAAGCCGAATGAGTGAAATGATAACGATGTTTTTGTTTAATCATTATCATTGGAGACTTTTAGCCAAAATATAAACTTAGTTCACAATGAGTTGTTCATTTTAAGTGAACTAAGCTTACATATTTTTTCCCAGGACACACGTCGCGGACGTAAGTCTCCTTTGTGTCCCACCGCGCTCTAACATATTTACAAATTCAGGATGAAACGATAAATATATACAAATTTTCTTAGGCAATGGAAATCACGCACATTGTCCATAAGTTGAATAATAAAATAAATCTTCTCTGTACAATAAAACTTGATAAAATATATACAAAATTTTTCTATGTGCAAAATAAAACGCGATTAACGAAAACGAAATTACGCACATTGTCCATAAGATGAAAAACTATTTACATGTTGACGATATCGCAGTGCCCATATGCGAGACTTGTGATTCCGTCTTCCAGGATATATCGTTTATCGTCGAATGGGCTCAAACCAACCTTGTTTTGTTGCATTGTATACAACTGATGGTTCTCTTGCCCAATTCGAACTTGTGTGACTGTGCTGGTCTTGAGTTCTTGAAGACACTTCACATAATCTTCATGCTTCATTTTTTTCGGGCGATATGTGTTGTGATACCCTTCGCTCGTTTTTTTTCTTCTGTTTCGGATTTCAGGGAGTACATTTTCGCCTTTAACCCGACAAACTCCAACGCTAATTCACCGCTAAGTTCATCTGTGAATTTCCCTAATACTTTTTTGTTATCAGTCGAAAACAAAGGATGCGACTGCGGATAATCAGAAAAATCGAATAAATCCTCTTTCTTCTTCATATCCGCAATAATATTCTTCGTATAGATCTCATAACATAGGGAATCCGTATCGGTGAAAAGCAAATTGGCATTATGCTGATATGTTTCCTTCACAAAACCATAATGGAATTGATACATTAGAAGCTTCGAAAGCTCCAAAATGCAGAAACCAACATACATAAGACGATTAATTAATAACGATAATTTAGTGCGCTCCACCGCAACAAGATCTTCAGAGAAGATTTTGAAGGTTTTAAACGCAGGTGAAGCGACTAATTTTTTCGCCCTTTTCTCGGTATTACACAATTCCACATTTCGACGCTTTCGAAGGTTTTCTAACGTTTTTCTATATACAGCGTTGTTCAGGAGTTTAAAGAAATCTTTTTCAAAAGCAGATTTCGCCAGTTTTCGTTTATCGGTGTTAAAAGCGATATACTCCCTTAACCACGGACTTTGCTGAAATTGAATTACACGATGAATTTCTGTTAGTTTCATTCCTGATTGGATGTAAAACTTCAATGTTCTATAGTGAACGATGTAATTTTTCTTATCTTGAAGGTTCGGGATTAGTTTAGGAGTGCCCTTGAATTTTCTATTTCCTAACATCTTCTTCGCGAAGGGTGACAACATATCTTCTTCAACAGTCATTCTTTCTGGTGCAAGAGGATACTCGTTGTGCAAGGCGTGGAGTTCTTTAGGATTCTCCAGATCCACCTCGAAAATATATCCTGTAGAGGAATCATCTGCCAACTCTAATATGCTATTTGCTGTAAACTGTTTCGGGTCTTCCCATTGAAAGGAACCATGTGGGAGGTACTCAGACATGGACCACCCATACAAGTTATTGCCATCCCAGTACATAATGTAACTGGGTGCTTGATCTGGATTATGTGCAGGCGTGTTGGGGATATTTGCCTTGGCATAGCGTTGACTAATCATGCTGATACCTCCCCGAATCCCATTTTCAAACATCAACAGCATGTCGATATCAGTTAATAGTTCCAAGTGGATGTTGGATCTCTTCAGGCAAGCTTGCCATGCTAGACTTGGTAGCGTATACATATGGGCGCTGTCGATATCATAGAACTGTTGACACAGTTTGCGATAGCTTTCAAAAGCGTCTGCTAGCAATAAGACATCAGTCTTCAAATATAGGTCATGATAATCTCCTAAAGTTTGGAGATTGAAGGATGTCCAGACGTTTTGTGCATGTTGATAATCGCTTTCGCTAATAGGTTCATCCGTTAATGTGTTGATGAATGCAGAGGCAGGTGGGAGAACAGTTTCATCGAATTTTCCAAAATCTGTTATGTAATCATAAGGATATACCCCTTTCGTGTTAACAGGGATATATCCTGATTTTTAAAATAATGATTTAAGATTTTAAATTGGTCATTATGGAGGTTGTTTGTTAATTTTTCCAGTGATGCCGAGAGATGCTGTAAACTATCTATGAAATTTAGATGAATGGGACAGTTCTCTTTCACCATTCGAAAGCCTATATAGGTTTCTAATGTGGATGCAATCACTTCAATAGAATATTCCTTAAATTTTCCTATTGCCATCATAATATGATGAGCATCATAATGACGCAAGTTGTGAAACAATATAGGAATGCTTCTACTCTGTTTAAAGTTTAGATTGCATCCTACATGAGCAGCCCCTCTGTACGCACCTGTCACGTGATCATGATCTCTTGTTCTTTTCTTGAAGAGTTCCCTCTTGCAGATATGACAGTGTGAAGCCGATTGAAAATCCAATTCCTGCTGTGGAGAAAGTTTCATCGGCTTTACACTCTTCAGTTCTTCTCGGATGTCTTCTGTTTCAACTATTAACGTTTTCAGAAACTCTTCTGCAGCATTTTCTCCTCGATACAGTGAGAGTCTGTCCTTGTATGGTTTTCCCTCAGGATCAATGATAACAAATGCAAAACTGCATGCCTCATGTTTTGAGATCTTCTCACAATGAGAAGTTTGAGGAGCAGGGGTCATTGGCTTTAACAGACTTTCAAAGTCTGCATATACGATATATGGTATTGGATGTTGCAGATGAGTCCCCGTAAAAGAAAGAATATGTTCGCCTTCTTTTGGTAAATTGATCCTTTGTGCAGTATGCTGCTTGCAAAATTCAGTGTGAGCTGTTAGTAAATCTTGTCTGCAAAATCGATGTAAACATCGGTAACAATAGTAACTCCATCATGTTTTGTCACATTACCTAATAATCTTGAAAAGCTTCTAATAAGCGTATAGTGAAACTGCTCATCCTTTTCTAAGACTAAAAGGTTAATGACATCTGAATCTTCTTTTGGTGATACATATAAAGGATACACTTCTTGATCTTGGTCATCAAGCCCAAATACGTTGATTCGCAAATTATTTAATTTTTCAATACTAGAAATACTCTTCACAGGAACTGGGCACGATATCTTCCCTAACTTAATAGTATGTTCTAATGCTGTATAATGGGATACACGTTCAGGATGTTGAGATCTATCTAACTTTAATTGATGTGCGATTAAACACCATATTAAACATTTCGAATCGTTAAAATTTTCAATGTTCAATACAGCTCTTTTCTTTTGAAGGAAATCTGGGGATTTAATGTGACTGCTGGGTGCTAAGGGATGATAATCGGCAATTTTAATTTCAATATGTTGAATAAGTTGGAAAATCCAACCTGATCCCAAATTTATAAATTCGTCAATTAATTTTTTTATTTTTTCAAAGGCTTCATAAATATGTTCATTTATTGCATCGGTAGTTAATTCTGCATAATTTGAACTTCTGAAATAGGTGGAAATAGCTTGAAGCTTGTCTTCTGGAGTTTTCCTTTCGAAAAGACATTTCGCTAGGATTTGCCATTTGACACCACGATGTGTATCCAGTTTTTCTTCAATGATCCGACGAATGTCTGCGCCACAGTTTTCCACGAAAACATCAACGTCGAATCCTTCATCTTCGTTAGGTGTTAAAAATGTTGAAGAAAAGACATTCAAAGCTTCATTATAAGTTTTCCTTTTTTTGGAGGATGAATTTTCCTGATTCATTTTTCGTTTCCTATTTTCATGGGATAGACTGATGTGTTGGGATTGTATGTGTCGTTTCAAATTCGCTTTCGAATTAAATTTTGCGTGACAGGTGGTACAAAGGTAATTTAGACTTTCATGGCCTCTCATATGCACTGTTAGATTATCTGCTCTTGTGAATTTGATATCGCATAAGGGACACTTGAATGTTTTCTTCTGTTCATCATGTGATAATAAATGTCTCTTCAAATCATAGTTTCTTGTAAAGGTTTTTTCACAGATGGAACATTTTATATTCAAAGTAGAAGAATTTTCATTTTGATTCTTCTCATGGGTTTTCAAATGATTTTCTAAATGTTCTTTCCTTTAAAAGGCTTTCGGGCAATGAGTGCAAGAAAATGTTTTTGAATCTGTGTTTCCACAAATCTTCTGATGTCGAGTCAAATTTCTTTTCACAGTAAAACTTTTTCCACCAGTTTCGCATGTTAGAGAATCCTAAAACAGAAAAATTCTGTTTTCAAAACATGCAACTTGTAATGTTTACAATTTTTCACGAAAAAAGAACTTAGAAAATATTACTCTTTAACTATCTACATTATAAGTTTTACTAAACGCATAACAAGTTTACTTTATCGAAAACTAGGAAAAGATTTTTTTTTCAAATTACGCACTTTTCAACTAAACTAGTACCACCGTTCTAATTTATACTTCACAACCTAATTTTAAGTCTATAATAACATTACCATGAAGTTTTGTTAACATTAAATTATAAAAATTTCTTGAAGTTTAACTAGCATTAGTTCTTATTTTTTAAATCAAACAATCCCCCAAAATAGATAAAGAATGTTTCAAAGTTTACCTTTACTGATGAAGAATCAACTATGTTGCTAGGATCTTGCATCATAGAAGAACTTTGTTGAGAAGGTGTTGGGTTAGATTCAGATAATTCACCATTAGCGGTCATATGCTCCCACACATTCGATGTTAGACCGAGATCTTCAACAAACTAAAAAGAAAAAAATATTTGCTATCAAACATAGGATAAATTCTTAGTGTATTGTTTTAAAAACTCTTAAACATGTAATCGAATACTTTAAATAAGTGTTTAATCTTTTTAGAAAAATCTCTCAAACTATATGTTTTCAATAACATGCATTCAAAATTAATTTTTAACTAGACTATAATTCATTTAATAGTGAAAAAGAAATAACATTTTTTTTCCTATACTACACTTACAAATTAGTTTAGTAACAAAAAGAAAAATAACATCTATTCATTTCTAAGTAAACGAAAACATCCAATATATTTTTTAACTACTTTTGTATAACAAGAAAAATAGCATGCGTAAATTTGTTAACTTCATTACACTAATAAATAATTATTGTATAAGAAAAACTTTGAATACTAAAATAAAATTTCCGTGTAAAAAAAAAAGAAAAAAATCTTTACGCTTTATTTAATTTATAATATACAGAAAATAACATCTATTCATTTCTTAGTAAACGAAAATATCAAATATATTTTTAACTACTTTCGTATAACAAGAAAAATAGCATGCGTAAATTTGTTAACTACTTTCAATAATTGTATTACACTTATAAATACTTTAACAGTGAACAAAAATAACATCTATTCATTTTTTCGAAAAAGAAAACATGAAATACATTTTCAATTAAAATTTTTTAACTAGCCTACGAAATTAATTTAACAGTGAAAAAGCAATAACATTTTTTTTTCTATACTACACTTACAAATAATTTAACAATGAACGGAAAATAAAATTTTTTTCGTAATTCATTTTTTTTTTCGTAAAAAAGAAATCATCCAATTCATTTTAACTACATTCAATAATTATTGTATAAGAAAAACTCTGAATACTAAAATAAAATTTCCGTGTAAAAAAAAAAAAAAAATCTTTACGCGTTATTAAATTTATAACATATAGAAATAACATCTATTCATTTTTTCGGAAAAGAAATCATCGAATATATTTTAACTACTTTCAATAATTATTGTATAAGAAAAACTTCGAATACTAAAATAAAATTTCCGTGTAAAAAAAAAAAAAAAATCTTTACGCGTTATTAAATTTATAACATATAGAAATAACCTCTATTCATTTTTTCGAAAAAGAAATCATCGAATATATTTTAACTACTTTCAATAATTATTGTATAAGAAAAACTTTGAATACTAAAATAAAATTTCCGTGTAAAAAAAAAAAAAAATCTTTACGCGTTATTAAATTTATAACATATAGAAATAACCTCTATTCATTTTTTCGTAAAAAGAAATCATCCAATATATTTTTTAACTACTTTCACATTACAAGAAAAAATTGCATGCGTAAATTTTCCAACTTAAAGACACTAATAAATAATTGATTGAAAAGAAAAACATATATTAACTTTGATTTCATACAAAAGAAAAAATAGTAAAAGATAACTTAGTGTTTGAAAAATAAGTAAAACAACAGTAAAATTTAGTAATGTCTTGAAATATAGATACAGTGTTTAAAAAAACTTACTTTTTGAAAATTATCCATCGCAGTTGAGTAGCTGTTTTCAATAAATTGTTGCACTTAAAAAATGTAACAGAGTAAGGTTTTTTTCCCCCTTAGAATTGGTTATTTATACCATTTGTTTAAGAAGCTTACATCATATAGTTGCTCTACGATTCGTCGAAAATTCAACGAATAAGACTTCAGTAAAATAACGTCATTATTCTAGAACTTAATTTCATCATCTACTGCATCCCAGTGGCTTCACTGCATTACCTCAGCTCGTGAAACTGTTATCAGAACATCACCCTTTTTCAGAAATTTTCTTCACTGGTGAAATTGAAGATGGGTATCGCGTTTTGACAGACGGGGGAAAATCATAGATGACTATCGCGTTGTTAAGATGGAGACAGCGTTGTTTAGTGAAATGCAGATAGCTATCTTCCACCACAGTTGGGAATTGCTTTACACGTTTAAATTATTGCAAAGAAAAGGGAAATTTAGTTTGAAGGGTGTTTGAACAAAATAATCTTTTAACAATTGTATTTTTATCTAATTATTAGAGTATTTTTCTACACTTTCTACAGAATAGCTTTTTTTCTTTTCAAAGGTTTAACCCATACAGAAAATATTGTAGGTTTAAACAGTACAATATTATATTTTCTATTAGTGCAAAAAATATATATATGTGTTTAGTTTTAAAGTTATAATTTTCAAAGAATACTTGTGTATTCAAAATATGTTATTTGCGTATTTTTTTTTCAAAGAATAGTTTCAAAGTTTTAACCCATACAGAAAATAGTACAGGTTTAACCAGTTAAACATTATATTTTCTATAGTGTAAAATTAAAAATATGTATTTGTGTTGAGCATTAAAAGTTATAATTTTTCAAAGAATACTTGAGTATTCAAAATAGTGTTTTTTTATTTCGTGTAGATAACTATTTTGAATGTAGATAATTAAATATTTATTATTCGAGGATAGATTAATTAAAATATTTTGAAACAGATGATGATATACCTTAATTGAAACGAATATTTATATCGTTGAAAGAATAAATAGAGTGTTTAGAAAAAAAGGTGTATATTGTTTTGTTAGAAATATACCTATTTTTCAACATTTAAAAAAGATAATGAAAACATACTTACTTTTTTAAAAGAGGATTCTTTTTCAACAAACATTTTTTTTTCTCAGTTTCTTCAAAGATCTTCTAAGCGTTACTACTGGCTAACAATAAATGATGTTGTAAAACAAATTAGTTAATATGCAATCACTTTTTTAAAAAAGGTGGTGATAAACATGTATCACAAATAATCAAAACGATATTAACACCTAAATTTTAAAAAAATAAATAAAATAAATAAAAAAAAATAAAAATAAAATAAAAATAAAAAAAATAAATATTTCGACGGTGATTTTAGTTAATGTTATACCGCAAAAGGTTCGATGAGGTACCGCAGAGCACTAAGCTAAATGTCCGGTAAACGAGAGCTAAGGAACATACGACCTTCATCGACGAAATCCAAGACACGACTGATGTGCGCGGGGTCTACATCTGCTGATGAAGGTAGCTGATAAGAGATCACGTGACCGCTATCAACCAATCAGAATAGAGCTTGCAGGTGTGACGTCACCGACAGCAACGCCATCTACATCACGTGAGTCATCCAGTTCAAGACGAGGACGACGACATCTTTTGCAATACCTGTAGACAACCTGACGCCAGTTGATTGACAGGGGGGGTGGTGGAATGTCAGGAATGCAGACAGAGTGGCGCCCACCTCCTGCGAGAAGTGAACATGTCGAAGCATGCAGCGTCTGGCTGGCGCCAGATGATTGACAGGGGGCGTGGTGGAATGTCAGGAATGCAGACAGAGTGGCGCCCACCTCTAACATCTGCTCCTTTCACATGACATGTGATTCTCTTAACCAATCACAGTCAAGTATAGGATGGTAGAGAGCGCTCGCGTCGACTTCTTGCGTGACATCATCGTTGGTTTTATGCTGAATCATGTATCATTTTTTCTGTGGTTGTGGAGGGGAACGGACGTGCAAAGACGATGCTCTGTGGTAAGTAGCGTTAAGTTTTTGTTAATAGTATTTCATGTTTTAAGTTTAATACATTAACAAGTCTATTCAATCACTTTTTTAATTTTCGTTAGACTTCTTGAAACATTTTTTTTCCAAAGTTCAATCCGATAATTTAACACTTAAAGTTATTTTTGCAAAGTTGTTTTTTTCTTTTCAAAGTAAAACCCAATCTGTTAATTAAAACACTGAAAGTTATTTTCTAATTCAAAACATTGATTTCACTAAAAATTCTTTTTCTCTGTTATCAAATTAATTAAATGTTACATTTATTTTCATTTAAAAGTAAAAAATTTGTTTTAGTTTCAATGAATTTTCAGACAAAAATAAAATTTTCAAAGACAAAATAAAGAGAGATTCATTTACAGAAAAACAAAAATGTTTATTTAGGTAGAATGTACAAAACATAGGTTTCATTGAAACATATTTTCAAAATATACATCAAAGAATTGACTATCAAAACATTTAAAAAATGTCTTTGTAAATTGACAAGTACAATTTCGACAAATGTTCTTCACTAGTTCATATAGGTTTAGATTCATCAAAGCAGAATCTTTATACATTAAAAACTTTTCCTTAGTGTCTATCATCATACAATCGTGCTTAATCTGTGAGTTGCATCTATATTTACAACCTATACATTGAAAGGTTTTACATGCTAAAGACCCAAGTTCTTGTTCTAAACAGAATAAGAAATGTGACTTAGCACTATCAAAATCCATATGGTTTAGACGAACAGGTAACTTTTTGAAAACAGCATTTGGTATCACACGAGTTAGAAGAATATCAATCATCGTTTCGGTAATTTGAGGAACTAATTCAGTCAGTTTCAAAATTTGATCTATACTTAGACGAATGCCAGAATTTTTTAAGTAAAAACCGGAATTTTTTAAATTAAACAGTTGTTGAAGGTAACAATAATCTTCATCGAGATGCATCATAAGAAGCTGATTATATGCCACAAAAGAATCATCAGTTGAGTAAAAACTGAAATATGGTAATTTCCTACTAAAATTGTCCCATGTAGGAGCAGTCATTACAACACCTTGTTTTGTTGGATATTTATCTCCATTCTTCATTTCTTTAAAATTTCTAATATGAAGTCGTAACGAATCTTGATTTTCTAATCGAATTTGAAGAAATGTACTCTGACAGAGATTAAATTCAGCAAGAAGTGGATCACAATCTTCTAAATTTTGGAAATGTCTATCAAACCAGTCTTGATGGTACATAGTTAAAGGGGAATGTTCCTGCATCGTAGCAATGTTTTCAGGTGAAGGTTTTTCTAGAATAACTTGTTGTGAAGAGGTTTGTTCAGTCGAACCCTCTTTGATATTCAATTTTTCATTCATTGGTGAAGACACTTCATCTGTTGAAACGGGGAAAAAATCAAGTCTTTGTTTCTTGAAAGCAGTAGACTTTGAAACCATTTTTAGAAAAGTTAAAGTTATTGTAGGTTTTTGTATATCAGGTTCTGGTAAAAGTTGACGAAAAAACAGTTCATTGGTAGGTTTAAACATGCAGATCAGCGAACCATGATTCATATCAATGCGAATCTCATCACAATGAGGTTTTTTGAATTCTAGTATTCGTTTTGCACCAAAACACAATTCAGAAATTGGGGCAGAATCATCTAAATCACTTATATTAGTCTTATGGTGTATTAGGCAGCTTCTTCCGTTTGGATAACGATTTAAAAGCACAAAGTTAAACGAATATCCACTTTGCTTTTCCACTTGATCTCTTAACTCTAACATCGCAGGTGTCCATTCTAATGCAGAAATGGTGGTTCCACTAAAAGTATAAGACAATTCAGAATCACCGAAAGCTAAAACCTTCCTTTTTAACTTGATTTCTTCACCTCGAAGTTTTAACGTAGGAGTATAAAAGGGCAAGGTTTCAAGTTCACAAAATATATGATCTGCTGAGTTTTCTTCAATAAAATCACGAATGAAGTGCACATTGAGTTCATTTTCATCGAAAACAGTGATAGCCATTTTCACAAATTAAAGTTCCAAGTAAGCTTTAAACAGGAAATTAGATGAGATGAATCAGGGAAGCAACATCAACAGCAGCAGCAGAGAACAATCAGAGAGGACTAATGACAGAGAATCATCAAGATAGCACGCGAAGGCAGGAGAAAAGCAAGGTAGTAGTGAACAGCGAGGCAACTCAAAGAAAACAGTGACGAGAGTACTGTGCATGCTTCTTTTATAGAGGATTTTTATCTTGCAAGGACCGTGTGCAAAACCGGATATGACAGGAATAGGAAAATCACTCTGATTGGTTCTTCACATCTAAGGGGAAGTTACATCATGCAACAGGTGCGCCATCTGTTTGAAAACATCTAACAGCTTCGATGCGTGCGCAACTCGGAAACATTACTTGCAATTCAACACAGGAAAGATGAACTTGGAAAATAAGAGGTAAGCACCGTTTGTTAAGCTTTCTTTCTTTCTTGAACCAAATTTTCAAAGTTCCTTTAGTTACTCAAAAACATTACACAAATGATCATTAAAAAAGTCTCTATTCATCCTATCAAAAAATGTAGGCGTATAACGACATGTACATTTCTGAAACAGGTTTTGAATGAATTCGTCCACGTTGAAACTTAATAATGCACTTTCGCTGTGCAAATTGTATTGCTGACGTAAACTGAATAATTCACATGAATGAGTAAATTCTTTAGGTCGTCTTTCTGCACAGGAAGAACAGTCAAATGTTCGACGAACCGATCTTTCCAACTCTTGATCAAAACAGGTTAAAAAATAGTCTACTGTTTCTTCATCAGTGAAATGTGTAAAAGAACACTTTCTCAATCTTTTCAACCTTTTCAAAACAGAAAGAGGTAAAAACTTTGTTAAAAAAACATCTATCAAATATTCTACAATTTCATAACAATTTTTCTGAAGTGTTTGAAATTGAATTTTACTTAACACTAAAAATTTAGACTCAAAACCAAATCCTGGTTGTTTTGATTTAGAAAGTTTTTGCAAAACACATGAATCATCATTCACATAAAAAGTCATTAAATCGTTGTTACATATGAAGGAATCTTTTTTAGCAAAAAAATTAAACTTATCAATTTTCTCAGCAAACTCACCGAAAGTTGAACAGGATATCTTGAGTGCTTCTTTGGTAGGAAAGAGTTCACCACCACTGTTCTCTAATTCCACAGATTTTCCAATATGAATGTACAACTCGCAGGTTTTTCTTCTCAGTTGAATGTCAATTGCTACCCAGTCACCTAAATGCCAATATGCAGGAGTATAAATACCACACTCTGGAAATGATGAACAAAAATGCGAAAAAGGTTCTGGATTGTTTTTATGCTGAATTCATTTTTTAGGAAAGTAGACAACTTCAGACAGGTTAAAACAACTTTAGACAAGATGAAACATGAAAACACACACAGCAAAGCGAGCAAGTAAAACAGGACGATAACTAAAATAAAATAATCACCGTGCGTTGCTTTTATACTGCTTCTTATCGATGCTAAAAGTCAGAGATCACATGACTATATCTCATCCAATCACATGAAAGCATAATGTTCTAACCGGTTCTGATGTAAGAAAGAAAGACAACTATTTCACCTGTAGACTCGAACTGTGAAGGATATGTGAAGACAACTCTTTTCGGTAAGATAGTTTTCTTTCATTTTTATGCGTAGAATAGTTAAATCATGTTTTAAACAGTTCAGAAAATATAGTTTCCACATGAATATTATTCAAAAACTTTTCACTAACACATTCCACTTCGTTTAAAAATGTAGAAACTACAAAATCAAAATCGATAAGCATTAACAAAGCTTCGCCTAATTGGTTAAATTTTTCTCTGTTATTAAATGCAAAACATGAGTGTAAGCTTTGACTTGCGTGACGTAAAACACATCCCATACATTCATATAATCGGTTAATAATTGCTATCATATTGTTCTCGATACATGTTTTAAGTTTTGATTGAAGAAATAATTCCTTTTCCACAGAGAGTTTTCACATAGAACATTTCTGTTTTAAAAGAAAGGGTATTTGTTTTGAATACATATGTTTTAAAAGTGCATTATTTAAGTTGAAGATATTTTCTTTTAAGATATAGATTAAGAAGATATTTCTTTGGTATTCATTCAAGTAAATTTGTAAATAATTCTTCAAATTTTTAATACGCATCATAGAATTTTGATTCAACACGAGAATCATATTATTAGCAACAAATGATGCGCTTTTGTATCTCATTAAATGCAATTAATTTATATTGAAATTCATACCAGCTTTGAATATCCATATAAACACCATTTTTAGATGCAATTTCTTCATCGGTGAACATATCATGTTTAAATTCACGAATATGCACGAAATATTGACGATTGTTTAACTTTAAAATTAAATAGATGCTGTCACTAAGTTCTTTATGAAACACAGTCAAATTTCTCGAGTTTCCACTTTTAATATTATCCATAGACATGTTGCTGTTCTCGGTAACTGAAAAAATGTTATTAGTAGGGTTTTGAAGAGTAGAATCTTCAAACGTTGAGTTTCTTGATGGTTCTAAAGTTTGAAGAAAAGAATTCAAATATTCTTGTGCAGAAGTCGGTTCATAACAAGCATCAGGGAAAGATGTCGTATCTTCACCAAAACTAATAAACATAGGAGTTGAAGAATCCATCTTTTGTTTTTCACTAGTTAAGTCTTTGTTAGCAAAATTATTCACACATAAATTAGTCTCGTTAAAACGAAAAACTGATTGTTCATCAGGAGTTTCCAAACGTTGATACTTAATCGAAGAAGTCATATCTTCCTGCACAGGTCTTTTATACATATTTCCGTTAAACACGATTATCAAACATCCACAAACTTTAACAGGTCCACACCCAACGAAAGTCCAAAGCAAACTGAATGAATAATTGAAAAACGGTTGCTGGTAAAGGTTAAAAACAGTGATAGTTACAGTTTAAAACAGTATTTCAAAATTTAATAATGAAAAAAAAAGTTTTTTTCGTTAATTAATCAGTTTAAAATAAACGTTTCATTACATTCAGTAATAAAAGAACTCAACTCATCACCTGCTGCTCAAATAGTGTGACGACATCGTATAGCAATAACTAAACCGTGTGTAACACTCTTCGCATGAAAAGCGAGCATGTCGAAACATGTAGCGTCTGGCTGGCGCCAGATGATTGACAGGGGGCGTGGTGGAATGCCAGGAATGTAGACAGAGTGGCTTCTATCTCCTGCTCCTTACAAAAGTCATGTGATCTTCTAAACTAATGAGAAAAGAGTACAGGTGCTTTGGTTTATTCCCTCAGGCAAGCAGACAGAGTGGTGCCCTCCTCCACCGCCTGCTCTTAACATAAATCAGGTGATTCTCTCAACCACTGAGAGAAGAGTAGAAGGCGCTCGTGTTCAAGCCCTCGGGTGAAAGCGATAGTGCTACCACCTAGGTTCGACTCTCGACCAATCAGAAGCCAGCTCTTATCTGGATGAAACCGGTTTCCGAGGAAGCATTCGTTCATTAGCCCGGTGGATTTCATACTGGTCGGACGTGTCTCCGCGCTGCTCCGTGGTAAGTTTTTTTTAATAGTTTGCATGCGATCTTTTCTAATCACCTCATCATTATCTTTCCTTTGTTCTAATCCCTCTCTAACAGTAAACTTTCATTCATTAACATTATCCTTTGTTTAATCCGTCTCTTACAGTAGACTTTCATTCATTAACATTATCCTTTGTTTAATCCCTCTCTTACAGTAGACTTTCATTCATTAACATTATCCTTTGTTCTAATCCCTCTACTACCGTAGACTTTTCATTAACGCTTCTTTGTTTTAACCCCTCTACTATAGCATGCCGCGTGGACGTCAGTCTGTCTCGACTCCTCCCACCTGTCCATCACTTTCTTATCTCCCCTACCTGTCTTTGTTAACCCCTCTACTATAGCATGCCGTGAGGGCGCCAGTCTGTCTCGACTCCACCCACCTGTCCATCACTTTCTTATCTCCCCC
The DNA here is from genome assembly GCA_963932465.1 of Maratus speciosus. Taxonomy (NCBI): domain Eukaryota; kingdom Metazoa; phylum Arthropoda; class Arachnida; order Araneae; family Salticidae; genus Maratus; species Maratus speciosus. The sequence continues at coordinate 250,795,038 of OZ010800.1, read as the reverse complement.
AACCTGTCAATCACTCGACTCCGCCCACATGTCACTCATCTTTGCTCCCTGCTCCCTAACGCATGACGCCTGGTGGGGCAGAACTGTCTTTTTCCTTCTACGAACGTGGTATAGTTGACTGAATTACTGTGCACTACCCAGCACTTTAAGTGACATCGCATTTCGCATAATGGGAAAGCAATGTAAATATATTGAAAATTTCGTTAAAATATCTTCATTATCATTACAATTCTTAAAAAATATCTGGGTTCGACTTGAAGTTTTATCTATATTAATATTATAATGAAACAACGTTTGTTTGTTAGTTTGTATGTTTGCAAGGAGTAATTTCTGGAACTCGCGAACCGATTTCAAAAGTAATGGTGACAAATTTATGGTAACAGTTCCTTTTTCAACTTAGGCAATATTTTATGTCTGTGGCACTTACCCTCCAAGGAGGTCCAACGTGCAGCAGGAAAAAAAAACGTACCAAAAATGCGATTTTTGTCTTGCTGAAGGGCCTTGAGATTTGAAACTAAGAACAGTTTCTAAAAGATTCGAAATTTAAAAGTGCGAAAATGCACGAAAAGCGTTCTAAATTACTATTTCTATGTAATATCAAGAAATACGAAACTGATTTCAAAAGTAACGGTTGCAAATTGATGGTGACAGTCCCAGTTCGAATATATGATATATTTTATGCCTGTGCCACTACCACCCAGGGGTTGCAGGTTCAGAAAACATTCCAAAATTGCGATTTTTTTTACACTGAAGGGGCTAGAAAGTATAAATTTGGCATGGTAGTTATTTATAAGGTGTAAATGTCATCTAAAAACATCTAAAAAATTCCAAATTTAAAAGGGTGACATGAGCGAAAAGCGTTCTAAAAATGCTTTAAATTACAATTTCCATGGAATCTCAGGGACTGCCTAACCGATTTCAAAACTAATGATAGAAAAATGATGCTGATGCTGATAGCCCCAACATAGACTATATTTTATGGCGGTGCCATACTATCACCAGGGGGATGAAGAAGCAAAAACGTTCGACAATTACGATTTTTGTGATACTGAAAGGCCTGGAACTTGAAATTTGGCATGGTAGTTATAAGATGTAAATGCTCTCAAAGAACAGTTTGTAAAAAGATCGAAATGTAAAAGGGGTAAAAATGAGCGCAAAGAGTTGTAAAAACATTCTAAATTGCGATTTCTATGGAACTGAATATAGAAACATGAAATTTGACGTGGTAGGTACTCATAAGATGTAAATGATCGTTAAGACCAGTTTCTAAAAAATTGCAAACTTAAAAGGGTGAAATGAGCTAAAAGCGTTCTACAAATGTTCTAAATTGCGATTTTTATGGAATCTTGGGAAATACCAATCCGATTTCGAAAGTAATAGTTGCAAATTGATAGTAACAATCCCAGCTCGAAAACAGGCTATATTTTATGTCGGTGACACTACCACCAGGGATTTCAGGAGCAAAAATTTTCTAAAATTGCGATTTTTGTGATACTGCAGGGGCTAGAAACTATAAATTTGGCATGGTAGTAACTTTTAAGATGCAAACGCTCTCTAAGAAAAGTTGAAAAAAATCGAAAAAAAAAATCCAAATTTAAAAGGGGGAAAGGTGCGAAAAGCGTCCTAAAAATGTTCTAAGTTACGATTTCTGTGGAATTGTTAAAGATAGAAATTTGAAATTTGGTATGATGGATACTTATAAGATTTAACACTTTCATTGCGAGGGACGATATAACTCGTCTTCCCGCAATATTAGCTATCAATCAAGAAAAATCAATTCATACCGCAAAATTCTGTCATTTAATTATTAGACATCGTTTCTGATATCTAATGTCTAATAGTTACCGGGCAGAATTTTCCGATGCGAGTAGAGGGAAAAAAGGGGTTCGATTGGAGCGGTGGCGGAGGTGGGAGAATCATACTATAGTAGGATGAGGTTTAACGGAAATTTTTTTGATTGGAAAGGATATTTTTTATTTAATCGTCTTACAGTAGGAGGGGTTAATTTTTTTTTGAGGGGGCTAAATTTTAGGGGCTTATTTTTTTTCGAGTCGACTTAGAGTAGGATTGGAAATATCATACTATAACACGAGGGGTTAGCTATTTTTGAGAGAAAGTATGAAGGGCTAAACTTTTAGTGAGGTTAAATATTTGAGGGGGGCTTATTTTTAGGGGGGCTTAATTTTTTTGAAGTAGAGAATCGGTTTTGGAACCACTTTAAATTGTGGAAACGGTTAGTGGTTCGGCTACTGCTCCCTCTCCGCCCTGCTCGCCTACCCCTGCCCCCTGCCACCCCCTGCCCCCCTGAAAAATAAGGATTTTTTTTAATAGTGTCGGCCTCTCTCGATGAGAAAGTTTTCATGTCTTGTAACATATTTAATTTTTCGATTGTTTTGAACTTTGTCAAAAATAGTTGGTTAGTTTTGATGGAATTAAACTGGAACTGTATTGTTAGATGAGAGTTCTTTTTTTAAATTTAACTTGTATTCTTATTGAAGGTTTTTATGAACAACTCTGTTTTTGGAAAAACTTTAGCGAATCTTTGAAAAAAGGAGAAATGTTATGCTTTGCATTATTGAAAAAACAGCAAAAAAATTAGTAGTCTCATCTAGTTTTAAGTCATTTGATGAAGATCTGATTGCAGTAGAAAGGTTTTAATACAGTTTAATTTTGTATCGTCCTGTATACGTTGGGTTTGTTATATTAGTACTGTTTTCCTTACGGGTTTCGAACCCTGAAACTCCCCATTATTCGAATTTCTGTAATGAGAATCTAGATGGAAACTTGAAAAATTTCATTTAGAACTGAAAATTGTTAATTATTATTATCCTCTTGTTGCAAGTTCATACATCTCTTTACCTATTCGCATGGTTACGAACCTACAATCTTCCCATTATTAGGTTATTTCTATAACCATTAGGCTGGGCGGGCCCCATTGTTTTATCACTTGAATTTGCTTTCTTTCAGTTTTGTATCGACTTCTTTTTAAAAATCAGTGGGTTAATGATTTTACGTTAAGTAGAAATTTTAATAAAGTGTTGCCATTGAATTTAGAAAAAATGAGAAATAAACATTATATATTTTTATTATCATGCACTTCCAGAAATTATTTAATTTTCAGATGAATAGGTTTTGCTAACATTTATTCATTTTAGTATTTATTTCAACATTGGGGAAACTATTAACAGTGTGTTGCCCCTGTATTACGTACTAAACGAAATTAAAGACTGTTGCCATTGAATTTAGAGAAATAAACATTCAATTTTTATATATTATGTACTTCGAGAAATTAATTCAATTTATTAGATTTAATAATGACTACTTCAACTTCGGGAAAGTATAGTAATTTGAACGAAAAGATAATTTATAAACTGGATTTTAGAACAGTAATGTAATTTTAGCGTAATGATATTTTTTCAATCTGGATTTTCTCGTGCAGTTAATGAACTCTTTCATTATCACTCACCCAGAATGTTTCTTTTTACTTATACTGTAACACAATTTATGGATTTTAGTTTAAAAATATTCACCTTTGGATGGATTCGAACCATCATCTTTTGGTTAACAGCCAAACGCGTTACCCAATTGCGCCACAAAGGCATTAAAAGGATATACAATTAAACCAAAACAAGTTTATTCCTAAGCTTTTAAAAACTAACCAGTTCTTCAATTTTCAAAGATTTGTGGTCATATCTATTTGTGTGTTTGTTGTTTCGATCATACATAAACAGGATGTACTGTTTATAATCTGGATGTAATGATAAACCGTATTTCCGCTTTATGCGAAAAACAGAGATAATACTTCTTTTTTTCCATTGTATTAGGAAAACAAATTTTCTTAATGGGTCACTATTTTAATTAACTAACAATTAAGAAATGAATCAGATTTTTTTTTTCATAACACTCGCATTTCAGTAGGATTCATAATAAAGTTAATCACTTAATGATAAAAACAGCTTAATTCAAAAGAAATGAATTTATAAAATGATACATTTTGCACACTTGCTTATTAAATGAACACAACATTTTATGTATTAAATAGTTATCACGTGATCTTCTTTTTTTCTGATGCGCCACTTACATTGATTTAAATGTAGATGGATTTCATTTGGTAGATGGTCATTATTCTGTTTTCTACTGTTTTGAATACACGTGCTATATTTTTTGTTATCGTAAAGTTAAAAGAGATTTTAAATGAATATGGATGTTATTAATGATACACAATCGACTACTGTCGACAATTTGGATAAGATGAGTGAACAGGAGATAAAAGATGTGCCCGTTTCGATTAGTAAAAGTATTCTTGCTTCATCAGAAATGTTTAAATTGCCTTATATTTGTGGAAAATGTAAAGCAGAATTTTACGAGAAACATGAGTTTTTTAAAACATATGAACATTCATTTAGAAAAAAACTTTTTATGTGCGACGTATATGTGGAATGTTGTTTTTTCGAAAGAGTTCTTTAATGGAACATATGATAATTCATCGCATGACATCTACCATGTACCAATGTGAAACATGTGGTAAATCTTTTTCAAGAAAGAGTGTGTTAATCAGACACGCAATGTTTCATTTAGAAAAAAAGCCTTTAAGTTGTGACAAGTGTAAGAAAACATTCGTTCAACAATGTGATTTACGAAAGCATTTGTTAGTTCACATTAAAGACGGAAAATTTCATAAATGTGAACAATGCGAAGATACGTTTTCGAGAAAGATGGACTTAAGGAATCATCTTAAAATTCACATCATTCCGAAGAAAAGTGAGTTTTCCAAGCAATTCAAATGTGATGATTGTGACCAAGTTTTTTCTGATAAATCTGACTTAGTAGAACACAGAAAAATTCATATTTCACCCACCCAACTTAAATTGGAACAGCGTAACGGATTGATTAAGCAATTAGAAGAATTAACACTTCAATTAAGAACTTTTCAAAATGAAATATCTTCTTCAAATATCGAATTTTCAATGATTTGAAATAGACATATGTTTTCATTATACATATGCAATCATTTTTGTAACTAACGAAAAATAATTTTTTTTTCAATTGAAAAAACTTGTATGTTTTCATTTTAACAAGATGTCTTAGTATTTTATTGCTCCCACTACAAATGAACTTGATTTTTTTTTCCTAAGTGAATGAAACTCTAATAATATTTCAGAAATACAATTTTTTATTTTTTTTCATTTAACTCACTCTATTAATTTGAATCCAATGCAAAATTAAAGTATACTTTAATAAAGTTAAAATAATAATAAAGTTCTAATAATAAAGTTTTAGTAATATTAATGAGTAGCATTACTAATAATTGTAAAAGAATTTAATCATCTACTAATTAAATTAATCAACTATCAACATTTTTGAGGGATATATTAAATGAAGTATGTATCCACTCTTTATTTTATTCAATTTCATATGAGTATGACTACATCATATTAAAAACTATTTTAAACAATCAACTTCTATTACTTTTGTTTAGAGGGATTAGAAAACGAAGTTATTTAAATTATTGTTATCTTTATTACATATTTTTTAAAGTTTAATTAACAAATAATTAATTTAATTAATTTGAGAATAATTATCATTTGATTATATTTATCAACTCATTATTTTAATCCATTTCATATAAGTTTAATTATCCACACACTATTTATTTCAATCAATTTCATGAGAAAAAAATATAATGAGCTTGCGTTTCATTTTCCATGTGTTGTCATTCACAAGTTTGAAAAACAACTATCATAATGAAATATTCATGCTAACATTAATCATGCTTTTCGGTTTAATCATCAATTTGAAAAATTTACTTGATACCGATTTTTAACTGAAGCCGTCACTGATTTGAATTCATATAAATATAATTAATCAATTTCATTTGAGTCTAATTAATTTAATTTCAGTATAATTATCATTTGACTATATTTATCCTCTCATTATTTTAATGCATTTCACATACGTATAATTATAACTTCCATTGTATATTTTAATTTCATATGAATAAAATTATTATTTGTAGTGAACTTGTGATTCAATCATCGCGTGTTGCCATTCTCAAGTTTGAAAAATATCTAACATGATGAAATATTCCTACTAGCAATAGTCATGCTTTTCGACTCAGTCGACGATTTGAAAATTTAGTCGCTCACGGTTTTTTTTTTAAATTAATGTGATCGTTTCTAACTGAAACCGCCACTGATTTGAACTTATGTTAATAATCGTTTCGAAATCATCTCAATCAGTTTACTGTTGTCTTTTGATCAGACTACACCACATACTGTTTGCTATTTAAAATGGCTTGTGAATTAAATATGCTGAAAAGATCTTCCCTAGAAATCAATTGCGTAGCAAAGTATCAACTTTTAGAATCATCTTTGGATACTGATATGAAGGAATTAAATCTCCCAAGTTTAGAATTTTGTAATTCAAACGAGAACTGTTCAACATTACTCTCAAACAAGGATTTACATGCTGCAGAACCCAAGTTCGATATGGATTCGACGACCTGGTTGTTTGAAGTCTTTAAGAGTAGCGGGCTAGAATTGGTGTGGAAATCATCATCGTATCGACAACGAAAAAAAAAAAAGTAACATATGACATGTTTGATAGTGAAAATGAAACATGTAGCGTTAATAGTTCATTTTCAGGTCAGGGACACACAAAAGATTTCAGTTACAATACGGTCTATGGGAGAAAAATCGTTTTCGGTGGTTTTTACCCGACTGCCAAGAATGGTTATGTGTTTCACGCGCATCTGGGTATGTGGATTTCTTTATACCATCGAAACACCCCAATGGCTGGACGGATTTTAATGAATGAGGCCTCTATCAGTTCGTCTTAACTATCCGATGGTTATAGGCTAGGTTTTGTTTTTATAAATTCAAAATGGCGTCCGTAAAATAAAAAATGGTGGTAGAGACGAAAAAAAAAATTTTTACGCATCATATTGTGTGACATATCATTGGATAGGTCTTTCAAAATGAAGACGATGTTTCATTATTGATTATTTTACAATCAGAAGCTCCGTTTAAATATTACACAACCTGTAAGTTGTGTAGTTAGGATCTCTAGCTTTACTGCAACTCTAACTTTCATCTATAGGCCTCATCAAAACAGTGTTCATTAGATATGAACTAACAATTAAACACAACTTAAAAGTCATCAATACAAGTAAATAAAAAATAGTTTCATATTGATGAGAAATAGTTAGTTCGCTTTTTACGCAGTCGGGTTTTTTGATTTTTTAAATTAGATGATTTTTACCTGTTAATAATGTTTCAGAAGTTCAAACGCACTGAAATTTATACATATCTCTGAAGTGCACAGTAAGATGCTTAACTATAGAATACGGTGCAAAGTTTTCGGCGTTCATTACACTCAAAAGAATTCTGTTACATGATGGTATGTGGGGGAAAATCGCTTACAATGTATTTTATTCATGTTACACTATTTCAAACGTATGAAATTGTATATATCTGTAATGTGCACTGCAAGAAACATATTATAGAATAGGGTGTGCATAACATTCATCGTTCATATACAGGGACACATAAAATAATTAGGTTACTGCACACTCTTTGAAAAATACTTGCTGGAAGTACGTTTTCAAGGGTGGTAAGTGTTTCTAAATTAAACAGATTTTTTCTGTATTATTTTGGTGTGTATAAATGTTACAGATGTACAGGGCAGCACAAAAGATCTCGAACGCATTTCCGTTCATTCATGGAAATTGATGAAAAGGAAATTTTAACTGTGCTATGCGTTTGCTAACTGAACTTCATTTTAGCATATGATGCATTACATGGTAAATCTATCTACCCTATTAAAATCCGTGAGCGTATCTATGTAACGTCAAAAACTCGGAAACCACAGGACGCAGGGCTACGAAATTTGGCACACCGGTTGCTGGTAGGGGAGGCATGAACGATTGGGGCAAAAAATTCGAAAAATTTAAATAAATTTTCTTGTATTTTATGTTTTTGACGAATTTTTGCCTTTTTTATGTTCAACCCGTAATGGCGCGAGTTCAAACTATACATATTACGTACGCCACATTGCAATATTAAGAAGCTGTAGCGGGGTATTATGATAATTCTTTTACCTCTCATGCAACTAATTAGAGATATACATATTACGTACGCCATGCTGCAATACTAAAGAAGCTCTAGTGGGTAGTACGATAATTCTTTTACCTCACATGCAAATAATTAGAGATTATTTAATTGCGCTTAATTATTACCTTTTTAAAAAAATAAAAAACATTTTATCACAAACATCAACAAAACTTTTTATTCTATTTATTGCCTTATTCCAAAGATATCGTTTTATCGTCTGCTGCCATAGTATCATGATAAATTAAATTTCATTAAAAAATGCAATTTAGTAAAATATTTTTCTAAATCGAATATTTATTTTTAATTTTGGTTTTAGAATTAAATTCATGAACTCCCGTGCGTAGAACGGGTTAAACAAGCTAGTAGACCATATACAGGGCTACACGAAAAATTAAGATATTTTTCTGAATATTGATGGTAATTGGGAAAATGTGTTTGCCAATGTATTATGCATTTTAAAAATTGTTTATTTAGATATCCTTTTTTTCACTTTACTAACTGAGATTTTATTATAACAATGTGAATGTGTTGGAAAGTGCTTCGTAATCTATGCTGCTGGACGCATGATTTTACGTTCTTATTTACTTACTTATTTTGTTTTTAACATTAGGTTTTTTGTTGCCATCTCTTTCTAACACTTTCCAGCATAGTTAAAAAATGTTTATATATTCGGTTTGCCTGCCTGCCAACTATACGTGCTCTACCTCACGTAAATCTACTCGGATTGCCATGCAAATGATACATGTTAATGAGGTTTACTGTGGCATAATCTGAAATGAAAACGAAGTATTTAGAGTTTATGGTTCATTTACAAGGACACTCAAAACAATCTGTCACATTACAGTTTGAGGAAAAATAGTCTGCGCTGTGGTTTTAATGGTGTTAAAATTATTTCAAACATATTTAAATTGATATATATTATTAAAGTGCACTAAGGTATCTTACTATAGAATATGTTGAACATAGTATTCATCGTTCATTTACAGGATCACTTAAAAGAATAACACAATACACATGCCAGCCCAATATTTGTTTGGCTGGGGTGTCGTCCAGATAGTTCAATTGGATGAGCATTGACAATTAAAGCCAAAAGGTTCTGGCTTCGAGTCCCGCCCTGGGCACATTTTTGCTCAGATGGAACAATTACTAGTTTGAATTATTTACAAATCAGATGATTGAGTTTAAAAAAATTAAAGGCTTAAAACAAGCTTATGTTGACGAAAGCGGCGAGGGCCCTTCGCAGAACTTACAGCTTGACGGAGCTCCAATATTTTGCTGTCTCTTTCTAGATTGTTGTTCATCCGAAATCTCTCTCGGTCTCCTATATTCAGTTAGTTAATTTTTGTTTGTTCGTAGAAAGCAAAATGTTACATTTTTTCTGCCAATAAATGTTTGTTATTTCTTTCAGTTGCATTGTTTTAATTTAACTTATGAAAACTCTTATGTATTTCAACCTGCCGATTAAGGCTGTTAGTTCTCAACTGCTCTGCTCAACAAGCACAAAACGTTTTGACACATTTACAAATTAATTTTTTAACGGAAAGATATAAAATGGAAAAGACTGACCATGGAAGCGATTTGGAATCGAACTGTGTTTTCCATTTTTTGATCAATCAATTATCTATTGAGTTATAAGCGATTTTGATCACGTGACACGCCATTTTTCTCCCCTTATTGACTGGATTTTCTTCTTTCGTTCGGAAGTTCAGTTCAAAATGCCAACTTTGACAATATTTTCTGAAAGATCTGTTGAGTTTACAAGAAATCGGAGAAAACAGTTCGATGACATAGTTTCTGAATAACAACACCTTCTAGTTTCATGCGTTTCCGAACAAAAATGAATTAATACTTATGTCAGAAAGTTGACTGACCCTTTGAATTTGAGAACAGTTTTAAGTAACACTTGCTGATTTCATTTTTCGCAATATACACTAGCCTCCAAAAGTTAAGGAACAGTGACCGGGCGTTTTGGATTGTACACCGTTTGTCGAATATCTACGAAAATTCTTGACGAATTGCCCTTGAACTTAGAGAATGTAAAGAACATGTTTGGCTTCCTATTTGTCAGTGAAGATTTAGTCGCAGGGACAGTTAGACGGCCAACAATAAATTCGGTAATAAAATGTTTGCGATCAGCCACATCACAGAAAATACAAACTAGTATGTTGTGGCCACCACAAAACTTTCTTCTATCTCATATGTCAATACTTCAAAATTCACTATCTCAGTGCCAAATTAAATGGCAATCTGTGTTCATCATGAGAATTCTAAAAATATGAAATTCCGTGCATTAGTTCTCGAGGTATGACTGATACTGAAATCGTGTAAATGCAGCATAATGCAGCATAGCAGCGCCCCCTATTGGGTTATTTACACCAGAACCTAATTATCACCAACTCATGTCAACGTCTAACTGAATATGAAGTTTGAGGAAAATTCGTGCATCAGTTCTTGAGATAGAGGTATTGCGCAAATGCAGCACGGAAGCGCCACCTGTTGAGCGATTTGCAACAACACATAATCAGCAGCAATATTAATCAAGTTATACTTAAATCAGAAGTTTGATGAACATTCGTGCATTAGTTCTTGAGATAGAGCTATTGAAGAAATAGTTCGAAATGCAGAACAGCAGCGTCACCTATTGAGCGATTTACACCAACACGTAGTCAGCATCATTTCATATGAAGGACTAACTAAATCCGAAGTTTGATGAAAATGTGTGCATTAGTTCTTGAGATAGAGCTACTGCGAAAATAGTGTAAATCCTGCAAAATGCAGCATAGCATCGCTACCTGTTGGGTGATTTACACCAAAACGTAAACAACATCCATTCATGTCAAGGACTAACGGAATCTGAAGTTTTATAAAAATCCGTGCATTAGTTCTTGAGATAGAGCTAATGCGGAAATTGTAAAAAATGCAGTATAGCAGCGCCAACTGTTGAGCGATTTACACCAAAATGTTCAAAACTCGAATTCATGTCAAGGACTAACTGAATCTGAAGTGTGATGAAAATCCGTGCATTAGTTCTGGAGATTCAGCTATTGCGGAAATCGTGAAAAAGGCTGCATAGCAGCGCCACCTGTTGAGAGATTTACACCAAAAACTAATCAGCACTAATCTATATCAGGGACTACCTGAATATAAATTTTTATTAAATTCCGTGCATTAGTTCTTGAGATAGAGCACCCACAAAATTTGTGTCACATACATACAGACAGACAGACGGACAGACAGACTCACAGACAGACATTTTGTAAAAACATGTTTTTTGGAATCTCTGACCCATAAAACGTGTAAATTCGTTGAAAACTGGAATTCGAAAATTTTCATGAAACCAATACTTTCTTTTTGTAAAGATAGAAGAAAGTAAAAATGGTTTGTCACTGTAGGAGCAACTTTTGGAGGTTAGTGTATACTGTGAACCTCCATTTAAAGAAACCCATGAGCCGCTACTGAACTTGAATCAACAGCTGAATTCGATAAGCACTGGGCAATACCACAACATGAAAGAACATCTGAATGAAACTGAAAGTTGATCGTCGTACTCCGTGAAGTGGAACGTTATAACGACGAACACTGAATCTGAAATCAAACGCGTTCGTTAATCCATCGCAGCAGAACAACAAAAGATAAACATTTGGATGCACTTGGCTTAATTCAATCATCATTCTTTTTCTATAATGTCACTGAATGATAATCGCCGTGGCACGGCTTCCAGTGAAAGTTAAAGGGTATCAGGACTCTTAAAATTGGAAAAAAATTAAAACAGATCATTTTCAACATTTAATATCTTAAAATGTATATGATTTTAACACACAAATTTTAGAGGTATGAAAGATATGAGCATTTTCTTTCAATTCATATATATTAAAAAAATTAGAAGGTGCATAATTAATATTTATATTAACATTCATGGAAATTTGCCCAGCAGAAAATTGGTATTACAGTTTACGCGCAGGATTACAGAATAAATTTTGCAACTAGAATGAAACTTTTGGACCCTAAACTTCAGATTGCAATAATTACCTTGAACCTAAATAAATTTGCATTTAATGCATTTTTATATTTTTAATATTTAGCTAACATAAAATTTTTAGTATTTAGCTAATATGAAATTTTGAAAATTTCAACAGTATAATCCCCTAAAAAAATATTTTTTAAACAATAAAAAGGAAATTTTGGGTTCAGTTTATGCAGACTAACATGAAACATATTTTGAAAATTTCATGAAAAAATATTGAGAAGTTTTTGAGATACCTTGCGCGTTATGCCTGAAAATGTCATTTTGTGTAAAATGACTTCAAAGTTTCGGAAACACCGCTTGCTATCTATTGAGCGGGCACATTTCTAAAAGCAATAACTTCTGTTCTAATGGAAATTTCAAGGAAACTATTATAGTAAAATGTTCAGAAAATAAAGAAGTTTCACGTTAAAAAAATTAAAATTTCGAAAATTTTGGAGCTTAAGAGTCCCGAGTCCCCCTTAAAGCTGTTCTCAAATCCGAAGGGACTACTTTCTGATGCATTTATTAAATTCATATTCGTTCGGAAGCGCATGAAATTGACAGGTTTTCTTATTCAAAAACAATCTAATCGAAAGACATTTTCTATTTTTTGGTAAAGACAGAAGATCTTCCAGAAAATACTGCCAAAGCTGGAGTTTGGAACCAAATTTCCGGACGCGACACCACGAGAAAGGAGAAAAAGCGTTCGTCACGTGACCACAATTGCTTTTAACTCGATAAGTAAAAATTTATCAAACAATGGAAAGCGCTATTAGACTTCAGATCGCTTCAATAGTGAGGCTTGCATATTTTATTCCTTTACTTTCAAAAATGAATCAAAAAATGCGTCAGAAAGTTTCGCGTTGTTCAGCAGGAAATTTGAAAACACAAGAAAAAAAAATAAGTATAAAAGTAAAAACAGTTTTCAAAAAAACACTGTTATACGAGGGTGGTTCAATAATTATTGTCCCTAGCGTATGTAAAATATTTGTACTGCGATGGTTGTTGTGGAATATCGAAGCCTAATGTGTTAGATGCCCATATGCTCAGTTTCAGAACCGTAGCTGCTATATTCACATAGTTTTGGAGGGAGGGGTGAAAGGGGGGGAGTGGGGGTGAAAGGTTGATTTTTAGCTTATGGCGCTAGATTTGTGACAGTGGATGAGACGTAACTACTGTCGTTTGGACTCGGGATCATAGTGATGTAGCCACATACCATCCACTGACCAAATGAAGGCTCATAAGCTCCGAACCAGCATTTCACCCCCCCCCCCCTTTCTTAAAAACTCCCCCCAAAATAGGTCTTTAAAACTTCACCCTTCCCTCCAAAACTATGTTAATATAGCAGCTACGGTTCTGAAATTGAGCATATAGGTATTTAAGAGATTAGGCTTCGATATTCCACAACAACCATCGCAGTACAAATATTTCATTACGTTAGGGACAATAATTATTGAACCACCCACGTATAAGCAATCTATGTTAAACTGAAAAATTACGCCTAATTTCAATATTTTTTCCAAAAAAAAAAAAATCCGTTAATTTGGCCCCGAACCCGATTATGAAAAATTCACCGTTTTTTTATGCTTGATGAAAAGCACGAGATACTGAATTAATTTAAAAAACAATTTTGAACGGTTTATTTTTTAAGACATGGCAACGAAGGAAGAAGGTATTATTTAAACGATCTTTCAAGGTTTTTTAAATTGTTTTCTCAACGTATAAGCATAATGTAATTAATATACTATTACTTGATTAAATCGTAATTTCTTTTCTTTTCTTTTTTTTTTTTTTTTAAACGTATACTACGCTCTACTTTTTCTTTATATTTTCCACTTTTTAGTGTTTAAAATATTTCGTTGCTGCAGTTTAACAGCAAGCTGGCCTTAATTTGGCGGATGGGGGTCTGGCTTTTTTTTTTTTGAGGGGGGGGGAGGGGGGTAAGTACAAATGAATATATTAGGGATGCACCGAATAGTGATTTTGGCCGAATGCCGAATACCGAATATTCGGCCTAGAGGCGAACCGAATACCGAATATTCGGCTAGCCGAATAGTAACTGCTAGGCCGAATACCGAATATTCGGCCAGCCGAATAGTAACTATTCGGCCGAATATTGAATATTCAGCTTGTCGAATAATTTTATATTTCAAAGTTTAAAGGCATTAAAATGTTAAATTTTAAAACAGTTTTACATAATTGCCGAAACGTCAGTGAAGGCTTACCGTGGAGACACGAAAAGTTTTGGTTTCCGTTAGTCTGTCTGTCTGTTCCGCGATAACTGCCGCAAAAAGCATCCGATCGGCTTGAAATTCCCTGGGCATATTGATGAGCTCCCCGGATTTAGCTGTATAGTTTTGGGTTAAATTTGGTTCATGCGTTCGGAATATACAGAACATTTTATTCTGTGATATAATGCTTTTCTATGGGAAGTCAGACGATTTTCAAATTTTCATTTGTTGAAAGAAATCGCTCATATGAATAATAGATTTAAATGGTAAATTTTGGATGCTGAAATTTTTAAATAAGAGTATTAAATTATTCTTATTAGTTTGCAATTTTGTCAAAACATTTGTCAGAGCTTTTAAATTAGGTGTATAACTTATGATAGAATTTTATACATGTGTTCGAATAATATAAAACATTTTATTTTATGAATTTACTTATATTTCATTTTTTCTTTTAACCGTTGCGTAGCAACAGCATCTCATCTAAAAATATCATAAATGTGAAAGTAATTATGGTTTTTTGAAGTCAAATCAAAGCAAAAGGAATGAATTAATGAATGCCTTTGTATAGATATTTGCATATAGATTTATTTAAACGCAGAAATGAAAATAGTATTTATATACTATATAGAATAATATTTTCATTTATTTATTCAACTATTTGATTATAAATGAAAAAGTTCGTTATTTTCATACAGAATAAACTTACATTATTCTGTTAAATTTTATAAACTTTATTGTTGCCAAAAAAAAAAAAATGAATAACAATTTCTCCCAAAGAGTTAATTTTAATTTGTAAGATTTTCACGTGCAAAAGAAAAATGGAATAAGCAAATAAAAAATAAAAAAAAGGATATATGGGACAGGAATGAATACATATAAACATTTCACACCAAATACCACCTAAAATAGTTTTTGTAGCAGTATTTTCCCAGCACTACGAAGAAAGATTCCTCGATTTACACGATTTTACTTGGCCTTCCTTTTCTCATTCTTTGCGATTTCATTTTCGCAATTGCGTGCATTAATTGGCACAAAATTTTACATTTTTATGACTGAGATATATGTAAGGCCATACAAATAAGAAATTCCGTATTGTCTCCTATAAAATGTGATAAAGTGTTGGTTAATCATATATATTTTTATTAAGAGGAGCAGAGCTGCCAAGCCTCCGGCGTTCTGGATACCAGTATTTTAATACAGAAAATGTTACTTTATTTAATTGAAACATTTGCGCGATTTAAAAGAACATTTTCTCTAAGATAATAGTGATGTGCAAAAAGCTTGAGACTTGGTATGTCTGGTGGGGAGTGAAATGTTTTACTTAATGCATTTATCTCTATTTTAATGCTACGTGAACAACGTCCGTGTAACAGCTTCTAGAGTGTAAAATAAATTAAATTATTAAAATAATCCTTATTACGAAAAATGAAACAGAAAGTCCGGCTAAGGGAAATGAAATGTTAGTTAACCTTTCGTAATTTGACCTGAACATAGGTTTGCGTCAAATTTCAACGGTATTTGTAACATCACGATTTTAAATTAAATCTAGATACTATTAAAAGAAAATCACAAAAAATACTTAAAGGCGCCAAATCATGTTTATCTATTTAACGATGATGAATTATTAACTGTTAGGTTTAGAAGCCCCCCCTACTTTAGGGTGATTTTAGTAAGTTAATGCTATCGAGTACATTTTTTGATATTTAGATTAGATCTTAGATATAAATATTGCAGAATGGTAATCAAAATTATTTTTTTATAAACAAAATTTATAAAGATATTAGATTTCTAAATTAGATGTTTCAGTTTACATTTCCAAAAGTTCTTTATCCATTAGATACAGGTATTTGTGGTTAGCAGGCAAGTAAATACTGCTGTATGGATATTATGATAACGTAAAATGCTTGACCGAATTATTGCTTATCCTTATAAATCGCAGTGTAAAAAGAAATCTAAGATATGGGGTAATCATTAACTCAATCAGTAGAAAATTACAAATGCAAAATAAATTACACAACGGGGGGTTCAGGGGGCAGAGCCCCCCTGAAGAAATTTGCTTTATTATATAAAAATTACTAGAATAAGTAGCTCGTGAGAATTTCAGAATATCCTTACATAACAACGTATTTAATTTAACGCTTTTAATGTCTGAAACCATCGAAATATTTTTTTCCTTTTATAAATGTTTGTGTAATTTAAAAAGTTTAAAATTTGTTTTTGTAGAAAGATTAATATTACGCAAAGTTTGATAAAAACAATGAGTTGCAGAGATGACGTTGAGGCTCTTGATCTGCAGATTTACTAGTATTTAAAACAAACTTTCATTTTGATAATCAAGAGCTTTTTTCAAGTAAACTTTAAGCTGAAAAAATTCTGCTTTGAGTTATTTATGAAGAGGATAGTTATAAAACATTTTTAATTAATAAAATTTTAAATTTCATGGCTTCTTCTGTGAATTAAAACAAATGAATAAAATTTTCTTAAATTCTAAAACGAACATTTTAAAATCAAAGAGAAATTGTGATAAAATTGGAAGAAAAATTGTACAGGATCATATATTATTGGTTTGTCAGGAAAAGACTAAAGTAAAAGTAAATAAGTAATGTTTGTTTGTCAGGAAGAGACTAAAGTAAAAGTAAATAAATAATACAATCTATTCAAATTTTATATGGTGGCAACTTAGCAAGAATAACTGTTCTACTCCCTTTTATTAAGCAAGGAAGTTTCTAAATACATCTTAGATCGGTGTCTGGAGTGGGCGATCATTTTCAGAGATTGTAAATGTTGTTCTTAAAATCTTAGCAAGAAACAGATTATTTACTGGAAAATGTTCAGGAACTTTCATTTGTACATAATTAATTCCTATGAAAATCCTCATAATTGGTTAATTTTCTTAAATAATACTTAACAAACAGCAAATAAATACTGTAAAAACATTCTCTTTTATTTAAAAATATGATTCTGTTTCTAATTATTCTGAATATCTTTGTAAGTTGACTGTTAACTTATAAGTGGTATAAGGTTTTTAAAAATATGTTTTAAAAGTTTTTTTTTTAAGTATTCGGTTGGCCGAATATTTCGATATTCGGCAAGGTGAATAGTTTGTTATTCGACCAAGCCGAATATTCGGTATACCGAGTAATTTGACATTCGGCCAAACCGAATATTCGGTAACATGGCCGAATACCGAATATATACCGAATATTCGGTGCATCCCTAGAATATATGCACTGAGTAGATTCGTTTCTCTTATAACGCATATCGTTATTTTATATCATATATTTTGATATGTTGTTTTATTTAAAAACTAGCAGGCTATGCCCGCTGCGCTGGTCAATATTTCCAAATGAACCTTGGATTAAACTAAATGGTGAATTTGAACTTATATTTTAAACAATATGGATCTTCAGCTTGACCTTGCACATTACTGAAAACGATGCGAACGCCATTGCGATATAATGTTATCTTAAGCGTTGGACAAAATTTAGCAATTAAGAAGTAATTGTTTTAGTTGATTATAAACAGCGCACTTATGGTCGGGTAATGAGACCGTTATGACAACAGGAATTAATACCTCTGTAACTAATCAACATATAATGAAATCGTATATACAAACACCATTCCTAAAAGTGATGCAACAGGGCCACTTGTAACAAAATATGTTCTGTAGATTTTTTTAAAAAGGCTAAACCTTCATAATCAGGTTCACTTAATTTTTGAACTTTTACTGTTGCTCTATAACTAAGTACCCTTGAACAATATGTATACACTAAAACCTTTCCAAAATTATTACCTAACTAATTGTGGTATATCCTACAAATGTATTATAAACAATCGGAATGAAATACAAATTTCCGTTGTAAATATATAGTAGATGATGATGATGCGATTTTGTGTAATAGTAAAGTTTTCGCTTCAAACAAAAACGATGCTTTCAACATTAAAGCTAATACACCAATATGTGAAGTATCCGATTACGGAAGGTTAACTTGAATTCTCATGAGCAACTACTCAAAGAAAAGTGAATATGTGACTTTTGTGATGCTTTTATGTCAGCCGGGCGCAGGTAATAAATCAATAAAGATTGTTTTCATAGCATATTCTTATTTTATTATTTTCATTTAAAACACAAACCTTTCACTCATTTAATTTAAAATGCATGTCTTGTACTAATTTCATTTAAAAAACTGAAAAGATAAACAATAACAGGAAATAATGCCATAATTAAAAGCAAAAAAATATTTTTAATTTACATACGCAAAATGTAACTACTTCTACTGGGAATTTTAAAAATGCTATCAGCGAGATGTGCGCACGGTTGTTATAAATGTACCGATTTTTTCTTCTTATCGAGGAGCAATTTATAAATCGCACAATATTATTCCAATTCCAATTTCTTTCATTGAGGAACCTATGACCGGAAAAAATGGAAAAAGACTCTTGTAGATTCTTCGGATGACGGCATCTGACGCCATAAACCGAGTTTATATATATGAAAATAATTTTTAAGTCGTTACAAACATTGCTTTCATACTTAAATATTTTCATTGGTACTACTTGTTATCCCGTCGACCAATTTCGCCAAATTATATAAATCGCCAAACCATTCGCCAAATTATATAAATTGACATAATCTTTATTTTAAATAACGAAATAACAAATAAATTAGTATAACATTAATAAAAATACAAATAAAACGTCGAAATTAAAATCACTTGATGACGTAAACATGTGTAGTTTGTTTAAATTCAAGTGAATTTGATATTTACGATCAACCATTATTGGCATTTAATCTTATAGTTTGACGATAGATTTTTGGTCGACGGAATATCTAAGTAGTACCTTTTCCATTTTTGTTTTATAACGCTAAATTCTCAGTAATTTTTTCCCTTTTATTTTACATAAAATCACTATTTTTTAAAAAAATTAAGATGCTTGCATTTTTATTTCAAACTCATAGAGGAGTTTTTATTTTTTAGCCAAAAGGGTTGATTTGAATTTTTTCCGTTGCTAGAGTAACGAATGTAATGATAGATATTTTGAGGTTAAGATGCCAAAGACACCGCCAAATTAGAAAAATATGAAATGTGTCATGAACTGTTGGACTTATAAAAATTTATTTGGTAGCATTCGATTCAGCATACAAAACTACATTAAAATATGCTATCATTTGACGCATAATTTTGATATTCGATTTTTCCCCCTCCCCGTGCAAAAACCATTAGGGGTGACACTTTAGAAAATCCTTTCTTAGCAGAAGTTTATGTCATAAGAAGTATTTTTACCACGATTTTCAAGATTTTAGGTTCAGTAGTTTGCGCTGTGCGTTAATTAGTCCCCTAATCCAGACTTTATTTCATATACTATATTAGATATGCGATTTTGCGGTGAATCGATGATCGAAAATTAGTCCAATATCATTTGAAATATTACATAACAGAGGAGAAAGTACGAAGAAAGACGAAGAAGAAATGACGAATTACAAAAGACTTGTAATTTTTTTTTTTCAAAATGTTGAATTTTTCCATAGTAATAACGTATTAAAACATAAATTTTCTTAAAAATTATCTTTATTTCCTAGATTTCGAATCTGTGAATTTTCCTATAAATGAAATTGGCGATATGACTTGAGAAAATAGATAATATTTGCTTAAATACAATGGGTAATATTCGTTTATCTGAGTTCCAGTTTATAAATATCACATGCTTTCGGAATTACGGCGAAAAACATTTTAAAAAGTATGAAATTATTTTACAATATGTATGTGTGGCAGAAATTCACACTGAAATTTAAGTATTCGATTCCATTTTTAAAATATTAACTGATATCTATATAAGTTACAATTGAATATGAAAATGTACTCAAAAAATGATCTCTTTCACCTAAAAAAACACCATTTGTGAGAACATCCTCAAGCTAATGTCACGCTTATGCATTTTTGGCTTAAAATCACATTGTTTGGCGACAAAAGAAAAAGAAAAAATTATAAAGAAACAAATAGTAATTACACATGTGACTCACAATTACATCTGCTTGTTTCTTCTATAAGTCACGTGATGGGACAATTAGATATAAAAAAAGGGAAAAGAACAGAACAGAAAGAAAATGTCGTTAAAATTTCATCTAATCAAATTTTCAGATTCGTTTCCATATCTAACGCAAGCGATAAAGAGCCAAATATTGCGTATCGAGTGTAATATTTCTTATTAAATTAATTTTTAAGCATTACAAATATTTCTTTCAGGTTTTGACTAAATGTTTCCGTTTTTTAATATTATCACTCATTAAAACGAATTTTCTTCTTCTTTTTTTCTTTTTTTTTTCATTTAAATAAAATTAGAAACAGTTTTTCTTTTATTTTTCGTGGTTTAATAGCCGCTTCAATTTTTTTTTATCAACGATGAATTTCGCCAAGAAATAAAATGGTAACCTTATCGCCCAAAATAACAGAATTTTTCGTCATAATTCTAAAACTAATATAGGTAGAATAATGTGTTATAGATTAAAACCTTCCCTGAAACAATACCTATCTAACGGTATAGGTTCCGTAAAAATCCATGCAGTAGAACTCGAAATCTAGGCGTTCGGAACGAAATTTTCGTTTGGATTTTTTATATATAATAGATAATAGAATTGATAATAGATTTTATATATATATATAATAGAACAGATAATAGATTATGTGTTATGAACTATCTCAAAGTTTAAAACAGATCGCATTGTTAGATTTCCTAATTTTAACAATATCGCGTTATGTTAGTTCCACATTCCACCACCAGGGAGCGCACTCTATTCTTAACGAAAGCGTATCTGAACGAAACTCCTTCATGCAATCTTTCCGTAGATACATGAATCGGGAGGGTGGCGGTCTTAACCAATAATTTAAGATAATTGCTGAAATTACTACGAAAAATATTTTAAAGGGGCCCTACGCGGGCCCCTAATAGAGTTAGAGGAAATCGGAAGACGGCAAAATAATCGCGGGGAAAAGTTTGCTTGGGTGCTTTGGAGCTACTTTTGGCGCGAGATCTAAGCTCTACGACCAATAGGAGCCCAGATATTTAAGGAAATATGAAGTAACAAAGTCCAAAATAATAGAATTTTCCGTAACAATTCTATAACTAATCTAGGTAGAATGATGTGTTATAGCTTAAAACCTTCCCTGGAACGATACCTATCTAACGGTATAAGTTTCGTAAAAATACATGCGGTAGAACTCGAAATCTCGGCGTTCGGAACGAAATTTCCGTTTGGATTATATATATGTAATAGATAAAATAACTTTTTTTTAACATAGCTACACTGCTCGGCAAATAAATCTTGCCAATACAGCAGTATACATTACTCTTTTTTGTGGTTACCTTAATAAGGAGATCACCTCAGTGAAAATCTTTAAACGAAATCTAAATTCTTAATGCTGACGTAAGAATGAAACTTTGTCAGTGATATGGGAGATTCTCAAAAGGTGGGATCATTAAACATTAACTATATGTAATTTTTAAATTTTTCAAATTTAAGGCCAAATTTTTTTAATAGTATAGTATTTTGTCTATAAATATATAAATATTTTAATAGTATGTCTACAAAATTATACACAAACATTAAAAGACAGAAACTATTCTGGAAAATTAATGAATAAAGCATTTAATTAGCAGTTGTGTACGTTACAAATTTTGGACATTTGCAGATTTTGGACGTTGCGCTTAGTATTTAAAAAATTCTTAAAACTAAGAATGTAGTAAATGTGTCCTATAATTGTATGTGTATACATATATATATGTATAATTAACTTTTTGTTAACCAGTAATAATAATAATAAAATCAAATGCTTTGTCGCGTACGTTACTTTCGGACATAAAAAAAAAAAAAAAAAAAAAAAAAAATCTTTATAGAAAAGCCCTTCTATCTCCAAAAAAGCAATAAATCAGCCTGCCATCTCTTAACGAAATTATGAAAAAATCATCCGTTTCCTTTATGCATTCGTTGTTTACCATTAGAACCACCTGGAAAAAAGTTAAAACTCTTTTTCTTGGTGGTACATTGGAGCTGTTAACGTTATGAATGTCCGAAATTGGCCTCTTTAGCATAAAATAATAAATTTTTAAGATATTTTAAATAGAATTAAAAACTCAGTGTAAAAAAAAAAAATAAATAAATAAAATAAAGTCAATGATAATTAAAGTTATGTTTGAAAGGCTTAAAGTTCTGGCTTGTGTCCAGTGCCCACTTTTTGAGAATCGTTCATATGCACATGAGTAGATTCGTTTCTCTTATAAGGCATATCGTTATTTTATATCATATATTTTCATATGTTGTTTTATTTAAAAATAAAGTAACTTTTTTTTTAACATAGCTACACTGCTCGGCAAATAAATCTTGCCAATAAAGCAGCATACATTACTCTTTTTTGTGGTTACCTTAATGAGGAGATCACCTCACTGAAAATCTTTAAACGAAATCTAAATTCTTAATGCTGACGTAAGAATGAAAGTTTGTCAGTGATATGGGAGATTCTCAAAAGTTGGGATCATTAAACGTTAACTATATGTAATTTTTAAATTTTTCAAATTTAAGACTACATTTTTTTAATAGTATAGTATTTTGTCTATAAATATAATATATAAATATTTTAATAGTATGTCTACAAAATTATACACAAACATTAAAAGACAGCATCTATTCTGGAAAATTAATGATTAAAGCATTTAATTAGCAGTTGTGTACGTTACAAATTTTGGACATTTGCAGATTTTGGACGTTGCGTTTAGTATTTAAAAAATTCTTAAGACTAAGAATGAAGTAAATGTGTCCTATAATTGTATGTGTATACATATATATATGTATAATTAACTTTTTGTTATCCAGTAATAATAATAATAAAATCAAATGCTTTGTCGCGTACGTTACTTTCGGACATAACAAAATAAAAAAAAATTCTTTATAGAAAAGTCCTTCTATCTCCAAAAAAGCAATAAATCAGCCTGCCATCTCTTAACGAAATTATCAAAAAATCATTAGTTTCCTTTATGCATTCGTTGTTTACCATTAGAACCACCTGGAAAAAAGTTAAAACTCTTTTTCTTGGTGGTACATTGGAGCAGTTAACCTTATGAATGTCCGAAATTGGCCTTTTTAGCATAAAATAATAAATTTTTAAGATATTTATACGAAGCTTTTACAATAAATTTTATGTCATTTTCTGTCTCTAAATAGAATTAAAAACTCAGTGTAAAAAAAAAAAAAAAAAATAAAATAAAGTCAATGATAATTAAAGTTATGTTTGAAAGGCTTAAAGTTATGACTTCTGTCCAGTGGCCACCTTTTGAGAATCGCCCATATCAATGTAAGACAATGGAGACCTCGGTGAATATTTTCTAACTCAGCCATACTGAACCTGCTGCCCACGGGCCGCATGTGGCCCCGCGGCCTTCTATGTGCGGCACGAGATACATAATCATTAATCCATGTTCATAAAATTGAGATGTGCATAAAACTATTTAAGACCTGCACAGTTGTTTTATATATTTAGGTGCGAAGACAAAATCTGTCCTGTTAATTATAATAAATTTAAAATTATATTAAAACATCTTAAACGTCAATTTCTTGGTCAAAAGCAATTTTTTACACATAATCCTATTTGTGCTACAGTGCTGTATACATTTATATACAGCACTAATCAAAATTTATACCAAATTAAATTTATGCTACATATTTCTACAATTAAAAAATAAATAAAAGGTTTTGCAATGAGCAAAAAACTGATTTATTAGAGAAAATCTTCTGATTTTTTTTTTCTTTAGAACTTGGAAATTTTGCTTTTTTTTATTATTACATTTTATGCTGAACATTTGTTCCGGGAAAAATGGCACCAAAGAATTTTTACACTATCATTTCCAACTAACAAACTTCAGAGCGTATTTCTACATTTTTGCAGCATTTTCAATAGAAATATAACCAGGAAGTTTATCATTTGGAAATCGTGGTGGTAAACTTTTTTGGTAGCATTTCTTCCAGCAACGAACATTCAAACATACTGATAATATTTACTTTGTATATTGTTTTGTTATATTAGTATTTAAATAACCCCCTTTTTTAAGTGTGCTGCGGCCTGCCTAATGTCGTAAACACATGTTTGCGGCCCGCGAGTTAAAAAGGTTGAGTATGGCTGTTCTAACTGAACCAAAATTCTTAATAGTGACGTAAGAATGAATATCTTCCTGTTACAGCAATGTACAACAATCATGAGATTAAACTGCACAACAATTAAAATCATTTGTTGAATTCTGAGAAATGCTTTTTTAGGGTAAAAATGTAATATACTAATAAATAATGAAAAAACGACGAAATTCAATCTTCATTTTTAGTTGACTAGTGACCGGTGTGCGTGTAGCATGGATAAAACTCTGAAGAAGCTCAAGTTGATAAATGGAGGCAGCATCTTCTAAACAAATTTAATGGTAGGAAGTAACTTAGTTTATACTATTTTGATAATTAAATGTATAGTTTTCAGTTTTTGGTTTATTTTTGATCATTTTTAACCGATTTTCAAATAGGGTTATATAATTTCATTTCTGAATATTTCGGTACACGCATAACTTTTTAACAGACGTTCTGAAAATTTATTTATTTTCCTTTTCGGAAAAAGACCCGTTTTGGCGGTAGTTCCATATGGACGTTTCCAGTATTTAAAAAAGGCATATTTAATTTTTCTCTACGTACTTAGGAAAACCAAACTGGTATAACATCGTTTGTTGCATAAATAGTCAAAATTAGATATTTTTCTAGAAACACCGCATTTTAAATGCGTAATAATTAAGTTAATAGGGCGAAAATGTATACACAAGCGTATGCAAAATACAAGCGTAAATGCAAACACAAGCGCAGATGAAGTAGGTAGATGTACATGCAAGTGAAATTGAACAGACGCAGTAGATTCGATTATCGGCATTATTTTACATTATACGCCATCTGTTGAAAAGTGGTTTCATTTAAAATATACATATATATATATATAACCATTAATTAAACATAACCTACCACCATCAAAAACCGTAATATTGTGAATTAAAGCTGTAAGTATAAAATAAAGTGCCAAATAATTTATTATGAGAATTATTATGGAAGAAAAAAGAAGAAAGTGGACACCGACAAATAATGGAAAAGCTTATATATTGAATATATATATATATATATATATATATATATATTATATATATAGCTTTAAAATATATATACATATTATATTTTAAAGCAGTCACACAGTTCAGAAAATAAATCTTGCCAATAACGCAGTGTACTTTTATTCTTTTTAGTAGTACCTTTGTACAGAGATCACCTCAGTTAAAATCTTTAAACAGAACAGATATTCTAAATGCTGACGTAAGAATAAAAGATAACGTAAAACAACAGAGATCTCCTCGGTAAATATTTACTAATCCATAATAATTTTTAATAGTGACGTAAGAATGAATATCTTCGGGTTATAACAATGTACAACTATCATGAGGTTAAAGTGCACAACAATTAAAAGTATTTTGTTGAATTATGAAATATGTTTGCTAGCGGTAACAATGCAATAAATAAAACAACAATGGTCAAAATGTATGGTTCAACGAAATTCAGTCGTCATTTTTAGTTTAACAGTGAACGTCGATCGTGTAGGATGTAAAAAAAGCAGGAGAAGCTCAAGTTGGTCAATGGAGTCAGCATCCTCTAAACAAATTTAATGGTAGTAAGCAACTTAGTTTATACTATTATGAGTATTAAAAGTATAGTTTTCAGTCTTTTGCTTACTTTTGAGCATTTTTGTTATACAATTTCCTTTCTGAATATTTCTTAACAAATGTCCATGCATAACTTTTTAACGGATGTTCTGAAATTTATAATTTTTCTTTTTTTTTTTCCTTTTCGGGAAACGACACGTTTTGATGGTAATGCCGTATGGATGTTTCCAGTATTTAAAAATGGCATATTTAGTTTTTCTCTAAGTACTTAGGAAAACTACGTTTGTTCCAGTTAGATTTTTTTTTCTAGAAAACACCACATTTTAAATGCGCAATAATAAAGTTTCTCGGAAGTAAATGTATACATGTAAACACAAGCGTAGATGATGTATGCAAGTAAAATTGAATAGACGCAGATTAGTAAATACGTTTATCGGCATTATTTTATATCATACGCCAACAGTTAAAAAGTGGTTTCATTAAAAAAAAAAATATATATAATATAGTGTGTATATATTTAAAACAGCCACACAGTTCAGAAAATAAATCTTGCCAATAACGCAGTGTATTTTTATTCTTTTTTAATTGTACCTTAATACGGAGATCACTTCAGTTGAAATCTTTAAACAAAACCGAAATTCCTAATGCTGACGTAATAATAAAAGATAACGTAAAACAATGGAGATCTCCTCGGTAAATATTTACAAATCTATAATTTTTAATAGTGACGTAAGAATGAATATCTTCCGATTATAACAATGTACAACTATCAAGAGATTAAACTGCACAACAATTAAAAGTATTTGTTGAATTATGACAAATGTTTGCTAGTGGTAAAAATGCAATAAAATAAACAACAATGGTCAAAATTTATTTATCAATGAAAATCAGCAGTCATTTTTTTAGTTTAACAGTGAACGTCGTGCGTGTAGGATGGAAAAAACTCAGAAGAAGCTCAAGCTGGTAAATGGAGGCAACATCTTCTAAACAAATTTAATGGTAGTAAGTAAATTAGTTTATATTATTATGAGTATTAAAAGTATAGTTTTCAGTTTTTTGTTTACTTTTGATCATTTTTAAACGATTTTCAAATAAGGTTATACAATTTCCTTTCTGAATATTTCTTAACATATGTCCATGCATAACTTTTTAACGGATGTTCTGAAATTTGTAATTTTTTTTTTCTTTTCGGGAAACGACACGTTTGGATGGTAATGCCGTATGGAT
Source organism: Maratus speciosus (assembly GCA_963932465.1). NCBI lineage: Eukaryota > Metazoa > Arthropoda > Arachnida > Araneae > Salticidae > Maratus > Maratus speciosus. The sequence continues at coordinate 250,767,739 of OZ010800.1, read as the reverse complement.
GTTTCCAATATTTAAAAATGGCATATTTAATTTTTCTCTAAGTACTTGGGAAAACTACGTTTGTTCCAATTAGATTTTTTTTTTCTAGAAAACACCACATTTTAAATGCGTAATAATTAAGTTTACAGGGAGTAAATGTATACATGCAAACACAAACGTAGATGATGTATGCAAGTAAAATTGAATAGACGCAGAGTAGTAAATTCGTTTATTGGCTTTACTTTATATCATACGCCAGCAGTTAAAAAGTGGTTTAATTAAAAAAATATATATATATATACATACTATATTATATTTTAAAACAGCCACACAGTTCAGAAAATAAATCTTGCCGATAACACAGTATATTTTTATTCTTTTTTAATTGTACCTTAATACGGAGATCACTTCAGTTGAAATCTTTAAACAAAACCGAAATTCCTAATGCTGACGTAATAATAAAAGATAACGTAAAACAATGGAGATCTCCTCGGTAAATATTTACAAATCTATAATTTTTAATAGTGACGTAAGAATGAATATCTTCCGATTATAACAATGTACAACTGTCAAGAGATTAAACTCACAACAATTAAAAGTATTTGTTGAATTATGACAAATGTTTGCTAGCGGTAACAATGCAATAAACAAAACAACAATGGTCAAAATTTATTTATCAATGAAAATCAGCAGTCATTTTTTTAGTTTAACAGTGAACGTCGTGCGTGTAGGATGGAAAAGTCTCAGGAGAAACTCAAGTTGGTAAATGGAGGCAGCATCTTCTAAACAAATTTAATGGTAGTAAGTAAATTAGTTTATATTATTATGAGTATTAAGAGTATAGTTTTCAGTTTTTTGTTTACTTTTGATCATTTTTAACCGATTTTCAAATAAGGTTATACAATTTCCTTTCTGAATATTTCTTAACATATGTCCATGCATAACTTTTTAACGGATGTTCTGAAATTTATAATTTCTTTTTTTTTTTCCTTTTCGGGAAACGCCACGTTTGGATGGTAATGCCGTATGGATGTTTCCAGTATTTAAAAATGGCATATTTAATTTTTCTCTAAGTAGTTGGGAAAACTAAACTGCTATAACATCGTTTGTTCCACAAATAAACAAAATTAGATTTTCCCCCCTAGAAAACACCACATTTTAAATACGTAATAATTAAGTTTATAGGGAGTAAATGTATACATGCAAACATAAGCGTAGATGAAGTAGGTAAATGTAGATGAAAGTGAAATTGAACAGAGGCAGATTAGTAGATTCGTTTATCGACATTACTTTACATCGTACGCCAACTGTTGAAAAGTGTTTTCATTTTAAAAATATATATATTATATTTTAAAACAGTCACACAGTTCAGAAAATAAATCTTGCCAATAACGCAGTATACTTTTATTCTTTTTAGTGGTACCTTAATATGGAGATCACCTCAGTGAAAATCTTTACACAGAACCGAAATTCTTAATGCTGACATAAGAATAAAAGTTAATGTAAAACAATGGAGATCTCCACGTTAAATATTTACCAATCCATAATTTTGAATAGTGACGTAAGAATGAATATCTTCCGGTTATAACAATGTACAACTACAATGAGATTAAACTGCACAACAATTAAAAGTATTTGTTGATTTATGAGAAATGTTTACTGGCGGTAACAATGCAATAAACAAAACAACAATGGTCAAAATTTATTGATCATTTGATTTCAGTCGTCATTTTTAGTTTAACATTGAAAGTCGTGCGTGTAGGTTGGAAAAAACTGAGGAGAAGCTAGCTCCCTTAGAACAGTTCGTAAATGAAGGAATTATAGGCATTTAATCTTCAAAGGACATTTATTGCGAGTAAGTAACTAAAAGTCTACATTATTATAGGTGTTAAAAGGAAAGTTTAAAGTTTTTATTTACTTTTAATCAATTTTTACTTTCTTCTATCTTTACAAGAAGAAAGTATTGGATTCGTGAAAAATTTCGACTTCCGGTTTTCGACGGATTTATACTTTTTAGAATGCCCAGAACACGATTTGATGGTTTTTAGAAAATGTCTGTCTGTGAGTCTGTCTGTCACTCTGTCACTCTGTCTGTGAGTCTGTATGTGACAAAAATTTTGTGGGCGCTCTATCTCAAGAACTAATGGACGAAATTTCACAAAACTTCATATTTAGATAGACCTTGATATAAACTGGAACTGATTAGTTTTTGGTGAAAATCGCCCAACAGGTGGCGCTGCTATGCGGCATTTTTAACGATTTCAGCAATAGCTGTATCTGAAGAACTACTGCACGGATTTTCATAAAACTTCAGATTCAGTTAGTCCAGAATATAGTTTGGTGCTGATTACTTTTTTGTGAAAATCGCCCAACAGGTGGCGCTGGTATGCTGCATTGTTCATGATTATCGCAATAGCTCTAACTCAAGAAAAAATGCACGAATTTTCATCAAACTTCAGATTCAGTTAGTCCCTGATATAAATTAGTGCTGCTTAATTTTTGGTTCAAATCGCCCAACAGGTGGCGCTGCTGTGCTGCATTTTTCTCGATTTCCACAAGAGGTGTATCTTATGAACTATTGCACGGATTTTCATCAAACTTCAGATTTAGTTAGTTCTTGACATGAATTGATGTATAAATTAGTGCTGTTAATTTTTGGTGTAAATAGCTCAACAGGTGGCGCTGCTATGCTGTATTTTTTGCGATTTCCGCAATAGCTTTATCTCAAGAACTAATGCTTGCACATTTTTGTGGTAGTTTTGTATCGATTTCTTGAAGATCCACAAATGTCACATCTTGGCTTTCCCAAAATACATAGAGAAAACTAATATCGGTTGTTCTATAAATGATGAATATTAAAAGTTTTTCTAGAAGATACCTCCTTTAAAATGATTATTTATTAATTTTATTGTCAAAAGGGGAGTAAATGTAGTATACATGCAAAGACATGTATAAGTGTTGGTGATAATATAGATTGACCGGTGCAGGCATACTGTACATGAATAGAAATATAGAGACCGATGACGTAAGTGTGCATATCGGTCACCCGCAAGAAAAGTGACACATCTCGCAAAAATTCTTTTATTCCACTAAAAGGTGTATCATATATGCGTCTTGCTACAGAATACGTTTTAAAAGTGTAGTTATACGGAAAATCGATTTATTACGCTATATGTCCATTTGTGACCACAGAAGAGGGGTGGATTGTGTGGGGAGGTAAAATGACTCAAGCCTCCAAACCTCATTCTAAGTCTTCATTTTTAAGGGTTTTATGATTTTATGCACGTTTTGTTTCCTGCATGCAGAGCTAAGTGCTATAATTTCATGTTACTGTAAAATCATGCAAATTTTCTTTTGCCTCCCCTGTGAAATTTACTTTTGTCGAGATGTGTCACCTTTCTTGCGGGTGAATGATATGCAGACGCGTTTGCCTAGAAAAGTTAAAATAGATGTAGGCACAAATTAATAAACGCACATGTGCAGTTTTCTTTATCTTATAATATACAGCGTTATTTTATATTGTATGCCAATTTGTGATTTTATTTTAAAACAGAAAAAAAAATTACAAAATTTTGACATAGCCACACTGCTTCGCAAATAAATCTTATACCAATAAAGCAGCGTATTTTATTTATTTTTTTGCGATACTTTTATATAAAGATCTCCTCAGTGGAAATCTTGAAACTAAATGAAAATTTTCAATGCTGACGTAGAAATAAAATTTTGTCAGTTACCGGAATGTAAAAAAAAAAAAAAAAAAAAAAAAAAAAAAATTTGGAAATGTCGTCGGTGAAAATCTTCAAACTAAACGAAAACATTTAACGCTGACGTAAGAATTAAAATCTGCCGTTTATAACAATCAGGATATCAAACAGCACAACAATTGAAAGAATTTCTTGCATTATGATTAATTTTTGTTAACGGTAAAAATGTCAGATAACAAATAAAGCAACAATGGGCAATGTAGATGGTTCGACGAAATTCAATCACCATTTTTAGTTGAACAGTGAACCGCAGGAGTGCAGCTTGGACAAAAACTTTGGAAAACCTCATTTAAAAGAGTTAGTAAATAAGGACATTCTGCATTTCATCTTCAAAACACTTTTATTGCGAGTAAACATCTAAGTCAATTATTTTAAGTGTTCAAAGTTTTTTTTTTTTTTTGCTTAATTTTAATAATTTTTAACCAATTTTCAAAAAAAAAAGTTTGTAGAAGCTGTTTGTGTATATTTTTTTAATTATGTGCACGCATAATTTTTTGAATAGATGATCGGATTTTTATAATTATTTTGTCGGAAAAAGCACGTTTTGGTGGTAGCTCCGTATCGATTTCTTTAGGATTCATAAATGGCAAATTTGGCGTTCCTAAATACATAGCGAGAAACTAAACTGGTATAATATCGGTTGTTGTGTAAATAATAAAAATTATTTTTTTCTAGAAGACTCATAATTTTAAATGTATATTTATTAATTTTATTGCCGCAAGGAGAGTAAATGTATACATGCAAGGACAGATGTACATGTGCAGAGAAACATTGCTGTAAATGCATAGAAGTAATAGATACTGATGACGTAAGTGTGCATATGTAGGTGCAATGCTTAGAAAGGTAAATATAGATGCGAGTACAAATGAATGCTCGCAAATGTGTAGATTCCTTTATCTTATATAATGTATAGTTTTTTTATGTCGTATTTTGGATTTTTTGACATAGCCACACTACTCCGCAAATAAATCTTACCAATAGAAGCATGTTTTTTTTTTCCGATACTTTTATATAAAGATCTCAGTGAAAATCTTGAAACTAAATTGAAATTTTCAATACTGACATAGGAATGAAATTTCGTCAGTTACCAGAATGTAAAAAAAATGGAAATCTCGTCTGTGAAAATCTTCAAACTAAACGAAAATATTTAACGCTGACGTAAAAATGAAAACCTGCCGTTTATAACAATCAGCATTTTAACAGCACAATAATTGAAAGAATTTCTTGCATTATGATTAACTTTTGTGAACGATAAAAATGTAACAAAACAAATAAAGCAACAATGGGCAATGTAATGGATCGACGAAGCTCAATCACCATTTTTAGTAGAACAGTGAACGGCAGAAGTGCAGCTAGGAGAAAAAATTTGGAAAACCTCATTTAGAACAGTTAGTAAATAAGGCCACTGCATTTCATCTTAAAAACATATTTACTGCGAGTAAGCATTTAAGTCTAAATTATTTGTGTTAAAGGTAAAGTTTTAAGGTTAAGGGGTGTGAAAAAAATAACTTCAAACTTAAAATTTAAAATTTTTTATTTTAAATTAAAATGTACGCATAACTATGTTTATACTGATAAAAATACGGTGCTCTTTAGATGCTATTAAAACATAATGATTATTATAAATCCTTTCAGATTAAAGGTGGACTAAACTTAATATTTGCTCAGGTCTAGGAAGTGGTAGCCCAGGGGCTGCTCTTCCGTCCGTATCAAGAGTCGAGGGGGTCAGTGAGAGAGTGGATTTTGCGATACGGGGGTTTCAATTATGTACATATTCTTAAAATCAATTGTATCATTTTCTGGTAAAATTGTTTTAAGGATATTTACTAAAGTTGAACCGGGAAAATCTTAAGCGCAGTAGGGTTAAGGGGTGGGAAAACAGTAACCTTTAAACTTAAAATTTAAAACATTTTACTTTAAATTAATGTGTTCGCATAACTATGTTTATACTGAGAAAAATACGGTGCTATTTAGATGCTATCAAAATATAATGATTATTATAAATCCTTTCAGATTAAAGGTGGACTAAACTTAAGATTTGCTCAGGCCTAGGAAGTGGTAGCCAAGGGGCTGCTCTTCCGTCCGTATCAAGAGTCGAGGGGGTCAGTGAGGGAGTGGATTTTGCACTACGGGTGTTTCAATTATGTACATATTCTTAAAATCAATTGTATGATTTTCTGGTAAAATTGTTTTAAGAATATTTACTAAAGTTGAACCGGGCAAATCTTAAGCTCAGTAGGGTTAAGGGGTGGGAAAACAGTAACCTTTAAACTTAAAATTTAAAACATTTTACTTTAAATTAATGTGTTCGCATAACTATGTTTATACTGAGAAAAATACGGTACTATTTAGATGCTATTAAAATATAATGATTATTATAAATCCTTTCAGATTAAAGGTGGACTAAACTTAAGATTTGCTCAGGCCTAGGAAGTGGTAGCCAAGGGGCTGCTCTTCCGTTCGTATCAAGAGTCGAGGGGGTCAGTGAGGGAGTGGATTTTGCGATACGGGGGTTTCAATTATGTACATATTCTTAAAATCAATAGTATCATTTTCTGGTAAAATTGTTTTAAGGATATTTACTAAAGTTGAACCGGGCAAATCTTAAGCGCAATAGGGTTAAGGGGTGGGAAAACAATAACCTTTCAATTAAAATTAAAAAAAAAGTTTATTTTAAATTAATGTGTACGCATAACTATGTTTATAATGAGAAAAATACGGTGCTATTTAGATGCTATTAAAATATAATGATTATCATAAATCCTTTCAGATTAAAGGTGGACTAAACTTAAGATTTGCTCAGGCCTAGGAAGTGGTAGCCCAGGGGCTGCTCTTCCGTCCGTATCAAGAGTCGAGGGGGTCAGTGAGAGAGTGGATTTTGCGATACGGGGGTTTCAATTATGTACATATTCTTAAAATCAATTGTATCATTTTCTGGTAAAATTGTTTTAAGGATATTTACTAAAGTTGAACCGGGCAAATCTTAAGCTCAGTAGGGTTAAGGGGTGGGAAAACAATAACCTTGAAACTTAAAATTAAAAATATTTTACTTTAAATTTATGTATTCGCATAACTATGTTTATACTGAGAAAAATACGGTGCAATTAGATGCTATTAAAATATAAAGATTATTATAAATCCTTTCAGATTAAAGGTGGACTAAACTTAAGATTTGCTCAGGCCTAGGAAGTGGTAGCCATGGGGCTGCTCTTCCGTTCGTATCAAGAGTCGAGGGGGTCAGTGAGGGAGTGGATTTTGCGATACGGGGGTTCAATTATGTACATATTCTTAAAATCAATTGTATCATTTTCTGGTAAAATTGTTTTAAGGATATTTACTAAAGTTGAACCGGGCAAATCTTAAACGCAGTAGGGTTAAGGGGTGGGAAAACAATAACCTTTAAATTTAAAATTTAAAATTTTTTACTTTAAATTATTGTGTTCGCATAACTATGTTTATACTGAGAAAAATACGGTACTATTTAGATGTTATTAAAATATAATGATTATTATAAATCCTTTCAGATTAAAGGTGGACTAAACTTAAGATTTGCTCAGGCCCAGGAAGTGGTAGCCAAGGGGCTGCTCTTCCGTTCGTATCAAGAGTCGAGGGGGTCAGTGAGGGAGTGGATTTTGCGATACGGGGGTTTCAATTATGTACATATTCTTAGAATCAATTGTATGATTTTCTGGTAAAATTGTTTTAAGGATATTTACTAAAGTTGAACCGGACAAATCTTAAGCTCAGTAGGGTTAAGGGGTGGGAAAACAATAACCTTTAAACTTAAAATTTAAAACATTTTACTTTAAATTAATGTGTTCGCATAACTATGTTTATACTGAGAAAAATACGGTACTATTTAGATGCTATTGAAATATAATGATTATTATAAATCCTTTCAGATTAAAGGTGGACTTAACTTAAGATTTGCTCAGGCCTAGGAAGTGGTAGCCAAGGGGCTGCTCTTCCGTTCGTATCAAGAGTCGAGGGGGTCAGTGAGGGAGTGGATTTTGCGATACGGGGGTTTCAATTATGTACATATTCTTAAAATCAATTGTATCATTTTCTGGTAAAATTGTTTTAAGGATATTTACTAAAGTTGAACCGGGCAAAACTTAAGCTCAGTAGGGTTAAGGGGTGGGAAAACAATAACCTTTAAACTTAAAATTTAAAATATTTTACTTTAAATTTATGTATTCGCATAACTATGTTTATACTGAGAAAAATACGGTGCAATTAGATGCTATTAAAATATAAAGATTATTATAAATCCTTTCAGATTAAAGGTGGACTAAACTTAAGATTTGCTCAGGCCTAGGAAGTGGTAGCCAAGGGGCTGCTCTTCCGTTCGTATCAAGAGTCGAGGGGGTCAGTGAGGGAGTGGATTTTGCGATACGGGGGTTTCAATTGTGTACATATTCTTAAAATCAATAGTATCATTTTCTGGTAAAATTGTTTTAAAGATATTTACTAAAGTTGAACCGGGCGAATCTTAAGCGCAGTAGGGTTAAGGGGTGGGAAAAGAATAACCTTTCAATTAAAATTTAAAAAAAAGTTTATTTTAAATTAATGTGTACGCATAACTATGTTTATAATGAGAAAAGTACGGTGCTATTTAGATGCTATTAAAATATAATGAATATTATAAATCCTTTGAGATTAAAGGTGGACTAAACTTAAGATTTGCTCAGGCCTAGGAAGTGGTAGCAGAGGGGCTGCTCTTCCGTTCGTATCAAGAGTCGAGGGGGTCATTGAGGGAGTGGATTTTGCGATACGGGGGTTTCAATTATGTACTTATTCTTAAAATCAATTGTATCATTTTCTGGTAAAATTCTTTTAAGGATATTTACTAAAACTGAACCGGGCAAAACTTAAGCGCAGTAGAGTTAAGGGGTGGGAAAACAATAACCTTTAAACTTAAAATTTAAAATTTTTTACTTTAAATTAATGTGTTCGCATAACTATGTTTATGAGAGAAATACGGTGCTATTTAGATGCTATTAAAATATAATGATTATTATAAATCCTTTCAGATTAAAGGTGGACTAAACTTAAGATTTGCTCAGGCCTAGGAAGTGGTAGCCAAGGGGCTGCTCTTCCGTTCGTATCAAGAGTCGAGGGGGTCAGTGAGGGAGTGGATTTTGCGATACGGGGGTTTCAATTATGTACATATTCTTAAAATCAATAGTATCATTTTCTGGTAAAATTGTTTTAAGGATATTTACTAAAGTTGAACCGGGCAAATCTTAAGCGCAGTAGGGTTAAGGGGTGGGAAAACAATAACCTTTCAATTAAAATTAAAAAAAAATTTATTTTAAATTAATGTGTACGCATAACTATGTTTATAATGAGAAAAATACGGTGCTATTTAGATGCTATTAAAATATAATGATTATCATAAATCCTTTCAGATTAAAGGTGGACTAAACTTAAGATTTGCTCAGGCCTAGGAAGTGGTAGCCCAGGGGCTGCTCTTCCGTCCGTATCAAGAGTCGAGGGGGTCAGTGAGAGAGTGGATTTTGCGATACGGGGGTTTCAATTATGTACATATTCTTAAAATCAATTGTATCATTTTCTGGTAAAATTGTTTTAAGGATATTTACTAAAGTTGAATCGGGCAAATCTTAAGCTCAGTAGGGTTAAGGGGTGGGAAAACAATAACCTTGAAACTTAAAATTAAAAATATTTTACTTTAAATTTATGTATTCGCATAACTATGTTTATACTGAGAAAAATACGGTGCAATTAGATGCTATTAAAATATAAAGATTATTATAAATCCTTTCAGATTAAAGGTGGACTAAACTTAAGATTTGCTCAGGCCTAGGAAGTGGTAGCCATGGGGCTGCTCTTCCGTTCGTATCAAGAGTCGAGGGGGTCAGTGAGGGAGTGGATTTTGCGATACGGGGGTTTCAATTATGTACATATTCTTAAAATCAATTGTATCATTTTCTGGTAAAATTGTTTTAAGGATATTTACTAAAGTTGAACCGGGCAAATCTTAAACGCAGTAGGGTTAAGGGGTGGGAAAACAATAACCTTTAAATTTAAAATTTAAAATTTTTTACTTTAAATTATTGTGTTCGCATAACTATGTTTATACTGAGAAAAATACGGTACTATTTAGATGTTATTAAAATATAATGATTATTATAAATCCTTTCAGATTAAAGGTGGACTAAACTTAAGATTTGCTCAGGCCCAGGAAGTGGTAGCCAAGGGGCTGCTCTTCCGTTCGTATCAAGAGTCGAGGGGGTCAGTGAGGGAGTGGATTTTGCGATACGGGGGTTTCAATTATGTACATATTCTTAAAATCAATAGTATCATTTTCTGGTAAAATTGTTTTAAGGATATTTACTAAAGTTGAACCGGGCAAATCTTAAGCGCAGTAGGGTTAAGGGGTGGGAAAACAATAACCTTTCAATTAAAATTTTAAAAAAAGTTTATTTTAAATTAATGTGTACGCATAACTATGTTTATAATGAGAAAAATACGGTGCTATTTAGATGCTATTAAAATATAATGAATATTATAAATCCTTTATGATTAAAGGTGGACTAAACTTAAGATTTGCTCAGGCCTAGGAAGTGGTAGCCAAGGGGCTGCTCTTCCGTTCGTATCAAGAGTCGAGGGGGTCAGTGAGGGAGTGGATTTTGCGATACGGGGGTTTCAATTATGTACATATTCTTAGAATCAATTGTATGATTTTCTGGTAAAATTGTTTTAAGGATATTTACTAAAGTTGAACCGGACAAATCTTAAGCTCAGTAGGGTTAAGGGGTGGGAAAACAATAACCTTTAAACTTAAAATTTAAAACATTTTACTTTAAATTAATGTGTTCGCATAACTATGTTTATACTGAGAAAAATACGGTACTATTTAGATGCTATTAAAATATAATGATTATTATAAATCCTTTCAGATTAAAGGTGGACTTAACTTAAGATTTGCTCAGGCCTAGGAAGTGGTAGCCAAGGGGCTGCTCTTCCGTTCGTATCAAGAGTCGAGGGGGTCAGTGAGGGAGTGGATTTTGCGATACGGGGGTTTCAATTATGTACATATTCTTAAAATCAATTGTATCATTTTCTGGTAAAATTGTTTTAAGGATATTTACTAAAGTTGAACCGGGCAAAACTTAAGCTCAGTAGGGTTAAGGGGTGGGAAAACAATAACCTTTAAACTTAAAATTTAAAATATTTTACTTTAAATTTATGTATTCGCATAACTATGTTTATACTGAGAAAAATACGGTGCAATTAGATGCTATTAAAATATAAAGATTATTATAAATCCTTTCAGATTAAAGGTGGACTAAACTTAACATTTGCTCAGGCCTAGGAAGTGGTAGCCAAGGGGCTGCTCTTCCGTTCGTATCAAGAGTCGAGGGGGTCAGTGAGGGAGTGGATTTTGCGATACGGGGGTTTCAATTATGTACATATTCTTAAAAGCAATTGTATCATTTTCTGGTAAAATTGTTTTAAGGATAATTATAAAAGTTGAACCGGGGAAATCTTAAGCGCAGTAGGGTTAAGGGGTGGGAAAACAATAACCTTTAAACATAAAATTTAAAATTTTTTACTTTAAATTATTGTGTTCGCATAACTATGTTTATACTGAGAAAAATACGGTGCTATTTAGATGCTATTAAAATATAATGATTATTATAAATCCTTTCAGATTAAAGGTGGACTAAACTTAAGATTTGCTCAGGCCTAGGAAGTGGTAGCCAAGGGGCTGCTCTTCCGTTCGTATCAAGAGTCGAGGGGGTCAGTGAGGGAGTGGATTTTGCGATACGGGGGTTTCAATTATGTACATATTCTTAAAATCAATAGTATCATTTTCTGGTAAAATTGTTTTAAGGATATTTACTAAAGTTGAACCGGGCAAATCTTAAGCGCAGTAGGGTTAAGGGGTGGGAAAACAATAACCTTTCAATTAAAATTAAAAAAAAATTTATTTTAAATTAATGTGTACGCATAACTATGTTTATAATGAGAAAAATACGGTGCTATTTAGATGCTATTAAAATATAATGATTATCATAAATCCTTTCAGATTAAAGGTGGACTAAACTTAAGATTTGCTCAGGCCTAGGAAGTGGTAGCCCAGGGGCTGCTCTTCCGTCCGTATCAAGAGTCGAGGGGGTCAGTGAGAGAGTGGATTTTGCGATACGGGGGTTTCAATTATGTACATATTCTTAAAATCAATTGTATCATTTTCTGGTAAAATTGTTTTAAGGATATTTACTAAAGTTGAACCGGGCAAATCTTAAGCTCACTAGGGTTAAGGGGTGGGAAAACAATAACCTTGAAACTTAAAATTAAAAATATTTTACTTTAAATTTATGTATTCGCATAACTATGTTTATACTGAGAAAAATACGGTGCAATTAGATGCTATTAAAATATAAAGATTATTATAAATCCTTTCAGATTAAAGGTGGACTAAACTTAAGATTTGCTCAGGCCTAGGAAGTGGTAGCCACGGGGCTGCTCTTCCGTTCGTATCAAGAGTCGAGGGGGTCAGTGAGGGAGTGGATTTTGCGATACGGGGGTTTCAATTATGTACATATTCTTAAAATCAATTGTATCATTTTCTGGTAAAATTGTTTTAAGGATATTTACTAAAGTTGAACCGGGCAAATCTTAAACGCAGTAGGGTTAAGGGGTGGGAAAACAATAACCTTTAAATTTAAAATTTAAAATTTTTTACTTTAAATTATTGTGTTCGCATAACTATGTTTATACTGAGAAAAATACGGTACTATTTAGATGTTATTAAAATATAATGATTATTATAAATCCTTTCAGATTAAAGGTGGACTAAACTTAAGATTTGCTCAGGCCCAGGAAGTGGTAGCCAAGGGGCTGCTCTTACGTTCGTATCAAGAGTCGAGGGGGTCAGTGAGGGAGTGGATTTTGCGATACGGGGGTTTCAATTATGTACATATTCTTAAAATCAATAGTATCATTTTCTGGTAAAATTGTTTTAAGGATATTTACTAAAGTTGAACCGGGCAAATCTTAAGCGCAGTAGGGTTAAGGGGTGGGAAAACAATAACCTTTCAATTAAAATTTTAAAAAAAGTTTATTTTAAATTAATGTGTACGCATAACTATGTTTATAATGAGAAAAATACGGTGCTATTTAGATGCTATTAAAATATAATGAATATTATAAATCCTTTATGATTAAAGGTGGACTAAACTTAAGATTTGCTCAGGCCTAGGAAGTGGTAGCCAAGGGGCTGCTCTTCCGTTCGTATCAAGAGTCGAGGGGGTCAGTGAGGGAGTGGATTTTGCGATACGGGGGTTTCAATTATGTACATATTCTTAGAATCAATTGTATGATTTTCTGGTAAAATTGTTTTAAGGATATTTACTAAAGTTGAACCGGACAAATCTTAAGCTCAGTAGGGTTAAGGGGTGGGAAAACAATAACCTTTAAACTTAAAATTTAAAACATTTTACTTTAAATTAATGTGTTCGCATAACTATGTTTATACTGAGAAAAATACGGTACTATTTAGATGCTATTAAAATATAATGATTATTATAAATCCTTTCAGATTAAAGGTGGACTTAACTTACGATTTGCTCAGGCCTAGGAAGTGGTAGCCAAGGGGCTGCTCTTCCGTTCGTATCAAGAGTCGAGGGGGTCAGTGAGGGAGTGGATTTTGCGATACGGGGGTTTCAATTATGTACATATTCTTAAAATCAATTGTATCATTTTCTGGTAAAATTGTTTTAAGGATATTTACTAAAGTTGAACCGGGCAAAACTTAAGCTCAGTAGGGTTAAGGGGTGGGAAAACAATAACCTTTAAACTTAAAATTTAAAATATTTTACTTTAAATTTATGTATTCGCATAACTATGTTTATACTGAGAAAAATACGGTGCAATTAGATGCTATTAAAATATAAAGATTATTATAAATCCTTTCAGATTAAAGGTGGACTAAACTTAACATTTGCTCAGGCCTAGGAAGTGGTAGCCAAGGGGCTGCTCTTCCGTTCGTATCAAGAGTCGAGGGGGTCAGTGAGGGAGTGGATTTTGCGATACGGGGGTTTCAATTATGTACATATTCTTAAAAGCAATTGTATCATTTTCTGGTAAAATTGTTTTAAGGATAATTATAAAAGTTGAACCGGGGAAATCTTAAGCGCAGTAGGGTTAAGGGGTGGGAAAACAATAACCTTTAAACATAAAATTTAAAATTTTTTACTTTAAATTATTGTGTTCGCATAACTATGTTTATACTGAGAAAAATACGGTGCTATTTAGATGCTATTAAAATATAATGATTATTATAAATCCTTTCAGATTAAAGGTGGACTAAACTTAAGATTTGCTCAGGCCTAGGAAGTGGTAGCCAAGGGGCTGCTCTTCCGTTCGTATCAAGAGTCGAGGGGGTCAGTGAGGGAGTGGATTTTGCGATACGGGGGTTTCAATTGTGTACATATTCTTAAAATCAATAGTATCATTTTCTGGTAAAATTGTTTTAAAGATATTTACTAAAGTTGAACCGGGCGAATCTTAAGCGCAGTAGGGTTAAGGGGTGGGAAAAGAATAACCTTTCAATTAAAATTTAAAAAAAAGTTTATTTTAAATTAATGTGTACGCATAACTATGTTTATAATGAGAAAAGTACGGTGCTATTTAGATGCTATTAAAATATAATGAATATTATAAATCCTTTGAGATTAAAGGTGGACTAAACTTAAGATTTGCTCAGGCCTAGGAAGTGGTAGCCCAGGGGCTGCTCTTCCGTCCGTATCAAGAGTCGAGGGGGTCAGTGAGAGAGTGGATTTTGCGATACGGGGGTTTCAATTATGTACATATTCTTAAAATCAATAGTATCATTTTCTGGTAAAATTGTTTTAAGGATATTTACTAAAGTTGAACCGGGCAAATCTTAAGCGCAGTAGGGTTAATGGGTGGGAAAACAATAACCTTTCAATTAAAATTAAAAAAAAATTTATTTTAAATTAATGTGTACGCATAACTATGTTTATAATGAGAAAAATACGGTGCTATTTAGATGCTATTAAAATATAATGATTATCATAAATCCTTTCAGATTAAAGGTGGACTAAACTTAAGATTTGCTCAGGCCTAGGAAGTGGTAGCCCAGGGGCTGCTCTTCCGTCCGTATCAAGAGTCGAGGGGGTCAGTGAGAGAGTGGATTTTGCGATACGGGGGTTTCAATTATGTACATATTCTTAAAATCAATTGTATCATTTTCTGGTAAAATTGTTTTAAGGATATTTACTAAAGTTGAACCGGGCAAATCTTAAGCTCAGTAGGGTTAAGGGGTGGGAAAACAATAACCTTGAAACTTAAAATTAAAAATATTTTACTTTAAATTTATGTATTCGCATAACTATGTTTATACTGAGAAAAATACGGTGCAATTAGATGCTATTAAAATATAAAGATTATTATAAATCCTTTCAGATTAAAGGTGGACTAAACTTAAGATTTGCTCAGGCCTAGGAAGTGGTAGCCATGGGGCTGCTCTTCCGTTCGTATCAAGAGTCGAGGGGGTCAGTGAGGGAGTGGATTTTGCGATACGGGGGTTTCAATTATGTACATATTCTTAAAATCAATTGTATCATTTTCTGGTAAAATTGTTTTAAGGATATTTACTAAAGTTGAACCGGGCAAATCTTAAACGCAGTAGGGTTAAGGGGTGGGAAAACAATAACCTTTAAATTTAAAATTTAAAATTTTTTACTTTAAATTATTGTGTTCGCATAACTATGTTTATACTGAGAAAAATACGGTACTATTTAGATGTTATTAAAATATAATGATTATTATAAATCCTTTCAGATTAAAGGTGGACTAAACTTAAGATTTGCTCAGGCCCAGGAAGTGGTAGCCAAGGGGCTGCTCTTACGTTCGTATCAAGAGTCGAGGGGGTCAGTGAGGGAGTGGATTTTGCGATACGGGGGTTTCAATTATGTACATATTCTTAAAATCAATAGTATCATTTTCTGGTAAAATTGTTTTAAGGATATTTACTAAAGTTGAACCGGGCAAATCTTAAGCGCAGTAGGGTTAAGGGGTGGGAAAACAATAACCTTTCAATTAAAGTTTAAAAAAAGTTTATTTTAAATTAATGTGTACGCATAACTATGTTTATAATGAGAAAAATACGGTGCTATTTAGATGCTATTAAAATATAATGAATATTATAAATCCTTTATGATTAAAGGTGGACTAAACTTAAGATTTGCTCAGGCCTAGGAAGTGGTAGCCAAGGGGCTGCTCTTCCGTTCGTATCAAGAGTCGAGGGGGTCAGTGAGGGAGTGGATTTTGCGATACGGGGGTTTCAATTATGTACATATTCTCAGAATCAATTGTATGATTTACTGGTAAAATTGTTTTAAGGATATTTACTAAAGTTGAACCGGACAAATCTTAAGCTCAGTAGGGTTAAGGGGTGGGAAAACAATAACCTTTAAACTTAAAATTTAAAACATTTTACTTTAAATTAATGTGTTCGCATAACTATGTTTATACTGAGAAAAATACGGTACTATTTAGATGCTATTAAAATATAATGATTATTATAAATCCTTTCAGATTAAAGGTGGACTTAACTTAAGATTTGCTCAGGCCTAGGAAGTGGTAGCCAAGGGGCTGCTCTTCCGTTCGTATCAAGAGTCGAGGGGGTCAGTGAGGGAGTGGATTTTGCGATACGGGGGTTTCAATTATGTACATATTCTTAAAATCAATTGTATCATTTTCTGGTAAAATTGTTTTAAGGATATTTACTAAAGTTGAACCGGGCAAAACTTAAGCTCAGTAGGGTTAAGGGGTGGGAAAACAATAACCTTTAAACTTAAAATTTAAAATATTTTACTTTAAATTTATGTATTCGCATAACTATGTTTATACTGAGAAAAATACGGTGCAATTAGATGCTATTAAAATATAAAGATTATTATAAATCCTTTCAGATTAAAGGTGGACTAAACTTAACATTTGCTCAGGCCTAGGAAGTGGTAGCCAAGGGGCTGCTCTTCCGTTCGTATCAAGAGTCGAGGGGGTCAGTGAGGGAGTGGATTTTGCGATACGGGGGTTTCAATTATGTACATATTCTTAAAAGCAATTGTATCATTTTCTGGTAAAATTGTTTTAAGGATAATTATAAAAGTTGAACCGGGGAAATCTTAAGCGCAGTAGGGTTAAGGGGTGGGAAAACAATAACCTTTAAACATAAAATTTAAAATTTTTTACTTTAAATTATTGTGTTCGCATAACTATGTTTATACTGAGAAAAATACGGTGCTATTTAGATGCTATTAAAATATAATGATTATTATAAATCCTTTCAGATTAAAGGTGGACTAAACTTAAGATTTGCTCAGGCCTAGGAAGTGGTAGCCAAGGGGCTGCTCTTCCGTTCGTATCAAGAGTCGAGGGGGTCAGTGAGGGAGTGGATTTTGCGATACGGGGGTTTCAATTGTGTACATATTCTTAAAATCAATAGTATCATTTTCTGGTAAAATTGTTTTAAAGATATTTACTAAAGTTGAACCGGGCGAATCTTAAGCGCAGTAGGGTTAAGGGGTGGGAAAAGAATAACCTTTCAATTAAAATTTAAAAAAAAGTTTATTTTAAATTAATGTGTACGCATAACTATGTTTATAATGAGAAAAGTACGGTGCTATTTAGATGCTATTAAAATATAATGAATATTATAAATCCTTTGAGATTAAAGGTGGACTAAACTTAAGATTTGCTCAGGCCTAGGAAGTGGTAGCAGAGGGGCTGCTCTTCCGTTCGTATCAAGAGTCGAGGGGGTCATTGAGGGAGTGGATTTTGCGATACGGGGGTTTCAATTATGTACTTATTCTTAAAATCAATTGTATCATTTTCTGGTAAAATTCTTTTAAGGATATTTACTAAAACTGAACCGGGCAAAACTTAAGCGCAGTAGAGTTAAGGGGTGGGAAAACAATAACCTTTAAACTTAAAATTTAAAATTTTTTACTTTAAATTAATGTGTTCGCATAACTATGTTTATGAGAGAAATACGGTGCTATTTAGATGCTATTAAAATATAATGATTATTATAAATCCTTTCAGATTAAAGGTGGACTAAACTTAAGATTTGCTCAGGCCTAGGAAGTGGTAGCCAAGGGGCTGCTCTTCCGTTCGTATCAAGAGTCGAGGGGGTCAGTGAGGGAGTGGATTTTGCGATACGGGGGTTTCAATTATGTACATATTCTGAAAATCAATTGTATCATTTTCTGGTAAAATTGTTTTAAGGATATTTACTAAAGTTGAACCGGGCAAAACTTAAGCGCAGTAGGGTTAAGGGGTGGGAAAACAATAACCTTTAAATTTAAAATTTAAAATTTTTTACTTTAAATTATTGTGTTCGCATAACTATGTTTATACTGAGAAAAATACGGTACTATTTAGATGTTATTAAAATATAATGATTATTATAAATCCTTTCAGATTAAAGGTGGACTAAACTTAAGATTTGCTCAGGCCCAGGAAGTGGTAGCCAAGGGGCTGCTCTTCCGTTCGTATCAAGAGTCGAGGGGGTCAGTGAGGGAGTGGATTTTGCGATACGGGGGTTTCAATTATGTACATATTCTTAAAATCAATAGTATCATTTTCTGGTAAAATTGTTTTAAGGATATTTACTAAAGTTGAACCGGGCAAATCTTAAGCGCAGTAGGGTTAAGGGGTGGGAAAACAATAACCTTTCAATTAAAATTTCAAAAAAAGTTTATTTTAAATTAATGTGTACGCATAACTATGTTTATAATGAGAAAAATACGGTGCTATTTAGATGCTATTAAAATATAATGAATATTATAAATCCTTTATGATTAAAGGTGGACTAAACTTAAGATTTGCTCAGGCCTAGGAAGTGGTAGCCAAGGGGCTGCTCTTCCGTTCGTATCAAGAGTCGAGGGGGTCAGTGAGGGAGTGGATTTTGCGATACGGGGGTTTCAATTATGTACATATTCTTAGAATCAATTGTATGATTTTCTGGTAAAATTGTTTTAAGGATATTTACTAAAGTTGAACCGGACAAATCTTAAGCTCAGTAGGGTTAAGGGGTGGGAAAACAATAACCTTTAAACTTAAAATTTAAAACATTTTACTTTAAATTAATGTGTTCGCATAACTATGTTTATACTGAGAAAAATACGGTACTATTTAGATGCTATTAAAATATAATGATTATTATAAATCCTTTCAGATTAAAGGTGGACTTAACTTAAGATTTGCTCAGGCCTAGGAAGTGGTAGCCAAGGGGCTGCTCTTCCGTTCGTATCAAGAGTCGAGGGGGTCAGTGAGGGAGTGGATTTTGCGATACGGGGGTTTCAATTATGTACATATTCTTAAAATCAATTGTATCATTTTCTGGTAAAATTGTTTTAAGGATATTTACTAAAGTTGAACCGGGCAAAACTTAAGCTCAGTAGGGTTAAGGGGTGGGAAAACAATAACCTTTAAACTTAAAATTTAAAATATTTTACTTTAAATTTATGTATTCGCATAACTATGTTTATACTGAGAAAAATACGGTGCAATTAGATGCTATTAAAATATAAAGATTATTATAAATCCTTTCAGATTAAAGGTGGACTAAACTTAACATTTGCTCAGGCCTAGGAAGTGGTAGCCAAGGGGCTGCTCTTCCGTTCGTATCAAGAGTCGAGGGGGTCAGTGAGGGAGTGGATTTTGCGATACGGGGGTTTCAATTATGTACATATTCTTAAAATCAATAGTATCATTTTCTGGTAAAATTGTTTTAAGGATATTTACTAAAGTTGAACCGGGCAAATCTTAAGCGCAGTAGGGTTAAGGGGTGGGAAAACAATAACCTTTCAATTAAAATTAAAAAAAATTTATTTTAAATTAATGTGTACGCATAACTATGTTTATAATGAGAAAAATAAGGTGCTATTTAGATGCTATTAAAATATAATGATTATCATAAATCCTTTCAGATTAAAGGTGGACTAAACTTAAGATTTGCTCAGGCCTAGGAAGTGGTAGCCCAGGGGCTGCTCTTCCGTCCGTATCAAGAGTCGAGGGGGTCAGTGAGAGAGTGGATTTTGCGATACGGGGGTTTCAATTATGTACATATTCTTAAAATCAATTGTATCATTTTCTGGTAAAATTGTTTTAAGGATATTTACTAAAGTTGAATCGGGCAAATCTTAAGCTCAGTAGGGTTAAGGGGTGGGAAAACAATAACCTTGAAACTTAAAATTAAAAATATTTTACTTTAAATTTATGTATTCGCATAACTATGTTTATACTGAGAAAAATACGGTGCAATTAGATGCTATTAAAATATAAAGATTATTATAAATCCTTTCAGATTAAAGGTGGACTAAACTTAAGATTTGCTCAGGCCTAGGAAGTGGTAGCCATGGGGCTGCTCTTCCGTTCGTAACAAGAGTCGAGGGGGTCAGTGAGGGAGTGGATTTTGCGATACGGGGGTTTCAATTATGTACATATTCTTAAAATCAATTGTACCATTTTCTGGTAAAATTGTTTTAAGGATATTTACTAAAGTTGAACCGGGCAAATCTTAAACGCAGTAGGGTTAAGGGGTGGGAAAACAATAACCTTTAAATTTAAAATTTAAAATTTTTTACTTTAAATTATTGTGTTCGCATAACTATGTTTATACTGAGAAAAATACGGTACTATTTAGATGTTATTAAAATATAATGATTATTATAAATCCTTTCAGATTAAAGGTGGACTAAACTTAAGATTTGCTCAGGCCCAGGAAGTTGTAGCCAAGGGGCTGCTCTTCCGTTCGTATCAAGAGTCGAGGGGGTCAGTGAGGGAGTGGATTTTGCGATACGGGGGTTTCAATTATGTACATATTCTTAAAATCAATAGTATCATTTTCTGGTAAAATTGTTTTAAGGATATTTACTAAAGTTGAACCGGGCAAATCTTAAGCGCAGTAGGGTTAAGGGGTGGGAAAACAATAACCTTTCAATTAAAATTTTAAAAAAAGTTTATTTTAAATTAATGTGTACGCATAACTATGTTTATAATGAGAAAAATACGGTGCTATTTAGATGCTATTAAAATATAATGAATATTATAAATCCTTTATGATTAAAGGTGGACTAAACTTAAGATTTGCTCAGGCCTAGGAAGTGGTAGCCAAGGGGCTGCTCTTCCGTTCGTATCAAGAGTCGAGGGGGTCAGTGAGGGAGTGGATTTTGCGATACGGGGGTTTCAATTATGTACATATTCTTAGAATCAATTGTATGATTTTCTGGTAAAATTGTTTTAAGGATATTTACTAAAGTTGAACCGGACAAATCTTAAGCTCAGTAGGGTTAAGGGGTGGGAAAACAATAACCTTTAAACTTAAAATTTAAAACATTTTACTTTAAATTAATGTGTTCGCATAACTATGTTTATACTGAGAAAAATACGGTACTATTTAGATGCTATTAAAATATAATGATTATTATAAATCCTTTCAGATTAAAGGTGGACTTAACTTAAGATTTGCTCAGGCCTAGGAAGTGGTAGCCAAGGGGCTGCTCTTCCGTTCGTATCAAGAGTCGAGGGGGTCAGTGAGGGAGTGGATTTTGCGATACGGGGGTTTCAATTATGTACATATTCTTAAAATCAATTGTATCATTTTCTGGTAAAATTGTTTTAAGGATATTTACTAAAGTTGAACCGGGCAAAACTTAAGCTCAGTAGGGTTAAGGGGTGGGAAAACAATAACCTTTAAACTTAAAATTTAAAATATTTTACTTTAAATTTATGTATTCGCATAACTATGTTTATACTGAGAAAAATACGGTGCAATTAGATGCTATTAAAATATAAAGATTATTATAAATCCTTTCAGATTAAAGGTGGACTAAACTTAACATTTGCTCAGGCCTAGGAAGTGGTAGCCAAGGGGCTGCTCTTCCGTTCGTATCAAGAGTCGAGGGGGTCAGTGAGGGAGTGGATTTTGCGATACGGGGGTTTCAATTATGTACATATTCTTAAAAGCAATTGTATCATTTTCTGGTAAAATTGTTTTAAGGATAATTATAAAAGTTGAACCGGGGAAATCTTAAGCGCAGTAGGGTTAAGGGGTGGGAAAACAATAACCTTTAAACATAAAATTTAAAATTTTTTACTTTAAATTATTGTGTTCGCATAACTATGTTTATACTGAGAAAAATACGGTGCTATTTAGATGCTATTAAAATATAATGATTATTATAAATCCTTTCAGATTAAAGGTGGACTAAACTTAAGATTTGCTCAGGCCTAGGAAGTGGTAGCCAAGGGGCTGCTCTTCCGTTCGTATCAAGAGTCGAGGGGGTCAGTGAGGGAGTGGATTTTGCGATACGGGGGTTTCAATTATGTACATATTCTTAAAATCAATAGTATCATTTTCTGGTAAAATTGTTTTAAGGATATTTACTAAAGTTGAACCGGGCAAATCTTAAGCGCAGTAGGGTTAAGGGGTGGGAAAACAATAACCTTTCAATTAAAATTAAAAAAAAATTTATTTTAAATTAATGTGTACGCATAACTATGTTTATAATGAGAAAAATACGGTGCTATTTAGATGCTATTAAAATATAATGATTATCATAAATCCTTTCAGATTAAAGGTGGACTAAACTTAAGATTTGCTCAGGCCTAGGAAGTGGTAGCCCAGGGGCTGCTCTTCCGTCCGTATCAAGAGTCGAGGGGGTCAGTGAGAGAGTGGATTTTGCGATACGGGAGTTTCAATTATGTACATATTCTTAAAATCAATTGTATCATTTTCTGGTAAAATTGTTTTAAGGATATTTACTAAAGTTGAACCGGGCAAATCTTAAGCTCAGTAGGGTTAAGGGGTGGGAAAACAATAACCTTGAAACTTAAAATTAAAAATATTTTACTTTAAATTTATGTATTCGCATAACTATGTTTATACTGAGAAAAATACGGTGCAATTAGATGCTATTAAAATATAAAGATTATTATAAATCCTTTCAGATTAAAGGTGGACTAAACTTAAGATTTGCTCAGGCCTAGGAAGTGGTAGCCACGGGGCTGCTCTTCCGTTCGTATCAAGAGTCGAGGGGGTCAGTGAGGGAGTGGATTTTGCGATACGGGGGTTTCAATTATGTACATATTCTTAAAATCAATTGTATCATTTTCTGGTAAAATTGTTTTAAGGATATTTACTAAAGTTGAACCGGGCAAATCTTAAACGCAGTAGGGTTAAGGGGTGGGAAAACAATAACCTTTAAATTTAAAATTTAAAATTTTTTACTTTAAATTATTGTGTTCGCATAACTATGTTTATACTGAGAAAAATACGGTACTATTTAGATGTTATTAAAATATAATGATTATTATAAATCCTTTCAGATTAAAGGTGGACTAAACTTAAGATTTGCTCAGGCCCAGGAAGTGGTAGCCAAGGGGCTGCTCTTACGTTCGTATCAAGAGTCGAGGGGGTCAGTGAGGGAGTGGATTTTGCGATACGGGGGTTTCAATTATGTACATATTCTTAAAATCAATAGTATCATTTTCTGGTAAAATTGTTTTAAGGATATTTACTAAAGTTGAACCGGGCAAATCTTAAGCGCAGTAGGGTTAAGGGGTGGGAAAACAATAACCTTTCAATTAAAATTTTAAAAAAAGTTTATTTTAAATTAATGTGTACGCATAACTATGTTTATAATGAGAAAAATACGGTGCTATTTAGATGCTATTAAAATATAATGAATATTATAAATCCTTTATGATTAAAGGTGGACTAAACTTAAGATTTGCTCAGGCCTAGGAAGTGGTAGCCAAGGGGCTGCTCTTCCGTTCGTATCAAGAGTCGAGGGGGTCAGTGAGGGAGTGGATTTTGCGATACGGGGGTTTCAATTATGTACATATTCTTAGAATCAATTGTATGATTTTCTGGTAAAATTGTTTTAAGGATATTTACTAAAGTTGAACCGGACAAATCTTAAGCTCAGTAGGGTTAAGGGGGGGGAAAACAATAACCTTTAAACTTAAAATTTAAAACATTTTACTTTAAATTAATGTGTTCGCATAACTATGTTTATACTGAGAAAAATACGGTACTATTTAGATGCTATTAAAATATAATGATTATTATAAATCCTTTCAGATTAAAGGTGGACTTAACTTAAGATTTGCTCAGGCCTAGGAAGTGGTAGCCAAGGGGCTGCTCTTCCGTTCGTATCAAGAGTCGAGGGGGTCAGTGAGGGAGTGGATTTTGCGATACGGGGGTTTCAATTATGTACATATTCTTAAAATCAATTGTATCATTTTCTGGTAAAATTGTTTTAAGGATATTTACTAAAGTTGAACCGGGCAAAACTTAAGCTCAGTAGGGTTAAGGGGTGGGAAAACAATAACCTTTAAACTTAAAATTTAAAATATTTTACTTTAAATTTATGTATTCGCATAACTATGTTTATACTGAGAAAAATACGGTGCAATTAGATGCTATTAAAATATAAAGATTATTATAAATCCTTTCAGATTAAAGGTGGACTAAACTTAACATTTGCTCAGGCCTAGGAAGTGGTAGCCAAGGGGCTGCTCTTCCGTTCGTATCAAGAGTCGAGGGGGTCAGTGAGGGAGTGGATTTTGCGATACGGGGGTTTCAATTATGTACATATTCTTAAAAGCAATTGTATCATTTTCTGGTAAAATTGTTTTAAGGATAATTATAAAAGTTGAACCGGGGAAATCTTAAGCGCAGTAGGGTTAAGGGGTGGGAAAACAATAACCTTTAAACATAAAATTTAAAATTTTTTACTTTAAATTATTGTGTTCGCATAACTATGTTTATACTGAGAAAAATACGGTGCTATTTAGATGCTATTAAAATATAATGATTATTATAAATCCTTTCAGATTAAAGGTGGACTAAACTTAAGATTTGCTCAGGCCTAGGAAGTGGTAGCCAAGGGGCTGCTCTTCCGTTCGTATCAAGAGTCGAGGGGGTCAGTGAGGGAGTGGATTTTGCGATACGGGGGTTTCAATTGTGTACATATTCTTAAAATCAATAGTATCATTTTCTGGTAAAATTGTTTTAAAGATATTTACTAAAGTTGAACCGGGCGAATCTTAAGCGCAGTAGGGTTAAGGGGTGGGAAAAGAATAACCTTTCAATTAAAATTTAAAAAAAAGTTTATTTTAAATTAATGTGTACGCATAACTATGTTTATAATGAGAAAAGTACGGTGCTATTTAGATGCTATTAAAATATAATGAATATTATAAATCCTTTGAGATTAAAGGTGGACTAAACTTAAGATTTGCTCAGGCCTAGGAAGTGGTAGCCCAGGGGCTGCTCTTCCGTCCGTATCAAGAGTCGAGGGGGTCAGTGAGAGAGTGGATTTTGCGATACGGGGGTTTCAATTATGTACATATTCTTAAAATCAATAGTATCATTTTCTGGTAAAATTGTTTTAAGGATATTTACTAAAGTTGAACCGGGCAAATCTTAAGCGCAGTAGGGTTAATGGGTGGGAAAACAATAACCTTTCAATTAAAATTAAAAAAAAATTTATTTTAAATTAATGTGTACGCATAACTATGTTTATAATGAGAAAAATACGGTGCTATTTAGATGCTATTAAAATATAATGATTATCATAAATCCTTTCAGATTAAAGGTGGACTAAACTTAAGATTTGCTCAGGCCTAGGAAGTGGTAGCCCAGGGGCTGCTCTTCCGTCCGTATCAAGAGTCGAGGGGGTCAGTGAGAGAGTGGATTTTGCGATACGGGGGTTTCAATTATGTACATATTCTTAAAATCAATTGTATCATTTTCTGGTAAAATTGTTTTAAGGATATTTACTAAAGTTGAACCGGGCAAATCTTAAGCTCAGTAGGGTTAAGGGGTGGGAAAACAATAACCTTGAAACTTAAAATTAAAAATATTTTACTTTAAATTTATGTATTCGCATAACTATGTTTATACTGAGAAAAATACGGTGCAATTAGATGCTATTAAAATATAAAGATTATTATAAATCCTTTCAGATTAAAGGTGGACTAAACTTAAGATTTGCTCAGGCCTAGGAAGTGGTAGCCATGGGGCTGCTCTTCCGTTCGTATCAAGAGTCGAGGGGGTCAGTGAGGGAGTGGATTTTGCGATACGGGGGTTTCAATTATGTACATATTCTTAAAATCAATTGTATCATTTTCTGGTAAAATTGTTTTAAGGATATTTACTAAAGTTGAACCGGGCAAATCTTAAACGCAGTAGGGTTAAGGGGTGGGAAAACAATAACCTTTAAATTTAAAATTTAAAATTTTTTACTTTAAATTATTGTGTTCGCATAACTATGTTTATACTGAGAAAAATACGGTACTATTTAGATGTTATTAAAATATAATGATTATTATAAATCCTTTCAGATTAAAGGTGGACTAAACTTAAGATTTGCTCAGGCCCAGGAAGTGGTAGCCAAGGGGCTGCTCTTACGTTCGTATCAAGAGTCGAGGGGGTCAGTGAGGGAGTGGATTTTGCGATACGGGGGTTTCAATTATGTACATATTCTTAAAATCAATAGTATCATTTTCTGGTAAAATTGTTTTAAGGATATTTACTAAAGTTGAACCGGGCAAATCTTAAGCGCAGTAGGGTTAAGGGGTGGGAAAACAATAACCTTTCAATTAAAATTTTAAAAAAAGTTTATTTTAAATTAATGTGTACGCATAACTATGTTTATAATGAGAAAAATACGGTGCTATTTAGATGCTATTAAAATATAATGAATATTATAAATCCTTTATGATTAAAGGTGGACTAAACTTAAGATTTGCTCAGGCCTAGGAAGTGGTAGCCAAGGGGCTGCTCTTCCGTTCGTATCAAGAGTCGAGGGGGTCAGTGAGGGAGTGGATTTTGCGATACGGGGGTTTCAATTATGTACATATTCTTAGAATCAATTGTATGATTTTCTGGTAAAATTGTTTTAAGGATATTTACTAAAGTTGAACCGGACAAATCTTAAGCTCAGTAGGGTTAAGGGGTGGGAAAACAATAACCTTTAAACTTAAAATTTAAAACATTTTACTTTAAATTAATGTGTTCGCATAACTATGTTTATACTGAGAAAAATACGGTACTATTTAGATGCTATTAAAATATAATGATTATTATAAATCCTTTCAGATTAAAGGTGGACTTAACTTAAGATTTGCTCAGGCCTAGGAAGTGGTAGCCAAGGGGCTGCTCTTCCGTTCGTATCAAGAGTCGAGGGGGTCAGTGAGGGAGTGGATTTTGCGATACGGGGGTTTCAATTATGTACATATTCTTAAAATCAATTGTATCATTTTCTGGTAAAATTGTTTTAAGGATATTTACTAAAGTTGAACCGGGCAAAACT
This sequence comes from Maratus speciosus, assembly GCA_963932465.1. Classification (NCBI taxonomy): domain Eukaryota; kingdom Metazoa; phylum Arthropoda; class Arachnida; order Araneae; family Salticidae; genus Maratus; species Maratus speciosus. The sequence continues at coordinate 250,740,612 of OZ010800.1, read as the reverse complement.
TAAGCTCAGTAGGGTTAAGGGGTGGGAAAACAATAACCTTTAAACTTAAAATTTAAAATATTTTACTTTAAATTTATGTATTCGCATAACTATGTTTATACTGAGAAAAATACGGTGCAATTAGATGCTATTAAAATATAAAGATTATTATAAATCCTTTCAGATTAAAGGTGGACTAAACTTAACATTTGCTCAGGCCTAGGAAGTGGTAGCCAAGGGGCTGCTCTTCCGTTCGTATCAAGAGTCGAGGGGGTCAGTGAGGGAGTGGATTTTGCGATACGGGGGTTTCAATTATGTACATATTCTTAAAAGCAATTGTATCATTTTCTGGTAAAATTGTTTTAAGGATAATTATAAAAGTTGAACCGGGGAAATCTTAAGCGCAGTAGGGTTAAGGGGTGGGAAAACAATAACCTTTAAACATAAAATTTAAAATTTTTTACTTTAAATTATTGTGTTCGCATAACTATGTTTATACTGAGAAAAATACGGTGCTATTTAGATGCTATTAAAATATAATGATTATTATAAATCCTTTCAGATTAAAGGTGGACTAAACTTAAGATTTGCTCAGGCCTAGGAAGTGGTAGCCAAGGGGCTGCTCTTCCGTTCGTATCAAGAGTCGAGGGGGTCAGTGAGGGAGTGGATTTTGCGATACGGGGGTTTCAATTGTGTACATATTCTTAAAATCAATAGTATCATTTTCTGGTAAAATTGTTTTAAAGATATTTACTAAAGTTGAACCGGGCGAATCTTAAGCGCAGTAGGGTTAAGGGGTGGGAAAAGAATAACCTTTCAATTAAAATTTAAAAAAAAGTTTATTTTAAATTAATGTGTACGCATAACTATGTTTATAATGAGAAAAGTACGGTGCTATTTAGATGCTATTAAAATATAATGAATATTATAAATCCTTTGAGATTAAAGGTGGACTAAACTTAAGATTTGCTCAGGCCTAGGAAGTGGTAGCAGAGGGGCTGCTCTTCCGTTCGTATCAAGAGTCGAGGGGGTCATTGAGGGAGTGGATTTTGCGATACGGGGGTTTCAATTATGTACTTATTCTTAAAATCAATTGTATCATTTTCTGGTAAAATTCTTTTAAGGATATTTACTAAAACTGAACCGGGCAAAACTTAAGCGCAGTAGAGTTAAGGGGTGGGAAAACAATAACCTTTAAACTTAAAATTTAAAATTTTTTACTTTAAATTAATGTGTTCGCATAACTATGTTTATGAGAGAAATACGGTGCTATTTAGATGCTATTAAAATATAATGATTATTATAAATCCTTTCAGATTAAAGGTGGACTAAACTTAAGATTTGCTCAGGCCTAGGAAGTGGTAGCCAAGGGGCTGCTCTTCCGTTCGTATCAAGAGTCGAGGGGGTCAGTGAGGGAGTGGATTTTGCGATACGGGGGTTTCAATTATGTACATATTCTGAAAATCAATTGTATCATTTTCTGGTAAAATTGTTTTAAGGATATTTACTAAAGTTGAACCGGGCAAAACTTAAGCGCAGTAGGGTTAAGGGGTGGGAAAACAATAACCTTTAAATTTAAAATTTAAAATTTTTTACTTTAAATTATTGTGTTCGCATAACTATGTTTATACTGAGAAAAATACGGTACTATTTAGATGTTATTAAAATATAATGATTATTATAAATCCTTTCAGATTAAAGGTGGACTAAACTTAAGATTTGCTCAGGCCCAGGAAGTGGTAGCCAAGGGGCTGCTCTTCCGTTCGTATCAAGAGTCGAGGGGTTCAGTGAGGGAGTGGATTTTGCGATACGGGGGTTTCAATTATGTACATATTCTTAAAATCAATAGTATCATTTTCTGGTAAAATTGTTTTAAGGATATTTACTAAAGTTGAACCGGGCAAATCTTAAGCGCAGTAGGGTTAAGGGGTGGGAAAACAATAACCTTTCAATTAAAATTTTAAAAAAAGTTTATTTTAAATTAATGTGTACGCATAACTATGTTTATAATGAGAAAAATACGGTGCTATTTAGATGCTATTAAAATATAATGAATATTATAAATCCTTTATGATTAAAGGAGGACTAAACTTAAGATTTGCTCAGGCCTAGGAAGTGGTAGCCAAGGGGCTGCTCTTCCGTTCGTATCAAGAGTCGAGGGGGTCAGTGAGGGAGTGGATTTTGCGATACGGGGGTTTCAATTATGTACATATTCTTAGAATCAATTGTATGATTTTCTGGTAAAATTGTTTTAAGGATATTTACTAAAGTTGAACCGGACAAATCTTAAGCTCAGTAGGGTTAAGGGGTGGGAAAACAATAACCTTTAAACTTAAAATTTAAAACATTTTACTTTAAATTAATGTGTTCGCATAACTATGTTTATACTGAGAAAAATACGGTACTATTTAGATGCTATTAAAATATAATGATTATTATAAATCCTTTCAGATTAAAGGTGGACTTAACTTAAGATTTGCTCAGGCCTAGGAAGTGGTAGCCAAGGGGCTGCTCTTCCGTTCGTATCAAGAGTCGAGGGGGTCAGTGAGGGAGTGGATTTTGCGATACGGGGGTTTCAATTATGTACATATTCTTAAAATCAATTGTATCATTTTCTGGTAAAATTGTTTTAAGGATATTTACTAAAGTTGAACCGGGCAAAACTTAAGCTCAGTAGGGTTAAGGGGTGGGAAAACAATAACCTTTAAACTTAAAATTTAAAATATTTTACTTTAAATTTATGTATTCGCATAACTATGTTTATACTGAGAAAAATACGGTGCAATTAGATGCTATTAAAATATAAAGATTATTATAAATCCTTTCAGATTAAAGGTGGACTAAACTTAACATTTGCTCAGGCCTAGGAAGTGGTAGCCAAGGGGCTGCTCTTCCGTTCGTATCAAGAGTCGAGGGGGTCAGTGAGGGAGTGGATTTTGCGATACGGGGGTTTCAATTATGTACATATTCTTAAAAGCAATTGTATCATTTTCTGGTAAAATTGTTTTAAGGATAATTATAAAAGTTGAACCGGGGAAATCTTAAGCGCAGTAGGGTTAAGGGGTGGGAAAACAATAACCTTTAAACATAAAATTTAAAATTTTTTACTTTAAATTATTGTGTTCGCATAACTATGTTTATACTGAGAAAAATACGGTGCTATTTAGATGTTATTAAAATATGATTATTATAAATCCTTTCAGATTAAAGGTGGACTAAATTTAAGATTTGCTCAGGCCTAGGAAGTGGTAGCCAAGGGGCTGCTCTTCCGTTCGTATCAAGAGTCGAGGGGGTCAGTGAGGGAGTGGATTTTGCGATACGGGGGTTTCAATTGTGTACATATTCTTAAAATCAATAGTATCATTTTCTGGTAAAATTGTTTTAAAGATATTTACTAAAGTTGAACCGGGCGAATCTTAAGCGCAGTAGGGTTAAGGGGTGGGAAAAGAATAACCTTTCAATTAAAATCTAAAAAAAAGTTTATTTTAAATTAATGTGTTCGCATAACTATGTTTATGAGAGAAATACGGTGCTATTTAGATGCTATTAAAATATAATGATTATTATAAATCCTTTCAGATTAAAGGTGGACTAAACTTAAGATTTGCTCAGGCCTAGGAAGTGGTAGCCAAGTGGCTGCTCTTCCGTTCGTATCAAGAGTCGAGGGGGTCAGTGAGGGAGTGGATTTTGCGATACGGGGGTTTCAATTATGTACATATTCTTAAAATCAATTGTATGATTTTCTGGTAAAATTGTTTTAAGGATATTTACTAAAGTTGAACCGGGCAAATCTTAAGCTCAGTAGGGTTAAGGGGTGGGAAAACAACAACCTTTAAACTTAAAATTTAAAATATTTAATTTAAATTTATGTATTAGCATAACTATGTTTATACTGAGAAAAATACGGTGCAATTAGATGCTATTAAAATATAAAGATTATTATAAATCCTTTCAGATTAAAGGTGGAATAAACTTAAGATTTGCTCAGGCCTAGGAAGTGGTAGCCAAGGGGCTGCTCTTCCGTTCGTATCAAGAGTCGAGGGGGTCAGTGAGGGAGTGGATTTTGCGATAAGGGGGTTTCAATTATGTACATATTCTTAAAATCAATTGTATCATTTTCTGGTAAAATTGTTTTAAGGATATTTACTAAAGTTGAACCGGGCAAAACTTAAGCTCAGTAGGGTTAAGGGGTGGGAAAACAATAACCTTTAAACTTAAAATTTAAAATATTTTACTTTAAATTTATGTATTCGCATAACTATGTTTATACTGAGAAAAATACGGTGCAATTAGATGCTATTAAAATATAAAGATTATTATAAATCCTTTCAGATTAAAGGTGGACTAAACTTAACATTTGCTCAGGCCTAGGAAGTGGTAGCCAAGGGGCTGCTCTTCCGTTCGTATCAAGAGTCGAGGGGGTCAGTGAGGGAGTGGATTTTGCGATACGGGGGTTTCAATTATGTACATATTCTTAAAAGCAATTGTATCATTTTCTGGTAAAATTGTTTTAAGGATAATTATAAAAGTTGAACCGGGGAAATCTTAAGCGCAGTAGGGTTAAGGGGTGGGAAAACAATAACCTTTAAACATAAAATTTAAAATTTTTTACTTTAAATTATTGTGTTCGCATAACTATGTTTATACTGAGAAAAATACGGTGCTATTTAGATGCTATTAAAATATGATTATTATAAATCCTTTCAGATTAAAGGTGGACTAAACTTAAGATTTGCTCAGGCCTAGGAAGTGGTAGCCAAGGGGCTGCTCTTCCGTTCGTATCAAGAGTCGAGGGGGTCAGTGAGGGAGTGGATTTTGCGATACGGGGGTTTCAATTGTGTACATATTCTTAAAATCAATAGTATCATTTTCTGGTAAAATTGTTTTAAAGATATTTACTAAAGTTGAACCGGGCGAATCTTAAGCGCAGTAGGGTTAAGGGGTGGGAAAAGAATAACCTTTCAATTAAAATCTAAAAAAAAGTTTATTTTAAATTAATGTGTTCGCATAACTATGTTTATGAGAGAAATACGGTGCTATTTAGATGCTATTAAAATATAATGATTATTATAAATCCTTTCAGATTAAAGGTGGACTAAACTTAAGATTTGCTCAGGCCTAGGAAGTGGTAGCCAAGTGGCTGCTCTTCCGTTCGTATCAAGAGTCGAGGGGGTCAGTGAGGGAGTGGATTTTGCGATACGGGGGTTTCAATTATGTACATATTCTTAAAATCAATTGTATGATTTTCTGGTAAAATTGTTTTAAGGATATTTACTAAAGTTGAACCGGGCAAATCTTAAGCTCAGTAGGGTTAAGGGGTGGGAAAACAACAACCTTTAAACTTAAAATTTAAAATATTTAATTTAAATTTATGTATTAGCATAACTATGTTTATACTGAGAAAAATACGGTGCAATTAGATGCTATTAAAATATAAAGATTATTATAAATCCTTTCAGATTAAAGGTGGAATAAACTTAAGATTTGCTCAGGCCTAGGAAGTGGTAGCCAAGGGGCTGCTCTTCCGTTCGTATCAAGAGTCGAGGGGGTCAGTGAGGGAGTGGATTTTGCGATAAGGGGGTTTCAATTATGTACATATTCTTAAAATCAATTGTATCATTTTCTGGTAAAATTGTTTTAAGGATATTTACTAAAGTTGAACCGGGCAAATCTTAAGCGCAGTAGGGTTAAGGGGTGGGAAAACAATAACCTTTAAAATTAAAATTAAAAAAAGTTTATTTTAAATTAATGTGTACGCATAACTATGTTTATAATGAGAAAAATACGGTGCTATTTAGATGCTATTAAAATATAATGATTATTATAAATCCTTTCAGATTAAAGGTGGACTAAACTTAAGATTTGCTCAGGCCTAGGAAGTGGTAGCCAAGGGGCTGCTCTTCCGTTCGTATCAAGAGTCGAGGGGGTCAGTGAGGGAGTGGATTTTGCGATACGGGGGTTTCAATTGTGTACATATTCTTAAAATCAATAGTATCATTTTCTGGTAAAATTGTTTTAAAGATATTTACTAAAGTTGAACCGGGCGAATCTTAAGCGCAGTAGGGTTAAGGGGTGGGAAAAGAATAACCTTTATATTAAAATTTAAAAAAAAGTTTATTTTAAATTAATGTGTACGCATAACTATGTTTATAATGAGAAAAGTACGGTGCTATTTAGATGCTATTAAAATATAATGAATATTATAAATCCTTTGAGATTAAAGGTGGACTAAACTTAAGATTTGCTCAGGCCTAGGAAGTGGTAGCAGAGGGGCTGCTCTTCCGTTCGTATCAAGAGTCGAGGGGGTCATTGAGGGAGTGGATTTTGCGATACGGGGGTTTCAATTATGTACTTATTCTTAAAATCAATTGTATCATTTTCTGGTAAAATTCTTTTAAGGATATTTACTAAAACTGAACCGGGCAAAACTTAAGCGCAGTAGAGTTAAGGGGTGGGAAAACAATAACCTTTAAACTTAAAATTTAAAATTTTTTACTTTAAATTAATGTGTTCGCATAACTATGTTTATGAGAGAAATACGGTGCTATTTAGATGCTATTAAAATATAATGATTATTATAAATCCTTTCAGATTAAAGGTGGACTAAACTTAAGATTTGCTCAGGCCTAGGAAGTGGTAGCCAAGGGGCTGCTCTTCCGTTCGTATCAAGAGTCGAGGGGGTCAGTGAGGGAGTGGATTTTGCGATACGGGTTTTCAATTATGTACATATTCTTAAAATCAATTGTATCATTTTCTGGTAAAATTGTTTTAAGGATATTTACTAAAGTTGAACCGGGCAAATCTTAAACGCAGTAGGGTTAAGGGGTGGGAAAACAATAACCTTTAAATTTAAAATTTAAAATTTTTTACTTTAAATTATTGTGTTCGCATAACTATGTTTATACTGAGAAAAATACGGTACTATTTAGATGTTATTAAAATATAATGATTATTATAAATCCTTTCAGATTAAAGGTGGACTAAACTTAAGATTTGCTCAGGCCCAGGAAGTGGTAGCCAAGGGGCTGCTCTTACGTTCGTATCAAGAGTCGAGGGGGTCAGTGAGGGAGTGGATTTTGCGATACGGGGGTTTCAATTATGTACATATTCTTAAAATCAATAGTATCATTTTCTGGTAAAATTGTTTTAAGGATATTTACTAAAGTTGAACCGGGCAAATCTTAAGCGCAGTAGGGTTAAGGGGTGGGAAAACAATAACCTTTCAATTAAAATTTTAAAAAAAGTTTATTTTAAATTAATGTGTACGCATAACTATGTTTATAATGAGAAAAATACGGTGCTATTTAGATGCTATTAAAATATAATGAATATTATAAATCCTTTATGATTAAAGGTGGACTAAACTTAAGATTTGCTCAGGCCTAGGAAGTGGTAGCCAAGGGGCTGCTCTTCCGTTCGTATCAAGAGTCGAGGGGGTCAGTGAGGGAGTGGATTTTGCGATACGGGGGTTTCAATTATGTACATATTCTTAGAATCAATTGTATGATTTTCTGGTAAAATTGTTTTAAGGATATTTACTAAAGTTGAACCGGACAAATCTTAAGATCAGTAGGGTTAAGGGGTGGGAAAACAATAACCTTTAAACTTAAAATTTAAAACATTTTACTTTAAATTAATGTGTTCGCATAACTATGTTTATACTGAGAAAAATACGGTACTATTTAGATGCTATTAAAATATAATGATTATTATAAATCCTTTCAGATTAAAGGTGGACTTAACTTAAGATTTGCTCAGGCCTAGGAAGTGGTAGCCAAGGGGCTGCTCTTCCGTTCGTATCAAGAGTCGAGGGGGTCAGTGAGGGAGTGGATTTTGCGATACGGGGGTTTCAATTATGTACATATTCTTAAAATCAATTGTATCATTTTCTGGTAAAATTGTTTTAAGGATATTTACTAAAGTTGAACCGGGCAAAACTTAAGCTCAGTAGGGTTAAGGGGTGGGAAAACAATAACCTTTAAACTTAAAATTTAAAATATTTTACTTTAAATTTATGTATTCGCATAACTATGTTTATACTGAGAAAAATACGGTGCAATTAGATGCTATTAAAATATAAAGATTATTATAAATCCTTTCAGATTAAAGGTGGACTAAACTTAAGATTTGCTCAGGCCTAGGAAGTGGTAGCCAAGGGGCTGCTCTTCCGTTCGTATCAAGAGTCGAGGGGGTCAGTGAGGGAGTGGATTTTGCGATACGGGGGTTTCAATTGTGTACATATTCTTAAAATCAATAGTATCATTTTCTGGTAAAATTGTTTTAAAGATATTTACTAAAGTTGAACCGGGCGAATCTTAAGCGCAGTAGGGTTAAGGGGTGGGAAAAGAATAACCTTTCAATTAAAATTTAAAAAAAAGTTTATTTTAAATTAATGTGTACGCATAACTATGTTTATAATGAGAAAAGTACGGTGCTATTTAGATGCTATTAAAATATAATGAATATTATAAATCCTTTGAGATTAAAGGTGGACTAAACTTAAGATTTGCTCAGGCCTAGGAAGTGGTAGCAGAGGGGCTGCTCTTCCGTTCGTATCAAGAGTCGAGGGGGTCATTGAGGGAGTGGATTTTGCGATACGGGGGTTTCAATTATGTACTTATTCTTAAAATCAATTGTATCATTTTCTGGTAAAATTCTTTTAAGGATATTTACTAAAACTGAACCGGGCAAAACTTAAGCGCAGTAGAGTTAAGGGGTGGGAAAACAATAACCTTTAAACTTAAAATTTAAAATTTTTTACTTTAAATTAATGTGTTCGCATAACTATGTTTATGAGAGAAATACGGTGCTATTTAGATGCTATTAAAATATAATGATTATTATAAATCCTTTCAGATTAAAGGTGGACTAAACTTAAGATTTGCTCAGGCCTAGGAAGTGGTAGCCAAGGGGCTGCTCTTCCGTTCGTATCAAGAGTCGAGGGGGTCAGTGAGGGAGTGGATTTTGCGATACGGGGGTTTCAATTATGTACATATTCTTAAAATCAATTGTATCATTTTCTGGTAAAATTGTTTTAAGGATATTTACTAAAGTTGAACCGGGCAAATCTTAAACGCAGTAGGGTTAAGGGGTGGGAAAACAATAACCTTTAAATTTAAAATTTAAAATTTTTTACTTTAAATTATTGTGTTCGCATAACTATGTTTATACTGAGAAAAATACGGTACTATTTAGATGTTATTAAAATATAATGATTATTATAAATCCTTTCAGATTAAAGGTGGACTAAACTTAAGATTTGCTCAGGCCCAGGAAGTGGTAGCCAAGGGGCTGCTCTTACGTTCGTATCAAGAGTCGAGGGGGTCAGTGAGGGAGTGGATTTTGCGATACGGGGGTTTCAATTATGTACATATTCTTAAAATCAATAGTATCATTTTCTGGTAAAATTGTTTTAAGGATATTTACTAAAGTTGAACCGGGCAAATCTTAAGCGCAGTAGGGTTAAGGGGTGGGAAAACAATAACCTTTCAATTAAAATTTTAAAAAAAGTTTATTTTAAATTAATGTGTACGCATAACTATGTTTATAATGAGAAAAATACGGTGCTATTTAGATGCTATTAAAATATAATGAATATTATAAATCCTTTATGATTAAAGGTGGACTAAACTTAAGATTTGCTCAGGCCTAGGAAGTGGCAGCCAAGGGGCTGCTCTTCCGTTCGTATCAAGAGTCGAGGGGGTCAGTGAGGGAGTGGATTTTGCGATACGGGGGTTTCAATTATGTACATATTCTTAGAATCAATTGTATGATTTTCTGGTAAAATTGTTTTAAGGATATTTACTAAAGTTGAACCGGACAAATCTTAAGATCAGTAGGGTTAAGGGGTGGGAAAACAATAACCTTTAAACTTAAAATTTAAAACATTTTACTTTAAATTAATGTGTTCGCATAACTATGTTTATACTGAGAAAAATACGGTACTATTTAGATGCTATTAAAATATAATGATTATTATAAATCCTTTCAGATTAAAGGTGGACTTAACTTAAGATTTGCTCAGGCCTAGGAAGTGGTAGCCAAGGGGCTGCTCTTCCGTTCGTATCAAGAGTCGAGGGGGTCAGTGAGGGAGTGGATTTTGCGATACGGGGGTTTCAATTATGTACATATTCTTAAAATCAATTGTATCATTTTCTGGTAAAATTGTTTTAAGGATATTTACTAAAGTTGAACCGGGCAAAACTTAAGCTCAGTAGGGTTAAGGGGTGGGAAAACAATAACCTTTAAACTTAAAATTTAAAATATTTTACTTTAAATTTATGTATTCGCATAACTATGTTTATACTGAGAAAAATACGGTGCAATTAGATGCTATTAAAATATAAAGATTATTATAAATCCTTTCAGATTAAAGGTGGACTAAACTTAACATTTGCTCAGGCCTAGGAAGTGGTAGCCAAGGGGCTGCTCTTCCGTTCGTATCAAGAGTCGAGGGGGTCAGTGAGGGAGTGGATTTTGCGATACGGGGGTTTCAATTATGTACATATTCTTAAAAGCAATTGTATCATTTTCTGGTAAAATTGTTTTAAGGATAATTATAAAAGTTGAACCGGGGAAATCTTAAGCGCAGTAGGGTTAAGGGGTGGGAAAACAATAACCTTTAAACATAAAATTTAAAATTTTTTACTTTAAATTATTGTGTTCGCATAACTATGTTTATACTGAGAAAAATACGGTGCTATTTAGATGCTATTAAAATATAATGATTATTATAAATCCTTTCAGATTAAAGGTGGACTAAACTTAAGATTTGCTCAGGCCTAGGAAGTGGTAGCCAAGGGGCTGCTCTTCCGTTCGTATCAAGAGTCGAGGGGGTCAGTGAGGGAGTGGATTTTGCGATACGGGGGTTTCAATTATGTACATATTCTTAGAATCAATTGTATGATTTTCTGGTAAAATTGTTTTAAGGATATTTACTAAAGTTGAACCGGACAAATCTTAAGATCAGTAGGGTTAAGGGGTGGGAAAACAATAACCTTTAAACTTAAAATTTAAAACATTTTACTTTAAATTAATGTGTTCGCATAACTATGTTTATACTGAGAAAAATACGGTACTATTTAGATGCTATTAAAATATAATGATTATTATAAATCCTTTCAGATTAAAGGTGGACTTAACTTAAGATTTGCTCAGGCCTAGGAAGTGGTAGCCAAGGGGCTGCTCTTCCGTTCGTATCAAGAGTCGAGGGGGTCAGTGAGGGAGTGGATTTTGCGATACGGGGGTTTCAATTATGTACATATTCTTAAAATCAATTGTATCATTTTCTGGTAAAATTGTTTTAAGGATATTTACTAAAGTTGAACCGGGCAAAACTTAAGCTCAGTAGGGTTAAGGGGTGGGAAAACAATAACCTTTAAACTTAAAATTTAAAATATTTTACTTTAAATTTATGTATTCGCATAACTATGTTTATACTGAGAAAAATACGGTGCAATTAGATGCTATTAAAATATAAAGATTATTATAAATCCTTTCAGATTAAAGGTGGACTAAACTTAACATTTGCTCAGGCCTAGGAAGTGGTAGCCAAGGGGCTGCTCTTCCGTTCGTATCAAGAGTCGAGGGGGTCAGTGAGGGAGTGGATTTTGCGATACGGGGGTTTCAATTATGTACATATTCTTAAAAGCAATTGTATCATTTTCTGGTAAAATTGTTTTAAGGATAATTATAAAAGTTGAACCGGGGAAATCTTAAGCGCAGTAGGGTTAAGGGGTGGGAAAACAATAACCTTTAAACATAAAATTTAAAATTTTTTACTTTAAATTATTGTGTTCGCATAACTATGTTTATACTGAGAAAAATACGGTGCTATTTAGATGCTATTAAAATATAATGATTATTATAAATCCTTTCAGATTAAAGGTGGACTAAACTTAAGATTTGCTCAGGCCTAGGAAGTGGTAGCCAAGGGGCTGCTCTTCCGTTCGTATCAAGAGTCGAGGGGGTCAGTGAGGGAGTGGATTTTGCGATACGGGGGTTTCAATTGTGTACATATTCTTAAAATCAATAGTATCATTTTCTGGTAAAATTGTTTTAAAGATATTTACTAAAGTTGAACCGGGCGAATCTTAAGCGCAGTAGGGTTAAGGGGTGGGAAAAGAATAACCTTTCAATTAAAATTTAAAAAAAAGTTTATTTTAAATTAATGTGTACGCATAACTATGTTTATAATGAGAAAAGTACGGTGCTATTTAGATGCTATTAAAATATAATGAATATTATAAATCCTTTGAGATTAAAGGTGGACTAAACTTAAGATTTGCTCAGGCCTAGGAAGTGGTAGCAGAGGGGCTGCTCTTCCGTTCGTATCAAGAGTCGAGGGGGTCATTGAGGGAGTGGATTTTGCGATACGGGGGTTTCAATTATGTACATATTCTTAAAATCAATTGTATCATTTTCTGGTAAAATTGTTTTAAGGATATTTACTAAAGTTGAACCGGGCAAAACTTAAGCTCAGTAGGGTTAAGGGGTGGGAAAACAATAACCTTTAAACTTAAAATTTAAAATATTTTACTTTAAATTTATGTATTCGCATAACTATGTTTATACTGAGAAAAATACGGTGCAATTAGATGCTATTAAAATATAAAGATTATTATAAATCCTTTCAGATTAAAGGTGGACTAAACTTAACATTTGCTCAGGCCTAGGAAGTGGTAGCCAAGGGGCTGCTCTTCCGTTCGTATCAAGAGTCGAGGGGGTCAGTGAGGGAGTGGATTTTGCGATACGGGGGTTTCAATTATGTACATATTCTTAAAAGCAATTGTATCATTTTCTGGTAAAATTGTTTTAAGGATAATTATAAAAGTTGAACCGGGGAAATCTTAAGCGCAGTAGGGTTAAGGGGTGGGAAAACAATAACCTTTAAACATAAAATTTAAAATTTTTTACTTTAAATTATTGTGTTCGCATAACTATGTTTATACTGAGAAAAATACGGTGCTATTTAGATGCTATTAAAATATGATTATTATAAATCCTTTCAGATTAAAGGTGGACTAAACTTAAGATTTGCTCAGGCCTAGGAAGTGGTAGCCAAGGGGCTGCTCTTCCGTTCGTATCAAGAGTCGAGGGGGTCAGTGAGGGAGTGGATTTTGCGATACGGGGGTTTCAATTGTGTACATATTCTTAAAATCAATAGTATCATTTTCTGGTAAAATTGTTTTAAAGATATTTACTAAAGTTGAACCGGGCGAATCTTAAGCGCAGTAGGGTTAAGGGGTGGGAAAAGAATAACCTTTCAATTAAAATCTAAAAAAAAGTTTATTTTAAATTAATGTGTTCGCATAACTATGTTTATGAGAGAAATACGGTGCTATTTAGATGCTATTAAAATATAATGATTATTATAAATCCTTTCAGATTAAAGGTGGACTTAACTTAAGATTTGCTCAGGCCTAGGAAGTGGTAGCCAAGGGGCTGCTCTTCCGTTCGTATCAAGAGTCGAGGGGGTCAGTGAGGGAGTGGATTTTGCGATACGGGGGTTTCAATTATGTACATATTCTTAAAATCAATTGTATCATTTTCTGGTAAAATTGTTTTAAGGATATTTACTAAAGTTGAACCGGGCAAAACTTAAGCTCAGTAGGGTTAAGGGGTGGGAAAACAATAACCTTTAAACTTAAAATTTAAAATATTTTACTTTAAATTTATGTATTCGCATAACTATGTTTATACTGAGAAAAATACGGTGCAATTAGATGCTATTAAAATATAAAGATTATTATAAATCCTTTCAGATTAAAGGTGGACTAAACTTAACATTTGCTCAGGCCTAGGAAGTGGTAGCCAAGGGGCTGCTCTTCCGTTCGTATCAAGAGTCGAGGGGGTCAGTGAGGGAGTGGATTTTGCGATACGGGGGTTTCAATTATGTACATATTCTTAAAAGCAATTGTATCATTTTCTGGTAAAATTGTTTTAAGGATAATTATAAAAGTTGAACCGGGGAAATCTTAAGCGCAGTAGGGTTAAGGGGTGGGAAAACAATAACCTTTAAACATAAAATTTAAAATTTTTTACTTTAAATTATTGTGTTCGCATAACTATGTTTATACTGAGAAAAATACGGTGCTATTTAGATGCTATTAAAATATGATTATTATAAATCCTTTCAGATTAAAGGTGGACTAAACTTAAGATTTGCTCAGGCCTAGGAAGTGGTAGCCAAGGGGCTGCTCTTCCGTTCGTATCAAGAGTCGAGGGGGTCAGTGAGGGAGTGGATTTTGCGATACGGGGGTTTCAATTGTGTACATATTCTTAAAATCAATAGTATCATTTTCTGGTAAAATTGTTTTAAAGATATTTACTAAAGTTGAACCGGGCGAATCTTAAGCGCAGTAGGGTTAAGGGGTGGGAAAAGAATAACCTTTCAATTAAAATCTAAAAAAAAGTTTATTTTAAATTAATGTGTTCGCATAACTATGTTTATGAGAGAAATACGGTGCTATTTAGATGCTATTAAAATATAATGATTATTATAAATCCTTTCAGATTAAAGGTGGACTAAACTTAAGATTTGCTCAGGCCTAGGAAGTGGTAGCCAAGTGGCTGCTCTTCCGTTCGTATCAAGAGTCGAGGGGGTCAGTGAGGGAGTGGATTTTGCGATACGGGGGTTTCAATTATGTACATATTCTTAAAATCAATTGTATGATTTTCTGGTAAAATTGTTTTAAGGATATTTACTAAAGTTGAACCGGGCAAATCTTAAGCTCAGTAGGGTTAAGGGGTGGGAAAACAACAACCTTTAAACTTAAAATTTAAAATATTTAATTTAAATTTATGTATTAGCATAACTATGTTTATACTGAGAAAAATACGGTGCAATTAGATGCTATTAAAATATAAAGATTATTATAAATCCTTTCAGATTAAAGGTGGAATAAACTTAAGATTTGCTCAGGCCTAGGAAGTGGTAGCCAAGGGGCTGCTCTTCCGTTCGTATCAAGAGTCGAGGGGGTCAGTGAGGGAGTGGATTTTGCGATAAGGGGGTTTCAATTATGTACATATTCTTAAAATCAATTGTATCATTTTCTGGTAAAATTGTTTTAAGGATATTTACTAAAGTTGAACCGGGCAAATCTTAAGCGCAGTAGGGTTAAGGGGTGGGAAAACAATAACCTTTAAAATTAAAATTAAAAAAAGTTTATTTTAAATTAATGTGTACGCATAACTATGTTTATAATGAGAAAAATACGGTGCTATTTAGATGCTATTAAAATATAATGATTATTATAAATCCTTTCAGATTAAAGGTGGACTAAACTTAAGATTTGCTCAGGCCTAGGAAGTGGTACCCAAGGGGCTGCTCTTCCGTTCGTATCAAGAGTCGAGGGGGTCAGTGAGGGAGTGGATTTTGCGATACGGGGGTTTCAATTGTGTACATATTCTTAAAATCAATAGTATCATTTTCTGGTAAAATTGTTTTAAAGATATTTACTAAAGTTGAACCGGGCGAATCTTAAGCGCAGTAGGGTTAAGGGGTGGGAAAAGAATAACCTTTCAATTAAAATTAAAAAAAAGTTTATTTTAAATTAATGTGTACGCATAACTATGTTTATAATGAGAAAAGTACGGTGCTATTTAGATGCTATTAAAATATAATGAATATTATAAATCCTTTGAGATTAAAGGTGGACTAAACTTAAGATTTGCTCAGGCCTAGGAAGTGGTAGCAGAGGGGCTGCTCTTCCGTTCGTATCAAGAGTCGAGGGGGTCATTGAGGGAGTGGATTTTGCGATACGGGGGTTTCAATTATGTACTTATTCTTAAAATCAATTGTATCATTTTCTGGTAAAATTCTTTTAAGTATATTTACTAAAACTGAACCGGGCAAAACTTAAGCGCAGTAGAGTTAAGGGGTGGGAAAACAATAACCTTTAAACTTAAAATTTAAAATTTTTTACTTTAAATTAATGTGTTCGCATAACTATGTTTATGAGAGAAATACGGTGCTATTTAGATGCTATTAAAATATAATGATTATTATAAATCCTTTCAGATTAAAGGTGGACTAAACTTAAGATTTGCTCAGGCCTAGGAAGTGGTAGCCAAGGGGCTGCTCTTCCGTTCGTATCAAGAGTCGAGGGGGTCAGTGAGGGAGTGGATTTTGCGATACGGGGGTTTCAATTATGTACATATTCTTAAAATCAATTGTATCATTTTCTGGTAAAATTGTTTTAAGGATATTTACTAAAGTTGAACCGGGCAAATCTTAAACGCAGTAGGGTTAAGGGGTGGGAAAACAATAACCTTTAAATTTAAAATTTAAAATTTTTTACTTTAAATTATTGTGTTCGCATAACTATGTTTATACTGAGAAAAATACGGTACTATTTAGATGTTATTAAAATATAATGATTATTATAAATCCTTTCAGATTAAAGGTGGACTAAACTTAAGATTTGCTCAGGCCCAGGAAGTGGTAGCCAAGGGGCTGCTCTTACGTTCGTATCAAGAGTCGAGGGGGTCAGTGAGGGAGTGGATTTTGCGATACGGGGGTTTCAATTATGTACATATTCTTAAAATCAATAGTATCATTTTCTGGTAAAATTGTTTTAAGGATATTTACTAAAGTTGAACCGGGCAAATCTTAAGCGCAGTAGGGTTAAGGGGTGGGAAAACAATAACCTTTCAATTAAAATTTTAAAAAAAGTTTATTTTAAATTAATGTGTACGCATAACTATGTTTATAATGAGAAAAATACGGTGCTATTTAGATGCTATTAAAATATAATGAATATTATAAATCCTTTATGATTAAAGGTGGACTAAACTTAAGATTTGCTCAGGCCTAGGAAGTGGTAGCCAAGGGGCTGCTCTTCCGTTCGTATCAAGAGTCGAGGGGGTCAGTGAGGGAGTGGATTTTGCGATACGGGGGTTTCAATTATGTACATATTCTTAGAATCAATTGTATGATTTTCTGGTAAAATTGTTTTAAGGATATTTACTAAAGTTGAACCGGACAAATCTTAAGCTCAGTAGGGTTAAGGGGTGGGAAAACAATAACCTTTAAACTTAAAATTTAAAACATTTTACTTTAAATTAATGTGTTCGCATAACTATGTTTATACTGAGAAAAATACGGTACTATTTAGATGCTATTAAAATATAATGATTATTATAAATCCTTTCAGATTAAAGGTGGACTTAACTTAAGATTTGCTCAGGCCTAGGAAGTGGTAGCCAAGGGGCTGCTCTTCCGTTCGTATCAAGAGTCGAGTGGGTCAGTGAGGGAGTGGATTTTGCGATACGGGGGTTTCAATTATGTACATATTCTTAAAATCAATTGTATCATTTTCTGGTAAAATTGTTTTAAGGATATTTACTAAAGTTGAACCGGGCAAAACTTAAGCTCAGTAGGGTTAAGGGGTGGGAAAACAACAACCTTTAAACTTAAAATTTAAAATATTTTACTTTAAATTTATGTATTCGCATAACTATGTTTATACTGAGAAAAATACGGTGCAATTAGATGCTATTAAAATATAAAGATTATTATAAATCCTTTCAGATTAAAGGTGGACTAAACTTAAGATTTGCTCAGGCCTAGGAAGTGGTAGCCAAGGGGCTGCTCTTCCGTTCGTATCAAGAGTCGAGGGGGTCAGTGAGGGAGTGGATTTTGCGATACGGGGGTTTCAATTGTGTACATATTCTTAAAATCAATAGTATCATTTTCTGGTAAAATTGTTTTAAAGATATTTACTAAAGTTGAACCGGGCGAATCTTAAGCGCAGTAGGGTTAAGGGGTGGGAAAAGAATAACCTTTCAATTAAAATTTAAAAAAAAGTTTATTTTAAATTAATGTGTACGCATAACTATGTTTATAATGAGAAAAGTACGGTGCTATTTAGATGCTATTAAAATATAATGAATATTATAAATCCTTTGAGATTAAAGGTGGACTAAACTTAAGATTTGCTCAGGCCTAGGAAGTGGTAGCAGAGGGGCTGCTCTTCCGTTCGTATCAAGAGTCGAGGGGGTCATTGAGGGAGTGGATTTTGCGATACGGGGGTTTCAATTATGTACTTATTCTTAAAATCAATTGTATCATTTTCTGGTAAAATTCTTTTAAGGATATTTACTAAAACTGAACCGGGCAAAACTTAAGCGCAGTAGAGTTAAGGGGTGGGAAAACAATAACCTTTAAACTTAAAATTTAAAATTTTTTACTTTAAATTAATGTGTTCGCATAACTATGTTTATGAGAGAAATACGGTGCTATTTAGATGCTATTAAAATATAATGATTATTATAAATCCTTTCAGATTAAAGGTGGACTAAACTTAAGATTTGCTCAGGCCTAGGAAGTGGTAGCCAAGGGGCTGCTCTTCCGTTCGTATCAAGAGTCGAGGGGGTCAGTGAGGGAGTGGATTTTGCGATACGGGGGTTTCAATTATGTACATATTCTTAAAATCAATTGTATCATTTTCTGGTAAAATTGTTTTAAGGATATTTACTAAAGTTGAACCGGGCAAATCTTAAACGCAGTAGGGTTAAGGGGTGGGAAAACAATAACCTTTAAATTTAAAATTTAAAATTTTTTACTTTAAATTATTGTGTTCGCATAACTATGTTTATACTGAGAAAAATACGGTACTATTTAGATGTTATTAAAATATAATGATTATTATAAATCCTTTCAGATTAAAGGTGGACTAAACTTAAGATTTGCTCAGGCCCAGGAAGTGGTAGCAAAGGGGCTGCTCTTACGTTCGTATCAAGAGTCGAGGGGGTCAGTGAGGGAGTGGATTTTGCGATACGGGGGTTTCAATTATGTACATATTCTTAAAATCAATAGTATCATTTTCTGGTAAAATTGTTTTAAGGATATTTACTAAAGTTGAACCGGGCAAATCTTAAGCGCAGTAGGGTTAAGGGGTGGGAAAACAATAACCTTTCAATTAAAATTTTAAAAAAAGTTTATTTTAAATTAATGTGTACGCATAACTATGTTTATAATGAGAAAAATACGGTGCTATTTAGATGCTATTAAAATATAATGAATATTATAAATCCTTTATGATTAAAGGTGGACTAAACTTAAGATTTGCTCAGGCCTAGGAAGTGGTAGCCAAGGGGCTGCTCTTCCGTTCGTATCAAGAGTCGAGGGGGTCAGTGAGGGAGTGGATTTTGCGATACGGGGGTTTCAATTATGTACATATTCTTAGAATCAATTGTATGATTTTCTGGTAAAATTGTTTTAAGGATATTTACTAAAGTTGAACCGGACAAATCTTAAGCTCAGTAGGGTTAAGGGGTGGGAAAACAATAACCTTTAAACTTAAAATTTAAAACATTTTACTTTAAATTAATGTGTTCGCATAACTATGTTTATACTGAGAAAAATACGGTACTATTTAGATGCTATTAAAATATAATGATTATTATAAATCCTTTCAGATTAAAGGTGGACTTAACTTAAGATTTGCTCAGGCCTAGGAAGTGGTAGCCAAGGGGCTGCTCTTCCGTTCGTATCAAGAGTCGAGGGGGTCAGTGAGGGAGTGGATTTTGCGATACGGGGGTTTCAATTATGTACATATTCTTAAAATCAATTGTATCATTTTCTGGTAAAATTGTTTTAAGGATATTTACTAAAGTTGAACCGGGCAAAACTTAAGCTCAGTAGGGTTAAGGGGTGGGAAAACAATAACCTTTAAACTTAAAATTTAAAATATTTTACTTTAAATTTATGTATTCGCATAACTATGTTTATACTGAGAAAAATACGGTGCAATTAGATGCTATTAAAATATAAAGATTATTATAAATCCTTTCAGATTAAAGGTGGACTAAACTTAACATTTGCTCAGGCCTAGGAAGTGGTAGCCAAGGGGCTGCTCTTCCGTTCGTATCAAGAGTCGAGGGGGTCAGTGAGGGAGTGGATTTTGCGATACGGGGGTTTCAATTATGTACATATTCTTAAAAGCAATTGTATCATTTTCTGGTAAAATTGTTTTAAGGATAATTATAAAAGTTGAACCGGGGAAATCTTAAGCGCAGTAGGGTTAAGGGGTGGGAAAACAATAACCTTTAAACATAAAATTTAAAATTTTTTACTTTAAATTATTGTGTTCGCATAACTATGTTTATACTGAGAAAAATACGGTGCTATTTAGATGCTATTAAAATATAATGATTATTATAAATCCTTTCAGATTAAAGGTGGACTAAACTTAAGATTTGCTCAGGCCTAGGAAGTGGTAGCCAAGGGGCTGCTCTTCCGTTCGTATCAAGAGTCGAGGGGGTCAGTGAGGGAGTGGATTTTGCGATACGGGGGTTTCAATTGTGTACATATTCTTAAAATCAATAGTATCATTTTCTGGTAAAATTGTTTTAAAGATATTTACTAAAGTTGAACCGGGCGAATCTTAAGCGCAGTAGGGTTAAGGGGTGGGAAAAGAATAACCTTTCAATTAAAATTTAAAAAAAAGTTTATTTTAAATTAATGTGTACGCATAACTATGTTTATAATGAGAAAAGTACGGTGCTATTTAGATGCTATTAAAATATAATGAATATTATAAATCCTTTGAGATTAAAGGTGGACTAAACTTAAGATTTGCTCAGGCCTAGGAAGTGGTAGCAGAGGGGCTGCTCTTCCGTTCGTATCAAGAGTCGAGGGGGTCATTGAGGGAGTGGATTTTGCGATACGGGGGTTTCAATTATGTACTTATTCTTAAAATCAATTGTATCATTTTCTGGTAAAATTCTTTTAAGGATATTTACTAAAACTGAACCGGGCAAAACTTAAGCGCAGTAGAGTTAAGGGGTGGGAAAACAATAACCTTTAAACTTAAAATTTAAAATTTTTTACTTTAAATTAATGTGTTCGCATAACTATGTTTATGAGAGAAATACGGTGCTATTTAGATGCTATTAAAATATAATGATTATTATAAATCCTTTCAGATTAAAGGTGGACTAAACTTAAGATTTGCTCAGGCCTAGGAAGTGGTAGCCAAGGGGCTGCTCTTCCGTTCGTATCAAGAGTCGAGGGGGTCAGTGAGGGAGTGGATTTTGCGATACGGGGGTTTCAATTATGTACATATTCTGAAAATCAATTGTATCATTTTCTGGTAAAATTGTTTTAAGGATATTTACTAAAGTTGAACCGGGCAAAACTTAAGCGCAGTAGGGTTAAGGGGTGGGAAAACAATAACCTTTAAATTTAAAATTTAAAATTTTTTACTTTAAATTATTGTGTTCGCATAACTATGTTTATACTGAGAAAAATACGGTACTATTTAGATGTTATTAAAATATAATGATTATTATAAATCCTTTCAGATTAAAGGTGGACTAAACTTAAGATTTGCTCAGGCCCAGGAAGTGGTAGCCAAGGGGCTGCTCTTCCGTTCGTATCAAGAGTCGAGGGGGTCAGTGAGGGAGTGGATTTTGCGATACGGGGGTTTCAATTATGTACATATTCTTAAAATCAATAGTATCATTTTCTGGTAAAATTGTTTTAAGGATATTTACTAAAGTTGAACCGGGCAAATCTTAAGCGCAGTAGGGTTAAGGGGTGGGAAAACAATAACCTTTCAATTAAAATTTTAAAAAAAGTTTATTTTAAATTAATGTGTACGCATAACTATGTTTATAATGAGAAAAATACGGTGCTATTTAGATGCTATTAAAATATAATGAATATTATAAATCCTTTATGATTAAAGGTGGACTAAACTTAAGATTTGCTCAGGCCTAGGAAGTGGTAGCCAAGGGGCTGCTCTTCCGTTCGTATCAAGAGTCGAGGGGGTCAGTGAGGGAGTGGATTTTGCGATACGGGGGTTTCAATTATGTACATATTCTTAGAATCAATTGTATGATTTTCTGGTAAAATTGTTTTAAGGATATTTACTAAAGTTGAACCGGACAAATCTTAAGCTCAGTAGGGTTAAGGGGTGGGAAAACAATAACCTTTAAACTTAAAATTTAAAACATTTTACTTTAAATTAATGTGTTCGCATAACTATGTTTATACTGAGAAAAATACGGTACTATTTAGATGCTATTAAAATATAATGATTATTATAAATCCTTTCAGATTAAAGGTGGACTTAACTTAAGATTTGCTCAGGCCTAGGAAGTGGTAGCCAAGGGGCTGCTCTTCCGTTCGTATCAAGAGTCGAGGGGGTCAGTGAGGGAGTGGATTTTGCGATACGGGGGTTTCAATTATGTACATATTCTTAAAATCAATTGTATCATTTTCTGGTAAAATTGTTTTAAGGATATTTACTAAAGTTGAACCGGGCAAAACTTAAGCTCAGTAGGGTTAAGGGGTGGGAAAACAATAACCTTTAAACTTAAAATTTAAAATATTTTACTTTAAATTTATGTATTCGCATAACTATGTTTATACTGAGAAAAATACGGTGCAATTAGATGCTATTAAAATATAAAGATTATTATAAATCCTTTCAGATTAAAGGTGGACTAAACTTAACATTTGCTCAGGCCTAGGAAGTGGTAGCCAAGGGGCTGCTCTTCCGTTCGTATCAAGAGTCGAGGGGGTCAGTGAGGGAGTGGATTTTGCGATACGGGGGTTTCAATTATGTACATATTCTTAAAAGCAATTGTATCATTTTCTGGTAAAATTGTTTTAAGGATAATTATAAAAGTTGAACCGGGGAAATCTTAAGCGCAGTAGGGTTAAGGGGTGGGAAAACAATAACCTTTAAACATAAAATTTAAAATTTTTTACTTTAAATTATTGTGTTCGCATAACTATGTTTATACTGAGAAAAATACGGTGCTATTTAGATGCTATTAAAATATGATTATTATAAATCCTTTCAGATTAAAGGTGGACTAAACTTAAGATTTGCTCAGGCCTAGGAAGTGGTAGCCAAGGGGCTGCTCTTCCGTTCGTATCAAGAGTCGAGGGGGTCAGTGAGGGAGTGGATTTTGCGATACGGGGGTTTCAATTGTGTACATATTCTTAAAATCAATAGTATCATTTTCTGGTAAAATTGTTTTAAAGATATTTACTAAAGTTGAACCGGGCGAATCTTAAGCGCAGTAGGGTTAAGGGGTGGGAAAAGAATAACCTTTCAATTAAAATCTAAAAAAAAGTTTATTTTAAATTAATGTGTTCGCATAACTATGTTTATGAGAGAAATACGGTGCTATTTAGATGCTATTAAAATATAATGATTATTATAAATCCTTTCAGATTAAAGGTGGACTAAACTTAAGATTTGCTCAGGCCTAGGAAGTGGTAGCCAAGTGGCTGCTCTTCCGTTCGTATCAAGAGTCGAGGGGGTCAGTGAGGGAGTGGATTTTGCGATACGGGGGTTTCAATTATGTACATATTCTTAAAATCAATTGTATGATTTTCTGGTAAAATTGTTTTAAGGATATTTACTAAAGTTGAACCGGGCAAATCTTAAGCTCAGTAGGGTTAAGGGGTGGGAAAACAACAACCTTTAAACTTAAAATTTAAAATATTTAATTTAAATTTATGTATTAGCATAACTATGTTTATACTGAGAAAAATACGGTGCAATTAGATGCTATTAAAATATAAAGATTATTATAAATCCTTTCAGATTAAAGGTGGAATAAACTTAAGATTTGCTCAGGCCTACGAAGTGGTAGCCAAGGGGCTGCTCTTCTGTTCGTATCAAGAGTCGAGGGGGTCAGTGAGGGAGTGGATTTTGCGATAAGGGGGTTTCAATTATGTACATATTCTTAAAATCAATTGTATCATTTTCTGGTAAAATTGTTTTAAGGATATTTACTAAAGTTGAACCGGGCAAATCTTAAGCGCAGTAGGGTTAAGGGGTGGGAAAACAATAACCTTTAAAATTAAAATTAAAAAAAGTTTATTTTAAATTAATGTGTACGCATAACTATGTTTATAATGAGAAAAATACGGTGCTATTTAGATGCTATTAAAATATAATGATTATTATAAATCCTTTCAGATTAAAGGTGGACTAAACTTAAGATTTGCTCAGGCCTAGGAAGTGGTAGCCAAGGGGCTGCTCTTCCGTTCGTATCAAGAGTCGAGGGGGTCAGTGAGGGAGTGGATTTTGCGATACGGGGCTTTCAACTATGTACTTATTCTTAGAATCAATTGTATCATTTTCTGGTAAAATTCTTTTAAGGATATTTACTAAAACTGAACCGGGCAAAACTTAAGCGCAGTAGGGTTAAGGGGTGGGAAAACAATAACCTTTAAACTTAAAATTTAAAATTTTTTACTTTAAATTAATGTGTTCGCATAACTATGTTTATGAGAAAAATACGGTGCTATTTAGATGCTATTAAAATATAATGATTATTATAAATCCTTTCAGATTAAAGGTGGACTAAACTTAAGATTTGCTCAGGCCTAGGAAGTGGTAGCCAAGTGGCTGCTCTTCCGTTCGTATCAAGAGTCGAGGGGGTCAGTGAGGGAGTGGATTTTGCGATACGGGGGTTTCAATTATGTACATATTCTTAAAATCAATTGTATGATTTTCTGGTAAAATTGTTTTAAGGATATTTACTAAAGTTGAACCGGGCAAATCTTAAGCTCAGTAGGGTTAAGGGGTGGGAAAACAACCTTTAAACTTAAAATTTAAAATTTTTTACTTTAAATTATTGTGTTCGCATAACTATGTTTATACTGAGAAAAATACGGTGCTATTTAGATGCTATTAAAATATAATGATTATTATAAATCCTTTCAGATTAAAGGTGGACTAAACTTAAGATTTGCTGAGGCCTAGGAAGTGGTAGCCAAGGGGCTGCTCTTCCGTTCGTATCAAGAGTCGAGGGGGTCATTGAGGGAGTGGATTTTGCGATACGGTGGTTTCAATTATGTACATATTCTTAAAATCAATAGTATCATTTTCTGGTAAAATTGTTTTAAGGATATTTACTAAAGTTGAACCGGGCAAATCTTAAGCGCAGTAGGGTTAAGGGGTGGGTAAACAATAACCTTTAAACTTAAAATTCAAAATTTTTAACTTTAAATTATTGTGTTCGCATAACTATATTTATACTGAAAAAAATACGGTGCTCTTTAGATGCTATTACAATATAATGATTATTATAAATCCTTTCAGATTAAAGGTGGACTAAACTTAAGATTTGCTCAGGCCTCGGATGTGGTAGCCAAGAGGCTGCTCTTCCGTCCGTATCAAGAGTCGAGGGGGTCAGTGAGGGAGTGGATTTTGCGATACGGGGGTTTCAATTATGTACATATTCTTAAAATCAATTGTATCATTTTCTGGTAAAATTGTTTTAAGGATATTTACTGAAGTTGAACCGGGCAAATCTTAAGCGCAGTAGGGTTAAGGGGTGGGAAAACAATAACCTTTAAAATTAAAATTAAAAAAAGTTTATT
Organism: Maratus speciosus; assembly: GCA_963932465.1. Classification (NCBI taxonomy): domain Eukaryota; kingdom Metazoa; phylum Arthropoda; class Arachnida; order Araneae; family Salticidae; genus Maratus; species Maratus speciosus. Next base: position 250,715,276 of record OZ010800.1, on the reverse strand, counting down.
TTAAATTAATGTGTATGCATAACTATGTTTATAATGAGAAAAATACGGTGCTATTTAGATGCTATTAAAATTTTATGATTATTATAAATCCTTTCAGATTAAAGGTGGACTAAACTTAAGATTTGCTCAGGCCTAGGAAGTGGTAGCCAAGGGGCTGCTCTTCCGTTCGTATCAAGAGTCGAGGGGGTCAGTGAGGGAGTGGAGTTTGCGATACGGGGGTTTCAATTATGTACATATTCTTAAAATCAATTGTATGATTTTCTGGTAAAATTGTTTTAAGGATATTTACTAAAGTTGAACCGGACAAATCTTAAGCTCAGTAGGGTTAAGGGGTGGGAAAACAATAACCTTTAAACTTAAAATTTAAAACATTTTACTTTAAATTAATGTTTTCGCATAAATATGTTTATACTGAGAAAAATACGGTGCTATTTAGATGCTATTAAAATATAATGATTTTTATAAATCCTTTCAGATCAAAGGTGGACTAAACTTAAGATTTGCTCAGGCCTAGGAAGTGGTAGCCAAGGGGCTGCTCTTCCGTTCGTATCAAGAGTCGAGGGGGTCAGTGAGGGAGTGGATTTTGCGATACGGGGGTTTCAATTATGTACATATTCTTAAAATCAATTGTGTCATTTTCTGGTAAAATTGTTTTAAGGATATTTACTAAAGTTGAACCGGGCAAATCTTAAGCGCAGTAGGGTTAAGGGGTGGGAAAACAATAACCTTTAAACTTAAAATTTAAAATTTTTTACTTTAAATTAATGTGTTCGCATAACTATGTTTATGAGAAAAATACGGTGCTATTTAGATGCTATTAAAATATAATGATTATTATAAATCCTTTCAGATTAAAAGTGGACTAAACTTAAGATTTGCTCAGGTCTAGGAAGTGGTAGCCAAGGGGCTGCTCTTCCGTTCGTATCAAGAGTCGAGGGGGTCAGTGAGGGAGTGGATTTTGCGATACGGGGGTTTCAATTATGTACATATTCTTAAAATCAATAGTATCATTTTCTGGTAAAATTGTTTTAAGGATATTTACTAAAGTTGAACCGGGCAAATCTTAAGCGCAGTAGGGTTAAGGGGTGGGTAAACAATAACCTTTAAACTTAAAATTCAAAATTTTTAACTTTAAATTATTGTGTTCGCATAACTATGTTTATACTGAAAAAAATACGGTGCTCTTTAGATGCTATTACAATATAATGATTATTATAAATCCTTTCAGATTAAAGGTGGACTAAACTTAAGATTTGCTCAGGCCTCGGATGTGGTAGCCAAGAGGCTGCTCTTCCGTCCGTATCAAGAGTCGAGGGGGTCAGTGAGGGAGTGGATTTTGCGATACGGGGGTTTCAATTATGTACATATTCTTAAAATCAATTGTATCATTTTCTGGTAAAATTGTTTTAAGGATATTTACTGAAGTTGAACCGGGCAAATCTTAAGCGCAGTAGGGTTAAGGGGTGGGAAAACAATAACCTTTAAAATTAAAATTAAAAAAAGTTTATTTTAAATTAATGTGTATGCATAACTATGTTTATAATGAGAAAAATACGGTGCTATTTAGATGCTATTAAAATTTTATGATTATTATAAATCCTTTCAGATTAAAGGTGGACTAAACTTAAGATTTGCTCAGGCCTAGGAAGTGGTAGCCAAGGGGCTGCTCTTCCGTTCGTATCAAGAGTCGAGGGGGTCAGTGAGGGAGTGGAGTTTGCGATACGGGGGTTTCAATTATGTACATATTCTTAAAATCAATTGTATGATTTTCTGGTAAAATTGTTTTAAGGATATTTACTAAAGTTGAACCGGACAAATCTTAAGCTCAGTAGGGTTAAGGGGTGGGAAAACAATAACCTTTAAACTTAAAATTTAAAACATTTTACTTTAAATTAATGTTTTCGCATAACTATGTTTATACTGAGAAAAATACGGTGCTATTTAGATGCTATTAAAATATAATGATTTTTATAAATCCTTTCAGATCAAAGGTGGACTAAACTTAAGATTTGCTCAGGCCTAGGAAGTGGTAGCCAAGGGGCTGCTCTTCCGTTCGTATCAAGAGTCGAGGGGGTCAGTGAGGGAGTGGAATTTGCGATACGGGGGTTTCAATTATGTACATATTCTTAAAATCAATTGTGTCATTTTCTGGTAAAATTGTTTTAAGGATATTTACTAAAGTTGAACCGGGCAAATCTTAAGCGCAGTAGGGTTAAGGGGTGGGAAAACAATAACATTTAAACTTAAAATTTAAAATTTTTTACTTTAAATTAATGTGTTCGCATAACTATGTTTATGAGAAAAATACGGTGCTATTTAGATGCTATTAAAATATAATGATTATTATAAATCCTTTCAGATTAAAGGTGGACTAAACTTAAGATTTGCTCAGGCCTAGGAAGTGGTAGCCAAGGGGCTGCTCTTCCGTTCGTATCAAGAGTCGAGGGGGTCAGTGAGGGAGAGGATTTTGCGATACGGGGGTTTCAATTATGTACATATTCTTAAAATCAATTGTATCATTTTCTGGTAAAATGTTTTAAGGATATTTACTAAAGTTGAACCGGGCAAATCTTAAGCTCAGTAGGGTTAAGGGGTGGGAAAACAATAACCTTTGAACTTAAAATTTAAAACATTTTACTTTAAATTAATGTGTTCGCATAACTATGTTTATACTGAGAAAAATACGGTGCTATTTAGATGCTATTAAAATATAATGATTATTATAAATCCTTTCAGATCAAAGGTGGACTAAACTTAAGATTTGCTCAGGCCTAGGAAGTGGTAGCAAAGGGGCTGCTCTTCCGTTCGTATCAAGAGTCGAGGGGTCAGTGAGGGAGGGGATTTTGCGATACGGGGGTTTCAATTATGTACATATTCTTAAAATCAATTGTATCATTTTCTGGTAAAATTGTTTTAAGGATATTTACTAAAGTTGAACCGGGCAAATCTTAAGCTCAGTAGGGTTAAGGTGTGGGAAAACAATAACCTTTAATCATAAAATTTAAAATTTTTTACTTTAAATTATTGTGTTCGCATAACTATGTTTATACTGAGAAAAATACGGCACTATTTAGATGCTATTAAATTATAATGATTATTATAAATCCTTTCAGATTAAAGGTGGACTAAACTTAAGATTTGCTCAGGCCTAGGAAGTGGTAGCCAAGGAGCTGCTCTTCCGTTCGTATCAAGAGTCGAGGGGGTCAGTGAGGGAGTGGATTTTGCGATACGGGGGTTTCAATTGTGTACATATTCTTAAAATCAATAGTATCATTTTCTGGTAAAATTGTTTTAAGGATATTTACTAAAGTTGAACCGGGCAAATCTTAAGCGCAGTAGGGTTAAGGGGTGGGAAAACAATAACCTTTCAATTAAAATTAAAAAAAAAGTTTATTTTAAATTAATGTGTACGCATAACTATGTTTATAATGAGAAAAGTACGGTGCTATTTAGATGCTATAAAAATATAATGAATATTATAAATCCTTTCAGATTAAAGGTGGACTAAACTTAAGATTTGCTCAGGCCTAGGAAGTGGTAGCCAAGGGGCTGCTCTTCCGTTCGTATGAAGAGTCGAGGGGGTCAGTGAGGGAGTGGATTTTGCGATACGGGGGTTTCAATTATGTACATATTCTTAAAATCAATAGTATCATTTTCTGGTAAAATTGTTTTAAGGATATTTACTAAAGTTGAACCGGGCAAATCTTAAGCGCAGTAGGGTTAAGGGGTGGGTAAACAATAACCTTTAAACTTAAAATTCAAAATTTTTAACTTTAAATTATTGTGTTCGCATAACTATGTTTATACTGAAAAAAATACGGTGCTCTTTAGATGCTATTACAATATAATGATTATTATAAATCCTTTCAGATTAAAGGTGGACTAAACTTAAGATTTGCTCAGGCCTCGGATGTGGTAGCCAAGAGGCTGCTCTTCCGTCCGTATCAAGAGTCGAGGGGGTCAGTGAGGGAGTGGATTTTGCGATACGGGGGTTTCAATTATGTACATATTCTTAAAATCAATTGTATCATTTTCTGGTAAAATTGTTTTAAGGATATTTACTGAAGTTGAACCGGGCAAATCTTAAGCGCAGTAGGGTTAAGGGGTGGGAAAACAATAACCTTTAAAATTAAAATTAAAAAAAGTTTATTTTAAATTAATGTGTATGCATAACTATGTTTATAATGAGAAAAATACGGTGCTATTTAGATGCTATTAAAATTTTATGATTATTATAAATCCTTTCAGATTAAAGGTGGACTAAACTTAAGATTTGCTCAGGCCTAGGAAGTGTTAGCCAAGGGGCTGCTCTTCCGTTCGTATCAAGAGTCGAGGGGGTCAGTGAGGGAGTGGAGTTTGCGATACGGGGGTTTCAATTATGTACATATTCTTAAAATCAATTGTATGATTTTCTGGTAAAATTGTTTTAAGGATATTTACTAAAGTTGAACCGGACAAATCTTAAGCTCAGTAGGGTTAAGGGGTGGGAAAACAATAACCTTTAAACTTAAAATTTAAAACATTTTACTTTAAATTAATGTTTTCGCATAACTATGTTTATACTGAGAAAAATACGGTGCTATTTAGAAGCTATTAAAATATAATGATTTTTATAAATCCTTTCAGATCAAAGGTGGACTAAACTTAAGATTTGCTCAGGCCTAGGAAGTGGTAGCCAAGGGGCTGCTCTTCCGTTCGTATCAAGAGTCGAGGGGGTCAGTGAGGGAGTGGATTTTGCGATACGGGGGTTTCAATTATGTACATATTCTTAAAATCAATTGTGTCATTTTCTGGTAAAATTGTTTTAAGGATATTTACTAAAGTTGAACCGGGCAAATCTTAAGCGCAGTAGGGTTAAGGGGTGGGAAAACAATAACCTTTAAACTTAAAATTTAAAATTTTTTACTTTAAATTAATGTGTTCGCATAACTATGTTTATGAGAAAAATACGGTGCTATTTAGATGCTATTAAAATATAATGATTATTATAAATCCTTTCAGATTAAAGGTGGACTAAACTTAAGATTTGCTCAGGCCTAGGAAGTGGTAGCCAAGGGGCTGCTCTTCCGTTCGTATCAAGAGTCGAGGGGGTCAGTGAGGGAGTGGATTTTGCGATACGGGGGTTTCAATTATGTACATATTCTTAAAATCAATTGTATCATTTTCTGGTAAAATGTTTTAAGGATATTTACTAAAGTTGAACCGGGCAAATCTTAAGCTCAGTAGGGTTAAGGGGTGGGAAAACAATAACCTTTGAACTTAAAATTTAAAACATTTTACTTTAAATTAATGTGTTCGCATAACTATGTTTATACTGAGAAAAATACGGTGCTATTTAGATGCTATTAAAATATAATGATTATTATAAATCCTTTCAGAACAAAGGTGGACTAAACTTAAGATTTGCTCAGGCCTAGGAAGTGGTAGCAAAGGGGCTGCTCTTCCGTTCGTATCAAGAGTCGAGGGGTCAGTGAGGGAGTGGATTTTGCGATACGGGGGTTTCAATTATGTACATATTCTTAAAATCAATTGTATGATTTTCTGGTAAAATTGTTTTAAGGATATTTACTAAAGTTGAACCGGGCAAATCTTAAGCTCAGTAGGGTTAAGGTGTGGGAAAACAATAACCTTTAATCATAAAATTTAAAATTTTTTACTTTAAATTATTGTGTTCGCATAACTATGTTTATACTGAGAAAAATACGGTACTATTTAGATGCTATTAAATTATAATGATTATTATAAATCCTTTCAGATTAAAGGTGGACTAAACTTAAGATTTGCTCAGGCCTAGGAAGTGGTAGCCAAGGAGCTGCTCTTCCGTTCGTATCAAGAGTCGAGGGGGTCAGTGAGGGAGTGGATTTTGCGATACGGGGGTTTCAATTGTGTACATATTCTTAAAATCAATAGTATCATTTTCTGGTAAAATTGTTTTAAGGATATTTACTAAAGTTGAACCGGGCAAATCTTAAGCGCAGTAGGGTTAAGGGGTGGGAAAACAATAACCTTTCAATTAAAATTAAAAAAAAAGTTTATTTTAAATTAATGTGTACGCATAACTATGTTTATAATGAGAAAAGTACGGTGCTATTTAGATGCTATAAAAATATAATGAATATTATAAATCCTTTCAGATTAAAGGTGGACTAAACTTAAGATTTGCTCAGGCCTAGGAAGTGGTAGCCAAGGGGCTGCTCTTCCGTTCGTATGAAGAGTCGAGGGGGTCAGTGAGGGAGTGGATTTTGCGATACGGGGGTTTCAATTATGTACTTATTCTTAAAATAAATTGTATCATTTTCTGGTAAAATTGTTTTAAGGATAATTATAAAAGTTGAACCGGGGAAATCTTAAGCGCAGTAGGGTTAAGGGGTGGGAAAACAATAACCTTTAAACATAAAATTTAAAATTTTTTACTTTAAATTATTGTGTTCGCATAACTATGTTTATACTGAGAAAAATACGGTGCTATTTAGATGCTATTAAAATATGATTATTATAAATCCTTTCAGATTAAAGGTGGACTAAACTTAAGATTTGCTCAGGCCTAGGAAGTGGTAGCCAAGGGGCTGCTCTTCCGTTCGTATCAAGAGTCGAGGGGGTCAGTGAGGGAGTGGATTTTGCGATACGGGGGTTTCAATTGTGTACATATTCTTAAAATCAATAGTATCATTTTCTGGTAAAATTGTTTTAAAGATATTTACTAAAGTTGAACCGGGCGAATCTTAAGCGCAGTAGGGTTAAGGGGTGGGAAAAGAATAACCTTTCAATTAAAATCTAAAAAAAAGTTTATTTTAAATTAATGTGTTCGCATAACTATGTTTATGAGAGAAATACGGTGCTATTTAGATGCTATTAAAATATAATGATTATTATAAATCCTTTCAGATTAAAGGTGGACTAAACTTAAGATTTGCTCAGGCCTAGGAAGTGGTAGCCAAGTGGCTGCTCTTCCGTTCGTATCAAGAGTCGAGGGGGTCAGTGAGGGAGTGGATTTTGCGATACGGGGGTTTCAATTATGTACATATTCTTAAAATCAATTGTATGATTTTCTGGTAAAATTGTTTTAAGGATATTTACTAAAGTTGAACCGGGCAAATCTTAAGCTCAGTAGGGTTAAGGGGTGGGAAAACAATAACCTTTAAACTTAAAATTTAAAATATTTTAATTTAAATTTATGTATTAGCATAACTATGTTTATACTGAGAAAAATACGGTGCAATTAGATGCTATTAAAATATAAAGATTATTATAAATCCTTTCAGATTAAAGGTGGAATAAACTTAAGATTTGCTCAGGCCTAGGAAGTGGTAGCCAAGGGGCTGCTCTTCCGTTCGTATCAAGAGTCGAGGGGGTCAGTGAGGGAGTGGATTTTGCGATACGGGGGTTTCAATTATGTACATATTCTTAAAATCAATTGTATCATTTTCTGGTAAAATTGTTTTAAGGATATTTACTAAAGTTGAACCGGGCAAATCTTAAGCGCAGTAGGGTTAAGGGGTGGGAAAACAATAACCTTTAAAATTAAAATTAAAAAAAGTTTATTTTAAATTAATGTGTACGCATAACTATGTTTATAATGAGAAAAATACGGTGCTATTTAGATGCTATTAAAATATAATGATTATTATAAATCCTTTCAGATTAAAGGTGGACTAAACTTAAGATTTGCTCAGGCCTAGGAAGTGGTAGCCAAGTGGCTGCTCTTCCGTTCGTATCAAGAGTCGAGGGGGTCAGTGAGGGAGTGGATTTTGCGATACGGGGGTTTCAATTATGTACATATTCTTAAAATCAATTGTATGATTTTCTGGTAAAATTGTTTTAAGGATATTTACTAAAGTTGAACCGGGCAAATCTTACGCTCAGTAGGGTTAAGGGGTGGGAAAACAACCTTTAAACTTAAAATTTAAAATTTTTTACTTTAAATTATTGTGTTCGCATAACTATGTTTATACTGAGAAAAATACGGTGCTATTTAGATGCTATTAAAATATAATGATTATTATAAATCCTTTCAGATTAAAGGTGGACTAAACTTAAGATATGCTCAGGCCTAGGAAGTGGTAGCCAAGGGGCTGCTCTTCCGTTCGTATCAAGAGTCGAGGGGGTCAGTGAGGGAGTGGATTTTGCGATACGGGGGTTTCAATTATGTACATATTCTTAAAATCAATAGTATCATTTTCTGGTAAAATAGTTTTAAGGATATTTACTAAAGTTGAACCGGGCAAATCTTAAGCTCAGTAGGGTTAAGGGGTGGGAAAACAATAACCTTTGAACTTAAAATTTAAAACATTTTACTTTAAATTAATGTGTTCGCATAACTATGTTTATACTGAGAAAAATACGGTGCTATTTAGATGCTATTAAAATATAATGATTATTATAAATCCTTTCAGATCAAAGGTGGACTAAACTTAAGATTTGCTCAGGCCTAGGAAGTGGTAGCAAAGGGGCTGCTCTTCCGTTCGTATCAAGAGTCGAGGGGTCAGTGAGGGAGTGGATTTTGCGATACGGGGGTTTCAATTATGTACATATTCTTAAAATCAATTGTATCATTTTCTGGTAAAATTGTTTTAAGGATATTTACTAAAGTTGAACCGGGCAAATCTTAAGCTCAGTAGGGTTAAGGTGTGGGAAAACAATAACCTTTAATCATAAAATTTAAAATTTTTTACTTTAAATTATTGTGTTCGCATAACTATGTTTATACTGAGAAAAATACGGTACTATTTAGATGCTATTAAATTATAATGATTATTATAAATCCTTTCAGATTAAAGGTGGACTAAACTTAAGATTTGCTCAGGCCTAGGAAGTGGTAGCCAAGGAGCTGCTCTTCCGTTCGTATCAAGAGTCGAGGGGGTCAGTGAGGGAGTGGATTTTGCGATACGGGGGTTTCAATTGTGTACATATTCTTAAAATCAATAGTATCATTTTCTGGTAAAATTGTTTTAAGGATATTTACTAAAGTTGAACCGGGCAAATCTTAAGCGCAGTAGGGTTAAGGGGTGGGAAAACAATAACCTTTCAATTAAAATTAAAAAAAAAGTTTATTTTAAATTAATGTGTACGCATAACTATGTTTATAATGAGAAAAGTACGGTGCTATTTAGATGCTATAAAAATATAATGAATATTATAAATCCTTTCAGATTAAAGGTGGACTAAACTTAAGATTTGCTCAGGCCTAGGAAGTGGTAGCCAAGGGGCTGCTCTTCCGTTCGTATGAAGAGTCGAGGGGGTCAGTGAGGGAGTGGATTTTGCGATACGGGGGTTTCAATTATGTACATATTCTTAAAATCAATAGTATCATTTTCTGGTAAAATTGTTTTAAGGATATTTACTAAAGTTGAACCGGGCAAATCTTAAGCGCAGTAGGGTTAAGGGGTGGGTAAACAATAACCTTTAAACTTAAAATTCAAAATTTTTAACTTTAAATTATTGTGTTCGCATAACTATGTTTATACTGAAAAAAATACGGTGCTCTTTAGATGCTATTACAATATAATGATTATTATAAATCCTTTCAGATTAAAGGTGGACTAAACTTAAGATTTGCTCAGGCCTCGGATGTGGTAGCCAAGAGGCTGCTCTTCCGTCCGTATCAAGAGTCGAGGGGGTCAGTGAGGGAGTGGATTTTGCGATACGGGGGTTTCAATTATGTACATATTCTTAAAATCAATTGTATCATTTTCTGGTAAAATTGTTTTAAGGATATTTACTGAAGTTGAACCGGGCAAATCTTAAGCGCAGTAGGGTTAAGGGGTGGGAAAACAATAACCTTTAAAATTAAAATTAAAAAAAGTTTATTTTAAATTAATGTGTATGCATAACTATGTTTATAATGAGAAAAATACGGTGCTATTTAGATGCTATTAAAATTTTATGATTATTATAAATCCTTTCAGATAAAAGGTGGACTAAACTTAAGATTTGCTCAGGCCTAGGAAGTGGTAGCCAAGGGGCTGCTCTTCCGTTCGTATCAAGAGTCGAGGGGGTCAGTGAGGGAGTGGAGTTTGCGATACGGGGGTTTCAATTATGTACATATTCTTAAAATCAATTGTATGATTTTCTGGTAAAATTGTTTTAAGGATATTTACTAAAGTTGAACCGGACAAATCTTAAGCTCAGGAGGGTTAAGGGGTGGGAAAACAATAACCTTTAAACTTAAAATTTAAAACATTTTACTTTAAATTAATGTTTTCGCATAACTATGTTTATACTGAGAAAAATACGGTGCTATTTAGAAGCTATTAAAATATAATGATTTTTATAAATCCTTTCAGATCAAAGGTGGACTAAACTTAAGATTTGCTCAGGCCTAGGAAGTGGTAGCCAAGGGGCTGCTCTTCCGTTCGTATCAAGAGTCGAGGGGGTCAGTGAGGGAGTGGATTTTGCGATACGGGGGTTTCAATTATGTACATATTCTTAAAATCAATTGTGTCATTTTCTGGTAAAATTGTTTTAAGGATATTTACTAAAGTTGAACCGGGCAAATCTTAAGCGCAGTAGGGTTAAGGGGTGGGAAAACAATAACCTTTAAACTTAAAATTTAAAATTTTTTACTTTAAATTAATGTGTTCGCATAACTATGTTTATGAGAAAAATACGGTGCTATTTAGATGCTATTAAAATATAATGATTATTATAAATCCTTTCAGATTAAAGGTGGACTAAACTTAAGATTTGCTCAGGCCTAGGAAGTGGTAGCCAAGGGGCTGCTCTTCCGTTCGTATCAAGAGTCGAGGGGGTCAGTGAGGGAGTGGATTTTGCGATACGGGGGTTTCAATTATGTACATATTCTTAAAATCAATTGTATGATTTTCTGGTAAAATTGTTTTAAGGATATTTACTAAAGTTGAACCGGGCAAATCTTACGCTCAGTAGGGTTAAGGGGTGGGAAAACAATAACCTTTGAACTTAAAATTTAAAACATTTTACTTTAAATTAATGTGTTCGCATAACTATGTTTATACTGAGAAAAATACGGTGCTATTTAGATGCTATTAAAATATAATGATTATTATAAATCCTTTCAGATCAAAGGTGGACTAAACTTAAGATATGCTCAGGCCTAGGAAGTGGTAGCAAAGGGGCTGCTCTTCCGTTCGTATCAAGAGTCGAGGGGTCAGTGAGGGAGTGGATTTTGCGATACGGGGGTTTCAATTATGTACATATTCTTAAAATCAATTGTATGATTTTCTGGTAAAATAGTTTTAAGGATATTTACTAAAGTTGAACCGGGCAAATCTTAAGCGCAGTAGGGTTAAGGGGTGGGTAAACAATAACCTTTAAACTTAAAATTCAAAATTTTTAACTTTAAATTATTGTGTTCGCATAACTATGTTTATACTGAAAAAAATACGGTGCTCTTTAGATGCTATTACAATATAATGATTATTATAAATCCTTTCAGATTAAAGGTGGACTAAACTTAAGATTTGCTCAGGCCTCGGATGTGGTAGCCAAGAGGCTGCTCTTCCGTCCGTATCAAGAGTCGAGGGGGTCAGTGAGGGAGTGGATTTTGCGATACGGGGGTTTCAATTATGTACATATTCTTAAAATCAATTGTATCATTTTCTGGTAAAATTGTTTTAAGGATATTTACTGAAGTTGAACCGGGCAAATCTTAAGCGCAGTAGGGTTAAGGGGTGGGAAAACAATAACCTTTAAAATTAAAATTAAAAAAAGTTTATTTTAAATTAATGTGTATGCATAACTATGTTTATAATGAGAAAAATACGGTGCTATTTAGATGCTATTAAAATTTTATGATTATTATAAATCCTTTCAGATTAAAGGTGGACTAAACTTAAGATTTGCTCAGGCCTAGGAAGTGGTAGCCAAGGGGCTGCTCTTCCGTTCGTATCAAGAGTCGAGGGGGTCAGTGAGGGAGTGGAGTTTGCGATACGGGGGTTTCAATTATGTACATATTCTTAAAATCAATTGTATGATTTTCTGGTAAAATTGTTTTAAGGATATTTACTAAAGTTGAACCGGACAAATCTTAAGCTCAGTAGGGTTAAGGGGTGGGAAAACAATAACCTTTAAACTTAAAATTTAAAACATTTTACTTTAAATTAATGTTTTCGCATAACTATGTTTATACTGAGAAAAATACGGTGCTATTTAGATGCTATTAAAATATAATGATTTTTATAAATCCTTTCAGATCAAAGGTGGACTAAACTTAAGATTTGCTCAGGCCTAGGAAGTGGTAGCCAAGGGGCTGCTCTTCCGTTCGTATCAAGAGTCGAGGGGGTCAGTGAGGGAGTGGATTTTGCGATACGGGGGTTTCAATTATGTACATATTCTTAAAATCAATTGTGTCTTTTCTGGTAAAATTGTTTTAAGGATATTTACTAAAGTTGAACCGGGCAAATCTTAAGCGCAGTAGGGTTAAGAGGTGGGAAAACAATAACCTTTAAACTTAAAATTTAAAATTTTTTACTTTAAATTAATGTGTTCGCATAACTATGTTTATGAGAAAAATACGGTGCTATTTAGATGCTATTAAAATATAATGATTATTATAAATCCTTTCAGATTAAAGGTGGACTAAACTTAAGATTTGCTCAGGCCTAGGAAGTGGTAGCCAAGGGGCTGCTCTTCCGTTCGTATCAAGAGTCGAGGGGGTCAGTGAGGGAGTGGATTTTGCGATACGGGGGTTTCAATTATGTACATATTCTTAAAATCAATTGTATCATTTTCTGGTAAAATGTTTTAAGGATATTTACTAAAGTTGAACCGGGCAAATCTTAAGCTCAGTAGGGTTAAGGGGTGGGAAAACAATAACCTTTGAACTTAAAATTTAAAACATTTTACTTTAAATTAATGTGTTCGCATAACTATGTTTATACTGAGAAAAATACGGTGCTATTTAGATGCTATTAAAATATAATGATTATTATAAATCCTTTCAGATCAAAGGTGGACTAAACTTAAGATTTGCTCAGGCCTAGGAAGTGGTAGCAAAGGGGCTGCTCTTCCGTTCGTATCAAGAGTCGAGGGGTCAGTGAGGGAGTGGATTTTGCGATACGGGGGTTTCAATTATGTACATATTCTTAAAATCAATTGTATCATTTTCTGGTAAAATTGTTTTAAGGATATTTACTAAAGTTGAACCGGGCAAATCTTAAGCTCAGTAGGGTTAAGGTGTGGGAAAACAATAACCTTTAATCATAAAATTTAAAATTTTTTACTTTAAATTATTGTGTTCGCATAACTATGTTTATACTGAGAAAAATACGGTACTATTTAGATGCTATTAAATTATAATGATTATTATAAATCCTTTCAGATTAATGGTGGACTAAACTTAAGATTTGCTCAGGCCTAGGAAGTGGTAGCCAAGGAGCTGCTCTTCCGTTCGTATCAAGAGTCGAGGGGGTCAGTGAGGGAGTGGATTTTGCGATACGGGGGTTTCAATTGTGTACATATTCTTAAAATCAATAGTATCATTTTCTGGTAAAATTGTTTTAAGGATATTTACTAAAGTTGAACCGGGCAAATCTTAAGCGCAGTAGGGTTAAGGGGTGGGAAAACAATAACCTTTCAATTAAAATTAAAAAAAAAGTTTATTTTAAATTAATGTGTACGCATAACTATGTTTATAATGAGAAAAGTACGGTGCTATTTAGATGCTATAAAAATATAATGAATATTATAAATCCTTTCAGATTAAAGGTGGACTAAACTTAAGATTTGCTCAGGCCTAGGAAGTGGTAGCCAAGGGGCTGCTCTTCCGTTCGTATGAAGAGTCGAGGGGGTCAGTGAGGGAGTGGATTTTGCGATACGGGGGTTTCAATTATGTACTTATTCTTAAAATCAATTGTATCATTTTCTGGTAAAATTGTTTTAAGGATATTTACTAAAGTTGAACCGGACAAATCTTAAGCTCAGTAGGGTTAAGGGGTGGGAAAACAATAACCTTTAAACTTAAAATTTAAAACATTTTACTTTAAATTAATGTGTTCGCATAACTATGTTTATACTGAGAAAAATACGGTACTATTTAGATGCTATTAAAATATAATGATTATTATAAATCCTTTCAGATTAAAGGTGGACTAAACTTAAGATTTGCTCAGGCCTAGGACGTGGTAGCCAAGGGGCTGCTCTTCCGTTCGTATCAAGAGTCGAGGGGGTCAGTGAGGGAGTGGATTTTGCGATACGGGGGTTTCAATTGTGTACATATTCTTAAAATCAATAGTATCATTTTCTGGTAAAATTGTTTTAAAGATATTTACTAAAGTTGAACCGGGCAATTCTTAAGCGCAGTAGGGTTAAGGGGTGGGAAAAGAATAACCTTTCAATTAAAATTTAAAAAAAAGTTTATTTTAAATTTATCTGTACGAATAACTATGTTTATAATGAGAAAAGTACGGTGCTATTTAGATGCTATTAAAATATAATGAATATTATAAACCCTTTCAGATTAAAGGTGGACTAAACTTAAGATTTGCTCAGGCCTAGGAAGTGGTAGCAGAGGGGCTGCTCTTCCGTTCGTATCAAGAGTCGAGGGGGTCATTGAGGGAGTGGATTTTGCGATACGGGGGTTTCAATTATGTACTTATTCTTAAAATCAATTGTATCATTTTCTGGTAAAATTGTTTTAAGGATATTTACTAAAGTTGAACCAAGCAAATCTTAAGCGCAGTAGGGTTAAGGGGTGTGAAAGCAATAACCTTTAAACTTAAAATGTAAAATTAGTTACTTCAAATTAATGTGTTCGCATAACTATGTTTATGAGAAAAATACGGTGCTATTTAGATGCTATTAAAATATAATGATTATTATAAATCCTTTCAGATTAAAGGTGGACTAAACTTAAGATTTTCTCAGGCCTAGGAAGTGGTAGCCAAGGGGCTGCTCTTCCGTCCGTATCAAGAGTCGAGGGGGTCAGTGAGGGAGTGGATTTTGCGATACGGGGGTTTCAACTATGTACTTATTCTTAAAATCAATTGTATCATTTTCTGGTAAAATTCTTTTAAGGATATTTACTAAAACTGAACCAGGCAAAACTTAAGCGCAGTAGGGTTAAGGGGTGGGAAAACAATAACCTTTAAACTTAAAATTTAAAATTTTTTACTTTAAATTAATGTGTTCGCATAACTATGTTTATGAGAAAAATACGGTGCTATTTAGATGCTATTAAAATATAATGATTATTATAAATCCTTTCAGATTAAAGGTGGACTAAACTTAAGATTTGCTCAGGCCTAGGAAGTGGTAGCCAAGTGGCTGCTCTTCCGTTCGTATCAAGAGTCGAGGGGGTCAGTGAGGGAGTGGATTTTGCGATACGGGGGTTTCAATTATGTACATATTCTTAAAATCAATTGTAACATTTTCTGGTAAAATTGTTTTAAGGATATTTACTAAAGTTGAACCGGGCAAATCTTAAGCTCAGTAGGGTTAAGGGGTGGGAAAACAATAACCTTTAAACTTAAAATTTAAAATATTTTACTTTAAATTTATGTATTCGCATAACTATGTTTATACTGAGAAAAATACGGTGCAATTAGATGCTATTAAAATATAAAGGTTATTATAAATCCTTTCAGATTAAAGGTGGAATAAACTTAAGATTTGCTCAGGCCTAGGAAGTGGTAGCCAAGGGGCTGCTCTTCCGTTCGTATCAAGAGTCGAGGGGGTCAGTGAGGGAGTGGATTTTGCGATACGGGGGTTTCAACTATGTACTTATTCTTAAAATCAATTGTATCATTTTCTGGTAAAATTCTTTTAAGGATATTTACTAAAACTGAACCGGGCAAAACTTAAGCGCAGTAGGGTTAAGGGGTGGGAAAACAATAACCTTTAAACTTAAAATTTAAAATTTTTTACTTTAAATTAATGTGTTCGCATAACTATGTTTATGAGAAAAATACGGTGCTATTTAGATGCTATTAAAATATAATGATTATTATAAATCCTTTCAGATTAAAGGTGGAATAAACTTAAGATTTGCTCAGGCCTAGGAAGTGGTAGCCAAGTGGCTGCTCTTCCGTTCGTATCAAGAGTCGAGGGGGTCAGTGAGGGAGTGGATTTTGCGATACGGGGGTTTCAATTATGTACATATTCTTAAAATCAATTGTATGATTTTCTGGTAAAATTGTTTTAAGGATATTTACTAAAGTTGAACCGGGCAAATCTTAAGCTCAGTAGGGTTAAGGGGTGGGAAAACAATAACCTTTAAACTTAAAATTTAAAATATTTTACTTTAAATTTATGTATTCGCATAACTATGTTTATACTGAGAAAAATACGGTGCAATTAGATGCTATTATAATATAAAGATTATTATAAATCCTTTCAGATTAAAGGTGGATTAAACTTAAGATTTGCTCAGGCCTAGGAAGTGGTAGCCAAGGGGCTGCTCTTCCGTTCGTATCAAGAGTCGAGGGGGTCAGTGAGGGAGTGGATTTTGCGATACGGGGGTTTCAATTATGTACATATTCTTAAAATCAATTGTATCATTTTCTGGTAAAATTGTTTTAAGGATATTTACTAAAGTTGAACCGGGCAAATTTTAAGCGCAGTAGGGTTAAGGGGTGGGAAAACAATAACCTTTAAACTTAAAATTTAAAATTTTTTACTTTAAATTATTGTGTTCGCATAACTATGTTTATACTGAGAAAAATACGGTGCTATTTAGATGCTATTAAAATATAATGATTATTATAAATCCTTTAAGATTAAAGGTGGACTAAACTTAAGATTTGCTCAGGCCTAGGAAGTGGTAGCCAAGGGGCTGCTCTTCCGTTCGTATCAAGAGTCGAGGGGGTCAGTGAGGAAGTGGATTTTGCGATACGGGTGTTTCAATTATGTACATATTCTTAAAATCAATAGTATCATTTTCTGGTAAAATTGTTTTAAGGATATTTACTAAAGTTGAAAGGGGCAAATCTTAAGCGCAGTAGGGTTAAGGGGTGGGTAAACAATAACCTTTAAACTTAAAATTCAAAATTTTTTAATTTAAATTATTGTGTTCGCATAACTATGTTTATACTGATAAAAATACGGTGCTCTTTAGATGCTATTACAATATAATGATTATTATAAATCCTTTCAGATTAAAGGTGGACTAAACTTAAGATTTGCTCAGGCCTAGGAAGTGGTAGCCAAGGGGCTGCTCTTCCGTTCGTATCAAGAGTCGAGGGGGTCAGTGAGGGAGTGGAGTTTGCGATACGGGGGTTTCAATTATGTACATATACTTAAAATCAATTGTATGATTTTCTGGTAAAATTGTTTTAAGGATATTTACTAAAGTGGAACCGGACAAATCTTAAGCTCAGTAGGGTTAAGGGGTGGGAAAACAATAACCTTTAAACTTAAAATTTAAAACATTTTACTTTAAATTAATGTTTTCGCATAACTATGTTTATACTGAGAAAAATACGGTACTGTTTAGATGCTATTAAAATATAATGATTATTATAAATCCTTTCAGATCAAAGGTGGACTAAACTTAAGATTTGCTCAGGCCTAGGAAGTGGTAGCCAAGGGGCTGCTCTTCCGTTAGTATCAAGAGTCGAGGGGGTCAGTGAGGGAGTGGATTTTGCGATACGGGGGTTTCAATTATGTACTTATTCTTAAAATCAATTGTATCATTTTCTGGTAAAATTGTTTTAAGGATATTTACTAAAGTTGAACCACGCAAATCTTAAGCGCAGTAGGGTTAAGGGGTGGGAAAAGAATAACCTTTCAATTAAAATTTAAAAAAAAGTTTATTTTAAATTAATCTGTACGCATAACTATGTTTATAATGAGAAAAGTACGGTGCTATTTAGATGCTATTAAAATATAATGAATATTATAAATCCTTTCAGATTAAAGGTGGACTAAACTTAAGATTTCCTCAGGCCTAGGAAGTGGTAGCAGAGGGGCTGCTCTTCCGTTCGTATCAAGAGTCGAGGGTGTCATTGAGGGAGTGGATTTTGCGATACGGGGGTTTCAATTATGTACTTATTCTTAAAATCAATTGTATCATTTTCTGGTAAAATTGTTTTAAGGATATTTACTAAAGTTGAACCAGGCAAATCTTAAGCGCAGTAGGGTTAAGGGGTGTGAAAGCAATAACCTTTAAACTTAAAATGTAAAATTAGTTACTTCAAATTAATGTGTTCGCATAACTATGTTTATGAGAAAAATACGGTGCTATTTAGATGCTATTAAAATATAATGATTATTATAAATCCTTTCAGATTAAAGGTGGACTAAACTTAAGATTTTCTCAGGCCTAGGAAGTGGTAGCCAAGGGGCTGCTCTTCCGTCCGTATCAAGAGTCGAGGGGGTCAGTGAGGGAGTGGATTTTGCGATACGGGGGTTTCAACTATGTACTTATTCTTAAAATCAATTGTATCATTTTCTGGTAAAATTCTTTTAAGGATATTTACTAAAACTGAACCGGGCAAAACTTAAGCGCAGTAGGGTTAAGGGGTGGGAAAACAATAACCTTTAAACTTAAAATTTAAAATTTTTTACTTTAAATTAATGTGTTCGCATAACTATGTTTATGAGAAAAATACGGTGCTATTTAGATGCTATTAAAATATAATGATTATTATAAATCCTTTCAGATTAAAGGTGGACTAAACTTAAGATTTGCTCAGGCCTAGGAAGTGGTAGCCAAGTGGCTGCTCTTCCGTTCGTATCAAGAGTCGAGGGGGTCAGTGAGGGAGTGGATTTTGCGATACGGGGGTTTCAATTATGTACATATTCTTAAAATCAATTGTATGATTTTCTGGTAAAATTGTTTTAAGGATATTTACTAAAGTTGAACCGGGCAAATCTTAAGCGCAGTAGGGTTAAGGGGTGGGAAAACAATAACCTTTCAATTAAAATTAAAAAAAAAGTTTATTTTAAATTAATGTGTACGCATAACTATGTTTATAATGAGAAAAGTACGGTGCTATTTAGATGCTATAAAAATATAATGAATATTATAAATCCTTTCAGATTAAAGGTGGACTAAACTTAAGATTTGCTCAGGCCTAGGAAGTGGTAGCCAAGGGGCTGCTCTTCCGTTCGTATCAAGAGTCGAGGGGGTAAGGGAGGGAGTGGATTTTGCGATACGGGGGTTTCAATTGTGTACATATTCTTAAAATCAATAGTATCATTTTCTGGTAAAATTGTTTTAAAGATATTTACTAAAGTTGAACCGGGCGAATCTTAAGCGCAGTAGGGTTAAGGGGTGGGAAAAGAATAACCTTTCAATTAAAATCTAAAAAAAAGTTTATTTTAAATTAATGTGTTCGCATAACTATGTTTATGAGAGAAATACGGTGCTATTTAGATGCTATTAAAATATAATGATTATTATAAATCCTTTCAGATTAAAGGTGGACTAAACTTAAGATTTGCTCAGGCCTAGGAAGTGGTAGCCAAGGGGCTGCTCTTCCGTTCGTATGAAGAGTCGAGGGGGTCAGTGAGGGAGTGGATTTTGCGATACGGGGGTTTCAATTATGTACTTATTCTTAAAATAAATTGTATCATTTTCTGGTAAAATTGTTTTAAGGATAATTATAAAAGTTGAACCGGGGAAATCTTAAGCGCAGTAGGGTTAAGGGGTGGGAAAACAATAACCTTTAAACATAAAATTTAAAATTTTTTACTTTAAATTATTGTGTTCGCATAACTATGTTTATACTGAGAAAAATACGGTGCTATTTAGATGCTATTAAAATATGATTATTATAAATCCTTTCAGATTAAAGGTGGACTAAACTTAAGATTTGCTCAGGCCTAGGAAGTGGTAGCCAAGGGGCTGCTCTTCCGTTCGTATCAAGAGTCGAGGGGGTCAGTGAGGGAGTGGATTTTGCGATACGGGGGTTTCAATTGTGTACATATTCTTAAAATCAATAGTATCATTTTCTGGTAAAATTGTTTTAAAGATATTTACTAAAGTTGAACCGGGCGAATCTTAAGCGCAGTAGGGTTAAGGGGTGGGAAAAGAATAACCTTTCAATTAAAATCTAAAAAAAAGTTTATTTTAAATTAATGTGTTCGCATAACTATGTTTATGAGAGAAATACGGTGCTATTTAGATGCTATTAAAATATAATGATTATTATAAATCCTTTCAGATTAAAGGTGGACTAAACTTAAGATTTGCTCAGGCCTAGGAAGTGGTAGCCAAGTGGCTGCTCTTCCGTTCGTATCAAGAGTCGAGTGGGTCAGTGAGGGAGTGGATTTTGCGATACGGGGGTTTCAATTATGTACATATTCTTAAAATCAATTGTATGATTTTCTGGTAAAATTGTTTTAAGGATATTTACTAAAGTTGAACCGGGCAAATCTTAAGCTCAGTAGGGTTAAGAGGTGGGAAAACAATAACCTTTAAACTTAAAATTTAAAATATTTTAATTTAAATTTATGTATTAGCATAACTATGTTTATACTGAGAAAAATACGGTGCAATTAGATGCTATTAAAATATAAAGATTATTATAAATCCTTTCAGAATAAAGGTGGAATAAACTTAAGATTTGCTCAGGCCTAGGAAGTGGTAGCCAAGGGGCTGCTCTTCCCTTCGTATCAAGAGTCGAGGGGGTCAGTGAGGGAGTGGATTTTGCGATACGGGGGTTTCAATTATGTACATATTCTTAAAATCAATTGTATCATTTTCTGGTAAAATTGTTTTAAGGATATTTACTAAAGTTGAACCGGGCAAATCTTAAGCGCAGTAGGGTTAAGGGGTGGGAAAACAATAACCTTTAAAATTAAAATTAAAAAAAGTTTATTTTAAATTAATGTGTACGCATAACTATGTTTATAATGAGAAAAATACGGTGCTATTTAGATGCTATTAAAATATAATGATTATTACAAATCCTTTCAGATTAAAGGTGGACTAAACTTAAGATTTGCTCAGGCCTAGGAAGTGGTAGCCAAGGGGCTGCTCTTCCGTTCGTATCAAGAGTCGAGGGGGTCAGTGAGGGAGTGGATTTTGCGATACGGGGGTTTCAACTATGTACTTATTCTTAGAATCAATTGTATCATTTTCTGGTAAAATTCTTTTAAGGATATTTACTAAAACTGAACCGGGCAAAACTTAAGCGCAGTAGGGTTAAGGGGTGGGAAAACAATAACCTTTAAACTTAAAATTTAAAATTTTTTACTTTAAATTAATGTGTTCGCATAACTATGTTTATGAGAAAAATACGGTGCTATTTAGATGCTATTAAAATATAATGATTATTATAAATCCTTTCAGATTAAAGGTGGACTAAACTTAAGATTTGCTCAGGCCTAGGAAGTGGTAGCCAAGTGGCTGCTCTTCCGTTCGTATCAAGAGTCGAGGGGGTCAGTGAGGGAGTGGATTTTGCGATACGGGGGTTTCAATTATGTACATATTCTTAAAATCAATTGTATGATTTTCTGGTAAAATTGTTTTAAGGATATTTACTAAAGTTGAACCGGGCAAATCTTAAGCTCAGTAGGGTTAAGGGGTGGCAAAACAACCTTTAAACTTAAAATTTAAAATTTTTTACTTTAAATTATTGTGTTCGCATAACTATGTTTATACTGAGAAAAATACGGTGCTATTTAGATGCTATTAAAATATAATGATTATTATAAATCCTTTCAGATTAAAGGTGGACTAAACTTAAGATTTGCTCAGGCCTAGGAAGTGGTAGCCAAGGGGCTGCTCTTCCGTTCGTATCAAGAGTCGAGGGGGTCAGTGAGGGAGTGGATTTTGCGATACGGGGGTTTCAATTATGTACATATTCTTAAAATCAATAGTATCATTTTCTGGTAAAATAGTTTTAAGGATATTTACTAAAGTTGAACCGGGCAAATCTTAAGCGCAGTAGGGTTAAGGGGTGGGTAAACAATAACCTTTAAACTTAAAATTCAAAATTTTTAACTTTAAATTATTGTGTTCGCATAACTATGTTTATACTGAAAAAAATACGGTGCTCTTTAGATGCTATTACAATATAATGATTATTATAAATCCTTTCAGATTAAAGGTGGATTAAACTTAAGATTTGCTCAGGCCTCGGATGTGGTAGCCAAGAGGCTGCTCTTCCGTCCGTATCAAGAGTCGAGGGGGTCAGTGAGGGAGTGGATTTTGCGATACGGGGGTTTCAATTATGTACATATTCTTAAAATCAATTGTATCATTTTCTGGTAAAATTGTTTTAAGGATATTTACTGAAGTTGAACCGGGCAAATCTTAAGCGCAATAGGGTTAAGGGGTGGGAAAACAATAACCTTTAAAATTA
Organism: Maratus speciosus; assembly: GCA_963932465.1. NCBI lineage: Eukaryota > Metazoa > Arthropoda > Arachnida > Araneae > Salticidae > Maratus > Maratus speciosus. The sequence goes on along the minus strand of OZ010800.1, from coordinate 250,693,050 downwards.
AAATTAAAAAAAGTTTATTTTAAATTAATGTGTATGCATAACTATGTTTATAATGAGAAAAATACGGTGCTATTTAGATGCTATTAAAATTTTATGATTATTATAAATCCTTTCAGATTAAAGGTGGACTAAACTTAAGATTTGCTCAGGCCTAGGAAGTGGTAGCCAAGGGGCTGCTCTTCCGTTCGTATCAAGAGTCGAGGGGGTCAGTGAGGGAGTGGAGTTTGCGATACGGGGGTTTCAATTATGTACATATTCTTAAAATCAATTGTATGATTTTCTGGTAAAATTGTTTTAAGGATATTTACTAAAGTTGAACCGGACAAATCTTAAGCTCAGTAGGGTTAAGGGGTGGGAAAACAATAACCTTTAAACTTAAAATTTAAAACATTTTACTTTAAATTAATGTTTTCGCATAACTATGTTTATACTGAGAAAAATACGGTGCTATTTAGATGCTATTAAAATATAATGATTTTTATAAATCCTTTCAGATCAAAGGTGGACTAAACTTAAGATTTGCTCAGGCCTAGGAAGTGGTAGCCAAGGGGCTGCTCTTCCGTTCGTATCAAGAGTCGAGGGGGTCAGTGAGGGAGTGGATTTTGCGATACGGGGGTTTCAATTATGTACATATTCTTAAAATCAATTGTGTCATTTTCTGGTAAAATTGTTTTAAGGATATTTACTAAAGTTGAACCGGGCAAATCTTAAGCGCAGTAGGGTTAAGGGGTGGGAAAACAATAACCTTTAAACTTAAAATTTAAATTTTTTTACTTTAAATTAATGTGTTCGCATAACTATGTTTATGAGAAAAATACGGTGCTATTTAGATGCTATTAAAATATAATGATTATTATAAATCCTTTCAGATTAAAGGTGGACTAAACTTAAGATTTGCTCAGGCCTAGGAAGTGGTAGCCAAGGGGCTGCTCTTCCGTTCGTATCAAGAGTCGAGGGGGTCAGTGAGGGAGTGGATTTTGCGATACGGGGGTTTCAATTATGTACATATTCTTAAAATCAATTGTATCATTTTCTGGTAAAATGTTTTAAGGATATTTACTAAAGTTGAACCGGGCAAATCTTAAGCTCAGTAGGGTTAAGGGGTGGGAAAACAATAACCTTTGAACTTAAAATTTAAAACATTTTACTTTAAATTAATGTGTTCGCATAACTATGTTTATACTGAGAAAAATACGGTGCTATTTAGATGCTATTAAAATATAATGATTATTATAAATCCTTTCAGATCAAAGGTGGAATAAACTTAAGATTTGCTCAGGCCTAGGAAGTGGTAGCAAAGGGGCTGCTCTTCCGTTCGTATCAAGAGTCGAGGGGTCAGTGAGGGAGTGGATTTTGCGATACGGGGGTTTCAATTATGTACATATTCTTAAAATCAATTGTATCATTTTCTGGTAAAATTGTTTTAAGGATATTTACTAAAGTTGAACCGGGCAAATCTTAAGCTCAGTAGGGTTAAGGTGTGGGAAAACAATAACCTTTAATCATAAAATTTAAAATTTTTTACTTTAAATTATTGTGTTCGCATAACTATGTTTATACTGAGAAAAATACGGTACTATTTAGATGCTATTAAATTATAATGATTATTATAAATCCTTTCAGATTAAAGGTGGACTAAACTTAAGATTTGCTCAGGCCTAGGAAGTGGTAGCCAAGGAGCTGCTCTTCCGTTCGTATCAAGAGTCGAGGGGGTCAGTGAGGGAGTGGATTTTGCGATACGGGGGTTTCAATTGTGTACATATTCTTAAAATCAATAGTATCATTTTCTGGTAAAATTGTTTTAAGGATATTTACTAAAGTTGAACCGGGCAAATCTTAAGCGCAGTAGGGTTAAGGGGTGGGAAAACAATAACCTTTCAATTAAAATTAAAAAAAAAGTTTATTTTAAATTAATGTGTACGCATAACTATGTTTATAATGAGAAAAGTACGGTGCTATTTAGATGCTATAAAAATATAATGAATATTATAAATCCTTTCAGATTAAAGGTGGACTAAACTTAAGATTTGCTCAGGCCTAGGAAGTGGTAGCCAAGGGGCTGCTCTTCCGTTCGTATGAAGAGTCGAGGGGGTCAGTGAGGGAGTGGATTTTGCGATACGGGGGTTTCAATTATGTACTTATTCTTAAAATCAATTGTATCATTTTCTGGTAAAATTGTTTTAAGGATATTTACTAAAGTTGAACCGGACAAATCTTAAGCTCAGTAGGGTTAAGGGGTGGGAAAACAATAACCTTTAAACTTAAAATTTAAAACATTTTACTTTAACTTAATGTGTTCGCATAACTATGTTTATACTGAGAAAAATACGGTACTATTTAGATGCTATTAAAATATAATGATTATTATAAATCCTTTCAGATTAAAGGTGGACTAAACTTAAGATTTGCTCAGGCCTAGGAAGTGGTAGCCAAGGGGCTGCTCTTCCGTTCGTATCAAGAGTCGAGGGGGTCAGTGAGGGAGTGGATTTTGCGATACGGGGGTTTCAATTGTGTACATATTCTTAAAATCAATAGTATCATTTTCTGGTAAAATTGTTTTAAAGATATTTACTAAAGTTGAACCGGGCAAATCTTAAGCGCAGTAGGGTTAAGGGGTGGGAAAAGAATAACCTTTCAATTAAAATTTAAAAAAAAGTTTATTTTAAATTAATCTGTACGAATAACTATGTTTATAATGAGAAAAGTACGGTGCTATTTAGATGCTATTAAAATATAATGAATATTATAAACCCTTTCAGATTAAAGGTGGACTAAACTTAAGATTTGCTCAGGCCTAGGAAGTGGTAGCAGAGGGGCTGCTCTTCCGTTCGTATCAAGAGTCGAGGGGGTCATTGAGGGAGTGGATTTTGCGATACGGGGGTTTCAATTATGTACTTATTCTTAAAATCAATTGTATCATTTTCTGGTAAAATTGTTTTAAGGATATTTACTAAAGTTGAACCAAGCAAATCTTAAGCGCAGTAGGGTTAAGGGGTGTGAAAGCAATAACCTTTAAACTTAAAATGTAAAATTAGTTACTTCAAATTAATGTGTTCGCATAACTATGTTTATGAGAAAAATACGGTGCTATTTAGATGCTATTAAAATATAATGATTATTATAAATCCTTTCAGATTAAAGGTGGACTAAACTTAAGATTTTCTCAGGCCTAGGAAGTGGTAGCCAAGGGGCTGCTCTTCCGTCCGTATCAAGAGTCGAGGGGGTCAGTGAGGGAGTGGATTTTGCGATACGGGGGTTTCAACTATGTACTTATTCTTAAAATCAATTGTATCATTTTCCGGTAAAATTCTTTTAAGGATATTTACTAAAACTGAACCGGGCAAATCTTAAGCGCAGTAGGGTTAAGGGGTGGGTAAACAATAACCTTTAAACTTAAAATTCAAAATTTTTAACTTTAAATTATTGTGTTCGCATAACTATGTTTATACTGAAAAAAATACGGTGCTCTTTAGATGCTATTACAATATAATGATTATTATAAATCCTTTCAGATTAAAGGTGGACTAAACTTAAGATTTGCTCAGGCCTCGGATGTGGTAGCCAAGAGGCTGCTCTTCCGTCCGTATCAAGAGTCGAGGGGGTCAGTGAGGGAGTGGATTTTGCGATACGGGGGTTTCAATTATGTACATATTCTTAAAATCAATTGTATCATTTTCTGGTAAAATTGTTTTAAGGATATTTACTGAAGTTGAACCGGGCAAATCTTAAGCGCAGTAGGGTTAAGGGGTGGGAAAACAATAACCTTTAAAATTAAAATTAAAAAAAGTTTATTTTAAATTAATGTGTATGCATAACTATGTTTATAATGAGAAAAATACGGTGCTATTTAGATGCTATTAAAATTTTATGATTATTATAAATCCTTTCAGATTAAAGGTGGACTAAACTTAAGATTTGCTCAGGCCTAGGAAGTGGTAGCCAAGGGGCTGCTCTTCCGTTCGTATCAAGAGTCGAGGGGGTCAGTGAGGGAGTGGAGTTTGCGATACGGGGGTTTCAATTATGTACATATTCTTAAAATCAATTGTATGATTTTCTGGTAAAATTGTTTTAAGGATATTTACTAAAGTTGAACCGGACAAATCTTAAGCTCAGTAGGGTTAAGGGGTGGGAAAACAATAACCTTTAAACTTAAAATTTAAAACATTTTACTTTAAATTAATGTTTTCGCATAACTATGTTTATACTGAGAAAAATACGGTGCTATTTAGATGCTATTAAAATATAATGATTTTTATAAATCCTTTCAGATCAAAGGTGGACTAAACTTAAGATTTGCTCAGGCCTAGGAAGTGGTAGCCAAGGGGCTGCTCTTCCGTTCGTATCAAGAGTCGAGGGGGTCAGTGAGGGAGTGGATTTTGCGATACGGGGGTTTCAATTATGTACATATTCTTAAAATCAATTGTGTCATTTTCTGGTAAAATTGTTTTAAGGATATTTACTAAAGTTGAACCGGGCAAATCTTAAGCGCAGTAGGGTTAAGGGGTGGGAAAACAATAACCTTTAAACTTAAAATTTAAAATTTTTTACTTTAAATTAATGTGTTCGCATAACTATGTTTATGAGAAAAATACGGTGCTATTTAGATGCTATTAAAATATAATGATTATTATAAATCCTTTCAGATTAAAGGTGGACTAAACTTAAGATTTGCTCAGGCCTAGGAAGTGGTAGCCAAGGGGCTGCTCTTCCGTTCGTATCAAGAGTCGAGGGGGTCAGTGAGGGAGTGGATTTTGCGATACGGGGGTTTCAATTATGTACATATTCTTAAAATCAATTGTATCATTTTCTGGTAAAATGTTGTAAGGATATTTACTAAAGTTGAACCGGGCAAATCTTAAGCTCAGTAGGGTTAAGGGGTGGGAAAACAATAACCTTTGAACTTAAAATTTAAAACATTTTACTTTAAATTAATGTGTTCGCATAACTATGTTTATACTGAGAAAAATACGGTGCTATTTAGATGCTATTAAAATATAATGATTATTATAAATCCTTTCAGATCAAAGGTGGAATAAACTTAAGATTTGCTCAGGCCTAGGAAGTGGTAGCAAAGGGGCTGCTCTTCCGTTCGTATCAAGAGTCGAGGGGTCAGTGAGGGAGTGGATTTTGCGATACGGGGGTTTCAATTATGTACATATTCTTAAAATCAATTGTATCATTTTCTGGTAAAATTGTTTTAAGGATATTTACTAAAGTTGAACCGGGCAAATCTTAAGCTCAGTAGGGTTAAGGTGTGGGAAAACAATAACCTTTAATCATAAAATTTAAAATTTTTTACTTTAAATTATTGTGTTCGCATAACTATGTTTATACTGAGAAAAATACGGTACTATTTAGATGCTATTAAATTATAATGATTATTATAAATCCTTTCAGATTAAAGGTGGACTAAACTTAAGATTTGCTCAGGCCTAGGAAGTGGTAGCCAAGGAGCTGCTCTTCCGTTCGTATCAAGAGTCGAGGGGGTCAGTGAGGGAGTGGATTTTGCGATACGGGGGTTTCAATTGTGTACATATTCTTAAAATCAATAGTATCATTTTCTGGTAAAATTGTTTTAAGGATATTTACTAAAGTTGAACCGGGCAAATCTTAAGCGCAGTAGGGTTAAGGGGTGGGAAAACAATAACCTTTCAATTAAAATTAAAAAAAAAGTTTATTTTAAATTAATGTGTACGCATAACTATGTTTATAATGAGAAAAGTACGGTGCTATTTAGATGCTATAAAAATATAATGAATATTATAAATCCTTTCAGATTAAAGGTGGACTAAACTTAAGATTTGCTCAGGCCTAGGAAGTGGTAGCCAAGGGGCTGCTCTTCCGTTCGTATGAAGAGTCGAGGGGGTCAGTGAGGGAGTGGATTTTGCGATACGGGGGTTTCAATTATGTACTTATTCTTAAAATCAATTGTATCATTTTCTGGTAAAATTGTTTTAAGGATATTTACTAAAGTTGAACCGGACAAATCTTAAGCTCAGTAGGTATAAGGGGTGGGAAAACAATAACCTTTAAACTTAAAATTTAAAACATTTTACTTTAAATTAATGTGTTCGCATAACTATGTTTATACTGAGAAAAATACGGTACTATTTAGATGCTATTAAAATATAATGATTATTATAAATCCTTTCAGATTAAAGGTGGACTAAACTTAAGATTTGCTCAGGCCTAGGAAGTGGTAGCCAAGGGGCTGCTCTTCCGTTCGTATCAAGAGTCGAGGGGGTCAGTGAGGGAGTGGATTTTGCGATACGGGGGTTTCAATTGTGTACACATTCTTAAAATCAATAGTATCATTTTCTGGTAAAATTGTTTTAAAGATATTTACTAAAGTTGAACCGGGCAAATCTTAAGCGCAGTAGGGTTAAGGGGTGGGAAAAGAATAACCTTTCAATTAAAATTTAAAAAAAAGTTTATTTTAAATTAATCTGTACGAATAACTATGTTTATAATGAGAAAAGTACGGTGCTATTTAGATGCTATTAAAATATAATGAATATTATAAACCCTTTCAGATTAAAGGTGGACTAAACTTAAGATTTGCTCAGGCCTAGGAAGTGGTAGCAGAGGGGCTGCTCTTCCGTTCGTATCAAGAGTCGAGGGGGTCATTGAGGGAGTGGATTTTGCGATACGGGGGTTTCAATTATGTACTTATTCTTAAAATCAATTGTATCATTTTCTGGTAAAATTGTTTTAAGGATATTTACTAAAGTTGAACCAAGCAAATCTTAAGCGCAGTAGGGTTAAGGGGTGTGAAAGCAATAACCTTTAAACTTAAAATGTAAAATTAGTTACTTCAAATTAATGTGTTCGCATAACTATGTTTATGAGAAAAATACGGTGCTATTTAGATGCTATTAAAATATAATGATTATTATAAATCCTTTCAGATTAAAGGTGGACTAAACTTAAGATTTTCTCAGGCCTAGGAAGTGGTAGCCAAGGGGCTGCTCTTCCGTCCGTATCAAGAGTCGAGGGGGTCAGTGAGGGAGTGGATTTTGCGATACGGGGGTTTCAATTATGTACATATTCTTAAAATCAATTGTATCATTTTCTGGTAAAATTGTTTTAAGGATATTTACTAAAGTTGAACCGGGCAAATTTTAAGCGCAGTAGGGTTAAGGGGTGGGAAAACAATAACCTTTAAACTTAAAATTTAAAATTTTTTACTTTAAATTATTGTGTTCGCATAACTATGTTTATACTGAGAAAAATACGGTGCTATTTAGATGCTATTAAAATATAATGATTATTATAAATCCTTTAAGATTAAAGGTGGACTAAACTTAAGATTTGCTCAGGCCTAGGAAGTGGTAGCCAAGGGGCTGCTCTTCCGTTCGTATCAAGAGTCGAGGGGGTCAGTGAGGGAGTGGATTTTGCGATACGGGGGTTTCAATTATGTACATATTCTTAAAATCAATAGTATCATTTTCTGGTAAAATTGTTTTAAGGATATTTACTAAAGTTGAAAGGGGCAAATCTTAAGCGCAGTAGGGTTAAGGGGTGGGTAAACAATAACCTTTAAACTTAAAATTCAAAATTTTTTAATTTAAATTATTGTGTTCGCATAACTATGTTTATACTGATAAAAATACTGTGCTCTTTAGATGCTATTACAATATAATGATTATTATAAATCCTTTCAGATTAAAGGTGGACTAAACTTAAGATTTGCTCAGGCCTAGGAAGTGGTAGCCAAGGGGCTGCTCTTCCGTTCGTATCAAAAGTCGAGGGGGTCAGTGAGGGAGTGGAGTTTGCGATACGGGGGTTTCAATTATGTACATATTCTTAAAATCAATTGTATGATTTTCTGGTAAAATTGTTTTAAGGATATTTACTAAAGTTGAACCGGCCAAATCTTAAGCGCAGTAGGGTTAAGGGGTGGGAAAACAATAACCTTTAAACTTAAAATTTAAAATTTTTTACTTTAAATTAATGTGTTCGCGTAACTATGTTTATGAGAAAAATACGGTGCTATTTGGATGCTATTAAAATATAATGATTATTATAAATCCTTTCAGATTAATGGTGGCCTAACTTGAGATTTGCTCAGGCCTAGGAAGTGGTAGCCAAGTGGCTGCTCTTCCGTTCGTATCAAGAGTCGAGGGGGTCAGTGAGGGAGTGGATTTTGCGATACGGGGTTTTCAATTATGTACATATTCTTAAAATCAATTGTATGATTTTCTGGTAAAATCGTTTTAAGGATATTTACTAAAGTTGAACCGGGCAAATCTTAAGCTCAGTAGGGTTAAGGGGTGGGAAATCAATAACCTTTAAACTTAAAATTTAAAACATTTTACTTTAACTTATTGTGTTCGCATAACTATGTTTATACTGAGAAAAATACGGTGCTATTTAGATGCTATTAAAATATAATGATTATTATAAATCCTTTCAGATTAAAGGTGGACTAAACTTAAGATTTGCTCAGGCCTAGGAAGTGGTAGCCAAGGGGCTGCTCTTCCGTTCGTATCAAGAGTCAAAGGGGTCAGTGAGGGAGTGGATTTTGTGATACGGGGGTTTCAATTATGTACATATTCTTAAAATCAATAGTATCATTTTCTGGTAAAATTGTTTTAAGGATATTTACTAAAGTTGAACCGGGCAAATCTTAAGCGCAGTAGGGTTAAGGGGTGGGAAAACAATAACGTTTAAACTTAAAATTCAAAATTTTTTACTTTAAATTATTGTGTTCGCATAACTATGTTTATACTGATAAAAATACGGTGCTCTTTAGATGCTATTACAATATAATGATTATTATAAATCCTTTCAGATTAAAGGTGGACTAAACTTAGGATTTGCTCAGGCCTAGGAAATGGTAGCCAAGGGGCTGCTCTTCCGTTCGTATCAAGAGTCGAGGGGGTCAGTGAGGGAGTGGATTTTGCGATACGGGGGTTTCAATTATGTACATATTCTCAAAATCATTTGTATCATTTTCTGGTAAAATTGTTTTAAGGATATTTACTAAAGTTGAACCGGGCAAATCTTAAGCTCGGTAGGGTTCAGGGGTGGGAAAACAATAACCTTTAAACTTAAAATTTAAAATATTTTACTTTAAATTTATGTATTCGCTTAACTATGTTTATACTGAGAAAAATACTGTGCAATTAGAGGCTATTAAAATATAAAGATTATTATAAATCCTTTCAGATTAAAGGTGGACTAAACTTAACATTTGCTCAGGCCTAGGAAGTGGTAGCCAAGGGGCTGCTCTTCCGTTCGTATCAAGAGTCGAGGGGGTCAGTGAGGGAGTGGATTTTGCGATACGGGGGTTTCAATTATGTACATAATCTTAAAATCAATTGTATCATTTTCTGGTAAAATTCTTTTAAGGATATTTACTAAAACTGAACCGGGCAAAACTTAAGCGCAGTAGGGTTAAGGGGTGGGAAAACAATAAGTTTAAAACTTAAAATTTAAAATTTTTTACTTTAAATTAATGTGTTCGCATAACTATGTTTATGAGAAAAATACGGTGCTATTTAGATGCTATTAAAATATAAAGATTATTATAAATCCTTTCAGATTAAAGGTGGATTAAACTTAAGATTTGCTCAGGCCTAGGAAGTGGTAGCCAAGGGGCTGCTCTTCCGTTCGTATCAAGAGTCGAGGGGGTCAGTGAGGGAGTGGATTTTGCGATACGGGGGTTTCAATTGTGTTCATATTCTTAAAATCAATTGTATCATTTTCTGGTAAAATTGTTTTAAGGATATTTACTAAAGTTGAACCGGGCAAATTTTAAGCGCAGTAGGGTTAAGGGGTGGGAAAACAATAACCTTTAAACTTAAAATTTAAAATTTTTTACTTTAAATTATTGTGTTCGCATAACTATGTTTATACTGAGAAAAATACGGTGCTATTTAGATGCTATTAAAATATAATGATTATTATAAATCCTTTAAGATTAAAGGTGGACTAAACTTAAGATTTGCTCAGGCCTAGGAAGTGGTAGCCAAGGGGCTGCTCTTCCGTTCGTATCAAGAGTCGAGGGGGTCAGTGAGGGAGTGGATTTTGCGATACGGGGGTTTCAATTATGTACATATTCTTAAAATCAATAGTATCATTTTCTGGTAAAATTGTTTTAAGGATACTTACTAAAGTTGAACCGGGCAAATCTTAAGCGCAGTAGGGTTAAGGGGTGGGAAAACAATAACCTTTAATCATAAAATTTAAAATTTTTTACTTTAAATTATTGTGTTCGCATAACTATGTTTATACTGAGAAAAATACGGTGCTATTTAGATGCTATTAAATTATAATGATTATTATAAATCCTTTCAGATTAAAGGTGGACTAAACTTAAGATTTGCTCAGGCCTAGGAAGTGGTAGCCAAGGGGCTGCTCTTCCGTTCGTATCAAGAGTCGAGGGGGTCAGTGAGGGAGTGGATTTTGCGATACTTGGGTTTCAATTGTGTACATATTCTTAAAATCAATAGTATCATTTTCTGGTAAAATTGTTTTAAGGATATTTACTAAAGTTGAACCGGCCAAATCTTAAGCGCAGTAGGGTTAAGGGGTGGGAAAACAATAACCTTTAAACTTAAAATTTAAAATTTTTTACTTTAAATTAATGTGTTCGCGTAACTATGTTTATGAGAAAAATACGGTGCTATTTGGATGCTATTAAAATATAATGATTATTATAAATCCTTTCAGATTAATGGTGGCCTAACTTAAGATTTGCTCAGGCCTAGGAAGTGGTAGCCAAGTGGCTGCTCTTCCGTTCGTATCAAGAGTCGAGGGGGTCAGTGAGGGAGTGGATTTTGCGATACGGGGTTTTCAATTATGTACATATTCTTAAAATCAATTGTATGATTTTCTGGTAAAATCGTTTTAAGGATATTTACTAAAGTTGAACCGGGCAAATCTTAAGCTCAGTAGGGTTAAGGGGTGGGAAATCAATAACCTTTAAACTTAAAATTTAAAACATTTTACTTTAACTTATTGTGTTCGCATAACTATGTTTATACTGAGAAAAATACGGTGCTATTTAGATGCTATTAAAATATAATGATTATTATAAATCCTTTCAGATTAAAGGTGGACTAAACTTAAGATTTGCTCAGGCCTAGGAAGTGGTAGCCAAGGGGCTGCTCTTCCGTTCGTATCAAGAGTCAAAGGGGTCAGTGAGGGAGTGGATTTTGTGATACGGGGGTTTCAATTATGTACATATTCTTAAAATCAATAGTATCATTTTCTGGTAAAATTGTTTTAAGGATATTTACTAAAGTTGAACCGGGCAAATCTTAAGCGCAGTAGGGTTAAGGGTTGGGAAAACAATAACGTTTAAACTTAAAATTCAAAATTTTTTACTTTAAATTATTGTGTTCGCATAACTATGTTTATACTGATAAAAATACGGTGCTCTTTAGATGCTATTACAATATAATGATTATTATAAATCCATTCAGATTAAAGGTGGACTAAACTTAGGATTTGCTCAGGCCTAGGAAGTGCTAGCCAAGGGGCTGCTCTTCCGTTCGTATCAAGAGTTGAGGGGGTCAGTGAGGGAGTGGATTTTGCGATACGGGGGTTTCAATTATGTACATATTCTCAAAATCATTTGTATCATTTTCTGGTAAAATTGTTTTAAGGATATTTACTAAAGTTGAACCGGGCAAATCTTAAGCTCGGTAGGGTTCAGGGGTGGGAAAACAATAACCTTTAAACTTAAAATTTAAAATATTTTACTTTAAATTTATGTATTCGCTTAACTATGTTTATACTGAGAAAAATACTGTGCAATTAGATGCTATTAAAATATAAAGATTATTATAAATCCTTTCAGATTAAAGGTGGACTAAACTTAACATTTGCTCAGGCCTAGGAAGTGGTAGCCAAGGGGCTGCTCTTCCGTTCGTATCAAGAGTCGAGGGGGTCAGTGAGGGAGTGGATTTTGCGATACGGGGGTTTCAATTATGTACATAATCTTAAAAGCAATTGTATCATTTTCTGGTAAAATTGTTTTAAGGATATTTACTAAAGTTGAACCGGGCAAATCTTAAGCGCAGTAGGGTTAAGGGGTGGGAAAACAATAACCTTTAAACATAAAATTTAAAATTTTTTACTTTAAATTATTGTGTTCGCATAACTATGTTTATACTGAGAAAAATACGGTGCTATTTAGATGCTATTAAAATATAATGATTATTATAAATCCTTTCAGATTAAAGGTGGACTAAACTTAAGATTTGCTCAGGCCTAGGAAGTGGTAGCCAAGGGGCTGCTCTTCCGTTCGTATCAAGAGTCGAGGGGGTCAGTGAGGGAGTGGATTTTGCGATACTTGGGTTTCAATTGTGTACATATTCTTAAAATCAATAGTATCATTTTCTGGTAAAATTGTTTTAAGGATATTTACTAAAGTTGAACCGGGCAAATCTTAAGCGCAGTAGGGTTAAGGGGTGGGAAAACAATAACCTTTCAATTAAAATTTTAAAAAAAGTTTATTTTAAATTAATGTGTACGCATAACTATGTTTATAATGAGAAAAGTACGGTGCTATTTAGATGCTATTAAAATATAATGAATATTATAAATCCTTTCAGATTAAAGGTGGACTAAACTTAAGATTTGCTCTGGCCTAGGAAGAGGTAGCCAAGGGGCTGCTCTTCCGTTCGTATCAAGAGTCGAGGGGGTCAGTGAGGGAGTGGATATTGCGATACGGGGGTTTCAATTATGTACATATTCTTAAAATCAATTGTATCATTTTCTGGAAAAATTGTTTTAAGGATATTTACTAAAGTTGAACCGGCCAATTCTTAAGCGCAGTAGGGTTAAAGGGTGGGAAAACAATAACCTTTAAACTTAAAATTTAAAATTTTTTACTTTAAATTAATGTGTTCGCATAACTATGTTTATGAGAAAAATACGATGCTATTTAGATGCTATTAAAATATAATGATTATTATAAATCCTTTCAGATCAAAGGTGGACTAAACTTAAGATTTGCTCAGGCCTAGGAAGTGGTAGCCAAGGGGCTGCTCTTCCGTTCGTATCAAGAGTCGAGGGGGTCAGTGAGGGAGTGGATTTTGCGATACGGGGGTTTCAATTATGTACATATTCTTAAAATCAATTGTATCATTTTCTGGTAAAATTGTTTTAAGGATATTTACTAAAGTTGAACCGGGCAAATCTTAAGCTCAGTAGGGTTAAGGGGTGGGAAAACAATAACCTTTAAACTTAAAATTTAAAATATTTTACTTTAAATTTATGTATTCGCATAACTATGTTTATACTGAGAAAAATACGGTGCAATTAGATGCTATTAAAATATAAAGATTATTATAAATCCTTTCAGATTAAAGGTGGATTAAACTTAAGATTTGCTCAGGCCTAGGAAGTGGTAGCCAAAGGGCTGCTCTTCCGTTCGTATCAAGAGTCGAGGGGGTCAGTGAGGGAGTGGATTTTGCGATACGGGGGTTTCAATTATGTACATATTCTTAAAATCAATTGTATCATTTTCTGGTAAAATTGTTTTAAGGATATTTACTAAAGTTGAACCGGGCAAATTTTAAGCGCAGTAGGGTTAAGGGGTGGGAAAACAATAACCTTTAACTTTAAATTTAAAATTTTTTACTTTAAATTATTGTGTTCGCATAACTATGTTTATACTGATAAAAATACGGTGCTCTTTAGATGCTATTACAATATAATGATTATTATAAATCCTTTCAGATTAAAGGTGGACTAAACTTAAGATTTGCTCAGGCCTAGGAAGTGGTAGCCAAGGGGCTGCTCTTCCGTTCGTATCAAGAGTCGAGGGGGTCAGTGAGGGAGTGGAGTTTGCGATACGGGGGTTTCAATTATGTACATATTCTTAAAATCAATTGTATCATTTTCTGGTAAAATTTTTTTAAGGATATTTACTAAAGTTGAACCGGGCAAATCTTAAGCGCAGTAGGGTTAAGGGGTGGGAAAACAATAACCTTTAAACTTAAAATTTAAAACATTTTACTTTAAATTAATGTGTTCGCATAACTATGTTTATACTGAGAAAAATACGGTACTATTTAGATGCTATTAAAATATAATGATTATTATAAATCCTTTCAGATCAAAGGTGGACTAAACTTAAGATTTGCTCAGGCCTAGGAAGTGGTAGCCAAGGGGCTGCTCTTCCGTTCGTATCAAGAGTCGAGGGGGTCAGTGAGGGAGTGGATTTTGCGATACGGGGGTTTCAATTATGTACATATTCTTAAAATCAATTGTAACATTTTCTGGTAAAATTGTTTTAAGGATATTTACTAAAGTTGAACCGGGCAAATCTTAAGCTCAGTAGGGTTAAGGGGTGGGAAAACAATAACCTTTAAACTTAAAATTTAAAATATTTTACTTTAAATTTATGTATTCGCATAACTATGTTTATACTGAGAAAAATACAGTGCAATTAGATGCTATTAAAATATAAAGATTATTATAAATCCTTTCAGATTAAAGGTGGATAAAACTTAAGATTTGCTCAGGCCTAGGAAGTGGTAGCCAAGGGGCTGCTCTTCCGTTCGTATCAAGAGTCGAGGGGGTCAGTGAGGGAGTGGATTTTGCGATACGGGGGTTTCAATTATGTACTTATTCTTAAAATCAATTGTATCATTTTCTGGAAAAATTGTTTTAAGGATATATACTAAAGTTGAACCGGCCAAATCTTAAGCGCAGTAGGGTTAAAGGGTGGGAAAACAATAACCTTTAAACTTAAAATTTAAAATTTTTTACTTTAAATTAATGTGTTCGCATAACTATGTTTATGAGAAAAATACGATGCTATTTAGATGCTATTAAAATATAATGATTATTATAAATCCTTTCAGATCAAAGGTGGACTAAACTTAAGATTTGCTCAGGCCTAGGAAGTGGTAGCCAAGGGGCTGCTCTTCCGTTCGTATCAAGAGTCGAGGGGGTCAGTGAGGGAGTGGATTTTACGATACGGGGGTTTCAATTATGTACATATTCTTAAAATCAATTGTATCATTTTCTGGTAAAATTGTTTTAAGGATATTTACTAAAGTTGAACCGGGCAAATCTTAAGCTCAGTAGGGTTAAGGGGTGGGAAAACAATAACCTTTAAACTTAAAATTTAAAATATTTTACTTTAAATTTATGTATTCGCATAACTATGTTTATACTGAGAAAAATACAGTGCAATTAGATGCTATTAAAATATAAAGATTATTATAAATCCTTTCAGATTAAAGGTGGATTAAACTTAACATTTGCTCAGGCCTAGGAAGTGGTAGACAAGGGGCTGCTCTTCCGTTCGTATCAAGAGTCGAGGGGGTCAGTGAGGGAGTGGATTTTGCGATACGGGGGTTTCAATTATGTACATATTCTTAAAAGCTATTGTATCATTTTCTGGTAAAATTGTTTTAAGGATATTTACTAAAGTTGAACCGGGCAAATCTTAAGCGCAGTAGGGTTAAGGGGTGGGAAAACAATAACCTTTCAATTAAAATTTAAAAAAAAGTTTATTTTAAATTAATGTGTACGCATAACTATGTTTATAATGAGAAAAATACGGTGCTATTTAGATGCTATTAAAATATAATGATTATTATAAATCCTTTCAGATTAAAGGTGGACTAAACTTAAGATTTGCTCAGGCCTAGGAAGTGGTAGCCAAGGGGCTGCTCTTCCGTTCGTATCAAGAGTCGAGGGGTCAGTGGGGGAGTGGAGTTTGCGATACGGGGGTTTCAATTATGTACATATTCTTAAAATCAATTGTATGATTTTCTGGTAAAATTGTTTTAAGGATATTTACTAAAGTTGAACCGGACAAATCTTAAGCTCAGTAGGGTTAAGGGGTGGGAAAACAATAACCTTTAAACTTAAAATTTAAAACATTTTACTTTAAATTAATGTTTTCGCATAACTATGTTTATACTGAGAAAAATACGGTGCTATTTAGATGCTATTAAAATATAATGATTATTATAAATCCTTTCAGATCAAAGGTGGACTAAACTTAAGATTTGCTCAGGCCTAGGAAGTGGTAGCCAAGGGGCTGCTCTTCCGTTCGTATCAAGAGTCGAGGGGGTCAGTGAGGGAGTGGATTTTGCGATACGGGGGTTTCAATTATGTACATATTCTTAAAATCAATTGTATCATTTTCTGGTAAAATTGTTTTAAGGATATTTACTAAATTTGAACCGGGCAAATCTTAAGCGCAGTAGGGTTAAGGGGTGGGAAAACAATAACCTTTAAAATTAAAATTAAAAAAAGTTTATTTTAAATTAATGTGAGCGCATAACTATGTTTATAATGAGAAAAATACGGTGCTATTTAGATGCTATTAAAATATAATGATTATTATAAATCCTTTCAGATTAAAGGTGGACTAAACTTAAGATTTGCTCAGGCCTAGGAAGTGGTAGCCAAGGGGCTGCTCTTCCGTTCGTATCAAGAGTCGAGGGGGTCAGTGAGGGAGTGGATTTTGCGATACGGGGGTTTCAATTATGTACATATTCTTAAAATCAATTGTATCATTTTCTCGTAAAATTGTTTTAAGGATATTTACTAAAGTTGAACCGGGCAAATCTTAAGCTCAGTAGGGTTAAGGGGTGGTCAAACAATAACCTTTAAACATAAAATTTAAAATTTTTTACTTTAAATTATTGTGTTCGCATAACTATGTTTATACTGAGAAAAATACGGTGCTATTTAGATGCTATTAAATTATAATGATTATTATAAATCCTTTCAGATTAAAGGTGGACTAAACTTAAGATTTGCTCAGGCCTAGGAAGTGGTAGCCAAGGGGCTGCTCTTCCGTTCGTATCAAGAGTCGAGGGGGTCAGTGAGGGAGTGGATTTTGTGACACGGGGGTTTCAATTGTGTACATATTCTTAAAATCAATAGTATCATTTTCTGGTAAAATTGTTTTAAGGATATTTACTAAAGTTGAACCGGGCAAATCTTAAGCGCAGTAGGGTTAAGGGGTGGGAAAACAATAACCTTTCAATTAAAATTTAAAAAAAAGTTTATTTTAAATTAATGTGTACGCATAACTATGTTTATAATGAGAAAAGTATGGTGCTATTTAGATGCTATAAAAATATAATGAATATTATAAATCCTTTCAGATTAAAGGTGGACTAAACTTAAGATTTGCTCAGGCCTAGGAAGTGGTAGCCAAGGGGCTGCTCTTCCGTTCGTATCAAGAGTCGAGGGGGTCAGTGAGGGAGTGGATTTTGCGATACTTGGGTTTCAATTGTGTACATATTCTTAAAATCAATAGTATCATTTTCTGGTAAAATTGTTTTAAGGATATTTACTAAAGTTGAACCGGGCAAATCTTAAGCGCAGTAGGGTTAAGGGGTGGGAAAACAATAACCTTTCAATTAAAATTTTAAAAAAAGTTTATTTTAAATTAATGTGTACGCATAACTATGTTTATAATGAGAAAAGTACGGTGCTATTTAGATGCTATTAAAATATAATGAATATTATAAATCCTTTCAGATTAAAGGTGGACTAAACTTAAGATTTGCTCTGGCCTAGGAAGAGGTAGCCAAGGGGCTGCTCTTCCGTTCGTATCAAGAGTCGAGGGGGTCAGTGAGGGAGTGGATATTGCGATACGGGGGTTTCAATTATGTACATATTCTTAAAATCAATTGTATCATTTTCTGGAAAAATTGTTTTAAGGATATTTACTAAAGTTGAACCGGCCAATTCTTAAGCGCAGTAGGGTTAAAGGGTGGGAAAACAATAACCTTTAAACTTAAAATTTAAAATTTTTTACTTTAAATTAATGTGTTCGCATAACTATGTTTATGAGAAAAATACGATGCTATTTAGATGCTATTAAAATATAATGATTATTATAAATCCTTTCAGATCAAAGGTGGACTAAACTTAAGATTTGCTCAGGCCTAGGAAGTGGTAGCCAAGGGGCTGCTCTTCCGTTCGTATCAAGAGTCGAGGGGGTCAGTGAGGGAGTGGATTTTGCGATACGGGGGTTTCAATTATGTACATATTCTTAAAATCAATTGTATCATTTTCTGGTAAAATTGTTTTAAGGATATTTACTAAAGTTGAACCGGGCAAATCTTAAGCTCAGTAGGGTTAAGGGGTGGGAAAACAATAACCTTTAAACTTAAAATTTAAAATATTTTACTTTAAATTTATGTATTCGCATAACTATGTTTATACTGAGAAAAATACGGTGCAATTAGATGCTATTAAAATATAAAGATTATTATAAATCCTTTCAGATTAAAGGTGGATTAAACTTAAGATTTGCTCAGGCCTAGGAAGTGGTAGCCAAAGGGCTGCTCTTCCGTTCGTATCAAGAGTCGAGGGGGTCAGTGAGGGAGTGGATTTTGCGATACGGGGGTTTCAATTATGTACATATTCTTAAAATCAATTGTATCATTTTCTGGTAAAATTGTTTTAAGGATATTTACTAAAGTTGAACCGGGCAAATTTTAAGCGCAGTAGGGTTAAGGGGTGGGAAAACAATAACCTTTAACTTTAAATTTAAAATTTTTTACTTTAAATTATTGTGTTCGCATAACTATGTTTATACTGATAAAAATACGGTGCTCTTTAGATGCTATTACAATATAATGATTATTATAAATCCTTTCAGATTAAAGGTGGACTAAACTTAAGATTTGCTCAGGCCTAGGAAGTGGTAGCCAAGGGGCTGCTCTTCCGTTCGTATCAAGAGTCGAGGGGGTCAGTGAGGGAGTGGAGTTTGCGATACGGGGGTTTCAATTATGTACATATTCTTAAAATCAATTGTATCATTTTCTGGTAAAATTTTTTTAAGGATATTTACTAAAGTTGAACCGGGCAAATCTTAAGCGCAGTAGGGTTAAGGGGTGGGAAAACAATAACCTTTAAACTTAAAATTTAAAACATTTTACTTTAAATTAATGTGTTCGCATAACTATGTTTATACTGAGAAAAATACGGTACTATTTAGATGCTATTAAAATATAATGATTATTATAAATCCTTTCAGATCAAAGGTGGACTAAACTTAAGATTTGCTCAGGCCTAGGAAGTGGTAGCCAAGGGGCTGCTCTTCCGTTCGTATCAAGAGTCGAGGGGGTCAGTGAGGGAGTGGATTTTGCGATACGGGGGTTTCAATTATGTACATATTCTTAAAATCAATTGTAACATTTTCTGGTAAAATTGTTTTAAGGATATTTACTAAAGTTGAACCGGGCAAATCTTAAGCTCAGTAGGGTTAAGGGGTGGGAAAACAATAACCTTTAAACTTAAAATTTAAAATATTTTACTTTAAATTTATGTATTCGCATAACTATGTTTATACTGAGAAAAATACAGTGCAATTAGATGCTATTAAAATATAAAGATTATTATAAATCCTTTCAGATTAAAGGTGGATAAAACTTAAGATTTGCTCAGGCCTAGGAAGTGGTAGCCAAGGGGCTGCTCTTCCGTTCGTATCAAGAGTCGAGGGGGTCAGTGAGGGAGTGGATTTTGCGATACGGGGGTTTCAATTATGTACTTATTCTTAAAATCAATTGTATCATTTTCTGGAAAAATTGTTTTAAGGATATATACTAAAGTTGAACCGGCCAAATCTTAAGCGCAGTAGGGTTAAAGGGTGGGAAAACAATAACCTTTAAACTTAAAATTTAAAATTTTTTACTTTAAATTAATGTGTTCGCATAACTATGTTTATGAGAAAAATACGATGCTATTTAGATGCTATTAAAATATAATGATTATTATAAATCCTTTCAGATCAAAGGTGGACTAAACTTAAGATTTGCTCAGGCCTAGGAAGTGGTAGCCAAGGGGCTGCTCTTCCGTTCGTATCAAGAGTCGAGGGGGTCAGTGAGGGAGTGGATTTTACGATACGGGGGTTTCAATTATGTACATATTCTTAAAATCAATTGTATCATTTTCTGGTAAAATTGTTTTAAGGATATTTACTAAAGTTGAACCGGGCAAATCTTAAGCTCAGTAGGGTTAAGGGGTGGGAAAACAATAACCTTTAAACTTAAAATTTAAAATATTTTACTTTAAATTTATGTATTCGCATAACTATGTTTATACTGAGAAAAATACAGTGCAATTAGATGCTATTAAAATATAAAGATTATTATAAATCCTTTCAGATTAAAGGTGGATTAAACTTAACATTTGCTCAGGCCTAGGAAGTGGTAGACAAGGGGCTGCTCTTCCGTTCGTATCAAGAGTCGAGGGGGTCAGTGAGGGAGTGGATTTTGCGATACGGGGGTTTCAATTATGTACATATTCTTAAAAGCTATTGTATCATTTTCTGGTAAAATTGTTTTAAGGATATTTACTAAAGTTGAACCGGGCAAATCTTAAGCGCAGTAGGGTTAAGGGGTGGGAAAACAATAACCTTTCAATTAAAATTTAAAAAAAAGTTTATTTTAAATTAATGTGTACGCATAACTATGTTTATAATGAGAAAAATACGGTGCTATTTAGATGCTATTAAAATATAATGATTATTATAAATCCTTTCAGATTAAAGGTGGACTAAACTTAAGATTTGCTCAGGCCTAGGAAGTGGTAGCCAAGGGGCTGCTCTTCCGTTCGTATCAAGAGTCGAGGGGTCAGTGGGGGAGTGGAGTTTGCGATACGGGGGTTTCAATTATGTACATATTCTTAAAATCAATTGTATGATTTTCTGGTAAAATTGTTTTAAGGATATTTACTAAAGTTGAACCGGACAAATCTTAAGCTCAGTAGGGTTAAGGGGTGGGAAAACAATAACCTTTAAACTTAAAATTTAAAACATTTTACTTTAAATTAATGTTTTCGCATAACTATGTTTATACTGAGAAAAATACGGTGCTATTTAGATGCTATTAAAATATAATGATTATTATAAATCCTTTCAGATCAAAGGTGGACTAAACTTAAGATTTGCTCAGGCCTAGGAAGTGGTAGCCAAGGGGCTGCTCTTCCGTTCGTATCAAGAGTCGAGGGGGTCAGTGAGGGAGTGGATTTTGCGATACGGGGGTTTCAATTATGTACATATTCTTAAAATCAATTGTATCATTTTCTGGTAAAATTGTTTTAAGGATATTTACTAAATTTGAACCGGGCAAATCTTAAGCGCAGTAGGGTTAAGGGGTGGGAAAACAATAACCTTTAAAATTAAAATTAAAAAAAGTTTATTTTAAATTAATGTGAGCGCATAACTATGTTTATAATGAGAAAAATACGGTGCTATTTAGATGCTATTAAAATATAATGATTATTATAAATCCTTTCAGATTAAAGGTGGACTAAACTTAAGATTTGCTCAGGCCTAGGAAGTGGTAGCCAAGGGGCTGCTCTTCCGTTCGTATCAAGAGTCGAGGGGGTCAGTGAGGGAGTGGATTTTGCGATACGGGGGTTTCAATTATGTACATATTCTTAAAATCAATTGTATCATTTTCTCGTAAAATTGTTTTAAGGATATTTACTAAAGTTGAACCGGGCAAATCTTAAGCTCAGTAGGGTTAAGGGGTGGTCAAACAATAACCTTTAAACATAAAATTTAAAATTTTTTACTTTAAATTATTGTGTTCGCATAACTATGTTTATACTGAGAAAAATACGGTGCTATTTAGATGCTATTAAATTATAATGATTATTATAAATCCTTTCAGATTAAAGGTGGACTAAACTTAAGATTTGCTCAGGCCTAGGAAGTGGTAGCCAAGGGGCTGCTCTTCCGTTCGTATCAAGAGTCGAGGGGGTCAGTGAGGGAGTGGATTTTGTGACACGGGGGTTTCAATTGTGTACATATTCTTAAAATCAATAGTATCATTTTCTGGTAAAATTGTTTTAAGGATATTTACTAAAGTTGAACCGGGCAAATCTTAAGCGCAGTAGGGTTAAGGGGTGGGAAAACAATAACCTTTCAATTAAAATTTTAAAAAAAGTTTATTTTAAATTAATGTGTACGCATAACTATGTTTATAATGAGAAAAGTATGGTGCTATTTAGATGCTATAAAAATATAATGAATATTATAAATCCTTTCAGATTAAAGGTGGACTAAACTTAAGATTTGCTCAGGCCTAGGAAGTGGTAGCCAAGGGGCTGCTCTTCCGTTCGTATCAAGTGTCGAGGGGGTCAGTGAGGGAGTGGATTTCACGATACGGGGGTTTCAATTATGTACTTATTCTTAAAATCAATTGTATCATTTTCTGGTAAAATTGTTTTAAGGATATTTGCTAAAGTTGAACCGGCCAAATCTTAAGCGCAGTAGGGTTAAGGGTTGGGAAAACAATAACCTTTAATCTTAAAATTTAAAATTTTTTACTTTAAATTAATGTGTTCGCGTAACTATGTTTATGAGAAAAATACGGTGCTATTTGGATGCTATTAAAATATAATGATTATTATAAATCCTTTCAGATTAAAGGTGGACTAAACTTAAGATTTGCTCAGGCCTAGGAAGTGGTAGCCAAGTGGCTGCTCTTCCGTTCGTATCAAGAGTCGAGGGGGTCAGTGAGGGAGTGGATTTTGCGATACGGGGGTTTCAATTATGTACATATTCTTAAAATAAATTGTATGATTTTCTGGTAAAATTTTTTTAAGGATATTTACTAAAGTTGAACCGGGCAAATCTTAAGCTCAGTAGGGTTAAGGGGTGGGAAAACAATAACCTTTAAACTTAAAATTTAAAACATTTTACTTTAAATTATTGTGTTCGCATAACTATGTTTATACTGAGAAAAATACGGTACTATTTAGATGCTATTAAAATATGATGATTATTATAAATCCTTTCAGATTAAAGGTGGACTAAACTTAAGATTTGCTCAGGCCTAGGAAGTGGTAGCCAAGTGGCTGCTCTTCCGTTCGTATCAAGAGTCGAGGGGGTCAGTGAGGGAGTGGATTTTGCGATACGGGGGTTTCAATTATGTACATATTCTTAAAATTAATTGTATGATTTTCTGGTAAAATTTTTTTAAGGATATTTACTAAAGTTGAACCGGGCAAATCTTAAGCTCAGTAGGGTTAAAGGGTGGGAAAACAATAACCTTTAAACTTAAAATTTAAAATTTTTTACTTTAAATTAATGTGTTCGCATAACTATGTTTATGAGAAAAATACGATGCTATTTAGATGCTATTAAAATATAATGATTATTATAAATCCTTTCAGATCAAAGGTGGACTAAACTTAAGATTTGCTCAGGCCTAGGAAGTGGTAGCCAAGGGGCTGCTCTTCCGTTCGTATCAAGAGTCGAGGGGGTCAGTGAGGGAGTGGATTTTACGATACGGGGGTTTCAATTATGTACATATTCTTAAAATCAATTGTATCATTTTCTGGTAAAATTGTTTTAAGGATATTTACTAAAGTTGAACCGGGCAAATCTTAAGCTCAGTAGGGTTAAGGGGTGGGAAAACAATAACCTTTAAACTTAAAATTTAAAATATTTTACTTTAAATTTATGTATTCGCATAACTATGTTTATACTGAGAAAAATACAGTGCAATTAGATGCTATTAAAATATAAAGATTATTATAAACCCTTTCAGATTAAAGGTGGATTAAACTTAACATTTGCTCAGGCCTAGGAAGTGGTAGCCAAGGGGCTGCTCTTCCGTTCGTATCAAGAGTCGAGGGGGTCCGTGAGGGAGTGGATTTTGCGATACGGGGGTTTCAATTATGTACATATTCTTAAAAGCTATTGTATCATTTTCTGGTAAAATTGTTTTAAGGATATTTACTAAAGTTGAACCGGGCAAATCTTAAGCGCAGTAGGGTTAAGGGGTGGGAAAACAATAACCTTTCAATTAAAATTTAAAAAAAAGTTTATTTTAAATTAATGTGTACGCATAACTATGTTTATAATGAGAAAAGTACGTTGCTACTTAGATGCTATAAAAATATAATGAATATTATAAATCCTTTCAGATTAAAGGTGGACTAAACTTAAGATTTGCTCAGGCCTAGGATGTGGTAGCCAAGAGGCTGCTCTTCCGTCCGTATCAAGAGTCGAGGAGGTCAGTGAGGGAGTGGATTTTGCGATACGGGGGTTTCAATTATGTACATATTCTTAAAATCAATTGTATCATTTTCTGGTAAAATTTTTTTAAGGATATTTACTAAAGTTGAACCTTGCAAATCTTAAGCGCAGTAGGGTTAAGGGGTGGGAAAACAATAACCTTTAAAATTAAAATTAAAAAAAGTTTATTTTAAATTAATGTGTACGCATAACTACGTTTATAATGAGAAAAATACGGTGCTATTTAGATGCTATTAAAATATAATGATTATTATAAATCCTTTCAGATTAAAGGTGGACTAAACTTAAGATTTGCTCAGGCCTAGGAAGTGGTAGCCAAGGGGCTGCTCTTCCGTTCGTATCAAGAGTCGAGGGGGTCAGTGGGGGAGTGGAGTTTGCGATACGGGGGTTTCAATTATGTACATATTCTTAAAATCAATTGTATGATTTTCTGGTAAAATTGTTTTAAGGATATTTACTAAAGTTGAACCGGACAAATCTTAAGCTCAGTAGGGTTAAGGGGTGGGAAAACAATAACCTTTAAACTTAAAATTTAAAACATTTTACTTTAAATTAATGTTTTCGCATAACTATGTTTATACTGAGAAAAATACGGTGCTATTTAGATGCTATTAAAATATAATGATTATTATAAATCCTTTCAGATCAAAGGTGGACTAAACTTAAGATTTGCTCAGGCCTAGGAAGTGGTAGCCAAGGGGCTGCTCTTCCGTTCGTATCAAGAGTCGAGGGGGTCAGTGAGGGAGTGGATTTTGCGATACGGGGGTTTCAATTATGTACATATTCTTAAAATCAATTGTATCATTTTCTGGTAAAATTGTTTTAAGGATATTTACTAAATTTGAACCGGGCAAATCTTAAGCGCAGTAGGGTTAAGGGGTGGGAAAACAATAACCTTTAAAATTAAAATTAAAAAAAGTTTATTTTAAATTAATGTGAGCGCATAACTATGTTTATAATGAGAAAAATACGGTGCTATTTAGATGCTATTAAAATATAATGATTATTATAAATCCTTTCAGATTAAAGGTGGACTAAACTTAAGATTTGCTCAGGCCTAGGAAGTGGTAGCCAAGGGGCTGCTCTTCCGTTCGTATCAAGAGTCGAGGGGGTCAGTGAGGGAGTGGATTTTGCGATACGGGGGTTTCAATTATGTACATATTCTTAAAATCAATTGTATCATTTTCTCGTAAAATTGTTTTAAGGATATTTACTAAAGTTGAACCGGGCAAATCTTAAGCTCAGTAGGGTTAAGGGGTGGTAAAACAATAACCTTTAAACATAAAATTTAAAATTTTTTACTTTAAATTATTGTGTTCGCATAACTATGTTTATACTGAGAAAAATACGGTGCTATTTAGATGCTATTAAATTATAATGATTATTATAAATCCTTTCAGATTAAAGGTGGACTAAACTTAAGATTTGCTCAGGCCTAGGAAGTGGTAGCCAAGGGGCTGCTCTTCCGTTCGTATCAAGAGTCGAGGGGGTCAGTGAGGGAGTGGATTTTGTGACACGGGGGTTTCAATTGTGTACATATTCTTAAAATCAATAGTATCATTTTCTGGTAAAATTGTTTTAAGGATATTTACTAAAGTTGAACCGGGCAAATCTTAAGCGCAGTAGGGTTAAGGGGTGGGAAAACAATAACCTTTCAATTAAAATTTAAAAAAAAGTTTATTTTAAATTAATGTGTACGCATAACTATGTTTATAATGAGAAAAGTACGGTGCTATTTAGATGCTATAAAAATATAATGAATATTATAAATCCTTTCAGATTAAAGGTGGACTAAACTTAAGATTTGCTCAGGCCTAGGAAGTGGTAGCCAAGGGGCTGCTCTTCCGTTCGTATCAAGTGTAGAGGGGGTCAGTGAGGGAGTGGATTTTGCGATACGGGGGTTTCAATTATGTACTTATTCTTAAAATCAATTGTATCATTTTCTGGTAAAATTGTTTTAAGGATATTTGCTAAAGTTGAACCGGCCAAATCTTAAGCGCAGTAGGGTTAAGGGGTGGGAAAACAATAACCTTTAATCTTAAAATTTAAAATTTTTTACTTTAAATTAATGTGTTCGCGTAACTATGTTTATGAGAAAAATACGGTGCTATTTGGATGCTATTAAAATATAATGATTATTATAAATCCTTTCAGATTAAAGGTGGACTAAACTTAAGATTTGCTCAGGCCTAGGAAGTGGTAGCCAAGTGGCTGCTCTTCCGTTCGTATCAAGAGTCGAGGGGGTCAGTGAGGGAGTGGATTTTGCGATACGGGGGTTTCAATTATGTACATATTCTTAAAATTAATTGTATGATTTTCTGGTAAAATTTTTTTAAGGATATTTACTAAAGTTGAACCGGGCAAATCTTAAGCGCAGTAGGGTTAAGGGGTGGGAACACAATAACGTTTAAACTTAAAATTCAAAATTTTTTACTTTAAATTATTGTGTTCGCATAACTATGTTTATACTGATAAAAATACGGTGCTCTTTAGATGCTATTACAATACAATGATTATTATAAATCCTTTCAGATTAAAGGTGGACTAAACTTAGGATTTGCTCAGGCCTAGGAAGTGGTAGCCAAGGGGCTGCTCTTCCGTTCGTATCAAGAGTCGAGGGGGTCAGTGAGGGAGTGGATTTTGCAATACGGGGGTTTCAATTATGTACATATTCTTAAAATCAATTGTATCATTTTCTGGTAAAATTGTTTTAAGGATATTTACTAAAGTTGAACCGGGGAAATCTTAAGCTCGGTAGGGTTAACGGTTGGGAAAACAATAACCTTTAAACTTAAAATTTAAAATATTTTACTTTAAATTTATGTATTCGCATAACTATGTTTATACTGAGAAAAATACGGTGCAATTAGATGCTATTAAAATATAAAGATTATTATAAATCCTTTCAGATTAAAGGTGGACTAAACTTAAGATCTGCTCAGGCCGAGGAAGTGGTAGCCAAGGGGCTGCTCTTCCGTTCGTATCAAGAGTCGAGGGGGTCAGTGAGGGAGTGGATTTTGCGATACGGGGGTTTCAATTATGTACATATTCTTAAAATCAATTGTATCATTTTCTGGTAAAATTGTTTTAAGGATATTTACTAAAGTTGAACCGGGCAAATCTTAAGCTCAGTATGGTTAAGGGGTGGGAAAACAATAACCTTTAAACTTAAAATTTAAAACATTTTACTTTAAATTATTGTGTTCGCATAACTATATTTATACTGAGAAAAATACGGTGCTATTTAGATGCTATTAAAATATAATGATTATTATAAATCCTTTCAGATTAAAGGTGGACTAAACTTAAGATTTGCTCAGGCCTAGGAAGTGGTAGCCAAGGGGCTGCTCTTCCGTTCGTATCAAGAGTCGAGGGGGTCAGTGAGGGAGTGGATTTTGTGATACGAGGGTTTCAATTATGTACATATTCTTAAAATCAATAGTATCATTTTCTGGTAAAATTGTTTTAAGGATATTTACTAAAGTTGAACCGGGCAAATCTTAAGCGCAGTAGGGTTAAGGGGTGGGAAAACAATAACCTTTAAACATAAAATTTAAAATTCTTTACTTTAAATTATTGTGTTCGCATAACTATGTTTATACTGAGAAAAATACGGTGCTATTTAGATGCTATTAAAATATAATGATTATTATAAATCCTTTCAGATTAAAGGTGGACTAAACTTAAAATTTGCTCAGGCCTAGGAAGTGGTAGCCAAGGGGCTGCTCTTCCGTTCGTATCAAGAGTCGAGGGGGTCAGTGAGGGAGTGGATATTGCGATACGGGAGTTTCAATTATGTACATAATCTTAAAAGCAATTGTATCATTTTCTGGTAAAATTGTTTTAAGGATATTTACTAAAGTTGAACCGGGCAAATCTTAAGCGCAGTAGGGTTAAGGGGTGGGAAAACAATAACCTTTAAACATAAAATTTAAAATTTTTTACTTTAAATTATTGTGTTCGCATAACTATGTTTATACTGAGAAAAATACGGTACTATTTAGATGCTATTAAAATATAATGATTATTATAAATCCTTTCAGATTAAAGGTGGACTAAACTTAAGATTTGCTCAGGCCTAGGAAGTGGTAGCCAAGGGGCTGCTCTTCCGTTCGTATCAAGAGTCGAGGGGGTCAGTGAGGGAGTGGATTTTGCGATACGGGGGTTTCAATTGTGTACATATTCTTAAAATCAAAAGTATCATTTTCTGGTAAAATTGTTTTAAGGATATTTACTAAAGTTGAACCGGGCAAATCTTAAGCGCAGTAGGGTTAAGGGGTGGGAAAACAATAACCTTTCAATTAAAATTAAAAAAAAGTTTATTTTAAATTAATGTGTACGCATAACTATGTTTATAATGAGAAAAGTACGGTGCTATTTAGATGCTATTAAAATATAATGAATATTATAAATCCTTTCAGATTAAAGGTGGACTAAACTTAAGATTTGCTCTGGCCTAGGAAGTGGTAGCCAAGGGGCTGCTCTTCCGTTCGTATCAAGAGTCGAGGGGGTCAGTGAGGGAGTGGATTTTGCGATACGGGGGTTTCAATTATGTACTTATTCTTAAAATCAATTGTATCATTTTCTGGAAAAATTGTTTTAAGGATATTTACTAAAGTTGAACCGGGCAAATCTTAAGCTCGGTAGGGTTAAGGGGTGGGAAAACAATAACCTTTAAACTTAAAATTTAAAATATTTTACTTTAAATTTATGTATTCGCTTAACTATGTTTATACTGAGAAAAATACTGTGCAATTAGATGCTATTAAAATATAAAGATTATTATAAATCCTTTCAGATTAAAGGTGGACTAAACTTAACATTTGCTCAGGCCTAGGAAGTGGTAGCCAAGGGGCTGCTCTTCCGTTCGTATCAAGAGTCGAGGGGGTCAGTGAGGGAGTGGATATTGCGATACGGGGGTTTCAATTATGTACATAATATTAAAAGCAATTGTATCATTTTCTGGTAAAATTGTTTTAAGGATATTTACTAAAGTTGAACCGGGCAAATCTTAAGCGCAGTAGGGTTAAGGGGTGGGAAAACAATAACCTTTAAACATAAAATTTAAAATTTTTTACTTTAAATTATTGTGTTCGCATAACTATGTTTATACTGAGAAAAATACGGTACTATTTAGATGCTATTAAAATATAATGATTATTATAAATCCTTTCAGATTAAAGGTGGACTAAACTTAAGATTTGCTCAGGCCTAGGAAGTGGTAGCCAAGGGGCTGCTCTTCCGTTCGTATCAAGAGTCGAGGGGGTCAGTGAGGGAGTGGATTTTGCGATACGGGGGTTTCAATTGTGTACATATTCTTAAAATCAAAAGTATCATTTTCTGGTAAAATTGTTTTAAGGATATTTACTAAAGTTGAACCGGGCAAATCTTAAGCGCAGTAGGGTTAAGGGGTGGGAAAACAATAACCTTTCAATTAAAATTAAAAAAAAGTTTATTTTAAATTAATGTGTACGCATAACTATGTTTATAATGAGAAAAGTACGGTGCTATTTAGATGCTATTAAAATATAATGAATATTATAAATCCTTTCAGATTAAAGGTGGACTAAACTTAAGATTTGCTCTGGCCTAGGAAGTGGTAGCCAAGGGGCTGCTCTTCCGTTCGTATCAAGAGTCGAGGGGGTCAGTGAGGGAGTGGATTTTGCGATACGGGGGTTTCAATTATGTACTTATTTTTAAAATCAATTGTATCATTTTCTGGAAAAATTGTTTTAAGGATATTTACTAAAGTTGAACCGGGCAAATCTTAAGCTCGGTAGGGTTAAGGGGTGGGAAAACAATAACCTTTAAACTTAAAATTTAAAATATTTTACTTTAAATTTATGTATTCGCTTAACTATGTTTATACTGAGAAAAATACTGTGCAATTAGATGCTATTAAAATATAAAGATTATTATAAATCCTTTCAGATTAAAGGTGGACTAAACTTAACATTTGCTCAGGCCTAGGAAGTGGTAGCCAAGGGGCTGCTCTTCCGTTCGTATCAAGAGTCGAGGGGGTCAGTGAGGGAGTGGATATTGCGATACGGGGGTTTCAATTATGTACATAATCTTAAAAGCAATTGTATCATTTTCTGGTAAAATTGTTTTAAGGATATTTACTAAAGTTGAACCGGGCAAATCTTAAGCGCAGTAGGGTTAAGGGGTGGGAAAACAATAACCTTTAAACATAAAATTTAAAATTTTTTACTTTAAATTATTGTGTTCGCATAACTATGTTTATACTGAGAAAAATACGGTACTATTTAGATGCTATTAAAATATAATGATTATTATAAATCCTTTCAGATTAAAGGTGGACTAAACTTAAGATTTGCTCAGGCCTAGGAAGTGGTAGCCAAGGGGCTGCTCTTCCGTTCGTATCGAGAGTCGAGGGGGTCAGTGAGGGAGTGGATTTTGCGATACGGGGGTTTCAATTGTGTACATATTCTTAAAATCAAAAGTATCATTTTCTGGTAAAATTGTTTTAAGGATATTTACTAAAGTTGAACCGGGCAAATCTTAAGCGCAGTAGGGTTAAGGGGTGGGAAAACAATAACCTTTCAATTAAAATTAAAAAAAAGTTTATTTTAAATTAATGTGTACGCATAACTATGTTTATAATGAGAAAAGTACGGTGCTATTTAGATGCTATTAAAATATAATGAATATTATAAATCCTTTCAGATTAAAGGTGGACTAAACTTAAGATTTGCTCTGGCCTAGGAAGTGGTAGCCAAGGGGCTGCTCTTCCGTTCGTATCAAGAGTCGAGGGGGTCAGTGAGGGAGTGGATTTTGCGATACGGGGGTTTCAATTATGTACTTATTCTTAAAATCAATTGTATCATTTTCTGGAAAAATTGTTTTAAGGATATTTACTAAAGTTGAACCGGCCAAATCTTAAGCGCAGTAGGGTTAAAGGGTGGGAAAACAATAACCTTTAAACTTAAAATTTAAAATTTTTTACTTTAAATTAATGTGTTCGCATAACTATGTTTATGAGAAAAATACGATGCTATTTAGATGCTATTAAAATATAATGATTATTATAAATCCTTTCAGATCAAAGGTGGACTATACTTAAGATTTGCTCAGGCCTAGGAAGTGGTAGCCAAGGGGCTGCTCTTCCGTTCGTATCAAGAGTCGAGGGGGTCAGTGAGGGAGTGGATTTTGCGATACGGGGGTTTCAATTATGTACATATTCTTAAAATCAATTGTATCATTTTCTGGTAAAATTGTTTTAAGGATATTTACTAAAGTTGAACCGGGCAAATCTTAAGCTCAGTAGGGTTAAGGGGTGGGAAAACAATAACCTTTAAACTTAAAATTTAAAATATTTTACTTTAAATTTATGTATTCGCATAACTATGTTTATACTGAGAAAAATACGGTGCAATTAGATGCTATTAAAATATAAAGATTATTATAAATCCTTTCAGATTAAAGGTGGACTAAACTTAACATTTGCTCAGGCCTAGGATGTGGTAGCCAAGAGGCTGCTCTTCCGTCCGTATCAAGAGTCGAGGGGGTCAGTGAGGGAGTGGATTTTGCGATACGGGGGTTTCAATTATGTACATATTCTTAAAATCAATTGTATCATTTTCTGGTAAAAATTTTTTAAGGATATTTACTAAAGTTGAACCGGGCAAATCTTAAGCGCAGTAGGGTTAAGGGGTGGGAAAACAATAACCTTTAAAATTAAATTTAAAAAAAGTTTATTTTAAATTAATGTGTACGCATAACTATGTTTATAATGAGAAAAATACGGTGCTATTTAGATGCTATTAAAATATAATGATTATTATAAATCCTTTCAGATTAAAGGTGGAATAAACTTAAGATTTGCTCAGGCCTAGGAAGTGGTAGCCAAGGGGCTGCTCTTCCTTTCGTATCAAGACTCGAGGGGGTCAGTGGGGGAGTGGAGTTTGCGATACGGGTGTTTCAATTATGTACATATTCTTAAAATCAATTGTATGATTTTCTGGTAAAATTGTTTTAAGGATATTTACTAATGTTGAACCGGACAAATCTTAAGCTCAGTAGGGTTAAGGGGTGGGAAAACAATAACCTTTAAACTTAAAATTTAAAACATTTTACTTTAAATTAATGCTTTCGCATAACTATGTTTATACTGAGAAAAATACGGTGCTATTTAGATGCTATTAAAATATAATGATTATTATAAATCCTTTCAGATCAAAGGTGGACTAAACTTAAGATTTGCTCAGGCCTAGGAAGTGGTAGCCAAGGGGCTGCTCTTCCGTTCGTATCAAGAGTCGAGGGGGTCAGTGAGGGAGTGGATTTTGCGATACGGGGGTTTCAATTATGTACATATTCTTAAAATCAATTGTATCATTTTCTGGTAAAATTGTTTTAAGGATATTTACTAAAGTTGAACCGGCCAAATCATAAGCGCAGTAGGATTAAGGGGTGGGAAAACAATAACCTTTAAACTTAAAATTTAAAATTTTTTACTTTAAATTAATGTGTTCGCGTAACTATGTTTATGAGAAAAATGCGGTGCTATTTGGATGCTATTAAAATATAATGATTATTATAAATCCTTTCAGATTAAAGGTGGCCTAACTTAAGATTTGCTCAGGCCTAGGAAGTGGTAGCCAAGTGGCTGCTCTTCCGTTCGTATCAAGAGTCGAGGGGGTCAGTGAGGGAGTGGATTTTGCGATACGGGGTTTTCAATTATGTAAATATTCTTAAAATCAATTGTATGATTTTCTGGTAAAATCGTTTTAAGGATATTTACTAAAGTTGAACCGGGCAAATCTTAAGCTCAGTAGGGTTAAGGGGTGGGAAAACAATAACCTTTAAACTTAAAATTTAAAACATTTTACTTTAAATTATTGTGTTCGCATAACTATATTTATACTGAGAAAAATACGGTGCTATTTAGATGCTATTAAAATATAATGATTATTATAAATCCTTTCAGATTAAAGGTGGACTAAACTTAAGATTTGCTCAGGCCTAGGAAGTGGTAGCCAAGGGGCTGCTCTTCCGTTCGTATCAAGAGTCGAGGGGGTCAGTGAGGGAGTGGATTTTGTGATACGAGGGTTTCAATTATGTACATATTCTTAAAATCAATAGTATCATTTTCTGGTAAAATTGTTTTAAGGATATTTACTAAAGTTGAACCGGGCAAATCTTAAGCGCAGTAGGGTTAAGGGGTGGGAAAACAATAACCTTTAAACATAAAATTTAAAATTCTTTACTTTAAATTATTGTGTTCGCATAACTATGTTTATACTGAGAAAAATACGGTGCTATTTAGATGCTATTAAAATATAATGATTATTATAAATCCTTTCAGATTAAAGGTGGACTAAACTTAAAATTTGCTCAGGCCTAGGAAGTGGTAGCCAAGGGGCTGCTCTTCCGTTCGTATCAAGAGTCGAGGGGGTCAGTGAGGGAGTGGATATTGCGATAAGGGAGTTTCAATTATGTACATAATCTTAAAAGCAATTGTATCATTTTCTGGTAAAATTGTTTTAAGGATATTTACTAAAGTTGAACCGGGCAAATCTTAAGCGCAGTAGGGTTAAGGGGTGGGAAAACAATAACCTTTAAACATAAAATTTAAAATTTTTTACTTTAAATTATTGTGTTCGCATAACTATGTTTATACTGAGAAAAATACGGTACTATTTAGATGCTATTAAAATATAATGATTATTATAAATCCTTTCAGATTAAAGGTGGACTAAACTTAAGATTTGCTCAGGCCTAGGAAGTGGTAGCCAAGGGGCTGCTCTTCCGTTCGTATCAAGAGTCGAGGGGGTCAGTGAGGGAGTGGATTTTGCGATACGGGGGTTTCAATTGTGTACATATTCTTAAAATCAAAAGTATCATTTTCTGGTAAAATTGTTTTAAGGATATTTACTAAAGTTGAACCGGGCAAATCTTAAGCGCAGTAGGGTTAAGGGGTGGGAAAACAATAACCTTTCAATTAAAATTAAAAAAAAGTTTATTTTAAATTAATGTGTACGCATAACTATGTTTATAATGAGAAAAGTACGGTGCTATTTAGATGCTATTAAAATATAATGAATATTATAAATCCTTTCAGATTAAAGGTGGACTAAACTTAAGATTTGCTCTGGCCTAGGAAGTGGTAGCCAAGGGGCTGCTCTTCCGTTCGTATCAAGAGTCGAGGGGGTCAGTGAGGGAGTGGATTTTGCGATACGGGGGTTTCAATTATGTACTTATTCTTAAAATCAATTGTATCATTTTCTGGAAAAATTGTTTTAAGGATATTTACTAAAGTTGAACCGGGCAAATCTTAAGCTCGGTAGGGTTAAGGGGTGGGAAAACAATAACCTTTAAACTTAAAATTTAAAATATTTTACTTTAAATTTATGTATTCGCTTAACTATGTTTATACTGAGAAAAATACTGTGCAATTAGATGCTATTAAAATATAAAGATTATTATAAATCCTTTCAGATTAAAGGTGGACTAAACTTAACATTTGCTCAGGCCTAGGAAGTGGTAGCCAAGGGGCTGCTCTTCCGTTCGTATCAAGAGTCGAGGGGGTCAGTGAGGGAGTGGATATTGCGATACGGGGGTTTCAATTATGTACATAATCTTAAAAGCAATTGTATCATTTTCTGGTAAAATTGTTTTAAGGATATTTACTAAAGTTGAACCGGGCAAATCTTAAGCGCAGTAGGGTTAAGGGGTGGGAAAACAATAACCTTTAAACATAAAATTTAAAATTTTTTACTTTAAATTATTGTGTTCGCATAACTATGTTTATACTGAGAAAAATACGGTACTATTTAGATGCTATTAAAATATAATGATTATTATAAATCCTTTCAGATTAAAGGTGGACTAAACTTAAGATTTGCTCAGGCCTAGGAAGTGGTAGCCAAGGGGCTGCTCTTCCGTTCGTATCAAGAGTCGAGGGGGTCAGTGAGGGAGTGGATTTTGCGATACGGGGGTTTCAATTGTGTACATATTCTTAAAATCAAAAGTATCATTTTCTGGTAAAATTGTTTTAAGGATATTTACTAAAGTTGAACCGGGCAAATCTTAAGCGCAGTAGGGTTAAGGGGTGGGAAAACAATAACCTTTCAATTAAAATTAAAAAAAAGTTTATTTTAAATTAATGTGTACGCATAACTATGTTTATAATGAGAAAAGTACGGTGCTATTTAGATGCTATTAAAATATAATGAATATTATAAATCCTTTCAGATTAAAGGTGGACTAAACTTAAGATTTGCTCTGGCCTAGGAAGTGGTAGCCAAGGGGCTGCTCTTCCGTTCGTATCAAGAGTCGAGGGGGTCAGTGAGGGAGTGGATTTTGCGATACGGGGGTTTCAATTATGTACTTATTCTTAAAATCAATTGTATCATTTTCTGGAAAAATTGTTTTAAGGATATTTACTAAAGTTGAACCGGGCAAATCTTAAGCTCGGTAGGGTTAAGGGGTGGGAAAACAATAACCTTTAAACTTAAAATTTAAAATATTTTACTTTAAATTTATGTATTCGCTTAACTATGTTTATACTGAGAAAAATACTGTGCAATTAGATGCTATTAAAATATAAAGATTATTATAAATCCTTTCAGATTAAAGGTGGACTAAACTTAACATTTGCTCAGGCCTAGGAAGTGGTAGCCAAGGGGCTGCTCTTCCGTTCGTATCAAGAGTCGAGGGGGTCAGTGAGGGAGTGGATATTGCGATACGGGGGTTTCAATTATGTACATAATCTTAAAAGCAATTGTATCATTTTCTGGTAAAATTGTTTTAAGGATATTTACTAAAGTTGAACCGGGCAAATCTTAAGCGCAGTAGGGTTAAGGGGTGGGAAAACAATAACCTTTAAACATAAAATTTAAAATTTTTTACTTTAAATTATTGTGTTCGCATAACTATGTTTATACTGAGAAAAATACGGTACTATTTAGATGCTATTAAAATATAATGATTATTATAAATCCTTTCAGATTAAAGGTGGACTAAACTTAAGATTTGCTCAGGCCTAGGAAGTGGTAGCCAAGGGGCTGCTCTTCCGTTCGTATCAAGAGTCGAGGGGGTCAGTGAGGGAGTGGATTTTGCGATACGGGGGTTTCAATTGTGTACATATTCTTAAAATCAAAAGTATCATTTTCTGGTAAAATTGTTTTAAGGATATTTACTAAAGTTGAACCGGGCAAATCTTAAGCGCAGTAGGGTTAAGGGGTGGGAAAACAATAACCTTTCAATTAAAATTAAAAAAAAGTTTATTTTAAATTAATGTGTACGCATAACTATGTTTATAATGAGAAAAGTACGGTGCTATTTAGATGCTATTAAAATATAATGAATATTATAAATCCTTTCAGATTAAAGGTGGACTAAACTTAAGATTTGCTCTGGCCTAGGAAGTGGTAGCCAAGGGGCTGCTCTTCCGTTCGTATCAAGAGTCGAGGGGGTCAGTGAGGGAGTGGATTTTGCGATACGGGGGTTTCAATTATGTACTTATTCTTAAAATCAATTGTATCATTTTCTGGAAAAATTGTTTTAAGGATATTTACTAAAGTTGAACCGGCCAAATCTTAAGCGCAGTAGGGTTAAAGGGTGGGAAAACAATAACCTTTAAACTTAAAATTTAAAATTTTTTACTTTAAATTAATGTGTTCGCATAACTATGTTTATGAGAAAAATACGATGCTATTTAGATGCTATTAAAATATAATGATTATTATAAATCCTTTCAGATCAAAGGTGGACTAAACTTAAGATTTGCTCAGGCCTAGGAAGTGGTAGCCAAGGGGCTGCTCTTCCGTTCGTATCAAGAGTCGAGGGGGTCAGTGAGGGAGTGGATTTTGCGATACGGGGGTTTCAATTATGTACATATTCTTAAAATCAATTGTATCATTTTCTGGTAAAATTGTTTTAAGGATATTTACTAAAGTTGAACCGGGCAAATCTTAAGCTCAGTAGGGTTAAGGGGTGGGAAAACAATAACCTTTAAACTTAAAATTTAAAATATTTTACTTTAAATTTATGTATTCGCATAACTATGTTTATACTGAGAAAAATACGGTGCAATTAGATGCTATTAAAATATAAAGATTATTATAAATCCTTTCAGATTAAAGGTGGACTAAACTTAACATTTGCTCAGGCCTAGGATGTGGTAGCCAAGAGGCTGCTCTTCCGTCCGTATCAAGAGTCGAGGGGGTCAGTGAGGGAGTGGATTTTGCGATACGGGGGTTTCAATTATGTACATATTCTTAAAATCAATTGTATCATTTTCTGGTAAAATTTTTTTAAGGATATTTACTAAAGTTGAACCGGGCAAATCTTAAGCGCAGTAGGGTTAAGGGGTGGGAAAACAATAACCTTTAAAATTAAAATTAAAAAAAGTTTATTTTAAATTAATGTGTACGCATAACTATGTTTATAATGAGAAAAATACGGTGCTATTTAGATGCTATTAAAATATAATGATTATTATAAATCCTTTCAGATTAAAGGTGGACTAAACTTAAGATTTGCTCAGGCCTAGGAAGTGGTAGCCAAGGGGCTGCTCTTCCTTTCGTATCAAGACTCGAGGGGGTCAGTGGGGGAGTGGAGTTTGCGATACGGGTGTTTCAATTATGTACATATTCTTAAAATCAATTGTATGATTTTCTGGTAAAATTGTTTTAAGGATATTTACTAATGTTGAACCGGACAAATCTTAAGCTCAGTAGGGTTAAGGGGTGGGAAAACAATAACCTTTAAACTTAAAATTTAAAACATTTTACTTTAAATTAATGCTTTCGCATAACTATGTTTATACTGAGAAAAATACGGTGCTATTTAGATGCTATTAAAATATAATGATTATTATAAATCCTTTCAGATCAAAGGTGGACTAAACTTAAGATTTGCTCAGGCCTAGGAAGTGGTAGCCAAGGGGCTGCTCTTCCGTTCGTATCAAGAGTCGAGGGGGTCAGTGAGGGAGTGGATTTTGCGATACGGGGGTTTCAATTATGTACATATTCTTAAAATCAATTGTATCATTTTCTGGTAAAATTGTTTTAAGGATATTTACTAAAGTTGAACCGGGCAAATCTTAAGCGCAGTAGGGTTAAGGGGTGGGAAAACAATAACCTTTCAATTAAAATTAAAAAAAAGTTTATTTTAAATTAATGTGTACGCATAACTATGTTTATAATGAGAAAAGTACGGTGCTATTTAGATGCTATTAAAATATAATGAATATTATAAATCCTTTCAGATTAAAGGTGGACTAAACTTAAGATTTGCTCTGGCCTAGGAAGTGGTAGCCAAGGGGCTGCTCTTCCGTTCGTATCAAGAGTCGAGGGGGTCAGTGAGGGAGTGGATTTTGCGATACGGGGGTTTCAATTATGTACTTATTCTTAAAATCAATTGTATCATTTTCTGGAAAAATTGTTTTAAGGATATTTACTAAAGTTGAACCGGGCAAATCTTAAGCTCGGTAGGGTTAAGGGGTGGGAAAACAATAACCTTTAAACTTAAAATTTAAAATATTTTACTTTAAATTTATGTATTCGCTTAACTATGTTTATACTGAGAAAAATACTGTGCAATTAGATGCTATTAAAATATAAAGATTATTATAAATCCTTTCAGATTAAAGGTGGACTAAACTTAACATTTGCTCAGGCCTAGGAAGTGGTAGCCAAGGGGCTGCTCTTCCGTTCGTATCAAGAGTCGAGGGGGTCAGTGAGGGAGTGGATATTGCGATACGGGGGTTTCAATTATGTACATAATCTTAAAAGCAATTGTATCATTTTCTGGTAAAATTGTTTTAAGGATATTTACTAAAGTTGAACCGGGCAAATCTTAAGCGCAGTAGGGTTAAGGGGTGGGAAAACAATAACCTTTAAACATAAAATTTAAAATTTTTTACTTTAAATTATTGTGTTCGCATAACTATGTTTATACTGAGAAAAATACGGTACTATTTAGATGCTATTAAAATATAATGATTATTATAAATCCTTTCAGATTAAAGGTGGACTAAACTTAAGATTTGCTCAGGCCTAGGAAGTGGTAGCCAAGGGGCTGCTCTTCCGTTCGTATCAAGAGTCGAGGGGGTCAGTGAGGGAGTGGATTTTGCGATACGGGGGTTTCAATTGTGTACATATTCTTAAAATCAAAAGTATCATTTTCTGGTAAAATTGTTTTAAGGATATTTACTAAAGTTGAACCGGGCAAATCTTAAGCGCAGTAGGGTTAAGGGGTGGGAAAACAATAACCTTTCAATTAAAATTAAAAAAAAGTTTATTTTAAATTAATGTGTACGCATAACTATGTTTATAATGAGAAAAGTACGGTGCTATTTAGATGCTATTAAAATATAATGAATATTATAAATCCTTTCAGATTAAAGGTGGACTAAACTTAAGATTTGCTCTGGCCTAGGAAGTGGTAGCCAAGGGGCTGCTCTTCCGTTCGTATCAAGAGTCGAGGGGGTCAGTGAGGGAGTGGATTTTGCGATACGGGGGTTTCAATTATGTACTTATTCTTAAAATCAATTGTATCATTTTCTGGAAAAATTGTTTTAAGGATATTTACTAAAGTTGAACCGGGCAAATCTTAAGCTCGGTAGGGTTAAGGGGTGGGAAAACAATAACCTTTAAACTTAAAATTTAAAATATTTTACTTTAAATTTATGTATTCGCTTAACTATGTTTATACTGAGAAAAATACTGTGCAATTAGATGCTATTAAAATATAAAGATTATTATAAATCCTTTCAGATTAAAGGTGGACTAAACTTAACATTTGCTCAGGCCTAGGAAGTGGTAGCCAAGGGGCTGCTCTTCCGTTCGTATCAAGAGTCGAGGGGGTCAGTGAGGGAGTGGATATTGCGATACGGGGGTTTCAATTATGTACATAATCTTAAAAGCAATTGTATCATTTTCTGGTAAAATTGTTTTAAGGATATTTACTAAAGTTGAACCGGGCAAATCTTAAGCGCAGTAGGGTTAAGGGGTGGGAAAACAATAACCTTTAAACATAAAATTTAAAATTTTTTACTTTAAATTATTGTGTTCGCATAACTATGTTTATACTGAGAAAAATACGGTACTATTTAGATGCTATTAAAATATAATGATTATTATAAATCCTTTCAGATTAAAGGTGGACTAAACTTAAGATTTGCTCAGGCCTAGGAAGTGGTAGCCAAGGGGCTGCTCTTCCGTTCGTATCAAGAGTCGAGGGGGTCAGTGAGGGAGTGGATTTTGCGATACGGGGGTTTCAATTGTGTACATATTCTTAAAATCAAAAGTATCATTTTCTGGTAAAATTGTTTTAAGGATATTTACTAAAGTTGAACCGGGCAAATCTTAAGCGCAGTAGGGTTAAGGGGTGGGAAAACAATAACCTTTCAATTAAAATTAAAAAAAAGTTTATTTTAAATTAATGTGTACGCATAACTATGTTTATAATGAGAAAAGTACGGTGCTATTTAGATGCTATTAAAATATAATGAATATTATAAATCCTTTCAGATTAAAGGTGGACTAAACTTAAGATTTGCTCTGGCCTAGGAAGTGGTAGCCAAGGGGCTGCTCTTCCGTTCGTATCAAGAGTCGAGGGGGTCAGTGAGGGAGTGGATTTTGCGATACGGGGGTTTCAATTATGTACTTATTCTTAAAATCAATTGTATCATTTTCTGGAAAAATTGTTTTAAGGATATTTACTAAAGTTGAACCGGCCAAATCTTAAGCGCAGTAGGGTTAAAGGGTGGGAAAACAATAACCTTTAAACTTAAAATTTAAAATTTTTTACTTTAAATTAATGTGTTCGCATAACTATGTTTATGAGAAAAATACGATGCTATTTAGATGCTATTAAAATATAATGATTATTATAAATCCTTTCAGATCAAAGGTGGACTAAACTTAAGATTTGCTCAGGCCTAGGAAGTGGTAGCCAAGGGGCTGCTCTTCCGTTCGTATCAAGAGTCGAGGGGGTCAGTGAGGGAGTGGATTTTGCGATACGGGGGTTTCAATTATGTACATATTCTTAAAATCAATTGTATCATTTTCTGGTAAAATTGTTTTAAGGATATTTACTAAAGTTGAACCGGGCAAATCTTAAGCTCAGTAGGGTTAAGGGGTGGGAAAACAATAACCTTTAAACTTAAAATTTAAAATATTTTACTTTAAATTTATGTATTCGCATAACTATGTTTATACTGAGAAAAATACGGTGCAATTAGATGCTATTAAAATATAAAGATTATTATAAATCCTTTCAGATTAAAGGTGGACTAAACTTAACATTTGCTCAGGCCTAGGATGTGGTAGCCAAGAGGCTGCTCTTCCGTCCGTATCAAGAGTCGAGGGGGTCAGTGAGGGAGTGGATTTTGCGATACGGGGGTTTCAATTATGTACATATTCTTAAAATCAATTGTATCATTTTCTGGTAAAATTTTTTTAAGGATATTTACTAAAGTTGAACCGGGCAAATCTTAAGCGCAGTAGGGTTAAGGGGTGGGAAAACAATAACCTTTAAAATTAAAATTTAAAAAAGTTTATTTTAAATTAATGTGTACGCATAACTATGTTTATAATGAGAAAAATACGGTGCTATTTAGATGCTATTAAAATATAATGATTATTATAAATCCTTTCAGATTAAAGGTGGACTAAACTTAAGATTTGCTCAGGCCTAGGAAGTGGTAGCCAAGGGGCTGCTCTTCCTTTCGTATCAAGACTCGAGGGGGTCAGTGGGGGAGTGGAGTTTGCGATACGGGTGTTTCAATTATGTACATATTCTTAAAATCAATTGTATGATTTTCTGGTAAAATTGTTTTAAGGATATTTACTAATGTTGAACCGGACAAATCTTAAGCTCAGTAGGGTTAAGGGGTGGGAAAACAATAACCTTTAAACTTAAAATTTAAAACATTTTACTTTAAATTAATGCTTTCGCATAACTATGTTTATACTGAGAAAAATACGGTGCTATTTAGATGCTATTAAAATATAATGATTATTATAAATCCTTTCAGATCAAAGGTGGACTAAACTTAAGATTTGCTCAGGCCTAGGAAGTGGTAGCCAAGGGGCTGCTCTTCCGTTCGTATCAAGAGTCGAGGGGGTCAGTGAGGGAGTGGATTTTGCGATACGGGGGTTTCAATTATGTACATATTCTTAAAATCAATTGTATCATTTTCTGGTAAAATTGTTTTAAGGATATTTACTAAATTTGAACCGGGCAAATCTTAAGCGCAGTAGGGTTAAGGGGTGGGAAAATCAATAACCTTTAAAATTAAAATTAAAAAAAGTTTATTTTAAATTAATGTGTACGCATAACTATGTTTATAATGAGAAAAATACGGTGCTATTTAGATGCTATTAAAATATAATGATTATTATAAATCCTTTCAGATTAAAGGTGGACTAAACTTAAGATTTGCTCAGGCCTAGGAAGTGGTAGCCAAGGGGCTGCTCTTCCGTTCGTATCAAGTG
Source organism: Maratus speciosus (assembly GCA_963932465.1). Taxonomy (NCBI): domain Eukaryota; kingdom Metazoa; phylum Arthropoda; class Arachnida; order Araneae; family Salticidae; genus Maratus; species Maratus speciosus. The sequence continues at coordinate 250,650,588 of OZ010800.1, read as the reverse complement.
TCGAGGGGGTCAGTGAGGGAGTGGATTTTGCGATACGGGGGTTTCAATTATGTACATATTCTTAAAATAAATTGTATCATTTTCTGGTAAAATTGTTTTAAGGATATTTACTAAAGTTGAACCGGGCAAATCTTAAGCTCAGTAGGGTTAAGGGGGGGGAAAACAATAACCATTAATCATAAAATTTAAAATTTTTTACTTTAAATTATTGTGTTCGCATAACTATGTTTATACTGAGAAAAATACGGTACTATTTAGATGCTATTAAATTATAATGATTATTATAAATCCTTTCAGATTAAAGGTGGACTAAACTTAAGATTTGCTCAGGCCTAGGAAGTGGTAGCCAAGGGCTGCTCTTCCGTTCGTATCAAGAGTCGAGGGGGTCAGTGAGGGAGTGGATTTTGCGATACGGGGGTTTCAATTGTGTACATATTCTTAAAATCAATAGTATCATTTTCTGGTAAAATTCTTTTAAGGATATTTACTAAAGTTGAACCGGGCAAATCTTAAGCGCAGTAGGGTTAAGGGGTGGGAAAACAATAACCTTTCAATTAAAATTTAAAAAAAAGTTTATTTTAAATTAATGTGTACGCATAACTATGTTTATAATGAGAAAAGTACGGTGCTATTTAGATGCTATAAAAATATAATGAATATTATAAATCCTTTCAGATTAAAGGTGGACTAAACTTAAGATTTGCTCAGGCCTAGGAAGTGGTAGCCAAGGGGCTGCTCTTCCGTTCGTATCAAGAGTCGAGGGGGTCTGTGAGGGAGTGGATTTTGCGATACGGGGGTTTCAATTATGTACTTATTCTTAAAATCAATTGTATCATTTTCTGGTAAAATTGTTTTAAGGATATTTACTAAAGTTGAACCGGCCAAATCTTAAGCGCAGTAGGGTTAAGGGGTGGGAAAACAATAACCTTTAAACTTAAAATTTAAAATTTTTTACTTTAAATTAATGTGTTCGCGTAACTATGTTTATGAGAAAAATACGGTGCTATTTGGATGCTATTAAAATATAATGATTATTATAAATCCTTTCAGATTAAAGGTGGCCTAACTTAAGATTTGCTCAGGCCTAGGAAGTGGTAGCCAAGTGGCTGCTCTTCCGTTCGTATCAAGAGTCGAGGGGGTCAGTGAGGGAGTGCATTTTGCGATACGGGGTTTTCAATTATGTACATATTCTTAAAATCAATTGTATGATTTTCTGGTAAAATCGTTTTAAGGATATTTACTAAAGTTGAACCGGGCAAATCTTAAGCTCAGTAGGGTTAAGGGGTGGGAAAACAATAACCTTTAAACTTAAAATTTAAAACATTTTACTTTAAATTATTGTGTTCGCATAACTATATTTATACTGAGAAAAATACGGTGCTATTTAGATGCTATTAAAATATAATGATTATTATAAATCCTTTCAGATTAAAGGTGGACTAAACTTAAGATTTGCTCAGGCCTAGGAAGTGGTAGCCAAGGGGCTGCTCTTCCGTTCGTATCAAGAGTCGAGGGGGTCAGTGAGGGAGTGGATTTTGCGATACGGGGGTTTCAATTGTGTACATATTCTTAAAATCAATAGTATCATTTTCTGGTAAAATTCTTTTAAGGATATTTACTAAAGTTGAACCGGGCAAATCTTAAGCGCAGTAGGGTTAAGGGGTGGGAAAACAATAACCTTTAAACTTAAAATTTAAAATATTTTACTTTAAATTTATGTATTCGCATAACTATGTTTATACTGAGAAAAATACGGTGCAATTAGATGCTATTAAAATATAAAGATTATTATAAATCCTTTCAGATTAAAGGTGGACTAAACTTAACATTTGCTCAGGCCTAGGATGTGGTAGCCAAGAGGCTGCTCTTCCGTCCGTATCAAGAGTCGAGGGGGTCAGTGAGGGAGTGGATTTTGCGATACGGGGGTTTCAATTATGTACATATTCTTAAAATCAATTGTATCATTTTCTGGTAAAATTTTTTTAAGGATATTTACTAAAGTTGAACCGGGCAAATCTTAAGCGCAGTAGGGTTAAGGGGTGGGAAAACAATAACCTTTAAAATTAAAATTAAAAAAAGTTTATTTTAAATTAATGTGTACGCATAACTATGTTTATAATGAGAAAAATACGGTGCTATTTAGATGCTATTAAAATATAATGATTATTATAAATCCTTTCAGATTAAAGGTGGACTAAACTTAAGATTTGCTCAGGCCTAGGAAGTGGTAGCCAAGGGGCTGCTCTTCCGTTCGTATCAAGACTCGAGGGGGTCAGTGGGGGAGTGGAGTTTGCGATACGGGTGTTTCAATTATGTACATATTCTTAAAATCAATTGTATGATTTTCTGGTAAAATTGTTTTAAGGATATTTACTAATGTTGAACCGGACAAATCTTAAGCTCAGTAGGGTTAAGGGGTGGGAAAACAATAACCTTTAAACTTAAAATTTAAAACATTTTACTTTAAATTAATGCTTTCGCATAACTATGTTTATACTGAGAAAAATACGGTGCTATTTAGATGCTATTAAAATATAATGATTATTATAAATCCTTTCAGATCAAAGGTGGACTAAACTTAAGATTTGCTCAGGCCTAGGAAGTGGTAGCCAAGGGGCTGCTCTTCCGTTCGTATCAAGAGTCGAGGGGGTCAGTGAGGGAGTGGATTTTGCGATACGGGGGTTTCAATTATGTACATATTCTTAAAATCAATTGTATCATTTTCTTTTAAAATTGTTTTAAGGATATTTACTAAATTTGAACCGGGCAAATCTTAAGCGCAGTAGGGTTAAGGGGTGGGAAAATCAATAACCTTTAAAATTAAAATTAAAAAAAGTTTATTTTAAATTAATGTGTACGCATAACTATGTTTATAATGAGAAAAATACGGTGCTATTTAGATGCTATTAAAATATAATGATTATTATAAATCCTTTCAGATTAAAGGTGGACTAAACTTAAGATTTGCTCAGGCCTAGGAAGTGGTAGCCAAGGGGCTGCTCTTCCGTTCGTATCAAGTGTCGAGGGGGTCAGTGAGGGAGTGGATTTTGCGATACGGGGGTTTCAATTATGTACATATTCTTAAAATAAATTGTATCATTTTCTGGTAAAATTGTTTTAAGATTATTTACTAAAGTTGAACCGGGCAAATCTTAAGCTCAGTAGGGTTAAGGGGGGGGAAAACAATAACCATTAATCATAAAATTTAAAATTTTTTACTTTAAATTATTGTGTTCGCATAACTATGTTTATACTGAGAAAAATACGGTACTATTTAGATGCTATTAAATTATAATGATTATTATAAATCCTTTCAGATTAAAGGTGGACTAAACTTAAGATTTGCTCAGGCCTAGGAAGTGGTAGCCAAGGGCTGCTCTTCCGTTCGTATCAAGAGTCGAGGGGGTCAGTGAGGGAGTGGATTTTGCGATACGGGGGTTTCAATTGTGTACATATTCTTAAAATCAATAGTATCATTTTCTGGTAAAATTCTTTTAAGGATATTTACTAAAGTTGAACCGGGCAAATCTTAAGCGCAGTAGGGTTAAGGGGTGGGAAAACAATAACCTTTCAATTAAAATTTAAAAAAAAGTTTATTTTAAATTAATGTGTACGCATAACTATGTTTATAATGAGAAAAGTACGGTGCTATTTAGATGCTATTAAAATATAATGAATATTATAAATCCTTTCAGATTAAAGGTGGACTAAACTTAAGATTTGCTCTGGCCTAGGAAGTGGTAGCCAAGGGGCTGCTCTTCCGTTCGTATCAAGAGTCGAGGGGGTCAGTGAGGGAGTGGATTTTGCGATACGGGGGTTTCAATTATGTACTTATTCTTAAAATCAATTGTATCATTTTCTGGAAAAATTGTTTTAAGGATATTTACTAAAGTTGAACCGGCCAAATCTTAAGCGCAGTAGGGTTAAAGGGTGGGAAAACAATAACCTTTAAACTTAAAATTTAAAATTTTTTACTTTAAATTAATGTGTTCGCATAACTATGTTTATGAGAAAAATACGATGCTATTTAGATGCTATTAAAATATAATGATTATTATAAATCCTTTCAGATCAAAGGTGGACTAAACTTAAGATTTGCTCAGGCCTAGGAAGTGGTAGCCAAGGGGCTGCTCTTCCGTTCGTATCAAGAGTCGAGGGGGTCAGTGAGGGAGTGGATTTTGCGATACGGGGGTTTCAATTATGTACATATTCTTAAAATCAATTGTATCATTTTCTGGTAAAATTGTTTTAAGGATATTTACTAAAGTTGAACCGGGCAAATCTTAAGCTCAGTAGGGTTAAGGGGTGGGAAAACAATAACCTTTAAACTTAAAATTTAAAATATTTTACTTTAAATTTATGTATTCGCATAACTATGTTTATACTGAGAAAAATACGGTGCAATTAGATGCTATTAAAATATAAAGATTATTATAAATCCTTTCAGATTAAAGGTGGACTAAACTTAACATTTGCTCAGGCCTAGGATGTGGTAGCCAAGAGGCTGCTCTTCCGTCCGTATCAAGAGTCGAGGGGGTCAGTGAGGGAGTGGATTTTGCGATACGGGGGTTTCAATTATGTACATATTCTTAAAATCAATTGTATCATTTTCTGGTAAAATTTTTTTAAGGATATTTACTAAAGTTGAACCGGGCAAATCTTAAGCGCAGTAGGGTTAAGGGGTGGGAAAACAATAACCTTTAAAATTAAAATTAAAAAAAGTTTACTTTAAATTAATGTGTACGCATAACTATGTTTATAATGAGAAAAATACGGTGCTATTTAGATGCTATTAAAATATAATGATTATTATAAATCCTTTCAGATTAAAGGTGGACTAAACTTAAGATTTGCTCAGGCCTAGGAAGTGGTAGCCAAGGGGCTGCTCTTCCTTTCGTATCAAGACTCGAGGGGGTCAGTGGGGGAGTGGAGTTTGCGATACGGGTGTTTCAATTATGTACATATTCTTAAAATCAATTGTATGATTTTCTGGTAAAATTGTTTTAAGGATATTTACTAATGTTGAACCGGACAAATCTTAAGCTCAGTAGGGTTAAGGGGTGGGAAAACAATAACCTTTAAACTTAAAATTTAAAACATTTTACTTTAAATTAATGCTTTCGCATAACTATGTTTATACTGAGAAAAATACGGTGCTATTTAGATGCTATTAAAATATAATGATTATTATAAATCCTTTCAGATCAAAGGTGGACTAAACTTAAGATTTGCTCAGGCCTAGGAAGTGGTAGCCAAGGGGCTGCTCTTCCGTTCGTATCAAGAGTCGAGGGGGTCAGTGAGGGAGTGGATTTTGCGATACGGGGGTTTCAATTATGTACATATTCTTAAAATCAATTGTATCATTTTCTTTTAAAATTGTTTTAAGGATATTTACTAAATTTGAACCGGGCAAATCTTAAGCGCAGTAGGGTTAAGGGGTGGGAAAATCAATAAACTTTAAAATTAAAATTAAAAAAAGTTTATTTTAAATTAATGTGTACGCATAACTATGTTTATAATGAGAAAAATACGGTGCTATTTAGATGCTATTAAAATATAATGATTATTATAAATCCTTTCAGATTAAAGGTGGACTAAACTTAAGATTTGCTCAGGCCTAGGAAGTGGTAGCCAAGGGGCTGCTCTTCCGTTCGTATCAAGTGTCGAGGGGGTCAGTGAGGGAGTGGATTTTGCGATACGGGGGTTTCAATTATGTACATATTCTTAAAATAAATTGTATCATTTTCTGGTAAAATTGTTTTAAGGATATTTACTAAAGTTGAACCGGGCAAATCTTAAGCTCAGTAGGGTTAAGGGGGGGGAAAACAATAACCATTAATCATAAAATTTAAAATTTTTTACTTTAAATTATTGTGTTCGCATAACTATGTTTATACTGAGAAAAATACGGTACTATTTAGATGCTATTAAATTATAATGATTATTATAAATCCTTTCAGATTAAAGGTGGACTAAACTTAAGATTTGCTCAGGCCTAGGAAGTGGTAGCCAAGGGCTGCTCTTCCGTTCGTATCAAGAGTCGAGGGGGTCAGTGAGGGAGTGGATTTTGCGATACGGGGGTTTCAATTGTGTACATATTCTTAAAATCAATAGTATCATTTTCTGGTAAAATTCTTTTAAGGATATTTACTAAAGTTGAGCCGGGCAAATCTTAAGCGCAGTAGGGTTAAGGGGTGGGAAAACAATAACCTTTAAACTTAAAATTTAAAATTTTTTACTTTAAATTAATGTGTTCGCGTAACTATGTTTATGAGAAAAATACGGTGCTATTTGGATGCTATTAAAATATAATGATTATTATAAATCCTTTCAGATTAAAGGTGGCCTAACTTAAGATTTGCTCAGGCCTAGGAAGTGGTAGCCAAGTGGCTGCTCTTCCGTTCGTATCAAGAGTCGAGGGGGTCAGTGAGGGAGTGCATTTTGCGATACGGGGTTTTCAATTATGTACATATTCTTAAAATCAATTGTATGATTTTCTGGTAAAATCGTTTTAAGGATATTTACTAAAGTTGAACCGGGCAAATCTTAAGCTCAGTAGGGTTAAGGGGTGGGAAAACAATAACCTTTAAACTTAAAATTTAAAACATTTTACTTTAAATTATTGTGTTCGCATAACTATATTTATACTGAGAAAAATACGGTGCTATTTAGATGCTATTAAAATATAATGATTATTATAAATCCTTTCAGATTAAAGGTGGACTAAACTTAAGATTTGCTCAGGCCTAGGAAGTGGTAGCCAAGGGGCTGCTCTTCCGTTCGTATCAAGAGTCGAGGGGGTCAGTGAGGGAGTGGATTTTGCGATACGGGGGTTTCAATTGTGTACATATTCTTAAAATCAATAGTATCATTTTCTGGTAAAATTCTTTTAAGGATATTTACTAAAGTTGAACCGGGCAAATCTTAAGCGCAGTAGTGTTAAGGGGTGGGAAATCAATAACCTTTCAATTAAAATTTAAAAAAAAGTTTATTTTAAATTAATGTGTACGCATAACTATGTTTATAATGAGAAAAGTACGGTGCTATTTAGATGCTATAAAAATATAATGAATATTATAAATCCTTTCAGATTAAAGGTGGACTAAACTTAAGATTTGCTCAGGCCTAGGAAGTGGTAGCCAAGGGGCTGCTCTTCCGTTCGTATCAAGAGTCTAGGGGGTCTGTGAGGGAGTGGATTTTGCGATACGGGGGTTTCAATTATGTACTTATTCTTAAAATCAATTGTATCATTTTCTGGTAAAATTGTTTTAAGGATATTTACTAAAGTTGAACCGGCCAAATCATAAGCGCAGTAGGATTAAGGGGTGGGAAAACAATAACCTTTAAACTTAAAATTTAAAATTTTTTACTTTAAATTAATGTGTTCGCGTAACTATGTTTATGAGAAAAATGCGGTGCTATTTGGATGCTATTAAAATATAATGATTATTATAAATCCTTTCAGATTAAAGGTGGCCTAACTTAAGATTTGCTCAGGCCTAGGAAGTGGTAGCCAAGTGGCTGCTCTTCCGTTCGTATCAAGAGTCGAGGGGGTCAGTGAGGGAGTGGATTTTGCGATACGGGGTTTTCAATTATGTACATATTCTTAAAATCAATTGTATGATTTTCTGGTAAAATCGTTTTAAGGATATTTACTAAAGTTGAACCGGGCAAATCTTAAGCTCAGTAGGGTTAAGGGGTGGGAAAACAATAACCTTTAAACTTAAAATTTAAAACATTTTACTTTAAATTATTGTGTTCGCATAACTATATTTATACTGAGAAAAATACGGTGCTATTTAGATGCTATTAAAATATAATGATTATTATAAATCCTTTCAGATTAAAGGTGGACTAAACTTAAGATTTGCTCAGGCCTAGGAAGTGGTAGCCAAGGGGCTGCTCTTCCGTTCGTATCAAGAGTCGAGGGGGTCAGTGAGGGAGTGGATTTTGTGATACGAGGGTTTCAATTATGTACATATTCTTAAAATCAATAGTATCATTTTCTGGTAAAATTGTTTTAAGGATATTTACTAAAGTTGAACCGGGCAAATCTTAAGCGCAGTAGGGTTAAGGGGTGGGAAAACAATAACCTTTAAACATAAAATTTAAAATTCTTTACTTTAAATTATTGTGTTCGCATAACTATGTTTATACTGAGAAAAATACGGTGCTATTTAGATGCTATTAAAATATAATGATTATTATAAATCCTTTCAGATTAAAGGTGGACTAAACTTAAAATTTGCTCAGGCCTAGGAAGTGGTAGCCAAGGGGCTGCTCTTCCGTTCGTATCAAGAGTCGAGGGGGTCAGTGAGGGAGTGGATATTGCGATACGGGGGTTTCAATTATGTACATAATCTTAAAAGCAATTGTATCATTTTCTGGTAAAATTGTTTTAAGGATATTTACTAAAGTTGAACCGGGCAAATCTTAAGCGCAGTAGGGTTAAGGGGTGGGAAAACAATAACCTTTAAACATAAAATTTAAAATTTTTTACTTTAAATTATTGTGTTCGCATAACTATGTTTATACTGAGAAAAATACGGTACTATTTAGATGCTATTAAAATATAATGATTATTATAAATCCTTTCAGATTAAAGGTGGACTAAACTTAAGATTTGCTCAGGCCTAGGAAGTGGTAGCCAAGGGGCTGCTCTTCCGTTCGTATCAAGAGTCGAGGGGGTCAGTGAGGGAGTGGATTTTGCGATACGGGGGTTTCAATTGTGTACATATTCTTAAAATCAAAAGTATCATTTTCTGGTAAAATTGTTTTAAGGATATTTACTAAAGTTGAACCGGGCAAATCTTAAGCTCGGTAGGGTTAAGGGGTGGGAAAACAATAACCTTTAAACTTAAAATTTAAAATATTTTACTTTAAATTTATGTATTCGCTTAACTATGTTTATACTGAGAAAAATACTGTGCAATTAGATGCTATTAAAATATAAAGATTATTATAAATCCTTTCAGATTAAAGGTGGACTAAACTTAACATTTGCTCAGGCCTAGGATGTGGTAGCCAAGGGGCTGCTCTTCCGTTCGTATCAAGAGTCGAGGGGGTCAGTGAGGGAGTGGATATTGCGATACGGGGGTTTCAATTATGTACATAATCTTAAAAGCAATTGTATCATTTTCTGGTAAAATTGTTTTAAGGATATTTACTAAAGTTGAACCGGGCAAATCTTAAGCGCAGTAGGGTTAAGGGGTGGGAAAACAATAACCTTTAAACATAAAATTTAAAATTTTTTACTTTAAATTATTGTGTTCGCATAACTATGTTTATACTGAGAAAAATACGGTACTATTTAGATGCTATTAAAATATAATGATTATTATAAATCCTTTCAGATTAAAGGTGGACTAAACTTAAGATTTGCTCAGGCCTAGGAAGTGGTAGCCAAGGGGCTGCTCTTCCGTTCGTATCAAGAGTCGAGGGGGTCAGTGAGGGAGTGGATTTTGCGATACGGGGGTTTCAATTGTGTACATATTCTTAAAATCAAAAGTATCATTTTCTGGTAAAATTGTTTTAAGGATATTTACTAAAGTTGAACCGGGCAAATCTTAAGCGCAGTAGGGTTAAGGGGTGGGAAAACAATAACCTTTCAATTAAAATTAAAAAAAAGTTTATTTTAAATTAATGTGTACGCATAACTATGTTTATAATGAGAAAAGTACGGTGCTATTTAGATGCTATTAAAATATAATGAATATTATAAATCCTTTCAGATTAAAGGTGGACTAAACTTAAGATTTGCTCTGGCCTAGGAAGTGGTAGCCAAGGGGCTGCACTTCCGTTCGTATCAAGAGTCGAGGGGGTCAGTGAGGGAGTGGATTTTGCGATACGGGGGTTTCAATTATGTACTTATTCTTAAAATCAATTGTATCATTTTCTGGAAAAATTGTTTTAAGGATATTTACTAAAGTTGAACCGGCCAAATCTTAAGCGCAGTAGGGTTAAAGGGTGGGAAAACAATAACCTTTAAACTTAAAATTTAAAATTTTTTACTTTAAATTAATGTGTTCGCGTAACTATGTTTATGAGAAAAATGCGGTGCTATTTGGATGCTATTAAAATATAATGATTATTATAAATCCTTTCAGATTAAAGGTGGCCTAACTTAAGATTTGCTCAGGCCTAGGAAGTGGTAGCCAAGTGGCTGCTCTTCCGTTCGTATCAAGAGTCGAGGGGGTCAGTGAGGGAGTGCATTTTGCGATACGGGGGTTTCAATTATGTACATATTCTTAAAATCAATTGTATCATTTTCTGGTAAAATTGTTTTAAGGATATTTACTAAAGTTGAACCGGGCAAATCTTAAGCTCAGTAGGGTTAAGGGGTGGGAAAACAATAACCTTTAAACTTAAAATTTAAAATATTTTACTTTAAATTTATGTATTCGCATAACTATGTTTATACTGAGAAAAATACGGTGCAATTAGATGCTATTAAAATATAAAGATTATTATAAATCCTTTCAGATTAAAGGTGGACTAAACTTAACATTTGCTCAGGCCTAGGATGTGGTAGCCAAGAGGCTGCTCTTCCGTCCGTATCAAGAGTCGAGGGGGTCAGTGAGGGAGTGGATTTTGCGATACGGGGGTTTCAATTATGTACATATTCTTAAAATCAATTGTATCATTTTCTGGTAAAATTTTTTTAAGGATATTTACTAAAGTTGAACCGGGCAAATCTTAAGCGCAGTAGGGTTAAGGGGTGGGAAAACAATAACCTTTAAAATTAAAATTAAAAAAAGTTTATTTTAAATTAATGTGTACGCATAACTATGTTTATAATGAGAAAAATACGGTGCTATTTAGATGCTATTAAAATATAATGATTATTATAAATCCTTTCAGATTAAAGGTGGACTAAACTTAAGATTTGCTCAGGCCTAGGAAGTGGTAGCCAAGGGGCTGCTCTTCCTTTCGTATCAAGACTCGAGGGGGTCAGTGGGGGAGTGGAGTTTGCGATACGGGTGTTTCAATTATGTACATATTCTTAAAATCAATTGTATGATTTTCTGGTAAAATTGTTTTAAGGATATTTACTAATGTTGAACCGGACAAATCTTAAGCTCAGTAGGGTTAAGGGGTGGGAAAACAATAACCTTTAAACTTAAAATTTAAAACATTTTACTTTAAATTAATGCTTTCGCATAACTATGTTTATACTGAGAAAAATACGGTGCTATTTAGATGCTATTAAAATATAATGATTATTATAAATCCTTTCAGATCAAAGGTGGACTAAACTTAAGATTTGCTCAGGCCTAGGAAGTGGTAGCCAAGGGGCTGCTCTTCCGTTCGTATCAAGAGTCTAGGGGGTCAGTGAGGGAGTGGATTTTGCGATACGGGGGTTTCAATTATGTACATATTCTTAAAATCAATTGTATCATTTTCTGGTAAAATTGTTTTAAGGATATTTACTAAATTTGAACCGGGCAAATCTTAAGCGCAGTAGGGTTAAGGGGTGGGAAAATCAATAACCTTTAAAATTAAAATTAAAAAAAGTTTATTTTAAATTAATGTGTACGCATAACTATGTTTATAATGAGAAAAATACGGTGCTATTTAGATGCTATTAAAATATAATGATTATTATAAATCCTTTCAGATTAAAGGTGGACTAAACTTAAGATTTGCTCAGGCCTAGGAAGTGGTAGCCAAGGGGCTGCTCTTCCGTTCGTATCAAGTGTCGAGGGGGTCAGTGAGGGAGTGGATTTTGCGATACGGGGGTTTCAATTATGTACATATTCTTAAAATAAATTGTATCATTTTCTGGTAAAATTGTTTTAAGGATATTTACTAAAGTTGAACCGGGCAAATCTTAAGCTCAGTAGGGTTAAGGGGGGGGAAAACAATAACCATTAATCATAAAATTTAAATTTTTTACTTTAAATTATTGTGTTCGCATAACTATGTTTATACTGAGAAAAATACGGTACTATTTAGATGCTATTAAATTATAATGATTATTATAAATCCTTTCAGATTAAAGGTGGACTAAACTTAAGATTTGCTCAGGCCTAGGAAGTGGTAGCCAAGGGCTGCTCTTCCGTTCGTATCAAGAGTCGAGGGGGTCAGTGAGGGAGTGGATTTTGCGATACGGGGGTTTCAATTGTGTACATATTCTTAAAATCAATAGTATCATTTTCTGGTAAAATTCTTTTAAGGATATTTACTAAAGTTGAACCGGGCAAATCTTAAGCGCAGTAGGGTTAAGGGGTGGGAAAACAATAACCTTTCAATTAAAATTTAAAAAAAAGTTTATTTTAAATTAATGTGTACGCATAACTATGTTTATAATGAGAAAAGTACGGTGCTATTTAGATGCTATAAAAATATAATGAATATTATAAATCCTTTCAGATTAAAGGTGGAATAAACTTAAGATTTGCTCAGGCCTAGGAAGTGGTAGCCAAGGGGCTGCTCTTCCGTTCGTATCAAGAGTCGAGGGGGTCTGTGAGGGAGTGGATTTTGCGATACGGGGGTTTCAATTATGTACTTATTCTTAAAATCAATTGTATCATTTTCTGGTAAAATTGTTTTAAGGATATTTACTAAAGTTGAACCGGCCAAATCTTAAGCGCAGTAGGGTTAAGGGGTGGGAAAACAATAACCTTTAAACTTAAAATTTAAAATTTTTTACTTTAAATTAATGTGTTCGCGTAACTATGTTTATGAGAAAAATACGGTGCTATTTGGATGCTATTAAAATATAATGATTATTATAAATCCTTTCAGATTAAAGGTGGCCTAACTTAAGATTTGCTCAGGCCTAGGAAGTGGTAGCCAAGTGGCTGCTCTTCCGTTCGTATCAAGAGTCGAGGGGGTCAGTGAGGGAGTGCATTTTGCGATACGGGGTTTTCAATTATGTACATATTCTTAAAATCAATTGTATGATTTTCTGGTAAAATCGTTTTAAGGATATTTACTAAAGTTGAACCGGGCAAATCTTAAGCTCAGTAGGGTTAAGGGGTGGGAAAACAATAACCTTTAAACTTAAAATTTAAAACATTTTACTTTAAATTATTGTGTTCGCATAACTATATTTATACTGAGAAAAATACGGTGCTATTTAGATGCTATTAAAATATAATGATTATTATAAATCCTTTCAGATTAAAGGTGGACTAAACTTAAGATTTGCTCAGGCCTAGGAAGTGGTAGCCAAGGGGCTGCTCTTCCGTTCGTATCAAGAGTCGAGGGGGTCAGTGAGGGAGTGGATTTTGCGATACGGGGGTTTCAATTGTGTACATATTCTTAAAATCAATAGTATCATTTTCTGGTAAAATTCTTTTAAGGATATTTACTAAAGTTGAACCGGGCAAATCTTAAGCGCAGTAGGGTTAAGGGGTGGGAAATCAATAACCTTTCAATTAAAATTTAAAAAAAAGTTTATTTTAAATTAATGTGTACGCATAACTATGTTTATAATGAGAAAAGTACGGTGCTATTTAGATGCTATAAAAATATAATGAATATTATAAATCCTTTCAGATTAAAGGTGGACTAAACTTAAGATTTGCTCAGGCCTAGGAAGTGGTAGCCAAGGGGCTGCTCTTCCGTTCGTATCAAGAGTCTAGGGGGTCTGTGAGGGAGTGGATTTTGCGATACGGGGGTTTCAATTATGTACTTATTCTTAAAATCAATTGTATCATTTTCTGGTAAAATTGTTTTAAGGATATTTACTAAAGTTGAACCGGCCAAATCATAAGCGCAGTAGGATTAAGGGGTGGGAAAACAATAACCTTTAAACTTAAAATTTAAAATTTTTTACTTTAAATTAATGTGTTCGCGTAACTATGTTTATGAGAAAAATGCGGTGCTATTTGGATGCTATTAAAATATAATGATTATTATAAATCCTTTCAGATTAAAGGTGGCCTAACTTAAGATTTGCTCAGGCCTAGGAAGTGGTAGCCAAGTGGCTGCTCTTCCGTTCGTATCAAGAGTCGAGGGGGTCAGTGAGGGAGTGGATTTTGCGATACGGGGTTTTCAATTATGTACATATTCTTAAAATCAATTGTATGATTTTCTGGTAAAATCGTTTTAAGGATATTTACTAAAGTTGAACCGGGCAAATCTTAAGCTCAGTAGGGTTAAGGGGTGGGAAAACAATAACCTTTAAACTTAAAATTTAAAACATTTTACTTTAAATTATTGTGTTCGCATAACTATATTTATACTGAGAAAAATACGGTGCTATTTAGATGCTATTAAAATATAATGATTATTATAAATCCTTTCAGATTAAAGGTGGACTAAACTTAAGATTTGCTCAGGCCTAGGAAGTGGTAGCCAAGGGGCTGCTCTTCCGTTCGTATCAAGAGTCGAGGGGGTCAGTGAGGGAGTGGATTTTGTGATACGAGGGTTTCAATTATGTACATATTCTTAAAATCAATAGTATCATTTTCTGGTAAAATTGTTTTAAGGATATTTACTAAAGTTGAACCGGGCAAATCTTAAGCGCAGTAGGGTTAAGGGGTGGGAAAACAATAACCTTTAAACATAAAATTTAAAATTCTTTACTTTAAATTATTGTGTTCGCATAACTATGTTTATACTGAGAAAAATACGGTGCTATTTAGATGCTATTAAAATATAATGATTATTATAAATCCTTTCAGATTAAAGGTGGACTAAACTTAAAATTTGCTCAGGCCTAGGAAGTGGTAGCCAAGGGGCTGCTCTTCCGTTCGTATCAAGAGTCGAGGGGGTCAGTGAGGGAGTGGATATTGCGATACGGGGGTTTCAATTATGTACATAATCTTAAAAGCAATTGTATCATTTTCTGGTAAAATTGTTTTAAGGATATTTACTAAAGTTGAACCGGGCAAATCTTAAGCGCAGTAGGGTTAAGGGGTGGGAAAACAATAACCTTTAAACATAAAATTTAAAATTTTTTACTTTAAATTATTGTGTTCGCATAACTATGTTTATACTGAGAAAAATACGGTACTATTTAGATGCTATTAAAATATAATGATTATTATAAATCCTTTCAGATTAAAGGTGGACTAAACTTAAGATTTGCTCAGGCCTAGGAAGTGGTAGCCAAGGGGCTGCTCTTCCGTTCGTATCAAGAGTCGAGGGGGTCAGTGAGGGAGTGGATTTTGCGATACGGGGGTTTCAATTGTGTACATATTCTTAAAATCAAAAGTATCATTTTCTGGTAAAATTGTTTTAAGGATATTTACTAAAGTTGAACCGGGCAAATCTTAAGCGCAGTAGGGTTAAGGGGTGGGAAAACAATAACCTTTCAATTAAAATTAAAAAAAAGTTTATTTTAAATTAATGTGTACGCATAACTATGTTTATAATGAGAAAAGTACGGTGCTATTTAGATGCTATTAAAATATAATGAATATTATAAATCCTTTCAGATTAAAGGTGGACTAAACTTAAGATTTGCTCTGGCCTAGGAAGTGGTAGCCAAGGGGCTGCTCTTCCGTTAGTATCAAGAGTCGAGGGGGTCAGTGAGGGAGTGGATTTTGCGATACGGGGGTTTCAATTATGTACTTATTCTTAAAATCAATTGTATCATTTTCTGGAAAAATTGTTTTAAGGATATTTACTAAAGTTGAACCGGGCAAATCTTAAGCTCGGTAGGGTTAAGGGGTGGGAAAACAATAACCTTTAAACTTAAAATTTAAAATATTTTACTTTAAATTATTGTGTTCGCATAACTATGTTTATACTGAGAAAAATACGGTACTATTTAGATGCTATTAAAATATAATGATTATTATAAATCCTTTCAGATTAAAGGTGGACTAAACTTAAGATTTGCTCAGGCCTAGGAAGTGGTAGCCAAGGGGCTGCTCTTCCGTTCGTATCAAGAGTCGAGGGGGTCAGTGAGGGAGTGGATTTTGCGATACGGGGGTTTCAATTGTGTACATATTCTTAAAATCAAAAGTATCATTTTCTGGTAAAATTGTTTTAAGGATATTTACTAAAGTTGAACCGGGCAAATCTTAAGCGCAGTAGGGTTAAGGGGTGGGAAAACAATAACCTTTCAATTAAAATTAAAAAAAAGTTTATTTTAAATTAATGTGTACGCATAACTATGTTTATAATGAGAAAAGTACGGTGCTATTTAGATGCTATTAAAATATAATGAATATTATAAATCCTTTCAGATTAAAGGTGGACTAAACTTAAGATTTGCTCTGGCCTAGGAAGTGGTAGCCAAGGGGCTGCACTTCCGTTCGTATCAAGAGTCGAGGGGGTCAGTGAGGGAGTGGATTTTGCGATACGGGGGTTTCAATTATGTACTTATTCTTAAAATCAATTGTATCATTTTCTGGAAAAATTGTTTTAAGGATATTTACTAAAGTTGAACCGGCCAAATCTTAAGCGCAGTAGGGTTAAAGGGTGGGAAAACAATAACCTTTAAACTTAAAATTTAAAATTTTTTACTTTAAATTAATGTGTTCGCGTAACTATGTTTATGAGAAAAATGCGGTGCTATTTGGATGCTATTAAAATATAATGATTATTATAAATCCTTTCAGATTAAAGGTGGCCTAACTTAAGATTTGCTCAGGCCTAGGAAGTGGTAGCCAAGTGGCTGCTCTTCCGTTCGTATCAAGAGTCGAGGGGGTCAGTGAGGGAGTGCATTTTGCGATACGGGGGTTTCAATTATGTACATATTCTTAAAATCAATTGTATCATTTTCTGGTAAAATTGTTTTAAGGATATTTACTAAAGTTGAACCGGGCAAATCTTAAGCTCAGTAGGGTTAAGGGGTGGGAAAACAATAACCTTTAAACTTAAAATTTAAAATATTTTACTTTAAATTTATGTATTCGCATAACTATGTTTATACTGAGAAAAATACGGTGCAATTAGATGCTATTAAAATATAAAGATTATTATAAATCCTTTCAGATTAAAGGTGGACTAAACTTAACATTTGCTCAGGCCTAGGATGTGGTAGCCAAGAGGCTGCTCTTCCGTCCGTATCAAGAGTCGAGGGGGTCAGTGAGGGAGTGGATTTTGCGATACGGGGGTTTCAATTATGTACATATTCTTAAAATCAATTGTATCATTTTCTGGTAAAATTTTTTTAAGGATATTTACTAAAGTTGAACCGGGCAAATCTTAAGCGCAGTAGGGTTAAGGGGTGGGAAAACAATAACCTTTAAAATTAAAATTAAAAAAAGTTTATTTTAAATTAATGTGTACGCATAACTATGTTTATAATGAGAAAAATACGGTGCTATTTAGATGCTATTAAAATATAATGATTATTATAAATCCTTTCAGATTAAAGGTGGACTAAACTTAAGATTTGCTCAGGCCTAGGAAGTGGTAGCCAAGGGGCTGCTCTTCCTTTCGTATCAAGACTCGAGGGGGTCAGTGGGGGAGTGGAGTTTGCGATACGGGTGTTTCAATTATGTACATATTCTTAAAATCAATTGTATGATTTTCTGGTAAAATTGTTTTAAGGATATTTACTAATGTTGAACCGGACAAATCTTAAGCTCAGTAGGGTTAAGGGGTGGGAAAACAATAACCTTTAAACTTAAAATTTAAAACATTTTACTTTAAATTAATGCTTTCGCATAACTATGTTTATACTGAGAAAAATACGGTGCTATTTAGATGCTATTAAAATATAATGATTATTATAAATCCTTTCAGATCAAAGGTGGACTAAACTTAAGATTTGCTCAGGCCTAGGAAGTGGTAGCCAAGGGGCTGCTCTTCCGTTCGTATCAAGAGTCTAGGGGGTCAGTGAGGGAGTGGATTTTGCGATACGGGGGTTTCAATTATGTACATATTCTTAAAATCAATTGTATCATTTTCTGGTAAAATTGTTTTAAGGATATTTACTAAATTTGAACCGGGCAAATCTTAAGCGCAGTAGGGTTAAGGGGTGGGAAAATCAATAACCTTTAAAATTAAAATTAAAAAAAGTTTATTTTAAATTAATGTGTACGCATAACTATGTTTATAATGAGAAAAATACGGTGCTATTTAGATGCTATTAAAATATAATGATTATTATAAATCCTTTCAGATTAAAGGTGGACTAAACTTAAGATTTGCTCAGGCCTAGGAAGTGGTAGCCAAGGGGCTGCTCTTCCGTTCGTATCAAGTGTCGAGGGGGTCAGTGAGGGAGTGGATTTTGCGATACGGGGGTTTCAATTATGTACATATTCTTAAAATAAATTGTATCATTTTCTGGTAAAATTGTTTTAAGGATATTTACTAAAGTTGAACCGGGCAAATCTTAAGCTCAGTAGGGTTAAGGGGGGGGAAAACAATAACCATTAATCATAAAATTTAAATTTTTTACTTTAAATTATTGTGTTCGCATAACTATGTTTATACTGAGAAAAATACGGTACTATTTAGATGCTATTAAATTATAATGATTATTATAAATCCTTTCAGATTAAAGGTGGACTAAACTTAAGATTTGCTCAGGCCTAGGAAGTGGTAGCCAAGGGCTGCTCTTCCGTTCGTATCAAGAGTCGAGGGGGTCAGTGAGGGAGTGGATTTTGCGATACGGGGGTTTCAATTGTGTACATATTCTTAAAATCAATAGTATCATTTTCTGGTAAAATTCTTTTAAGGATATTTACTAAAGTTGAACCGGGCAAATCTTAAGCGCAGTAGGGTTAAGGGGTGGGAAAACAATAACCTTTCAATTAAAATTTAAAAAAAAGTTTATTTTAAATTAATGTGTACGCATAACTATGTTTATAATGAGAAAAGTACGGTGCTATTTAGATGCTATAAAAATATAATGAATATTATAAATCCTTTCAGATTAAAGGTGGAATAAACTTAAGATTTGCTCAGGCCTAGGAAGTGGTAGCCAAGGGGCTGCTCTTCCGTTCGTATCAAGAGTCGAGGGGGTCTGTGAGGGAGTGGATTTTGCGATACGGGGGTTTCAATTATGTACTTATTCTTAAAATCAATTGTATCATTTTCTGGTAAAATTGTTTTAAGGATATTTACTAAAGTTGAACCGGCCAAATCTTAAGCGCAGTAGGGTTAAGGGGTGGGAAAACAATAACCTTTAAACTTAAAATTTAAAATTTTTTACTTTAAATTAATGTGTTCGCGTAACTATGTTTATGAGAAAAATACGGTGCTATTTGGATGCTATTAAAATATAATGATTATTATAAATCCTTTCAGATTAAAGGTGGCCTAACTTAAGATTTGCTCAGGCCTAGGAAGTGGTAGCCAAGTGGCTGCTCTTCCGTTCGTATCAAGAGTCGAGGGGGTCAGTGAGGGAGTGCATTTTGCGATACGGGGTTTTCAATTATGTACATATTCTTAAAATCAATTGTATGATTTTCTGGTAAAATCGTTTTAAGGATATTTACTAAAGTTGAACCGGGCAAATCTTAAGCTCAGTAGGGTTAAGGGGTGGGAAAACAATAACCTTTAAACTTAAAATTTAAAACATTTTACTTTAAATTATTGTGTTCGCATAACTATATTTATACTGAGAAAAATACGGTGCTATTTAGATGCTATTAAAATATAATGATTATTATAAATCCTTTCAGATTAAAGGTGGACTAAACTTAAGATTTGTTCAGGCCTAGGAAGTGGTAGCCAAGGGGCTGCTCTTCCGTTCGTATCAAGAGTCGAGGGGGTCAGTGAGGGAGTGGATTTTGCGATACGGGGGTTTCAATTGTGTACATATTCTTAAAATCAATAGTATCATTTTCTGGTAAAATTCTTTTAAGGATATTTACTAAAGTTGAACCGGGCAAATCTTAAGCGCAGTAGGGTTAAGGGGTGGGAAATCAATAACCTTTCAATTAAAATTTAAAAAAAAGTTTATTTTAAATTAATGTGTACGCATAACTATGTTTATAATGAGAAAAGTACGGTGCTATTTAGATGCTATAAAAATATAATGAATATTATAAATCCTTTCAGATTAAAGGTGGACTAAACTTAAGATTTGCTCAGGCCTAGGAAGTGGTAGCCAAGGGGCTGCTCTTCCGTTCGTATCAAGAGTCGAGGGGGTCTGTGAGGGAGTGGATTTTGCGATACGGGGGTTTCAATTATGTACTTATTCTTAAAATCAATTGTATCATTTTCTGGTAAAATTGTTTTAAGGATATTTACTAAAGTTGAACCGGCCAAATCATAAGCGCAGTAGGATTAAGGGGTGGGAAAACAATAACCTTTAAACTTAAAATTTAAAATTTTTTACTTTAAATTAATGTATTCGCTTAACTATGTTTATACTGAGAAAAATACTGTGCAATTAGATGCTATTAAAATATAAAGATTATTATAAATCCTTTCAGATTAAAGGTGGACTAAACTTAAGATTTGCTCAGGCCTAGGAAGTGGTAGCCAAGGGGCTGCTCTTCAGTTCGTATCAAGAGTCGAGGGGGTCAGTGAGGGAGTGGATTTTGCGATACGGGGGTTTCAATTGTGTACATATTCTTAAAATCAAAAGTATCATTTTCTGGTAAAATTGTTTTAAGGATATTTACTAAAGTTGAACCGGGCAAATCTTAAGCGCAGTAGGGTTAAGGGGTGGGAAAACAATAACCTTTCAATTAAAATTAAAAAAAAGTTTATTTTAAATTAATGTGTACGCATAACTATGTTTATAATGAGAAAAGTACGGTGCTATTTAGATGCTATTAAAATATAATGAATATTATAAATCCTTTCAGATTAAAGGTGGACTAAACTTAAGATTTGCTCTGGCCTAGGAAGTGGTAGCCAAGGGGCTGCTCTTCCGTTAGTATCAAGAGTCGAGGGGGTCAGTGAGGGAGTGGATTTTGCGATACGGGGGTTTCAATTATGTACTTATTCTTAAAATCAATTGTATCATTTTCTGGAAAAATTGTTTTAAGGATATTTACTAAAGTTGAACCGGGCAAATCTTAAGCTCGGTAGGGTTAAGGGGTGGGAAAACAATAACCTTTAAACTTAAAATTTAAAATATTTTACTTTAAATTTATGTATTCGCTTAACTATGTTTATACTGAGAAAAATACTGTGCAATTAGATGCTATTAAAATATAAAGATTATTATAAATCCTTTCAGATTAAAGGTGGACTAAACTTAACATTTGCTCAGGCCTAGGAAGTGGTAGCCAAGGGGCTGCTCTTCCGTTCGTATCAAGAGTCGAGGGGGTCAGTGAGGGAGTGGATATTGCGATACGGGGGTTTCAATTATGTACATAATCTTAAAAGCAATTGTATCATTTTCTGGTAAAATTGTTTTAAGGATATTTACTAAAGTTGAACCGGGCAAATCTTAAGCGCAGTAGGGTTAAGGGGTGGGAAAACAATAACCTTTCAATTAAAATTAAAAAAAAGTTTATTTTAAATTAATGTGTACGCATAACTATGTTTATAATGAGAAAAGTACGGTGCTATTTAGATGCTATTAAAATATAATGAATATTATAAATCCTTTCAGATTAAAGGTGGACTAAACTTAAGATTTGCTCTGGCCTAGGAAGTGGTAGCCAAGGGGCTGCTCTTCCGTTCATATCAAGAGTCGAGGGGGTCAGTGAGGGAGTGGATTTTGCGATACGGGGGTTTCAATTATGTACTTATTCTTAAAATCAATTGTATCATTTTCTGGAAAAATTGTTTTAAGGATATTTACTAAAGTTGAACCGGCCAAATCTTAAGCGCAGTAGGGTTAAAGGGTGGGAAAACAATAACCTTTAAACTTAAAATTTAAAATTTTTTACTTTAAATTAATGTGTTCGCATAACTATGTTTATGAGAAAAATACGATGCTATTTAGATGCTATTAAAATATAATGATTATTATAAATCCTTTCAGATCAAAGGTGGACTAAACTTAAGATTTGCTCAGGCCTAGGAAGTGGTAGCCAAGGGGCTGCTCTTCCGTTCGTATCAAGAGTCGAGGGGGTCAGTGAGGGAGTGGATTTTGCGATACGGGGGTTTCAATTATGTACATATTCTTAAAATCAATTGTATCATTTTCTGGTAAAATTGTTTTAAGGATATTTACTAAAGTTGAACCGGGCAAATCTTAAGCTCAGTAGGGTTAAGGGGTGGGAAAACAATAACCTTTAAACTTAAAATTTAAAATATTTTACTTTAAATTTATATATTCGCATAACTATGTTTATACTGAGAAAAATACGGTGCAATTAGATGCTATTAAAATATAAAGATTATTATAAATCCTTTCAGATTAAAGGTGGACTAAACTTAACATTTGCTCAGGCCTAGGATGTGGTAGCCAAGAGGCTGCTCTTCCGTCCGTATCAAGAGTCGAGGGGGTCAGTGAGGGAGTGGATTTTGCGATACGGGGGTTTCAATTATGTACATATTCTTAAAATCAATTGTATCATTTTCTGGTAAAATTTTTTTAAGGATATTTACTAAAGTTGAACCGGGCAAATCTTAAGCGCAGTAGGGTTAAGGGGTGGGAAAACAATAACCTTTAAAATTAAAATTAAAAAAAGTTTATTTTAAATTAATGTGTACGCATAACTATGTTTATAATGAGAAAAATACGGTGCTATTTAGATGCTATTAAAATATAATGATTATTATAAATCCTTTCAGATTAAAGGTGGACTAAACTTAAGATTTGCTCAGGCCTAGGAAGTGGTAGCCAAGGGGCTGCTCTTCCTTTCGTATCAAGACTCGAGGGGGTCAGTGGGGGAGTGGAGTTTGCGATACGGGTGTTTCAATTATGTACATATTCTTAAAATCAATTGTATGATTTTCTGGTAAAATTGTTTTAAGGATATTTACTAATGTTGAACCGGACAAATCTTAAGCTCAGTAGGGTTAAGGGGTGGGAAAACAATAACCTTTAAACTTAAAATTTAAAACATTTTACTTTAAATTAATGCTTTCGCATAACTATGTTTATACTGAGAAAAATACGGTGCTATTTAGATGCTATTAAAATATAATGATTATTATAAATCCTTTCAGATCAAAGGTGGACTAAACTTAAGATTTGCTCAGGCCTAGGAAGTGGTAGCCAAGGGGCTGCTCTTCCGTTCGTATCAAGAGTCGAGGGGGTCAGTGAGGGAGTGGATTTTGCGATACGGGGGTTTCAATTATGTACATATTCTTAAAATCAATTGTATCATTTTCTGGTAAAATTGTTTTAAGGATATTTACTAAATTTGAACCGGGCAAATCTTAAGCGCAGTAGGGTTAAGGGGTGGGAAAACAATAACCTTTAAAATTAAAATTAAAAAAAGTTTATTTTAAATTAATGTGTACGCATAACTATGTTTATAATGAGAAAAATACGGTGCTATTTAGATGCTATTAAAATATAATGATTATTATAAATCCTTTCAGATTAAAGGTGGACTAAACTTAAGATTTGCTCAGGCCTAGGAAGTGGTAGCCAAGGGGCTGCTCTTCCGTTCGTATCAAGTGTCGAGGGGGTCAGTGAGGGAGTGGATTTTGCGATACGGGGGTTTCAATTATGTACATATTCTTAAAATAAATTGTATCATTTTCTGGTAAAATTGTTTTAAGGATATTTACTAAAGTTGAACCGGGCAAATCTTAAGCGCAGTACGGTTAAGGGGTGGGAAAACAATAACCTTTAAACATAAAATTTAAAATTTTTTACTTTAAACTATTGTGTTCGCATAACTATGTTTATACTGAGAAAAATACGGTGCTATTTAGATGCTATTAAATTATAATGATTATTATAAATCCTTTCAGATTAAAGGTGGACTAAACTTAAGATTTGCTCAGGCCTAGGAAGTGGTAGCCAAGGGGCTGCTCTTCCGTTCGTATCAAGAGTCGAGGGGGTCAGTGAGGGAGTGGATTTTGCGACACGGGGGTTTCAATTGTGTACATATTCTTAAAATCAATAGTATCATTTTCTGGTAAAATTGTTTTAAGGATATTTACTAAAGTTGAACCGGGCAAATCTTAAGCGCAGTAGGGTTAAGGGGTGGGAAAACAATAACCTTTAAACATAAAATTTAAAATTCTTTACTTTAAATTATTGTGTTCGCATAACTATGTTTATACTGAGAAAAATACGGTGCTATTTAGATGCTATTAAAATATAATGATTATTATAAATCCTTTCAGATTAAAGGTGGACTAAACTTAAGATTTGCTCAGGCCTAGGAAGTGGTAGCCAAGGGGCTGCTCTTCCGTTCGTATCAAGAGTCGAGGGGGTCAGTGAGGGAGTGGATTTTGCGATACGGGGGTTTCAATTGTGTACATATTCTTAAAATCAAAAGTATCATTTTCTGGTAAAATTGTTTTAAGGATATTTACTAAAGTTGAACCGGGCAAATCTTAAGCGCAGTAGGGTTAAGGGGTGGGAAAACAATAACCTTTCAATTAAAATTAAAAAAAAGTTTATTTTAAATTAATGTGTACGCATAACTATGTTTATAATGAGAAAAGTACGGTGCTATTTAGATGCTATTAAAATATAATGAATATTATAAATCCTTTCAGATTAAAGGTGGACTAAACTTAAGATTTGCTCTGGCCTAGGAAGTGGTAGCCAAGGGGCTGCTCTTCCGTTCGTATCAAGAGTCGAGGGGGTCAGTGAGGGAGTGGATTTTGCGATACGGGGGTTTCAATTATGTACTTATTCTTAAAATCAATTGTATCATTTTCTGGAAAAATTGTTTTAAGGATATTTACTAAATTTGAACCGGGCAAATCTTAAGCGCAGTAGGGTTAAGGGGTGGGAAAACAATAACCTTTAAAATTAAAATTAAAAAAAGTTTATTTTAAATTAATGTGTACGCATAACTATGTTTATAATGAGAAAAATACGGTGCTATTTAGATTCTATTAAAATATAATGATTATTATAAATCCTTTCAGATTAAAGGTGGACTAAACTTAAGATTTGCTCAGGCCTAGGAAGTGGTAGCCAAGGGGCTGCTCTTCCGTTCGTATCAAGAGTCGAGGGGGTCAGTGAGGGAGTGGATTTTGCGATACGGGGGTTTCAATTATGTACATATTCTTAAAATCAATTGTATCATTTTCTGGTAAAATTGTTTTAAGGATATTTACTAAAGTTGAACCGGGCAAATCTTAAGCTCAGTAGGGTTAAGGGGTGGGAAAACAATAACCTTTAAACATAAAATTTAAAATTTTTTACTTTAAATTATTGTGTTCGCATAACTATGTTTATACTGAGAAAAATACGGTGCTATTTAGATGCTATTAAATTATAATGATTATTATAAATCCTTTCAGATTAAAGGTGGACTAAACTTAAGATTTGCTCAGGCCTAGGAAGTGGTAGCCAAGGGGCTGCTCTTCCGTTCGTATCAAGAGTCGAGGGGGTAAGTGACGGAGTGGATTTTGCGACACGGGGGTTTCAATTGTGTACATATTCTTAAAATCAATAGTATCATTTTCTGGTAAAATTGTTTTAAGGATATTTACTAAAGTTGAACCGGGCAAATCTTAAGCGCAGTAGGGTTAAGGGGTGGGAAAACAATAACCTTTAAACATAAAATTTAAAATTTTTTACTTCAAATTATTGTGTTCGCATAACTATGTTTATACTGAGAAAAATACGGTGCTATTTAGATGCTATTAAAATATAATGATTATTATAAATCCTTTCAGATTAAAGGTGGACTAAACTTAAGATTTGCTCAGGCCTAGGAAGTGGTAGCCAAGGGGCTGCTCTTCCGTTCGTATCAAGAGTCGAGGGGGTAAGTGAGGGAGTGGATTTTGCGACACGGGGGTTTCAATTGTGTACATATTCTTAAAATAAATAGTATCATTTTCTGGTACAATTGTTTTAAGGATATTTACTAAAGTTGAACCGGGCAAATCTTAAGCGCAGTAGGGTTAAGGGGTGGGAAAACAATAACCTTTAAACATAAAATTTAAAATTTTTTACTTCAAATTATTGTGTTAGCATAACTATGTTTACACTGAGAAAAATACGGTGCTATTTAGATGCTATTAAAATATAATGATTATTATAAATCCTTTCAGATTAAAGGTGGACTAAACTTAAGATTTGCTCAGGCCTAGGAAGTGGTAGCCAAGGGGCTGCTCTTCCGTTCGTATCAAGAGTCGAGGGGGTAAGTGAGGGAGTGGATTTTGCGACACGGGGGTTTCAATTGTGTACATATTCTTAAAATCAATAGTATCATTTTCTGGTAAAATTGTTTTAAGGATATTTACTAAAGTTGAACCGGGCAAATCTTAAGCGCAGTAGGGTTAAGGGGTGGGAAAACAATAACCTTTAAACATAAAATTTAAAATTTTTTACTTCAAATTATTGTGTTCGCATAACTATGTTTATACTGAGAAAAATACGGTGCTATTTAGATGCTATTAAAATATAATGATTATTATAAATCCTTTCAGATTAAAGGTGGACTAAACTTAAGATTTGCTCAGGCCTAGGAAGTGGTAGCCAAGGGGCTGCTCTTCCGTTCGTATCAAGAGTCGAGGGGGTAAGTGAGGGAGTGGATTTTGCGACACGGGGGTTTCAATTGTGTACATATTCTTAAAATCAATAGTATCATTTTCTGGTAAAATTGTTTTAAGGATATTTACTAAAGTTGAACCGGGCAAATCTTAAGCGCAGTAGGGTTAAGGGGTGGGAAAACAATAACCTTTAAACATAAAATTTAAAATTTTTTACTTCAAATTATTGTGTTCGCATAACTATGTTTATACTGAGAAAAATACGGTGCTATTTAGATGCTATTAAAATATAATGATTATTATAAATCCTTTCAGATTAAAGGTGGACTAAACTTAAGATTTGCTCAGGCCTAGGAAGTGGTAGCCAAGGGGCTGCTCTTCCGTTCGTATCAAGAGTCGAGGGGGTAAGTGAGGGAGTGGATTTTGCGACACGGGGGTTTCAATTGTGTACATATTCTTAAAATCAATAGTATCATTTTCTGGTAAAATTGTTTTAAGGATATTTACTAAAGTTGAACCGGGCAAATCTTAAGCGCAGTAGGGTTAAGGGGTGGGAAAACAATAACCTTTAAACATAAAATTTAAAATTTTTTACTTCAAATTATTGTGTTCGCATAACTATGTTTATACTGAGAAAAATACGGTGCTATTTAGATGCTATTAAAATATAATGATTATTATAAATCCTTTCAGATTAAAGGTGGACTAAACTTAAGATTTGCTCAGGCCTAGGAAGTGGTAGCCAAGGGGCTGCTCTTCCGTTCGTATCAAGAGTCGAGGGGGTCAGTGAGGGAGTGGATTTTGCGATACGGGGGTTTCAATTATGTACTTATTCTTAAAATCAATTGTATCATTTTCTGGAAAAATTGTTTTAAGGATATTTACTAAAGTTGAACCGGCCAAATCTTAAGCGCAGTAGGGTTAAAGGGTGGGAAAACAATAACCTTTAAACTTAAAATTTAAAATTTTTTACTTTAAATTAATGTGTTCGCATAACTATGTTTATGAGAAAAATACGATGCTATTTAGATGCTATTAAAATATAATGATTACTATAAATCCTTTCAGATCAAAGGTGGACTAAACTTAAGATTTGCTCAGGCCTAGGAAGTGGTAGCCAAGGGGCTGCTCTTCCGTTCGTATCAAGAGTCGAGGGGGTCAGTGAGGGAGTGGATTTTGCGATACGGGGGTTTCAATTATGTACATATTCTTAAAATCAATTGTATCATTTTCTGGTAAAATTGTTTTAAGGATATTTACTAAAGTTGAACCGGGCAAATCTTAAGCTCAGTAGGGTTAAGGGGAGGGAAAACAATAACCTTTAAACTTAAAATTTAAAATATTTTACTTTAAATTTATGTATTCGCATAACTATGTTTATACTGAGAAAAATACGGTGCAATTAGATGCTATTAAAATATAAAAATTATTATAAATCCTTTCAGATTAAAGGTGGACTAAACTTAACATTTGCTCAGGCCTAGGAAGTGGTAGCCAAGGGGCTGCTCTTCCGTTCGTATCAAGAGTCGAGGGGGTCAGTGAGGGAGTGGATTTTGCGATACGGGGGTTTCAATTATGTACATATTCTTAAAAGCAATTGTATCATTTTCTGGTAAAATTGTTTTAAGGATATTTACTAAAGTTGAACCGGGCAAATCTTAAGCGCACTAGGGTTAAGGGGTGGGAAAACAATAACCTTTCAATTAAAATTTTAAAAAAAGTTTATTTTAAATTAATGTGTACGCATAACTATGTTTATAATGAGAAAAGTACGGTGCTATTTAGATGCTATAAAAATATAATGAATATTATAAATCCTTTCAGATTAAAGGTGGACTAAACTTAAGATTTGCTCAGGCCTAGGATGTGGTAGCCAAGAGGCTGCTCTTCCGTCCGTATCAAGAGTCGAGGGGGTCAGTGAGGGAGTGGATTTTGCGATACGGGGGTTTCAATTATGTACATATTCTTAAAATCAATTGTATCATTTTCTGGTAAAATTGTTTTAAGGATATTTACTAAAGTTGAACCGGGCAAATCTTAAGCGCAGTAGGGTTAAGGGGTGGGAAAACAATAACCTTTAAACATAAAATTTAAAATTTTTTACTTCAAATTATTGTGTTCGCATAACTATGTTTATACTGAGAAAAATACGGTGCTATTTAGATGCTATTAAAATATAATGATTATTATAAATCCTTTCAGATTAAAGGTGGACTAAACTTAAGATTTGCTCAGGCCTAGGAAGTGGTAGCCAAGGGGCTGCTCTTCCGTTCGTATCAAGAGTCGAGGGGGTCAGTGAGGGAGTGGATTTTGCGATACGGGGGTTTCAATTATGTACTTATTCTTAAAATCAATTGTATCATTTTCTAGAAAAATTGTTTTAAGGATATTTACTAAAGTTGAACCGGCCAAATCTTAAGCGCAGTAGGGTTAAAGGGTGGGAAAACAATAACCTTTAAACTTAAAATTTAAAATTTTTTACTTTAAATTAATGTGTACGCATAACTATGTTTATAATGAGAAAAATACGATGCTATTTAGATGCTATTAAAATATAATGATTACTATAAATCCTTTCAGATCAAAGGTGGACTAAACTAAAGATTTGCTAAGATTTTACTAAAGTTGAACCGGGCAAATCTTAAGCGCAGTAGGGTTAAGGGGTGGGAAAACAATAACCTTTCAATTAAAATTTTAAAAAAAGTTTATTTTAAATTAATGTGTACGCATAACTATGTTTATAATGAGAAAAGTACGGTGCTATTTAGATGCTATAAAAATATAATGAATATTATAAATCCTTTCAGATTAAAGGTGGACTAAACTTAAGATTTGCTCAGGCCTAGGATGTGGTAGCCAAGAGGCTGCTCTTCCGTCCGTATCAAGAGTCGAGGGGGTCAGTGAGGGAGTGGATTTTGCGATACGGGGGTTTCAATTATGTACATATTCTTAAAATCAATTGTATCATTTTCTGGTAAAATTTTTTTAAGGATATTTACTAAAGTTGAACCGGGCAAATCTTAAGCGCAGTAGGGTTAAGGGGTAGGAAAACAATAACCTTTAAAATTGAAATTAAAAAAAGTTTATTTTAAATTAATGTGTACGCATAACTATGTTTATAATGAGAAAAATACGGTGCTATTTAGATGCTATTAAAATATAATGATTATTATAAATCCTTTCAGATTAAAGGTGGACTAAACTTAAGATTTGCTCACGCCTAGGAAGTGGTAGCCAAGGGGCTGCTCTTCCGTTCGTATCAAGAGTCGAGGGGGTCAGTGGGGGAGTGGAGTTTGCGATACGGGTGTTTCTATTATGTACATATTCTTAAAATCAATTGTATGATTTTCTGGTAAAATTGTTTTAAGGATATTTACTAAAGTTGAACCGGACAAATCTTAAGCTCAGTAGGGTTAAGGGGTGGGAAAACAATAACCTTTAAACTTAAAATTTAAAACATTTTACTTTAAATTAATGTTTTTGCATAACTATGTTTATACTGAGAAAAATACGGTGCTATTTAGATGCTATTAAAATATAATGATTATTATAAATCCTTTCAGATCAAAGGTGGACTAAACTTAAGATTTGCTCAGGCCTAGGAAGTGGTAGCCAAGGGGCTGCTCTTCCGTTCGTATCAAGAGTCGAGGGGGTCAGTGAGGGAGTGGATTTTGCGATACGGGGGTTTCAATTATGTACATATTCTTAAAATCAATTGTATCATTTTCTGGTAAAATTGTTTTAAGGATATTTACTAAATTTGAACCGGGCAAATCTTAAGCGCAGTAGGGTTAAGGGGTGGGAAAACAATAACCTTTAAAATTAAAATTTAAAAAAGTTTATTTTAAATTAATGTGTACGCATAACTATGTTTATAATGAGAAAAATACGGTGCTATTTAGATGCTATTAAAATATAATGATTATTATAAATCCTTTCAGATTAAAGGTGGACTAAACTTAAGATTTGCTCAGGCCTAGGAAGTGGTAGCCAAGGGGCTGCTCTTCCGTTCGTATCAAGAGTCGAGGGGGTCAGTGAGGGAGTGGATTTTGCGATACGGGGGTTTCAATTATGTACATATTCTTAAAATCAATTGTATCATTTTCTGGTAAAATTGTTTTAAGGATATTTACTAAAGTTGAACCGGGCAAATCTTAAGCTCAGTAGGGTTAAGGGGTGGGAAAACAATTACCTTTAAACATAAAATTTAAAATTTTTTACTTTAAATTATTGTGTTCGCATAACTATGTTTATACTGAGAAAAATACGGTGCTATTTAGATGCTATTAAATTATAATGATTATTATAAATCCTTTCAGATTAAAGGTGGACTAAACTTAAGATTTGCTCAGGCCTAGGAAGTGGTAGCCAAGGGGCTGCTCTTCCGTTCGTATCAAGAGTCGAGGGGGTCAGTGAGGGAGTGGATTTTGCGACACGGGGGTTTCAATTGTGTACATATTCTTAAAATCAATAGTATCATTTTCTGGTAAAATTGTTTTAAGGATATTTACTAAAGTTGAACCGGCCAAATCTTAAGCGCAGTAGGGTTAAAGGGTGGGAAAACAATAACCTTTAAACTTAAAATTTAAAATTTTTTACTTTAAATTAATGTGTTCGCATAACTATGTTTATGAGAAAAATACGATGCTATTTAGATGCTATTAAAATATAATGATTACTATAAATCCTTTCAGATCAAAGGTGGACTAAACTTAAGATTTGCTCAGGCCTAGGAAGTGGTAGCCAAGGGACTGCTCTTCCGTTCGTATCAAGAGTCGAGGGGGTCAGTGAGGGAGTGGATTTTGCGATACGGGGGTTTCAATTATGTACATATTCTTAAAATCAATTGTATCATTTTCTGGTAAAATTGTTTTAAGGATATTTACTAAAGTTGAACCGGGCAAATCTTAAGCTCAGTAGGGTTAAGGGGAGGGAAAACAATAACCTTTAAACTTAAAATTTAAAATATTTTACTTTAAATTTATGTATTCGCATAACTATGTTTATACTGAGAAAAATACGGTGCAATTAGATGCTATTAAAATATAAAAATTATTATAAATCCTTTCAGATTAAAGGTGGACTAAACTTAACATTTGCTCAGGCCTAGGAAGTGGTAGCCAAGGGGCTGCTCTTCCGTTCGTATCAAGAGTCGAGGGGGTCAGTGAGGGAGTGGATTTTGCGATACGGGGGTTTCAATTATGTACATATTCTTAAAAGCAATTGTATCATTTTCTGGTAAAATTGTTTTAAGGATATTTACTAAAGTTGAACCGGGCAAATCTTAAGCGCAGTAGGGTTAAGGGGTGGGAAAACAATAACCTTTCAATTAAAATTTTAAAAAAAGTTTATTTTAAATTAATGTGTACGCATAACTATGTTTATAATGAGAAAAGTACGGTGCTATTTAGATGCTATCAAAATATAATGAATATTATAAATCCTTTCAGATTAAAGGTGGACTAAACTTAAGATTTGCTCAGGCCTAGGATGTGGTAGCCAAGAGGCTGCTCTTCCGTCCGTATCAAGAGTCGAGGGGGTCAGTGAGGGAGTGGATTTTGCGATACGGGGGTTTCAATTATGTACATATTCTTAAAATCAATTGTATCATTTTCTGGTAAAATTGTTTTAAGGATATTTACTAAAGTTGAACCGGGCAAATCTTAAGCGCAGTAGGGTTAAGGGGTGGGAAAACAATAACCTTTAAACATAAAATTTAAAATTTTTTACTTCAAATTATTGTGTTCGCATAACTATGTTTATACTGAGAAAAATACGGTGCTATTTAGATGCTATTAAAATATAATGATTATTATAAATCCTTTCAGATTAAAGGTGGACTAAACTTAAGATTTGCTCAGGCCTAGGAAGTGGTAGCCAAGGGGCTGCTCTTCCGTTCGTATCAAGAGTCGAGGGGGTCAGTGAGGGAGTGGATTTTGCGATACGGGGGTTTCAATTATGTACTTATTCTTAAAATCAATTGTATCATTTTCTGGAAAAATTGTTTTAAGGATATTTACTAAAGTTGAACCGGCCAAATCTTAAGCGCAGTAGGGTTAAAGGGTGGGAAAACAATAACCTTTAAACTTAAAATTTAAAATTTTTTACTTTAAATTAATGTGTTCGCATAACTATGTTTATGAGAAAAATACGATGCTATTTAGATGCTATTAAAATATAATGATTACTATAAATCCTTTCAGATCAAAGGTGGACTAAACTTAAGATTTGCTCAGGCCTAGGAAGTGGTAGCCAAGGGGCTGCTCTTCCGTTCGTATCAAGAGTCGAGGGGGTCAGTGAGGGAGTGGATTTTGCGATACGGGGGTTTCAATTATGTACATATTCTTAAAATGAATTGTATCATTTTCTGGTAAAATTGTTTTAAGGATATTTACTAAAGTTGAACCGGGCAAATCTTAAGCTCAGTAGGGTTAAGGGGAGGGAAAACAATAACCTTTAAACTTAAAATTTAAAATATTTTACTTTAAATTTATGTATTCGCATAACTATGTTTATACTGAGAAAAATACGGTGCAATTAGATGCTATTAAAATATAAAAATTATTATAAATCCTTTCAGATTAAAGGTGGACTAAACTTAACATTTGCTCAGGCCTAGGAAGTGGTAGCCAAGGGGCTGCTCTTCCGTTCGTATCAAGAGTCGAGGGGGTCAGTGAGGGAGTGGATTTTGCGATACGGGGGTTTCAATTATGTACATATTCTTAAAAGCAATTGTATCATTTTCTGGTAAAATTGTTTTAAGGATATTTACTAAAGTTGAACCGGGCAAATCTTAAGCGCAGTAGGGTTAAGGGGTGGGAAAACAATAACCTTTCAATTAAAATTTTAAAAAAAGTTTATTTTAAATTAATGTGTACGCATAACTATGTTTATAATGAGAAAAGTACGGTGCTATTTAGATGCTATAAAAATATAATGAATATTATAAATCCTTTCAGATTAAAGGTGGACTAAACTTAAGATTTGCTCAGGCCTAGGATGTGGTAGCCAAGAGGCTGCTCTTCCGTCCGTATCAAGAGTCGAGGGGGTCAGTGAGGGAGTGGATTTTGCGATACGGGGGTTTCAATTATGTACATATTCTTAAAATCAATTGTATCATTTTCTGGTAAAATTTTTTTAAGGATATTTACTAAAGTTGAACCGGGCAAATCTTAAGCGCAGTAGGGTTAAGGGGTAGGAAAACAATAACCTTTAAAATTGAAATTAAAAAAAGTTTATTTTAAATTAATGTGTACGCATAACTATGTTTATAATGAGAAAAATACGGTGCTATTTAGATGCTATTAAAATATAATGATTATTATAAATCCTTTCAGATTAAAGGTGGACTAAACTTAAGATTTGCTCACGCCTAGGAAGTGGTAGCCAAGGGGCTGCTCTTCCGTTCGTATCAAGAGTCGAGGGGGTCAGTGGGGGAGTGGAGTTTGCGATACGGGTGTTTCTATTATGTACATATTCTTAAAATCAATTGTATGATTTTCTGGTAAAATTGTTTTAAGGATATTTACTAAAGTTGAACCGGACAAATCTTAAGCTCAGTAGGGTTAAGGGGTGGGAAAACAATAACCTTTAAACTTAAAATTTAAAACATTTTACTTTAAATTAATGTTTTTGCATAACTATGTTTATACTGAGAAAAATACGGTGCTATTTAGATGCTATTAAAATATAATGATTATTATAAATCCTTTCAGATCAAAGGTGGACTAAACTTAAGATTTGCTCAGGCCTAGGAAGTGGTAGCCAAGGGGCTGCTCTTCCGTTCGTATCAAGAGTCGAGGGGGTCAGTGAGGGAGTGGATTTTGCGATACGGGGGTTTCAATTATGTACATATTCTTAAAATCAATTGTATCATTTTCTGGTAAAATTGTTTTAAGGATATTTACTAAATTTGAACCGGGCAAATCTTAAGCGCAGTAGGGTTAAGGGGTGGGAAAACAATAACCTTTAAAATTAAAATTTAAAAAAGTTTATTTTAAATTAATGTGTACGCATAACTATGTTTATAATGAGAAAAATACGGTGCTATTTAGATGCTATTAAAATATAATGATTATTATAAATCCTTTCAGATTAAAGGTGGACTAAACTTAAGATTTGCTCAGGCCTAGGAAGTGGTAGCCAAGGGGCTGCTCTTCCGTTCGTATCAAGAGTCGAGGGGGTCAGTGAGGGAGTGGATTTTGCGATACGGGGGTTTCAATTATGTACATATTCTTAAAATCAATTGTATCATTTTCTGGTAAAATTGTTTTAAGGATATTTACTAAAGTTGAACCGGGCAAATCTTAAGCTGAGTAGGGTTAAGGGGTGGGAAAACAATTACCTTTAAACATAAAATTTAAAATTTTTTACTTTAAATTATTGTGTTCGCATAACTATGTTTATACTGAGAAAAATACGGTGCTATTTAGATGCTATTAAATTATAATGATTATTATAAATCCTTTCAGATTAAAGGTGGACTAAACTTAAGATTTGCTCAGGCCTAGGAAGTGGTAGCCAAGGGGCTGCTCTTCCGTTCGTATCAAGAGTCGAGGGGGTCAGTGAGGGAGTGGATTTTGCGACACGGGGGTTTCAATTGTGTACATATTCTTAAAATCAATAGTATCATTTTCTGGTAAAATTGTTTTAAGGATATTTACTAAAGTTGAACCGGGCAAATCTTAAGCGCAGTAGGGTTAAGGGGTGGGAAAACAATAACCTTTCAATTAAAATTTTAAAAAAAGTTTATTTTAAATTAATGTGTACGCATAACTATGTTTATAATGAGAAAAGTACGGTGCTATTTAGATGCTATAAAAATATAATGAATATTATAAATCCTTTCAGATTAAAGGTGGACTAAACTTAAGATTTGCTCAGGCCTAGGATGTGGTAGCCAAGAGGCTGCTCTTCCGTCCGTATCAAGAGTCGAGGGGGTCAGTGAGGGAGTGGATTTTGCGATACGGGGGTTTCAATTATGTACATATTCTTAAAATCAATTGTATCATTTTCTGGTAAAATTGTTTTAAGGATATTTACTAAAGTTGAACCGGGCAAATCTTAAGCGCAGTAGGGTTAAGGGGTGGGAAAACAATAACCTTTAAACATAAAATTTAAAATTTTTTACTTCAAATTATTGTGTTCGCATAACTATGTTTATACTGAGAAAAATACGGTGCTATTTAGATGCTATTAAAATATAATGATTATTATAAATCCTTTCAGATTAAAGGTGGACTAAACTTAAGATTTGCTCAGGCCTAGGAAGTGGTAGCCAAGGGGCTGCTCTTCCGTTCGTATCAAGAGTCGAGGGGGTCAGTGAGGGAGTGGATTTTGCGATACGGGGGTTTCAATTACGTACATATTCTTAAAATCAATTGTATCATTTTCTGGTAAAATTGTTTTAAGGATATTTACTAAAGTTGAACCGGGCAAATCTTAAGCTCAGTAGGATTAAGGGGAGGGAAAACAATAACCTTTAAACTTAAAATTTAAAATATTTTACTTTAAATTTATGTATTCGCATAACTATGTTTATACTGAGAAAAATACGGTGCAATTAGATGCTATTAAAATATAAAAATTATTATAAATCCTTTCAGATTAAAGGTGGACTAAACTTAACATTTGCTCAGGCCTAGGAAGTGGTAGCCAAGGGGCTGCTCTTCCGTTCGTATCAAGAGTCGAGGGGGTCAGTGAGGGAGTGGATTTTGCGATACGGGGGTTTCAATTATGTACATATTCTTAAAAGCAATTGTATCATTTTCTGGTAAAATTGTTTTAAGGATATTTACTAAAGTTGAACCGGGCAAATCTTAAGCGCAGTAGGGTTAAGGGGTGGGAAAACAATAACCTTTCAATTAAAATTTTAAAAAAAGTTTATTTTAAATTAATGTGTACGCATAACTATGTTTATAATGAGAAAAGTACGGTGCTATTTAGATGCTATAAAAATATAATGAATATTATAAATCCTTTCAGATTAAAGGTGGACTAAACTTAAGATTTGCTCAGGCCTAGGAAGTGGTAGCCAAGGGGCTGCTCTTCCGTCCGTATCAAGAGTCGAGGGGGTCAGTGAGGGAGTGGATTTTGCGATACGGGGGTTTCAATTATGTACATATTCTTAAAATCAATTGTATCATTTTCTGGTAAAATTTTTTTAAGGATATTTACTAAAGTTGAACCGGGCAAATCTTAAGCGCAGTAGGGTTAAGGGGTAGGAAAACAATAACCTTTAAAATTAAAATTAAAAAAAGTTTATTTTAAATTAATGTGTACGCATAACTATGTTTATAATGAGAAAAATACGGTGCTATTTAGATGCTATTAAAATATAATGATTATTATAAATCCTTTCAGATTAAAGGTGGACTAAACTTAAGATTTGCTCACGCCTAGGAAGTGGTAGCCAAGGGGCTGCTCTTCCGTTCGTATCAAGAGTCGAGGGGGTCAGTGGGGGAGTGGAGTTTGCGATACGGGTGTTTCTATTATGTACATATTCTTAAAATCAATTGTATGATTTTCTGGTAAAATTGTTTTAAGGATATTTACTAAAGTTGAACCGGACAAATCTTAAGCTCAGTAGGGTTAAGGGGTGGGAAAACAATAACCTTTAAACTTAAAATTTAAAACATTTTACTTTAAATTAATGTTTTTGCATAACTATGTTTATACTGAGAAAAATACGGTGCTATTTAGATGCTATTAAAATATAATGATTATTATAAATCCTTTCAGATCAAAGGTGGACTAAACTTAAGATTTGCTCAGGCCTAGGAAGTGGTAGCCAAGGGGCTGCTCTTCCGTTCGTATCAAGAGTCGAGGGGGTCAGTGAGGGAGTGGATTTTGCGATACGGGGGTTTCAATTATGTACATATTCTTAAAATCAATTGTATCATTTTCTGGTAAAATTGTTTTAAGGATATTTACTAAATTTGAACCGGGCAAATCTTAAGCGCAGTAGGGTTAAGGGGTGGGAAAACAATAACCTTTAAAATTAAAATTTAAAAAAGTTTATTTTAAATTAATGTGTACGCATAACTATGTTTATAATGAGAAAAATACGGTGCTATTTAGATGCTATTAAAATATAATGATTATTATAAATCCTTTCATATTAAAGGTGGACTAAACTTAAGATTTGCTCAGGCCTAGGAAGTGGTAGCCAAGGGGCTGCTCTTCCGTTCGTATCAAGAGTCGAGGGGGTCAGTGAGGGAGTGGATTTTGCGATACGGGGGTTTCAATTATGTACATATTCTTAAAATCAATTGTATCATTTTCTGGTAAAATTGTTTTAAGGATATTTACTAAAGTTGAACCGGGCAAATCTTAAGCTCAGTAGGGTTAAGGGGTGGGAAAACAATTACCTTTAAACATAAAATTTAAAATTTTTTACTTTAAATTATTGTGTTCGCATAACTATGTTTATACTGAGAAAAATACGGTGCTATTTAGATGCTATTAAATTATAATGATTATTATAAATCCTTTCAGATTAAAGGTGGACTAAACTTAAGATTTGCTCAGGCCTAGGAAGTGGTAGCCAAGGGGCTGCTCTTCCGTTCGTATCAAGAGTCGAGGGGGTCAGTGAGGGAGTGGATTTTGCGACACGGGGGTTTCAATTGTGTACATATTCTTAAAATCAATAGTATCATTTTCTGGTAAAATTGTTTTAAGGATATTTACTAAAGTTGAACCGGGCAAATCTTAAGCGCAGTAGGGTTAAGGGGTGGGAAAACAATAACCTTTCAATTAAAATTTAAAAAAAATTTTATTTTAAATTAATGTGTACGCATAACTATGTTTATAATGAGAAAAGTACGGTGCTATTTAGATGCTATAAAAATATAATGAATATTATAAATCCTTTCAGATTAAAGGTGGACTAAACTTAAGATTTGCTCAGGCCTAGGAAGTGGTAGCCAAGGGGCTGCTCTTCCGTTCGTATCAAGAGTCGAGGGGGTCAGTGAGGGAGTGGATTTTGCGATACGGGGGTTTCAATTATGTACTTATTCTTAAAATCAATTGTATCATTTTCTGGTAAAATTGTTTTAAGGATATTTACTAAAGTTGAACCGGCCAAATCTTAAGCGCAGTAGGGTTAAGGGGTGGGAAAACAATAACCTTTAAACTTAAAATTTAAAATATTTTACTTTAAATTTATGTATTCGCATAACTATGTTTATACTGAGAAAAATACGGTGCAATTAGATGCTATTAAAATATAAAGATTATTATAAATCCTTTCAGATTAAAGGTGGACTAAACTTAAGATTTGCTCAGGCCGAGGAAGTGGTAGCCAAGGGGCTGCTCTTCCGTTCGTATCAAGAGTCGAGGGGGTCAGTGAGGGAGTGGATTTTGCGATACGGGGGTTTCAATTATGTACATAATCTTAAAAGCAATTGTATCATTTTCTGGTAAAATTGTTTTAAGGATATTTACTAAAGTTGAACCGGGCAAATCTTAAGCGCAGTAGGGTTAAGGGGTGGGAAAACAATAACCTTTAAAATTAAAATTAAAAAAAGTTTATTTTAAATTAATGTGTACGCATAACTATGTTTATAATGAGAAAAATACGGTGCTATTTAGATGCTATTAAAATATAATGATTATTATAAATCCTTTCAGATTAAAGGTGGACTAAACTTAAGATTTGCTCAGGCCTAGGAAGTGGTAGCCAAGGGGCTGCTCTTCCGTTCGTATCAAGAGTCGAGGGGGTCAGTGAGGGAGTGGATTTTGCGATACGGGGGTTTCAATTATGTACATACTCTTAAAATCAATTGTATCATTTTCTGGTAAAATTGTTTTAAGGATATTTACTAAAGTTGAACCGGGCAAATATTAAGCGCAGTAGGGTTAAGGGGTGGGAAAACAATAACCTTTCAATTAAAATTAAAAAAAAGTTTATTTTAAATTAATGTGTACGCATAACTATGTTTATAATGAGAAAAGTACGGTGCTATTTAGATGCTATTAAAATATAATGAATATTATAAATCCTTTCAGATTAAAGGTGGACTAAACTTAAGATTTGCTCAGGCCTAGGAAGTGGTAGCCAAGGGGCTGCTCTTCCGTTCGTATCAAGAGTCGAGGGGGTCAGTGAGGGAGTGGATTTTGCGATACGGGGGTTTCAATTATGTACTTATTCTTAAAATCAATTGTATCATTTTCTGGTAAAATTGTTTTAAGGATATTTACTAAAGTTGAACCGGCCAAATCTTAAGCGCAGTAGGGTTAAGGGGTGGGAAAACAATAACCTTTAAACTTAAAATTTAAAATATTTTACTTTAAATTTATGTATTCGCATAACTATGTTTATACTGAGAAAAATACGGTGCAATTAGATGCTATTAAAATATAAAGATTATTATAAATCCTTTCAGATTAAAGGTGGACTAAACTTAAGATTTGCTCAGGCCGAGGAAGTGGTAGCCAAGGGGCTGCTCTTCCGTTCGTATCAAGAGTCGAGGGGGTCAGTGAGGGAGTGGATTTTGCGATACGGGGGTTTCAATTATGTACATAATCTTAAAAGCAATTGTATCATTTTCTGGTAAAATTGTTTTAAGGATATTTACTAAAGTTGAACCGGGCAAATCTTAAGCGCAGTAGGGTTAAGGGGTGGGAAAACAATAACCTTTAAAATTAAAATTAAAAAAAGTTTATTTTAAATTAATGTGTACGCATAACTATGTTTATAATGAGAAAAATACGGTGCTATTTAGATGCTATTAAAATATAATGATTATTATAAATCCTTTCAGATTAAAGGTGGACTAAACTTAAGATTTGCTCAGGCCTAGGAAGTGGTAGCCAAGGGGCTGCTCTTCCGTTCGTATCAAGAGTCGAGGGGGTCAGTGAGGGAGTGGATTTTGCGATACGGGGGTTTCAATTATGTACTTATTCTTAAAATCAATTGTATCATTTTCTGGAAAAATTGTTTTAAGGATATTTACTAAAGTTGAACCGGCCAAATCTTAAGCGCAGTAGGGTTAAAGGATGGG
This sequence comes from Maratus speciosus, assembly GCA_963932465.1. Lineage (NCBI taxonomy): Eukaryota > Metazoa > Arthropoda > Arachnida > Araneae > Salticidae > Maratus > Maratus speciosus. The sequence continues at coordinate 250,610,185 of OZ010800.1, read as the reverse complement.
AAAACAATAACCTTTAAACTTAAAATTTAAAATTTTTTACTTTAAATTAATGTGTTCGCATAACTATGTTTATGAGAAAAATACGATGCTATTTAGATGCTATTAAAATATAATGATTATTATAAATCCTTTCAGATCAAAGGTGGACTAAACTTAAGATTTGCTCAGGCCTAGGAAGTGGTAGCCAAGGGGCTGCTCTTCCGTTCGTATCAAGAGTCGAGGGGGTCAGTGAGGGAGTGGATTTTGCGATACGGGGGTTTCAATTATGTACATACTCTTAAAATAAATTGTATCATTTTCTGGTAAAATTGTTTTAAGGATATTTACTAAAGTTGAACCGGGCAAATCTTAAGCGCAGTAGGGTTAAGGGGTGGGAAAACAATAACCTTTCAATTAAAATTAAAAAAAAAGTTTATTTTAAATTAATGTGTACGCATAACTATGTTTATAATGAGAAAAGTACGGTGCTATTTAGATGCTATTAAAATATAATGAATATTATAAATCCTTTCAGATTAAAGGTGGACTAAACTTACGATTTGCTCAGGCCTAGGAAGTGGTAGCCAAGGGGCTGCTCTTCCGTTCGTATCAAGAGTCGAGGGGGTCAGTGAGGGAGTGGATTTTGCGATACGGGGGTTTCAATTATGTACATATTCTTAAAATCAATTGTATCATTTTCTGGTAAAATTGTTTTAAGGATATTTACTAAAGTTGAACCGGGCAAATCTTAAGCTCAGTAGGGTTAAGGGGTGGGAAAACAATAACCTTTAAACTTAAAATTTAAAATATTTTACTTTAAATTTATGTATTCGCATAACTATGTTTGTACTGAGAAAAATACGGTGCAATTTGATGCTATTAAAATATAAAGATTATTATAAATCCTTTCAGATTAAAGGTGAACTAAACTTAACATTTGCTCAGGCCTATGAAGTGGTAGCCAAGGGGCTGCTCTTCCGTTCGTATCAAGAGTCGAGGGGGTCAGTGAGGGAGTGGATTTTGCGATACGGTGGTTTCAATTATGTACTTATTCTTAAAATCAATTGTATCATTTTCTGGTAAAATTGTTTTAAGGATATTTACTAAAGTTGAACCGGCCAAATCTTAAGCGCAGTAGGGTTAAGGGGTGGGAAAACAATAACCTTTAATCTTAAAATTTAAAATTTTTTACTTTAAATTAATGTGTTCGCGTAACTATGTTTATGAGAAAAATACGGTGCTATTTGGATGCTATTAAAATATAATGATTATTATAAATCCTTTCAGATTAAAGGTGGACTAAACTTAAGATTTGCTCAGGCCTAGGAAGTGGTAGCCAAGGGGCTGCTCTTCCGTTCGTATCAAGAGTCGAGGGGGTCAGTGAGGGAGTGGATTTTGCGATACGGGGGTTTCAATTATGTACATATTCTTAAAAGCAATTGTATCATTTTCTGGTAAAATTGTTTTAAGGATATTTACTAAAGTTGAACCGGGCAAATCTTAAGCGCAGTAGGGTTAAGGGGTGGGAAAACAATAACCTTTCAATTAAAATTTAAAAAAAAGTTTATTTTAAATTAATGTGTACGCATAACTATGTTTATAATGAGAAAAGTACGGTGCTATTTAGATGCTATAAAAATATAATGAATATTATAAATCCTTTCAGATTAAAGGTGGACTAAACTTAAGATTTGCTCAGGCCTAGGAAGTGGTAGCCAAGGGTCTGCTCTTCCGTTCGTATCAAGAGTCGAGGGGGTCAGTGAGGGAGTGGATTTTGCGATACGGGGGTTTCAATTATGTACTTATTCTTAAAATCGATTGTATCATTTTCTGGTAAAATTGTTTTAAGGATATTTACTAAAGTTGAACCGGCCAAATCTTAAGCGCAGTAGGGTTAAGGGGTGGGAAAACAATAACCTTTAATCTTAAAATTTAAAATTTTTTACTTTAAATTAATGTGTTCGCGTAACTATGTTTATGAGAAAAATACGGTGCTATTTGGATGCTATTAAAATATAATGATTATTATAAATCCTTTCAGATTAAAGGTGGACTAAACTTAAGATTTGCTCAGGCCTAGGAAGTGGTAGCCAAGTGGCTGCTCTTCCGTTCGTATCAAGAGTCGAGGGGGTCAGTGAGGGAGTGGATTTTGCGATACGGGGGTTTCAATTATGTACATATTCTTAAAATTAATTGTATGATTTTCTGGTAAAATTGTTTTAAGGATATTTACTAAAGTTGAACCGGGCAAATCTTAAGCTCAGTAGGGTTAAGGGGTGGGAAAACAATAACCTTTAAACTTAAAATTTAAAACATTTTACTTTAAATTATTGTGTTCGCATAACTATGTTTATACTGAGAAAAATACGGTGCTATTTAGATGCTATTAAAATATAATGATTATTATAAATCCTTTCAGATTAAAGGTGGACTAAACTTAAGATTTGCTCAGGCCTAGGAAGTGGTAGCCAAGGGGCTGCTCTTCCGTTCGTATCAAGAGTCGAGGGGGTCAGTGAGGGAGTGGATTTTGCGATACGGTGGTTTCAATTATGTACTTATTCTTAAAATCAATTGTATCATTTTCTGGTAAAATTGTTTTAAGGATATTTACTAAAGTTGAACCGGCCAAATCTTAAGCGCAGTAGGGTTAAGGGGTGGGAAAACAATAACCTTTAATCTTAAAATTTAAAATTTTTTACTTTAAATTAATGTGTTCGCGTAACTATGTTTATGAGAAAAATACGGTGCTATTTGGATGCTATTAAAATATAATGATTATTATAAATCCTTTCAGATTAAAGGTGGACTAAACTTAAGATTTGCTCAGGCCTAGGAAGTGGTAGCCAAGGGGCTGCTCTTCCGTTCGTATCAAGAGTCGAGGGGGTCAGTGAGGGAGTGGATTTTGCGATACGGGGGTTTCAATTATGTACATATTCTTAAAAGCAATTGTATCATTTTCTGGTAAAATTGTTTTAAGGATATTTACTAAAGTTGAACCGGGCAAATCTTAAGCGCAGTAGGGTTAAGGGGTGGGAAAACAATAACCTTTCAATTAAAATTTAAAAAAAAGTTTATTTTAAATTAATGTGTACGCATAACTATGTTTATAATGAGAAAAGTACGGTGCTATTTAGATGCTATAAAAATATAATGAATATTATAAATCCTTTCAGATTAAAGGTGGACTAAACTTAAGATTTGCTCAGGCCTAGGAAGTGGTAGCCAAGGGTCTGCTCTTCCGTTCGTATCAAGAGTCGAGGGGGTCAGTGAGGGAGTGGATTTTGCGATACGGGGGTTTCAATTATGTACTTATTCTTAAAATCGATTGTATCATTTTCTGGTAAAATTGTTTTAAGGATATTTACTAAAGTTGAACCGGCCAAATCTTAAGCGCAGTAGGGTTAAGGGGTGGGAAAACAATAACCTTTAATCTTAAAATTTAAAATTTTTTACTTTAAATTAATGTGTTCGCGTAACTATGTTTATGAGAAAAATACGGTGCTATTTGAATGCTATTAAAATATAATGATTATTATAAATCCTTTCAGATTAAAGGTGGACTAAACTTAAGATTTGCTCAGGCCTAGGAAGTGGTAGCCAAGTGGCTGCTCTTCCGTTCGTATCAAGAGTCGAGGGGGTCAGTGAGGGAGTGGATTTTGCGATACGGGGGTTTCAATTATGTACATATTCTTAAAATTAATTGTATGATTTTCTGGTAAAATTGTTTTAAGGATATTTACTAAAGTTGAACCGGGCAAATCTTAAGCTCAGTAGGGTTAAGGGGTGGGAAAACAATAACCTTTAAACTTAAAATTTAAAACATTTTACTTTAAATTATTGTGTTCGCATAACTATGTTTATACTGAGAAAAATACGGTGCTATTTAGATGCTATTAAAATATAATGATTATTATAAATCCTTTCAGATTAAAGGTGGACTAAACTTAAGATTTGCTCAGGCCTAGGAAGTGGTAGCCAAGGGGCTGCTCTTCCGTTCGTATCAAGAGTCGAGGGGGTCAGTGAGGGAGTGGATTTTGCGATACGGGGGTTTCAATTATGTACATATTCTTAAAATCAATAGTATCATTTTCTGGTAAAATTGTTTTAAGGATATTTACTAAAGTTGAACCGGGCAAATCTTAAGCGCAGTAGGGTTAAGGTGTGGGAAAACAATAACGTTTAAACTTAAAATTCAAAATTTTTTACTTTAAATTATTGTGTTCGCATAACTATGTTTATACTGATAAAAATACGGTGCTCTTTAGATGCTATTACAATACAATGATTATTATAAATCCTTTCAGATTAAAGGTGGACTAAACTTAAGATTTGCTCAGGCCTAGGAAGTGGTAGCCAAGGGTCTGCTCTTCCGTTCGTATCAAGAGTCGAGGGGGTCAGTGAGGGAGTGGATTTTGCGATACGGGGGTTTCAATTATGTACTTATTCTTAAAATCAATTGTATCATTTTCTGGTAAAATTGTTTTAAGGATATTTACTAAAGTTGAACCGGCCAAATCTTAAGCGCAGTAGGGTTAAGGGGTGGGAAAACAATAACCTTTAATCTTAAAATTTAAAATTTTTTACTTTAAATTAATGTGTTCGCGTAACTATGTTTATGAGAAAAATACGGTGCTATTTGGATGCTATTAAAATATAATGATTATTATAAATCCTTTCAGATTAAAGGTGGACTAAACTTAAGATTTGCTCAGGCCTAGGAAGTGGTAGCCAAGTGGCTGCTCTTCCGTTCGTATCAAGAGTCGAGGGGGTCAGTGAGGGAGTGGATTTTGCGATACGGGGGTTTCAATTATGTACATATTCTTAAAATTAATTGTATGATTTTCTGGTAAAATTGTTTTAAGGATATTTACTAAAGTTGAACCGGGCAAATCTTAAGCTCAGTAGGGTTAAGGGGTGGGAAAACAATAACCTTTAAACTTAAAATTTAAAACATTTTACTTTAAATTATTGTGTTCGCATAACTATGTTTATACTGAGAAAAATACGGTGCTATTTAGATGCTATTAAAATATAATGATTATTATAAATCCTTTCAGATTAAAGGTGGACTAAACTTAAGATTTGCTCAGGCCTAGGAAGTGGTAGCCAAGGGGCTGCTCTTCCGTTCGTATCAAGAGTCGAGGGGGTCAGTGAGGGAGTGGATTTTGCGATACGGGGGTTTCAATTATGTACATATTCTTAAAATCAATAGTATCATTTTCTGGTAAAATTGTTTTAAGGATATTTACTAAAGTTGAACCGGGCAAATCTTAAGCGCAGTAGGGTTAAGGTGTGGGAAAACAATAACGTTTAAACTTAAAATTCAAAATTTTTTACTTTAAATTATTGTGTTCGCATAACTATGTTTATACTGATAAAAATACGGTGCTCTTTAGATGCTATTACAATACAATGATTATTATAAATCCTTTCAGATTAAAGGTGGACTAAACTTAGGATTTGCTCAGGCCTAGGAAGTGGTAGCCAAGGGGCTGCTCTTCCGTTCGTATCAATAGTCGAGGGGGTCAGTGAGGGAGTGGATTTTGCAATACGGGGGTTTCAATTATGTACATATTCTTAAAATCAATTGTATCATTTTCTGGTAAAATTGTTTTAAGGATATTTACTAAAGTTGAACCGGGCAAATCTTAAGCTCGGTAGGGTTAAGGGGTGGGAAAACAATAACCTTTAAACTTAAAATTTAAAATATTTTACTTTAAATTTATGTATTCGCATAACTATGTTTATACTGAGAAAAATACGGTGCAATTAGATGCTATTAAAATATAAAGATTATTATAAATCCTTTCAGATTAAAGGTGGACTAAACTTAAGATTTGCTCAGGCCGAGGAAGTGGTAGCCAAGGGGCTGCTCTTCCGTTCGTATCAAGAGTCGAGGGGGTCAGTGAGGGAGTGGATTTTGCGATACGGGGGTTTCAATTATGTACATAATCTTAAAAGCAATTGTATCATTTTCTGGTAAAATTGTTTTAAGGATATTTACTAAAGTTGAACCGGGCAAATCTTAAGCGCAGTAGGGTTAAGGGGTGGGAAAACAATAACCTTTAAAATTAAAATTAAAAAAAGTTTATTTTAAATTATTGTGTACGCATAACTATGTTTATAATGAGAAAAATACGGTGCTATTTAGATGCTATTAAAATATAATGATTATTATAAATCCTTTCAGATTAAAGGTGGACTAAACTTAAGATTTGCTCAGGCCTAGGAAGTGGTAGCCAAGGGGCTGCTCTTCCGTTCGTATCAAGAGTCGAGGGGGTCAGTGAGGGAGTGGATTTTGCAATACGGGGGTTTCAATTATGTACTTATTCTTAAAATCAATTGTATCATTTTCTGGTAAAATTGTTTTAAGGATATTTACTAAAGTTGAACCGGCCAAATCTTAAGCGCAGTAGGGTTAAGGGGTGGGAAAACAATAACCTTTAAACTTAAAATTTAAAATATTTTACTTTAAATTTATGTATTCGCATAACTATGTTTATACTGAGAAAAATACGGTGCAATTAGATGCTATTAAAATATAAAGATTATTATAAATCCTTTCAGATTAAAGGTGGACTAAACTTAAGATTTGCTCAGGCCGAGGAAGTGGTAGCCAAGGGGCTGCTCTTCCGTTCGTATCAAGAGTCGAGGGGGTCAGTGAGGGAGTGGATTTTGCGATACGGGGGTTTCAATTATGTACATAATCTTAAAAGCAATTGTATCATTTTCTGGTAAAATTGTTTTAAGGATATTTACTAAAGTTGAACCGGGCAAATCTTAAGCGCAGTAGGGTTAAGGGGTGGGAAAACAATAACCTTTAAAATTAAAATTAAAAAAAGTTTATTTTAAATTAATGTGTACGCATAACTATGTTTATAATGAGAAAAATACGGTGCTATTTAGATGCTATTAAAATATAATGATTATTATAAATCCTTTCAGATTAAAGGTGGACTAAACTTAAGATTTGCTCAGGCCTAGGAAGTGGTAGCCAAGGGGCTGCTCTTCCGTTCGTATCAAGAGTCGAGGGGGTCAGTGAGGGAGTGGATTTTGCGATACGGGGGTTTCAATTATGTACTTATTCTTAAAATCAATTGTATCATTTTCTGGAAAAATTGTTTTAAGGATATTTACTAAAGTTGAACCGGCCAAATCTTAAGCGCAGTAGGGTTAAAGGATGGGAAAACAATAACCTTTAAACTTAAAATTTAAAATTTTTTACTTTAAATTAATGTGTTCGCATAACTATGTTTATGAGAAAAATACGATGCTATTTAGATGCTATTAAAATATAATGATTATTATAAATCCTTTCAGATCAAAGGTGGACTAAACTTAAGATTTGCTCAGGCCTAGGAAGTGGTAGCCAAGGGGCTGCTCTTCCGTTCGTATCAAGAGTCGAGGGGGTCAGTGAGGGAGTGGATTTTGCGATACGGGGGTTTCAATTATGTACATACTCTTAAAATAAATTGTATCATTTTCTGGTAAAATTGTTTTAAGGATATTTACTAAAGTTGAACCGGGCAAATCTTAAGCGCAGTAGGGTTAAGGGGTGGGAAAACAATAACCTTTCAATTAAAATTAAAAAAAAAGTTTATTTTAAATTAATGTGTACGCATAACTATGTTTATAATGAGAAAAGTACGGTGCTATTTAGATGCTATTAAAATATAATGAATATTATAAATCCTTTCAGATTAAAGGTGGACTAAACTTAAGATTTGCTCAGGCCTAGGAAGTGGTAGCCAAGAGGCTGCTCTTCCGTTCGTATCAAGAGTCGAGGGGGTCAGTGAGGGAGTGGATTTTGCGATACGGGGGTTTCAATTATGTACATATTCTTAAAATCAATTGTATCATTTTCTGGTAAAATTGTTTTAAGGATATTTACTAAAGTTGAACCGGGCAAATCTTAAGCTCAGTAGGGTTAAGGGGTGGGAAAACAATAACCTTTAAACTTAAAATTTAAAATATTTTACTTTAAATTTATGTATTCGCATAACTATGTTTGTACTGAGAAAAATACGGTGCAATTTGATGCTATTAAAATATAAAGATTATTATAAGTCCTTTCAGATTAAAGGTGAACTAAACTTAACATTTGCTCAGGCCTATGAAGTGGTAGCCAAGGGGCTGCTCTTCCGTTCGTATCAAGAGTCGAGGGGGTCAGTGAGGGAGTGGATTTTGCGATACGGTGGTTTCAATTATGTACTTATTCTTAAAATCAATTGTATCATTTTCTGGTAAAATTGTTTTAAGGATATTTACTAAAGTTGAACCGGCCAAATCTTAAGCGCAGTAGGGTTAAGGGGTGGGAAAACAATAACCTTTAATCTTAAAATTTAAAATTTTTTACTTTAAATTAATGTGTTCGCGTAACTATGTTTATGAGAAAAATACGGTGCTATTTGGATGCTATTAAAATATAATGATTATTATAAATCCTTTCAGATTAAAGGTGGACTAAACTTAAGATTTGCTCAGGCCTAGGAAGTGGTAGCCAAGGGGCTGCTCTTCCGTTCGTATCAAGAGTCGAGGGGGTCAGTGAGGGAGTGGATTTTGCGATACGGGGGTTTCAATTATGTACATATTCTTAAAAGCAATTGTATCATTTTCTGGTAAAATTGTTTTAAGGATATTTACTAAAGTTGAACCGGGCAAATCTTAAGCGCAGTAGGGTTAAGGGGTGGGAAAACAATAACCTTTCAATTAAAATTTAAAAAAAAGTTTATTTTAAATTAATGTGTACGCATAACTATGTTTATAATGAGAAAAGTACGGTGCTATTTAGATGCTATAAAAATATAATGAATATTATAAATCCTTTCAGATTAAAGGTGGACTAAACTTAAGATTTGCTCAGGCCTAGGAAGTGGTAGCCAAGGGTCTGCTCTTCCGTTCGTATCAAGAGTCGAGGGGGTCAGTGAGGGAGTGGATTTTGCGATACGGGGGTTTCAATTATGTACTTATTCTTAAAATCAATTGTATCATTTTCTGGTAAAATTGTTTTAAGGATATTTACTAAAGTTGAACCGGCCAAATCTTAAGCGCAGTAGGGTTAAGGGGTGGGAAAACAATAACCTTTAATCTTAAAATTTAAAATTTTTTACTTTAAATTAATGTGTTCGCGTAACTATGTTTATGAGAAAAATACGGTGCTATTTGGATGCTATTAAAATATAATGATTATTATAAATCCTTTCAGATTAAAGGTGGACTAAACTTAAGATTTGCTCAGGCCTAGGAAGTGGTAGCCAAGTGGCTGCTCTTCCGTTCGTATCAAGAGTCGAGGGGGTCAGTGAGGGAGTGGATTTTGCGATACGGGGGTTTCAATTATGTACATATTCTTAAAATTAATTGTATGATTTTCTGGTAAAATTGTTTTAAGGATATTTACTAAAGTTGAACCGGGCAAATCTTAAGCTCAGTAGGGTTAAGGGGTGGGAAAACAATAACCTTTAAACTTAAAATTTAAAACATTTTACTTTAAATTATTGTGTTCGCATAACTATGTTTATACTGAGAAAAATACGGTGCTATTTAGATGCTATTAAAATATAATGATTATTATAAATCCTTTCAGATTAAAGGTGGACTAAACTTAAGATTTGCTCAGGCCTAGGAAGTGGTAGCCAAGGGGCTGCTCTTCCGTTCGTATCAAGAGTCGAGGGGGTCAGTGAGGGAGTGGATTTTGCGATACGGGGGTTTCAATTATGTACATATTCTTAAAATCAATAGTATCATTTTCTGGTAAAATTGTTTTAAGGATATTTACTAAAGTTGAACCGGGCAAATCTTAAGCGCAGTAGGGTTAAGGTGTGGGAAAACAATAACGTTTAAACTTAAAATTCAAAATTTTTTACTTTAAATTATTGTGTTCGCATAACTATGTTTATACTGATAAAAATACGGTGCTCTTTAGATGCTATTACAATACAATGATTATTATAAATCCTTTCAGATTAAAGGTGGACTAAACTTAAGATTTGCTCAGGCCTAGGAAGTGGTAGCCAAGGGTCTGCTCTTCCGTTCGTATCAAGAGTCGAGGGGGTCAGTGAGGGAGTGGATTTTGCGATACGGGGGTTTCAATTATGTACTTATTCTTAAAATCAATTGTATCATTTTCTGGTAAAATTGTTTTAAGGATATTTACTAAAGTTGAACCGGCCAAATCTTAAGCGCAGTAGGGTTAAGGGGTGGGAAAACAATAACCTTTAATCTTAAAATTTAAAATTTTTTACTTTAAATTAATGTGTTCGCGTAACTATGTTTATGAGAAAAATACGGTGCTATTTGGATGCTATTAAAATATAATGATTATTATAAATCCTTTCAGATTAAAGGTGGACTAAACTTAAGATTTGCTCAGGCCTAGGAAGTGGTAGCCAAGTGGCTGCTCTTCCGTTCGTATCAAGAGTCGAGGGGGTCAGTGAGGGAGTGGATTTTGCGATACGGGGGTTTCAATTATGTACATATTCTTAAAATTAATTGTATGATTTTCTGGTAAAATTGTTTTAAGGATATTTACTAAAGTTGAACCGGGCAAATCTTAAGCTCAGTAGGGTTAAGGGGTGGGAAAACAATAACCTTTAAACTTAAAATTTAAAACATTTTACTTTAAATTATTGTGTTCGCATAACTATGTTTATACTGAGAAAAATACGGTGCTATTTAGATGCTATTAAAATATAATGATTATTATAAATCCTTTCAGATTAAAGGTGGACTAAACTTAAGATTTGCTCAGGCCTAGGAAGTGGTAGCCAAGGGGCTGCTCTTCCGTTCGTATCAAGAGTCGAGGGGGTCAGTGAGGGAGTGGATTTTGCGATACGGGGGTTTCAATTATGTACATATTCTTAAAATCAATAGTATCATTTTCTGGTAAAATTGTTTTAAGGATATTTACTAAAGTTGAACCGGGCAAATCTTAAGCGCAGTAGGGTTAAGGTGTGGGAAAACAATAACGTTTAAACTTAAAATTCAAAATTTTTTACTTTAAATTATTGTGTTCGCATAACTATGTTTATACTGATAAAAATACGGTGCTCTTTAGATGCTATTACAATACAATGATTATTATAAATCCTTTCAGATTAAAGGTGGACTAAACTTAAGATTTGCTCAGGCCTAGGAAGTGGTAGCCAAGGGTCTGCTCTTCCGTTCGTATCAAGAGTCGAGGGGGTCAGTGAGGGAGTGGATTTTGCGATACGGGGGTTTCAATTATGTACTTATTCTTAAAATCAATTGTATCATTTTCTGGTAAAATTGTTTTAAGGATATTTACTAAAGTTGAACCGGCCAAATCTTAAGCGCAGTAGGGTTAAGGGGTGGGAAAACAATAACCCTTTAATCTTAAAATTTAAAATTTTTTACTTTAAATTAATGTGTTCGCGTAACTATGTTTATGAGAAAAATACGGTGCTATTTGGATGCTATTAAAATATAATGATTATTATAAATCCTTTCAGATTAAAGGTGGACTAAACTTAAGATTTGCTCAGGCCTAGGAAGTGGTAGCCAAGGGGCTGCTCTTCCGTTCGTATCAAGAGTCGAGGGGGTCAGTGAGGGAGTGGATTTTGCGATACGGGGGTTTCAATTATGTACATATTCTTAAAATTAATTGTATGATTTTCTGGTAAAATTGTTTTAAGGATATTTACTAAAGTTGAACCGGGCAAATCTTAAGCTCAGTAGGGTTAAGGGGTGGGAAAACAATAACCTTTAAACTTAAAATTTAAAACATTTTACTTTAAATTATTGTGTTCGCATAACTATGTTTATACTGAGAAAAATACGGTGCTATTTAGATGCTATTAAAATATAATGATTATTATAAATCCTTTCAGATTAAAGGTGGACTAAACTTAAGATTTGCTCAGGCCTAGGAAGTGGTAGCCAAGGGGCTGCTCTTCCGTTCGTATCAAGAGGCGAGGGGGTCAGTGAGGGAGTGGATTTTGCGATACGGGGGTTTCAATTATGTACATATTCTTAAAATCAATAGTATCATTTTCTGGTAAAATTGTTTTAAGGATATTTACTAAAGTTGAACCGGGCAAATCTTAAGCGCAGTAGGGTTAAGGTGTGGGAAAACAATAACGTTTAAACTTAAAATTCAAATTTTTTACTTTAAATTATTGTGTTCGCATAACTATGTTTATACTGATAAAAATACGGTGCTCTTTAGATGCTATTACAATACAATGATTATTATAAATCCTTTCAGATTAAAGGTGGACTAAACTTAGGATTTGCTCAGGCCTAGGAAGTGGTAGCCAAGGGGCTGCTCTTCCGTTCGTATCAAGAGTCGAGGGGGTCAGTGAGGGAGTGGATTTTGCAATACGGGGGTTTCAATTATGTACATATTCTTAAAATCAATTGTATCATTTTCTGGTAAAATTGTTTTAAGGATATTTACTAAAGTTGAACCGGGCAAATCTTAAGCTCGGTAGGGTTAAGGGGTGGGAAAACAATAACCTTTAAACTTAAAATTTAAAATATTTTACTTTAAATTTATGTATTCGCATAACTATGTTTATACTGAGAAAAATACGGTGCAATTAGATGCTATTAAAATATAAAGATTATTATAAATCCTTTCAGATTAAAGGTGGACTAAACTTAAGATTTGCTCAGGCCGAGGAAGTGGTAGCCAAGGGGCTGCTCTTCCGTTCGTATCAAGAGTCGAGGGGGTCAGTGAGGGAGTGGATTTTGCGATACGGGGGTTTCAATTATGTACATAATCTTAAAAGCAATTGTATCATTTTCTGGTAAAATTGTTTTAAGGATATTTACTAAAGTTGAACCGGGCAAATCTTAAGCGCAGTAGGGTTAAGGGGTGGGAAAACAATAACCTTTAAAATTAAAATTAAAAAAAGTTTATTTTAAATTAATGTGTACGCATAACTATGTTTATAATGAGAAAAATACGGTGCTATTTAGATGCTATTAAAATATAATGATTATTATAAATCCTTTCAGATTAAAGGTGGACTAAACTTAAGATTTGCTCAGGCCTAGGAAGTGGTAGCCAAGGGGCTGCTCTTCCGTTCGTATCAAGAGTCGAGGGGGTCAGTGAGGGAGTGGATTTTGCGATACGGGGGTTTCAATTATGTACATACTCTTAAAATCAATTGTATCATTTTCTGGTAAAATTGTTTTAAGGATATTTACTAAAGTTGAACCGGGCAAATCTTAAGCGCAGTAGGGTTAAGGGGTGGGAAAACAATAACCTTTCAATTAAAATTAAAAAAAAAGTTTATTTTAAATTAATGTGTACGCATAACTATGTTTATAATGAGAAAGGTATGGTGCTATTTAGATGCTATTAAAATATAATGAATATTATAAATCCTTTCAGATTAAAGGTGGACTAAACTTAAGATTTGCTCTGGCCTAGGAAGTGGTAGCCAAGGGGCTGCTCTTCCGTTCGTATCAAGAGTCGAGTGGGTCAGTGAGGGAGTGGATTTTCCGATACGGGGGTTTCAATTATGTACTTATTCTTAAAATCAATTGTATCATTTTCTGGAAAAATTGTTTTAAGGATATTTACTAAAGTTGAACCGGCCAAATCTTAAGCGCAGTAGGGTTAAAGGGTGGGAAAACAATAACCTTTAAACTTAAAATTTAAAATTTTTTACTTTAAATTAATGTGTTCGCATAACTATGTTTATGAGAAAAATACGATGCTATTTAGATGCTATTAAAATATAATGATTATTATAAATCCTTTCAGATCAAAGGTGGACTAAACTTAAGATTTGCTCAGGCCTAGGAAGTGGTAGCCAAGGGGCTGCTCTTCCGTTCGTATCAAGAGTCGAGGGGGTCAGTGAGGGAGTGGATTTTGCGATACGGGGGTTTCAATTATGTACATATTCTTAAAATCAATTGTATCATTTTCTGGTAAAATTCTTTTAAGGATATTTACTAAAGTTGAACCGGGCAAATCTTAAGCTCAGTAGGGTTAAGGGGTGGGAAAACAATAACCTTTAAACTTAAAATTTAAAATATTTTACTTTAAATTTATGTATTCGCATAACTATGTTTGTACTGAGAAAAATACGGTGCAATTAGATGCTATTAAAATATAAAGATTATTATAAATCCTTTCAGATTAAAGGTGGACTAAACTTAACATTTGCTCAGGCCTAGGAAGTGGTAGCCAAGGGGATGCTCTTCCGTTCGTATCAAGAGTCGAGGGGGTCAGTGAGGGAGTGGATTTTGCGATACGGGGGTTTCAATTATGTACATATTCTTAAAAGCAATTGTATCATTTTCTGGTAAAATTGTTTTAAGGATATTTACTAAAGTTGAACCGGGCAAATCTTAAGCGCAGTAGGGTTAAGGGGTGGGAAAACAATAACCTTTCAATTAAAATTTAAAAAAAAGTTTATTTTAAATTAATGTGTACGCATAACTATGTTTATAATGAGAAAAGTACGGTGCTATATAGATGCTATAAAAATATAATGAATATTATAAATCCTTTCAGATTAAAGGTGGACTAAACTTAAGATTTGCTCAGGCCTAGGATGTGGTAGCCAAGAGGCTGCTCTTCCGTCCGTATCAAGAGTCGAGGGGGTCAGTGAGGGAGTGGATTTTGGATACGGGGGTTTCAATTATGTACATATTCTTAAAATCAATTGTATCATTTTCTGGTAAAATTTTTTTAAGGATATTTACTAAAGTTGAACCGGGCAAATCTTAAGCGCAGTAGGGTTAAGGGGTGGGAAAACAATAACCTTTAAAATTAAAATTAAAAAAAGTTTATTTTAAATTAATGTTTTCGCATAACTATGTTTATACTGAGAAAAATACGGTGCTATTTAGATGCTATTAAAATATAATGATTATTATAAATCCTTTCAGATCAAAGGTGGACTAAACTTAAGATTTGCTCAGGCCTAGGAAGTGGTAGCCAAGGGGCTGCTCTTCCGTTCGTATCAAGAGTCGAGGGGGTCAGTGAGGGAGTGGATTTTGCGATACGGGGGTTTCAATTATGTACATATTCTTAAAATCAATTGTATCATTTTCTGGTAAAATTGTTTTAAGGATATTTACTAAATTTGAACCGGCCAAATCTTAAGCGCAGTAGGGTTAAGGGGTGGGAAAATAATAACCTTTAATCTTAAAATTTAAAATTTTTTACTTTAAATTAATGTGTTCGCGTAACTATGTTTATGAGAAAAATACGGTGCTATTTGGATGCTATTAAAATATAATGATTATTATAAATCCTTTCAGATTAAAGGTGGACTAAACTTAAGATTTGCTGAGGCCTAGGAAGTGGTAGCCAAGTGGCTGCTCTTCCGTTCGTATCAAGAGTCGAGGGGGTCAGTGAGGGAGTGGATTTTGCGATACGGGGGTTTCAATTATGTACATATTCTTAAAATTAATTGTATGATTTTCTGGTAAAATTGTTTTAAGGATATTTACTAAAGTTGAACCGGGCAAATCTTAAGCTCAGTAGGGTTAAGGGGTGGGAAAACAATAACCTTTAAACTTAAAATTTAAAACATTTTACTTTAAATTATTGTGTTCGCATAACTATGTTTATACTGAGAAAAATACGGTACTATTTAGATGCTATTAAAATATAATGATTATT
The DNA here is from genome assembly GCA_963932465.1 of Maratus speciosus. Classification (NCBI taxonomy): domain Eukaryota; kingdom Metazoa; phylum Arthropoda; class Arachnida; order Araneae; family Salticidae; genus Maratus; species Maratus speciosus. The sequence continues at coordinate 250,594,602 of OZ010800.1, read as the reverse complement.
ATAAATCCTTTCAGATTAAAGGTGGACTAAACTTAAGATTTGCTCAGGCCTAGGAAGGGGTAGCCAAGGGGCTGCTCTTCCGTTCGTATCAAGAGTCGAGGGGGTCAGTGAGGGAGTGGATTTTGCAATACGGGGGTTTCAATTATGTACATATTCTTAAAATCAATTGTATCATTTTCTGGTAAAATTGTTTTAAGGATATTTACTAAAGTTGAACCGGGCAAATCTTAAGCTCTGTAGGGTTAAGGGGTGGGAAAACAATAACCTTTAAACTTAAAATTTAAAATATTTTACTTTAAATTTATGTATTCGCATAACTATGTTTATACTGAGAAAAATACGGTGCAATTAGATGCTATTAAAATATAAAGATTATTATAAATCCTTTCAGATTAAAGGTGGACTAAACTTAAGATTTGCTCAGGCCTAGGAAGTGGTAGCCAAGGGGCTGCTCTTCCGTTCGTATCAAGAGTCGAGGGGGTCAGTGAGGGAGTGGATTTTGCGATACGGGGGTTTCAATTATGTACATAATCTTAAAAGCAATTGTATCATTTTCTGGTAAAATTGTTTTAAGGATATTTACTAAAGTTGAACCGGGCAAATCTTAAGCGCAGTAGGGTTAAGGGGTGGGAAAACAATAACCTTTAAACATAAAATTTAAAATTTTTTACTTTAAATTATTGTGTTCGCATAACTATGTTTATACTGAGAAAAATACGGTGCTATTTAGATGCTATTAAAATATAATGATTATTATAAATCCTTTCAGATTAAAGGTGGACTAAACTTAAGATTTGCTCAGGCCTAGGAAGTGGTAGCCAAGGGGCTGCTCTTCCGTTCGTATCAAGAGTCGAGGGGGTCAGTGAGGGAGTGGATTTTGCGATACGGGGGTTTCAATTATGTACATACTCTTAAAATCAATTGTATCATTTTCTGGTAAAATTGTTTTAAGGCTATTTACTAAAGTTGAACCGGGCAAATCTTAAGCGCAGTAGGGTTAAGGGGTGGGAAAACAATAACCTTTCAATTAAAATTAAAAAAAAAGTTTATTTTAAATTAATGTGTACGCATAACTATGTTTATATTGAGAAAAGTACGGTGCTATTTAGATGCTATTAAAATATAATGAATATTATAAATCCTTTCAGATTAAAGGTGGACTAAACTTAAGATTTGCTCTGGCCTAGGAAGTGGTAGCCAAGGGGCTGCTCTTCCGTTCGTATCAAGAGTCGAGTGGGTCAGTGAGGGAGTGGATTTTGCGATACGGGGGTTTCAATTATGTACTTATTCTTAAAACCAATTGTATCATTTTCTGGAAAAATTGTTTTAAGAATATTTACTAAAGTTGAACCGGCCAAATCTTAAGCGCAGTAGGGTTAAAGGGTGGGAACACAATAACCTTTAAACTTAAAATTTAAAATTTTTTACTTTAAAATAATGTGTTCGCATAACTATGTTTATGAGAAAAATACGATGCTATTTAGATGCTATTAAAATATAATGATTATTATAAATCCTTTCAGATCAAAGGTGGACTAAACTTAAGATTTGCTCAGGCCTAGGAAGTGGTAGCCAAGGGGCTGCTCTTCCGTTCGTATCAAGAGTCGAGGGGGTCAGTGAGGGAGTGGATTTTGCGATACGGGGGTTTCAATTATGTACATATTCTTAAAATCAATTGTATCATTTTCTGGTAAAATTGTTTTAAGGATATTTACTAAAGTTGAACCGGGCAAATCTTAAGCTCAGTAGGGTTAAGGGGTGGGAAAACAATAACCTTTAAACTTAAAATTTAAAATATTTTACTTTAAATTTATGTATTCGCATAACTATGTTTGTACTGAGAAAAATACGGTGCAATTAGATGCTATTAAAATATAAAGATTATTATAAATCCTTTCAGATTAAAGGTGGACTAAACTTAACATTTGCTCAGGCCTAGGAAGTGGTAGCCAAGGGGCTGCTCTTCCGTTCGTATCAAGAGTCGAGGGGGTCAGTGAGGGAGTGGATTTTGCGATACGGGGGTTCAATTATGTACATATTCTTAAAAGCAATTGTATCATTTTCTGGTAAAATTGTTTTAAGGATATTTACTAAAGTTGAACCGGGCAAATCTTAAGCGCAGTAGGGTTAAGGGGTGGGTAAACAATAACCTTTCAATTAAAATTTAAAAAAAAGTTTATTTTAAATTAATGTGTACGCATAACTATGTTTATAATGAGAAAAGTACGGTGCTATTTAGATGCTATAAAAATATAATGAATATTATAAATCCTTTCAGATTAAAGGTGGACTAAACTTAAGATTTGCTCAGGCCTAGGATGTGGTAGCCAAGAGGCTGCTCTTCCGTCCGTATCAAGAGTCGAGGTGGTCAGTGAGGGAGTGGATTTTGCGATACGGGGGTTTCAATTATGTACATATTCTTAAAATCAATTGTATCATTTTCTGGTAAAATTTTTTTAAGGATATTTACTAAAGTTGAACCGGGCAAATCTTAAGCGCAGTAGGGTTAAGGGGTGGGAAAACAATAACCTTTAATCTTAAAATTTAAAACATTTTACTTTAAATTAATGTTTTCGCCTAACTATGTTTATACTGAGAAAAATACGGTGCTATTTAGATGCTATTAAAATATAATGATTATTATAAATCCTTTCAGATCAAAGGTGGACTAAACTTAAGATTTGCTCAGGCCTAGGAAGTGGTAGCCAAGGGGCTGCTCTTCCGTTCGTATCAAGAGTCGAGGGGGTCAGTGAGGGAGTGGATTTTGCGATACGGGGGTTTCAATTATGTACATATTCTTAAAATCAATTGTATCATTTTGTGGTAAAATTGTTTTAAGGATATTTACTAATTTTGAACCGGGCAAATCTTAAGCGCAGTAGGGTTAAGGGGTGGGAAAACAATAACCTTTAAAATTAAAATTAAAAAAAGTTTATTTTAAATTAATGTGTACGCATAACTATGTTTATAATGAGAAAAATACGGTGCTATTTAGATGCTATTAAAATATAATGATTATTATAAATCCTTTCAGAATAAAGGTGGACTAAACTTAAGATTTGCTCAGGCCTAGGAAGTGGTAGCCAAGGGGCTGCTCTTCCGTTCGTATCAAGAGTCGAGGGGGTCAGTGAGGGAGTGGATTTTGCGATACGGGGGTTTCAATTATGTACTTATTCTTAAAATCAATTGTATCATTTTCTGGTAAAATTGTTTTAAGGATATTTACTAAAGTTGAACCGGCCAAATCTTAAGCGCAGTAGGGTTAAGGGGTGGGAAAACAATAACCTTTAATCTTAAAATTTAAAATTTTTTACTTTAAATTAATGTGTTCGCGTAACTATGTTTATGAGAAAAATACGGTGCTATTTGGATGCTATTAAAATATAATGATTATTATAAATCCTTTCAGATTAAAGGTGGACTAAACTTAAGATTTGCTCAGGCCTAGGAAGTGGTAGCCAAGTGGCTGCTCTTCCGTTCGTATCAAGAGTCGAGGGGGTCAGTGAGGGAGTGGATTTTGCGATACGGGGGTTTCAATTATGTACATATTCTTAAAATTAATTGTATGATTTTCTGGTAAAATTGTTTTAAGTATATTTACTAAAGTTGAACCGGGCAAATCTTAAGCTCAGTAGGGTTAAGGGGTGGGAAAAGAATAACCTTTAAACTTAAAATTTAAAACATTTTACTTTAAATTATTGTGTTCGCATAACTATGTTTATACTGAGAAAAATACGGTACTATTTAGATGCTATTAAAATATAATGATTATTATAAATCCTTTCAGATTAAAGGTGGACTAAACTTAAGATTTGCTCAGGCCTAGGAAGGGGTAGCCAAGGGGCTGCTCTTCCGTTCGTATCAAGAGTCGAGGGGGTCAGTGAGGGAGTGGATTTTGCGATACGTGGGTTTCAATTATGTACATATTCTTAAAATCAATAGTATCATTTTCTGGTAAAATTGTTTTAAGGATATTTACTAAAGTTGAACCGGGCAAATCTTAAGCGCAGTAGGGTTAAGGGGTGGGAAAACAATAACGTTTAAACTTAAAATTCAAAATTTTTTACTTTAAATTATTGTGTTCGCATAACTATGTTTATACTGATAAAAATACGGTGCTCTTTAGATGCTATTACAATACAATGATTATAATAAATCCTTTCAGATTAAAGGTGGACTAAACTTAGGATTTGCTCAGGCCTAGGAAGTGGTAGCCAAGGGGCTGCTCTTCCGTTCGTATCAAGAGTCGAGGGGGTCAGTGAGGGAGTGGATTTTGCAATACGGGGGTTTCAATTATGTACATATTCTTAAAATCAATTGTATCATTTTCTGGTAAAATTGTTTTAAGGATATTTACTAAAGTTGAACCGGGCAAATCTTAAGCTCGGTAGGGTTAAGGGGTGGGAAAACAATAACCTTTAAACTTAAAATTTAAAATATTTTACTTTAAATTTATGTATTCGCATAACTATGTTTATACTGAGAAAAATACGGTGCAATTAGATGCTATTAAAATATAAAGATTATTATAAATCCTTTCAGATTAAAGGTGGACTAAACTTAAGATTTGCTCAGGCCTAGGAAGTGGTAGCCAAGGGGCTGCTCTTCCGTTCGTATCAAGAGTCGAGGGGGTCAGTGAGGGAGTGGATTTTGCGATACGGGGGTTTCAATTATGTACATAATCTTAAAAGCAATTGTATCATTTTCTGGTAAAATTGTTTTAAGGATATTTACTAAAGTTGAACCGGGCAAATCTTAAGCGCAGTAGGGTTAAGGGGTGGGAAAACAATAACCTTTCAATTAAAATTAAAAAAAAAGTTTATTTTAAATTAATGTGTACGCATAACTATGTTTATAATGAGAAAAGTACGGTGCTATTTAGATGCTATTAAAATATAATGAATATTATAAATCCTTTCAGATTAAAGGTGGACTAAACTTAAGATTTGCTCTGGCCTAGGAAGTGGTAGCCAAGGGGCTGCTCTTCCGTTCGTATCAAGAGTCGAGGGGGTCAGTGAGGGAGTGGATTTTGCGATACGGGGGTTTCAATTATGTACTTATTCTTAAAATCAATTGTATCATTTTCTGGAAAAATTGTTTTAAGGATATTTACTAAAGTTGAACCGGCCAAATCTTAAGCGCAGTAGGGTTAAAGGGTGGGAAAACAATAACCTTTAATCTTAAAATTTAAAATTTTTTACTTTAAATTAATGTGTTCGCATAACTATGTTTATGAGAAAAATACGATGCTATTTAGATGCTATTAAAATATAATGATTATTATAAATCCTTTCAGATCAAAGGTGGACTAAACTTAAGATTTGCTCAGGCCTAGGAAGTGGTAGCCAAGGGGCTGCTCTTCCGTTCGTATCAAGAGTCGAGGGGGTCAGTGAGGGAGTGGATTTTGCGTTACGGGGGTTTCAATTATGTACATATTCTTAAAATCAATTGTATCATTTTCTGGTAAAATTGTTTTAAGGATATTTACTAAAGTTGAACCGGGCAAATCTTAAGCTCAGTAGGGTTAAGGGGTGGGAAAACAATAACCTTTAAACTTAAAATTTAAAATATTTTACTTTAAATTTATGTATTCGCATAACTATGTTTATACTGAGAAAAATACGGTGCAATTAGATGCTATTAAAATATAAAGATTATTATAAATCCTTTCAGATTAAAGGTGGACTAAACTTAACATTTGCTCAGGCCTAGGAAGTGGTAGCCAAGGGGCTGCTCTTCCGTTCGTATCAAGAGTCGAGGGGGTCAGTGAGGGAGTGGATTTTGCGATACGGGGGTTTCAGTTATGTACATATTCTTAAAAGCAATTGTATCATTTTCTGGTAAAATGGTTTTAAGGATATTTACTAAAGTTGAACCGGGCAAATCTTAAGCGCAGTAGGGTTAAGGGGTGGGAAAACAATAACCTTTCAATTAAAATTAAAAAAAAAGTTTATTTTAAATTAATGTGTACGCATAACTATGTTTATAATGAGAAAAGTACCGTGCTATTTAGATGCTATAAAAATATAATGAATATTATAAATCCTTTCAGATTAAAGGTGGACTAAACTTAAGATTTGCTCAGGCCTAGGATGTGGTAGCCAAGAGGCTGCTCTTCCGTCCGTATCAAGAGTCGAGGTGGTCAGTGAGGGAGTGGATTTTGCGATACGGGGGTTTCAATTATGTACATATTCTTAAAATCAATTGTATCATTTTCTGGTAAAATTTTTTTAAGGATATTTACTAAAGTTGAACCGGGCAAATCTTAAGCGCAGTAGGGTTAAGGGGTGGGAAAACAATAACCTTTAATCTTAAAATTTAAAACATTTTACTTTAAATTAATGTTTTCGCCTAACTATGTTTATACTGAGAAAAATACGGTGCTATTTAGATGCTATTAAAATATAATGATTATTATAAATCCTTTCAGATCAAAGGTGGACTAAACTTAAGATTTGCTCAGGCCTAGGAAGTGGTAGCCAAGGGGCTGCTCTTCCGTTCGTATCAAGAGTCGAGGGGGTCAGTGAGGGAGTGGATTTTGCGATACGGGGGTTTCAATTATGTACATATTCTTAAAATCAATTGTATCATTTTGTGGTAAAATTGTTTTAAGGATATTTACTAATTTTGAACCGGGCAAATCTTAAGCGCAGTAGGGTTAAGGGGTGGGAAAACAATAACCTTTAAAATTAAAATTAAAAAAAGTTTATTTTAAATTAATGTGTACGCATAACTATGTTTATAATGAGAAAAATACGGTGCTATTTAGATGCTATTAAAATATAATGATTATTATAAATCCTTTCAGAATAAAGGTGGACTAAACTTAAGATTTGCTCAGGCCTAGGAAGTGGTAGCCAAGGGGCTGCTCTTCCGTTCGTATCAAGAGTCGAGGGGGTCAGTGAGGGAGTGGATTTTGCGATACGGGGGTTTCAATTATGTACTTATTCTTAAAATCAATTGTATCATTTTCTGGTAAAATTGTTTTAAGGATATTTACTAAAGTTGAACCGGCCAAATCTTAAGCGCAGTAGGGTTAAGGGGTGGGAAAACAATAACCTTTAATCTTAAAATTTAAAATTTTTTACTTTAAATTAATGTGTTCGCGTAACTATGTTTATGAGAAAAATACGGTGCTATTTGGATGCTATTAAAATATAATGATTATTATAAATCCTTTCAGATTAAAGGTGGACTAAACTTAAGATTTGCTCAGGCCTAGGAAGTGGTAGCCAAGTGGCTGCTCTTCCGTTCGTATCAAGAGTCGAGGGGGTCAGTGAGGGAGTGGATTTTGCGATACGGGGGTTTCAATTATGTACATATTCTTAAAATTAATTGTATGATTTTCTGGTAAAATTGTTTTAAGTATATTTACTAAAGTTGAACCGGGCAAATCTTAAGCTCAGTAGGGTTAAGGGGTGGGAAAAGAATAACCTTTAAACTTAAAATTTAAAACATTTTACTTTAAATTATTGTGTTCGCATAACTATGTTTATACTGAGAAAAATACGGTACTATTTAGATGCTATTAAAATATAATGATTATTATAAATCCTTTCAGATTAAAGGTGGACTAAACTTAAGATTTGCTCAGGCCTAGGAAGGGGTAGCCAAGGGGCTGCTCTTCCGTTCGTATCAAGAGTCGAGGGGGTCAGTGAGGGAGTGGATTTTGCGATACGTGGGTTTCAATTATGTACATATTCTTAAAATCAATAGTATCATTTTCTGGTAAAATTGTTTTAAGGATATTTACTAAAGTTGAACCGGGCAAATCTTAAGCGCAGTAGGGTTAAGGGGTGGGAAAACAATAACGTTTAAACTTAAAATTCAAAATTTTTTACTTTAAATTATTGTGTTCGCATAACTATGTTTATACTGATAAAAATACGGTGCTCTTTAGATGCTATTACAATACAATGATTATAATAAATCCTTTCAGATTAAAGGTGGACTAAACTTAGGATTTGCTCAGGCCTAGGAAGTGGTAGCCAAGGGGCTGCTCTTCCGTTCGTATCAAGAGTCGAGGGGGTCAGTGAGGGAGTGGATTTTGCAATACGGGGGTTTCAATTATGTACATATTCTTAAAATCAATTGCATCATTTTCTGGTAAAATTGTTTTAAGGATATTTACTAAAGTTGAACCGGGCAAATCTTAAGCTCGGTAGGGTTAAGGGGTGGGAAAACAATAACCTTTAAACTTAAAATTTAAAATATTTTACTTTAAATTTATGTATTCGCATAACTATGTTTATACTGAGAAAAATACGGTGCAATTAGATGCTATTAAAATATAAAGATTATTATAAATCCTTTCAGATTAAAGGTGGACTAAACTTAAGATTTGCTCAGGCCTAGGAAGTGGTAGCCAAGGGGCTGCTCTTCCGTTCGTATCAAGAGTCGAGGGGGTCAGTGAGGGAGTGGATTTTGCGATACGGGGGTTTCAATTATGTACATAATCTTAAAAGCAATTGTATCATTTTCTGGTAAAATTGTTTTAAGGATATTTACTAAAGTTGAACCGGGCAAATCTTAAGCGCAGTAGGGTTAAGGGGTGGGAAAACAATAACCTTTCAATTAAAATTAAAAAAAAAGTTTATTTTAAATTAATGTGTACGCATAACTATGTTTATAATGAGAAAAGTACGGTGCTATTTAGATGCTATTAAAATATAATGAATATTATAAATCCTTTCAGATTAAAGGTGGACTAAACTTAAGATTTGCTCTGGCCTAGGAAGTGGTAGCCAAGGGGCTGCTCTTCCGTTCGTATCAAGAGTCGAGGGGGTCAGTGAGGGAGTGGATTTTGCGATACGGGGGTTTCAATTATGTACTTATTCTTAAAATCAATTGTATCATTTTCTGGAAAAATTGTTTTAAGGATATTTACTAAAGTTGAACCGGCCAAATCTTAAGCGCAGTAGGGTTAAAGGGTGGGAAAACAATAACCTTTAATCTTAAAATTTAAAATTTTTTACTTTAAATTAATGTGTTCGCATAACTATGTTTATGAGAAAAATACGATGCTATTTAGATGCTATTAAAATATAATGATTATTATAAATCCTTTCAGATCAAAGGTGGACTAAACTTAAGATTTGCTCAGGCCTAGGAAGTGGTAGCCAAGGGGCTGCTCTTCCGTTCGTATCAAGAGTCGAGGGGGTCAGTGAGGGAGTGGATTTTGCGTTACGGGGGTTTCAATTATGTACATATTCTTAAAATCAATTGTATCATTTTCTGGTAAAATTGTTTTAAGGATATTTACTAAAGTTGAACCGGGCAAATCTTAAGCTCAGTAGGGTTAAGGGGTGGGAAAACAATAACCTTTAAACTTAAAATTTAAAATATTTTACTTTAAATTTATGTATTCGCATAACTATGTTTATACTGAGAAAAATACGGTGCAATTAGATGCTATTAAAATATAAAGATTATTATAAATCCTTTCAGATTAAAGGTGGACTAAACTTAACATTTGCTCAGGCCTAGGAAGTGGTAGCCAAGGGGCTGCTCTTCCGTTCGTATCAAGAGTCGAGGGGGTCAGTGAGGGAGTGGATTTTGCGATACGGGGGTTTCAGTTATGTACATATTCTTAAAAGCAATTGTATCATTTTCTGGTAAAATGGTTTTAAGGATATTTACTAAAGTTGAACCGGGCAAATCTTAAGCGCAGTAGGGTTAAGGGGTGGGAAAACAATAACCTTTCAATTAAAATTAAAAAAAAAGTTTATTTTAAATTAATGTGTACGCATAACTATGTTTATAATGAGAAAAGTACCGTGCTATTTAGATGCTATAAAAATATAATGAATATTATAAATCCTTTCAGATTAAAGGTGGACTAAACTTAAGATTTGCTCAGGCCTAGGATGTGGTAGCCAAGAGGCTGCTCTTCCGTCCGTATCAAGAGTCGAGGGGGTCAGTGAGGGAGTGGATTTTGCGATACGGGGGTTTCAATTATGTACATATTCTTAAAATCAATTGTATCATTTTCTGGTAAAATTTTTTTAAGGATATTTACTAAAGTTGAACCGGGCAAATCTTAAGCGCAGTAGGGTTAAGGTGTGGGAAAACAATAACCTTTAAAATTAAAATTAAAAAAAGTTTATTTTAAATTAATGTGTACGCATAACTATGTTTATAATGAGAAAAATACGGTGCTATTTAGATGCTATTAAAATATAATGATTATTATAAATCCTTTCAGATTAAAGGTGGACTAAACTTAAGATTTGCTCAGGCCTAGGATGTGGTAGCCAAGGGGCTGCTCTTCCGTTCGTATCAAGAGTCGAGGGGGTCAGTGGGGGAGTGGAGTTTGCGATACGGGGGTTTCAATTATGTACATATTCTTAAAATCAATTGTATGATTTTCTGGTAAAATTGTTTTAAGGATATTTACTAAAGTTGAACCGGACAAATCTTAAGCTCAGTAGGGTTAAGGGGTGGGAAAACAATAACCTTTAAACTTAAAATTTAAAACATTTTACTTTAAATTAATGTTTTCGCATAACTATGTTGATACTGAGAAAAATACGGTGCTATTTAGATGCTATTAAAATATAATGATTATTATAAATCCTTTCAGATCAAAGGTGGACTAAACTTAAGATTTGCTCAGGCCTAGGAAGTGGTAGCCAAGGGGCTGCTCTTCCGTTCGTATCAAGAGTCGAGGGGGTCAGTGAGGGAGTGGATTTTGCGATACGGGGGTTTCAATTATGTACATATTCTTAAAATCAATTGTATCATTTTCTGGTAAAATTGTTTTCAGGATATTTACTAAATTTGAACCGGGCAAATCTTAAGCGCAGTAGGGTTAAGGGTTGGGAAAACAATAACCTTTAAAATTAAAATTAAAAAAAGTTTATTTTAAATTAATGTGTACGCATAACTATGTTTATAATGAGAAAAATACGGTGCTATTTAGATGATATTAAAATATAATGATTATTATAAATCCTTTCAGATTAAAGGTGGACTAAACTTAAGATTTGCTCAGGCCTAGGAAGTGGTAGCCAAGGGGCTGCTCTTCCGTTCGTATCAAGAGTCGAGGGGGTGAGTGGGGGAGTGGATTTTGCGATACGGGGGTTTCAATTATGTACTTATTCTTAAAATCAATTGTATCATTTTCTGGAAAAATTGTTTTAAGGATATTTACTAAACTTGAACCGGCCAAATCTTAAGCGCAGTAGGATTAAAGGGTGGGAAAACAATAACCTTTAAACTTAAAATTTAAAATTTTTTACTTTAAATTAATGTGTTCGCATAACTATGTTTATGAGAAAAATACGATGCTATTTAGATGCTATTAAAATATAATGATTATTATAAATCCTTTCAGATCAAAGGTGGACTAAACTTAAGATTTGCTCAGGCCTAGGAAGTGGTAGCCAAGGGGCTGCTCTTCCGTTCGTATCAAGAGACGAGGGGGTCAGTGAGGGAGTGGATTTTGCGATACGGGGGTTTCAATTATGTACATATTCTTAAAATCAATTGTATCATTTTCTGGTAAAATTGTTTTAAGGATATTTACTAAAGTTGAACCGGGCAAATCTTAAGCTCAGTAGGGTTAAGGGGTGGGAAAACAATAACCTTCAAACTTAAAATTTAAAACATTTTACTTTAAATTATTGTGTTCGCATAACTATGTTTATACTGAGAAAAATACGGTGATATTTAGATGCTATTAAAATATAATGATTATTATAAATCCTTTCATATTAAAGGTGGACTAAACTTAACATTTGCTCAGGCCTAGGAAGTGGTAGCCAAGGGGCTGCTCTTCCGTTCGTATCAAGAGTCGAGGGGGTCAGTGAGGGAGTGGATTTTGCGATACGGGGGTTTCAATTGTGTACATATTCTTAAAATCAATAGTATCATTTTCTGGTAAAATTGTTTTAAGGATATTTACTAAAGTTGAACCGGGCAAATCTTAAGCGCAGTAGGGTTAAGGGGTGGGAAAACAATAACCTTTCAATTAAAATTAAAAAAAAAGTTTATTTTAAATTAATGTGTACGCATAACTATGTTTATAATGAGAAAAGTACGGTGCTATTTAGATGCTATAAAAATATAATGAATATTATAAAACCTTTCAGATTAAAGGTGGACTAAACTTAAGATTTGCTCAGGCCTAGGATGTGGTAGCCAAGAGGCTGCTCTTCCGTCCGTATCAAGAATCGAGGGGGTCAGTGAGGGAGTGGATTTTGCGATACGGGGGTTTCAATTATGTACATATTCTTAAAATCAATTGTATCATTTTCTGGTAAAATTTTTTTAAGGATATTTACTAAAGTTGAACCGGGCAAATCTTAAGCTCGGTAGGGTTAAGGGGTGGGAAAACAATAACCTTTAAACTTAAAATTTAAAATATTTTACTTTAAATTTATGTATTCGCATAACTATGTTTATACTGAGAAAAATACGGTGCAATTAGATGCTATTAAAATATAAAGATTATTATAAATCCTTTCAGATTAAAGGTGGACTAAACTTAAGATTTGCTCAGGCCTAGGAAGTGGTAGCCAAGGGGCTGCTCTTCCGTTCGTATCAAGAGTCGAGGGGGTCAGTGAGGGAGTGGATTTTGCGATACGGGGGTTTCAATTATGTACATAATCTTAAAAGCAATTGTATCATTTTCTGGTAAAATTGTTTTAAGGATATTTACTAAAGTTGAACCGGGCAAATCTTAAGCGCAGTAGGGTTAAGGGGTGGGAAAACAATAACCTTTCAATTAAAATTAAAAAAAAAGTTTATTTTAAATTAATGTGTACGCATAACTATGTTTATAATGAGAAAAGTACGGTGCTATTTAGATGCTATTAAAATATAATGAATATTATAAATCCTTTCAGATTAAAGGTGGACTAAACTTAAGATTTGCTCTGGCCTAGGAAGTGGTAGCCAAGGGGCTGCTCTTCCGTTCGTATCAAGAGTCGAGGGGGTCAGTGAGGGAGTGGATTTTGCGATACGGGGGTTTCAATTATGTACTTATTCTTAAAATCAATTGTATCATTTTCTGGAAAAATTGTTTTAAGGATATTTACTAAAGTTGAACCGGCCAAATCTTAAGCGCAGTAGGGTTAAAGGGTGGGAAAACAATAACCTTTAATCTTAAAATTTAAAATTTTTTACTTTAAATTAATGTGTTCGCATAACTATGTTTATGAGAAAAATACGATGCTATTTAGATGCTATTAAAATATAATGATTATTATAAATCCTTTCAGATCAAAGGTGGACTAAACTTAAGATTTGCTCAGGCCTAGGAAGTGGTAGCCAAGGGGCTGCTCTTCCGTTCGTATCAAGAGTCGAGGGGGTCAGTGAGGGAGTGGATTTTGCGTTACGGGGGTTTCAATTATGTACATATTCTTAAAATCAATTGTATCATTTTCTGGTAAAATTGTTTTAAGGATATTTACTAAAGTTGAACCGGGCAAATCTTAAGCTCAGTAGGGTTAAGGGGTGGGAAAACAATAACCTTTAAACTTAAAATTTAAAATATTTTACTTTAAATTTATGTATTCGCATAACTATGTTTATACTGAGAAAAATACGGTGCAATTAGATGCTATTAAAATATAAAGATTATTATAAATCCTTTCAGATTAAAGGTGGACTAAACTTAACATTTGCTCAGGCCTAGGAAGTGGTAGCCAAGGGGCTGCTCTTCCGTTCGTATCAAGAGTCGAGGGGGTCAGTGAGGGAGTGGATTTTGCGATACGGGGGTTTCAGTTATGTACATATTCTTAAAAGCAATTGTATCATTTTCTGGTAAAATGGTTTTAAGGATATTTACTAAAGTTGAACCGGGCAAATCTTAAGCGCAGTAGGGTTAAGGGGTGGGAAAACAATAACCTTTCAATTAAAATTAAAAAAAAAGTTTATTTTAAATTAATGTGTACGCATAACTATGTTTATAATGAGAAAAGTACCGTGCTATTTAGATGCTATAAAAATATAATGAATATTATAAATCCTTTCAGATTAAAGGTGGACTAAACTTAAGATTTGCTCAGGCCTAGGATGTGGTAGCCAAGAGGCTGCTCTTCCGTCCGTATCAAGAGTCGAGGGGGTCAGTGAGGGAGTGGATTTTGCGATACGGGGGTTTCAATTATGTACATATTCTTAAAATCAATTGTATCATTTTCTGGTAAAATTTTTTTAAGGATATTTACTAAAGTTGAACCGGGCAAATCTTAAGCGCAGTAGGGTTAAGGTGTGGGAAAACAATAACCTTTAAAATTAAAATTAAAAAAAGTTTATTTTAAATTAATGTGTACGCATAACTATGTTTATAATGAGAAAAATACGGTGCTATTTAGATGCTATTAAAATATAATGATTATTATAAATCCTTTCAGATTAAAGGTGGACTAAACTTAAGATTTGCTCAGGCCTAGGATGTGGTAGCCAAGGGGCTGCTCTTCCGTTCGTATCAAGAGTCGAGGGGGTCAGTGGGGGAGTGGAGTTTGCGATACGGGGGTTTCAATTATGTACATATTCTTAAAATCAATTGTATGATTTTCTGGTAAAATTGTTTTAAGGATATTTACTAAAGTTGAACCGGACAAATCTTAAGCTCAGTAGGGTTAAGGGGTGGGAAAACAATAACCTTTAAACTTAAAATTTAAAACATTTTACTTTAAATTAATGTTTTCGCATAACTATGTTGATACTGAGAAAAATACGGTGCTATTTAGATGCTATTAAAATATAATGATTATTATAAATCCTTTCAGATCAAAGGTGGACTAAACTTAAGATTTGCTCAGGCCTAGGAAGTGGTAGCCAAGGGGCTGCTCTTCCGTTCGTATCAAGAGTCGAGGGGGTCAGTGAGGGAGTGGATTTTGCGATACGAGGGTTTCAATTATGTACATATTCTTAAAATCAATTGTATCATTTTCTGGTAAAATTGTTTTCAGGATATTTACTAAATTTGAACCGGGCAAATCTTAAGCGCAGTAGGGTTAAGGGTTGGGAAAACAATAACCTTTAAAATTAAAATTAAAAAAAGTTTATTTTAAATTAATGTGTACGCATAACTATGTTTATAATGAGAAAAATACGGTGCTATTTAGATGATATTAAAATATAATGATTATTATAAATCCTTTCAGATTAAAGGTGGACTAAACTTAAGATTTGCTCAGGCCTAGGAAGTGGTAGCCAAGGGGCTGCTCTTCCGTTCGTATCAAGAGTCGAGGGGGTGAGTGGGGGAGTGGATTTTGCGATACGGGGGTTTCAATTATGTACTTATTCTTAAAATCAATTGTATCATTTTCTGGAAAAATTGTTTTAAGGATATTTACTAAACTTGAACCGGCCAAATCTTAAGCGCAGTAGGATTAAAGGGTGGGAAAACAATAACCTTTAAACTTAAAATTTAAAATTTTTTACTTTAAATTAATGTGTTCGCATAACTATGTTTATGAGAAAAATACGATGCTATTTAGATGCTATTAAAATATAATGATTATTATAAATCCTTTCAGATCAAAGGTGGACTAAACTTAAGATTTGCTCAGGCCTAGGAAGTGGTAGCCAAGGGGCTGCTCTTCCGTTCGTATCAAGAGACGAGGGGGTCAGTGAGGGAGTGGATTTTGCGATACGGGGGTTTCAATTATGTACATATTCTTAAAATCAATTGTATCATTTTCTGGTAAAATTGTTTTAAGGATATTTACTAAAGTTGAACCGGGCAAATCTTAAGCTCAGTAGGGTTAAGGGGTGGGAAAACAATAACCTTTAAACTTAAAATTTAAAACATTTTACTTTAAATTATTGTGTTCGCATAACTATGTTTATACTGAGAAAAATACGGTGATATTTAGATGCTATTAAAATATAATGATTATTATAAATCCTTTCATATTAAAGGTGGACTAAACTTAACATTTGCTCAGGCCTAGGAAGTGGTAGCCAAGGGGCTGCTCTTCCGTTCGTATCAAGAGTCGAGGGGGTCAGTGAGGGAGTGGATTTTGCGATACGGGGGTTTCAATTGTGTACATATTCTTAAAATCAATAGTATCATTTTCTGGTAAAATTGTTTTAAGGATATTTACTAAAGTTGAACCGGGCAAATCTTAAGCGCAGTAGGGTTAAGGGGTGGGAAAACAATAACCTTTCAATTAAAATTAAAAAAAAAGTTTATTTTAAATTAATGTGTACGCATAACTATGTTTATAATGAGAAAAGTACGGTGCTATTTAGATGCTATAAAAATATAATGAATATTATAAAACCTTTCAGATTAAAGGTGGACTAAACTTAAGATTTGCTCAGGCCTAGGATGTGGTAGCCAAGAGGCTGCTCTTCCGTCCGTATCAAGAATCGAGGGGGTCAGTGAGGGAGTGGATTTTGCGATACGGGGGTTTCAATTATGTACATATTCTTAAAATCAATTGTATCATTTTCTGGTAAAATTTTTTTAAGGATATTTACTAAAGTTGAACCGGGCAAATCTTAAACGCAGTAGGGTTAAGGGGTGAGAAAACAATAACCTTTAAAATTAAAATTAAAAAAAGTTTATTTTAAATTAATGTGTACGCATAACTATGTTTATAATGAGAAAAATACGGTGCTATTTAGATGCTATTAAAATATAATGATTATTATAAATCCTTTCAGATTAAAGGTGGACTAAACTTAAGATTTGCTCAGGCCTAGGAAGTGGTAGCCAAGGGGCTGCTCTTCCGTTTGTATCAAGAGTCGAGGGGGTCAGTGAGGGAGTGGATTTTGCGATACGGGGGTTTCAATTATGTACATATTCTTAAAATCAATTGTATGATTTTCTGGTAAAATTGTTTTAAGGATATTTACTAAAGTTGAACCGGACAAATCTTAAGCTCAGTAGGGTTAAGGGGTGGGAAAACAATAACCTTTAAACTTAAAATTTAAAACATTTTACTTTAAATTAATGTTTTCGCATAACTATGTTTATACTGAGAAAAATACGGTGCTATTTAGATGCTATTAAAATATAATGATTATTATAAATCCTTTCAGATCAAAGGTGGACTAAACTTAAGATTTGCTCAGGCCTAGGAAGTGGTAGCCAAGGGGCTGCTCTTCCGTTCGTATCAAGAGTCTAGGGGTCAGTGAGGGAGTGGATTTTGCGATACGGGGGTTTCAATTATGTACATATTCTTAAAATCAATTGTATCATTTTCTGGTAAAATTGTTTTAAGGATATTTACTAAATTTGAACCGGGCAAATCTTAAGCGCAGTAGGGTTAAGGGGTGGGAAAACAATAACCTTTAAAATTAAAATTAAAAAAAGTTTATTTTAAATTAATGTGTACGCATAACTATGTTTATAATGAGAAAAATACGGTGCTATTTAGATGCTATTAAAATATAATGATTATTATAAATCCTTTCAGATTAAAGGTGGACTAAACTGAAGATTTGCTCAGGCCTAGGAAGTGGTAGCCAAGGGGCTGCTCTTCCGTTCGTATCAAGAGTCGAGGGGGTCAGTGAGGGAGTGGATTTTGCGATACGGGGTTTCTATTATGTACATATTCTTAAAATGAATTGTATCATTTTCTGGTAAAATGGTTTTAAGGATATTTACTAAAGTTGAACCGGGCAAATCTTAAGCTCGGTAGGGTTAAGGGGTGGGAAAACAATAACATTTAAACTTAAAATTTAAAATATTTTACTTTAAATTTATGTATTCGCATAACTATGTCTATACTGAGAAAAATACGGTGCAATTAGATGCTATTAAAATATAAAGATTATTATAAATCCTTTCAGATTAAAGGTGGACTAAACTTAACATTTGCTCAGGCCTAGGAAGTGGTAGCCAAGGGGCTGCTCTTCCGTTCGTATCAAGAGTCGAGGGGGTCAGTGAGGGAGTGGATTTTGCGATACGGGAGTTTCAATTATGTACATAATCTTAAAAGCAATTGTATCATTTTCTGGTAAAATTGTTTTAAAGATATTTACTAAAGTTGAACCGGGCAAATCTTAAGCGCAGTAGGGTTACGGGGTGGGAAATCAATAACCTTTAAACATAAAATTTAAAATTTTTTACTTTAAATTATTGTGTTCGCATAACTATGTTTTTACTGAGAAAAATACTGTGCTATTTAGATGCTATTAAAATATAATGATTATTATAAATCCTTTCAGATTAAAGGTGGACTAAACTTAAGATTTGCTCAGGCCTAGGAAGTGGTAGCCAAGGGGCTGCTCTTCCGTTCGTATCAAGAGTCGAGGGGGTCAGTGAGGGAGTGGATTTTGCGATACGGGGGTTTCAATTGTGTACATATTCTTAAAATCAATAGTATCATTTTCTGGTAAAATTGTTTTAAGGATATTTACTAAAGTTGAACCGGGCAAATCTTAAGCGCAGTAGGGTTAAGGGGTGGGAAAACAATAACCTTTCAATTAAAATTAAAAAAAAAAGTTTATTTTAAATTAATGTGTACGCATAACTATGTTTATAATGAGAAAAGTACGGTGCTATTTAGATGCTATTAAAATATAAAGATTATTATAAATCCTTTCAGATTAAAGGTGGACTAAACTTAACATTTGCTCAGGCCTAGGAAGTGGTAGCCAAGGGGCTGCTCTTCCGTTCGTATCAAGAGTCGAGGGGGTCAGTGAGGGAGTGGATTTTGAGATACGGGGGTTTCAATTATGTACATATTCTTAAAAGCAATTGTATCATTTTCTGGTAAAATTGTTTTAAGGATATTTACTAAAGTTGAACCGGGCAAATCTTAAGCGCAGTAGGGTTAAGGGGTGGGAAAACAATAACCTTTAAACATAAAATTTAAAATTTTTTACTTTAAATTATTGTGTTCGCATAACTATGTTTATACTGAGAAAAATACGGTGCTATTTAGATGCTATTAAAATATAATGATTATTATAAATCCTTTCAGATTAAAGGTGGACTAAACTTAAGATTTGCTCAGGCCTAGGAAGTGGTAGCCATGGGGCTGCACTTCCGTTCGTATCAAGAGTCGAGGGGGTCAGTGAGGGAGTGGATTTTGCGATACGGGGGTTTCAATTGTGTACATGTTCTTAAAATCAATAGTATCATTTTCTGGTAAAATTGTTTTAAGGATATTTACTAAAGTTGAACCGGGCAAATCTTAAGCGCAGTAGGGTTAAGGGGTGGGAAAACAATAACCTTTCAATTAAAATTTAAAAAAAAGTTTATTTTAAATTAATGTGTACGCATAACTATGTTTATAATGAGAAAAGTACGGTGCTATTTAGATGCTATAAAAATATAATGAATATTATAAATCCTTTCAGATTAAAGGTGGATTAACTTAAGATTTGCTCAGGCCTAGGAATTGGTAGCCAAGGGGCTGCTCTTCCATTCGTATCAAGAGTCGAGGGGGTCAGTGAGGGAGTGGATTTTGCGATACGGGGGTTTCAATTATGTACTTATTCTTAAAATCAATTGTATCATTTTCTGGTAAAATTGTTTTAAGGATATTTACTAAAGTTGAACCGGCCAAATCTTAAGCGCAGTAGGGTTAAGGGGTGGGAAAACAATAACCTTTAAACTTAAAATTTAAAATTTTTTACTTTAAATTAATGTGTTCGCATAACTATGTTTATGAGAAAAATACGGTGCTATTTAAATGCTATTAAAATATAATGATTATTATAAATCCTTTCAGATCAAAGGTGGACTAAACTTAAGATTTGCTCAGGCCTAGGAAGTGGTAGCCAAGGGGCTGCTCTTCCGTTCATATCAAGAGACGAGGGGGTCAGTTAACGAGTGGATTTTGCGATACGGGGGTTTCAATTATGTACATATTCTTAAAATCAATTGTATCATTTTCTGGTAAAATTGTTTTAAGGATATTTACTAAAGTTGAACCGGGCAAATCTTAAGCTCAGTAGGGTTAAGGGGTGGGAAAACAATAACCTTTAAACTTAAAATTTAAAATATTTTACTTTAAATTTATGTATTCGCATAACTATGTTTATACTGAGAAAAATACGGTGCAATTAGATGCTATTAAAATATAAAGATTATTATAAATCCTTTCAGATTAAAGGTGGACTAAACTTAACATTTGCTCAGGCCTAGGAAGTGGTAGCCAAGGGGCTGCTCTTCCGTTCGTATCAAGAGTCGAGGGGGTCAGTGAGGGAGTGGATTTTGCGATATGGGGGTTTCAATTATGTACATATTCTTAAAATCAATTGTATCATTTTCTGGTAAAATTGTTTTAAGGATATTTACTAAAGTTGAACCGGGCAAATCTTAAGCTCAGTAGGGTTAAGGGGTGGGAAAACAATAACCTTTAAACTTAAAATTTAAAATATTTTACTTTAAATTTATGTATTCGCATAACTATGTTTATACTGAGAAAAATACGGTGCAATTAGATGCTATTAAAATATAAAGATTATTATAAATCCTTTCAGATTAAAGGTGGACTAAACTTAACATCTGCTCAGGCCTAGGAAGTGGTAGCCAAGGGGCTGCTCTTCCGTTCGTATCAAGAGTCGAGGGGGTCAGTGAGGGAGTGGATTTTGCGATACGGGGGTTTCAATTATGTACATATTCTTAAAAGCAATTGTATCATTTTCTGGTAAAATTGTTTTAAGGATATTTACTAAAGTTGAACCGGGCAAATCTTAAGCGCAGTAGGGTTAAGGGGTGGGAAAACAATAACCTTTCAATTAAAATTAAAAAAAAAGTTTATTTTAAATTAATGTGTACGCATAACTATGTTTATAATGAGAAAAGTACGGTGCTATTTAGATGCTATAAAAATATAATGAATATTATAAAACCTTTCAGATTAAAGGTGGACTAAACTTAAGATTTGCTCAGGCCTAGGATGTGGTAGCCAAGAGGCTGCTCTTCCGTCCGTATCAAGAATCGAGGGGGTCAGTGAGGGAGTGGATTTTGCGATACGGGGGTTTCAATTATGTACATATTCTTAAAATCAATTGTATCATTTTCTGGTAAAATTTTTTTAAGGATATTTACTAAAGTTGAACCGGGCAAATCTTAAACGCAGTAGGGTTAAGGGGTGAGAAAACAATAACCTTTAAAATTAAAATTAAAAAAAGTTTATTTTAAATTAATGTGTACGCATAACTATGTTTATAATGAGAAAAATACGGTGCTATTTAGATGCTATTAAAATATAATGATTATTATAAATCCTTTCAGATTAAAGGTGGACTAAACTTAAGATTTGCTCAGGCCTAGGAAGTGGTAGCCAAGGGGCTGCTCTTCCGTTTGTATCAAGAGTCGAGGGGGTCAGTGAGGGAGTGGATTTTGCGATACGGGGGTTTCAATTATGTACATATTCTTAAAATCAATTGTATGATTTTCTGGTAAAATTGTTTTAAGGATATTTACTAAAGTTGAACCGGACAAATCTTAAGCTCAGTAGGGTTAAGGGGTGGGAAAACAATAACCTTTAAACTTAAAATTTAAAACATTTTACTTTAAATTAATGTTTTCGCATAACTATGTTTATACTGAGAAAAATACGGTGCTATTTAGATGCTATTAAAATATAATGATTATTATAAATCCTTTCAGATCAAAGGTGGACTAAACTTAAGATTTGCTCAGGCCTAGGAAGTGGTAGCCAAGGGGCTGCTCTTCCGTTCGTATCAAGAGTCTAGGGGTCAGTGAGGGAGTGGATTTTGCGATACGGGGGTTTCAATTATGTACATATTCTTAAAATCAATTGTATCATTTTCTGGTAAAATTGTTTTAAGGATATTTACTAAATTTGAACCGGGCAAATCTTAAGCGCAGTAGGGTTAAGGGGTGGGAAAACAATAACCTTTAAAATTAAAATTAAAAAAAGTTTATTTTAAATTAATGTGTACGCATAACTATGTTTATAATGAGAAAAATACGGTGCTATTTAGATGCTATTAAAATATAATGATTATTATAAATCCTTTCAGATTAAAGGTGGACTAAACTGAAGATTTGCTCAGGCCTAGGAAGTGGTAGCCAAGGGGCTGCTCTTCCGTTCGTATCAAGAGTCGAGGGGGTCAGTGAGGGAGTGGATTTTGCGATACGGGGTTTCTATTATGTACATATTCTTAAAATGAATTGTATCATTTTCTGGTAAAATGGTTTTAAGGATATTTACTAAAGTTGAACCGGGCAAATCTTAAGCTCGGTAGGGTTAAGGGGTGGGAAAACAATAACATTTAAACTTAAAATTTAAAATATTTTACTTTAAATTTATGTATTCGCATAACTATGTCTATACTGAGAAAAATACGGTGCAATTAGATGCTATTAAAATATAAAGATTATTATAAATCCTTTCAGATTAAAGGTGGACTAAACTTAACATTTGCTCAGGCCTAGGAAGTGGTAGCCAAGGGGCTGCTCTTCCGTTCGTATCAAGAGTCGAGGGGGTCAGTGAGGGAGTGGATTTTGCGATACGGGAGTTTCAATTATGTACATAATCTTAAAAGCAATTGTATCATTTTCTGGTAAAATTGTTTTAAAGATATTTACTAAAGTTGAACCGGGCAAATCTTAAGCGCAGTAGGGTTACGGGGTGGGAAATCAATAACCTTTAAACATAAAATTTAAAATTTTTTACTTTAAATTATTGTGTTCGCATAACTATGTTTTTACTGAGAAAAATACTGTGCTATTTAGATGCTATTAAAATATAATGATTATTATAAATCCTTTCAGATTAAAGGTGGACTAAACTTAAGATTTGCTCAGGCCTAGGAAGTGGTAGCCAAGGGGCTGCTCTTCCGTTCGTATCAAGAGTCGAGGGGGTCAGTGAGGGAGTGGATTTTGCGATACGGGGGTTTCAATTGTGTACATATTCTTAAAATCAATAGTATCATTTTCTGGTAAAATTGTTTTAAGGATATTTACTAAAGTTGAACCGGGCAAATCTTAAGCGCAGTAGGGTTAAGGGGTGGGAAAACAATAACCTTTCAATTAAAATTAAAAAAAAAAGTTTATTTTAAATTAATGTGTACGCATAACTATGTTTATAATGAGAAAAGTACGGTGCTATTTAGATGCTATTAAAATATAAAGATTATTATAAATCCTTTCAGATTAAAGGTGGACTAAACTTAACATTTGCTCAGGCCTAGGAAGTGGTAGCCAAGGGGCTGCTCTTCCGTTCGTATCAAGAGTCGAGGGGGTCAGTGAGGGAGTGGATTTTGAGATACGGGGGTTTCAATTATGTACATATTCTTAAAAGCAATTGTATCATTTTCTGGTAAAATTGTTTTAAGGATATTTACTAAAGTTGAACCGGGCAAATCTTAAGCGCAGTAGGGTTAAGGGGTGGGAAAACAATAACCTTTAAACATAAAATTTAAAATTTTTTACTTTAAATTATTGTGTTCGCATAACTATGTTTATACTGAGAAAAATACGGTGCTATTTAGATGCTATTAAAATATAATGATTATTATAAATCCTTTCAGATTAAAGGTGGACTAAACTTAAGATTTGCTCAGGCCTAGGAAGTGGTAGCCATGGGGCTGCACTTCCGTTCGTATCAAGAGTCGAGGGGGTCAGTGAGGGAGTGGATTTTGCGATACGGGGGTTTCAATTGTGTACATGTTCTTAAAATCAATAGTATCATTTTCTGGTAAAATTGTTTTAAGGATATTTACTAAAGTTGAACCGGGCAAATCTTAAGCGCAGTAGGGTTAAGGGGTGGGAAAACAATAACCTTTCAATTAAAATTTAAAAAAAAGTTTATTTTAAATTAATGTGTACGCATAACTATGTTTATAATGAGAAAAGTACGGTGCTATTTAGATGCTATAAAAATATAATGAATATTATAAATCCTTTCAGATTAAAGGTGGATTAACTTAAGATTTGCTCAGGCCTAGGAAGTGGTAGCCAAGGGGCTGCTCTTCCATTCGTATCAAGAGTCGAGGGGGTCAGTGAGGGAGTGGATTTTGCGATACGGGGGTTTCAATTATGTACTTATTCTTAAAATCAATTGTATCATTTTCTGGTAAAATTGTTTTAAGGATATTTACTAAAGTTGAACCGGCCAAATCTTAAGCGCAGTAGGGTTAAGGGGTGGGAAAACAATAACCTTTAAACTTAAAATTTAAAATTTTTTACTTTAAATTAATGTGTTCGCATAACTATGTTTATGAGAAAAATACGGTGCTATTTAAATGCTATTAAAATATAATGATTATTATAAATCCTTTCAGATCAAAGGTGGACTAAACTTAAGATTTGCTCAGGCCTAGGAAGTGGTAGCCAAGGGGCTGCTCTTCCGTTCATATCAAGAGACGAGGGGGTCAGTTAACGAGTGGATTTTGCGATACGGGGGTTTCAATTATGTACATATTCTTAAAATCAATTGTATCATTTTCTGGTAAAATTGTTTTAAGGATATTTACTAAAGTTGAACCGGGCAAATCTTAAGCTCAGTAGGGTTAAGGGGTGGGAAAACAATAACCTTTAAACTTAAAATTTAAAATATTTTACTTTAAATTTATGTATTCGCATAACTATGTTTATACTGAGAAAAATACGGTGCAATTAGATGCTATTAAAATATAAAGATTATTATAAATCCTTTCAGATTAAAGGTGGACTAAACTTAACATTTGCTCAGGCCTAGGAAGTGGTAGCCAAGGGGCTGCTCTTCCGTTCGTATCAAGAGTCGAGGGGGTCAGTGAGGGAGTGGATTTTGCGATACGGGGGTTTCAATTATGTAC
Organism: Maratus speciosus; assembly: GCA_963932465.1. Classification (NCBI taxonomy): domain Eukaryota; kingdom Metazoa; phylum Arthropoda; class Arachnida; order Araneae; family Salticidae; genus Maratus; species Maratus speciosus. The sequence continues at coordinate 250,569,915 of OZ010800.1, read as the reverse complement.
ATATTCTTAAAATCAATTGTATCATTTTCTGGTAAAATTGTTTTAAGGATATTTACTAAAGTTGAACCGGGCAAATCTTAAGCTCAGTAGGGTTAAGGGGTGGGAAAACAATAACCTTTAAACTTAAAATTTAAAATATTTTACTTTAAATTTATGTATTCGCATAACTATGTTTATACTGAGAAAAATACGGTGCAATTAGATGCTATTAAAATATAAAGATTATTATAAATCCTTTCAGATTAAAGGTGGACTAAACTTAACATCTGCTCAGGCCTAGGAAGTGGTAGCCAAGGGGCTGCTCTTCCGTTCGTATCAAGAGTCGAGGGGGTCAGTGAGGGAGTGGATTTTGCGATACGGGGGTTTCAATTATGTACATATTCTTAAAAGCAATTGTATCATTTTCTGGTAAAATTGTTTTAAGGATATTTACTAAAGTTGAACCGGGCAAATCTTAAGCGCAGTAGGGTTAAGGGGTGGGAAAACAATAACCTTTAAACATAAAATTTAAAATATTTTACTTTAAATTAATGTGTTCGCATAACTATGTTTATGAGAAAAATACGGTGCTATTTAAATGCTATTAAAATATAATGATTATTATAAATCCTTTCAGATCAAAGGTGGACTAAACTTAAGATTTGCTCAGGCCTAGGAAGTGGTAGCCAAGGGGCTGCTCTTCCGTTCGTATCAAGAGACGAGGGAGTCAGTTAACGAGTGGATTTTGCGATACGGGGGTTTCAATTATGTACATATTCTTAAAATCAATTGTATCATTTTCTGGTAAAATTGTTTTAAGGATATTTACTAAAGTTGAACCGGGCAAATCTTAAGCTCAGAAGGGTTAAGGGGTGGGAAAACAATAACCTTTAAACTTAAAATTTAAAATATTTTACTTTAAATTTATGTATTCGCATAACTATGTTTATACTGAGAAAAATACGGTGCAATTAGATGCTATTAAAATATAAAGATTATTATAAATCCTTTCAGATTAAAGGTGGACTAAACTTAACATTTGCTCAGGCCTAGGAAGTGGTAGCCAAGGGGCTGCTCTTCCGTTCGTATCAAGAGTCGAGGGGGTCAGTGAGGGAGTGGATTTTGCGATACGGGGGTTTCAATTATGTACATATTCTTAAAAGCAATTGTATCATTTTCTGGTAAAATTGTTTTAAGGATATTTACTAAAGTTGAACCGGGCAAATCTTAAGCGCAGTAGGGTTAAAGGGTAGGAAAACAATAACCTTTAAACTTAAAATTTAAAATTTTTTACTTTAAATTAATGTGTTCGCATAACTATGTTTATGAGAAAAATACGATGCTATTTAGATGCTATTAAAATATAATGATTATTATAAATCCTTTCAGATCAAAGGTGGACTAAACTTAAGATTTGCTCAGGCCTAGGAAGTGGTAGCCAAGGGGCTGCTCTTCCGTTCGTATCAAGAGTCGAGGGGGTCAGTGAGGGAGTGGATTTTGCGATACGGGGGTTTCAATTATGTACATATTCTTAAAATCAATTGTATCATTTTCTGGTAAAATTGTTTTAAGAATATTTACTAAAGTTGAACCGGGCAAATCTTAAGCTCAGTAGGGTTAAGGGGTGGGAAAACAATAACCTTTAAACTTAAAATTTAAAATATTTTACTTTAAATTTATGTATTCGCATAACTATGTTTATACTGAGAAAAATACGGTGCAATTAGATGCTATTAAAATATAAAGATTATTATAAATCCTTTCAGATTAAAGGTGGACTAAACTTAACATTTGCTCAGGCCTAGGAAGTGGTAGCCAAGGGGCTGCTCTTCCGTTCGTATCAAGAGTCGAGGGGGTCAGTGAGGGAGTGGATTTTGCGATACGGGGGTTTCAATTATGTACATATTCTTAAAAGCAATTGTATCATTTTCTGGTAAAATTGTTTTAAGGATATTTACTAAAGTTGAACCGGGCAAATCTTAAGCGCAGTAGGGTTAAGGGGTGGGAAAACAATAACCTTTAAACATAAAATTTAAAATTTTTTACTTTAAATTATTGTGTTCGCATAACTATGTTTATACTGAGAAAAATACGGTGCTATTTAGATGCTATTAAAATATAATGATTATTATAAATCCTTTCAGATTAAAAGTGGACTAAACTTAAGATTTGCTCAGGCCTAGGAAGTGGTAGCCATGGGGCTGCACTTCCGTTCGTATCAAGAGTCGAGGGCGTCAGTGAGGGAGTGGATTTTGCGATACGGGGGTTTCAATTGTGTACATGTTCTTAAAATCAATAGTATCATTTTCTGGTGAAATTGTTTTAAGGATATTTACTAAAGTTGAACCGGGCAAATCTTAAGCGCAGTAGGGTTAAGGGGTGGGAAAACAATAACCTTTCAATTAAAATTTTAAAAAAAGTTTATTTTAAATTAATGTGTACGCATAACTATGTTTATAATGAGAAAAGTACGGTGCTATTTAGATGCTATAAAAATATAATGAATATTATAAATCCTTTCAGATTAAAGGTGGATTAACTTAAGATTTGCTCAGGCCTAGGAAGTGGTAGCCAAGGGGCTGCTCTTCCATTCGTATCAAGAGTCGAGGGGGTCAGTGAGGGAGTGGATTTTGCGATACGGGGGTTTCAATTATGTACTTATTCTTAAAATCAATTGTATCATTTTCTGGTAAAATTGTTTTAAGGATATTTACTAAAGTTGAACCGGCCAAATCTTAAGCGCAGTAGGGTTAAGGGGTGGGAAAACAATAACCTTTAAACTTAAAATTTAAAATTTTTTACTTTAAATTAATGTGTTCGCATAACTATGTTTATGAGAAAAATACGGTGCTATTTAAATGCTATTAAAATATAATGATTATTATAAATCCTTTCAGATCAAAGGTGGACTAAACTTAAGATTTGCTCAGGCCTAGGAAGTGGTAGCCAAGGGGCTGCTCTTCCGTTCGTATCAAGAGACGAGGGGGTCAGTTAACGAGTGGATTTTGCGATACGGGGGTTTCAATTATGTACATATTCTTAAAATCAATTGTATCATTTTCTGGTAAAATTGTTTTAAGGATATTTACTAAAGTTGAACCGGGCAAATCTTAAGCTCAGTAGGGTTAAGGGGTGGGAAAACAATAACCTTTAAACTTAAAATTTAAAATTTTTTAGTTTAAATTATTGTGTTCGCATAACTATGTTTATACTGAGAAAAAAACGGTACTATTTAGATGCTATTAAAATATAATGATTATTATAAATCCTTTCAGATTAAAGGTGGACTAAACTTAAGATTTGCTCAGGCCTAGGAAGTGGTAGCCAAGGGGTTGCTCTTCCGTTCGTATCAAGAGTCGAGGGGGTCAGTGAGGGAGTGGATTTTGCGATACGGGGGTTTCAATTGTGTACATATTCTTAAAATCAATAGTATCATTTTCTGGTAAAATTGTTTTAAGGATATTTACTAAAGTTGAACCGGGCAAATCTTAAGCGCAGTAGGGTTAAGGGGTGGGAAAACAATAACCTTTCAATTAAAATTTAAAAAAAAGTTTATTTTAAATTAATGTGTACGCATAACTATGTTTATAATGAGAAAAGTACGGTGCTATTTAGATGCTATTAAAATATAATGAATATTATAAATCCTTTCAGATTAAAGGTGGACTAAACTTAAGATTTGCTCAGGCCTAGGAAGTGGTAGCCAAGGGGCTGCTCTTCCGTTCGTATCAAGAGTCGAGGGGGTCAGTGAGGGAGTGGATTTTGCGATACGGGGGTTTCAATTATGTACTTATTCTTAAAATCAATTGTATCATTTTCTGGTAAAATTGTTTTAAGGATATTTACTAAAGTTGAACCGGCCAAATCTTAAGCGCAGTAGGGTTAAAGGGTGGGAAAACAATAACCTTTAAACTTAAAATTTAAAATTTTTTACTTTAAATTAATGTGTTCGCATAACTATGTTTATGAGAAAAATACGATGCTATTTAGATGCTATTAAAATATAATGATTATTATAAATCCTTTCAGATCAAAGGTGGACTAAACTTATGATTTGCTCAGGCCTAGGAAGTGGTAGCCAAGGGGCTGCTCTTCCGTTCGTATCAAGAGTCGAGGGGGTCAGTGAGGGAGTGGATTTTGCGATACGGGGGTTTCAATTGTGTACATGTTCTTAAAATCAATAGTATCATTTTCTGGTGAAATTGTTTTAAGGATATTTACTAAAGTTGAACCGGGCAAATCTTAAGCGCAGTAGGGTTAAAGGGTAGGAAAACAATAACCTTTAAACTTAAAATTTAAAATTTTTTACTTTAAATTAATGTGTTCGCATAACTATGTTTATGAGAAAAATACGATGCTATTTAGATGCTATTAAAATATAATGATTATTATAAATCCTTTCAGATCAAAGGTGGACTAAACTTAAGATTTGCTCAGGCCTAGGAAGTGGTAGCCAAGGGGCTGCTCTTCCGTTCGTATCAAGAGTCGAGGGGGTCAGTGAGGGAGTGGATTTTGCGATACGGGGGTTTCAATTATGTACATATTCTTAAAATCAATTGTATCATTTTCTGGTAAAATTGTTTTAAGAATATTTACTAAAGTTGAACCGGGCAAATCTTAAGCTCAGTAGGGTTAAGGGGTGGGAAAACAATAACCTTTAAACTTAAAATTTAAAATATTTTACTTTAAATTTATGTATTCGCATAACTATGTTTATACTGAGAAAAATACGGTGCAATTAGATGCTATTAAAATATAAAGATTATTATAAATCCTTTCAGATTAAAGGTGGACTAAACTTAACATTTGCTCAGGCCTAGGAAGTGGTAGCCAAGGGGCTGCTCTTCCGTTCGTATCAAGAGTCGAGGGGGTCAGTGAGGGAGTGGATTTTGCGATACGGGGGTTTCAATTATGTACATATTCTTAAAAGCAATTGTATCATTTTCTGGTAAAATTGTTTTAAGGATATTTACTAAAGTTGAACCGGGCAAATCTTAAGCGCAGTAGGGTTAAGGGGTGGGAAAACAATAACCTTTAAACATAAAATTTAAAATTTTTTACTTTAAATTATTGTGTTCGCATAACTATGTTTATACTGAGAAAAATACGGTGCTATTTAGATGCTATTAAAATATAATGATTATTATAAATCCTTTCAGATTAAAGGTGGACTAAACTTAAGATTTGCTCAGGCCTAGGAAGTGGTAGCCATGGGGCTGCACTTCCGTTCGTATCAAGAGTCGAGGGCGTCAGTGAGGGAGTGGATTTTGCGATACGGGGGTTTCAATTGTGTACATGTTCTTAAAATCAATAGTATCATTTTCTGGTGAAATTGTTTTAAGGATATTTACTAAAGTTGAACCGGGCAAATCTTAAGCGCAGTAGGGTTAAGGGGTGGGAAAACAATAACCTTTCAATTAAAAGTTTAAAAAAAGTTTATTTTAAATTAATGTGTACGCATAACTATGTTTATAATGAGAAAAGTACGGTGCTATTTAGATGCTATAAAAATATAATGAATATTATAAATCCTTTCAGATTAAAGGTGGATTAACTTAAGATTTGCTCAGGCCTAGGAAGTGGTAGCCAAGGGGCTGCTCTTCCATTCGTATCAAGAGTCGAGGGGGTCAGTGAGGGAGTGGATTTTGCGATACGGGGGTTTCAATTATGTACTTATTCTTAAAATATATTGTATCATTTTCTGGTAAAATTGTTTTAAGGATATTTACTAAAGTTGAACCGGGCAAATCTTAAGCGCAGTAGGGTTAAGGGGTGGGAAAACAATAACCTTTCAATTAAAAGTTTAAAAAAAGTTTATTTTAAATTAATGTGTTCGCATAACTATGTTTATGAGAAAAATACGGTGCTATTTAAATGCTATTAAAATATAATGATTATTATAAATCCTTTCAGATCAAAGTTGGACTAAACTTAAGATTTGCTCAGGCCTAGGAAGTGGTAGCCAAGGGGCTGCTCTTCCGTTCGTATCAAGAGACGAGGGGGTCAGTTAACGAGTGGATTTTGCGATACGGGGGTTTCAATTATGTACATATTCTTAAAATCAATTGTATCATTTTCTGGTAAAATTGTTTTAAGGATATTTACTAAAGTTGAACCGGGCAAATCTTAAGCTCAGTAGGGTTAAGGGGTGGGAAAACAATAACCTTTAAACTTAAAATTTAAAATTTTTTAGTTTAAATTATTGTGTTCGCATAACTATGTTTATACTGAGAAAAAAACGGTACTATTTAGATGCTATTAAAATATAATGATTATTATAAATCCTTTCAGATTAAAGGTGGACTAAACTTAAGATTTGCTCAGGCCTAGGAAGTGGTAGCCAAGGGGTTGCTCTTCCGTTCGTATCAAGAGTCGAGGGGTCAGTGAGGGAGTGGATTTTGCGATACGGGGGTTTCAATTGTGTACATATTCTTAAAATCAATAGTATCATTTTCTGGTAAAATTGTTTTAAGGATATTTACTAAAGTTGAACCGGGCAAATCTTAAGCGCAGTAGGGTTAAGGGGTGGGAAAACAATAACCTTTCAATTAAAATTTAAAAAAAAGTTTATTTTAAATTAATGTGTACGCATAACTATGTTTATAATGAGAAAAGTACGGTGCTATTTAGATGCTATTAAAATATAATGAATATTATAAATCCTTTCAGATTAAAGGTGGACTAAACTTAAGATTTGCTCAGGCCTAGGAAGTGGTAGCCAAGGGGCTGCTCTTCCGTTCGTATCAAGAGTCGAGGGGGTCAGTGAGGGAGTGGATTTTGCGATACGGGGGTTTCAATTATGTACTTATTCTTAAAATCAATTGTATCATTTTCTGGTAAAATTGTTTTAAGGATATTTACTAAAGTTGAACCGGCCAAATCTTAAGCGCAGTAGGGTTAAAGGGTGGGAAAACAATAACCTTTAAACTTAAAATTTAAAATTTTTTACTTTAAATTAATGTGTTCGCATAACTATGTTTATGAGAAAAATACGATGCTATTTAGATGCTATTAAAATATAATGATTATTATAAATCCTTTCAGATCAAAGGTGGACTAAACTTATGATTTGCTCAGGCCTAGGAAGTGGTAGCCAAGGGGCTGCTCTTCCGTTCGTATCAAGAGTCGAGGGGGTCAGTGAGGGAGTGGATTTTGCGATACGGGGGTTTCAATTGTGTACATGTTCTTAAAATCAATAGTATCATTTTCTGGTGAAATTGTTTTAAGGATATTTACTAAAGTTGAACCGGGCAAATCTTAAGCGCAGTAGGGTTAAGGGGTGGGAAAACAATAACCTTTAAACTTAAAATTTAAAATTTTTTAGTTTAAATTATTGTGTTCGCATAACTATGTTTATACTGAGAAAAAAACGGTACTATTTAGATGCTATTATAATATAATGATTATTATAAATCCTTTCAGATTAAAGGTGGACTAAACTTAAGATTTGCTCAGGCCTAGGAAGTGGTAGCCAAGGGGCTGCTCTTCCGTTCGTATCAAGAGTCGAGGGGGTCAGTGAGGGAGTGGATTTTGCGATACGGGGGTTTCAATTGTGTACATATTCTTAAAATCAATAGTATCATTTTCTGGTAAAATTGTTTTAAGGATATTTACTAAAGTTGAACCGGGCAAATCTTAAGCGCAGTAGGGTTAAGGGGTGGGAAAACAATAACCTTTCAATTAAAATTTAAAAAAAAGTTTATTTTAAATTAATGTGTACGCATAACTATGTTTATAATGAGAAAAGTACGGTGCTATTTAGATGCTATTAAAATATAATGAATATTATAAATACTTTCAGATTAAAGGTGGACTAAACTTAAGATTTGCTCAGGCCTAGGAAGTGGTAGCCAAGGGGCTGCTCTTCCATTCGTATCAAGAGTCGAAGGGGTCAGTGAGGGAGTGGATTTTGCGATACGGGGGTTTCAATTATGTACTTATTCTTAAAATCAATTGTATCATTTTCTGGTAAAATTGTTTTAAGGATATTTACTAAAGTTGAACCGGGCAAATCTTAAGCGCAGTAGGGTTAAGGGGTGGGAAAACAATAACCTTTAAACATAAAATTTAAAATTTTTTACTTTAAATTATTGTGTTCGCATAACTATGTTTATGAGAAAAATACGGTGCTATTTAAATGCTATTAAAATATAATGATTATTATAAATCCTTTCAGATCAAAGGTGGACTAAACTTAAGATTTGCTCAGGCCTAGGAAGTGGTAGCCAAGGGGCTGCTCTTCCGTTCGTATCAAGAGACGAGGGGGTCAGTTAACGAGTGGATTTTGCGATACGGGGGTTTCAATTATGTACATATTCTTAAAATCAATTGTATCATTTTCTGGTAAAATTGTTTTAAGGATATTTACTAAAGTTGAACCGGGCAAATCTTAAGCTCAGTAGGGTTAAGGGGTGGGAAAACAATAACCTTTAAACTTAAAATTTAAAATATTTTACTTTAAATTTATGTATTCGCATAACTATGTTTATACTGAGAAAAATACGGTGCAATTAGATGCTATTAAAATATAAAGATTATTATAAATCCTTTCAGATTAAAGGTGGACTAAACTTAACATTTGCACAGGCCTAGGAAGTGGTAGCCAAGGGGCTGCTCTTCCGTTCGTATCAAGAGTCGAGGGGGTCAGTGAGGGAGTGGATTTTGCGATACGGGGGTTTCAATTATGTACATATTCTTAAAAGAAATTGTATCATTTTCTGGTAAAATTGTTTTAAGGATATTTACTAAAGTTGAACCGGGCAAATCTTAAGCGCAGTGGGGTTAAGGGGTGGGAAAACAATAACCTTTAAACATAAAATTTAAAATTTTTTACTTTAAATTATTGTGTTCGCATAACTATGTTTATACTGAGAAAAATACGGTACTATTTAGATGCTATTAAAATATAATGATTATTATAAATCCTTTCAGATTAAAGGTGGACTAAACTTAAGATTTGCTCAGGCCTAGGAAGTGGTAGCCATGGGGCTGCACTTCCGTTCGTATCAAGAGTTGAGGGGGTCAGTGAGAGAGTGGATTTTGCGATACGGGGGTTTCAATTGTGTACATGTTCTTAAAATCAATAGTATCATTTTCTGGTAAAATTGTTTTAAGGATATTTACTAAAGTTGAACCGGGCAAATCTTAAGCGCAGTAGGGTTAAGGGGTGGGAAAACAATAACCTTTCAATTAAAATATTAAAAAAAGTTTATTTTAAATTAATGTGTACGCATAACTATGTTTATAATGAGAAAAGTACGGTGCTATTTAGATGCTATAAAAATATAATGAATATTATAAATCCTTTCAGATTAAAGGTGGATTAACTTAAGATTTGCTCAGGCCTAGGATGTGGTAGCCAAGGGGCTGCTCTTCCATTCGTATCAAGAGTCGAGGGGGTCAGTGAGGGAGTGGATTTTGCGATACGGGGGTTTCAATTATGTACATATTCTTAAAATCAATTGTATCATTTTCTGGTAAAATTGTTTTAAGGATATTTTCTAAAGTTGAACCGGGCAAATCTTAAGCTCAGTAGGGTTAAGGGGTGGGAAAACAATAACCTTTAAACTTAAAATTTAAAATATTTTACTTTAAATTTATGTATTCGCATAACTATGTTTATACTGAGAAAAATACGGTGCAATTAGATGCTATTAAAATATAAAGATTATTATAAATCCTTTCAGATTAAAGGTGGACTAAACTTAACATTTGCTCAGGCCTAGGAAGTGGTAGCCAAGGGGCTGCTCTTCCGTTCGTATCAAGAGTCGAGGGGGTCAGTGAGGGAGTGGATTTTGCGATACGGGGGTTTCAATTATGTACATATTGTTAAAAGCAATTGTATCAATTTCTGGTAAAATTGTTTTAAGGATATTTACTAAAGTTGAACCGGGCAAATCTTAAGCGCAGTAGGGTTAAGGGGTGGGAAAACAATAACCTTTAAACATAAAATTTAAAATTTTTTACTTTAAATTATTGTGTTCGCATAACTATGTTTATGAGAAAAATACGGTGCTATTTAAATGCTATTAAAATATAATGATTATTATAAATCCTTTCAGATCAAAGGTGGACTAAACTTAAGATTTGCTCAGGCCTAGGAAGTGGTAGCCAAGGGGCTGCTCTTCCGTTCGTATCAAGAGACGAGGGGGTCAGTTAACGAGTGGATTTTGCGATACGGGGGTTTCAATTATGTACATATTCTTAAAATCAATTGTATCATTTTCTGGTAAAATTGTTTTAAGGATATTTACTAAAGTTGAACCGGGCAAATCTTAAGCTCAGTAGGGTTAAGGGGTGGGAAAACAATAACCTTTAAACTTAAAATTTAAAATATTTTACTTTAAATTTATGTATTCGCATAACTATGTTTATACTGAGAAAAATACGGTGCAATTAGATGCTATTAAAATATAAAGATTATTATAAATCCTTTCAGATTAAAGGTGAACTAAACTTAACATTTGCTCAGGCCTAGGAAGTGGTAGCCAAGGGGCTGCTCTTCCGTTCGTATCAAGAGTCGAGGGGGTCAGTGAGGGAGTGGATTTTGCGATACGGGGGTTTCAATTATGTACATATTCTTAAAAGCAATTGTATCATTTTCTGGTAAAATTGTTTTAAGGATATTTACTAAAGTTGAACCGGGCAAATCTTAAGCGCAGTAGGGTTAAGGGGTGGGAAAACAATAACCTTTAAACATAAAATTTAAAATTTTTTACTTTAAATTATTGTGTTCGCATAACTATGTTTATACTGAGAAAAATACGGTGCTATTTAGATGCTATTAAAATATAATGATTATTATAAATCCTTTCAGATTAAAGGTGGACTAAACTTAAGATTTGCTCAGGCCTAGGAAGTGGTAGCCATGGGGCTGCACTTCCGTTCGTATCAAGAGTCGAGGGGGTCAGTGAGGGAGTGGATTTTGCGATACGGGGGTTTCAATTGTGTTTATGTTCTTAAAATCAATAGTATCATTTTCTGGTAAAATTGTTTTAAGGATATTTACTAAAGTTGAACCGGGCAAATCTTAAGCGCAGTAGGGTTAAGGGGTGGGAAAACAATAACCTTTCAATTAAAATTTAAAAAAAAGTTTATTTTAAATTAATGTGTACGCATAACTATGTTTATAATGAGAAAAGTACGGTGCTATTTAGATGCTATAAAAATATAATGAATATTATAAATCCTTTCAGATTAAAGGTGGATTAACTTAAGATTTGCTCAGGCCTAGGAAGTGGTAGCCAAGGGGCTGCTCTTCCATTCGTATCAAGAGTCGAAGGGGTCAGTGAGGGAGTGGATTTTGCGATACGGGGGTTTCAATTATGTACTTATTCTTAAAATCAATTGTATCATTTTCTGGTAAAATTGTTTTAAGGATATTTACTAAAGTTGAACCGGGCAAATCTTAAGCGCAGTAGGGTTAAGGGGTGGGAAAACAATAACCTTTAAACATAAAATTTAAAATTTTTTACTTTAAATTATTGTGTTCGCATAACTATGTTTATGAGAAAAATACGGTGCTATTTAAATGCTATTAAAATATAATGATTATTATAAATCCTTTCAGATCAAAGGTGGACTAAACTTAAGATTTGCTCAGGCCTAGGAAGTGGTAGCCAAGGGGCTGCTCTTCCGTTCGTATCAAGAGACGAGGGGGTCAGTTAACGAGTGGATTTTGCGATACGGGGGTTTCAATTATGTACATATTCTTAAAATCAATTGTATCATTTTCTGGTAAAATTGTTTTAAGGATATTTACTAAAGTTGAACCGGGCAAATCTTAAGCTCAGTAGGGTTAAGGGGTGGGAAAACAATAACCTTTAAACTTAAAATTTAAAATATTTTACTTTAAATTTATGTATTCGCATAACTATGTTTATACTGAGAAAAATACGGTGCAATTAGATGCTATTAAAATATAAAGATTATTATAAATCCCTTCAGATTAAAGGTGGACTAAACTTAACATTTGCTCAGGCCTAGGAAATGGTAGCCAAGGGGCTGCTCTTCCGTTCGTATCAAGAGTCGAGGGGGTCAGTGAGGGAGTGGATTTTGCGATACGGGGGTTTCAATTATGTACATATTCTTAAAAGCAATTGTATCATTTTCTGGTAAAATAGTTTTAAGGATATTTACTAAAGTTGAACCGGGCAAATCTTAAGCGCAGTAGGGTTAAAGGGTGGGAAAACAATAACCTTTAAACTTAAAATTTAAAATTTTTTACTTTAAATTAATGTGTTCGCATAACTATGTTTATGAGAAAAATACGATGCTATTTAGATGCTATTAAAATATAATGATTATTATAAATCCTTTCAGATCAAAGGTGGACTAAACTTAAGATTTGCTCAGGCCTAGGAAGTGGTAGCCAAGGGGCTGCTCTTCCGTTCGTATCAAGAGTCGAGGGGGTCAGTGAGGGAGTGGATTTTGCGATACGGGGGTTTCAATTATGTACATATTCTTAAAATCAATTGTATCATTTTCTGGTAAAATTGTTTTAAGAATATTTACTAAAGTTGAACCGGGCAAATCTTAAGCTCAGTAGGGTTAAGTGGTGGGAAAACAATAACCTTTAAACTTAAAATTTAAAATATTTTACTTTAAATTTATGTATTCGCATAACTATGTTTATACTGAGAAAAATACGGTGCAATTAGATGCTATTAAAATATAAAGATTATTATAAATCCTTTCAGATTAAAGGTGGACTAAACTTAACATTTGCTCAGGCCTAGGAAGTGGTAGCCAAGGGGCTGCTCTTCCGTTCGTATCAAGAGTTGAGGGGGTCAGTGAGGGAGTGGATTTTGCGATACGGGGGTTTCAATTATGTACATATTCTTAAAAGCAATTGTATCATTTTCTGGTAAAATTGTTTTAAGGATATTTACTAAAGTTGAACCGGGCAAATCTTAAGCGCAGTAGGGTTAAGGGGTGGGAAAACAATAACCTTTAAACATAAAATTTAAAATTTTTTACTTTAAATTATTGTGTTCGCATAACTATGTTTATACTGAGAAAAATACGGTGCTATTTAGATGCTATTAAAATATAATGATTATTATAAATCCTTTCAGATTAAAGGTGGACTAAACTTAAGATTTGCTCAGGCCTAGGAAGTGGTAGCCATGGGGCTGCACTTCCGTTCGTATCAAGAGTCGAGGGGGTCAGTGAGGGAGTGGATTTTGCGATACGGGGGTTTCAATTGTGTACATGTTCTTAAAATCAATAGTATCATTTTCTGGTAAAATTGTTTTAAGGATATTTACTAAAGTTGAACCGGGCAAATCTTAAGCGCAGTAGGGTTAAGGGGTGGGAAAACAATAACCTTTCAATTAAAATTTAAAAAAAAGTTTATTTTAAATTAATGTGTACGCATAACTATGTTTATAATGAGAAAAGTACGGTGCTATTTAGATGCTATAAAAATATAATGAATATTATAAATCCTTTCAGATTAAAGGTGGATTAACTTAAGATTTGCTCAGGCCTAGGAAGTGGTAGCCAAGGGGCTGCTCTTCCATTCGTATCAAGAGTCGAAGGGGTCACTGAGGGAGTGGATTTTGCGATACGGGGGTTTCAATTATGTACTTATTCTTAAAATCAATTGTATCATTTTCTGGTAAAATTGTTTTAAGGATATTTACTAAAGTTGAACCGGCCAAATCTTAAGCGCAGTAGGGTTAAGGGGTGGGAAAACAATAACCTTTAAACTTAAAATTTAAAATTTTTTACTTTAAATTAATGTGTTCGCATAACTATGTTTATGAGAAAAATACGGTGCTATTTAAATGCTATTAAAATATAATGATTATTATAAATCCTTTCAGATCAAAGGTGGACTAAACTTAAGATTTGCTCAGGCCTAGGAAGTGGTAGCCAAGGGGCTGCTCTTCCGTTCGTATCAAGAGTCGAGGGGGTCAGTGAGGGAGTGGATTTTGCGATACGGGGGTTTCAATTATGTACATATTCTTAAAATCAATTGTATCATTTTCTGGTAAAATTGTTTTAAGAATATTTACTAAAGTTGAACCGGGCAAATCTTAAGCTCAGTAGGGTTAAGGGGTGGGAAAACAATAACCTTTAAACTTAAAATTTAAAATATTTTACTTTAAATTTATGTATTCGCATAACTATGTTTATACTGAGAAAAATACGGTGCAATTAGATGCTATTAAAATATAAAGATTATTATAAATCCTTTCAGATTAAAGGTGAACTAAACTTAACATTTGCTCAGGCCTAGGAAGTGGTAGCCAAGGGGCTGCTCTTCCGTTCGTATCAAGAGTCGAGGGGGTCAGTGAGGGAGTGGATTTTGCGATACGGGGGTTTCAATTATGTACATATTCTTAAAAGCAATTGTATCATTTTCTGGTAAAATTGTTTTAAGGATATTTACTAAAGTTGAACCGGGCAAATCTTAAGCGCAGTAGGGTTAAGGGGTGGGAAAACAATAACCTTTAAACATAAAATTTAAAATTTTTTACTTTAAATTATTGTGTTCGCATAACTATGTTTATACTGAGAAAAATACGGTGCTATTTAGATGCTATTAAAATATAATGATTATTATAAATCCTTTCAGATTAAAGGTGGACTAAACTTAAGATTTGCTCAGGCCTAGGAAGTGGTAGCCATGGGGCTGCACTTCCGTTCGTATCAAGAGTCGAGGGGGTCAGTGAGGGAGTGGATTTTGCGATACGGGGGTTTCAATTGTGTACATGTTCTTAAAATCAATAGTATCATTTTCTGGTAAAATTGTTTTAAGGATATTTACTAAAGTTGAACCGGGCAAATCTTAAGCGCAGTAGGGTTAAGGGGTGGGAAAACAATAACCTTTCAATTAAAATTTAAAAAAAAGTTTATTTTAAATTAATGTGTACGCATAACTATGTTTATAATGAGAAAAGTACGGTGCTATTTAGATGCTATAAAAATATAATGAATATTATAAATCCTTTCAGATTAAAGGTGGATTAACTTAAGATTTGCTCAGGCCTAGGAAGTGGTAGCCAAGGGGCTGCTCTTCCATTCGTATCAAGAGTCGAAGGGGTCAGTGAGGGAGTGGATTTTGCGATACGGGGGTTTCAATTATGTACTTATTCTTAAAATCAATTGTATCATTTTCTGGTAAAATTGTTTTAAGGATATTTACTAAAGTTGAACCGGGCAAATCTTAAGCGCAGTAGGGTTAAGGGGTGGGAAAACAATAACCTTTAAACATAAAATTTAAAATTTTTTACTTTAAATTATTGTGTTCGCATAACTATGTTTATGAGAAAAATACGGTGCTATTTAAATGCTATTAAAATATAATGATTATTATAAATCCTTTCAGATCAAAGGTGGACTAAACTTAAGATTTGCTCAGGCCTAGGAAGTGGTAGCCAAGGGGCTGCTCTTCCGTTCGTATCAAGAGACGAGGGGGTCAGTTAACGAGTGGATTTTGCGATACGGGGGTTTCAATTATGTACATATTCTTAAAATCAATTGTATCATTTTCTGGTAAAATTGTTTTAAGGATATTTACTAAAGTTGAACCGGGCAAATCTTAAGCTCAGTAGGGTTAAGGGGTGGGAAAACAATAACCTTTAAACTTAAAATTTAAAATATTTTACTTTAAATTTATGTATTCGCATAACTATGTTTATACTGAGAAAAATACGGTGCAATTAGATGCTATTAAAATATAAAGATTATTATAAATCCCTTCAGATTAAAGGTGGACTAAACTTAACATTTGCTCAGGCCTAGGAAATGGTAGCCAAGGGGCTGCTCTTCCGTTCGTATCAAGAGTCGAGGGGGTCAGTGAGGGAGTGGATTTTGCGATACGGGGGTTTCAATTATGTACATATTCTTAAAAGCAATTGTATCATTTTCTGGTAAAATAGTTTTAAGGATATTTACTAAAGTTGAACCGGGCAAATCTTAAGCGCAGTAGGGTTAAAGGGTGGGAAAACAATAACCTTTAAACTTAAAATTTAAAATTTTTTACTTTAAATTAATGTGTTCGCATAACTATGTTTATGAGAAAAATACGATGCTATTTAGATGCTATTAAAATATAATGATTATTATAAATCCTTTCAGATCAAAGGTGGACTAAACTTAAGATTTGCTCAGGCCTAGGAAGTGGTAGCCAAGGGGCTGCTCTTCCGTTCGTATCAAGAGTCGAGGGGGTCAGTGAGGGAGTGGATTTTGCGATACGGGGGTTTCAATTATGTACATATTCTTAAAATCAATTGTATCATTTTCTGGTAAAATTGTTTTAAGAATATTTACTAAAGTTGAACCGGGCAAATCTTAAGCTAAGTAGGGTTAAGTGGTGGGAAAACAATAACCTTTAAACTTAAAATTAAAATATTTTACTTTAAATTTATGTATTCGCATAACTATGTTTATACTGAGAAAAATACGGTGCAATTAGATGCTATTAAAATATAAAGATTATTATAAATCCTTTCAGATTAAAGGTGGACTAAACTTAACATTTGCTCAGGCCTAGGAAGTGGTAGCCAAGGGGCTGCTCTTCCGTTCGTATCAAGAGTGGAGGGGGTCAGTGAGGGAGTGGATTTTGCGATACGGGGGTTTCAATTATGTACATATTCTTAAAAGCAATTGTATCATTTTCTGGTAAAATTGTTTTAAGGATATTTACTAAAGTTGAACCGGGCAAATCTTAAGCGCAGTAGGGTTAAGGGGTGGGAAAACAATAACCTTTAAACATAAAATTTAAATTTTTTACTTTAAATTATTGTGTTCGCATAACTATGTTTATACTGAGAAAAATACGGTGCTATTTAGATGCTATTAAAATATAATGATTATTATAAATCCTTTCAGATTAAAGGTGGACTAAACTTAAGATTTGCTCAGGCCTAGGAAGTGGTAGCCATGGGGCTGCACTTCCGTTCGTATCAAGAGTCGAGGGGGTCAGTGAGGGAGTGGATTTTGCGATACGGGGGTTTCAATTGTGTACATGTTCTTAAAATCAATAGTATCATTTTCTGGTAAAATTGTTTTAAGGATATTTACTAAAGTTGAACCGGGCAAATCTTAAGCGCAGTAGGGTTAAGGGGTGGGAAAACAATAACCTTTCAATTAAAATTTAAAAAAAAGTTTATTTTAAATTAATGTGTACGCATAACTATGTTTATAATGAGAAAAGTACGGTGCTATTTAGATGCTATAAAAATATAATGAATATTATAAATCCTTTCAGATTAAAGGTGGATTAACTTAAGATTTGCTCAGGCCTAGGAAGTGGTAGCCAAGGGGCTGCTCTTCCATTCGTATCAAGAGTCGAAGGGGTCACTGAGGGAGTGGATTTTGCGATACGGGGGTTTCAATTATGTACTTATTCTTAAAATCAATTGTATCATTTTCTGGTAAAATTGTTTTAAGGATATTTACTAAAGTTGAACCGGCCAAATCTTAAGCGCAGTAGGGTTAAGGGGTGGGAAAACAATAACCTTTAAACTTAAAATTTAAAATTTTTTACTTTAAATTAATGTGTTCGCATAACTATGTTTATGAGAAAAATACGGTGCTATTTAAATGCTATTAAAATATAATGATTATTATAAATCCTTTCAGATCAAAGGTGGACTAAACTTAAGATTTGCTCAGGCCTAGGAAGTGGTAGCCAAGGGGCTGCTCTTCCGTTCGTATCAAGAGTCGAGGGGGTCACTGAGGGAGTGGATTTTGCGATACGGGGGTTTCAATTATGTACATATTCTTAAAATCAATTGTATGATTTTCTGGTAAAATTGTTTTAAGGATATTTACTAAAGTTGAACCGGTCAAATCTTAAGCTCAGTAGGGTTAAGGGGTGGGAAAACAATAACCTTTAAACTTAAATTTAAAATATTTTACTTTAAATTTATGTATTCGCATAACTATGTTTATACTGAGAAAAATACGGTGCAATTAGATGCTATTAAAATATAAAGATTATTATAAATCCTTTCAGATTAAAGGTGGACTAAACTTAACATTTGCTCAGGCCTAGGAAGTGGTAGCCAAGGGGCTGCTCTTCCGTTCGTATCAAGAGTCGAGGGGGTCAGTGAGGGAGTGGATTTTGCGATATGGGGGTTTCAATTATGTACATATTCTTAAAATTAATTGTATCATTTTCTGGTAAAATTTTTTTAAGGATATTTACTAAAGTTGAACCGGGCAAATCTTAAGCGCAGTAGATTTAAGGGGTGGGAAAACAATAACCTTTAAACTTAAAATTTAAAATTTTTTACTTTAAATTATTGTGATCGCATAACTATGTTTATACTGAGAAAAATACGGTACTATTTAGATGCTATTAAAATATAATGATTATTATAAATCCTTTCAGATTAAAGGTGGACTAAACTTAAGATTTGCTCAGGCCTAGGAAGCGGTAGCCAAGGGTCTGCTATTCCGTTCGTATCAAGAGTCGAGGGGGCAGTGAGGGAGTGAATTTTGCGATACGGGGGTTTCAATTATGTACATATTCTTAAAATCAATAGTATCATTTTCTGGTAAAATTGTTTTAAGGATATTTACTAAAGTTGAACCGGGCACATCTTAAGCGCAGTAGGGTTAAGGGGTGGGAAAACAATAACCTTTAAACTTAAAATTCAAAATTTTTTACTTTAAATTATTGTGTTCGCATAACTATGTTTATACTGATAAAAATACGGTGCTCTTTAGATTCTATTACAATATAATAATTATTATAAATGCTTTCAGATTAAAGGTGGACTAAACTTAAGATTTGCTCAGGCCTAGGAAGTGGTAGCCAAGGGGCTGCTCTTGCGTCCGTATCAAGAGTCGAGGGGGTCAGTGAGGGAGTGTATTTTGCGATACGGGGGTTTCAATTATGTACATATTCTTAAAATCAATTGTATCATTTTCTGGTAAAATTGTTTTAAGGATATTTACTAAAGTTGAACCGGGCAAATCTTAAGCGCAGTAGGGTTAAGGGGTGGGAAAACAATAACCTTTAAACATAAAATTTAAAATTTTTTACTTTAAATTATTGTGTTCGCATAACTATGTTTATACTGAGAAAAATACGGTACTATTTAGATGCTATTAAAATATAATGATTATTATAAATCCTTTCAGAATAAAGGTGGACTAAACTTAAGATTTGCTCAGGCCTAGGAAGTGGTAGCCAAGGGGCTGCTCTTCCGTTCGTATCAAGAGTCGAGGGGGTCAGTGAGGGAGTGGATTTTGCAATACAGGGGTTTCTATTGTGTACCTATTCTTAAAATCAATAGTATCATTTTCTGGTAAAATTGTTTTAAGGATATTTACTAAAGTTGAACCGGGCAAATCTTAAGCGCAGTAGGGTTAAGGGGTGGGAAAACAATAACCTTTCAATTAAAATTTAAAAAAAAGTTTATTTTAAATTAATGTGTACGCATAACTATGTTTATAATGAGAAAAGTACGGTGCTATTTAGATGCTATAAAAATATAATGAATATTATAAATCCTTTCAGATTAAAGGTGGACTAAACTTAAGATTTGCTCAGGCCTAGGATGTGGTAGCCAAGGGGCTGCTCTTCCGTTCGTATCAAGAGTCGAGGGGGTCAGTGAGGGAGTGGATTTTGCGATACGGGGGTTTCAATTATGTACATATTCTTAAAAGCAATTGTATCATTTTCTGGTAAAATTGTTTTAAGGATATTTACTAAAGTTGAACCGGGCAAATCTTAAGCGCAGTAGGGTTAAGGGGTGGGAAAACAATAACCTTTAAACATAAAATTTAAAATTTTTTACTTTAAATTATTGTGTTCGCATAACTATGTTTATACTGAGAAAAATACGGTGCTATTTAGATGCTATTAAAATATAATGATTATTATAAATCCTTTCAGAATAAAGGTGGACTAAACTTAAGATTTGCTCAGGCCTAGGAAGTGGTAGCCAAGGGGCTGCTCTTCCGTTCGTATCAAGAGTCGAGGGGGTCAGTGAGGGAGTGGATTTTGCAATACAGGGGTTTCTATTGTGTACCTATTCTTAAAATCAATAGTATCATTTTCTGGTAAAATTGTTTTAAGGATATTTACTAAAGTTGAACCGGGCAAATCTTAAGCGCAGTAGGGTTAAGGGGTGGGAAAACAATAACCTTTCAATTAAAATTTAAAAAAAAGTTTATTTTAAATTAATGTGTACGCATAACTATGTTTATAATGAGAAAAGTACGGTGCTATTTAGATGCTATAAAAATATAATGAATATTATAAATCCTTTCAGATTAAAGGTGGACTAAACTTAAGATTTGCTCAGGCCTAGGATGTGGTAGCCAAGGGGCTGCTCTTCCGTTCGTATCAAGAGTCGAGGGGGTCAGTGAGGGAGTGGATTTTGCGATACGGGGGTTTCAATTATGTACATATTCTTAAAAGCAATTGTATCATTTTCTGGTAAAATTGTTTTAAGGATATTTACTAAAGTTGAACCGGGCAAATCTTAAGCGCAGTAGGGTTAAGGGGTGGGAAAACAATAACCTTTAAACATAAAATTTAAAATTTTTTACTTTAAATTATTGTGTTCGCATAACTATGTTTATACTGAGAAAAATACGGTGCTATTTAGATGCTATTAAAATATAATGATTATTATAAATCCTTTCAGAATAAAGGTGGACTAAACTTAAGATTTGCTCAGGCCTAGGAAGTGGTAGCCAAGGGGCTGCTCTTCCGTTCGTATCAAGAGTCGAGGGGGTCAGTGAGGGAGTGGATTTTGCAATACAGGGGTTTCTATTGTGTACCTATTCTTAAAATCAATAGTATCATTTTCTGGTAAAATTGTTTTAAGGATATTTACTAAAGTTGAACCGGGCAAATCTTAAGCGCAGTAGGGTTAAGGGGTGGGAAAACAATAACCTTTCAATTAAAATTTAAAAAAAAGTTTATTTTAAATTAATGTGTACGCATAACTATGTTTATAATGAGAAAAGTACGGTGCTATTTAGATGCTATAAAAATATAATGAATATTATAAATCCTTTCAGATTAAAGGTGGACTAAACTTAAGATTTGCTCAGGCCTAGGATGTGGTAGCCAAGGGGCTGCTCTTCCGTTCGTATCAAGAGTCGAGGGGGTCAGTGAGGGAGTGGATTTTGCGATACGGGGGTTTCAATTATGTACATATTCTTAAAAGCAATTGTATCATTTTCTGGTAAAATTGTTTTAAGGATATTTACTAAAGTTGAACCGGGCAAATCTTAAGCGCAGTAGGGTTAAGGGGTGGGAAAACAATAACCTTTAAACATAAAATTTAAAATTTTTTACTTTAAATTATTGTGTTCGCATAACTATGTTTATACTGAGAAAAATACGGTGCTATTTAGATGCTATTAAAATATAATGATTATTATAAATCCTTTCAGATTAAAGGTGGACTAAACTTAAGATTTGCTCAGGCCTAGGAAGTGGTAGCCAAGGGGCTGCTCTTCCGTTCGTATCAAGAGTCGAGGGGGTCATTGAGGGAGTGGATTTTGCGATACGGGGGTTTCAATTGTGTACATATTCTTAAAATCAATAGTATCATTTTCTGGTAAAATTGTTTTAAGGATATTTACTAAAGTTGAACCGGGCAAATCTTAAGCGCAGTAGGGTTAAGGGGTGGGAAAACAATAACCTTTCAATTAAAATTTTAAAAAAAGTTTATTTTAAATTAATGTGTACGCATAACTATGTTTATAATGAGAAAAGTACGGTGCTATTTAGATGCTATAAAAATATAATGAATATTATAAATCCTTTCAGATTAAAGGTGGATTAACTTAAGATTTGCTCAGGCCTAGGAAGTGGTAGCCAAGGGGCTGCTCTTCCATTCGTATCAAGAGTCGAAGGGGTCAGTGAGGGAGTGGATTTTGCGATACGGGGGTTTCAATTATGTACTTATTCTTAAAATCAATTGTATCATTTTCTGGTAAAATTGTTTTAAGGATATTTACTAAAGTTGAACCGGGCAAATCTTAAGCGCAGTAGGGTTAAGGGGTGGGAAAACAATAACCTTTCAATTAAAATTTAAAAAAAAGTTTATTTTAAATTAATGTGTACGCATAACTATGTTTATAATGAGAAAAGTACGGTGCTATTTAGATGCTATAAAAATATAATGAATATTATAAATCCTTTCAGATTAAAGGTGGACTAAACTTAAGATTTGCTCAGGCCTAGGATGTGGTAGCCAAGGGGCTGCTCTTCCGTTCGTATCAAGAGTCGAGGGGGTCAGTGAGGGAGTGGATTTTGCGATACGGGGGTTTCAATTATGTACATATTCTTAAAAGCAATTGTATCATTTTCTGGTAAAATTGTTTTAAGGATATTTACTAAAGTTGAACCGGGCAAATCTTAAGCGCAGTAGGGTTAAGGGGTGGGAAAACAATAACCTTTAAACATAAAATTTAAAATTTTTTACTTTAAATTATTGTGTTCGCATAACTATGTTTATACTGAGAAAAATACGGTGCTATTTAGATGCTATTAAAATATAATGATTATTATAAATCCTTTCAGATTAAAGGTGGACTAAACTTAAGATTTGCTCAGGCCTAGGAAGTGGTAGCCAAGGGGCTGCTCTTCCGTTCGTATCAAGAGTCGAGGGGGTCAGTGAGGGAGTGGATTTTGCGATACGGGGGTTTCAATTGTGTACATATTCTTAAAATCAATAGTATCATTTTCTGGTAAAATTGTTTTAAGGATATTTACTAAAGTTGAACCGGGCAAATCTTAAGCGCAGTAGGGTTAAGGGGTGGGAAAACAATAACCTTTCAATTAAAATTTAAAAAAAAGTTTATTTTAAATTAATGTGTACGCATAACTATGTTTATAATGAGAAAAGTACGGTGCTATTTAGATGCTATAAAAATATAATGAATATTATAAATCCTTTCAGATTAAAGGTGGATTAACTTAAGATTTGCTCAGGCCTAGGAAGTGGTAGCCAAGGGGCTGCTCTTCCATTCGTATCAAGAGTCGAAGGGGTCAGTGAGGGAGTGGATTTTGCGATACGGGGGTTTCAATTATGTACTTATTCTTAAAATCAATTGTATCATTTTCTGGTAAAATTGTTTTAAGGATATTTACTAAAGTTGAACCGGCCAAATCTTAAGCGCAGTAGGGTTAAGGGGTGGGAAAACAATAACCTTTAAACTTAAAATTTAAAATTTTTTACTTTAAATTAATGTGTTCGCATAACTATGTTTATGAGAAAAATACGGTGCTATTTAAATGCTATTAAAATATAATGATTATTATAAATCCTTTCAGATCAAAGGTGGACTAAACTTAAGATTTGCTCAGGCCTAGGAAGTGGTAGCCAAGGGGCTGCTCTTCCGTTCGTATCAAGAGACGAGGGGGTCAGTTAACGAGTGGAATTTGCGATACGGGGGTTTCAATTATGTACATATTCTTAAAAGCAATTGTATCATTTTCTGGTAAAATTGTTTTAAGGATATTTACTAAAGTTGAACCGGGCAAATCTTAAGCGCAGTAGGGTTAAGGGGTGGGAAAACAATAACCTTTAAACTTAAAATTTAAAATATTTTACTTTAAATTTATGTATTCGCATAACTATGTTTATACTGAGAAAAATACGGTGCAATTAGATGCTATTAAAATATAAAGATTATTATAAATCCTTTCAGATTAAAGGTGGACTAAACTTAACATTTGCTCAGGCCTAGGAAGTGGTAGCCAAGGGGCTGCTCTTCCGTTCGTATCAAGAGTCGAGGGGGTCAGTGAGGGAGTGGAATTTGCGATACGGGGGTTTCAATTATGTACATATTCTTAAAAGCAATTGTATCATTTTCTGGTAAAATTGTTTTAAGGATATTTACTAAAGTTGAACCGGGCAAATCTTAAGCGCAGTAGGGTTAAAGGGTGGGAAAACAATAACCTTTAAACTTAAAATTTAAAATTTTTTACTTTAAATTAATGTGTTCGCATAACTATGTATATGAGAAAAATACGATGCTATTTAGATGCTATTAAAATATAAAGATTATTATAAATCCTTTCAGATCAAAGGTGGACTAAACTTAAGATTTGCTCAGGCCTAGGAAGTGGTAGCCAAGGGGCTGCTCTTCCGTTCGTATCAAGAGTCGAGGGGGTCAGTGAGTGAGTGGATTTTGCGATACGGGGGTTTCAATTATGTACATATTCTTAAAATCAATTGTATCATTTTCTGGTAAAATTGTTTTAAGAATATTTACTAAAGTTGAACCGGGCAAATCTTAAGCTCAGTAGGGTTAAGGGGTGGGAAAACAATAACCTTTAAACTTAAAATTTAAAATATTTTACTTTAAATTTATGTATTCGCATAACTATGTTTATACTGAGAAAAATACGGTGCAATTAGATGCTATTAAAATATAAAGATTATTATAAATCCTTTCAGATTAAAGGTGGACTAAACTTAACATTTGCTCAGGCCTAGGAAGTGGTAGCCAAGGGGCTGCTCTTCCGTTCGTATCAAGAGTCGAGGGGGTCTGTGAGGGAGTGGATTTTGCGATACGGGGGTTTCAATTATGTACATATTCTTAAAAGCAATTGTATCATTTTCTGGTAAAATTGTTTTAAGGATATTTACTAAAGTTGAACCGGGCAAATCTTAAGCTCAGTAGGGTTAAGGGGTGGGAAAACAATAACCTTTAAACTTAAAATTTAAAACATTTTACTTTAAATTATTGTGTTCGCATAACTATGTTTATACTGAGAAAAATACGGTGCTATTTAGATGCTATTAAAATATAATGATTATTATAAATCCTTTTAGATTAAAGGTGGACTAAACTTAAGATTTGCTCAGGCCTAAGAAGTGGTAGCCAAGGGGCTGCTCTTCCGTTCGTATCAAGAGTCGAGGGGGTCAGTGAGGGAGTGGATTTTGCGGTACGGGGGTTTCAATTATGTACATATTCTTAAAATCAATAGTATCATTTTCTGGTAAAATTGTTTTAAGGATATTTACTAAAGTTGAACCGGGCAAATCTTAAGCGCAGTAGGGTTAAGGGGTGGGAAAACAATAACCTTTAAACTTAAAATTCAAAATTTTTTACTTTAAATTTATGTAATTTCATAACTATGTTTATACTGAGAAAAATACGGTGAAATTAGATGCTATTAAAATATAAAGATTATTATAAATCCTTTCAGATTAAAGGTGGACTAAACTTAACATTTGCTCAGGCCTAGGAAATTGTAGCCAAGGCGCTGCTCTTCCGTTCGTATCAAGAGTCGAGGGGGTCAGTGAGGGAGTGGATTTTGCGATACGGGGGTTTCAATTATGTACATAATCTTAAAAGCAATTGTATCATTTTCTGGTAAAATTGTTTTAAGGATATTTACTAAAGTTGAACCGGTCAAATCTTAAGCTCAGTAGGGTTAAGGGGTGGGAAAACAATAACCTTTCAATTGAAATTTTAAAAAAAAGTTTATTTTAAATTAATGTGTACGCATAACTATGTTTATAATGAGAAAAGTACGGTGCTATTTAGATGCTATTAAAATATAATGAATATTATAAATCCTTTCAGATTAAAGGTGGACTAAACTTAAGATTTGCTCAGGCCTAGGAAGTGGTAGCCAAGAGGCTGCTCTTCCGTTCGTATCAAGAGTCGAGGGGGTCAGTGAGGGAGTGGATTTTGCGATACGGGGGTTTCAATTATGTACATATTCTTAAAATCAATTGTATGATTTTCTGGTAAAATTGTTTTAAGGATATTTACTAAAGTTGAACCGGTCAAATCTTAAGCTCAGTAGGGTTAAGGGGTGGGAAAACAATAACCTTTAAACTTAAATTTAAAATATTTTACTTTAAATTTATGTATTCGCATAACTATGTTTATACTGAGAAAAATACGGTGCAATTAGATGCTATTAAAATATAAAGATTATTATAAATCCTTTTAGATTAAAGGTGGACTAAACTTAACATTTGCTCAGGCCTAGGAAGTGGTAGCCAAGGGGCTGCTCTTCCGTTCGTATCAAGAGTCGAGGGGGTCAGTGAGGGAGTGGATTTTGCGACACGGGGGTTTCAATTGTGTACATATTCTTAAAATTAATTGTATCATTTTCTGGTAAAATTTTTTTAAGGATATTTACTAAAGTTGAACCGGGCAAATCTTAAGCGCAGTAGATTTAAGGGGTGGGAAAACAATAACCTTTAAACTTAAAATTTAAAATTTTTTACTTTAAATTATTGTGATCGCATAACTATGTTTATACTGAGAAAAATACGGTACTATTTAGATGCTATTAAAATATAATGATTATTATAAATCCTTTCAGATTAAAGGTGGACTAAACTTAAGATTTGCTCAGGCCTAGGAAGCGGTAGCCAAGGGTCTGCTCTTCCGTTCGTATCAAGAGTCGAGGGGGCAGTGAGGGAGTGAATTTTGCGATACGGGGGTTTCAATTATGTACATATTCTTAAAATCAATAGTATCATTTTCTGGTAAAATTGTTTTAAGGATATTTACTAAAGTTGAACCGGGCACATCTTAAGCGCAGTAGGGTTAAGGGGTGGGAAAACAATAACCTTTAAACTTAAAATTCAAAATTTTTTACTTTAAATTATTGTGTTCGCATAACTATGTTTATACTGAGAAAAATACGGTACTATTTAGATGCTATTAAAATATAATGATTATTATAAATCCTTTCAGAATAAAGGTGGACTAAACTTAAGATTTGCTCAGGCCTAGGAAGTGGTAGCCAAGGGGCTGCTCTTCCGTTCGTATCAAGAGTCGAGGGGGTCAGTGAGGGAGTGGATTTTGCAATACAGGGGTTTCTATTGTGTACCTATTCTTAAAATCAATAGTATCATTTTCTGGTAAAATTGTTTTAAGGATATTTACTAAAGTTGAACCGGGCAAATCTTAAGCGCAGTAGGGTTAAGGGGTGGGAAAACAATAACCTTTCAATTAAAATTTAAAAAAAAGTTTATTTTAAATTAATGTGTACGCATAACTATGTTTATAATGAGAAAAGTACGGTGCTATTTAGATGCTATAAAAATATAATGAATATTATAAATCCTTTCAGATTAAAGGTGGACTAAACTTAAGATTTGCTCAGGCCTAGGATGTGGTAGCCAAGGGGCTGCTCTTCCGTTCGTATCAAGAGTCGAGGGGGTCAGTGAGGGAGTGGATTTTGCGATACGGGGGTTTCAATTATGTACATATTCTTAAAAGCAATTGTATCATTTTCTGGTAAAATTGTTTTAAGGATATTTACTAAAGTTGAACCGGGCAAATCTTAAGCGCAGTAGGGTTAAGGGGTGGGAAAACAATAACCTTTAAACATAAAATTTAAAATTTTTTACTTTAAATTATTGTGTTCGCATAACTATGTTTATACTGAGAAAAATACGGTGCTATTTAGATGCTATTAAAATATAATGATTATTATAAATCCTTTCAGATTAAAGGTGGACTAAACTTAAGATTTGCTCAGGCCTAGGAAGTGGTAGCCAAGGGGCTGCTCTTCCGTTCGTATCAAGAGTCGAGGGGGTCAGTGAGGGAGTGGATTTTGCGATACGGGGGTTTCAATTGTGTACATATTCTTAAAATCAATAGTATCATTTTCTGGTAAAATTGTTTTAAGGATATTTACTAAAGTTGAACCGGGCAAATCTTAAGCGCAGTAGGGTTAAGGGGTGGGAAAACAATAACCTTTCAATTAAAATTTAAAAAAAAGTTTATTTTAAATTAATGTGTACGCATAACTATGTTTATAATGAGAAAAGTACGGTGCTATTTAGAGGCTATAAAAATATAATGAATATTATAAATCCTTTCAGATTAAAGGTGGACTAAACTTAAGATTTGCTCAGGCCTAGGAAGTGGTAGCCAAGGGGCTGCTCTTCCGTTCGTATCAAGAGTCGAGGGGGTCAGTCAGGGAGTGGATTTTGCGATACGGGGGTTTCAATTATGTACTTATTCTTAAAATCAATTGTATCATTTTCTGGTAAAATTGTTTTAAGGATATTTACTAAAGTTGAACCGGCCAAATCTTAAGCGCAGTAGGGTTAAGGGGTGGGAAAACAATAACCTTTAAACTTAAAATTTAAAATTTTTTACTTTAAATTAATGTGTTCGCGTAACTATGTTTATGAGAAAAATACGGTGCTATTTGGATGCTATTAAAATATAATGATTATTATAAATCCTTTCAGATTAAAAGTGGACTAAACTTAAGATTTGCTCAGGCCTAGGAAGTGGTAGCCAAGTGGCTGCTCTTCCGTTCGTATCAAGAGTAGAGGGGGTCAGTGAGGGAGTGGAGTTTGCGATACGGGGTTTCAATTATGTACATATTCTTAAAATCAATTGTATGATTTTCTGGTAAAATAGTTTTAAGGATATTTACTAAAGTTGAACCGGGCAAATCTTAAGCTCAGTAGGGTTAAGGGGTGGGAAAACAATAACCTTTAAACTTAAAATTTAAAACATTTTACTTTAAATTATTGTGTTCGCATAACTATGTTTATACTGAGAAAAATACGGTGCTATTTAGATGCTATTAAAATATAATGATTATTATAAATCCTTTTAGATTAAAGGTGGACTAAACTTAAGATTTGCTCAGGCCTAGGAAGTGGTAGCCAAGGGGCTGCTCTTCCGTTCGTATCAAGAGTCGAGGGGGTCAGTGAGGGAGTGGATTTTGCGGTACGGGGGTTTCAATTATGTACATATTCTTAAAATCAATAGTATCATTTTCTGGTAAAATTGTTTTAAGGATATTTACTAAAGTTGAACCGGGCAAATCTTAAGCGCAGTAGGGTTAAGGGGTGGGAAAACAATAACCTTTAAACTTAAAATTCAAAATTTTTTACTTTAAATTTATGTATTCGCATAACTATGTTTATACTGAGAAAAATACGGTGAAATTAGATGCTATTAAAATATAAAGATTATTATAAATCCTTTCAGATTAAAGGTGGGCTAAACTTAACATATGCTCAGGTCTAGGAAGTTGTAGCCAAGGCGCTGCTCTTCCGTTCGTATCAAGAGTCGAGGGGGTCAGTGAGGGAGTGGATTTTGCGATACGGGGGTTTCAATTATGTACATAATCTTAAAAGCAATTGTATCATTTTCTGGTAAAATTGTTTTAAGGATATTTACTAAAGTTGAACCGGGCAAATCTTAAGCGCAGTAGGGTTAAGGGGTGGGAAAACAATAACCTTTAAACATAAAATTTAAAATTTTTTACTTTAAATTATTGTGTTCGCATAACTATGTTTATACTGAGAAAAATACGGTACTATTTAGATGCTATTAAAATATAATGATTATTATAAATCCTTTCAGATTAAAGGTGGACTAAACTGAAGATTTGCTCAGGCCTAGGAAGTGGTAGCCAAGGGGCTGCTCTTCCGTTCGTATCAAGAGTCGAGGGGGTCAGTGAGGGAGTGGATTTTGCGATACGGGGATTTCAATTATGTACATATTCTTAAAATCAATTGTATCATTTTCTGGTAAAATTGTTTTAAGGATATTTACTAAAGTTGAACTTGGCAAATCTTAAGCTCATTAGGGTTAAGGGGTGGGAAAACAATAACCTTTAAACTTAAAATTTAAAACATTTTACTTTAAAGAAATGTGTTCGGATACCTATGTTTATACTGAGAAAAATACAGTGCAATTAGATGCTATTAAAATATAAAGATTATTATAAATCCTTTCAGATTAAAGGTGGAATAATCTTAAGATTTGCTCAGGCCTAGGAAGTGGTAGCCAAGAGGCTGCTCTTCCGTTCGTATCAAGAGTCGAGGGGGTCAGTGAGGGAGTGGATTTTGCGATACGGCGGTTTCAATTATGTACATATTCTTAAAAGCAATTGTATGATTTTCTGGTAAAATTGTTTTAAGGATATTTACTAAAGTTGAACCGGTCAAATCTTAAGCTCAGTAGGGTTAAGGGGTGGGAAAACAATAACCTTTAAACTTAAAATTTAAAATATTTTACTTTAAATTTATGTATTCGCATAACTATGTTTATACTGAGAAAAATACGGTGCAATTAGATGCTATTAAAATATAAAGATTATTATAAATCCTTTCAGATTAAAGGTGGACTAAACTTAACATTTGCTCAGGCCTAGGAAGTGGTAGCCAAGGGGCTGCTCTTCCGTTCGTATCAAGAGTCGAGGGGGTCAGTGAGGGAGTGGATTTTGCGATACGGGGGTTTCAATTATGTACATATTCTTAAAATTAATTGTATCATTTTCTGGTAAAATATTTTTAAGGATATTTACTAAAGTTGAACCGGGCAAATCTTAAGCGCAGTAGAGTTAAGGGGTGGGAAAACAATAACCTTTAAACTTAAAATTTAAAATTTTTTACTTTAAATTATTGTGTTCGCATAACTATGTTTATACTGAGAAAAATACGGTACTATTTAGATGCTATTAAAATATAATGATTATTATAAATCCTTTCAGATTAAAGGTGGACTAAACTTAAGATTTGCTCAGGCCTAGGAAGTGGTAGCCAAGGGGCTGCTCTTCCGTTCGTATCAAGAGTCGAGGGGGTCAGTGAGGGAGTGGATTTTGCAATACAGGGGTTTCTATTGTGTACCTATTCTTAAAATCAATAGTATCATTTTCTGGTAAAATTGTTTTAAGGATATTTACTAAAGTTGAACCGGGCACATCTTAAGCGCAGTAGGGTTAAGGGGTGGGAAAACAATAACCTTTAAACTTAAAATTCAAAATTTTTTACTTTAAATTATTGTGTTCGCATAACTATGTTTATACTGATAAAAATACGGTGCTCTTTAGATGCTATTACAATATAATAATTATTATAAATGCTTTCAGATTAAAGGTGGACTAAACTTAAGATTTGCTCAGGCCTAGGAAGTGGTAGCCAAGGGGCTGCTCTTGCGTCCGTATCAAGAGTCGAGGGGGTCAGTGAGGGAGTGTATTTTGCGATACGGGGGTTTCAATTATGTACATATTCTTAAAATCAATTGTATCATTTTCTGGTAAAATTGTTTTAAGGATATTTACTAAAGTTGAACCGGGCAAATCTTAAGTGCAGTAGGGTTAAGGGGTGGGAAAACTATAACCTTTAAAATTAAAATTAAAAAAAGTTTATTTTAAATTAATGTGTACGCATAACTATGTTTATAATGAGAAAAATACGGTGCTATTTAGATGCTATCAAAATATAATGATTATTATAAATCCTTTCAGATTAAAGGTGGACTAATCTTAAGATTTGCTCAGGCCTAGGAAGTGGTAGCCAAGGGGCTGCTCTTCCGTTCGTATCAAGAGTCGTGGGGGTCAGTGAGGGAGTGGATTTTGCGATACGGGGGTTTCAATTATGTACATATTCTTAAAATCAATAGTATCATTTTCTGGTAAAATTGTTTTAAGGATATTTACTAAAGTTGAACCGGGCACATCTTAAGCGCAGTAGGGTTAAGGGGTGGGAAAACAATAACCTTTAAACTTAAAATTCAAAATTTTTTACTTTAAATTATTGTGTTCGCATAACTATGTTTATACTGATAAAAATACGGTGCTCTTTAGATGCTATTACAATATAATAATTATTATAAATGCTTTCAGATTAAAGGTGGACTAAACTTAAGATTTGCTCAGGCCTAGGAAGTGGTAGTCAAGGGGCTGCTCTTGCGTCCGTATCAAGAGTCGAGGGGGTCAGTGAGGGAGTGTATTTTGCGATACGGGGGTTTCAATTATGTACATATTCTTAAAATCAATTGTATCATTTTCTGGTAAAATTGTTTTAAGGATATTTACTAAAGTTGAACCGGGCAAATCTTAAGCGCAGTAGGGTTAAGGGGTGGGAAAACAATAACCTTTAAACATAAAATTTAAAATTTTTTACTTTAAATTATTGTGTTCGCATAACTATGTTTATACTGAGAAAAATACGGTACTATTTAGATGCTATTAAAATATAATGATTATTATAAATCCTTTCAGAATAAAGGTGGACTAAACTTAAGATTTGCTCAGGCCTAGGAAGTGGTAGCCAAGGGGCTGCTCTTCCGTTCGTATCAAGAGTCGAGGGGGTCAGTGAGGGAGTGGATTTTGCAATACAGTGGTTTCTATTGTGTACCTATTCTTAAAATCAATAGTATCATTTTCTGGTAAAATTGTTTTAAGGATATTTACTAAAGTTGAACCGGGCAAATCTTAAGCGCAGTAGGGTTAAGGGGTGGGAAAACAATAACCTTTCAATTAAAATTTAAAAAAAAGTTTATTTTAAATTAATGTGTACGCATAACTATGTTTATAATGAGAAAAGTACGGTGCTATTTAGATGCTATAAAAATATAATGAATATTATAAATCCTTTCAGATTAAAGGTGGACTAAACTTAAGATTTGCTCAGGCCTAGGAAGTGGTAGCCAAGGGGCTGCTCTTCCGTTCGTATCAAGAGTCGAGGGGGTCAGTGAGGGAGTGGATTTTGCGATACGGGGGTTTCAATTATGTACATATTCTTAAAAGCAATTGTATCATTTTCTGGTAAAATTGTTTTAAGGATATATACTAAAGTTGAACCGGGCAAATCTTAAGCGCAGTAGGGTTAAGGGGTGGGAAAACAATAACCTTTAAACATAAAATTTAAAATTTTTTACTTTAAATTATTGTGTTCGCATAACTATGTTTATACTGAGAAAAATACGGTGCTATATAGATGCTATTAAAATATAATGATTATTATAAATCCTTTCAGATTAAAGGTGGACTAAACTTAAGATTTGCTCAGGCCTAGGAAGTGGTAGCCAAGGGGCTGCTCTTCCGTTCGTATCAAGAGTCGAGGGGGTCAGTGAGGGAGTGGATTTTGCGATACGGGGGTTTCAATTGTGTACATATTCTTAAAATCAATAGTATCATTTTCTGGTAAAATTGTTTTAAGGATATTTACTAAAGTTGAACCGGCCAAATCTTAAGCGCAGTAGGGTTAAGGGGTGGGAAAACAATAACCTTTAAACTTAAAATTTAAAATTTTTTACTTTAAATTAATGTGTTCGCGTAACTATGTTTATGAGAAAAATACGGTGCTATTTGGATGCTATTAAAATATAATGATTATTATAAATCCTTTCAGATTAAAAGTGGACTAAACTTAAGATTTGCTCAGGCCTAGGAAGTGGTAGCCAAGTGGCTGCTCTTCCGTTTGTATCAAGAGTAGAGGGGGTCAGTGAGGGAGTGGAGTTTGCGATACGGGGTTTCAATTATGTACATATTCTTAAAATCAATTGTATGATTTTCTGGTAAAATAGTTTTAAGGATATTTACTAAAGTTGAACCGGGCAAATCTTAAGCTCAGTAGGGTTAAGGGGTGGGAAAACAATAACCTTTAAACTTAAAATTTAAAACATTTTACTTTAAATTATTGTGTTCGCATAACTATGTTTATACTGAGAAAAATACGGTGCTATTTAGATGCTATTAAAATATAATGATTATTATAAATCCTTTTAGATTAAAGGTGGACTAAACTTAAGATTTGCTCAGGCCTAGGAAGTGGTAGCCAAGGGGCTGCTCTTCCGTTCGTATCAAGAGTCGAGGGGGTCAGTGAGGGAGTGGAATTTGCGGTACGGGGGTTTCAATTATGTACATATTCTTAAAATCAATAGTATCATTTTCTGGTAAAATTGTTTTAAGGATATTTACTAAAGTTGAACCGAGCAAATCTTAAGCGCAGTAGGGTTAAGGGGTGGGAAAACAATAACCTTTAAACTTAAAATTCAAAATTTTTTACTTTAAATTTATGTATTCGCATAACTATGTTTATACTGAGAAAAATACGGTGAAATTAGATGCTATTAAAATATAAAGATTATTATAAATCCTTTCAGATTAAAGGTGGACTAAACTTAACATATGCTCAGGTCTAGGAAGTTGTAGCCAAGGCGCTGCTCTTCCGTTCGTATCAAGAGTCGAGGGGGTCAGTGAGGGAGTGGATTTTGCGATACGGGGGTTTCAATTATGTACATAATCTTAAAAGCAATTGTATCATTTTCTGGTAAAATTGTTTTAAGGATATTTACTAAAGTTGAACCGGGCAAATCTTAAGCGCAGTAGGGTTAAGGGGTGGGAAAACAATAACCTTTAAACATAAAATTTAAAATTTTTTACTTTAAATTATTGTGTTCGCATAACTATGTTTATACTGAGAAAAATACGTTACTATTTAGATGCTATTAAAATATAATGATTATTATAAATCCTTTCAGATTAAAGGTGGACTAAACTTAAGATTTGCTCAGGCCTAGGAAGTGGTAGCCAAGGGGCTGCTCTTCCGTTCGTATCAAGAGTCGAGGGGGTCAGTGAGGGAGTGGATTTTGCGATACGGGGATTTCAATTATGTACATATTCTTAAAATCAATTGTATCATTTTCTGGTAAAATTGTTTTAAGGATATTTACTAAAGTTGAACTTGGCAAATCTTAAGCTCATTAGGGTTAAGGGGTGGGAAAACAATAACCTTTAAACTTAAAATTTAAAACATTTTACTTTAAAGAAATGTGTTCGGATACCTATGTTTATACTGAGAAAAATACAGTGCAATTAGATGCTATTAAAATATAAAGATTATTATAAATCCTTTCAGATTAAAGGTGGAATAATCTTAAGATTTGCTCAGGCCTAGGAAGTGGTAGCCAAGAGGCTGCTCTTCCGTTCGTATCAAGAGTCGAGGGGGTCAGTGAGGGAGTGGATTTTGCGATACGGGGGTTTCAATTATGTACATATTCTTAAAATCAATTGTATGATTTTCTGGTAAAATTGTTTTAAGGATATTTACTAAAGTTGAACCGGTCAAATCTTAAGCTCAGTAGGGTTAAGGGGTGGGAAAACAATAACCTTTAAACTTAAAATTTAAAATATTTTACTTTAAATTTATGTATTCGCATAACTATGTTTATACTGAGAAAAATACGGTGCAATTAGATGCTATTAAAATATAAAGATTATTATAAATCCTTTCAGATTAAAGGTGGACTAAACTTAACATTTGCTCAGGCCTTGGAAGTGGTAGCCAAGGGGCTGCTCTTCCGTTCGTATCAAGAGTCGAGGGGGTCAGTGAGGGAGTGGATTTTGCGATACGGGGGTTTCAATTATGTACATATTCTTAAAATTAATTGTATCATTTTCTGGTAAAATATTTTTAAGGATATTTACTAAAGTTGAACCGGGCAAATCTTAAGCGCAGTAGAGTTAAGGGGTGGGAAAACAATAACCTTTAAACTTAAAATTTAAAATTTTTTACTTTAAATTATTGTGTTCGCATAACTATGTTTATACTGAGAAAAATACGGTACTATTTAGATGCTATTAAAATATAATGATTATTATAAATCCTTTCAGATTAAAGGTGGACTAAACTTAAGATTTGCTCAGGCCTAGGAAGCGGTAGCCAAGAGTCTGCTCTTCCGTTCGTATCAAGAGTCGAGGGGGCAGTGAGGGAGTGAATTTTGCGATACGGGGGTTTCAATTATGTACATATTCTTAAAATCAATAGTATCATTTTCTGGTAAAATTGTTTTAAGGATATTTACTAAAGTTGAACCGGGCACATCTTAAGCGCAGTAGGGTTAAGGGGTGGGAAAACAATAACCTTTAAACTTAAAATTCAAAATTTTTTACTTTAAATTATTGTGTTCGCATAACTATGTTTATACTGATAAAAATACGGTGCTCTTTAGATGCTATTACAATATAATAATTATTATAAATGCTTTCAGATTAAAGGTGGACTAAACTTAAGATTTGCTCAGGCCTAGGAAGTGGTAGCCAAGGGGCTGCTCTTGCGTCCGTATCAAGAGTCGAGGGGGTCAGTGAGGGAGTGTATTTTGCGATACGGGGGTTTCAATTATGTACATATTCTTAAAATCAATTGTATCATTTTCTGGTAAAATTGTTTTAAGGATATTTACTAAAGTTGAACCGGGCAAATCTTAAGTGCAGTAGGGTTAAGGGGTGGGAAAACAATAACCTTTAAAATTAAAATTAAAAAAAGTTTATTTTAAATTAATGTGTACGCATAACTATGTTTATAATGAGAAAAATACGGTGCTATTTAGATGCTATCAAAATATAATGATTATTATAAATCCTTTCAGATTAAAGGTGGACTAATCTTAAGATTTGCTCAGGCCTAGGAAGTGGTAGCCAAGGGGCTGCTCTTCCGTTCGTATCAAGAGTCGTGGGGGTCAGTGAGGGAGTGGATTTTGCGATACGGGGGTTTCAATTATGTACATATTCTTAAAATCAATTGTATGATTTTCTGGTAAAATTGTTTTAAGGATATTTACTAAAGTTGAACCGGGCAAATCTTAAGCTCAGTAGGGTTAAGGGGTGGGAAAACAATAACCTTTAAGCTTAAAATTTAAAACATTTTACTTTAAATTAATGTGTTCGCATAACTATGTTTATACTGAGAAAAATACGGTGCAATTAGATGCTATTAAAATATAAAGATTATTATAAATCCTTTCAGATTAAAGGTGGACTAAACTTAACATTTGCTCAGGCCTAGGAAGTGGTAGCCAAGGGGCTGCTCTTCCGTTCGTATCAAGAGTCGAGGGGGTCAGTGAGGGAGTGGATTTTGCGATACGGGGGTTTCAATTATGTACATATTCTTAAAATCAATTGTATAATTTTCTGGTAAAATTGTTTTAAGGATATTTACTAAAGTTGAACCGGGCAAATCTTAAGCGCAGTAGGGTTAAGGGGTGGGAAAACAATAACCTTTAAAGATAAAATTTAAAATTTCTTAATTTAAATTATTGTGTTCGCATAACTATATTTATACTGAGAAAAATACGGTGCTATTTAGATGCTATTGAAATATAATGATTATTATAAATCCTTTCAGATTAAAGGTGGACTAAACTTAAGATTTGCTGAGGCCTAGGAAGTGGTAGCCAAGGGGTAGCCTCTTCCGTTCGTATCAAGAGTCGAGGGGGTCACTGAGGGAGTGGATTTTTCGATACGGGGATTTCAATTATGTACATATTCTTAAAATCAATAGTATCATTTTCTGGTAAAATTTTTTAAGGATATTTACTAAAGTTGAACCAGGCAAACCTTAAGCGCAGTAGGGTTAAGGGGTGGGAAAACAATAACCTTTCAATTAAAATTAAAAAAAGTTTATTTTAAATTAATGTGTACGCATAACTATGTTTATAATGAGAAAAATACGGTGCTATGTGGATGCTGTTAAAATATAATGAATATTATAAATCCTTTCAGATTAAAGGTGGACTAAACTTAAGATTTGCTGAGGCCTAGGAAGTGGTAGCCAAGGGGCTGCTCTTCCGTTCGTATCAAGAGTCGAGGGGGTCAGTGAGGGAGTGGATTTTGCGATACGGGGGTTTCAATTATGTACATATTCTTAAAATCAATTGTATCATTTTCTGGTAAAATAGTTTTAAGGATATTTACTAAAGTTGAACCGGGCAAATCTTAAGCGCAGTAGGGTTAAGGGGTGGGAAAACAATAACCTTTAAACTTAAAATTTTTTACTTTAAATTATTGTGTTCGCATAACTATGTTTATACTGAGAAAAATACGGTGCTATTTAGATGCTATTAAAATATAATGATTATTATAAATCCTTTCAGATTAAAGGTGGACTAAACTTAAGATTTGCTCAGGCCTAGGAAGTGGTAGCCAAGGGGTTGCTCTTCCGTTCGTATAAAGAGTCGAGGGGGTCACTGAGGGAGTGGATTTTGCGATACGGGGGTTTCAATTATGTACATATTCTTAAAATCAATAGTATCATTTTCTGGTAAAATTGTTTTAAGGATATTTACTAAAGTTGAACCGGACAAATCTTAAGCGCAGTAGGGTTAAGGGGTGGGAAAACAATAACCTTTCAATTAAAATTAAAAAAAAGTTTATTTTAAATTAATGCGTACGCATAACTATGTTTATAATGAGAAAAATACGGTGCTATTTAGATGCTATTAAAATATAATGAATATTATAAATCCTTTCAGATTAAAGGTGGAATAAACTTAAGATTTGCTCAGGCCTAGGAAGTGGTAGCCAAGGGGCTGCTCTTCCGTTCGTATCAAGAGTCGAGGGGGTCAGTGAGGGAGTGGATTTTGCGATACGGGGGTTTCAATTATGTACTTATTCTTAAAATCAATTGTATCATTTTCTGGTAAAATTGTTTTAAGGATATTTACTAAAGTTGAACGGGCCAAATCTTAAGCGCAGTAGGGTTAAGGGGTGGGAAAACAATAACCTTTAAACTTAAAATTTAAAATTTTTTACTTTAAATTAATGTGTTCGCATAACTATGTTTATGAGAAAAATACGGTGCTATTAAAATATAATGATTATTATAAATCCTTTCAGATCAAAGGTGGACTAAACTTAAGATCTGCTCAGGCCTAGGAAGTGGTAGCCAAGGGGCTGCTCTTCCGTTCGTATCAAGAGTCGAGGGGGTCAGTGAGGGAGTGGATTTTGCGATACGGGGGTTTCAATTATGTACATATTCTTAAAATCAATTGTATCATTTTCTGGTAAAATTGTTTTAAGGATATTTACTAAAGTTGAACCGGGCAAATCTTAAGCTCAGTAGGGTTAAGGGGTGGGAAAACAATAACCTTTAAACTTAAAATTTAAAATATTTTACTTTAAATTTATGTATTCGCATAACTATGTTTATACTGAGAAAAATACGGTGCAATTAGATGTTATTAAAATATAAAGATTATTATAAATCCTTTCAGATTAAAGGTGGACTAAACTTAACATTTGCTCAGGCCTAGGAAGTGGTAGCCAAGGGGCTGCTATTCCGTTCGTATCAAGAGTCGAGGGGGTCAGTGAGGGAGTGGATTTTGCGATACGGCGGTTTCAATTATGTACATATTCTTAAAAGCAATTGTATCATTTTCTGGTAAAATTGTTTTACGGATATTTACTAAAGTTGAACCGGGCAAATCTTAAGCGCAGTAGGGTTAAGGGGTGGGAAAACAATAACCTTTAAACATAAAATTTAAAATTTTTTACTTTAAATTATTGTGTTCGCATAACTATGTTTATACTGAGAAAAATACGGTGCTATTTAGATGCTATTAAAATATAATGATTATTATAAATCCTTTCAGATTAAAGGTGGACTAAACTTAAGATTTGCTCAGGCCTAGGAAGTGGTAGCCAAGGGGCTGCTCTTCCGTTCGTATCAAGAGTCGACGGGGTCAGTGAGGGAGTGGATTTTGCGATACGGGGGTTTCAATTGTGTACATATTCTTAAAATCAATAGTATCATTTTCTGGTAAAATTCTTTTAAGGATATTTACTAAAGTTGAACCGGGCAAATCTTAAGCGCAGTAGGGTTAAGGGGTGGGAAAACAATAACCTTTCAATTAAAATTTAAAAAATTTTTTATTTTAAATTAATGTGTACGCATAACTATGTTTATAATGAGAAAAGTACGGTGCTATTTAGATGCTATAAAAATATAATGAATATTATAAATCCTTTCAGATTAAAGGTGGACTAAACTTAACATTTGCTCAGGCCTAGGAAGTGGTAGCCAAGGGGCTGCTATTCCGTTCGTATCAAGAGTCGAGGGGGTCAGTGAGGGAGTGGATTTTGCGATACGGCGGTTTCAATTATGTACATATTCTTAAAAGCAATTGTATCATTTTCTGGTAAAATTGTTTTACGGATATTTACTAAAGTTGAACCGGGCAAATCTTAAGCGCAGTAGGGTTAAGGGGTGGGAAAACAATAACCTTTAAACATAAAATTTAAAATTTTTTACTTTAAATTATTGTGTTCGCATAACTATGTTTATACTGAGAAAAATACGGTGCAATTAGATGCTATTAAAATATAAAGATTATTATAAATCCTTTCAGATTAAAGGTGGACTAAACTTAAGATTTGCTCAGGCCTAGGAAGCGGTAGCCAAGAGTCTGCTCTTCCGTTCGTATCAAGAGTCGAGGGGGTCAGTGAGGGAGTGGATTTTGCGATACGGGGGTTTCAATTATGTACATATTCTTAAAATTAATTGTATCATTTTCTGGTAAAATATTTTTAAGGATATTTACTAAAGTTGAACCGGGCAAATCTTAAGCGCAGTAGAGTTAAGGGGTGGGAAAACAATAACCTTTAAACTTAAAATTTAAAATTTTTTACTTTAAATTATTGTGTTCGCATAACTATGTTTATACTGAGAAAAATACGGTACTATTTAGATGCTATTAAAATATAATGATTATTATAAATCCTTTCAGATTAAAGGTGGACTAAACTTAAGATTTGCTCAGGCCTAGGAAGCGGTAGCCAAGAGTCTGCTCTTCCGTTCGTATCAAGAGTCGAGGGGGCAGTGAGGGAGTGAATTTTGCGATACGGGGGTTTCAATTATGTACATATTCTTAAAATCAATAGTATCATTTTCTGGTAAAATTGTTTTAAGGATATTTACTAAAGTTGAACCGGGCACATCTTAAGCGCAGTAGGGTTAAGGGGTGGGAAAACAATAACCTTTAAACTTAAAATTCAAAATTTTTTACTTTAAATTATTGTGTTCGCATAACTATGTTTATACTGATAAAAATACGGTGCTCTTTAGATGCTATTACAATATAATAATTATTATAAATGCTTTCAGATTAAAGGTGGACTAAACTTAAGATTTGCTCAGGCCTAGGAAGTGGTAGCCAAGGGGCTGCTCTTGCGTCCGTATCAAGAGTCGAGGGGGTCAGTGAGGGAGTGTATTTTGCGATACGGGGGTTTCAATTATGTACATATTCTTAAAATCAATTGTATCATTTTCTGGTAAAATTGTTTTAAGGATATTTACTAAAGTTGAACCGGGCAAATCTTAAGTGCAGTAGGGTTAAGGGGTGGGAAAACAATAACCTTTAAAATTAAAATTAAAAAAAGTTTATTTTAAATTAATGTGTACGCATAACTATGTTTATAATGAGAAAAATACGGTGCTATTTAGATGCTATCAAAATATAATGATTATTATAAATCCTTTCAGATTAAAGGTGGACTAATCTTAAGATTTGCTCAGGCCTAGGAAGTGGTAGCCAAGGGGCTGCTCTTCCGTTCGTATCAAGAGTCGTGGGGGTCAGTGAGGGAGTGGATTTTGCGATACGGGGGTTTCAATTATGTACATATTCTTAAAATCAATTGTATGATTTTCTGGTAAAATTGTTTTAAGGATATTTACTAAAGTTGAACCGGGCAAATCTTAAGCTCAGTAGGGTTAAGGGGTGGGAAAACAATAACCTTTAAGCTTAAAATTTAAAACATTTTACTTTAAATTAATGTGTTCGCATAACTATGTTTATACTGAGAAAAATACGGTGCAATTAGATGCTATTAAAATATAAAGATTATTATAAATCCTTTCAGATTAAAGGTGGACTAAACTTAACATTTGCTCAGGCCTAGGAAGTGGTAGCCAAGGGGCTGCTCTTCCGTTCGTATCAAGAGTCGAGGGGGTCAGTGAGGGAGTGGATTTTGCGATACGGGGGTTTCAATTATGTACATATTCTTAAAATCAATTGTATAATTTTCTGGTAAAATTGTTTTAAGGATATTTACTAAAGTTGAACCGGGCAAATCTTAAGCGCAGTAGGGTTAAGGGGTGGGAAAACAATAACCTTTAAAGATAAAATTTAAAATTTCTTAATTTAAATTATTGTGTTCGCATAACTATATTTATACTGAGAAAAATACGGTGCTATTTAGATGCTATTGAAATATAATGATTATTATAAATCCTTTCAGATTAAAGGTGGACTAAACTTAAGATTTGCTGAGGCCTAGGAAGTGGTAGCCAAGGGGCTGCTCTTCCGTTCGTATCAAGAGTCGAGGGGGTCACTGAGGGAGTGGATTTTTCGATACGGGGATTTCAATTATGTACATATTCTTAAAATCAATAGTATCATTTTCTGGTAAAATTTTTTAAGGATATTTACTAAAGTTGAACCAGGCAAACCTTAAGCGCAGTAGGGTTAAGGGGTGGGAAAACAATAACCTTTCAATTAAAATTAAAAAAAGTTTATTTTAAATTAATGTGTACGCATAACTATGTTTATAATGAGAAAAATACGGTGCTATGTGGATGCTGTTAAAATATAATGAATATTATAAATCCTTTCAGATTAAAGGTGGACTAAACTTAAGATTTGCTGAGGCCTAGGAAGTGGTAGCCAAGGGGCTGCTCTTCCGTTCGTATCAAGAGTCGAGGGGGTCAGTGAGGGAGTGGATTTTGCGATACGGGGGTTTCAATTATGTACATATTCTTAAAATCAATTGTATCATTTTCTGGTAAAATAGTTTTAAGGATATTTACTAAAGTTGAACCGGGCAAATCTTAAGCGCAGTAGGGTTAAGGGGTGGGAAAACAATAACCTTTAAACTTAAAATTTTTTACTTTAAATTATTGTGTTCGCATAACTATGTTTATACTGAGAAAAATACGGTGCTATTTAGATGCTATTAAAATATAATGATTATTATAAATCCTTTCAGATTAAAGGTGGACTAAACTTAAGATTTGCTCAGGCCTAGGAAGTGGTAGCCAAGGGGTTGCTCTTCCGTTCGTATAAAGAGTCGAGGGGGTCACTGAGGGAGTGGATTTTGCGATACGGGGGTTTCAATTATGTACATATTCTTAAAATCAATAGTATCATTTTCTGGTAAAATTGTTTTAAGGATATTTACTAAAGTTGAACCGGACAAATCTTAAGCGCAGTAGGGTTAAGGGGTGGGAAAACAATAACCTTTCAATTAAAATTAAAAAAAAGTTTATTTTAAATTAATGCGTACGCATAACTATGTTTATAATGAGAAAAATACGGTGCTATTTAGATGCTATTAAAATATAATGAATATTATAAATCCTTTCAGATTAAAGGTGGAATAAACTTAAGATTTGCTCAGGC
This sequence comes from Maratus speciosus, assembly GCA_963932465.1. NCBI lineage: Eukaryota > Metazoa > Arthropoda > Arachnida > Araneae > Salticidae > Maratus > Maratus speciosus. Next base: position 250,527,036 of record OZ010800.1, on the reverse strand, counting down.
CTAGGAAGTGGTAGCCAAGGGGCTGCTCTTCCGTTCGTATCAAGAGTCGAGGGGGTCAGTGAGGGAGTGGATTTTGCGATACGGGGGTTTCAATTATGTACTTATTCTTAAAATCAATTGTATCATTTTCTGGTAAAATTGTTTTAAGGATATTTACTAAAGTTGAACGGGCCAAATCTTAAGCGCAGTAGGGTTAAGGGGTGGGAAAACAATAACCTTTAAACTTAAAATTTAAAATTTTTTACTTTAAATTAATGTGTTCGCATAACTATGTTTATGAGAAAAATACGGTGCTATTAAAATATAATGATTATTATAAATCCTTTCAGATCAAAGGTGGACTAAACTTAAGATCTGCTCAGGCCTAGGAAGTGGTAGCCAAGGGGCTGCTCTTCCGTTCGTATCAAGAGTCGAGGGGGTCAGTGAGGGAGTGGATTTTGCGATACGGGGGTTTCAATTATGTACATATTCTTAAAATCAATTGTATCATTTTCTGGTAAAATTGTTTTAAGGATATTTACTAAAGTTGAACCGGGCAAATCTTAAGCTCAGTAGGGTTAAGGGGTGGGAAAACAATAACCTTTAAACTTAAAATTTAAAATATTTTACTTTAAATTTATGTATTCGCATAACTATGTTTATACTGAGAAAAATACGGTGCAATTAGATGTTATTAAAATATAAAGATTATTATAAATCCTTTCAGATTAAAGGTGGACTAAACTTAACATTTGCTCAGGCCTAGGAAGTGGTAGCCAAGGGGCTGCTATTCCGTTCGTATCAAGAGTCGAGGGGGTCAGTGAGGGAGTGGATTTTGCGATACGGCGGTTTCAATTATGTACATATTCTTAAAAGCAATTGTATCATTTTCTGGTAAAATTGTTTTACGGATATTTACTAAAGTTGAACCGGGCAAATCTTAAGCGCAGTAGGGTTAAGGGGTGGGAAAACAATAACCTTTAAACATAAAATTTAAAATTTTTTACTTTAAATTATTGTGTTCGCATAACTATGTTTATACTGAGAAAAATACGGTGCTATTTAGATGCTATTAAAATATAATGATTATTATAAATCCTTTCAGATTAAAGGTGGACTAAACTTAAGATTTGCTCAGGCCTAGGAAGTGGTAGCCAAGGGGCTGCTCTTCCGTTCGTATCAAGAGTCGACGGGGTCAGTGAGGGAGTGGATTTTGCGATACGGGGGTTTCAATTGTGTACATATTCTTAAAATCAATAGTATCATTTTCTGGTAAAATTCTTTTAAGGATATTTACTAAAGTTGAACCGGGCAAATCTTAAGCGCAGTAGGGTTAAGGGGTGGGAAAACAATAACCTTTCAATTAAAATTTAAAAAATTTTTTATTTTAAATTAATGTGTACGCATAACTATGTTTATAATGAGAAAAGTACGGTGCTATTTAGATGCTATAAAAATATAATGAATATTATAAATCCTTTCAGATTAAAGGTGGACTAAACTTAACATTTGCTCAGGCCTAGGAAGTGGTAGCCAAGGGGCTGCTATTCCGTTCGTATCAAGAGTCGAGGGGGTCAGTGAGGGAGTGGATTTTGCGATACGGCGGTTTCAATTATGTACATATTCTTAAAAGCAATTGTATCATTTTCTGGTAAAATTGTTTTACGGATATTTACTAAAGTTGAACCGGGCAAATCTTAAGCGCAGTAGGGTTAAGGGGTGGGAAAACAATAACCTTTAAACATAAAATTTAAAATTTTTTACTTTAAATTATTGTGTTCGCATAACTATGTTTATACTGAGAAAAATACGGTGCTATTTAGATGCTATTAAAATATAATGATTATTATAAATCCTTTCAGATTAAAGGTGGACTAAACTTAAGATTTGCTCAGGCCTAGGAAGTGGTAGCCAAGGGGCTGCTCTTCCGTTCGTATCAAGAGTCGACGGGGTCAGTCAGGGAGTGGATTTTGCGATACGGGGGTTTCAATTATGTACTTATTCTTAAAATCAATTGTATCATTTTCTGGTAAAATTGTTTTAAGGATATTTACTAAAGTTGAACCGGCCAAATCTTAAGCGCAGTAGGGTTAAGGGGTGGGAAAACAATAACCTTTAAACTTAAAATTTAAAATTTTTTACTTTAAATTAATGTGTTCGCGTAACTATGTTTATGAGAAAAATACGGTGCTATTTGGATGCTATTAAAATATAATGATTATTATAAATCCTTTCAGATTAAAAGTGGACTAAACTTAAGATTTGCTCAGGCCTAGGAAGTGGTAGCCAAGTGGCTGCTCTTCCGTTCGTATCAAGAGTCGAGGGGGTCAGTGAGGGAGTGGACTTTGCGATACGGGGGTTTCAATTATGTACATATTCTTAAAATCAATTGTATGATTTTCTGGTAAAATTGTTTTAAGGATATTTACTAAAGTTGAACCGGGCAAATCTTAAGCTCAGTAGGGTTAAGGGGTGGGAAAACAATAACCTTTAAACTTAAAATTTAAAACATTTTACTTTAAATTATTGTGTTCGCATAACTATGTTTATACTGAGAAAAATACGGTGCTATTTAGATGCTATTAAAATATAATGATTATTATAAATCCTTTTAGATTAAAGGTGGACTAAACTTAAGATTTGCTCAGGCCTAGGAAGTGGTAACCAAAGGGCTGCTCTTCCGTTCGTATCAAGAGTCGAGGGGGTCAGTGAGGGAGTGGATTTTGCGGTACGGGGGTTTCAATTATGTACATATTCTTAAAATCAATAGTATCATTTTCTGGTAAAATTGTTTTAAGGATATTTACTAAAGTTGAACCGGGCAAATCTTAAGCGCAGTAGGGTTAAGGGGTGGGAAAACAATAACCTTTAAACTTAAAATTTAAAACATTTTACTTTAAATTATTGTGTTCGCATAACTATGTTTATACTGAGAAAAATACGGTGCTCTTTAGATGCTATTAAAATATAATGATTATTATAAATCCTTTCAGATCAAAGGTGGACTAAACTTAAGATTTGCTCAGGCCTAGGAAGTGGTAGCCAAGGGGCTGCTCTTCCATTGTATCAAGAGTCGAGGGGGTCAGTGAGGGAGTGGATTTTGCGATACGGGGGTTTCAATTATGTACTTATTCTTAAAATCAATTGTATCATTTTCTGGTAAAATTGTTTTAAGGATATTTACTAAAGTTGAACGGGCCAAATCTTAAGCGCAGTAGGGTTAAGGGGTGGGAAAACAATAACATTTAAACTTAAAATTTAAAATTTTTTACTTTAAATTAATGTGTTCGCATAACTATGTTTATGAGAAAAATACGGCGCTATTTAGATGCTATTAAAATATAATGATTATTATAAATCCTTTCAGATCAAAGGTGGACTAAACTTAAGATTTGCTCAGGCCTAGGAAGTGGTAGCCAAGGGGCTGCTCTTCCGTTCGTATCAACAGTCGAGGGGGTCAGTGAGGGAGTGGATTTTGCGATACGGGGGTTTCAATTATGTACATATTCTTAAAATCAATTGTATCATTTTCTGGTAAAATTGTTTTAAGGATATTTACTAAAGTTGAACCGGGCAAATCTTAAGCTCAGTAGGGTTAAGGGGTGGGAAAACAATAACCTTTAAACTTAAAATTTAAAATATTTTACTTTAAATTTATGTATTCGCATAACTATGTTTATACTGAGAAAAATACGGTGCAATTAGATGTTATTAAAATATAAAGATTATTATAAATCCTTTCAGATTAAAGGTGGACTAAACTTAACATTTGCTCAGGCCTAGGAAGTGGTAGCCAAGGGGCTGCTGTTCCGTTCGTATCAAGAGTCGAGGGGGTCAGTGAGGGAGTGGATTTTGCGATACGGGGGTTTCAATTATGTACATATTCTTAAAAGCAATTGTATCATTTTCTGGTAAAATTGTTTTAAGGATATTTACTAAAGTTGAACCGGGCAAATCTTAAGCGCAGTAGGGTTAAGGGGTGGGAAAACAATAACCTTTAAACATAAAATTTAAAATTTTTTACTTTAAATTATTGTGTTCGCATAACTATGTTTATACTGAGAAAAATACGGTGCTATTTAGATGCTATTAAAATATAATGATTATTATAAATCCTTTCAGATTAAAGGTGGACTAAACTTAAGATTTGCTCAGGCCTAGGAAGTGGTAGCCAAGGGGCTGCTCTTCCATTCGTATCAAGAGTCGACGGGGTCAGTGAGGGAGTGGATTTTGCGATACGGGGGTTTCAATTGTGTACATATTCTTAAAATCAATAGTATCATTTTCTGGTAAAATTCTTTTAAGGATATTTACTAAAGTTGAACCGGGAAAATCTTAAGCGCAGTAGGGTTAAGGGGTGGGAAAACAATAACCTTTCAATTAAAATTTAAAAAAAAGTTTATTTTAAATTAATGTGTACGCATAACTATGTTTATAATGAGAAAAAGTACGGTGCTATTTAGATGCTATAAAAATATAATGAATATTATAAATCCTTTCAGATTAAAGGTGGACTAAACTTAAGATTTGCTCAGGCCTAGGAAGTGGTAGCCAAGGGGCTGCTCTTCCGTTCGTATCAAGAGTCGAGGGGGTCAGTCAGGGAGTGGATTTTGCGATACGGGGATTTCAATTATGTACTTATTCTTAAAATCAATTGTATCATTTTCTGGTAAAATTGTTTTAAGGATATTTACTAAAGTTGAACCGGCCAAATCTTAAGCGCAGTAGGGTTAAGGGGTGGGAAAACAATAACCTTTAAACTTAAAATTTAAAATTTTTTACTTTAAATTAATGTGTTCGCGTAACTATGTTTATGAGAAAAATACGGTGCTATTTGGATGCTATTAAAATATAATGATTATTATAAATCCTTTCAGATTAAAAGTGGACTAAACTTAAGATTTGCTCAGGCCTAGGAAGTGGTAGCCAAGTGGCTGCTCTTCCGTTCGTATCAAGAGTCGAGGGGGTCAGTGAGGGAGTGGAGTTTGCGATACGGGGGTTTCAATTATGTACATATTCTTAAAATCAATTGTATGATTTTCTGGTAAAATTGTTTTAAGGATATTTACTAAAGTTGAACCGGGCAAATCTTAAGCTCAGTAGGGTTAAGGGGTGGGAAAACAATAACCTTTAAACTTAAAATTTAAAACATTTTACTTTAAATTATTGTGTTCGCATAACTATGTTTATACTGAGAAAAATACGGTGCTATTTAGATGCTATTAAAATATAATGATTATTATAAATCCTTTCAGATTAAAGGTGGACTAAACTTAACATTTGCTCAGGCCTAGGAAGTTGTAGCCAAGGCGCTGCTCTTCCGTTCGTATCAAGAGTCGAGGGGGTCAGTGAGGGAGTGGATTTTGCGATACGGGGGTTTCAATTATGTACATAATCTTAAAAGCAATTGTATAATTTTCTGGTAAAATTGTTTTAAGGATATTTACTAAAGTTGAACCGGGCAAATCTTAAGCGCAGTAGGGTTAAGGGGTGGGAAAACAATAACCTTTAAACATAAAATTTAAAATTTTTTACTTTAAATTATTGTGTTCGCATAACTATGTTTATACTGATAAAAATACGGTGCTCTTTAGATGCTATTAAAATATAATGATTATTATAAATCCTTTCAGATTAAAGGTGGACTAAACTTAAGATTTGCTCAGGCCTAGGAAGTGGTAGCCAAGGGGCTGCTCTTCCGTTCGTATCAAGAGTCGACGGGGTCAGTGGAGGGAGTGGATTTTGCGATACGGGGGTTTCAATTGTGTACATATTCTTAAAATCAATAGTATCATTTTCTGGTAAAATTCTTTTAAGGATATTTACTAAAGTTGAACCGGGAAAATCTTAAGCGCAGTAGGGTTAAGGGGTGGGAAAACAATAACCTTTCAATTAAAAATTTAAAAAAAAGTTTATTTTAAATTAATGTGTACGCATAACTATGTTTATAATGAGAAAAGTACGGTGCTATTTAGATGCTATAAAAATATAATGATTATTATAAATCCTTTTAGATTAAAGGTGGACTAAACTTAAGATTTGCTCAGGCCTGGAAGTGGTAGCCAAAGGGCTGCTCTTCCGTTCGTATCAAGATTCGAGGGGGTCAGTGAGGGAGTGGATTTTGCGGTACGGGGGTTTCAATTATGTACATATTCTTAAAATCAATAGTATCATTTTCTGGTAAAATTGTTTTAAGGATATTTACTAAAGTTGAACCGGGCAAATCTTAAGCGCAGTAGGGTTAAGGGGTGGGAAAAGAATAACCTTTAAACTTAAAATTCAAAATTTTTACTTTAAATTTATGTATTCGCATAACTATGTTTATACTGAGAAAAATACGGTGAAATTAGATGCTATTAAAATATAAAGATTATTATAAATCCTTTCAGATTAAAGGTGGACTAAACTTAATATTTGCTCAGGCCTAGGAAGTTGTAGCCAAGGCGCTGCTCTTCCGTTCGTATCAAGAGTCGAGGGGGTCAGTGAGGGAGTGGAGTTTGCGATACGGGGGTTTCAATTATGTACATATTCTTAAAATCAATTGTATGATTTTCTGGTAAAATTGTTTTAAGGATATTTACTAAAGTTGAACCGGGCAAATCTTAAGCTCAGTAGGGTTAAGGGGTGGGAAAACAATAACCTTTAAACTTAAAATTTAAAACATTTTACTTTAAATTATTGTGTTCGCATAACTATGTTTATACTGAGAAAAATACGGTGCTATTTAGATGCTATTAAAATATAATGATTATCATAAATCCTTTTCAGATTAAAGGTGGACTAAACTTAACATGTGCTCAGGCCTAGGAAAGTTGTAGCCAAGGCGCTGCTCTTCCGTTCGTATCAAGAGTCGAGGGGGTCAGTGAGGGAGTGGATTTTGCGATACGGGGTTTCAATTATGTACATAATCTTAAAAGCAATTGTATCATTTTCTGGTAAAATTGTTTTAAGGATATTTACTAAAGTTGAACCGGGCAAATCTTAAGCGCAGTAGGGTTAAGGGGTGGAAAACAATAACCTTTAAACATAAAATTTAAAATTTTTTACTTTAAATTATTGTGTTCGCATAACTATGTTTATACTGATAAAAATACGGTGCTCTTTAGATGCTATTAAAATATAATGATTATTATAAATCCTTTCAGATTAAAGGTGGACTAAACTTAAGATTTGCTCAGGCCTAGGAAGTGGTAGCCAAGGGGCTGCTCTTCCGTTCGTATCAAGAGTCGACGGGGTCAGTGAGGGAGTGGATTTTGCGATACGGGGGTTTCAATTGTGTACATATTCTTAAAATCAATAGTATCATTTTCTGGTAAAATTCTTTTAAGGATATTTACTAAAGTTGAACCGGCCAAATCTTAAGCGCAGTAGGGTTAAGGGGTGGGAAAACAATAACCTTTAAACTTAAAATTTAAAATTTTTTACTTTAAATTATTGTGTTCGCATAACTATGTTTATACTGAGAAAAATACGGTGCTATTTAGATGCTATTAAAATATAATGATTAATATAAATCCTTTTAGATTAAAGGTGGACTAAACTTAAGATTTGCTCAGGCCTAGGAAGTGGTAGCCAAAGGGCTGCTCTTCCGTTCGTATCAAGATTCGAGGGGGTCAGTGAGGGAGTGGATTTTGCGGTACGGGGGTTTCAATTATGTACATATTCTTAAAATCAATAGTATCATTTTCTGGTAAAATTGTTTTAAGGATATTTACTAAAGTTGAACCGGGCAAATCTTAAGCGCAGTAGGGTTAAGGGGTGGGAAAGCAATAACCTTTAAACTTAAAATTCAAAATTTTTTACTTTAAATTTATGTATTCGCATAACTATGTTTATACTGAGAAAAATACGGTGAAATTAGATGCTATTAAAATATAAAGATTATTATAAATCCTTTCAGATTAAAGGTGGACTAAACTTAACATTTGCTCAGGCCTAGGAAGTTGTAGCCAAGGCGCTGCTCTTCCGTTCGTATCAAGAGTCGCGGTGGTCAGTGAGGGAGTGGATTTTGCGATACGGGGGTTTCAATTATGTACATAATCTTAAAAGCAATTGTATCATTTTCTGGTAAAATGGTTTTAAGGATATTTACTAGAGTTGAACCGGGCAAATCTTAAGCGCAGTAGGGTTAAGGGGTGGGAAAACAATAACCTTTAAACATAAAATTTAAAATTTTTTACTTTAAATTATTGTGTTCGCATAACTATGTTTATACTGAGAAAAATACGGTGCTATTTAGATGCTATTAAAATATAATGATTATTATAAATCCTTTCAGATTAAAGGTGGACTAAACTTAAGATTTGCTCAGGCCTAGGAAGTGGTAGCCAAGGGGCTGCTCTTCCGTTCGTATCAAGAGTCGAGGGGGGTCAGTGAGGGAGTGGATTTTGCGATACGGGGGTTTCAATTATGTACATATTCTTAAAATCAATTGTATCATTTTCTGGTAAAATTGTTTTAAGGATATTTACTAAAGTTGAACCGGGCAAATCTTAAGCTCATTAGGGTTAAGGGGTGGGAAAACAATAACCTTTAAACTTAAAATTTAAAACATTTTACTTTAAAGTAATGTGTTCGCATACCTATGTTTATACTGAGAAAAATACAGTGCAATTAGATGCTATTAAAATATAAAGATTATTATAAATCCTTTCAGATTAAAGGTGGAATAAACTTAAGATTTGCTCAGGCCTAGGAAGTGGTAGCCAAGAGGCTGCTCTTCCGTTCGTATCAAGAGTCGAGGGGGTCAGTGAGGGAGTGGTTTTTGCGACACGGGGGTTTCAATTATGTACATATTCTTAAAATCAATTGTATGATTTTCTGGTAAAATTGTTTTAAAGATATTTACTAAAGTTGAACCGGTCAAATCTTAAGCTCAGTAGAGTTAAGGGGTGGGAAAACAATAACCTTTAAACTTAAAATTTGAAATATTTTACTTTAAATTTATGTATTCGCATAACTATGTTTATACTGAGAAAAATACGGTGCAATTAGATGCTATTAAAATATAAAGATTATTATAAATCCTTTCAGATTAAAGGTGGACTAAACTTAACATTTGCTCAGGCCTAGGAAGTGGTAGCCAAGGGGCTGCTCTTCCGTTCGTATCAAGAGTCGAGGGGGTCAGTGAGGGAGTGGATTTTGCGATACGGGGGTTTCAATTATGTACATATTCTTAAAATTAATTGTATCATTTTCTGGTAAAATTTTTTTAAGGATATTTACTAAAGTTGAACCGGGCAAATCTTAAGCGCAGTAGCGTTAAGGGGTGGGAAAACAATAACATTTAAACTTAAAATTTAAAATTTTTTACTTTAAATTATTGTGTTCGCATAACTATGTTTATACTGAGAAAAATACGGTGCTATTTAGATGCTATTAAAATATAATGATTAATATAAATCCTTTTAGATTAAAGGTGGACTAAACTTAAGGTTTGCTCAGGCCTAGGAAGTGGTAGCCAAAGGGCTGCTCTTCCGTTCGTATCAAGATTCGAGGGGGTCAGTGAGGGAGTGGATTTTGCGGTACGGGGGTTTCAATTATGTACATATTCTTAAAATCAATAGTATCATTTTCTGGTAAAATTGTTTTAAGGATATTTACTAAAGTTGAACCGGGCAAATCTTAAGCGCAGTACGGTTAAGGGGTGGGAAAACAATAACCTTTAAACTTAAAATTCAAAATTTTTTACTTTAAATTTATGTATTCGCATAACTATGTTTATACTGAGAAAAATACGGTGAAATTAGATGCTATTAAAATATAAAGATTATTATAAATCCTTTCAGATTAAAGGTGGACTAAACTTAACATTTGCTCAGGCCTAGGAAGTTGTAGCCAAGGCGCTGCTCTTCCGTTCGTATCAAGAGTCGAGGGGGTCAGTGAGGGAGTGGATTTTGCGATACGGGGGTTTCAATTATGTACATAATCTTAAAAGCAATTGTATCATTTTCTGGTAAAATGGTTTTAAGGATATTTACTAGAGTTGAACCGGGCAAATCTTAAGCGCAGTAGGGTTAAGGGGTGGGAAAACAATAACCTTTAAACATAAAATTTAAAATTTTTTACTTTAAATTATTGTGTTCGCATAACTATGTTTATACTGAGAAAAATACGGTGCTATTTAGATGCTATTAAAATATAATGATTATTATAAATCCTTTCAGATTAAAGGTGGACTAAACTTAAGATTTGCTCAGGCCTAGGAAGTGGTAGCCAAGGGGCTGCTCTTCCGTTCGTATCAAGAGTCGAGGGGGGTCAGTGAGGGAGTGGATTTTGCGATACGGGGGTTTCAATTATGTACATATTCTTAAAATCAATTGTATCATTTTCTGGTAAAATTGTTTTAAGGATATTTACTAAAGTTGAACCGGGCAAATCATAAGCTCATTAGGGTTAAGGGGTGGGAAAACAATAACCTTTAAACTTAAAATTTAAAACATTTTACTTTAAAGTAATGTGTTCGCATACCTATGTTTATACTGAGAAAAATACAGTGCAATTAGATGCTATTAAAATATAAAGATTATTATAAATCCTTTCAGATTAAAGGTGGACTAAACTTAACATTTGCTCAGGCCTAGGAAGTGGTAGCCAAGGGGCTGCTATTCCGTTCGTATCAAGAGTCGAGGGGGTCAGTGAGGGAGTGGATTTTGCGATACGGCGGTTTCAATTATGTACATATTCTTAAAAGCAATTGTATCATTTTCTGGTAAAATTGTTTTACGGATATTTACTAAAGTTGAACCGGGCAAATCTTAAGCGCAGTAGGGTTAAGGGGTGGGAAAACAATAACCTTTAAACTTAAAATTTAAAATTTTTTACTTTAAATTAATGTGTTCGCATAACTATGTTTATGAGAAAAATACGGTGCTATTAAAATATAATGATTATTATAAATCCTTTCAGATCAAAGGTGGACTAAACTTAAGATCTGCTCAGGCCTAGGAAGTGGTAGCCAAGGGGCTGCTCTTCCGTTCGTATCAAGAGTCGAGGGGGTCAGTGAGGGAGTGGATTTTGCGATACGGGGGTTTCAATTATGTACATATTCTTAAAATCAATTGTATCATTTTCTGGTAAAATTGTTTTAAGGATATTTACTAAAGTTGAACCGGGCAAATCTTAAGCTCAGTAGGGTTAAGGGGTGGGAAAACAATAACCTTTAAACTTAAAATTTCAAATATTTTACTTTAAATTTATGTATTCGCATAACTATGTTTATACTGAGAAAAATACGGTGCAATTAGATGTTATTAAAATATAAAGATTATTATAAATCCTTTCAGATTAAAGGTGGACTAAACTTAACATTTGCTCAGGCCTAGGAAGTGGTAGCCAAGGGGCTGCTATTCCGTTCGTATCAAGAGTCGAGGGGGTCAGTGAGGGAGTGGATTTTGCGATACGGCGGTTTCAATTATGTACATATTCTTAAAAGCAATTGTATCATTTTCTGGTAAAATTGTTTTACGGATATTTACTAAAGTTGAACCGGGCAAATCTTAAGCGCAGTAGGGTTAAGGGGTGGGAAAACAATAACCTTTAAACATAAAATTTAAAATTTTTTACTTTAAATTATTGTGTTCGCATAACTATGTTTATACTGAGAAAAATACGGTGCTATTTAGATGCTATTAAAATATAATGATTATTATAAATCCTTTCAGATTAAAGGTGGACTAAACTTAAGATTTGCTCAGGCCTAGGAAGTGGTAGCCAAGGGGCTGCTCTTCCGTTCGTATCAAGAGTCGACGGGGTCAGTGAGGGAGTGGATTTTGCGATACGGGGGTTTCAATTGTGTACATATTCTTAAAATCAATAGTATCATTTTCTGGTAAAATTCTTTTAAGGATATTTACTAAAGTTGAACCGGGCAAATCTTAAGCGCAGTAGGGTTAAGGGGTGGGAAAACAATAACCTTTCAATTAAAATTTAAAAATTTTTTTATTTTAAATTAATGTGTACGCATAACTATGTTTATAATGAGAAAAGTACGGTGCTATTTAGATGCTATAAAAATATAATGAATATTATAAATCCTTTCAGATTAAAGGTGGACTAAACTTAACATTTGCTCAGGCCTAGGAAGTGGTAGCCAAGGGGCTGCTATTCCGTTCGTATCAAGAGTCGAGGGGGTCAGTGAGGGAGAGGATTTTGCGATACGGCGGTTTCAATTATGTACATATTCTTAAAAGCAATTGTATCATTTTCTGGTAAAATTGTTTTACGGATATTTACTAAAGTTGAACCGGGCAAATCTTAAGCGCAGTAGGGTTAAGGGGTGGGAAAACAATAACCTTTAAACATAAAATTTAAAATTTTTTACTTTAAATTATTGTGTTCGCATAACTATGTTTATACTGAGAAAAATACGGTGCTATTTAGATGCTATTAAAATATAATGATTATTATAAATCCTTTCAGATTAAAGGTGGACTAAACTTAAGATTTGCTCAGGCCTAGGAAGTGGTAGCCAAGGGGCTGCTCTTCCGTTCGTATCAAGAGTCGACGGGGTCAGTCAGGGAGTGGATTTTGCGATACGGGGGTTTCAATTATGTACTTATTCTTAAAATCAATTGTATCATTTTCTGGTAAAATTGTTTTAAGGATATTTACTAAAGTTGAACCGGCCAAATCTTAAGCGCAGTAGGGTTAAGGGGTGGGAAAACAATAACCTTTAAACTTAAAATTTAAAATTTTTTACTTTAAATTAATGTGTTCGCGTAACTATGTTTATGAGAAAAATACGGTGCTATTTGGATGCTATTAAAATATAATGATTATTATAAATCCTTTCAGATTAAAAGTGGACTAAACTTAAGATTTGCTCAGGCCTAGGAAGTGGTAGCCAAGTGGCTGCTCTTCCGTTCGTATCAAGAGTCGAGGGGGTCAGTGAGGGAGTGGACTTTGCGATACGGGGGTTTCAATTATGTACATATTCTTAAAATCAATTGTATGATTTTCTGGTAAAATTGTTTTAAGGATATTTACTAAAGTTGAACCGGGCAAATCTTAAGCTCAGTAGGGTTAAGGGGTGGGAAAACAATAACCTTTAAACTTAAAATTTAAAACATTTTACTTTAAATTATTGTGTTCGCATAACTATGTTTATACTGAGAAAAATACGGTGCTATTTAGATGCTATTAAAATATAATGATTATTATAAATCCTTTTAGATTAAAGGTGGACTAAACTTAAGATTTGCTCAGGCCTAGGAAGTGGTAACCAAAGGGCTGCTCTTCCGTTCGTATCAAGAGTCGAGGGGGTCAGTGAGGGAGTGGTTTTTGCGACACGGGGGTTTCAATTATGTACATATTCTTAAAATCAATTGTATGATTTTCTGGTAAAATTGTTTTAAAGATATTTACTAAAGTTGAACCGGTCAAATCTTAAGCTCAGTAGAGTTAAGGGGTGGGAAAACAATAACCTTTAAACTTAAAATTTGAAATATTTTACTTTAAATTTATGTATTCGCATAACTATGTTTATACTGAGAAAAATACGGTGCAATTAGATGCTATTAAAATATAAAGATTATTATAAATCCTTTCAGATTAAAGGTGGACTAAACTTAACATTTGCTCAGGCCTAGGAAGTGGTAGCCAAGGGGCTGCTCTTCCGTTCGTATCAAGAGTCGAGGGGGTCAGTGAGGGAGTGGATTTTGCGATACGGGGGTTTCAATTATGTACATATTCTTAAAATTAATTGTATCATTTTCTGGTAAAATTTTTTTAAGGATATTTACTAAAGTTGAACCGGGCAAATCTTAAGCGCAGTAGCGTTAAGGGGTGGGAAAACAATAACATTTAAACTTAAAATTTAAAATTTTTTACTTTAAATTATTGTGTTCGCATAACTATGTTTATACTGAGAAAAATACGGTGCTATTTAGATGCTATTAAAATATAATGATTAATATAAATCCTTTTAGATTAAAGGTGGACTAAACTTAAGGTTTGCTCAGGCCTAGGAAGTGGTAGCCAAAGGGCTGCTCTTCCGTTCGTATCAAGATTCGAGGGGGTCAGTGAGGGAGTGGATTTTGCGGTACGGGGGTTTCAATTATGTACATATTCTTAAAATCAATAGTATCATTTTCTGGTAAAATTGTTTTAAGGATATTTACTAAAGTTGAACCGGGCAAATCTTAAGCGCAGTACGGTTAAGGGGTGGGAAAACAATAACCTTTAAACTTAAAATTCAAAATTTTTTACTTTAAATTTATGTATTCGCATAACTATGTTTATACTGAGAAAAATACGGTGAAATTAGATGCTATTAAAATATAAAGATTATTATAAATCCTTTCAGATTAAAGGTGGACTAAACTTAACATTTGCTCAGGCCTAGGAAGTTGTAGCCAAGGCGCTGCTCTTCCGTTCGTATCAAGAGTCGAGGGGGTCAGTGAGGGAGTGGATTTTGCGATACGGGGGTTTCAATTATGTACATAATCTTAAAAGCAATTGTATCATTTTCTGGTAAAATGGTTTTAAGGATATTTACTAGAGTTGAACCGGGCAAATCTTAAGCGCAGTAGGGTTAAGGGGTGGGAAAACAATAACCTTTAAACATAAAATTTAAAATTTTTTACTTTAAATTATTGTGTTCGCATAACTATGTTTATACTGAGAAAAATACGGTGCTATTTAGATGCTATTAAAATATAATGATTATTATAAATCCTTTCAGATTAAAGGTGGACTAAACTTAAGATTTGCTCAGGCCTAGGAAGTGGTAGCCAAGGGGCTGCTCTTCCGTTCGTATCAAGAGTCGAGGGGGGTCAGTGAGGGAGTGGATTTTGCGATACGGGGGTTTCAATTATGTACATATTCTTAAAATCAATTGTATCATTTTCTGGTAAAATTGTTTTAAGGATATTTACTAAAGTTGAACCGGGCAAATCATAAGCTCATTAGGGTTAAGGGGTGGGAAAACAATAACCTTTAAACTTAAAATTTAAAACATTTTACTTTAAAGTAATGTGTTCGCATACCTATGTTTATACTGAGAAAAATACAGTGCAATTAGATGCTATTAAAATATAAAGATTATTATAAATCCTTTCAGATTAAAGGTGGACTAAACTTAACATTTGCTCAGGCCTAGGAAGTGGTAGCCAAGGGGCTGCTATTCCGTTCGTATCAAGAGTCGAGGGGGTCAGTGAGGGAGTGGATTTTGCGATACGGCGGTTTCAATTATGTACATATTCTTAAAAGCAATTGTATCATTTTCTGGTAAAATTGTTTTACGGATATTTACTAAAGTTGAACCGGGCAAATCTTAAGCGCAGTAGGGTTAAGGGGTGGGAAAACAATAACCTTTAAACTTAAAATTTAAAATTTTTTACTTTAAATTAATGTGTTCGCATAACTATGTTTATGAGAAAAATACGGTGCTATTAAAATATAATGATTATTATAAATCCTTTCAGATCAAAGGTGGACTAAACTTAAGATCTGCTCAGGCCTAGGAAGTGGTAGCCAAGGGGCTGCTCTTCCGTTCGTATCAAGAGTCGAGGGGGTCAGTGAGGGAGTGGATTTTGCGATACGGGGGTTTCAATTATGTACATATTCTTAAAATCAATTGTATCATTTTCTGGTAAAATTGTTTTAAGGATATTTACTAAAGTTGAACCGGGCAAATCTTAAGCTCAGTAGGGTTAAGGGGTGGGAAAACAATAACCTTTAAACTTAAAATTTCAAATATTTTACTTTAAATTTATGTATTCGCATAACTATGTTTATACTGAGAAAAATACGGTGCAATTAGATGTTATTAAAATATAAAGATTATTATAAATCCTTTCAGATTAAAGGTGGACTAAACTTAACATTTGCTCAGGCCTAGGAAGTGGTAGCCAAGGGGCTGCTATTCCGTTCGTATCAAGAGTCGAGGGGGTCAGTGAGGGAGTGGATTTTGCGATACGGCGGTTTCAATTATGTACATATTCTTAAAAGCAATTGTATCATTTTCTGGTAAAATTGTTTTACGGATATTTACTAAAGTTGAACCGGGCAAATCTTAAGCGCAGTAGGGTTAAGGGGTGGGAAAACAATAACCTTTAAACATAAAATTTAAAATTTTTTACTTTAAATTATTGTGTTCGCATAACTATGTTTATACTGAGAAAAATACGGTGCTATTTAGATGCTATTAAAATATAATGATTATTATAAATCCTTTCAGATTAAAGGTGGACTAAACTTAAGATTTGCTCAGGCCTAGGAAGTGGTAGCCAAGGGGCTGCTCTTCCGTTCGTATCAAGAGTCGACGGGGTCAGTGAGGGAGTGGATTTTGCGATACGGGGGTTTCAATTGTGTACATATTCTTAAAATCAATAGTATCATTTTCTGGTAAAATTCTTTTAAGGATATTTACTAAAGTTGAACCGGGCAAATCTTAAGCGCAGTAGGGTTAAGGGGTGGGAAAACAATAACCTTTCAATTAAAATTTAAAAATTTTTTTATTTTAAATTAATGTGTACGCATAACTATGTTTATAATGAGAAAAGTACGGTGCTATTTAGATGCTATAAAAATATAATGAATATTATAAATCCTTTCAGATTAAAGGTGGACTAAACTTAACATTTGCTCAGGCCTAGGAAGTGGTAGCCAAGGGGCTGCTATTCCGTTCGTATCAAGAGTCGAGGGGGTCAGTGAGGGAGAGGATTTTGCGATACGGCGGTTTCAATTATGTACATATTCTTAAAAGCAATTGTATCATTTTCTGGTAAAATTGTTTTACGGATATTTACTAAAGTTGAACCGGGCAAATCTTAAGCGCAGTAGGGTTAAGGGGTGGGAAAACAATAACCTTTAAACATAAAATTTAAAATTTTTTACTTTAAATTATTGTGTTCGCATAACTATGTTTATACTGAGAAAAATACGGTGCTATTTAGATGCTATTAAAATATAATGATTATTATAAATCCTTTCAGATTAAAGGTGGACTAAACTTAAGATTTGCTCAGGCCTAGGAAGTGGTAGCCAAGGGGCTGCTCTTCCGTTCGTATCAAGAGTCGACGGGGTCAGTCAGGGAGTGGATTTTGCGATACGGGGGTTTCAATTATGTACTTATTCTTAAAATCAATTGTATCATTTTCTGGTAAAATTGTTTTAAGGATATTTACTAAAGTTGAACCGGCCAAATCTTAAGCGCAGTAGGGTTAAGGGGTGGGAAAACAATAACCTTTAAACTTAAAATTTAAAATTTTTTACTTTAAATTAATGTGTTCGCGTAACTATGTTTATGAGAAAAATACGGTGCTATTTGGATGCTATTAAAATATAATGATTATTATAAATCCTTTCAGATTAAAAGTGGACTAAACTTAAGATTTGCTCAGGCCTAGGAAGTGGTAGCCAAGTGGCTGCTCTTCCGTTCGTATCAAGAGTCGAGGGGGTCAGTGAGGGAGTGGACTTTGCGATACGGGGGTTTCAATTATGTACATATTCTTAAAATCAATTGTATGATTTTCTGGTAAAATTGTTTTAAGGATATTTACTAAAGTTGAACCGGGCAAATCTTAAGCTCAGTAGGGTTAAGGGGTGGGAAAACAATAACCTTTAAACTTAAAATTTAAAACATTTTACTTTAAATTATTGTGTTCGCATAACTATGTTTATACTGAGAAAAATACGGTGCTATTTAGATGCTATTAAAATATAATGATTATTATAAATCCTTTTAGATTAAAGGTGGACTAAACTTAAGATTTGCTCAGGCCTAGGAAGTGGTAACCAAAGGGCTGCTCTTCCGTTCGTATCAAGAGTCGAGGGGGTCAGTGAGGGAGTGGATTTTGCGGTACGGGGGTTTCAATTATGTACATATTCTTAAAATCAATAGTATCATTTTCTGGTAAAATTGTTTTAAGGATATTTACTAAAGTTGAACCGGGCAAATCTTAAGCGCAGTAGGGTTAAGGGGTGGGAAAACAATAACCTTTAAACTTAAAATTCAAAATTTTTTACTTTAAATTTATGTATTCGCATAACTATGTTTATACTGATAAAAATACGGTGCTCTTTAGATGCTATTAAAATATAATGATTATTATAAATCCTTTCAGATCAAAGGTGGACTAAACTTAAGATTTGCTCAGGCCTAGGAAGTGGTAGCCAAGGGGCTGCTCTTCCATTGTATCAAGAGTCGAGGGGGTCAGTGAGGGAGTGGATTTTGCGATACGGGGGTTTCAATTATGTACTTATTCTTAAAATCAATTGTATCATTTTCTGGTAAAATTGTTTTAAGGATATTTACTAAAGTTGAACGGGCCAAATCTTAAGCGCAGTAGGGTTAAGGGGTGGGAAAACAATAACATTTAAACTTAAAATTTAAAATTTTTTACTTTAAATTAATGTGTTCGCATAACTATGTTTATGAGAAAAATACGGTGCTATTTAGATGCTATTAAAATATAATGATTATTATAAATCCTTTCAGATCAAAGGTGGACTAAACTTAAGATTTGCTCAGGCCTAGGAAGTGGTAGCCAAGGGGCTGCTCTTCCGTTCGTATCAACAGTCGAGGGGGTCAGTGAGGGAGTGGATTTTGCGATACGGGGGTTTCAATTATGTACATATTCTTAAAATCAATTGTATCATTTTCTGGTAAAATTGTTTTAAGGATATTTACTAAAGTTGAACCGGGCAAATCTTAAGCTCAGTAGGGTTAAGGGGTGGGAAAACAATAACCTTTAAACTTAAAATTTAAAATATTTTATTTTAATTTATGTATTCGCATAACTATGTTTATACTGAGAAAAATACGGTGCAATTAGATGTTATTAAAATATAAAGATTATTATAAATCCTTTCAGATTAAAGGTGGACTAAACTTAACATTTGCTCAGGCCTAGGAAGTGGTAGCCAAGGGGCTGCTATTCCGTTCGTATCAAGAGTCGAGGGGGTCAGTGAGGGAGTGGATTTTGCGATACGGGGGTTTCAATTATGTACATATTCTTAAAAGCAATTGTATCATTTTCTGGTAAAATTGTTTTAAGGATATTTACTAAAGTTGAACCGGGCAAATCTTAAGCGCAGTAGGGTTAAGGGGTGGGAAAACAATAACCTTTAAACATAAAATTTAAAATTTTTTACTTTAAATTATTGTGTTCGCATAACTATGTTTATACTGAGAAAAATACGGTGCTATTTAGATGCTATTAAAATATAATGATTATTATAAATCCTTTCAGATTAAAGGTGGACTAAACTTAAGATTTGCTCAGGCCTAGGAAGTGGTAGCCAAGGGGCTGCTCTTCCGTTCGTATCAAGAGTCGACGGGGTCAGTGAGGGAGTGGATTTTGCGATACGGGGGTTTCAATTGTGTACATATTCTTAAAATCAATAGTATCATTTTCTGGTAAAATTCTTTTAAGGATATTTACTAAAGTTGAACCGGGAAAATCTTAAGCGCAGTAGGGTTAAGGGGTGGGAAAACAATAACCTTTCAATTAAAATTTAAAAAAAAGTTTATTTTAAATTAATGTGTACGCATAACTATGTTTATAATGAGAAAAAGTACGGTGCTATTTAGATGCTATAAAAATATAATGAATATTATAAATCCTTTCAGATTAAAGGTGGACTAAACTTAAGATTTGCTCAGGCCTAGGAAGTGGTAGCCAAGGGGCTGCTCTTCCGTTCGTATCAAGAGTCGAGGGGGTCAGTCAGGGAGTGGATTTTGCGATACGGGGATTTCAATTATGTACTTATTCTTAAAATCAATTGTATCATTTTCTGGTAAAATTGTTTTAAGGATATTTACTAAAGTTGAACCGGCCAAATCTTAAGCGCAGTAGGGTTAAGGGGTGGGAAAACAATAACCTTTAAACTTAAAATTTAAAATTTTTTACTTTAAATTAATGTGTTCGCGTAACTATGTTTATGAGAAAAATACGGTGCTATTTGGATGCTATTAAAATATAATGATTATTATAAATCCTTTCAGATTAAAGGTGGACTAAACTTAATATTTGCTTAGGCCTAGGAAGTTGTAGCCAAGGCGCTGCTCTTCCGTTCGTATGAAGAGTCGAGGGGGTCAGTGAGGGAGTGGAGTTTGCGATACGGGGGTTTCAATTATGTACATATTCTTAAAATCAATTGTATGATTTTCTGGTAAAATTGTTTTAAGGATATTTACTAAAGTTGAACCGGGCAAATCTTAAGCTCAGTAGGGTTAAGGGGTGGGAAAACAATAACCTTTAAACTTAAAATTTAAAACATTTTACTTTAAATTATTGTGTTCGCATAACTATGTTTATACTGAGAAAAATACGGTGCTATTTAGATGCTATTAAAATATAATGATTATTATAAATCCTTTCAGATTAAAGGTGGACTAAACTTAACATGTGCTCAGGCCTAGGAAGTTGTAGCCAAGGCGCTGCTCTTCCGTTCGTATCAAGAGTCGAGGGGGTCAGTGAGGGAGTGGATTTTGCGATACGGGGGTTTCAATTATGTACATAATCTTAAAAGCAATTGTATCATTTTCTGGTAAAATTGTTTTAAGGATATTTACTAAAGTTGAACCGGGCAAATCTTAAGCGCAGTAGGGTTAAGGGGTGGGAAAACAATAACCTTTAAACATAAAATTTAAAATTTTTTACTTTAAATTATTGTGTTCGCATAACTATGTTTATACTGATAAAAATACGGTGCTCTTTAGATGCTATTAAAATATAATGATTATTATAAATCCTTTCAGATTAAAGGTGGACTAAACTTAAGATTTGCTCAGGCCTAGGAAGTGGTAGCCAAGGGGCTGCTCTTCCGTTCGTATCAAGAGTCGACGGGGTCAGTGAGGGAGTGGATTTTGCGATACGGGGGTTTCAATTGTGTACATATTCTTAAAATCAATAGTATCATTTTCTGGTAAAATTCTTTTAAGGATATTTACTAAAGTTGAACCGGCCAAATCTTAAGCGCAGTAGGGTTAAGGGGTGGGAAAACAATAACCTTTAAACTTAAAATTTAAAATTTTTTACTTTAAATTATTGTGTTCGCATAACTATGTTTATACTGAGAAAAATACGGTGCTATTTAGATGCTATTAAAATATAATGATTAATATAAATCCTTTTAGATTAAAGGTGGACTAAACTTAAGATTTGCTCAGGCCTAGGAAGTGGTAGCCAAAGGGCTGCTCTTCCGTTCGTATCAAGATTCGAGGGGGTCAGTGAGGGAGTGGATTTTGCGGTACGGGGGTTTCAATTATGTACATATTCTTAAAATCAATAGTATCATTTTCTGGTAAAATTGTTTTAAGTATATTTACTAAAGTTGAACCGGGCAAATCTTAAGCGCAGTAGGGTTAAGGGGTGGGAAAACAATAACCTTTAAACTTAAAATTCAAAATTTTTTACTTTAAATTTATGTATTCGCATAACTATGTTTATACTGAGAAAAATACGGTGAAATTAGATGCTATTAAAATATAAAGATTATTATAAATCCTTTCAGATTAAAGGTGGACTAAACTTAACATTTGCTCAGGCCTAGGAAGTTGTAGCCAAGGCGCTGCTCTTCCGTTCGTATCAAGAGTCGAGGGGGTCAGTGAGGGAGTGGATTTTGCGGTACGGGGGTTTCAATTGTGTACATATTCTTAAAATCAATAGTATCATTTTCTGGTAAAATTCTTTTAAGGATATTTACTAAAGTTGAACCGGGAAAATCTTAAGCGCAGTAGGGTTAAGGGGTGGGAAAACAATAACCTTTCAATTAAAATTTAAAAAAAAGTTTATTTTAAATTAATGTGTACGCATAACTATGTTTATAATGAGAAAAGTACGGTGCTATTTAGATGCTATAAAAATATAATGATTATTATAAATCCTTTCAGATTAAAGGTGGACTAAACTTAAGATTTGCTCAGGCCTAGGAAGTGGTAGCCAAGGGGCTGCTCTTCCGTTCGTATCAAGAGTCGAGGGGGGTCAGTGAGGGAGTGGATTTTGCGATACGGGGGTTTCAATTATGTACATATTCTTAAAATCAATTGTATGATTTTCTGGTAAAATTGTTTTAAAGATATTTACTAAAGTTGAACCGGGCAAATCTTAAGCTCATTAGGGTTAAGGGGTGGGAAAACAATAACCTTTAAACTTAAAATTTAAAACATTTTACTTTAAAGTAATGTGTTCGCATACCTATGTTTATACTGAGAAAAATACAGTGCAATTAGATGCTATTAAAATATAAAGATTATTATAAATCCTTTCAGATTAAAGGTAGAATAAACTTAAGATTTGCTCAGGCCTAGGAAGTGGTAGCCAAGAGGCTGCTCTTCCGTTCGTATCAAGAGTCGAGGGGGTCAGTGAGGGAGTGGTTTTTGCGACACGGGGGTTTCAATTATGTACATATTCTTAAAATCAATTGTATGATTTTCTGGTAAAATTGTTTTAAAGATATTTACTAAAGTTGAACCGGTCAAATCTTAAGCTCAGTAGAGTTAAGGGGTGGGAAAACAATAACCTTTAAACTTAAAATTTGAAATATTTTACTTTAAATTTATGTATTCGCATAACTATGTTTATACTGAGAAAAATACGGTGCAATTAGATGCTATTAAAATATAAAGATTATTATAAATCCTTTCAGATTAAAGGTGGACTAAACTTAACATTTGCTCAGGCCTAGGAAGTGGTAGCCAAGGGGCTGCTCTTCCGTTCGTATCAAGAGTCGAGGGGGTCAGTGAGGGAGTGGATTTTGCGATACGGGGGTTTCAATTATGTACATATTCTTAAAATTAATTGTATCATTTTCTGGTAAAATTTTTTTAAGGATATTTACTAAAGTTGAACCGGGCAAATCTTAAGCGCAGTAGCGTTAAGGGGTGGGAAAACAATAACATTTAAACTTAAAATTTAAAATTTTTTACTTTAAATTATTGTGTTCGCATAACTATGTTTATACTGAGAAAAATACGGTGCTATTTAGATGCTATTAAAATATAATGATTAATATAAATCCTTTTAGATTAAAGGTGGACTAAACTTAAGATTTGCTCAGGCCTAGGAAGTGGTAGCCAAAGGGCTGCTCTTCCGTTCGTATCAAGATTCGAGGGGGTCAGTGAGGGAGTGGATTTTGCGGTACGGGGGTTTCAATTATGTACATATTCTTAAAATCAATAGTATCATTTTCTGGTAAAATTGTTTTAAGGATATTTACTAAAGTTGAACCGGGCAAATCTTAAGCGCAGTAGGGTTAAGGGGTGGGAAAACAATAACCTTTAAACTTAAAATTCAAAATTTTTTACTTTAAATTTATGTATTCGCATAACTATGTTTATACTGAGAAAAATACGGTGAAATTAGATGCTATTAAAATATAAAGATTATTATAAATCCTTTCAGATTAAAGGTGGACTAAACTTAACATTTGCTCAGGCCTAGGAAGTTGTAGCCAAGGCGCTGCTCTTCCGTTCGTATCAAGAGTCGAGGGGGTCAGTGAGGGAGTGGATTTTGCGATACGGGGGTTTCAATTATGTACATAATCTTAAAAGCAATTGTATCATTTTCTGGTAAAATGGTTTTAAGGATATTTACTAGAGTTGAACCGGGCAAATCTTAAGCGCAGTAGGGTTAAGGGGTGGGAAAACAATAACCTTTAAACATAAAATTTAAAATTTTTTACTTTAAATTATTGTGTTCGCATAACTATGTTTATACTGAGAAAAATACGGTGCTATTTAGATGCTATTAAAATATAATGATTATTATAAATCCTTTCAGATTAAAGGTGGACTAAACTTAAGATTTGCTCAGGCCTAGGAAGTGGTAGCCAAGGGGCTGCTCTTCCGTTCGTATCAAGAGTCGAGGGGGGTCAGTGAGGGAGTGGATTTTGCGATACGGGGGTTTCAATTATGTACATATTCTTAAAATCAATTGTATCATTTTCTGGTAAAATTGTTTTAAGGATATTTACTAAAGTTGAACCGGGCAAATCTTAAGCTCATTAGGGTTAAGGGGTGGGAAAACAATAACCTTTAAACTTAAAATTTAAAACATTTTACTTTAAAGTAATGTGTTCGCATACCTATGTTTATACTGAGAAAAATACAGTGCAATTAGATGCTATTAAAATATAAAGATTATTATAAATCCTTTCAGATTAAAGGTGGAATAAACTTAAGATTTGCTCAGGCCTAGGAAGTGGTAGCCAAGAGGCTGCTCTTCCGTTCGTATCAAGAGTCGAGGGGGTCAGTGAGGGAGTGGTTTTTGCGACACGGGGGTTTCAATTATGTACATATTCTTAAAATCAATTGTATGATTTTCTGGTAAAATTGTTTTAAAGATATTTACTAAAGTTGAACCGGTCAAATCTTAAGCTCAGTAGAGTTAAGGGGTGGGAAAACAATAACCTTTAAACTTAAAATTTGAAATATTTTACTTTAAATTTATGTATTCGCATAACTATGTTTATACTGAGAAAAATACGGTGCAATTAGATGCTATTAAAATATAAAGATTATTATAAATCCTTTCAGATTAAAGGTGGACTAAACTTAACATTTGCTCAGGCCTAGGAAGTGGTAGCCAAGGGGCTGCTCTTCCGTTCGTATCAAGAGTCGAGGGGGTCAGTGAGGGAGTGGATTTTGCGATACGGGGGTTTCAATTATGTACATATTCTTAAAATTAATTGTATCATTTTCTGGTAAAATTTTTTTAAGGATATTTACTAAAGTTGAACCGGGCAAATCTTAAGCGCAGTAGCGTTAAGGGGTGGGAAAACAATAACATTTAAACTTAAAATTTAAAATTTTTTACTTTAAATTATTGTGTTCGCATAACTATGTTTATACTGAGAAAAATACGGTGCTATTTAGATGCTATTAAAATATAATGATTATTATAAATCCTTTCAGATTAAAGGTGGACTAAACTTAAGATTTGCTCAGGCCTAGGAAGTGGTAGCCAAGGGGCTGCTCTTCCGTTCGTATCAAGAGTCGAGGGGGGTCAGTGAGGGAGTGGATTTTGCGATACGGGGGTTTCAATTATGTACATATTCTTAAAATCAATTGTATCATTTTCTGGTAAAATTGTTTTAAGGATATTTACTAAAGTTGAACCGGGCAAATCTTAAGCTCATTAGGGTTAAGGGGTGGGAAAACAATAACCTTTAAACTTAAAATTTAAAACATTTTACTTTAAAGTAATGTGTTCGCATACCTATGTTTATACTGAGAAAAATACAGTGCAATTAGATGCTATTAAAATATAAAGATTATTATAAATCCTTTCAGATTAAAGGTGGAATAAACTTAAGATTTGCTCAGGCCTAGGAAGTGGTAGCCAAGAGGCTGCTCTTCCGTTCGTATCAAGAGTCGAGGGGGTCAGTGAGGGAGTGGATTTTGCGACACGGGGGTTTCAATTATGTACATATTCTTAAAATCAATTGTATGATTTTCTGGTAAAATTGTTTTAAAGATATTTACTAAAGTTGAACCGGTCAAATCTTAAGCTCAGTTGGGTTAAGGGGTGGGAAAACAATAACCTTTAAACTTAAAATTTAAAATATTTTACTTTAAATTTATGTATTCGCATAACTATGTTTATACTGAGAAAAATACGGTGCAATTAGATGCTATTAAAATATAAAGATTATTATAAATCCTTTCAGATTAAAGGTGGACTAAACTTAACATTTGCTCAGGCCTAGGAAGTGGTAGCCAAGGGGCTGCTCTTCCGTTCGTATCAAGAGTCGAGGGGGTCAGTGAGGGAGTGGATTTTGCGATACGGGGGTTTCAATTATGTACATATTCTTAAAATTAATTGTATCATTTTCTGGTAAAATTTTTTTAAGGATATTTACTAAAGTTGAACCGGGCAAATCTTAAGCGCAGTAGCGTTAAGGGGTGGGAAAACAATAACCTTTAAACTTAAAATTTAAAATTTTTTACTTTAAATTATTGTGTTCGCATAACTATGTTTATACTGAGAAAAATACGGTGCTATTTAGATTCTATTAAAATATAATGATTATTAAAAATCCTTTCAGATTAAAGGTGGACTAAACTTAAGGTTTGCTCAGGCCTAGGAAGCGGTAGCCAAGGGTCTGCTCTTCCGTTCGTATCAAGAGTCGAGGGGGCAGTGAGGGAGTGAATTTTGCGATACGGGGGTTTCAATTATGTACATATTC
Organism: Maratus speciosus; assembly: GCA_963932465.1. Taxonomy (NCBI): domain Eukaryota; kingdom Metazoa; phylum Arthropoda; class Arachnida; order Araneae; family Salticidae; genus Maratus; species Maratus speciosus. The sequence goes on along the minus strand of OZ010800.1, from coordinate 250,500,921 downwards.
TTAAAATCAATAGTATCATTTTCTGGTAAAATTGTTTTAAGGATATTTACTAAAGTTGAACCGGGCACATCTTAAGCGCAGTAGGGTTAAGGGGTGGGAAAACAATAACCTTTAAACTTAAAATTCAAAATTTTTTACTTTAAATTATTGTGTTCGCATAACTATGTTTATACTGATAAAAATACGGTGCTCTTTAGATGCTATTACAATATAATAATTATTATAAATTCTTTCAGATTAAAGGTGGACTAAACTTAAGATTTGCTCAGGCCTAGGAAGTGGTAGCCAAGGGGCTGCTCTTGCGTCCGTATCAAGAGTCGAGGGGGTCAGTGAGGGAGTGTATTTTGCGATACGGGGGTTTCAATTATGTACATATTCTTAAAATCAATTGTATCATTTTCTGGTAAAATTGTTTTAAGGATATTTACTAAAGTTGAACCGGGCAAATCTTAAGTGCAGTAGGGTTAAGGGGTGGGAAAACAATAACCTTTAAAATTGAAATTAAAAAAAGTTTATTTTAAATTAATGTGTACGCATAACTATGTTTATAATGAGAAAAATACGGTGCTATTTAGATGCTATCAAAATATAACGATTATTATAAATCCTTTCAGATTAAAGGTGGACTAATCTTAAGATTTGCTCAGGACTAGGAAGTGGTAGCCAAGGGGCTGCTCTTCCGTTCGTATCAAGAGTCGTGGGGGTCAGTGAGGGAGTGGATTTTGCGATACGGGGGTTTCAATTATGTACATATTCTTAAAATCAATTGTATGATTTTCTGGTAAAATTGTTTTAAGGATATTTACTAAAGTTGAACCGGGCAAATTTTAAGCTCATTAGGGTTAAGGGGTGGGAAAACAATAACCTTTAAACTTAAAATTTAAAACATTTTACTTTAAAGTAATGTGTTCGCATACCTATGTTTATACTGAGAAAAATACAGTGCAATTAGATGCTATTAAAATATAAAGATTATTATAAATCCTTTCAGATTAAAGGTGGAATAAACTTAAGATTTGCTCAGGCCTAGGAAGTGGTAGCCAAGAGGCTGCTCTTCCGTTCGTATCAAGAGTCGAGGGGGTCAGTGAGGGAGTGGTTTTTGCGACACGGGGGTTTCAATTATGTACATATTCTTAAAATCAATTGTATGATTTTCTGGTAAAATTGTTTTAAAGATATTTACTAAAGTTGAACCGGTCAAATCTTAAGCTCAGTAGAGTTAAGGAGTGGGAAAACAATAACCTTTAAACTTAAAATTTAAAATATTTTACTTTAAATTTATGTATTCGCATAACTATGTTTATACTGAGAAAAATACGGTGCAATTAGATGCTATTAAAATATAAAGATTATTATAAATCCTTTCAGATTAAAGGTGGACTAAACTTAACATTTGCTCTGGCCTAGGAAGTGGTAGCCAAGGGGCTGCTCTTCCGTTCGTATCAAGAGTCGAGGGGGTCAGTGAGGGAGTGGATTTTGCGATACGGGGGTTTCAATTATGTACATATTCTTAAAATTAATTGTATCATTTTCTGGTAAAATTTTTTTAAGGATATTTACTAAAGTTGAACCGGGCAAATCTTAAGCGCAGTAGAGTTAAGGGGTGGGAAAACAATAACATTTAAACTTAAAATTTAAAATTTTTTACTTTAAATTATTGTGTTCGCATAACTATGTTTATACTGAGAAAAATACGGTGCTATTTAGATGCTATTAAAATATAATGATTATTATAAATCCTTTCAGATTAAAGGTGGACTAAACTTAAGATTTGCTCAGGCCTAGGAAGTGGTAGCCAAGGGGCTGCTCTTCCGTTCGTATCAAGAGTCGAGGGGGGTCAGTGAGGGAGTGGATTTTGCGATACGGGGGTTTCAATTATGTACATATTCTTAAAATCAATTGTATCATTTTCTGGTAAAATTGTTTTAAGGATATTTACTAAAGTTGAACCGGGCAAATCTTAAGCTCATTAGGGTTAAGGGGTGGGAAAACAATAACCTTTAAACTTAAAATTTAAAACATTTTACTTTAAAGTAATGTGTTCGCATACCTATGTTTATACTGATAAAAATACGGTGCTCTTTAGATGCTATTACAATATAATAATTATTATAAATTCTTTCAGATTAAAGGTGGACTAAACTTAAGATTTGCTCAGGCCTAGGAAGTGGTAGCCAAGGGGCTGCTCTTCCGTTCGTATCAAGAGTCGAGGGGGTCAGTGAGGGAGTGGATTTTGCGATACGGGGGTTTCAATTATGTACATATTCTTAAAATCAATTGTATCATTTTCTGGTAAAATTGTTTTAAGGATATTTACTAAAGTTGAACCGGGCAAATCTTAAGCGCAGTAGGGTTAAGGGGTGGGAAAACAATAACCTTTAAAGATAAAATTTAAAATTTCTTACTTTAAATTATTGTGTTCGCATAACTATATTTATACTGAGAAAAATACGGTGCTATTTAGATGCTATTAAAATATAATGATTATTATAAATCCTTTCAGATTAAAGGTGGACTAAACTTAAGATTTGCTGAGGCCTAGGAATTGCTAGCCAAGGGGATGCTCTTCCGTTCGTATCAAGAGTCGAGGGGGTCACTGAGGGAGTGGATTTTTCGATACGGGGATTTCAATTATGTACATATTCTTAAAATCAATAGTATCATTTTCTGGTAAAATTTTTTTAAGGATATTTACTAAAGTTGAACCGGGCAAACCTTAAGCGCAGTAGGGTTAAGGGGTGGGAAAACAATAACCTTTCAATTAAAATTAAAAAAAAGTTTATTTTAAATTAATGTGTACGCATAACTATGTTTATAATGAGAAAAATACGGTGCTATGTTTATGCTGTTAAAATATAATGAATATTATAAATCCTTTCAGATTAAAGGTGGACTAAACTTAAGATTTGCTCAGGCCTAGGAAGTGGTAGCCAAGGGGCTGCTCTTCCGTTCGTATCAAGAGTCGAGGGGGTCAGTGAGGGAGTGGATTTTGCGATACGGGGGTTTCAATTATGTACTTATTCTTAAAATCAATTGTATCCTTTTCTGGTAAAATTGTTTTAAGGATATTTACTAAAGTTGAACCGGGCAAATCTTAAGCGCAGTAGGGTTAAGGGGTGGGAAAACAATAACCGTTAATCTTAAAATTTAAAATTTTTTACTTTAAATTAATGTGTTCGCATAACTATGTTTATGAGAAAAATACGGTGCTATTTAGATGCTATTAGAATATAATGATCATTATAAATCCTTTCAGATTAAAGGTGGACTAAACTTAAGATTTGCTGAGGCCTAGGAATTGGTAGCCAAGGGGATGCTCTTCCGTTCGTATCAAGAGTCGAGGGGGTCACTGAGGGAGTGGATTTTTCGATACGGGGGTTTCAATTATGTACATATTTTTAAATCAATAGTATCATTTTCTGGTAAAATTGTTTTAAGGATATTTACTAAAGTTGAACCGGACAAATCTTAAGCGCAGTAGGGTTAAGGGGTGGGAAAACAATAACCTTTCAATTAAAATTTTAAAAAAAGTTTATTTTAAATTAATGTGTACGCATAACTATGTTTATAATGAGAAAAATACGGTGCTATTTAGATGCTATCAAAATATAACGATTATTATAAAACCTTTCAGATTAAAGGTGGACTAATCTTAAGATTTGCTCAGGCCTAGGAAGTGGTAGCCAAGGGGCTGCTCTTCCGTTCGTATCAAGAGTCGTGGGGGTCAGTGAGGGAGTGGATTTTGCGATACGGGGGTTTCAATTATGTACATATTCTTAAAATCAATTGTATGATTTTCTGGTAAAATTGTTTTAAGGATATTTACTAAAGTTGAACCGGGCAAATCTTAAGCTCAGTAGGGTTAAGGGGTGGGAAAACAATAACCTTTAAGCTTAAAATTTAAAACATTTTACTTTAAATTAATGTGTTCGCATAACTATGTTTATACTGAGAAAAATATGGTGCAATTAGATGCTATTAAAATATAAAGATTATTATAAATCCTTTCAGATTAAAGGTGGACTAAACTTAACATTTGCTCAGGCCTAGGAAGTGGTAGCCAAGGGGCTGCTCTTCCGTTCGTATCAAGAGTCGAGGGGGTCAGTGAGGGAGTGGATTTTGCGATACGGGGGTTTCAATTATGTACATATTCTTAAAATCAATTGTATCATTTTCTGGTAAAATTGTTTTAAGTATATTTACTAAAGTTGAACCGGGCAAATCTTAAGCGCAGTAGGGTTAAGGGGTGGGAAAACAATAACCTTTAAAGATAAAATTTAAAATTTCTTACTTTAAATTATTGTGTTCGCATAACTATATTTATACTGAGAAAAATACGGTGCTATTTAGATGCTATTAAAATATAATGATTATTATAAATCCTTTCAGATTAAAGGTGGACTAAACTTAAGATTTGCTGAGGCCTAGGAATTGGTAGCCAAGGGGCTGCTCTTCCGTTCGTATCAAGAGTCGAGGGGGTCACTGAGGGAGTGGATTTTTCGATACGGGGATTTCAATTATGTACATATTCTTAAAATCAATAGTATCATTTTCTGGTAAAATTTTTTTAAGGATATTTACTAAAGTTGAACCGGGCAAACCTTAAGCGCAGTAGGGTTAAGGGGTGGGAAAACAATAACCTTTCAATTAAAATTAAAAAAAAGTTTATTTTAAATTAATGTGTACGCATAACTATGTTTATAATGAGAAAAATACGGTGCTATGTTTATGCTGTTAAAATATAATGAATATTATAAATCCTTTCAGATTAAAGGTGGACTAAACTTAAGATTTGCTCAGGCCTAGGAAGTGGTAGCCAAGGGGCTGCTCTTCCGTTCGTATCAAGAGTCGAGGGGGTCAGTGAGGGAGTGGATTTTGCGATACGGGGGTTTCAATTATGTACTTATTCTTAAAATCAATTGTATCATTTTCTGGTAAAATTGTTTTAAGGATATTTACTAAAGTTGAACCGGGCAAATCTTAAGCGCAGTAGGGTTAAGGGGTGGGAAAACAATAACCGTTAATCTTAAAATTTAAAATTTTTTACTTTAAATTAATGTGTTCGCATAACTATGTTTATGAGAAAAATACGGTGCTATTTAGATGCTATTAAAATATAATGATCATTATAAATCCTTTCAGATTAAAGGTGGACTAAACTTAAGATTTGCTCAGGCCTAGGGAGTGGTAGCCAAGGGGCTGCTCTTCCGTTCGTATCAAAAGTCGAGGGGGTCAGTGAGGGAGTGGATTTTGCGATACGGGGGTTTCAATTATGTACATATTCTTAAAATCAATTGTATCATTTTCTGGTAAAATTGTTTTAAGGATATTTACTAAAGTTGAACCGGGCAAATCTTAAGCGCAGTGGGGTTAAGGGGTGGGAAAACAATAACCTTTAAACTTAAAATTTTTTACTTTAAATTATTGTGTTCGCATAACTATGTTTATACTGAGAAAAATACGGTGCTATTTAGATGCTATTAAAATATAATGATTATTATAAATCCTTTCAGATTAAAGGTGGACTAAACTTAAGATTTGATCAGGCCTAGGAAGTGGTAGCCAAGGGGTTGCTCTTCCGTTCGTATAAAGAGTCGAGGGGGTCACTGAGGGAGTGGATTTTGCGATACGGGGGTTTCAATTATGTACATATTTTTAAATTAATAGTATCATTTTCTGGTAAAATTGTTTTAAGGATATTTACTAAAGTTGAACCGGACAAATCTTAAGCGCAGTAGGGTTAAGGGGTGGGAAAACAATAACCTTTCAATTAAAATTTTAAAAAAAGTTTATTTTAAATTAATGTGTACGCATAACTATGTTTATAATGAGAAAAATACGGTGCTATTTAGATGCTATTAAAATATAATGAATATTATAAATCCTTTCAGATTAAAGGTGGACTAAACTTAAGATTTGCTCAGGCCTAGGAAGTGGTAGCCAAGGGGCTGCTCTTCCGTTCGTATCAAGAGTCGTGGGGGTCAGTGAGGGAGTGGATTTTGCGATACGGGGGTTTCAATTATGTACATATTCTTAAAATCAATAGTATCATTTTCTGGTAAAATTGTTTTAAGGATATTTACTAAAGTTGAACCGGGCAAATCTTAAGCTCAGTAGGGTTAAGGGGTGGGAAAACAATAACCTTTAAGCTTAAAATTTAAAACATTTTACTTTAAATTAATGTGTTCGCATAGCTATGTTTATACTGAGAAAAATACGGTGCAATTAGATGCTATTAAAATATAAAGATTATTATAAATCCTTTCAGATTAAAGGTGGACTAAACTTAACATTTGCTCAGGCCTAGGAAGTGGTAGCCAAGGGGCTGCTCTTCCGTTCGTATCAAGAGTCGAGGGGGTCAGTGAGGGAGTGGATTTTGCGATACGGGGGTTTCAATTATGTACATATTCTTAAAATCAATTGTATCATTTTCTGGTAAAATGGTTTTAAGGATATTTACTAAAGTTGAACCGGGCAAATCTTAAGCGCAGTAGGGTTAAGGGGTGGGAAAACAATAACCTTTAAAGATAAAATTTAAAATTTCTTACTTTAAATTATTGTGTTCGCATAACTATATTTATACTGAGAAAAAGACGGTGCTATTTAGATGCTATTAAAATATAATGATTATTATAAATCCTTTCAGATTAAAGGTGGACTAAACTTAAGATTTGCTGAGGCCTAGGAAGTGGTAGCCAAGGGGCTGCTCTTCCGTTCGTATCAAGAGTCGAGGGGGTCACTGAGGGAGGGGATTTTTCGATACGGGGATTTCAATTATGTACATATTCTTAAAATCAATAGTATCATTTTCTGGTAAAATTTTTTTAAGGATATTTACTAAAGTTGAACCGGGCAAACCTTAAGCGCAGTAGGGTTAAGGGGTGGAAAAACAATAACCTTTCAATTAAAATTAAAAAAAAGTTTATTTTAAATTAATGTGTACGCATAACTATATTTATACTGAGAAAAATACGGTGCTATGTGGATGCTGTTAAAATATAATGAATATTATAAATCCTTTCAGATTAAAGGTGGACTAAACTTAAGATTTTCTCAGGCCTAGGAAGTGGTAGCCAAGGGGCTGCTCTTCCGTTCGTATCAAGAGTCGAGGGGGTCAGTGAGGGAGTGGATTTTGCGATACGGGGGTTTCAATTATGTACTTATTCTTAAAATCAATTGTATCATTTTCTGGTAAAATTGTTTTAAGGATATTTACTAAAGTTGAACCGGGCAAATCTTAAGCGCAGTAGGGTTAAGGGGTGGGAAAACAATAACCGTTAATCTTAAAATTTAAAATTTTTTACTTTAAATTAATGTGTTCGCATAACTATGTTTATGAGAAAAATACGGTGCTATTTAGATGCTATTAAAATATAATGATTATTATAAATCCTTTCAGATTAAAGGTGGACTAAACTTAAGATTTGCTCAGGCCTAGGGAGTGGTAGCCAAGGGGCTGCTCTTCCGTTCGTATCAAAAGTCGAGGGGGTCAGTGAGGGAGTGGATTTTGCGATACGGGGGTTTCAATTATGTACATATTCTTAAAATCAATTGTATCATTTTCTGGTAAAATTGTTTTAAGGTTATTTACTAAAGTTGAACCGGCCAAATCTTAAGCTCAGTAGGGATAAGGGGTGGGAGAACAATAACCTTTAAACTTAAAATTTAAAATATTTTACTTTAAATTTATGTATTCGCATAACTATGTTTATACTGAGAAAAATACGGTGCAATTAGATGCTATTAAAATATAAAGATTATTATAAATCCTTCCAGATTAAAGGTGGACTAAACTTAAGATTTGCTCAGGCCTAGGAAGTGGTAGCCAAGGGGCTGCTCTTCCGTTCGTATCAAGAGTCGAGGGGGTCAGTGAGGGAGTGGATTTTGCGATACGGGGGTTTCAATTATGTACATATTCTTAAAATCAATTGTATCATTTTCTGGTAAAATTGTTTTAAGGATATTTACTAAAGTTGAACCGGGCAAATCTTAAGCGCAGTAGGGTTAAGGGGTGGGAAAACAATAACCTTTCAATTAAAATTTTAAAAAAAGTTTATTTTAAATTAATGTGTACGCATAACTATGTTTATAATGAGAAAAATACGGTGCTATTTAGATGCTATTAAAATATAATGAATATTATAAATCCTTTCAGATTAAAGGTGGACTAAACTTAACATTTGCTCAGGCCTAGGAAGTGGTAGCCAAGGGGCTGCTCTTCCGTTCGTATCAAGAGTCGAGGGGGTCAGTGAGGGAGTGAATTTTGCGATACGGGGGTTTCAATTATGTACATATTCTTAAAATTAATTGTATCATTTTCTGGTAAAATTTTTTTAAGGATATTTACTAAAGTTGAACCGGGCAAATCTTAAGCGCAGTAGAGTTAAGGGGTGGGAAAACAATAACCTTTAAACTTAAAATTCAAAATTTTTTACTTTAAATTATTGTGTTCGCATAACTATGTTTATACTGATAAAAATACGGTGCTCTTTAGATGCTATTACAATATAATAATTATTATAAATGCTTTCAGATTAAATGTGGACTAAACTTAAGATTTGCTCAGGCCTAGGAAGTGGTAGCCAAGGGGCTGCTCTTGCGTCCGTATCAAGAGTCGAGGGGGTCAGTGAGGGAGTGTATTTTGCGATACGGGGGTTTCAATTATGTACATATTCTTAAAATCAATTGTATCATTTTCTGGTAAAATTGTTTTAAGGATATTTACTAAAGTTGAACCGGGCAAATCTTAAGTGCAGTAGGGTTAAGGGGTGGGAAAACAATAACCTTTAAAATTAAAATTAAAAAAAGTTTATTTTAAATTAATGTGTACGCATAACTATGGTTATAATGAGAAAAATACGGTGCTATTTAGATCCTATCAAAATATAATGATTATTATAAATCCTTTCAGATTAAAGGTGGACTAATCTTAAGATTTGCTCAGGCCTAGGAAGTGGTAGCCAAGGGGCTGCCCTTCCGTTCGTATCAAGAGTCGTGGGGGTCAGTGAGGGAGTGGATTTTGCGATACGGGGGTTTCAATTATGTACATATTCTTAAAATCAATTGTATGATTTTCTGGTAAAATTGTTTTAAGGATATTTACTAAAGTTGAACCGGGCAAATCTTAAGCTCAGTAGGGTTAAGGGGTGGGAAAACAATAACCTTTAAGCTTAAAATTTAAAACATTTTACTTTAAATTAATGTGTTCGCATAACTATGTTTATACTGAGAAAAATACGGTGCAATTAGATGCTATTAAAATATAAAGATTATTATAAATCCTTTCAGATTAAAGGTGGACTAAACTTAACATTTGCGCAGGCCTAAGAAGTGGTAGCCAAGGGGCTGCTCTTCCGTTCGTATCAAGAGTCGAGGGGGTCAGTGAGGGAGTGGATTTTGTGATACGGGGGTTTCAATTATGTACATATTCTTAAAATCAATTGTATCATTTTCTGGTAAAATTGTTTTAAGGATATTTACTAAAGTTGAACCGGGCAAATCTTAAGCGCAGTAGGCTTAAGGGGTGGGAAAACAATAACCTTTAAAGATAAAATTTAAAATTTCTTACTTTAAATTATTGTGTTCGCATAACTATATTTATACTGAGAAAAATACGGTGCTATTTAGATGCTATTAAAATATAATGATTATTATAAATCCTTTCAGATTAAAGGTGGACTAAACTTAAGATTTGCTCAGGCCTAGGAAGTGGTAGCCAAGGGGCTGCTCTTCCGTTCGTATCAAGAGTCAAGGGGGTCAGTGAGGGAGTGGATTTTGCGATACGGGGGTTTCAATTATGTACTTATTCTTAAAATGAATTGTATCATTTTCTGGTAAAATTGTTTTAAGGATATTTACTAAAGTTGAACCGGACAAATCTTAAGCGCAGTAGGGTTAAGGGGTGGGAAAACAATAACCTTTCAATTAAAATTTTAAAAAAAGTTTATTTTAAATTAATGTGTACGCATAACTATGTTTATAATGAGAAAAATACGGTGCTATTTAGATGCTATTAAAATATAATGAATATTATAAATCCTTTCAGATTAAAGGTGGACTAAACTTAAGATTTGCTCAGGCCTAGGAAGTGGTAGCCAAGGGGCTGCTCTTCCGTTCGTATCAAGAGTCAAGGGGGTCAGTGAGGGAGTGGATTTTGCGATACGGGGGTTTCAATTATGTACTTATTCTTAAAATGAATTGTATCATTTTCTGGTAAAATTGTTTTAAGGATATTTACTAAAGGTGAACCGGTCAAATCTTAAGCGCAGTATTGTTAAGGGGTGGGAAAACAATAACCTTTAAACTTAAAATTTAAAATTTTTTACTTTAAATTAATGCGTTCGCATAACTATGTTTATGAGAAAAATACGGTGCTATTTAGATGCTATTAAAATATAATGATTATTATAAATCCTTTCAGATTAAAGGTGGACTAAACTTAAGATTTGCTCAGGCCTAGGAAGTGGTCGCCAAGGGGCTGCTCTTCCGTTCGTATCAAGAGTAGAGGGGGTCAGTGAGGGAGTGGATTTTGCGATACGGGGGTTTCAATTATGTACATATTCTTAAAATAAATATTATCATTTTCTGGTAAAATTGTTTTAAGGATATTTACTAAAGTTGAACCGGGCAAATCTTAAGCGCAGTAGGGTTAAGGGGTGGGAAAACAATAACCTTTCAATTAAAATTTTAAAAAAAGTTTATTTTAAATTAATGTGTACGCATAACTATGTTTATAATGAGAAAAATACGGTGCTATGTAGATGCTATTAAAATATAATGAATATTATAAATCCTTTCATATTAAATGTGGACTAAACGTAAGATTTGCTCAGGCCTAGGAAGTGGTAGCCAAGGGGCTGCTCTTCCGTTCGTATCAAGAGTCAAGGGGGTCAGTGAGGGAGTGGATTTTGCGATACGGGGGTTTCAATTATGTACTTATTCTTAAAATCAATTGTATCATTTTCTGGTAAAATTGTTTTAAGGATATTTACTAAAGTTGAACCGGGCAAATCTTAAGCGCAGTAGGGTTAAGGGGTGGGAAAACAATAACCTTTAAACTTAAAATTTAAAATTTTTTTCTTTAAATTAATGTGTTCGCATAACTATGTTTATGAGAAAAATACCGTGCTATTTAGATGCTATTAAAATATAATGATTATTATAAATTCTTTCAGATTAAAGGTGGACTAAACTTAAGATTTGCTCAGGCCTAGGAAGTGGTAGCCAAGGGGCTGCTCTTCCGTTCGTATCAAGAGTCGAGGGGGTCAGTGAGTGAGTGGATTTTGCGATAAGTGGGTTTGCATTATGTACATATTCTTAAAATCAATTGTATCATTTTCTGGTAAAATTGTTTTAAGGATATTTACTAAAGTTGAACCGGGCAAATCTTAAGCTCAGTAGGGTTAAGGGGTGGGAAAAAAATAACCTTTCAATTAAAATTAAAAAAAAAAGTTTATTTTAAATTAATGTGTACGCATAACTATGTTTATAATGAGAAAAATACGGTGATATTTAGATGCTATTAAAATACAATGAATATTATAAATCCTTTCAGAATAAAGGTGGACTAAACTTAAGATTTGCTCAGGCCTAGAAAGTGGTAGCCAAGGGGCTGCTCTTCCGTTCGTATCAAGAGTCGAGGGGGTCAGTGAGGGAGTGGATTTACCGATACGGGGGTTTCAATTATGTACATATTCTTAAAATCAATTGTATCATTTTCTGGTAAAATTGTTTTAAGGATATTTACTAAAGTTGAACCGGGCAAATCTTAAGCTCAGTAGGGTTAAGGGGTGGGAAAACAATAACCTTTAAACTTAAAATTTAAAATATTTTACTTTAAATTTATGTATTCGCATAACTATGTTTATACTGAGAAAAATACGGTGCAATTAGATGCTATTAAAATATAAAGATTATTATAAATCCTTTCAGATTAAAGGTGGACTAAACTTAACATTTGTTCAGGCCTAGGAAGTGGTAGCCAAGGGGCTGCTCTTCCGTTCGTATCAAGAGTCGAGGGGGTCAGTGAGGGAGTGGATTTTGCGATACGGGGGTTTCAATTATGTACTTATTCTTAAAATCAATTGTATCATTTTCTGGTAAAATTGTTTTAAGGATATTTACTAAAGTTGAACCGGGAAAATCTTAAGCGCAGTAGGGTTAAGGGGTGGGAAAACAATAACCTTTCAATTAAAATTTAAAAAAAAGTTTATTTTAAATTAATGTGTACGCATAACTATGTTTATAATGAGAAAAGTACGGTGCTATTTAGATGCTATAAAAATATAATGAATATTATAAATCCTTTCAGATTAAAGGTGGACTAAACTTAAGATTTGCTCAGGCCTAGAAAGTGGTAGACAAGGGGCTGCTCTTCCGTTCGTATAAAGAGTCGAGGGGGTCACTGAGGGAGTGGATTTTGCGATACGGGGGTTTCAATTATGTACATATTAGTAAAATCAATAGTATCATTTTCTGGTAAAATTGTTTTAAGGATATTTACTAAAGTTGAACCGGGCAAATCTTAAGCTCAGTAGGGTTAAGGGGTGGGAAAACAATAACCTTTCAATTAAAATTTAAAAAAAAAGTTTATTTTAAATTAATGTGTACGCATAACTATGTTTATAATGAGAAAAATACGGTGCTATTTAGATGCTATTAAAATATAATGAATATTATAAATCCTTTCAGATTAAAGGTGGACTAAACTTAAGATTTGCTCAGGCCTAGAAAGTGGTAGCCAAGGGGCTGCTCTTCCGTTCGTATAAAGAGTCGAGGGGGTCACTGAGGGAGTGGATTTTGCGATACGGGGGTTTCAATTATGTACATATTCTTAAAATGAATTGTATCATTTTCTGGTAAAATTGTTTTAAGGATATTTACTAAAGGTGAACCGGTCAAATCTTAAGCGCAGTATTGTTAAGGGGTGGGAAAACAGTAACCTTTAAACTTAAAATTTAAAATTTTTTACTTTAAATTAATGCGTTCGCATAACTATGTTTATGAGAAAAATACGGTGCTATTTAGATGCTATTAAAATATAATGATTATTATAAATCCTTTCAGATTAAAGGTGGACTAAACTTAAGATTTGCTCAGGCCTAGGACGTGGTAGCCATGGGGCTGCTCTTCCGTTCGTATCAAGAGTCGAGGGGGTCAGTGAGGGAGTGGATTTTGCGATACGGGGGTTTGCATTATGTACATATTCTTAAAATCAATTGTATCATTTTCTGGTAAAATTGTTTTAAGGATATTTACTAAAGTTGAACCGGGCAAATCTTAAGCTCAGTAGGGTTAAGTGGTGGGAAAACAATAACCTTTCAATTAAAATTTAAAAAAAAAGTTTATTTTAAATTAATGTGTACGCATAACTATGTTTATAATGAGAAAAATACGGTGCTATTTAGATGCTATTAAAATATAATGAATATTATAAATCCTTTCAGATTAAAGGTGGACTAAACTTAAGATTTGCTCAGGCCTAGAAAGTGGTAGCCAAGGGGCTGCTCTTCCGTTCGTATCAAGAGTCGAGGGGGTCAGTGAGGGAGTGGATTTACCGATACGGGGGTTTCAATTATGTACTTATTCTTAAAATGAATTGTATCATTTTCTGGTAAAATTGTTTTAAGGATATTTACTAAAGGTGAACCGGTCAAATCTTAAGCGCAGTAGGGTTAAGGGGTGGGAAAACAATAACCTTTAAACTTAAAATTTAAAATTTTTTACTTTAAATTAATGTGTTCGCATAACTATGTTTATGAGAAAAATACGGTGCTATTTAGATGCTATTAAAATATAATGATTATTATAAATCCTTTCAGATTAAAGGTGGACTAAACTTAAGATTTTCTTAGGCCTAGGAAGTGGTAGCCAAGGGGCTGCTCTTCCGTCCGTATCAAGAGTCGAGGGGGTCAGTGAGGGAGTGATTTTTGCGATACGGGGGTTTCAATTCTGTACATATTCTTAAAATCAATTGTATCATTTTCTGGTAAAATTGTTTTAAGAATATTTACTAAAGTTGAACCGGGCAAATCTTAAGCGCAGTAGGGTTAAGGGGTGGAAAAACAATAACCTGTAAAATTAAGATTAAAAAAAGTTTATTTTAAATTAATGTGTACGCATAACTATGTTTATAATGAGAAAAATACGGTGCTATTTAGATGCTATTAAAATATAATGATTATTATAAATCCTTTAAGATTAAAGGTGGACTAAACTTAAGATTTGCTCAGGCCTAGGAAGTGGTAGCCAAGGGGCTGCTCTTCCGTTCGTATCAAGAGTCGAGGGGGTCAGTGAGGGAGTGGATTTTGCGATACGGGGGTTTCAATTATGTACATATTCTTAAAATCAATTGTATGATTTTCTGGTAAAATGGTTTTAAGGATATTTACTAAAGTTGAACCGGGCAAATCTTAAGCTCAGTAGGGTTAAGGGGTGGGAAAACAATAACCTTTAAACTTAAAATTTAAAACATTTTACTTTAAATTAATGTGTTCGCATAACTATGTTTATACTGAGAAAAATACGGTGCTATTTAGATGCTATTAAAATATAATGATTATTATAAATCCTTTCAGATTAAAGGTGGACTAAACTTAAGATTTGCTCAGGCCTAGGAAGTGGTAGCCAAGGGGCTGCTCTTCCGTTCGTATCAAGAGTGGAGGGGGTCAGTGAGGGAGTGGATTTTGCGATACGGGGGTTTCAATTATGTACATATTCTTAAAATCAATATTATCATTTTCTGGTAAAATTGTTTTAAGGATATTTACTAAAGTTGAACCGGGCAAATCTTAAGCGCAGTAGGGTTAAGGGGTGGGAAAACAATAACCTTTAAACTTAAAATTTAAAAATTTTTACTTTAAATTATTGTGTTTGCATAACTATGTTTATACTGAGAAAAATACGGTGCTATTTAGATGCTATTAAAATATAATGATCATTATAAATCCTTTCAGATTAAATGTGGAATAAACTTAAGATTTGCTCAGGCCTAGGAAGTGGTAGCCAAGGGGCTGCTCTTCCGTTCGTATCAAGAGTCGAGGGGGTCAGTGAGGGAGTGGATTTTGCGATACGGGGGTTTCAATTATGTACATATTCTTAAAATCAATAGTATCATTTTCTGGTAAAATTGTTTTAAGGATATTTACTACAGTTGAACCGGGCAAATCTTAAGCGCAGTAGGGTTAAGGGGTTGGAAATCAATAACCTTTAAACTTAAAATTTAAAATTTTTTACTTTAAATTAATGTGTTCGCATAACTATGTTTATGAGAAAAATACGGTGCTATTTAGATGCTATTACAATATAATGATTATTATAAATCCTTTCAGATTAAAGGTGGAATAAACTTAAGATTTGCTCAGGCCTAGGAAGTGGTAGCCAAGGGGCTTGCTCTTCCGTCCGTATCAAGAGTCGAGGGGGTCAGTGAGGGAGTGGATTTTGCGATACGGGGGTTTCAATTATGTACATATTCTTAAAATCAATTGTATCATTTTCTGGTAAAATTGATTTAAGGATATTTACTAAAGTTGAACCGGGCAAATCTTAAGCGCAGTAGGGTTAAGGGGTGGGAAAAAAATAACCCTTAATCTTAAAATTTTTTACTTTAAATTAATGTGTTCGCATAACTATGTTTATACTGATAAAAATACGGTGCTCTTTAGATGCTATTAAAATATAATGATTATTATAAATCCTTTCAGATTAAAGGTGGACTAAACTTAAGATTTTCTCAGGCCTAGGAAGTGGTAGCCAAGGGGCTGCTCTTTCGTTCGTATCAAGAGTCGAGGGGGTCAGTGAGGGAGTGGATTTTGCGATACGGGGGTTTGCATTATGTACATATTCTTAAAATCAATTGTATCATTTTCTGGTAAAATTGTTTTAAGGATATTTACTAAAGTTGAACCGGGCAAATCTTAAGCTCAGTAGGGTTAAGGGGTGGGAAAACAATAACCTTTAAACTTAAAATTTAAAATATTTTACTTTAAATTTATGTATTCGCATAACTATATATATACTGAGAAAAATACGGTGCAATTAGATGCTATTAAAATATAAAGATTGTTATAAATCCCTTCAGATTAAAGGTGGACTAAACTTAAGATTTGCTCAGGCCTAGGAAGTGGTAGCCAAGGGCTGCTCTTCCGTTCGTATCAAGAGTCGAGGGGGTCAGTGAGGGAGTGGATTTTGCGATACGGGGGTTTCAATTATGTACATATTCTTAAAATCAATTGTATCATTTTCTGGTAAAATTGTTTTAAGGATATTTACTAAAGTTGAACCGGGCAAATCTTAAGCGCAGTAGGGTTAAGGGGTGGGAAAACAATAACCTTTAAACTTAAAATTTAAAACATTTTACTTTAAATTAATGTGTTCGCATAACTATGTTTATACTGAGAAAAATACGGTGCTATTTAGATGCTATTAAAATATAATGATTATTATAAATCCTTTCAGATTAAAGGTGGACTATACTTAAGATTTCCTCAGGCCTAGGAAGTGGTAGCCAAGGGGTTGCTCTTCCGTTCGTATCAAGAGTCGAGGGGGTCAGTGAGGGAGTGGATTTTGCGATACGGGGGTTTCAATTATGTACATATTCTTAAAATCAATTGTATGATTTTCTGGTAAAATGGTTTTAAGGATATTTACTAAAGTTGAACCGGGCAAATCTTAAGCTCAGTAGGGTTAAGGGGTGGGAAAACAATAACCTTTAAACTTAAAATTTAAAACATTTTACTTTAAATTAATGTGTTCGCATAACTATGTTTATACTGAGAAAAATACGGTGCTATTTAGATGCTAGTAAAATATAATGATTATTATAAATCCTTTCAGATTAAAGGTGGACTAACCTTAAGATTTGCTCAGGCCTAGGAAGTGGTAGCCAAGGGGCTGCTCTTCCGTTCGTATCAAGAGTCGAGGGGGTCAGTGAGGGAGTGGATTTTGCGATACGGGGGTTTCAATTATGTACATATTCTTAAAATCAATTGTATCATTTTCTGGTATAATTGTTTTAAGGATATTTACTAAAGTTGAACCGGGCAAATCTTAAGCTCAGTAGGGTTAAGGGGTGGGAAAACAATAACCTTTAAACTTAAAATTTAAAACATTTTACTTTAAATTAATGTGTTCGCATAACTATGTTTATACTGAGAAAAATACGGTGCTATTTAGATGCTATTAAAATATAATGATTATTATAAATCCTTTCAGATTAAAGGTGGACTAAACTTAAGATTTGCTCAGGCCTAGGAAGTGGTAGCCAAGGGGCTGCTCTTCCGTTCGTATCAAGAGTGGAGGGGGTCAGTGAGGGAGTGGATTTTGCGATACGGGGGTTTCAATAATGTACATATTCTTAAAATCAATATTATCATTTTCTGGTAAAATTGTTTTAAGGATATTTACTAAAGTTGAACCGGGCAAATCTTAAGCGCAGTAGGGTTAAGGGGTGGGAAAACAATAACCTTTAAACTTAAAATTTAAAAATTTTTACTTTAAATTATTGTGTTTGCATAACTATGTTTATACTGAGAAAAATACGGTGCTATTTAGATGCTATTAAAATATAATGATCATTATAAATCCTTTCAGATTAAATGTGGAATAAACTTAAGATTTGCTCAGGCCTAGGAAGTGGTAGCCAAGGGGCTGCTCTTCCATTCGTATCAAGAGTCGAGGGGGTCAGTGAGGGAGTGGATTTTGCGATACGGGGGTTTCAATTATGTACATATTCTTAAAATCAATAGTATCATTTTCTGGTAAAATTGTTTTAAGGATATTTACTACAGTTGAACCGGGCAAATCTTAAGCGCAGTAGGGTTAAGGGGTTGGAAATCAATAACCTTTAAACTTAAAATTTAAAATTTTTTACTTTAAATTAATGTGTTCGCATAACTATGTTTATGAGAAAAATACGGTGCTATTAAATGCTATTACAATATAATGATTATTATAAATCCTTTCAGATTAAAGGTGGAATAAACTTAAGATTTGCTCAGGCCTAGGAAGTGGTAGCCAAGGGGCTTGCTCTTCCGTCCGTATCAAGAGTCGAGGGGGTCAGTGAGGGAGTGGATTTTGCGATACGGGGGTTTCAATTATGTACATATTCTTAAAATCAATTGTATCATTTTCTGGTAAAATTGTTTTAAGGATATTTACTAAAGTTGAACCGGGCAAATCTTAAGCGCAGTAGGGTTAAGGGGTGGGAAAAAAATAACCCTTAATCTTAAAATTTTTTACTTTAAATTAATGTGTTCGCATAACTATGTTTATACTGATAAAAATACGGTGCTCTTTAGATGCTATTAAAATATAATGATTATTATAAATCCTTTCAGATTAAAGGTGGACTAAACTTAAGATTTTCTCAGGCCTAGGAAGTGGTAGCCAAGGGGCTGCTCTTTCGTTCGTATCAAGAGTCGAGGGGGTCAGTGAGGGAGTGGATTTTGCGATACGGGGGTTTGCATTATGTACATATTCTTAAAATCAATTGTATCATTTTCTGGTAAAATTGTTTTAAGGATATTTACTAAAGTTGAACCGGGCAAATCTTAAGCTCAGTAGGGTTAAGGGGTGGGAAAACAATAACCTTTAAACTTAAAATTTAAAATATTTTACTTTAAATTTATGTATTCGCATAACTATATATATACTGAGAAAAATACGGTGCAATTAGATGCTATTAAAATATAAAGATTGTTATAAATCCCTTCAGATTAAAGGTGGACTAAACTTAAGATTTGCTCAGGCCTAGGAAGTGGTAGCCAAGGGCTGCTCTTCCGTTCGTATCAAGAGTCGAGGGGGTCAGTGAGGGAGTGGATTTTGCGATACGGGGGTTTCAATTATGTACATATTCTTAAAATCAATTGTATCATTTTCTGGTAAAATTGTTTTAAGGATATTTACTAAAGTTGAACCGGGCAAATCTTAAGCGCAGTAGGGTTAAGGGGTGGGAAAACAATAACCTTTAAACTTAAAATTTAAAACATTTTACTTTAAATTAATGTGTTCGCATAACTATGTTTATACTGAGAAAAATACGGTGCTATTTAGATGCTATTAAAATATAATGATTATTATAAATCCTTTCAGATTAAAGGTGGACTATACTTAAGATTTCCTCAGGCCTAGGAAGTGGTAGCCAAGGGGTTGCTCTTCCGTTCGTATCAAGAGTCGAGGGGGTCAGTGAGGGAGTGGATTTTGCGATACGGGGGTTTCAATTATGTACATATTCTTAAAATCAATTGTATGATTTTCTGGTAAAATGGTTTTAAGGATATTTACTAAAGTTGAACCGGGCAAATCTTAAGCTCAGTAGGGTTAAGGGGTGGGAAAACAATAACCTTTAAACTTAAAATTTAAAACATTTTACTTTAAATTAATGTGTTCGCATAACTATGTTTATACTGAGAAAAATACGGTGCTATTTAGATGCTAGTAAAATATAATGATTATTATAAATCCTTTCAGATTAAAGGTGGACTAACCTTAAGATTTGCTCAGGCCTAGGAAGTGGTAGCCAAGGGGCTGCTCTTCCGTTCGTATCAAGAGTCGAGGGGGTCAGTGAGGGAGTGGATTTTGCGATACGGGGGTTTCAATTATGTACATATTCTTAAAATCAATTGTATCATTTTCTGGTATAATTGTTTTAAGGATATTTACTAAAGTTGAACCGGGCAAATCTTAAGCTCAGTAGGGTTAAGGGGTGGGAAAACAATAACCTTTAAACTTAAAATTTAAAACATTTTACTTTAAATTAATGTGTTCGCATAACTATGTTTATACTGAGAAAAATACGGTGCTATTTAGATGCTATTAAAATATAATGATTATTATAAATCCTTTCAGATTAAAGGTGGACTAAACTTAAGATTTGCTCAGGCCTAGGAAGTGGTAGCCAAGGGGCTGCTCTTCCGTTCGTATCAAGAGTGGAGGGGGTCAGTGAGGGAGTGGATTTTGCGATACGGGGGTTTCAATAATGTACATATTCTTAAAATCAATATTATCATTTTCTGGTAAAATTGTTTTAAGGATATTTACTAAAGTTGAACCGGGCAAATCTTAAGCGCAGTAGGGTTAAGGGGTGGGAAAACAATAACCTTTAAACTTAAAATTTAAAAATTTTTACTTTAAATTATTGTGTTTGCATAACTATGTTTATACTGAGAAAAATACGGTGCTATTTAGATGCTATTAAAATATAATGATCATTATAAATCCTTTCAGATTAAATGTGGAATAAACTTAAGATTTGCTCAGGCCTAGGAAGTGGTAGCCAAGGGGCTGCTCTTCCATTCGTATCAAGAGTCGAGGGGGTCAGTGAGGGAGTGGATTTTGCGATACGGGGGTTTCAATTATGTACATATTCTTAAAATCAATAGTATCATTTTCTGGTAAAATTGTTTTAAGGATATTTACTACAGTTGAACCGGGCAAATCTTAAGCGCAGTAGGGTTAAGGGGTTGGAAATCAATAACCTTTAAACTTAAAATTTAAAATTTTTTACTTTAAATTAATGTGTTCGCATAACTATGTTTATGAGAAAAATACGGTGCTATTTAGATGCTATTACAATATAATGATTATTATAAATCCTTTCAGATTAAAGGTGGAATAAACTTAAGATTTGCTCAGGCCTAGGAAGTGGTAGCCAAGGGGCTTGCTCTTCCGTCCGTATCAAGAGTCGAGGGGGTCAGTGAGGGAGTGGATTTTGCGATACGGGGGTTTCAATTATGTACATATTCTTAAAATCAATTGTATCATTTTCTGGTAAAATTGTTTTAAGGATATTTACTAAAGTTGAACCGGGCAAATCTTAAGCGCAGTAGGGTTAAGGGGTGGGAAAAAAATAACCCTTAATCTTAAAATTTTTTACTTTAAATTAATGTGTTCGCATAACTATGTTTATACTGATAAAAATACGGTGCTCTTTAGATGCTATTAAAATATAATGATTATTATAAATCCTTTCGGATTAAAGGTGGACTAAACTTAAGATTTTCTCAGGCCTAGGAAGTGGTAGCCAAGGGGCTGCTCTTTCGTTCGTATCAAGAGTCGAGGGGGTCAGTGAGGGAGTGGATTTTGCGATACGGGGGTTTGCATTATGTACATATTCTTAAAATCAATTGTATCATTTTCTGGTAAAATTGTTTTAAGGATATTTACTAAAGTTGAACCGGGCAAATCTTAAGCTCAGTAGGGTTAAGGGGTGGGAAAACAATAACCTTTAAACTTAAAATTTAAAATATTTTACTTTAAATTTATGTATTCGCATAACTATATATATACTGAGAAAAATACGGTGCAATTAGATGCTATTAAAATATAAAGATTGTTATAAATCCCTTCAGATTAAAGGTGGACTAAACTTAAGATTTGCTCAGGCCTAGGAAGTGGTAGCCAAGGGCTGCTCTTCCGTTCGTATCAAGAGTCGAGGGGGTCAGTGAGGGAGTGGATTTTGCGATACGGGGGTTTCAATTATGTACATATTCTTAAAATCAATTGTATCATTTTCTGGTAAAATTGTTTTAAGGATATTTACTAAAGTTGAACCGGGCAAATCTTAAGCGCAGTAGGGTTAAGGGGTGGGAAAACAATAACCTTTAAACTTAAAATTTAAAACATTTTACTTTAAATTAATGTGTTCGCATAACTATGTTTATACTGAGAAAAATACGGTGCTATTTAGATGCTATTAAAATATAATGATTATTATAAATCCTTTCAGATTAAAGGTGGACTATACTTAAGATTTCCTCAGGCCTAGGAAGTGGTAGCCAAGGGGTTGCTCTTCCGTTCGTATCAAGAGTCGAGGGGGTCAGTGAGGGAGTGGATTTTGCGATACGGGGGTTTCAATTATGTACATATTCTTAAAATCAATTGTATGATTTTCTGGTAAAATGGTTTTAAGGATATTTACTAAAGTTGAACCGGGCAAATCTTAAGCTCAGTAGGGTTAAGGGGTGGGAAAACAATAACCTTTAAACTTAAAATTTAAAACATTTTACTTTAAATTAATGTGTTCGCATAACTATGTTTATACTGAGAAAAATACGGTGCTATTTAGATGCTAGTAAAATATAATGATTATTATAAATCCTTTCAGATTAAAGGTGGACTAACCTTAAGATTTGCTCAGGCCTAGGAAGTGGTAGCCAAGGGGCTGCTCTTCCGTTCGTATCAAGAGTCGAGGGGGTCAGTGAGGGAGTGGATTTTGCGATACGGGGGTTTCAATTATGTACATATTCTTAAAATCAATTGTATCATTTTCTGGTATAATTGTTTTAAGGATATTTACTAAAGTTGAACCGGGCAAATCTTAAGCTCAGTAGGGTTAAGGGGTGGGAAAACAATAACATTTAAACTTAAAATTTAAAATATTTTATTTTAAATTTATGTATTCGCATAACTATGTATTTACTGAGAAAAATACGGTGCAATTAGATGCTATTAAAATATAAAGATTATTATAAATCCTTTCAGATTAAAGGTGGACTAAACTTAAGATTTGCTCAGTCCTAGGAAGTGGTAGCCAAGGGGCTGCTCTTCCGTTCGTATCAAGAGTCGAGGGGGTCAGTGAGGGAGTGGATTTTGCGATACGGGGGTTTCAATTATGTACATATTCTTAAAATCAATTGTATCATTTTCTGGTAAAATTGTTTTAAGGATATTTATTAAAGTTGAACCGGGCAAATCTTAAGCGCAGTAGGGTTAAGGGGTGGGAAAACAATAACCTTTAAACTTAAAATTTAAAAATTTTTACTTTAAATTATTGTGTTTGCATAACTATGTTTATACTGAGAAAAATACGGTACTATTTAGATGCTATTAAAATATAATGATCATTATAAATCCTTTCAGATTAAATGTGGAATAAACTTAAGATTTGCTCAGGCCTAGGAAGTGGTAGCCAAGGGGCTGCTCTTCCGTTCGTATCAAGAGTCGAGGGGGTCAGTAAGGGAGTGGATTTTGCGATACGGGGGTTTCAATTATGTATATATTCTTAAAATCAATAGTATCATTTTCTGGTAAAATTGTTTTAAGGATATTTACTACAGTTGAACCGGGCAAATCTTAAGCGCGGTAGGGTTAAGGGGTTGGAAAACAATAACCTTTCAATTAAAATTTGAAAAAAAGTTTATTTTAAATTAATGTGTACGCATAACTATGTTTATAATGAGAAAAATACGGTGCTATTTAGATGCTATTAAAATATAATGAATATTATAAATCCTTTCAGATTAAAGGTGGACTAAACTTAAGATTTGCTCAGGCCTAGGAAGTGGTAGCCAAGGGGCTGCTCTTCCGTTCGTATCAAGAGTCGAGGGGGTCAGTGAGGGAGTGGATTTACCGATACGGGGGTTTCAATTATGTACTTATTCTTAAAATGAATTGTATTATTTTCTGGTAAAATTGTTTTAAGGATATTTACTAAAGGTGAACCGGTCAAATCTTAAGCGCAGTAGGGTTAAGGGGTGGGAAAACAATAACCTTTAAACTTAAAATTTAAAATTTTTTACTTTAAATTAATGTGTTCGCATAACTATGTTTATGAGAAAAATACGGTGCTATTTAGATGCTATTAAAATATAATGATTATTATAAATCCTTTCAGATTAAAGGTGGACTAAACTTAAGATTTTCTTAGGCCTAAGAAGTGGTAGCCAAGGGGCTGCTCTTCCGTCCGTATCAAGAGTCGAGGGGGTCAGTGAGGGAGTGGAGTTTGCGATACGGGGGTTTCAATTATGTACATATTCTTAAAATCAATTGTATGATTTTCTGGTAAAATTGTTTTAAGGATATTTACTAAAGTTGAACCGGGCAAATCTTAAGCTCAGTTGGGTTAAGGGGTGGGAAAACAATAACCTTTAAACTTAAAATTTAAAACATTTTACTTTAAATTATTGTGTTCGCATAACTATGTTTATACTGAGAAAAATACGGTGCTATTTAGATGCTATTAAAATATAATGATTATTATAAATCCTTTCAGATTAAAGGTGGACTAAACTTAACATTTGCTCAGGCCTAGGAAGTTGTAGCCAAGGCGCTTTTCTTCCGTTCGTATCAAGAGTCGAGGGGGTCAGTGAGGGAGTGGATTTTGCGATACGGGGGTTTCAATTATGTACATAATCTTAAAAGCAATTGTATCATTTTCTGGTAAAATTGTTTTAAGGATATTTACTAAAGTTGAACCGGGCAAATCTTAAGCGCAGTAGGGTTAAGGGGTGGGAAAACAATAACCTTTAAACATAAAATTTAAAATTTTTTACTTTAAATTATTGTGTTCGCATAACTATGTTTATACTGATAAAAATACGGTGCTCTTTAGATGCTATTAAAATATAATGATTATTATAAATCCTTTCAGATTAAAGGTGGACTAAACTTAAGATTTGCTCAGGCCTAGGAAGTGGTAGCCAAGGGGCTGCTCTTCCGTTCGTATCAAGAGTCGACGGGGTCAGTGAGGGAGTGGATTTTGCGATACGGGGGTTTCAATTGTGTACATATTCTTAAAATCAATAGTATCATTTTCTGGTAAAATTCTTTTAAGGATATTTACTAAAGTTGAACCGGCCAAATCTTAAGCGCAGTAGGGTTAAGGAGTGGGAAAACAATAACCTTTAAACTTAAAATTTAAAATTTTTTACTTTAAATTAATGTGTTCGCGTAACTATGTTTATGAGAAAAATACGGTGCTATTTGGATGCTATTAAAATATAATGATTATTATAAATCCTTTCAGATTAAAAGTGGACTAAACTTAAGATTTGCTCAGGCCTAGGAAGTGGTAGCCAAGTGGCTGCTCTTCCGTTCGTATCAAGAGTCGAGGGGGTCAGTGAGGGAGTGGAGTTTGCGATACGGGGGTTTCAATTATGTACATATTCTTAAAATCAATTGTATGATTTTCTGGTAAAATTGTTTTAAGGATATTTACTAAAGTTGAACCGGGCAAATCTTAAGCTCAGTAGGGTTAAGGGGTGGGAAAACAATAACCTTTAAACTTAAAATTTAAAACATTTTACTATAAATTATTGTGTTCGCATAACTATGTTTATACTGAGAAAAATACGGTGCTATTTAGATGCTATTAAAATATAATGATTATTATAAATCCTTTTAGATTAAAGGTGGACTAAACTTAAGATTTGCTCAGGCCTAGGAAGTGGTAGCCAAAGGGCTGCTCTTCCGTTCGTATCAAGAGTCGAGGGGGTCAGTGAGGGAGTGGATTTTGCGGTACGGGGGTTTCAATTATGTACATATTCTTAAAATCAATAGTATCATTTTCTGGTAAAATTGTTTTAAGGATATTTACTAAAGTTGAACCGGGCAAATCTTAAGCGCAGTAGGGTTAAGGGGTGGGAAAACAATAACCTTTAAACTTAAAATTCAAAATTTTTTACTTTAAATTTATGTATTCGCATAACTATGTTTATACTGAGAAAAATACGGTGAAATTAGATGCTATTAAAATATAAAGATTATTATAAATCCTTTCAGATTAAAGGTGGACTAAACTTAACATTTGCTCAGGCCTAGGAAGTTGTAGCCAAGGCGCTGCTCTTCCGTTCGTATCAAGAGTCGAGGGGGTCAGTGAGGGAGTGGATTTTGCGATACGGGGGTTTCAATTATGTACATAATCTTAAAAGCAATTGTATCATTTTCTGGTAAAATTGTTTTAAGGATATTTACTAAAGTTGAACCGGGCAAATCTTAAGTGCAGTAGGGTTAAGGGGTGGGAAAACAATAACCTTTAAACATAAAATTTAAAATTTTTTACTTTAAATTATTGTGTTCGCATAACTATGTTTATACTGAGAAAAATACGGTGCTATTTAGATGCTATTAAAATATAATGATTATTATAAATCCTTTCAGATTAAAGGTGGACTAAACTTAAGATTTGCTCAGGCCTAGGAAGTGGTAGCCAAGGGGCTGCTCTTCCGTTCGTATCAAGAGTCGAGGGGGGTCAGTGAGGGAGTGGATTTTGCGATACGGGGGTTTCAATTATGTACATATTCTTAAAATCAATTGTATCATTTTCTGGTAAAATTGTTTTAAGGATATTTACTAAAGTTGAACCGGGCAAATCTTAAGCTCATTAGGGTTAAGGGGTGGGAAAACAATAACCTTTAAACTTAAAATTTAAAACATTTTACTTTAAAGTAATGTGTTCGCATACCTATGTTTATACTGAGAAAAATACAGTGCAATTAGATGCTATTAAAATATAAAGATTATTATAAATCCTTTCAGATTAAAGGTGGAATAAACTTAAGATTTGCTCAGGCCTAGGAAGTGGTAGCCAAGAGGCTGCTCTTCCGTTCGCATCAAGAGTCGAGGGGGTCAGTGAGGGAGTGGAGTTTGCGACACGGGGGTTTCAATTATGTACATATTCTTAAAATCAATTGTATGATTTTCTAGTAAAATTGTTTTAAAGATATTTACTAAAGTTGAACCGGTCAAATTTTAAGCTCAGTAGGGTTAAGGGGTGGGAAAACAATAACCTTTAAACTTAAAATTTAAAATATTTTACTTTAAATTTATGTATTCGCATAACTATGTTTATACTGAGAAAAATACGGTGCAATTAGATGCTATTAAAATATAAAGATTATTATAAATCCTTTCAGATTAAAGGTGGACTAAACTTAACATTTGCTCAGGCCTAGGAAGTGGTAGCCAAGGGGCTGCTCTTCCGTTCGTATCAAGAGTCGAGGGGGTCAGTGAGGGAGTGGATTTTGCGATACGGGGGTTTCAATTATGTACATATTCTTAAAATTAATTGTATCATTTTCTGGTAAAATTTTTTTAAGGATATTTACTAAAGTTGAACCGGGCAAATCTTAAGCGCAGTAGAGTTAAGGGGTGGGAAAACAATAACCTTTAAACTTAAAATTTAAAATTTTTTACTTTAAATTATTGTGTTCGCATAACTATGTTTATACTGAGAAAAATACGGTGCTATTTAGATGCTATTAATATATAATGATTATTAAAAATCCTTTCAGATTAAAGGTGGACTAAACTTAAGATTTGCTCAGGCCTAGGAAGCGGTAGCCAAGGGTCTGCTCTTCCGTTCGTATCAAGAGTCGAGGGGGCAGTGAGGGAGTGAATTTTGCGATACGGGGGTTTCAATTATGTACATATTCTTAAAATCAATAGTATCATATTCTGGTAAAATTGTTTTAAGGATATTTACTAAAGTTGAACCGGGCACATCTTAAGCGCAGTAGGGTTAAGGGGTGGGAAAACAATAACCTTTAAACTTAAAATTCAAAATTTTTTACTTTAAATTATTGTGTTCGCATAACTATGTTTATACTGATAAAAATACGGTGCTCTTTAGATGCTATTACAATATAATAATTATTATAAATTCTTTCAGATTAAATGTGGACTAAACTTAAGATTTGCTCAGGCCTAGGAAGTGGTAGCCAAGGGGCTGCTCTTGCGTCCGTATCAAGAGTCGAGGGGGTCAGTGAGGGAGTGTATTTTGCGATACGGGGGTTTCAATTATGTACATATTCTTAAAATCAATTGTATCATTTTCTGGTAAAATTGTTTTAAGGATATTTACTAAAGTTGAACCGGGCAAATCTTAAGTGCAGTAGGGTTAAGGGGTGGGAAAACAATAACCTTTAAAATTAAAATTAAAAAAAGTTTATTTTAAATTAATGTGTACGCATAACTATGTTTATAATGAGAAAAATACGGTGCTATTTAGATGCTATCAAAATATAATGATTATTATAAATCCTTTAGATTAAAGGTGGACTAATCTTAAGATTTGCTCAGGCCTAGGAAGTGGTAGCCAAGGGGCTGCTCTTCCGTTCGTATCAAGAGTCGTGGGGGTCAGTGAGGGAGTGGATTTTGCGATACGGGGGTTTCAATTATGTACATATTCTTAAAAGCAATTGTATGATTTTCTGGTAAAATTGTTTTAAGGATATTTACTAAAGTTGAACCGGGCAAATCTAAAGCTCAGTAGGGTTAAGGGGTGGGAAAACAATAACCTTTAAGCTTAAAATTTAAAACATTTTACTTTAAATTAATGTGATCGCATAACTATGTTTATACTGAGAAAAATACGGTGCAATTAGATGCTATTAAAATATAAAGATTATTATAAATCCTTTCAGATTAAAGGTGGACTAAACTTAACATTTGCTCAGGCCTAGGAAGTGGTAGCCAAGGGGCTGCTCTTCCGTTCGTATCAAGAGTCGAGGGGGTCAGTGAGGGAGTGGATTTTGCGATACGGGGGTTTCAATTATGTACATATTCTTAAAATCAATTGTATCATTTTCTGGTAAAATTGTTTTAAGGATATTTACTAAAGTTGAACCGGGCAAATCTTAAGCGCAGTAGGGTTAAGGGGTGGGAAAACAATAACCTTTAAAGATAAAATTTAAAATTTCTTACTTTAAATTATTGTGTTCGCATAACTATATTTATACTGAGAAAAATACGGTGCTATTTAGATGCTATTAAAATATAATGATTATTATAAATCCTTTCAGATTAAAGGTGGACTAAACTTAAGATTTGCTCAGGCCTAGGAAGTGGTAGCCTAGGGGCTGCTCTTCCGTTCGTATCAAGAGTCGAGGGGGTCAGTGAGGGAGTGGATTTTGCGATACGGGGGTTTCAATTATGTACTTATTCTTAAAATCAATTGTATCATTTTCTGGTAAAATTGTTTTAAGGATATTTACTAAAGTTGAACCGGGCAAATCTTAAGCGCAGTAGGGTTAAAGGGTGGGAAAACAATAACCGTTAATCTTAAAATTTAAAATTTTTTACTTTAAATTAATGTGTTCGCATAACTATGTTTATGAGAAAAATACGGTGCTATTTAGATGCTATTAAAATATAATGATTATTATAAATCCTTTCAGATTAAAAGTGGACTAAACTTAAGATTTGCTCAGGCCTAGGGAGTGGTAGCCAAGGGGCTGCTCTTCCGTTCGTATCAAAAGTCGAGGGGGTCAGTGAGGGAGTGGATTTTGCGATACGGGGGTTTCAATTATGTACATATTCTTAAAATCAATTGTATCATTTTCTGGTAAAATTGTTTTAAGGATATTTACTAAAGTTGAACCGGGCAAATCTTAAGCGCAGTGGGGTTAAGGGGTGGGAAAACAATAACCTTTAAACTTAAAATTTTTTACTTTAAATTATTGTGTTCGCATAACTATGTTTATACTGAGAAAAATACGGTGCTATTTAGATGCTATTAAAATATAATGATTATTATAAATCCTTTCAGATTAAAGGTGGACTAAACTTAAGATTTGCTCAGGCCTAGGAAGTGGTAGCCAAGGGGTTGCTCTTCCGTTCGTATAAAGAGTCAAGGGGGTCACTGAGGGAGTGGATTTTGCGATACGGGGGTTTCAATTATGTACATATTTTTAAATCAATAGTATCATTTTCTGGTAAAATTGTTTTAAGGATATTTACTAAAGTTGAACCGGACAAATCTTAAGCACAGTAGGGTTAAGGGGTGGGAAAACAATAACCTTTAAACTTAAAATTTTTTACTTTAAATTATTGTGTTCGCATAACTATGTTTATACTGAGAAAAATACGGTACTATTTAGATGCTATTAAAATATAATGATTATTATAAATCCTTTCAGATTAAAGGTGGACTAAACTTAAGATTTGCTCAGGCCTAGGAATTGGTGGCCAAGGGGCTGCTCTTCCGTTCGTATCAAGAGTCGTGGGGGTCAGTGAGGGAGTGGATTTTGCGATACGGGGGTTTCAATTATGTACATATTCTTAAAATCAATTGTATGATTTTCTGGTAAAATTGTTTTAAGGATATTTACTAAAGTTGAACCGGGCAAATCTTAAGCTCAGTAGGGTTAAGGGGTGGGAAAACAATAACCTTTAAGCTTAAAATTTAAAACATTTTACTTTAAATTAATGTGTTCGCATAACTATGTTTATACTGAGAAAAATACGGTGCAATTAGATGCTATTAAAATATAAAGATTATTATAAATCCTTTCAGATTAAAGGTGGACTAAACTTAACATTTGCTCAGGCCTAGGAAGTGGTAGAAAAGGGGCTGCTCTTCCGTTCGTATCAAGAGTCGAGGGGGTCACTGAGGGAGTGGATTTTTCGATACGGGGATTTCAATTATGTACATATTCTTAAAATCAATTGTATCATTTTATGGTAAAATTGTTTTAAGGATATTTACTAAAGTTGAACCGGGCAAATCTTAAGCTCAGTAGGGTTAAGGGGTGGGAAAACAATAACCTTTAAGCTTAAAATTTAAAACATTTTACTTTAAATTAATGTGATCGCATAACTATGTTTATACTGAGAAAAATACGGTGCAATTAGATGCTATTAAAATATAAAGATTATTATAAATCCTTTCAGATTAAAGGTGGACTAAACTTAACATTTGCTGAGGCCTAGGAAGTGGTAGCCAAGGGGCTGCTCTTCCGTTCGTATCAAGAGTCGAGGGGGTCACTGAGGGAGTGGATTTTTCGATACGGGGATTTCAATTATGTACATATTCTTAAAATCAATTGTATCATTTTCTGGTAAAATTGTTTTAAGGATAGTTACTAAAGTTGAACCGGGCAAATCTTAAGCGCAGTAGGGTTAAGGGGTGGGAAAACAATAACCTTTAAAGATAAAATTTAAAATTTCTTACTTTAAATTATTGTGTTCGCATAACTATATTTATACTGAGAAAAATACGGTGCTATTTAGATGCTATTAAAATATAATGAATATTATAAATCCTTTCAGATTAAAGGTGGACTAAACTTAAGATTTTTTCAGGCCTAGGAAGTGGTAGCCAAGGGGCTGCTCTTCCGTTCGTATCAAGAGTCGAGGGGGTCAGTGAGGGAGTGGATTTTGCGATACGGGGGTTTCAATTATGTACTTATTCTTAAAATCAATTGTATCATTTTCTGGTAAAATTGTTTTAAGGATATTTACTAAAGTTGAACCGGGCAAATCTTAAGCGCAGTAGGGTTAAGGGGTGGGAAAACAATAACCTTTAATCTTAAAATTTAAAATTTTTTACTTTAAATTAATGTGTTCGCATAACTATGTTTATGAGAAAAATACGGTGCTATTTAGATGCTATTAAAATATAATGATTATTATAAATCCTTTCAGATTAAAGGTGGACTAAACTTAAGATTTGCTCAGGCCTAGGGAGTGGTAGCCAAGGGGCTGCTCTTCCGTTCGTATCAAAAATCGAGGGGGTCAGTGAGGGAGTGGATTTTGCGATACGGGGGTTTCAATTATGTACATATTCTTAAAATCAATTGTATCATTTTCTGGTAAAATTGTTTTAAGGATATTTACTAAAGTTGAACCGGCCAAATCTTAAGCTCAGTAGGGTTAACGGGTGGGAGAACAATAACCTCTAAACTTAAAATTTTAAATATTTTACTTTAAATTTATGTATTCGCATAACTATGTTTATACTGAGAAAAATACGGTGCAATTAGATGCTATTAAAATATAAAGATTATTATAAATCCTTCCAGATTAAAGGTGGACTAAACTTAAGATTTGCTCAGGCCTAGGAAGTGGTAGCCAAGGGCTGCTCTTCCGTTCGTATCAAGAGTCGAGGGGGTCAGTGAGGGAGTGGATTTTGCGATACGGGTTTTCAATTATGTACATATTCTTAAAATCAATTGTATCATTTTCTGGTAAAATTTTTTTAAGGATATTTACTAAAGTTGAACCGGGCAAATCTTAAGCGCAGTAGGGTTAAGGGGTGGGAAAACAATAACCTTTAAACTTAAAATTTTTTACTTTAAATTATTGTGTTCGCATAACTATGTTTATACTGAGAAAAATACGGTACTATTTAGATGCTATTAAAATATAATGATTATTATAAATCCTTTCAGATTAAAGGTGGACTAAACTTAAGATTTGCACAGGCCTAGGAAGTGGTAGCCAAGGGGTTGCTCTTCCGTTCGTATAAAGAGTCGAGGGGGTCACTGAGGGAGTGGATTTTGCGATACGGGGGTTTCAATTATGTACATATTCTTAAAATCAATAGTATCATTTTCTGGTAAAATTGTTTTAAGGATATTTAGTAAAGTTGAACCGGACAAATCTTAAGCGCAGTAGGGTTAAGGGGTGGGAAAACAATAACCTTTCAATTAAAATTTTAAAAAAAGTTTATTTTAAATTAATGTGTACGCATAACTATGTTTATAATGAGAAAAATACGGTGCTATTTAAATTCTATTAAAATATAATGAATATTATAAATCCTTTCAGATTAAAGGTGGACTAAACTTAACATTTGCTCAGGCCTAGGAAGTGGTAGCCAAGGGGCTGCTCTTCCGTTCGTATCAAGAGTCGAGGGGGTCAGTGAGGGAGTGGATTTTGCGATACGGGGGTTTCAATTATGTACATATTCTTAAAATTAATTGTATCATTTTCTGGTAAAATTTTTTTAAGGATATTTACTAAAGTTGAACCGGGCAAATCTTAAGCGCAGTAGAGTTAAGGGGTGGGAAAACAATAACCTTTAAACTTAAAATTTAAAATTTTTTACTTTAAATTATTGTGTTCGAATAACTATGTTTACACTGAGAAAAATACGGTACTATTTAGATGCTATTAAAATATAATGATTATTATAAATCCTTTCAGATTAAAGGTGGACTAAACTTAAGATTTGCTCAGGCCTACGAAGCGGTAGCCAAGGGTCTGCTCTTCCGTTCGTATCAAGAGTCGAGGGGGCAGTGAGGGAGTGAATTTTGCGATACGGGGGTTTCAATTATGTACATATTCTTAAAATCAATAGTATCATTTTCTGGTAAAATTGTTTCAAGGATATTTACTAAAGTTGAACCGGGCACATCTTAAGCGCAGTAGGGTTAAGGGGTGGGAAAACAATAACCTTTAAACTTAAAATTCAAAATTTTTTACTTTAAATTATTGTGTTCGCATAACTATGTTTATACTGATAAAAATACGGTGCTCTTTAGATGCTATTACAATATAATAATTATTATAAATGCTTTCAGATTAAAGGTGGACTAAACTTAAGATTTGCTCAGGCCTACGAAGCGGTAGCCAAGGGTCTGCTCTTCCGTTCGTATCAAGAGTCGAGGGGGCAGTGAGGGAGTGAATTTTGCGATACGGGGGTTTCAATTATGTACATATTCTTAAAATCAATAGTATCATTTTCTGGTAAAATTGTTTTAAGGATATTTACTAAAGTTGAACCGGACAAATCTTAAGCGCAGTAGGGTTAAGGGGTGGGAAAACAATAACCTTTCAATTAAAATTTTAAAAAAAGTTTATTTTAAATTAATGTGTACGCATAACTATGTTTATAATGAGAAAAATACGGTGCTATTTAGATGCTATTAAAATATAATGAATATTATAAATCCTTTCAGATTAAAGGTGGACTAAACTTAAGATTTGCTCAGGCCTAGGAAGTGGTAGCCAAGGGGCTGCCCTTCCGTTCGTATCAAGAGTCAAGGGGGTCAGTGAGGGAGTGGATTTTGCGATACGGGGGTTTCAATTATGTACTTATTCTTAAAATGAATTGTATCATTTTCTGGTAAAATTGTTTTAAGGATATTTACTAAAGGTGAACCGGTCAAATCTTAAGCGCAGTATTGTTAAGGGGTGGGAAAACAATAACCTTTAAACTTAAAATTTAAAATTTTTTACTTTAAATTACTGCGTTCGCATAACTATGTTTATGAGAAAAATACGGTGCTATTTAGATGCTATTAAAATATAATGATTATTATAAATCCTTTCAGATTAAAGGTGGACTAAACTTAAGATTTGCTCAGGCCTAGGAAGTGGTAGCCAAGGGGCTGCTCTTCCGTTCGTATCAAGAGTGGAGGGGGTCAGTGAGGGAGTGGATTTTGCGATACGGGGGTTTCAATTATGTACATATTCTTAAAATCAATATTATCATTTTCTGGTAAAATTGTTTTAAGGATATTTACTAAAGTTGAACCGGGCAAATCTTAAGCGCAGTAGGGTTAAGGGGTGGGAAAACAATAACCTTTCAATTAAAATTTTAAAAAAAGTTTATTTTAAATTAATGTGTACGCATAACTATGTTTATAATGAGAAAAATACGGTGCTATGTAGATGCTATTAAAATATAATGAATATTATAAATCCTTTCAGATTAAATGTGGACTAAACGTAAGATTTGCTCAGGCCTAGGAAGTGGTAGCCAAGGGGCTGCTCTTCCGTTCGTATCAATAGTCAAGGGGGTCAGTGAGGGAGTGGATTTTGCGATACGGGGGTTTCAATTATGTACTTATTCTTAAAATCAATTGTATCATTTTCTGGTAAAATTGTTTTAAGGATATTTACTAAACTTGAAACGGGCAAATCTTAAGCGCAGTAGGGTTAAGGGGTGGGAAAACAATAACCTTTAAACTTAAAATTTAAAATTTTTTTCTTTAAATTAATGTGTTCGCATAACTATGTTTATGAGAAAAATACGGTGCTATTTAGATGCAATTAAAATATAATGATTATTATAAATTCTTTCAGATTAAAGGTGGACTAAACTTAAGATTTGCTCAGGCCTAGGAAGTGGTAGCCAAGGGGCTGCTCTTCCGTTCGTATCAAGAGTCGAGGGGGTCAGTGAGTGAGTGGATTTTGCGATACGGGGGTTTGCATTATGTACATATTCTTAAAATCAATTGTATCATTTTCTGGTAAAATTGTTTTAAGGATATTTACTAAAGTTGAACCGGGCAAATCTTAAGCTCAGTAGGGTTAAGGGGTGGGAAAACAATAACCTTTCAATTAAAATTAAAAAAAAGTTTATTTTAAATTAATGTGTACGCATAACTATGTTTATAATGAGAAAAATACGGTGATATTTAGATGCTATTAAAATATAATGAATATTATAAATCCTTTCAGATTAAAGGTGGACTAAACTTAAGATTTGCTCAGGCCTAGGAAGTGGTAGCCTAGGGGCTGCTCTTCCGTTCGTATCAAGAGTCGAGGGGGTCAGTGAGGGAGTGGATTTTGCGATACGGGGGTTTCAATTATGTACTTATTCTTAAAATCAATTGTATCATTTTCTGGTAAAATTGTTTTAAGGATATTTACTAAAGTTGAACCGGGCAAATCTTAAGCGCAGTAGGGTTAAAGGGTGGGAAAACAATAACCGTTAATCTTAAAATTTAAAATTTTTTACTTTAAATTAATGTGTTCGCATAACTATGTTTATGAGAAAAATACGGTGCTATTTAGATGCTATTAAAATATAATGATTATTATAAATCCTTTCAGATTAAAAGTGGACTAAACTTAAGATTTGCTCAGGCCTAGGGAGTGGTAGCCAAGGGGCTGCTCTTCCGTTCGTATCAAAAGTCGAGGGGGTCAGTGAGGGAGTGGATTTTGCGATACGGGGGTTTCAATTATGTACATATTCTTAAAATCAATTGTATCATTTTCTGGTAAAATTGTTTTAAGGATATTTACTAAAGTTGAACCGGGCAAATCTTAAGCGCAGTGGGGTTAAGGGGTGGGAAAACAATAACCTTTAAACTTAAAATTTTTTACTTTAAATTATTGTGTTCGCATAACTATGTTTATACTGAGAAAAATACGGTGCTATTTAGATGCTATTAAAATATAATGATTATTATAAATCCTTTCAGATTAAAGGTGGACTAAACTTAAGATTTGCTCAGGCCTAGGAAGTGGTAGCCAAGGGGTTGCTCTTCCGTTCGTATAAAGAGTCAAGGGGGTCACTGAGGGAGTGGATTTTGCGATACGGGGGTTTCAATTATGTACATATTTTTAAATCAATAGTATCATTTTCTGGTAAAATTGTTTTAAGGATATTTACTAAAGTTGAACCGGACAAATCTTAAGCACAGTAGGGTTAAGGGGTGGGAAAACAATAACCTTTAAACTTAAAATTTTTTACTTTAAATTATTGTGTTCGCATAACTATGTTTATACTGAGAAAAATACGGTACTATTTAGATGCTATTAAAATATAATGATTATTATAAATCCTTTCAGATTAAAGGTGGACTAAACTTAAGATTTGCTCAGGCCTAGGAATTGGTGGCCAAGGGGCTGCTCTTCCGTTCGTATCAAGAGTCGTGGGGGTCAGTGAGGGAGTGGATTTTGCGATACGGGGGTTTCAATTATGTACATATTCTTAAAATCAATTGTATGATTTTCTGGTAAAATTGTTTTAAGGATATTTACTAAAGTTGAACCGGGCAAATCTTAAGCTCAGTAGGGTTAAGGGGTGGGAAAACAATAACCTTTAAGCTTAAAATTTAAAACATTTTACTTTAAATTAATGTGTTCGCATAACTATGTTTATACTGAGAAAAATACGGTGCAATTAGATGCTATTAAAATATAAAGATTATTATAAATCCTTTCAGATTAAAGGTGGACTAAACTTAACATTTGCTCAGGCCTAGGAAGTGGTAGAAAAGGGGCTGCTCTTCCGTTCGTATCAAGAGTCGAGGGGGTCACTGAGGGAGTGGATTTTTCGATACGGGGATTTCAATTATGTACATATTCTTAAAATCAATTGTATCATTTTATGGTAAAATTGTTTTAAGGATATTTACTAAAGTTGAACCGGGCAAATCTTAAGCTCAGTAGGGTTAAGGGGTGGGAAAACAATAACCTTTAAGCTTAAAATTTAAAACATTTTACTTTAAATTAATGTGATCGCATAACTATGTTTATACTGAGAAAAATACGGTGCAATTAGATGCTATTAAAATATAAAGATTATTATAAATCCTTTCAGATTAAAGGTGGACTAAACTTAACATTTGCTGAGGCCTAGGAAGTGGTAGCCAAGGGGCTGCTCTTCCGTTCGTATCAAGAGTCGAGGGGGTCACTGAGGGAGTGGATTTTTCGATACGGGGATTTCAATTATGTACATATTCTTAAAATCAATTGTATCATTTTCTGGTAAAATTGTTTTAAGGATAGTTACTAAAGTTGAACCGGGCAAATCTTAAGCGCAGTAGGGTTAAGGGGTGGGAAAACAATAACCTTTAAAGATAAAATTTAAAATTTCTTACTTTAAATTATTGTGTTCGCATAACTATATTTATACTGAGAAAAATACGGTGCTATTTAGATGCTATTAAAATATAATGAATATTATAAATCCTTTCAGATTAAAGGTGGACTAAACTTAAGATTTTTTCAGGCCTAGGAAGTGGTAGCCAAGGGGCTGCTCTTCCGTTCGTATCAAGAGTCGAGGGGGTCAGTGAGGGAGTGGATTTTGCGATACGGGGGTTTCAATTATGTACTTATTCTTAAAATCAATTGTATCATTTTCTGGTAAAATTGTTTTAAGGATATTTACTAAAGTTGAACCGGGCAAATCTTAAGCGCAGTAGGGTTAAGGGGTGGGAAAACAATAACCTTTAATCTTAAAATTTAAAATTTTTTACTTTAAATTAATGTGTTCGCATAACTATGTTTATGAGAAAAATACGGTGCTATTTAGATGCTATTAAAATATAATGATTATTATAAATCCTTTCAGATTAAAGGTGGACTAAACTTAAGATTTGCTCAGGCCTAGGGAGTGGTAGCCAAGGGGCTGCTCTTCCGTTCGTATCAAAAATCGAGGGGGTCAGTGAGGGAGTGGATTTTGCGATACGGGGGTTTCAATTATGTACATATTCTTAAAATCAATTGTATCATTTTCTGGTAAAATTGTTTTAAGGATATTTACTAAAGTTGAACCGGCCAAATCTTAAGCTCAGTAGGGTTAACGGGTGGGAGAACAATAACCTCTAAACTTAAAATTTTAAATATTTTACTTTAAATTTATGTATTCGCATAACTATGTTTATACTGAGAAAAATACGGTGCAATTAGATGCTATTAAAATATAAAGATTATTATAAATCCTTCCAGATTAAAGGTGGACTAAACTTAAGATTTGCTCAGGCCTAGGAAGTGGTAGCCAAGGGCTGCTCTTCCGTTCGTATCAAGAGTCGAGGGGGTCAGTGAGGGAGTGGATTTTGCGATACGGGTTTTCAATTATGTACATATTCTTAAAATCAATTGTATCATTTTCTGGTAAAATTTTTTTAAGGATATTTACTAAAGTTGAACCGGGCAAATCTTAAGCGCAGTAGGGTTAAGGGGTGGGAAAACAATAACCTTTAAACTTAAAATTTTTTACTTTAAATTATTGTGTTCGCATAACTATGTTTATACTGAGAAAAATACGGTACTATTTAGATGCTATTAAAATATAATGATTATTATAAATCCTTTCAGATTAAAGGTGGACTAAACTTAAGATTTGCACAGGCCTAGGAAGTGGTAGCCAAGGGGTTGCTCTTCCGTTCGTATAAAGAGTCGAGGGGGTCACTGAGGGAGTGGATTTTGCGATACGGGGGTTTCAATTATGTACATATTCTTAAAATCAATAGTATCATTTTCTGGTAAAATTGTTTTAAGGATATTTAGTAAAGTTGAACCGGACAAATCTTAAGCGCAGTAGGGTTAAGGGGTGGGAAAACAATAACCTTTCAATTAAAATTTTAAAAAAAGTTTATTTTAAATTAATGTGTACGCATAACTATGTTTATAATGAGAAAAATACGGTGCTATTTAAATTCTATTAAAATATAATGAATATTATAAATCCTTTCAGATTAAAGGTGGACTAAACTTAACATTTGCTCAGGCCTAGGAAATGGTAGCCAAGGGGCTGCTCTTCCGTTCGTATCAAGAGTCGAGGGGGTCAGTGAGGGAGTGGATTTTGCGATACGGGGGTTTCAATTATGTACATATTCTTAAAATTAATTGTATCATTTTCTGGTAAAATTTTTTTAAGGATATTTACTAAAGTTGAACCGGGCAAATCTTAAGCGCAGTAGAGTTAAGGGGTGGGAAAACAATAACCTTTAAACTTAAAATTTAAAATTTTTTACTTTAAATTATTGTGTTCGAATAACTATGTTTACACTGAGAAAAATACGGTACTATTTAGATGCTATTAAAATATAATGATTATTATAAATCCTTTCAGATTAAAGGTGGACTAAACTTAAGATTTGCTCAGGCCTACGAAGCGGTAGCCAAGGGTCTGCTCTTCCGTTCGTATCAAGAGTCGAGGGGGCAGTGAGGGAGTGAATTTTGCGATACGGGGGTTTCAATTATGTACATATTCTTAAAATCAATAGTATCATTTTCTGGTAAAATTGTTTCAAGGATATTTACTAAAGTTGAACCGGGCACATCTTAAGCGCAGTAGGGTTAAGGGGTGGGAAAACAATAACCTTTAAACTTAAAATTCAAAATTTTTTACTTTAAATTATTGTGTTCGCATAACTATGTTTATACTGATAAAAATACGGTGCTCTTTAGATGCTATTACAATATAATAATTATTATAAATGCTTTCAGATTAAAGGTGGACTAAACTTAAGATTTGCTCAGGCCTAGGAAGTGGTAGCCAAGGGGCTGCTCTTGCGTCCGTATCAAGAGTCGAGGGGGTCAGTGAGGGAGTGTATTTTGCGATACGGGGGTTTCAATTATGTACATATTCTTAAAATCAATAGTATCATTTTCTGGTAAAATTGTTTTAAGGATATTTACTAAAGTTGAACCGGACAAATCTTAAGCGCAGTAGGGTTAAGGGGTGGGAAAACAATAACCTTTCAATTAAAATTTTAAAAAAAGTTTATTTTAAATTAATGTGTACGCATAACTATGTTTATAATGAGAAAAATACGGTGCTATTTAGATGCTATTAAAATATAATGAATATTATAAATCCTTTCAGATTAAAGGTGGACTAAACTTAAGATTTGCTCAGGCCTAGGAAGTGGTAGCCAAGGGGCTGCCCTTCCGTTCGTATCAAGAGTCAAGGGGGTCAGTGAGGGAGTGGATTTTGCGATACGGGGGTTTCAATTATGTACTTATTCTTAAAATGAATTGTATCATTTTCTGGTAAAATTGTTTTAAGGATATTTACTAAAGGTGAACCGGTCAAATCTTAAGCGCAGTATTGTTAAGGGGTGGGAAAACAATAACCTTTAAACTTAAAATTTAAAATTTTTTACTTTAAATTACTGCGTTCGCATAACTATGTTTATGAGAAAAATACGGTGCTATTTAGATGCTATTAAAATATAATGATTATTATAAATCCTTTCAGATTAAAGGTGGACTAAACTTAAGATTTGCTCAGGCCTAGGAAGTGGTAGCCAAGGGGCTGCTCTTCCGTTCGTATCAAGAGTGGAGGGGGTCAGTGAGGGAGTGGATTTTGCGATACGGGGGTTTCAATTATGTACATATTCTTAAAATCAATATTATCATTTTCTGGTAAAATTGTTTTAAGGATATTTACTAAAGTTGAACCGGGCAAATCTTAAGCGCAGTAGGGTTAAGGGGTGGGAAAACAATAACCTTTCAATTAAAATTTTAAAAAAAGTTTATTTTAAATTAATGTGTACGCATAACTATGTTTATAATGAGAAAAATACGGTGCTATGTAGATGCTATTAAAATATAATGAATATTATAAATCCTTTCAGATTAAATGTGGACTAAACGTAAGATTTGCTCAGGCCTAGGAAGTGGTAGCCAAGGGGCTGCTCTTCCGTTCGTATCAATAGTCAAGGGGGTCAGTGAGGGAGTGGATTTTGCGATACGGGGGTTTCAATTATGTACTTATTCTTAAAATCAATTGTATCATTTTCTGGTAAAATTGTTTTAAGGATATTTACTAAACTTGAAACGGGCAAATCTTAAGCGCAGTAGGGTTAAGGGGTGGGAAAACAATAACCTTTAAACTTAAAATTTAAAATTTTTTTCTTTAAATTAATGTGTTCGCATAACTATGTTTATGAGAAAAATACGGTGCTATTTAGATGCAATTAAAATATAATGATTATTATAAATTCTTTCAGATTAAAGGTGGACTAAACTTAAGATTTGCTCAGGCCTAGGAAGTGGTAGCCAAGGGGCTGCTCTTCCGTTCGTATCAAGAGTCGAGGGGGTCAGTGAGTGAGTGGATTTTGCGATACGGGGGTTTGCATTATGTACATATTCTTAAAATCAATTGTATCATTTTCTGGTAAAATTGTTTTAAGGATATTTACTAAAGTTGAACCGGGCAAATCTTAAGCTCAGTAGGGTTAAGGGGTGGGAAAACAATAACCTTTCAATTAAAATTAAAAAAAAGTTTATTTTAAATTAATGTGTACGCATAACTATGTTTATAATGAGA
Source organism: Maratus speciosus (assembly GCA_963932465.1). Taxonomy (NCBI): domain Eukaryota; kingdom Metazoa; phylum Arthropoda; class Arachnida; order Araneae; family Salticidae; genus Maratus; species Maratus speciosus. The sequence goes on along the minus strand of OZ010800.1, from coordinate 250,459,685 downwards.
AAAATACGGTGATATTTAGATGCTATTAAAATATAATGAATATTATAAATCCTTTCAGATTAAAGGTGGACTAAACTTAAGATTTGCTCAGGCCTAGAAAGTGGTAGCCAAGGGGCTGCTCTTCCGTTCGTATCAAGAGTCGAGGGGGTCAGTGAGGGAGTGGATTTACCGATACGGGGGTTTCAATTATGTACATATTCTTAAAATCAATTGTATCATTTTCTGGTAAAATTGTTTTAAGGATATTTACTAAAGTTGAACCGGGCAAATCTTAAGCTCAGTAGGGTTAAGGGGTGGGAAAACAATAACCTTTAAACTTAAAATTTTTTACTTTAAATTATTGTGTTCGCATAACTATGTTTATACTGAGAAAAATACGGTGCAATTAGATGCTATTAAAATATAAAGATTATTATAAATCCTTTCAGATTAAAGGTGGACTAAACTTAACATTTGTTCAGGCCTAGGAAGTGGTAGCCAAGGGGCTGCTCTTCCGTTCGTATCAAGAGTCGAGGGGGTCAGTGAGGGAGTGGATTTTGCGATACGGGTGTTTCAATTATGTACTTATTCTTAAAATCAATTGTATCATTTTCTGGTAAAATTGTTTTAAGGATATTTACTAAAGTTGAACCGGGCAAATCTTAAGCGCAGTAGGGTTAAGGGGTGGGAAAACAATAACCTTTAAACTTAAAATTTTTTACTTTAAATTATTGTGTTCGCATAACTATGTTTATACTGAGAAAAATACGGTGCTATTTAGATGCTATTAAAATATAATGATTATTATAAATCCTTTCAGATTAAAGGTGGACTAAACTTAAGATTTGCTCAGGCCTAGGAAGTGGTAGCCAAGGGGTTGCTCTTCCGTTCGTATAAAGAGTCGAGGGGGTCACTGAGGGAGTGGATTTTGCGATACGGGGGTTTCAATTATGTACATATTCTTAAAATCAATAGTATCATTTTCTGGTAAAATTGTTTTAAGGATATTTACTAAAGTTGAACCGGACAAATCTTAAGCGCAGTAGGGTTAAGGGGTGGGAAAACAATAACCTTTCAATTAAAATTAAAAAAAAGTTTATTTTAAATTAATGTGTACGCATAACTATGTTTATAATGAGAAAAATACGGTGCTATTTAGATGCTATTAAAATATAATGAATATTATAAATCCTTTCAGATTAAAGGTGGACTAAACTTAAGATTTGCTCAGGCCTAGGAAGTGGTAGCCAAGGGGCTGCTCTTCCGTTCGTATCAAGAGTCGAGGGGGTCAGTGAGGGAGTGGATTTACCGATACGGGGTTTTCAATTATGTACTTATTCTTAAAATGAATTGTATCATTTTCTGGTAAAATTGTTTTAAGGATATTTACTAAAGGTGAACCGGTCAAATCTTAAGCGCAGTATTGTTAAGGGGTTGGAAAACAATAACCTTTAAACTTAAAATTTAAAATTTTTTACTTTAAATTAATGCGTTCGCATAACTTTGTTTATGAGAAAAATACGGTGCTATTTAGATGCTATTAAAATATAATGATTATTATAAATCCTTTCAGATTAAAGGTGGACTAAACTTAAGATTTGCTCAGGCCTAGGACGTGGTAGCCAAGGGGCTGCTCTTCCGTTCGTATCAAGAGTCGAGGGGGTCAGTGAGGGAGTGGATTTTAGGATACGGGGGTTTGCATTATGTACATATTCTTAAAATCAATTGTATCATTTTCTGGTAAAATTGTTTTAAGGATATTTACTAAAGTTGAACCGGGCAAATCTTAAGATCAGTAGGGTTAAGGGGTGGGAAAACAATAACCTTTCAATTAAAATTAAAAAAAAATTTTATTTTAAATTAATGTGTACGCATAACTATGTTTATAATGAGAAAAATACGGTGCTATTTAGATGCTATTAAAATATAATGAATATTATAAATCCTTTCAGATTAAAGGTGGACTAAACTTAAGATTTGCTCAGGCCTAGAAAGTGGTAGCCAAGGGGCTGCTCTTCCGTTCGTATCAAGAGTCGAGGGGGTCAGTGAGGGAGTGGATTTTGCGATACGGGGGTTTGCATTATGTACATATTCTTAAAATCAATTGTATCATTTTCTGGTAAAATTGTTTTAAGGATATTTACTAAAGTTGAACCGGGCAAATCTTAAGCTCAGTAGGGTTAAGGGGTGGGAAAACAATAACCTTTCAATTAAAATTAAAAAAAAAAGTTTATTTTAAATTAATGTGTACGCATAACTATGTTTATAATGAGAAAATTACGGTGCTATTTAGATGCTATTAAAATATAATGAATATTATAAATCCTTTCAGATTAAAGGTGGACTAAACTTAAGATTTGCTCAGGCCTAGAAAGTGGTAGCCAAGGGGCTGCTCTTCCGTTCGTATATAGAGTCGAGGGGGTCACTGAGGGAGTGGATTTTGCGATACGGGGGTTTCAATTATGTACATATTCTTAAAATGAATTGTATCATTTTCTGGTAAAATTGTTTTAAGGATATTTACTAAAGGTGAACCGGTCAAATCTTAAGCGCAGTATTGTTAAGGGGTGGGAAAACAGTAACCTTTAAACTTAAAATTTAAAATTTTTTACTTTAAATTAATGCGTTCGCATAACTATGTTTATGAGAAAAATACGGTGCTATTTAGATGCTATTAAAATATAATGATTATTATAAATCCTTTCAGATTAAAGGTGGACTAAACTTAAGATTTGCTCAGGCCTAGGACGTGGTAGCCAAGGGGCTGCTCTTCCGTTCGTATCAAGAGTCGAGGGGGTCAGTGAGGGAGTGGATTTTGCGATACGGGGGTTTGCATTATGTACATATTCTTAAAATCAATTGTATCATTTTCTGGTAAAATTGTTTTAAGGATATTTACTAAAGTTGAACCGGGCAAATCTTAAGCTCAGTAGGGTTAAGTGGTGGGAAAACAATAACCTTTCAATTAAAATTAAAAAAAAAAGTTTATTTTAAATTAATGTGTACGCATAACTATGTTTATAATGAGAAAAATACGGTGCTATTTAGATGCTATTAAAATATAATGAATATTATAAATCCTTTCAGAATAAAGGTGGACTAAATTTAAGATTTGCTCAGGCCTAGAAAGTGGTAGCCAAGGGGCTGCTCTTCCGTTCGTATCAAGAGTCGAGGGGGTCAGTGAGGGAGTGGATTTACCGATACGGGGGTTTCAATTATGTACTTATTCTTAAAATGAATTGTATCATTTTCTGGTAAAATTGTTTTAAGGATATTTACTAAAGGTGAACCCGTCAAATCTTAAGCGCAGTAGGGTTAAGGGGTGGGAAAACAATAACCTTTAAACTTAAAATTTAAAATTTTTTATTTTAAATTAATGTGTTCGCATAACTATGTTTATGAGAAAAATACGGTGCTATTTAGATGCTATTAAAATATAATGATTATTATAAATCCTTTCAGATTAAAGGTGGACTAAACTTAAGATTTTCTTAGGCCTAGGAAGTGGTAGCCAAGGGGCTGCTCTTCCGTCCGTATCAAGAGTCGAGGGGGTCAGTGAGGGAGTGGATTTTGCGATACGGGGGTTTCAATTATGTACATATTCTTAAAATCAATTGTATCATTTTCTGGTAAAATTGTTTTAAGGATATTTACTAAAGTTGAACCGGGCAAATCTTAAGCGCAGTAGGGTTAAGGGGTGGAAAAACAATAACCTTTAAAATTAAAATTAAAAAAAGTTTATTTTAAATTAATGTGTATGCATAACTATGTTTATAATGAGAAAAATACGGTGGTATTTAGATGCTATTAAAATATAATGATTATTATAAATCCTTTAAGATTAAAGGTGGACTAAACTTAAGATTTGCTCAGGCCTAGGAAGTGGTAGCCAAGGGGCTGCTCTTCCGTTCGTATCAAGAGTCGAGGGGGTCAGTGAGGGAGTGGATTTTGCGATACGGGGGTTTCAATTATGTACATATTCTTAAAATCAATTGTATGATTTTCTGGTAAAATGGTTTTAAGGATATTTACTAAAGTTGAACCGGGCAAATCTTAAGCTCAGTAGGGTTAAGGGGTGGGAAAACAATAACCTTTCAATTAAAATTTTAAAAAAAGTTTATTTTAAATTAATGTGTACGCATAACTATGTTTATAATGAGAAAAATACGGTGCTATGTAGATGCTATTAAAATATAATGAATATTATAAATCCTTTCAGATTAAATGTGGACTAAACGTAAGATTTGCTCAGGCCTAGGAAGTGGTAGCCAAGGGGCTGCTCTTCCGTTCGTATCAAGAGTCGAGGGGGTCAGTGAGGGAGTGGATTTTGCGATACTGGGGTTTCAATTATGTACATATTCTTAAAATCAATTGTATCATTTTCTGGTAAAATTGTTTTAAGGATATTTACTAAAGTTGAACCGGGCAAATCTTAAGCGCAGTAGGGTTAAGGGGTGGGAAAACAATAACCTTTAAACTTAAAATTTAAAACATTTTACTTTAAATTAATGTGTTCGCATAACTATGTTTATACTGAGAAAAATACGGTGCTATTTAGATGCTATTAAAATATAATGATTATTATAAATCCTTTCAGATTAAAGGTGGACTAAACTTAAGATTTGCTCAGGCCTAGGAAGTGGTAGCCAAGGGGCTGCTCTTCCGTTCGTATCAAGAGTGGAGGGGGTCAGTGAGGGAGTGGATTTTGCGATACGGGGGTTTCAATTATGTACATATTCTTAAAATCAATATTATCATTTTCTGGTAAAATTATTTTAAGGATATTTACTAAAGTTGAACCGGGCAAATCTTAAGCGCAGTAGGGTTAAGGGGTGGGAAAACAATAACCTTTCAATTAAAATTTTAAAAAAAGTTTATTTTAAATTAATGTGTACGCATAACTATGTTTATAATGAGAAAAATACGGTGCTATGTAGATGCTATTAAAATATAATGAATATTATAAATCCTTTCAGATTAAATGTGGACTAAACGTAAGATTTGCTCAGGCCTAGGAAGTGGTAGCCAAGGGGCTGCTCTTCCGTTCGTATCAAGAGTCGAGGGGGTCAGTGAGGGAGTGGATTTTGCGATACGGGGGTTTCAATTATGTACATATTCTTAAAATCAATTGTATCATTTTCTGGTAAAATTGTTTTAAGGATATTTACTAAAGGTGAACCGGTCAAATCTTAAGCGCAGTATTGTTAAGGGGTTGGAAAACAATAACCTTTAAACTTAAAATTTAAAATTTTTTACTTTAAATTAATGCGTTCGCATAACTTTGTTTATGAGAAAAATACGGTGCTATTTAGATGCTATTAAAATATAATGATTATTATAAATCCTTTCAGATTAAAGGTGGACTAAACTTAAGATTTGCTCAGGCCTAGGACGTGTTAGCCAAGGGGCTGCTCTTCCGTTCGTATCAAGAGTCGAGGGGGTCAGTGAGGGAGTGGATTGTAGGATACGGGGGTTTGCATTATGTACATATTCTTAAAATCAATTGTATCATTTTCTGGTAAAATTGTTTTAAGGATATTTACTAAAGTTGAACCGGGCAAATCTTAAGCTCAGTAGGGTTAAGGGGTGGAAAAACAATAACCTTTCAATTAAAATTAAAAAAAAAGTTTATTTTAAATTAATGTGTACGCATAACTATGTTTATAATGAGAAAAATACGGTGCTATTTAGATGCTATTAAAATATAATGAATATTATAAATCCTTTCAGATTAAAGGTGGACTAAACTTAAGATTTGCTCAGGCCTAGAAAGTGGTAGCCAAGGGGCTGCTCTTCCGTTCGTATCAAGAGTCGAGGGGGTCAGTGAGGGAGTGGATTTTGCGATACGGGGGTTTGCATTATGTACATATTCTTAAAATCAATTGTATCATTTTCTGGTAAAATTGTTTTAAGGATATTTACTAAAGTTGAACCGGGCAAATCTTAAGCTCAGTAGGGTTAAGGGGTGGGAAAACAATAACCTTTCAATTAAAATTAAAAAAAAAAGTTTATTTTAAATTAATGTGTACGCATAACTATGTTTATAATGAGAAAATTACGGTGCTATTTAGATGCTATTAAAATATAATGAATATTATAAATCCTTTCAGATTAAAGGTGGACTAAACTTAAGATTTGCTCAGGCCTAGAAAGTGGTAGCCAAGGGGCTGCTCTTCCGTTCGTATATAGAGTCGAGGGGGTCACTGAGGGAGTGGATTTTGCGATACGGGGGTTTCAATTATGTACATATTCTTAAAATGAATTGTATCATTTTCTGGTAAAATTGTTTTAAGGATATTTACTAAAGGTGAACCGGTCAAATCTTAAGCGCAGTATTGTTAAGGGGTGGGAAAACAGTAACCTTTAAACTTAAAATTTAAAATTTTTTACTTTAAATTAATGCGTTCGCATAACTATGTTTATGAGAAAAATACGGTGCTATTTAGATGCTATTAAAATATAATGATTATTATAAATCCTTTCAGATTAAAGGTGGACTAAACTTAAGATTTGCTCAGGCCTAGGACGTGGTAGCCAAGGGGCTGCTCTTCCGTTCGTATCAAGAGTCGAGGGGGTCAGTGAGGGAGTGGATTTTGCGATACGGGGGTTTGCATTATGTACATAATCTTAAAATCAATTGTATCATTTTCTGGTAAAATTGTTTTAAGGATATTTACTAAAGTTGAACCGGGCAAATCTTAAGCTCAGTAGGGTTAAGTGGTGGGAAAACAATAACCTTTCAATTAAAATTAAAAAAAAAAGTTTATTTTAAATTAATGTGTACGCATAACTATGTTTATAATGAGAAAAATACGGTGCTATTTAGATGCTATTAAAATATAATGAATATTATAAATCCTTTCAGAATAAAGGTGGACTAAATTTAAGATTTGCTCAGGCCTAGAAAGTGGTAGCCAAGGGGCTGCTCTTCCGTTCGTATCAAGAGTCGAGGGGGTCAGTGAGGGAGTGGATTTACCGATACGGGGGTTTCAATTATGTACTTATTCTTAAAATGAATTGTATCATTTTCTGGTAAAATTGTTTTAAGGATATTTACTAAAGGTGAACCCGTCAAATCTTAAGCGCAGTAGGGTTAAGGGGTGGGAAAACAATAACCTTTAAACTTAAAATTTAAAATTTTTTACTTTAAATTAATGTGTTCGCATAACTATGTTTATGAGAAAAATACGGTGCTATTTAGATGCTATTAAAATATAATGATTATTATAAATCCTTTCAGATTAAAGGTGGACTAAACTTAAGATTTTCTTAGGCCTAGGAAGTGGTAGCCAAGGGGCTGCTCTTCCGTCCGTATCAAGAGTCGAGGGGGTCAGTGAGGGAGTGGATTTTGCGATACGGGGGTTTCAATTATGTACATATTCTTAAAATCAATTGTATCATTTTCTGGTAAAATTGTTTTAAGGATATTTACTAAAGTTGAACCGGGCAAATCTTAAGCGCAGTAGGGTTAAGGGGTGGAAAAACAATAACCTTTAAAATTAAAATTAAAAAAAGTTTATTTTAAATTAATGTGTATGCATAACTATGTTTATAATGAGAAAAATACGGTGGTATTTAGATGCTATTAAAATATAATGATTATTATAAATCCTTTAAGATTAAAGGTGGACTAAACTTAAGATTTGCTCAGGCCTAGGAAGTGGTAGCCAAGGGGCTGCTCTTCCGTTCGTATCAAGAGTCGAGGGGGTCAGTGAGGGAGTGGATTTTGCGATACGGGGGTTTCAATTATGTACATATTCTTAAAATCAATTGTATGATTTTCTGGTAAAATGGTTTTAAGGATATTTACTAAAGTTGAACCGGGCAAATCTTAAGCTCAGTAGGGTTAAGGGGTGGGAAAACAATAACCTTTCAATTAAAATTTTAAAAAAAGTTTATTTTAAATTAATGTGTACGCATAACTATGTTTATAATGAGAAAAATACGGTGCTATGTAGATGCTATTAAAATATAATGAATATTATAAATCCTTTCAGATTAAATGTGGACTAAACGTAAGATTTGCTCAGGCCTAGGAAGTGGTAGCCAAGGGGCTGCTCTTCCGTTCGTATCAAGAGTCGAGGGGGTCAGTGAGGGAGTGGATTTTGCGATACTGGGGTTTCAATTATGTACATATTCTTAAAATCAATTGTATCATTTTCTGGTAAAATTGTTTTAAGGATATTTACTAAAGTTGAACCGGGCAAATCTTAAGCGCAGTAGGGTTAAGGGGTGGGAAAACAATAACCTTTAAACTTAAAATTTAAAACATTTTACTTTAAATTAATGTGTTCGCATAACTATGTTTATACTGAGAAAAATACGGTGCTATTTAGATGCTATTAAAATATAATGATTATTATAAATCCTTTCAGATTAAAGGTGGACTAAACTTAAGATTTGCTCAGGCCTAGGAAGTGGTAGCCAAGGGGCTGCTCTTCCGTTCGTATCAAGAGTGGAGGGGGTCAGTGAGGGAGTGGATTTTGCGATACGGGGGTTTCAATTATGTACATATTCTTAAAATCAATATTATCATTTTCTGGTAAAATTATTTTAAGGATATTTACTAAAGTTGAACCGGGCAAATCTTAAGCGCAGTAGGGTTAAGGGGTGGGAAAACAATAACCTTTCAATTAAAATTTTAAAAAAAGTTTATTTTAAATTAATGTGTACGCATAACTATGTTTATAATGAGAAAAATACGGTGCTATGTAGATGCTATTAAAATATAATGAATATTATAAATCCTTTCAGATTAAATGTGGACTAAACGTAAGATTTGCTCAGGCCTAGGAAGTGGTAGCCAAGGGGCTGCTCTTCCGTTCGTATCAAGAGTCGAGGGGGTCAGTGAGGGAGTGGATTTTGCGATACTGGGGTTTCAATTATGTACATATTCTTAAAATCAATTGTATCATTTTCTGGTAAAATTGTTTTAAGGATATTTACTACAGTTGAACCGGGCAAATCTTAAGCGCAGTAGGGTTAAGGGGTTGGAAAACAATAACCTTTAAACTTAAAATTTAAAATTTTTTACTTTAAATTAATGTGTTCGCATAACTATGTTTATGAGAAAAATACGGTGCTATTTAGATGCTATTACAATATAATGATTATTATAAATCCTTTCAGATTAAAGGTGGACTATACTTAAGATTTGCTCAGGCCTAGGAAGTGGTAGCCAAGGGGTTGCTCTTCCGTTCGTATCAAGAGTCGAGGGGGTCACTGAGGGAGTGGATTTTGCGATACGGGGGTTTTAATTATGTACATATTCTTAAAATCAATTGTATCATTTTCTGGTATAATTGTTTTAAGGATATTTACTAAAGTTGAACCGGGCAAATCTTAAGCGCAGTAGGGTTAAGGGGTGGAAAAACAATAACCTTTAAAATTAAAATTAAAAAAAGTTTATTTTAAATTAATGTGTACGCATAACTATGTTTATAATGAGAAAAATACGGTGCTATTTAGATGCTATTAAAATATAATGATTATTATAAATCCTTTAAGATTAAAGGTGGAATAAACTTAAGATTTGCTCAGGCCTAGGAAGTGGTAGCCAAGGGGCTGCTCTTCCGTTCGTATCAAGAGTCGAGGGGGTCAGTGAGGGAGTGGATTTTGCGATACGGGGGTTTCAATTATGTACATATTCTTAAAATCAATTGTATCATTTTCTGGTAAAATTGTTTTAAGGGTATTTACTAAAGTTGAACCGGGCAAATCTTAAGCGCAGTAGGGTTAAGGGGTGGAAAAACAATAACCTTTAAAATTAAAATTAAAAAAAGTTTATTTTAAATTAATGTGTACGCATAACTATGTTTATAATGAGAAAAATACGGTGCTATTTAGATGCTATTAAAATATAATGATTATTATAAATCCTTTAAGATTAAAGGTGGAATAAACTTAAGATTTGCTCAGGCCTAGGAAGTGGTAGCCAAGGGGCTGCTCTTCCGTTCGTATCAAGAGTCGAGGGGGTCAGTGAGGGAGTGGATTTTGCGATACGGGGGTTTCAATTATGTACATATTCTTAAAATCAATTGTATGATTTTCTGGTAAAATTGTTTTAAGGATATTTACTAAAGTTGAACCGGGCAAATCTTAAGCGCAGTAGGGTTAAGGGGTGGGAAAACAATAACCTTTAAACTTAAAATTTAAAAATTTTTACTTTAAATTATTGTGTTTGCATAACTATGTTTATACTGAGAAAAATACGGTACTATTTAGATGCTATTAAAATATAATGATCATTATAAATCCTTTCAGATTAAATGTGGAATAAACTTAAGATTTGCTCAGGCCTAGGAAGTGGTAGCCAAGGGGCTGCTATTCCGTTCGTATCAAGAGTCGAGGGGGTCAGTGAGGGAGTGGATTTTGCGATACGGGGGTTTCAATTATGTATATATTCTTAAAATCAATAGTATCATTTTCTGGTAAAATTGTTTTAAGGATATTTACTACAGTTGAACCGGGCAAATCTTAAGCGCAGTAGGGTTAAGGGGTTGGAAAACAATAACCTTTCAATTAAAATTTAAAAAAAAGTTTATTTTAAATTAATGTGTACGCATAACTATGTTTATAATGAGAAAAATACGGTGCTATTTAGATGCTATTAAAATATAATGAATATTATAAATCCTTTCAGACTAAAGGTGGACTAAACTTAAGATTTGCTCAGGTCTAGGAAGTGGTAGCCAAGGGGCTGCTCTTCCGTTCGTATCAAGAGTCGAGGGGGTCAGTGAGGGAGTGGATTTACCGATACGGGGGTTTCAATTATGTACTTATTCTTAAAATGAATTGTATTATTTTCTGGTAAAATTGTTTTAAGGATATTTACTAAAGTTGAACCGGTCAAATCTTAAGCGCAGTAGGGTTAAGGGGTGGGAAACCAATAACCTTTAAACTTAAAATTTAAAATTTTTTACTTTAAATTAATGTGTTCGCATAACTATGTTTATGAGAAAAATACGGTGCTATTTAGATGCTATTAAAATATAATGATTATTATAAATCCTTTCAGATTAAAGGTGGACTAAACTTAAGATTTTCTTAGGCCTAAGAAGTGGTAGCCAAGGGGCTGCTCTTCCGTCCGTATCAAGAGTCGAGGGGGTCAGTGAGGGAGTGGATTTTGCGATACGGGGGTTTCAATTATGTACATATTCTTAAAATCAATTGTATCATTTTCTGGTAAAATTGTTTTAAGGATATTTACTAAAGTTGAACCGGGCAAATCTTAAACGCAGTAGGGTTAAGGGGTGGAAAAACAATAACCTTTAAGATTAAAATTAAAAAAAGTTTATTTTAAATTAATGTGTACGCATAACTATGTTTATAATGAGAAAAATACGGTGCTATTTAGATGCTATTAAAATATAATGATTATTATAAATCCTTTAAGATTAAAGGTGGACTAAACTTAAGATTTGCTCAGGCCTAGGAAGTGGTAGCCAAGGGGCAGCTCTTCCGTTCGTATCAAGAGTCGAGGGGGTCAGTGAGGGAGTGGATTTACCGATACGGGGGTTTCAATTATGTACTTATTCTTAAAATGAATTGTATTATTTTCTGGTAAAATTGTTTTAAGGATATTTACTAAAGTTGAACCGGTCAAATCTTAAGCGCAGTAGGGTTAAGGGGTGGGAAACCAATAACCTTTAAACTTAAAATTTAAAATTTTTTACTTTAAATTAATGTGTTCGCATAACTATGTTTATGAGAAAAATACGGTGCTATTTAGATGCTATTAAAATATAATGATTATTATAAATCCTTTCAGATTAAAGGTGGACTAAACTTAAGATTTTCTTAGGCCTAAGAAGTGGTAGCCAAGGGGCTGCTCTTCCGTCCGTATCAAGAGTCGAGGGGGTCAGTGAGGGAGTGGATTTTGCGATACGGGGGTTTCAATTATGTACATATTCTTAAAATCAATTGTATCATTTTCTGGTAAAATTGTTTTAAGGATATTTACTAAAGTTGAACCGGGCAAATCTTAAGCGCAGTAGGGTTAAGGGGTGGAAAAACAATAACCTTTAAGATTAAAATTAAAAAAAGTTTATTTTAAATTAATGTGTACGCATAACTATGTTTATAATGAGAAAAATACGGTGCTATTTAGATGCTATTAAAATATAATGATTATTATAAATCCTTTAAGATTAAAGGTGGACTAAACTTAAGATTTGCTCAGGCCTAGGAAGTGGTAGCCAAGGGGCTGCTCTTCCGTTCGTATCAAGAGTCGAGGGGGTCAGTGAGGGAGTGGATTTTGCGATACGGGGGTTTCAATTATGTACATATTCTTAAAATCAATTGTATGATTTTCTGGTAAAAATGTTTTAAGGATATTTACTAAAGTTGAACCGGGCAAATCTTAAGCTCAGTAGGGTTAAGGGGTGGGAAAACAATAACCTTTAAACTTAAAATTTAAAACATTTTACTTTAAATTAATGTGTTCGCATAACTATGTTTATACTGAGAAAAATACGGTGCTATTTAGATGCTATTAAAATATAATGATTATTATAAATCCTTTCAGATTAAAGGTGGACTAAACTTAAGATTTGCTCAGGCCTAGGAAGTGGTAGCCAAGGGGCTGCTCTTCCGTTCGTATCAAGAGTCGAGTGGGTCAGTGAGGGAGTGGATTTTGCGATACGGGGGTTTCAATTATGTATTTATTCTTAAAATCAATTGTATCATTTTCTGGTATAATTGTTTTAAGGATATTTACTAAAGTTGAACCGTGCAAATCTTAAGCTCAGTAGGGTTAAGGGGTGGGAAAACAATAACCTTTAAACTTAAAATTTAAAATATTTTACTTTAAATTTATGTATTCGCATAACTATGTATTTACTGAGAAAAATACGGAGCAATTAGATGCTATTAAAATATAAAGATTATTATAAATCCTTTCAGATTAAAGGTGGACTAAACTTAAGATTTGCTCAGGCCTAGGAAGTGGTAGCCAAGGGGCTGCTCTTCCGTTCGTATCAAGAGTCGAGGGGGTCAGTGAGGGAGTGGATTTTGCGATACGGGGGTTTCAATTATGTACATATTCTTAAAATCAATTGTATCATTTTCTGGTAAAATTGTTTTAAGGATATTTACTAAAGTTGAACCGGGCAAATCTTAAGCGCAGTAGGGTTAAGGGGTGGGAAAACAATAACCTTTAAACTTAAAATTAAAATTTTTTACTTTAAATTAATGTGTTCGCATAACTATGTTTATGAGAAAAATACGGTGCTATTTAGATGCTATTACAATATAATGATTATTATAAATCCTTTCAGATTAAAGGTGGACTAAACTTAAGATTTGCTCAGGCCTAGGAAGTGGTAGCCAAGGGGCTGCTCTTCCGTCGGTATCAAGAGTCGAGGGGGTCAGTGAGGGAGTGGATTTTGCGATACGGGGGTTTCAATTATGTACATATTCTTAAAATAAATTGTATCATTTTCTGGTAAAATTGTTTTAAGGATATTTACTAAAGTTGAACCGGGCAAATCTTAAGCGCAGTAGGGTTAAGGGGTGGGAAAAAAATAACCCTTAATCTTAAAATTTTTTACTTTAAATTAATGTGTTCGCATAACTATGTTTATACTGATAAAAATACGGTGCTCTTTAGATGCTATTAAAATATAATGATTATTATAAATCCTTTCAGATTAAAGGTGGACTAAACTTAAGATTTTCTCAGGCCTAGGAAGTGGTAGACAAGGGGCTGCTCTTCCGTTCGTATCAAGAGTCGAGGGGGTCAGTGAGGGAGTGGATTTTGCGATACGGGGGTTTGCATTATGTACATATTCTTAAAATCAATTGTATCATTTTCTGGTAAAATTGTTTTAAGGATATTTACTAAAGTTGAACCGGGCAAATCTTAAGCTCAGTAGGGTTAAGGGGTGGGAAAACAATAACCTTTAAACTTAAAATTTAAAATATTTTACTTTAAATTTATATATTCGCATAACTATGTTTATACTGAGAAAAATACGGTGCAATTAGATGCTATTAAAATATAAAGATTATTATAAATCCCTTCAGATTAAAGGTGGACTAAACTTAAGATTTGCTCAGGCCTAGGAAGTGGTAGCCAAGGGGCTGCTCTTCCGTCCGTATCAAGAGTCGAGGGGGTCAGTGAGGGAGTGGATTTTGCGATACGGGGGTTTCAATTATGTACATATTCTTAAAATCAATTGTATCATTTTCTGGTAAAATTGTTTTAAGGATATTTACTAAAGTTGAACCGGGCAAATCTTAAGCGCAGTAGGGTTAAGGGGTGGGAAAACAATAACCTTTAAACTTAAAATTTTTTACTTTAAATTATTGTGTTCGCATAACTATGTTTATACTGAGAAAAATACGGTGCTATTTAGATGCTATTAAAATATAATGATTATTATAAATCCTTTCAGATTAAAGGTGGACTATACTTAAGATTTGCTCAGGCCTAGGAAGTGGTAGCCAAGGGGTTGCTCTTCCGTTCGTATCAAGAGTCGAGGGGGTCACTGAGGGAGTGGATTTTGCGATACGGGGGTTTCAATTATGTACATATTCTTAAAATCAATAGTATCATTTTCTGGTAAAATTGTTTTAAGGATATTTACTAAAGTTGAACCGAGCAAATCTTAAGCGCAGTAGGGTTAAGGGGTGGAAAAACAATAACCTTTAAAATTAAAATTAAAAAAGTTTATTTTAAATTAATGTGTACGCATAACTATGTTTATAATGAGAAAAATACGGTGCTATTTAGATGCTATTAAAATATAATGATTATTATAAATCCTGTAAGATTAAAGGTGGACTAAACTTAAGATTTGCTCAGGCCTAGGAAGTGGTAGCCAAGGGGCTGCTCTTCCGTTCGTATCAAGAGTCGAGGGGGTCAGTGAGGGAGTGGATTTTGCGATACGGGGGTTTCAATTATGTACATATTCTTAAAATAAATTGTATGATTTTCTGGTAAAATGGTTTTAAGGATATTTACTAAAGTTGAAACGGGCAAATCTTAAGCTCAGTAGGGTTAAGGGGTGGGAAAACAATAACCTTTAAACTTAAAATTTAAAACATTTTACTTTAAATTAATGTGTTCGCATAACTATGTTTATACTGAGAAAAATACGGTACTATTTAGATGCTATTAAAATATAATGATTATTATAAATCCTTTCAGATTAAAGGTGGACTAAACTTAAGATTTGCTCAGGCCTAGGAAGTGGTAGCCAAGGGGCTGCTCTTCCGTTCGTATCAAGAGTCGAGGGGGTCAGTGAGGGAGTGGATTTTGCGATACGGGGGTTTCAATTATGTACATATTCTTAAAATCAATTGTATAATTTTCTGGTATAATTGTTTTAAGGATATTTACTAAAGTTGAACCGGGCAAATCTTAAGCTCAGTAGGGTTAAGGGGTGGGAAAACAATAACCTTTAAACTTAAAATTTAAAATATTTTACTTTAAATTTATGTATTCGCATAACTATGTATTTACTGAGAAAAATACGGTGCAATTAGATGCTATTAAAATATAAAGATTATTATAAATCCTTTCAGATTAAAGGTGGACTAAACTTAAGATTTGCTCAGGCCTAGGAAGTGGTAGCCAAAGGGCTGCTCTTCCGTTCGTATCAAGAGTCGAGGGGGTGAGTGAGGGAGTGGATTTTGCGATACGGGGGTTTCAATTATGTACATATTCTTAAAATCAATTGTATCATTTTCTGGTAAAATTGTTTTAAGGATATTTACTAAAGTTGAACCGGGCAAATCTTAAGCGCAGTAGGGTTAAGGGGTGGGAAAACAATAACCTTTAAACTTAAAATTTAAAAATTTTTACTTTAAATTATTGTGTTTGCATAACTATGTTTATACTGAGAAAAATACGGTACTATTTAGATGCTATTAAAATATAATGATCATTATAAATCCTTTCAGATTAAATGTGGAATAAACTTAAGATTTGCTCAGGCCTGGGAAGTGGTAGCCAAGGGGCTGCTCTTCCGTTCGTATCAAGAGTCGAGGGGGTCAGTGAGGGAGTGGATTTTGCGATACGGGGGTTTCAATTATGTACATATTCTTAAAATCAATAGTATCATTTTCTGGTAAAATTGTTTTAAGGATATTTACTACAGTTGAACCGGGCAAATCTTAAGCGCAGTAGGGTTAAGGGGTTGGAAAACAATAACCTTTCAATTAAAATTAAAAAAAAAGTTTATTTTAAATTAATGTGTACGCATAACTATGTTTATAATGAGAAAAATACGGTGCTATTTAGATGCTATTAAAATATAATGAATATTATAAATCCTTTCAGATTAAAGGTGGACTAAACTTAAGATTTGCTCAGGCCTAGGAAGTGGTAGCCAAGGGGCTGCTCTTCCGTTCGTATCAAGAGTCGAGGGGGTCAGTGAGGGAGTGGATTTACCGATACGGGGGTTTCAATTATGTACTTATTCTTAAAATCAATTGTATCATTTTCTGGTAAAATTGTTTTAAGGATATTTACTAAAGTTGAACCGGGCAAATCTTAAGCGCAGTAGGGTTAAGGGGTGGGAAAACAATAACCTTTAAACTTAAAATTTAAAATTTTTACTTTAAATTAATGTGTTCGCATAACTATGTTTATGAGAAAAATACGGTGCTATTTAGATGCTATTACAATATAATGATTATTATAAATCCTTTCAGATTAAAGGTGGACTAAACTTAAGATTTGCTCAGGCCTAGGAAGTGGTAGCCAAGGGGCTGCTCTTCCGTCCGTATCAAGAGTCGAGGGGGTCAGTGAGGGAGTGGATTTTGCGATACGGGGGTTTCAATTATGTACATATTCTTAAAATAAATTGTATCATTTTCTGGTAAAATTGTTTTAAGGATATTTACTAAAGTTGAACCGGGCAAATCTTAAGCGCAGTAGGGTTAAGGGGTGGAAAAACAATAACCTTTAAAATTAAAATTAAACAAAGTTTATTTTAAATTAATGTGTACGCATAACTATGTTTATAATGAGAAAAATACGGTGCTATTTAGATGCTATTAAAATATAATGATTATTATAAATCCTTTAAGATTAAAGGTGGACTAAACTTAAGATTTGCTCAGGCCTAGGAAGTGGTAGCCAAGGGGCTGCTCTTCCGTTCGTATCAAGAGTCGAGGGGGTCATTGAGGGAGTGGATTTTGCGATACGGGAGTTTCAATTATGTACATATTCTTAAAATCAATAGTATCATTTTCTGGTAAAATTGTTTTAAGGATATTTACTAAAGTTGAACCGAGCAAATCTTAAGCGCAGTAGGGTTAAGGGGTGGAAAAACAATAACCTTTAAAATTAAAATTAAAAAAGTTTATTTTAAATTAATGTGTACGCATAACTATGTTTATAATGAGAAAAATACGGTGCTATTTAGATGCTATTAAAATATAATGATTATTATAAATCCTGTAAGATTAAAGGTGGACTAAACTTAAGATTTGCTCAGGCCTAGGAAGTGGTAGCCAAGGGGCTGCTCTTCCGTTCGTATCAAGAGTCGAGGGGGTCAGTGAGGGAGTGGATTTTGCGATACGGGGGTTTCAATTATGTACATATTCTTAAAATCAATTGTATGATTTTCTGGTAAAATGGTTTTAAGGATATTTACTAAAGTTGAAACGGGCAAATCTTAAGCTCAGTAGGGTTAAGGGGTGGGAAAACAATAACCTTTAATCTTAAAATTTAAAACATTTTACTTTAAATTAATGTGTTCGCATAACTATGTTTATACTGAGAAAAATACGGTACTATTTAGATGCTATTAAAATATAATGATTATTATAAATCCTTTCAGATTAAAGGTGGACTAAACTTAAGATTTGCTCAGGCCTAGGAAGTGGTAGCCAAGGGGCTGCTCTTCCGTTCGTATCAAGAGTCGAGGGGGTCAGTGAGGGAGTGGATTTTGCGATACGGGGGTTTCAATTATGTACATATTCTTAAAATCAATTGTATAATTTTCTGGTATAATTGTTTTAAGGATATTTACTAAAGTTGAACCGGGCAAATCTTAAGCTCAGTAGGGTTAAGGGGTGGGAAAACAATAACCTTTAAACTTAAAATTTAAAATATTTTACTTTAAATTTATGTATTCGCATAACTATGTATTTACTGAGAAAAATACGGTGCAATTAGATGCTATTAAAATATAAAGATTATTATAAATCCTTTCAGATTAAAGGTGGACTAAACTTAAGATTTGCTCAGGCCTAGGAAGTGGTAGCCAAGGGGCTGCTCTTCCGTTCGTATCAAGAGTCGAGGGGGTCAGTGAGGGAGTGGATTTTGCGATACGGGGGTTTCAATTATGTACATATTCTTAAAATCAATTGTATCATTTTCTGGTAAAATTGTTTTAAGGATATTTACTAAAGTTGAACCGGGCAAATCTTAAGCGCAGTAGGGTTAAGGGGTGGGAAAACAATAACCTTTAAACTTAAAATTTAAAAATTTTTACTTTAAATTATTGTGTTTGCATAACTATGTTTATACTGAGAAAAATACGGTACTATTTAGATGCTATTAAAATATAATGATCATTATAAATCCTTTCAGATTAAATGTGGAATAAACTTAAGATTTGCTCAGGCCTAGGAAGTGGTAGCCAAGGGGCTGCTCTTCCGTTCGTATCAAGAGTCGAGGGGGTCAGTGAGGGAGTGGATTTTGCGATACGGGGGTTTCAATTATGTACATATTCTTAAAATCAATAGTATCATTTTCTGGTAAAATTGTTTTAAGGATATTTACTACAGTTGAACCGGGCAAATCTTAAGCGCAGTAGGGTTAAGGGGTTGGAA
The DNA here is from genome assembly GCA_963932465.1 of Maratus speciosus. NCBI lineage: Eukaryota > Metazoa > Arthropoda > Arachnida > Araneae > Salticidae > Maratus > Maratus speciosus. The sequence goes on along the minus strand of OZ010800.1, from coordinate 250,440,917 downwards.
AACAATAACCTTTCAATTAAAATTAAAAAAAAAGTTTATTTTAAATTAATGTGTACGCATAACTATGTTTATAATGAGAAAAATACGGTGCTATTTAGATGCTATTAAAATATAATGAATATTATAAATCCTTTCAGATTAAAGGTGGACTAAACTTAAGATTTGCTCAGGCCTAGGAAGTGGTAGCCAAGGGGCTGCTCTTCCGTTCGTATCAAGAGTCGAGGGGGTCAGTGAGGGAGTGGATTTACCGATACGGGGGTTTCAATTATGTACTTATTCTTAAAATCAATTGTATCATTTTCTGGTAAAATTGTTTTAAGGATATTTACTAAAGTTGAACCGGGCAAATCTTAAGCGCAGTAGGGTTAAGGGGTGGGAAAACAATAACCTTTAAACTTAAAATTTAAAATTTTTACTTTAAATTAATGTGTTCGCATAACTATGTTTATGAGAAAAATACGGTGCTATTTAGATGCTATTACAATATAATGATTATTATAAATCCTTTCAGATTAAAGGTGGACTAAACTTAAGATTTGCTCAGGCCTAGGAAGTGGTAGCCAAGGGGCTGCTCTTCCGTCCGTATCAAGAGTCGAGGGGGTCAGTGAGGGAGTGGATTTTGCGATACGGGGGTTTCAATTATGTACATATTCTTAAAATAAATTGTATCATTTTCTGGTAAAATTGTTTTAAGGATATTTACTAAAGTTGAACCGGGCAAATCTTAAGCGCAGTAGGGTTAAGGGGTGGAAAAACAATAACCTTTAAAATTAAAATTAAACAAAGTTTATTTTAAATTAATGTGTACGCATAACTATGTTTATAATGAGAAAAATACGGTGCTATTTAGATGCTATTAAAATATAATGATTATTATAAATCCTTTAAGATTAAAGGTGGACTAAACTTAAGATTTGCTCAGGCCTAGGAAGTGGTAGCCAAGGGGCTGCTCTTCCGTTCGTATCAAGAGTCGAGGGGGTCATTGAGGGAGTGGATTTTGCGATACGGGAGTTTCAATTATGTACATATTCTTAAAATCAATTGTATCATTTTCTGGTATAATTGTTTTAAGGATATTTACTAAAGTTGAACCGTGCAAATCTTAAGCTCAGTAGGTTAAGGGGTGGGAAAACAATAACCTTTAAACTTAAAATTTAAAATATTTTACTTTAAATTTATGTATTCGCATAATTATGTATTTACTGAGAAAAATACGGTGCAATTAGATGCTATTAAAATATAAAGATTATTATAAATCCTTTCAGATTAAAGGTGGACTAAACTTAAGATTTGCTCAGGCCTAGGAAGTGGTAGCCAAGGGGCTGCTCTTCCGTCCGTATCAAGAGTCGAGGGGGTCAGTGAGGGAATGGATTTTGCGATACGGGGGTTTCAATTATGTACATATTCTTAAAATCAATTGTGTCATTTTCTGGTAAAATTGTTTTAAGGATATTTACTAAAGTTGAACCGGGCAAATCTTAAGCGCAGTAGGGTTAAGGGGTGGGAAAAAAATAACCCTTAATCTTAAAATTTTTTACTTTAAATTAATGTGTTCGCATAACTACGTTTATACTGATAAAAATACGGTGCTCTTTAGATGCTATTAAAATATAATGATTATTATAAATCCTTTCAGATTAAAGGTGGACTAAACTTAAGATTTTCTCAGGCCTAGGAAGTGGTAGCCAAGGGGCTGCTCTTCCGTTCGAATCAAGAGTCGAGGGGGTCAGTGAGGGAGTGGATTTTGCGATACGGGGGTTTGCATTATGTACATATTCTTAAAATCAATTGTATCATTTTCTGGTAAAATTGTTTTAAGGATATTTACTAAAGTTGAACCGGGCAAATCTTAAGCTCAGTAGGGTTAAGGGGTGGGAAAACAATAACCTTTAAACTTAAAATTTAAAATATTTTACTTTAAATTTATGTATTCGCATAACTATGTTTATACTGAGAAAAATACGGTGCAATTAGATGCTATTAAAATATAAAGATTATTATAAATCCCTTCAGATTAAAGGTGAACTAAACTTAAGATTTGCTCAGGCCTAGGAAGTGGTAGCCAAGGGCTGCTCTTCCGTTCGTATCAAGAGTCGAGGGGGTCAGTGAGGGAGTGGATTTTGCGATACGGGGGTTTCAATTATGTACATATTCTTAAAATCAATTGTATCATTTTCTGGTAAAATTGTTTTAAGGATATTTACTAAAGTTGAACCGGGCAAATCTTAAGCGCAGTTGGGTTAAGGGGTGGGAAAACAATAACCTTTAAACTTAAAATTTTTTACTTTAAATTATTGTGTTCGCATAACTATGTTTATACTGAGAAAAATACGGTGCTATTCAGATGCTATTAAAATATAATGATTATTATAAATCCTTTCAGATTAAAGGTGGACTATACTTAAGATTTGCTCAGGCCTAGGAAGTGGTAGCCAATGGGTTGCTCTTCCGTTCGTATCAAGAGTCGAGGGGGTCACTGAGGGAGTGGATTTTGCGATACGGGGGTTTCAATTATGTACATATTCTTAAAATCAATAGTATCATTTTCTGGTAAAATTGTTTTAAGGATATTTACTAAAGTTGAACCGGGCAAATCTTAAGCGCAGTAGGGTTAAGGGGTGGGACAAAAATAACCCTTAACCTCCTCGGAGCTGGAGTATCCTATAGGATACACATCTTTACAATTTTTTTTCCTGTGTATAAATAATGATTAATAAAATGAAAAGGGTGTGAATGGAATCTTCAAAGATAGCCAAACTAAAGCAAAACAGCAAATTGTTTCTTATAGTGTTTTTTTCTGCCATAAAATGGGATTTAAAAATGACTTGCAGCAAAAATGAGGGAAATATACAAAAACGAAAAGTAAATAATTTTTTTAATCGTTAAAATACCATATGGAGAGCCCTTTAAAAATAAAAATTTATTAAATGCATGATTATTAAATATTTTTCATTATTTTTTTCATTCAAAACAAAGGAAAATATCCAAAAAATTATCAAAAAATGTATTTATTGTGTCCCATGTGTCATATATGATATATCAAATTTTATGTACAAAAATTAAATTAAATTTTTTTTGCCTTTCAATCTTTCTTAGTTATCACTTTGAGAATATAAATTCGTAACTGAAGTAAGAAAATATATGAAAATAAACCCTGGGGTCTGAAGAGGTTAATCTTAAAATTTTTTACTTTAAATTAATGTGTTCGCATAACTATGTTTATACTGATAAAAATACGGTGCTCTTTAGATGCTATTAAAATATAATGATTATTATAAATCCCTTCAGATTAAAGGTGGACTAAACTTAAGATTTGCTCAGGCCTAGGAAGTGGTAGCCAAGGGCTGCTCTTCCGTTCGTATCAAGAGTCGAGGGGGTCAGTGAGGGAGTGGATTTTGCGATACGGGGGTTTCAATTATGTACATATTCTTAAAATCAATTGTATCATTTTCTGGTAAAATTGTTTTAAGGATATTTACTAAAGTTGAACCGGGCAAATCTTAAGCGCAGTAGGGTTAAGGGGTGGGAAAACAATAACCTTTAAACTTAAAATTTTTTACTTTAAATTATTGTGTTCGCATAACTATGTTTATACTGAGAAAAATACGGTGCTATTTAGATGCTATTAAAATATAATGATTATTATAAATCCTTTCAGATTAAAGGTGGACTATACTTAAGATTTGCTCAGGCCTAGGAAGTGGTAGCCAATGGGTTGCTCTTCCGTTCGTATCAAGAGTCGAGGGGGTCACTGAGGGAGTGGATTTTGCGATACGGGGGTTTCAATTATGTACATATTCTTAAAATCAATAGTATCATTTTCTGGTAAAATTGTTTTAAGGATATTTACTAAAGTTGAACCGGGCAAATCTTAAGCGCAGTAGGGTTAAGGGGTGTAAAAACAATAACCTTTAAAATTAAAATTAAAAAAAGTTTATTTTAAATTAATGTGTACGCATAACTATGTTTATAATGAGAAAAATACGGTGCTATTTAGATGCTATTAAAATATAATGATTATTATAAATCCTTTAAGATTAAAGGTGGACTAAACTTAAGATTTGCTCAGGCCTAGGAAGTGGTTGCCAAGGGGCTGCTCTTCCGTTCGTATCAAGAGTCGAGGGGGTCAGTGAGGGAGTGGATTTTGCGATACGGGGGTTTCAATTATGTACATATTCTTAAAATCAATTGTATGATTTTCTGGTAAAATGGTTTTAAGGATATTTACTAAAGTTGAACCGGGCAAATCTTAAGCTCAGTAGGGTTAAGGGGTGGGAAAACAATAACCTTTAAACTTAAAATTTAAAACATTTTACTTTAAATTAATGTGTTCGCATAACTATGTTTATACTGAGAAAAATACGGTGCTATTTAGATGCTATTAAAATATAATGATTATTATAAATCCTTTAAGATTAAAGGTGGACTAAACTTAAGATTTGCTCAGGCCTAGGAAGTGGTAGCAAAGGGGCTGCTCTTCCGTTCGTATCAAGAGTCGAGGGGGTCAGTGAGGGAGTGGATTTTGCGATACGGGGGTTTCAATTATGTACATATTCTTAAAATCAATTGTATCATTTTCTGGTATAATTGTTTTAAGGATATTTACTAAAGTTGAACCGGGCAAATCTTAAGCTCAGTAGGGTTAAGGGGTGGGAAAACAATAACCTTTAAACTTAAAATTTAAAATATTTTACTTTAAATTTATGTATTCGCATAACTATGTATTTACTGAGAAAAATACGGTGCAATTAGATGCTATTAAAATATAAAGATTATTATAAATCCTTTCAGATTAAAGGTGGACTAAACTTAAGATTTGCTCAGGCCTAGGAAGTGGTAGCCAAGTGGCTGCTCTTCCGTTCGTATCAAGAGTCGAGGGGGTCAGTGAGGGAGTGGATTTTGCGATACGGGGGTTTCAATTATGTACATATTCTTAAAATCAATTGTATCATTTTCTGGTAAAATTGTTTTAAGGATATTTACTAAAGTTGAACCGGGCAAATCTTAAGCGCAGTAGGGTTAAGGGGTGGGACAACAATAACCTTTCAATTAAAATTTAAAAAAAAGTTTATTTTAAATTAATGTGTACGCATAACTATGTTTATAATGAGAAAAATACGGTGCTATTTAGATGCTATTAAAATATAATGAATATTATAAATCCTTTCAGATTAAAGGTGGACTAAACTTAAGATTTGCTCAGGCCTAGGAAGTGGTAGCCAAGGGGCTGCTCTTCCGTTCGTATCAAGAGTCGAGGGGGTCAGTGAGGGAGTGGATTTTACGATACGGGGGTTTCAATTATGTACTTATTCTTAAAATCAATTGTATCATTTTCTGGTAAAATTGTTTTAAGGATATTTACTAAAGTTGAACCGGGCAAATCTTAAGCGCAGTAGGGTTAAGGGGTGGGAAAACAATAACCTTTAAACTTAAAATTTAAAATTTTTTACTTTAAATTAATGTGTTCTCATAACTATGTTTATGAGAAAAATACGGTGCTATTTAGATGCTATTACAATATAATGATTATTATAAATCCTTTCAGATTAAAGGTGGACTAAACTTAAGATTTGCTCAGGCCTAGGAAGTGGTAGCCAAGGGGCTGCTCTTCCGTCCGTATCAAGAGTCGAGGGGGTCAGTGAGGGAGTGGATTTTGCGATACGGGGGTTTCAATTATGTACATATTCTTAAAATTAATTGTATCATTTTCTGGTAAAATTGTTTTAAGGATATTTACTAAAGTTGAACCGGGCAAATCTTAAGCGCAGTAGGGTTAAGGGGTGGGGCAAAAATAACCCTTAATCTTAAAATTTTTTACTTTAAATTAATGTGTTCGCATAACTATGTTTATACTGATAAAAATACGGTGCTCTTTAGATGCTATTAAAATATAATGATTATTATAAATCCTTTCAGATTAAAGGTGGACTAAACTTAAGATTTGCTCAGGCCTAGGAAGTGGTAGCCAAGGGCTGCTCTTCCGTTCGTATCAAGAGTCGAGGGGGTCAGTGAGGGAGTGGATTTACCGATACGGGGGTTTCAATTATGTACTTATTCTTAAAATCAATTGTATCATTTTCTGGTAAAATTGTTTTAAGGATATTTACTAAAGTTGAACCGGGCAAATCTTAAGCGCAGTAGGGTTAAGGGGTGGGAAAACAATAACCTTTAAACTTAAAATTTAAAATTTTTACTTTAAATTAATGTGTTCGCATAACTATGTTTATGAGAAAAATACGGTGCTATTTAGATGCTATTACAATATAATGATTATTATAAATCCTTTCAGATTAAAGGTGGACTAAACTTAAGATTTGCTCAGGCCTAGGAAGTGGTAGCCAAGGGGCTGCTCTTCCGTCCGTATCAAGAGTCGAGGGGGTCAGTGAGGGAGTGGATTTTGCGATACGGGGGTTTCAATTATGTACATATTCTTAAAATCAATAGCATCATTTTCTGGTAAAATTGTTTTAAGGATATTTACTACAGTTGAACCGGGCAAATCTTAAGCGCAGTAGGGTTAAGGGGTTGGAAAACAATAACCTTTCAATTAAAATTTAAAAAAAAGTTTATTTTAAATTAATGTGTACGCATAACTATGTTTATAATGAGAAAAATACGGTGCTATTTAGATGCTATTAAAATATAATGAATATTATAAATCCTTTCAGATTAAAGGTGGACTAAACTTAAGATTTGCTCAGGCCTAGGAAGTGGTAGCCAAGGGGCTGCTCTTCCGTTCGTATCAAGAGTCGAGGGGGTCAGTGAGGGAGTGGATTTTACGATACGGGGGTTTCAATTATGTACTTATTCTTAAAATCAATTGTATCATTTTCTGGTAAAATTGTTTTAAGGATATTTACTAAAGTTGAACCGGGCAAATCTTAAGCGCAGTAGGGTTAAAGGGTGGGAAAACAATAACCTTTAAACTTAAAATTTAAAATTTTTTACTTTAAATTAATGTGTTCTCATAACTATGTTTATGAGAAAAATACGGTGCTATTTAGATGCTATTACAATATAATGATTATTATAAATCCTTTCAGATTAAAGGTGGACTAAACTTAAGATTTGCTCAGGCCTAGGAAGTGGTAGCCAAGGGGCTGCTCTTCCGTCCGTATCAAGAGTCGAGGGGGTCAGTGAGGGAGTGGATTTTGCGATACGGGGGTTTCAATTATGTACATATTCTTAAAATTAATTGTATCATTTTCTGGTAAAATTGTTTTAAGGATATTTACTAAAGTTGAACCGGGCAAATCTTAAGCGCAGTAGGGTTAAGGGGTGGGGCAAAAATAACCCTTAATCTTAAAATTTTTTACTTTAAATTAATGTGTTCGCATAACTATGTTTATACTGATAAAAATACGGTGCTCTTTAGATGCTATTAAAATATAATGATTATTATAAATCCTTTCAGATTAAAGGTGGACTAAACTTAAGATTTGCTCAGGCCTAGGAAGTGGTAGCCAAGGGCTGCTCTTCCGTTCGTATCAAGAGTCGAGGGGGTCAGTGAGGGAGTGGATTTACCGATACGGGGGTTTCAATTATGTACTTATTCTTAAAATCAATTGTATCATTTTCTGGTAAAATTGTTTTAAGGATATTTACTAAAGTTGAACCGGGCAAATCTTAAGCGCAGTAGGGTTAAGGGGTGGGAAAACAATAACCTTTAAACTTAAAATTTAAAATTTTTACTTTAAATTAATGTGTTCGCATAACTATGTTTATGAGAAAAATACGGTGCTATTTAGATGCTATTACAATATAATGATTATTATAAATCCTTTCAGATTAAAGGTGGACTAAACTTAAGATTTGCTCAGGCCTAGGAAGTGGTAGCCAAGGGGCTGCTCTTCCGTCCGTATCAAGAGTCGAGGGGGTCAGTGAGGGAGTGGATTTTGCGATATGGGGGTTTCAATTATGTACATATTCTTAAAATCAATTGTATCATTTTCTGGTAAAATTGTTTTAAGGATATTTACTAAAGTTGAACCGGGCAAATCTTAAGCGCAGTAGGGTTAAGGGGTGGAAAAACAATAACCTTTAAAATTAAAATTAAACAAAGTTTATTTTAAATTAATGTGTACGCATAACTATGTTTATAATGAGAAAAATACGGTGCTATTTAGATGCTATTAAAATATAATGATTATTATATATCCTTTAAGATTAAAGGTGGACTAAACTTAAGATTTGCTCAGGCCTAGGAAGTGGTAGCCAAGGGGCTGCTCTTCCGTTCGTATCAAGAGTCGAGGGGGTCATTGAGGGAGTGGATTTTGCGATACGGGAGTTTCAATTATGTACATATTCTTAAAATCAATTGTATCATTTTCTGGTATAATTGTTTTAAGGATATTTACTAAAGTTGAACCGTGCAAATCTTAAGCTCAGTAGGGTTAAGGGGTGGGAAAACAATAACCTTTAAACTTAAAATTTAAAATATTTTACTTTAAATTTATGTATTCGCATAACTATGTATTTACTGAGAAAAATACGGTGCAATTAGATGCTATTAAAATATAAAGATTATTATAAATCCTTTCAGATTAAAGGTGGACTAAACTTAAGATTTGCTCAGGCCTAGGAAGTGGTAGCCAAGGGGCTGCTCTTCCGTTCGTATCAAGAGTCGAGGGGGTCAGTGAGGGAGTGGATTTTGCGATACGGGGGTTTCAATTATGTACATATTCTTAAAATCAATTGTGTCATTTTCTGGTAAAATTGTTTTAAGGATATTTACTAAAGTTGAACCGGGCAAATCTTAAGCGCAGTAGGGTTAAGGGGTGGGAAAAAAATAACCCTTAATCTTAAAATTTTTTACTTTAAATTAATGTGTTCGCATAACTACGTTTATACTGATAAAAATACGGTGCTCTTTAGATGCTATTAAAATATAATGATTATTATAAATCCTTTCAGATTAAAGGTGGACTAAACTTAAGATTTTCTCAGGCCTAGGAAGTGGTAGCCAAGGGGCTGCTCTTCCGTTCGAATCAAGAGTCGAGGGGGTCAGTGAGGGAGTGGATTTTGCGATACGGGGGTTTGCATTATGTACATATTCTTAAAATCAATTGTATGATTTTCTGGTAAAATTGTTTTAAGGATATTTACTAAAGTTGAACCGGGCAAATCTTAAGCTCAGTAGGGTTAAGGGGTGGGAAAAATATAACCTTTAAACTTAAAATTTAAAATATTTTACTTTAAATTTATGTATTCGCATAACTATGTTTATACTGAGAAAAATACGGTGCAATTAGATGCTATTAAAATATAAAGATTATTATAAATCCCTTCAGATTAAAGGTGGACTAAACTTAAGATTTGCTCAGGCCTAGGAAGTGGTAGCCAAGGGCTGCTCTTCCGTTCGTATCAAGAGTCGAGGGGGTCAGTGAGGGAGTGGATTTTGCGATACGGGGGTTTCAATTATGTACATATTCTTAAAATCAATTGTATCATTTTCTGGTAAAATTGTTTTAAGGATATTTACTAAAGTTGAACCGGGCAAATCTTAAGCGCAGTAGGGTTAAGGGGTGGGAAAACAATAACCTTTAAACTTAAAATTTTTTACTTTAAATTATTGTGTTCGCATAACTATGTTTATACTGAGAAAAATACGGTGCTATTTAGATGCTATTAAAATATAATGATTATTATAAATCCTTTCAGATTAAAGGTGGACTATACTTAAGATTTGCTCAGGCCTAGGAAGTGGTAGCCAATGGGTTGCTCTTCCGTTCGTATCAAGAGTCGAGGGGGTCACTGAGGGAGTGGATTTTGCGATACGGGGGTTTCAATTATGTACATATTCTTAAAATCAATCGTATCATTTTCTGGTAAAATTGTTTTAAGGATATTTACTAAAGTTGAACCGGGCAAATCTTAAGCGCAGTAGGGTTAAGGGGTGTAAAAACAATAACCTTTAAAATTAAAATTAAAAAAAGTTTATTTTAAATTAATGTGTACGCATAACTATGTTTATAATGAGAAAAATACGGTGCTATTTAGATGCTATTAAAATATAATGATTATTATAAATCCTTTAAGATTAAAGGTGGACTAAACTTAAGATTTGCTCAGGCCTAGGAAGTGGTAGCCAAGGGGCTGCTCTTCCGTTCGTATCAAGAGTCGAGGGGGTCAGTGAGGGAGTGGATTTTGCGATACGGGGGTTTCAATTATGTACATATTCTTAAAATCAATTGTATGATTTTCTGGTAAAATGGTTTTAAGGATATTTACTAAAGTTGAACCGGGCAAATCTTAAGCTCAGTAGGGTTAAGGGGTGGGAAAACAATAACCTTTAAACTTAAAATTTAAAACATTTTACTTTAAATTAATGTGTTCGCATAACTATGTTTATACTGAGAAAAATACGGTGCTATTTAGATGCTATTAAAATATAATGATTATTATAAATCCTTTCAGATTAAAGGTGGACTAAACTTAAGATTTGCTCAGACCTAGGAAGTGGTAGCCAAGGGGCTGCTCTTCCGTTCGTATCAAGAGTCGAGGGGGTCAGTGAGGGAGTGGATTTTGCGATACGGGGGTTTCAATTATGTACATATTCTTAAAATCAATTGTATCATTTTCTGGTATAATTGTTTTAAGGATATTTACTAAAGTTGAACCGGGCAAATCTTAAGCGCAGTAGAGTTAAGGGGTGGGACAACAATAACCTTTAAACTTAAAATTTAAAAATTTTTACTTTAAATTATTGTGTTTGCATAACTATGTTTATACTGAGAAAAATACGGTGCTATTTAGATGCTATTAAAATATAATGATCATTATAAATCCTTTCAGATTAAATGTGGAATAAACTTAAGATTTGCTCAGGCCTAGGAAGTGGTAGCCAAGGGGCTGCTCTTCCGTTCGTATCAAGAGTCGAGGGGGTCAGTGAGGGAGTGGAGTTTGCGATACGGGGGTTTCAATTATGTACATATTCTTAAAATCAATAGTATCATTTTCTGGTAAAATTGTTTTAAGGATATTTACTACAGTTGAACCGGGCAAATCTTAAGCGCAGTAGGATTAAGGGGTTGGAAAACAATAACCTTTCAATTAAAATTAAAAAAAAGTTTATTTTAAATTAATGTGTACGCATAACTATGTTTATAATGAGAAAAATACGGCGCTATTTAGATGCTATTAAAATATAATGAATATTATAAATCCTTTCAGATTAAAGGTGGACTAAACTTAAGATTTGCTCAGGCCTAGGAAGTGGTAGCCAAGGGGCTGCTCTTCCGTTCGTATCAAGAGTCGAGGGGGTCAGTGAGGGAGTGGATTTTACGATACGGGGGTTTCAATTATGTACTTATTCTTAAAATCAATTGTATCATTTTCTGGTAAAATTGTTTTAAGGATATTTACTAAAGTTGAACCGGGCAAATCTTAAGCGCAGTAGGGTTAAGGGGTGGGAAAACAATAACCTTTAAACTTAAAATTTAAAATTTTTTACTTTAAATTAATGTGTTCGCATAACTATGTTTATGAGAAAAATACGGTGCTATTTAGATGCTATTACAGTATAATGATTATTATAAATCCTTTCAGATTAAAGGTGTACTAAACTTAAGATTTGCTCAGGCCTAGGAAGTGGTAGCCAAGGGGCTGCTCTTCCGTCCGTATCAAGAGTCGAGGGGGTCAGTGAGGGAGTGGATTTTGCGATACGGGGGTTTCAATTATGTACATATTCTTAAAATCAATTGTATCATTTTCTGGTAAAATTGTTTTAAGGATATTTACTAAAGTTGAACCGGGCAAATCTTAAGCGCAGTAGGGTTAAGGGGTGGGACAAAAATAACCCTTAATCTTAAAATTTTTTACTTTAAATTAATGTGTTCGCATAACTATGTTTATACTGATAAAAATACGGTGCTCTTTAGATGCTATTAAAATATAATGATTATTATAAATCCCTTCAGATTAAAGGTGGACTAAACTTAAGATTTGCTCAGGCCTAGGAAGTGGTAGCCAAGGGCTGCTCTTCCGTTCGTATCAAGAGTCGAGGGGGTCAGTGAGGGAGTGGATTTTGCGATACGGGGGTTTCAATTATGTACATATTCTTAAAATCAATTGTATCATTTTCTGGTAAAATTGTTTTAAGGATATTTACTAAAGTTGAACCGGGCAAATCTTAAGCGCAGTAGAGTTAAGGGGTGGGAAAACAATAACCTTTAAACTTAAAATTTTTTACTTTAAATTATTGTGTTCGCATAACTATGTTTATACTGAGAAAAATACGGTGCTATTTAGATGCTATTAAAATATAATGATTATTATAAATCCTTTCAGATTAAAGGTGGACTATACTTAAGATTTGCTCAGGCCTAGGAAGTGGTAGCCAATGGGTTGCTCTTCCGTTCGTATCAAGAGTCGAGGGGGTCACTGAGGGAGTGGATTTTGCGATACGGGGGTTTCAATTATGTACATATTCTTAAAATCAATAGTATCATTTTCTGGTAAAATTGTTTTAAGGATATTTACTAAAGTTGAACCGGGCAAATCTTAAGCGCAGTAGGGTTAAGGGGTGTAAAAACAATAACCTTTAAAATTAAAATTAAAAAAAGTTTATTTTAAATTAATGTGTACGCATAACTATGTTTATAATGAGAAAAATACGGTGCTATTTAGATGCTATTAAAATATAATGAATATTATAAATCCTTTCAGATTAAAGGTGGACTAAACTTAAGATTTGCTCAGGCCTAGGAAGTGGTAGCCAAGGGGCTGCTCTTCCGTTCGTATCAAGAGTCGAGGGGGTCAGTGAGGGAGTGGATTTTACGATACGGGGGTTTCAATTATGTACTTATTCTTAAAATCAATTGTATCATTTTCTGGTAAAATTGTTTTAAGGATATTTACTAAAGTTGAACCGGGCAAATCTTAAGCGCAGTAGGGTTAAGGGGTGGGAAAACAATAACCTTTAAACTTAAAATTTAAAATTTTTTACTTTAAATTAATGTGTTCGCATAACTATGTTTATGAGAAAAATACGGTGCTATTTAGATGCTATTACAATATAATGATTATTATAAATCCTTTCAGATTAAAGGTGGACTAAACTTAAGATTTGCTCAGGCCTAGGAAGTGGTAGCCAAGGGGCTGCTCTTCCGTCCGTATCAAGAGTCGAGGGGGTCAGTGAGGGAGTGGATTTTGCGATACGGGGGTTTCAATTATGTACATATTCTTAAAATCAATTGTATCATTTTCTGGTAAAATTGTTTTAAGGATATTTACTAAAGTTGAACCGGGCAAATCTTAAGCGCAGTAGGGTTAAGGGGTGGGACAAAAATAACCCTTAATCTTAAAATTTTTTACTTTAAATTAATGTGTTCGCATAACTATGTTTATACTGATAAAAATACGGTGCTCTTTAGATGCTATTAAAATATAATGATTATTATAAATCCCTTCAGATTAAAGGTGGACTAAACTTAAGATTTGCTCAGGCCTAGGAAGTGGTAGCCAAGGGCTGCTCTTCCGTTCGTATCAAGAGTCGAGGGGGTCAGTGAGGGAGTGGATTTTGCGATACGGGGGTTTCAATTATGTACATATTCTTAAAATCAATTGTATCATTTTCTGGTAAAATTGTTTTAAGGATATTTACTAAAGTTGAACCGGGCAAATCTTAAGCGCAGTAGAGTTAAGGGGTGGGAAAACAATAACCTTTAAAATTAAAATTAAAAAAAGTTTATTTTAAATTAATGTGTACGCATAACTATGTTTATAATGAGAAAACTACGGTGCTATTTAGATGCTATTAAAATATAATGATTATTATAAATCCTTTAAGATTAAAGGTGGACTAAACTTAAGATTTGCTCAGGCCTAGGAAGTGGTTGCCAAGGGGCTGCTCTTCCGTTCGTATCAAGAGTCGAGGGGGTCAGTGAGGGAGTGGATTTTGCGATACGGGGGTTTCAATTATGTACATATTCTTAAAATCAATTGTATGATTTTCTGGTAAAATGGTTTTAAGGATATTTACTAAAGTTGAACCGGGCAAATCTTAAGCTCAGTAGGGTTAAGGGGTGGGAAAACAATAACCTTTAAACTTAAAATTTAAAACATTTTACTTTAAATTAATGTGTTCGCATAACTATGTTTATACTGAGAAAAATACGGTGCTATTTAGATGCTATTAAAATATAATGATTATTATAAATCCTTTAAGATTAAAGGTGGACTAAACTTAAGATTTGCTCAGGCCTAGGAAGTGGTAGCCAAGGGGCTGCTCTTCCGTTCGTATCAAGAGTCGAGGGGGTCAGTGAGGGAGTGGATTTTGCGATACGGGGGTTTCAATTATGTACATATTCTTAAAATCAATTGTATCATTTTCTGGTATAATTGTTTTAAGGATATTTACTAAAGTTGAACCGGGCAAATCTTAATCTCAGTAGGGTTAAGGGGTGGGAAAACAATAACCTTTAAACTTAAAATTTAAAATATTTTACTTTAAATTTATGTATTCGCATAACTATGTATTTACTGAGAAAAATACGGTGCAATTAGATGCTATTAAAATATAAAGATTATTATAAATCCTTTCAGATTAAAGGTGGACTAAACTTAAGATTTGCTCAGGCCTAGGAAGTGGTAGCCAAGTGGCTGCTCTTCCGTTCGTATCAAGAGTCGAGGGGGTAAGTGAGGGAGTGGATTTTGCGATACGGGGGTTTCAATTATGTACATATTCTTAAAATCAATTGTATCATTTTCTGGTAAAATTGTTTTAAGGATATTTACTAAAGTTGAACCGGGCAAATCTTAAGCGCAGTAGGGTTAAGGGGTGGGACAACAATAACCTTTAAACTTAAAATTTAAAAATTTTTACTTTAAATTATTGTGTTTGCATAACTATGTTTATACTGAGAAAAATACGGTGCTATTTAGATGCTATTAAAATATAATGATCATTATAAATCCTTTCAGATTAAATGTGGAATAAACTTAAGATTTGCTCAGGCCTAGGAAGTGGTAGCCAAGGGGCTGCTCTTCCGTTCGTATCAAGAGTCGAGGGGGTCAGTGAGGGAGTGGATTTTGCGATACGGGGGTTTCAATTATGTACATATTCTTAAAATCAATAGTATCATTTTCTGGTAAAATTGTTTTAAGGATATTTACTACAGTTGAACCGGGCAAATCTTAAGCGCAGTAGGGTTAAGGGGTTGGAAAACAATAACCTTTCAATTAAAATTTAAAAAAAAGTTTATTTTAAATTAATGTGTACGCATAACTATGTTTATAATGAGAAAAATACGGTGCTATTTAGATGCTATTAAAATATAATGAATATTATAAATCCTTTCAGATTAAAGGTGGACTAAACTTAAGATTTGCTCAGGCCTAGGAAGTGGTAGCCAAGGGGCTGCTCTTCCGTTCGTATCAAGAGTCGAGGGGGTCAGTGAGGGAGTGGATTTTACGATACGGGGGTTTCAATTATGTACTTATTCTTAAAATCAATTGTATCATTTTCTGGTAAAATTGTTTTAAGGATATTTACTAAAGTTGAACCGGGCAAATCTTAAGCGCAGTAGGGTTAAGGGGTGGGAAAACAATAACCTTTAAACTTAAAATTTAAAATTTTTTACTTTAAATTAATGTGTTCTCATAACTATGTTTATGAGAAAAATACGGTGCTATTTAGATGCTATTACAATATAATGATTATTATAAATCCTTTCAGATTAAAGGTGGACTAAACTTAAGATTTGCTCAGGCCTAGGAAGTGGTAGCCAAGGGGCTGCTCTTCCGTCCGTATCAAGAGTCGAGGGGGTCAGTGAGGGAGTGGATTTTGCGATACGGGGGTTTCAATTATGTACATATTCTTAAAATTAATTGTATCATTTTCTGGTAAAATTGTTTTAAGGATATTTACTAAAGTTGAACCGGGCAAATCTTAAGCGCAGTAGGGTTAAGGGGTGGGGCAAAAATAACCCTTAATCTTAAAATTTTTTACTTTAAATTAATGTGTTCGCATAACTATGTTTATACTGATAAAAATACGGTGCTCTTTAGATGCTATTAAAATATAATGATTATTATAAATCCTTTCAGATTAAAGGTGGACTAAACTTAAGATTTGCTCAGGCCTAGGAAGTGGTAGCCAAGGGCTGCTCTTCCGTTCGTATCAAGAGTCGAGGGGGTCAGTGAGGGAGTGGATTTACCGATACGGGGGTTTCAATTATGTACTTATTCTTAAAATCAATTGTATCATTTTCTGGTAAAATTGTTTTAAGGATATTTACTAAAGTTGAACCGGGCAAATCTTAAGCGCAGTAGGGTTAAGGGGTGGGAAAACAATAACCTTTAAACTTAAAATTTAAAATTTTTACTTTAAATTAATGTGTTCGCATAACTATGTTTATGAGAAAAATACGGTGCTATTTAGATGCTATTACAATATAATGATTATTATAAATCCTTTCAGATTAAAGGTGGACTAAACTTAAGATTTGCTCAGGCCTAGGAAGTGGTAGCCAAGGGGCTGCTCTTCCGTCCGTATCAAGAGTCGAGGGGGTCATTGAGGGAGTGGATTTTGCGATACGGGAGTTTCAATTATGTACATATTCTTAAAATCAATTGTATCATTTTCTGGTATAATTGTTTTAAGGATATTTACTAAAGTTGAACCGTGCAAATCTTAAGCTCAGTAGGGTTAAGGGGTGGGAAAACAATAACCTTTAAACTTAAAATTTAAAATATTTTACTTTAAATTTATGTATTCGCATAACTATGTATTTACTGAGAAAAATACGGTGCAATTAGATGCTATTAAAATATAAAGATTATTATAAATCCTTTCAGATTAAAGGTGGACTAAACTTAAGATTTGCTCAGGCCTAGGAAGTGGTAGCCAAGGGGCTGATCTTCCGTTCGTATCAAGAGTCGAGGGGGTCAGTGAGGGAGTGGATTTTGCGATACGGGGGTTTCAATTATGTACATATTCTTAAAATCAATTGTATCATGTTCTGGTAAAATTGTTTTAAGGATATTTACTAAAGTTGAACCGGGCAAATCTTAAGCGCAGTAGGGTTAAGGGGTGGGAAAACAATAACCTTTAAACTTAAAATTTAAATTTTTTTACTTTAAATTAATGTGTTCGCATAACTATGTTTATAAGAAAAATACGGTGCTATTTAGATGCTATTACAATATAATGATTATTATAAATCCTTTCAGATTAAAGGTGGACTAAACTTAAGATTTGCTCAGGCCTAGGAAGTGGTAGCCAAGGGGCTGCTCTTCCGTCCGTATCAAGAGTCGAGGGGGTCAGTGAGGGAGTGGATTTTGCGATACGGGGGTTTCAATTATGTACATATTCTTAAAATCAATTGTGTCATTTTCTGGTAAAATTGTTTTAAGGATATTTACTAAAGTTGAACCGGGCAAATCTTAAGCGCAGTAGGGTTAAGGGGTGGGAAAAAAATAACCCTTAATCTTAAAATTTTTTACTTTAAATTAATGTGTTCGCATAACTACGTTTATACTGATAAAAATACGGTGCTCTTTAGATGCTATTAAAATATAATGATTATTATAAATCCTTTCAGATTAAAGGTGGACTAAACTTAAGATTTTCTCAGGCCTAGGAAGTGGTAGCCAAGGGGCTGCTCTTCCGTTCGAATCAAGAGTCGAGGGGGTCAGTGAGGGAGTGGATTTTGCGATACGGGGGTTTGCATTATGTACATATTCTTAAAATCAATTGTATGATTTTCTGGTAAAATTGTGTTAAGGATATTTACTAAAGTTGAACCGGGCAAATCTTAAGCTCAGTAGGGTTAAGGGGTGGGAAAACAATAACCTTTAAACTTAAAATTTAAAATATTTTACTTTAAATTTATGTATTCGCATAACTATGTTTATACTGAGAAAAATACGGTGCAATTAGATGCTATTAAAATATAAAGATTATTATAAATCCCTTCAGATTAAAGGTGGACTAAACTTAAGATTTGCTCAGGCCTAGGAAGTGGTAGCCAAGGGCTGCTCTTCCGTTCGTATCAAGAGTCGAGGGGGTCAGTGAGGGAGTGGATTTTGCGATACGGGGGTTTCAATTATGTACATATTCTTAAAATCAATTGTATCATTTTCTGGTAAAATTGTTTTAAGGATATTTACTAAAGTTGAACCGGGCAAATCTTAAGCGCAGTAGGGTTAAGGGGTGGGAAAACAATAACCTTTAAACTTAAAATTTTTTACTTTAAATTATTGTGTTCGCATAACTATGTTTATACTGAGAAAAATACGGTGCTATTTAGATGCTATTAAAATATAATGATTATTATAAATCCTTTCAGATTAAAGGTGGACTATACTTAAGATTTGCTCAGGCCTAGGAAGTGGTAGCCAATGGGTTGCTCTTCCGTTCGTATCAAGAGTCGAGGGGGTCACTGAGGGAGTGGATTTTGCGATACGGGGGTTTCAATTATGTACATATTCTTAAAATCAATAGTATCATTTTCTGGTAAAATTGTTTTAAGGATATTTACTAAAGTTGAACCGGGCAAATCTTAAGCGCAGTAGGGTTAAGGGGTGTAAAAACAATAACCTTTAAAATTAAAATTAAAAAAAGTTTATTTTAAATTAATGTGTACGCATAACTATGTTTATAATGAGAAAAATACGGTGCTATTTAGATGCTATTAAAATATAATGATTATTATAAATCCTTTAAGATTAAAGGTGGACTAAACTTAAGATTTGCTCAGGCCTAGGAAGTGGTAGCCAAGGGGCTGCTCTTCCGTTCGTATCAAGAGTCGAGGGGGTCAGTGAGGGAGTGGATTTTGCGATACGGGGGTTTCAATTATGTACATATTCTTAAAATCAATTGTGTCATTTTCTGGTAAAATTGTTTTAAGGATATTTACTAAAGTTGAACCGGGCAAATCTTAAGCGCAGTAGGGTTAAGGGGTGGGAAAAAAATAACCCTTAATCTTAAAATTTTTTACTTTAAATTAATGTGTTCGCATAACTACGTTTATACTGATAAAAATACGGTGCTCTTTAGATGCTATTAAAATATAATGATTATTATAAATCCTTTCAGATTAAAGGTGGACTAAACTTAAGATTTTCTCAGGCCTAGGAAGTGGTAGCCAAGGGGCTGCTCTTCCGTTCGAATCAAGAGTCGAGGGGGTCAGTGAGGGAGTGGATTTTGCGATACGGGGGTTTGCATTATGTACATATTCTTAAAATCAATTGTATGATTTTCTGGTAAAATTGTGTTAAGGATATTTACTAAAGTTGAACCGGGCAAATCTTAAGCTCAGTAGGGTTAAGGGGTGGGAAAACAATAACCTTTAAACTTAAAATTTAAAATATTTTACTTTAAATTTATGTATTCGCATAACTATGTTTATACTGAGAAAAATACGGTGCAATTAGATGCTATTAAAATATAAAGATTATTATAAATCCCTTCAGATTAAAGGTGGACTAAACTTAAGATTTGCTCAGGCCTAGGAAGTGGTAGCCAAGGGCTGCTCTTCCGTTCGTATCAAGAGTCGAGGGGGTCAGTGAGGGAGTGGATTTTGCGATACGGGGGTTTCAATTATGTACATATTCTTAAAATCAATTGTATGATTTTCTGGTAAAATGGTTTTAAGGATATTTACTAAAGTTGAACCGGGCAAATCTTAAGCGCAGTAGGGTTAAGGGGTGGGAAAACAATAACCTTTAAACTTAAAATTTTTTACTTTAAATTATTGTGTTCGCATAACTATGTTTATACTGAGAAAAATACGGTGCTATTTAGATGCTATTAAAATATAATGATTATTATAAATCCTTTCAGATTAAAGGTGGACTATACTTAAGATTTGCTCAGGCCTAGGAAGTGGTAGCCAATGGGTTGCTCTTCCGTTCGTATCAAGAGTCGAGGGGGTCACTGAGGGAGTGGATTTTGCGATACGGGGGTTTCAATTATGTACATATTCTTAAAATCAATAGTATCATTTTCTGGTAAAATTGTTTTAAGGATATTTACTAAAGTTGAACCGGGCAAATCTTAAGCGCAGTAGGGTTAAGGGGTGTAAAAACAATAACCTTTAAAATTAAAATTAAAAAAAGTTTATTTTAAATTAATGTGTACGCATAACTATGTTTATAATGAGAAAAATACGGTGCTATTTAGATGCTATTAAAATATAATGATTATTATAAATCCTTTAAGATTAAAGGTGGACTAAACTTAAGATTTGCTCAGCCCTAGGAAGTGGTAGCCAAGGGGCTGCTCTTCCGTTCGTATCAAGAGTCGAGGGGGTCAGTGAGGGAGTGGATTTTGCGATACGGGGGTTTCAATTATGTACATATTCTTAAAATCAATTGTATGATTTTCTGGTAAAATGGTTTTAAGGATATTTACTAAAGTTGAACCGGGCAAATCTTAAGCTCAGTAGGGTTAAGCAGTGGGAAAACAATAACCTTTAAACTTAAAATTTAAAACATTTTACTTTAAATTAATGTGTTCGCATAACTATGTTTATACTGAGAAAAATACGGTGCTATTTAGATGCTATTACAATATAATGATTATTATAAATCCTTTCAGATTAAAGGTGGACTAAACTTAAGATTTGCTCAGGCCTAGGAAGTGGTAGCCAAGGGGCTGCTCTTCCGTCCGTATCAAGAGTCGAGGGGGTCAGTGAGGGAGTGGATTTTGCGATACGGGGGTTTCAATTATGTACATATTCTTAAAATCAATTGTATCATTTTCTGGTAAAATTGTTTTAAGGATATTTACTAAAGTTGAACCGGGCAAATCTTAAGCGCAGTAGGGTTAAGGGGTGGGACAAAAATAACCCTTAATCTTAAAATTTTTTACTTTAAATTAATGTGTTCGCATAACTATGTTTATACTGATAAAAATACGGTGCTCTTTAGATGCTATTAAAATATAATGATTATTATAAATCCCTTCAGATTAAAGGTGGACTAAACTTAAGATTTGCTCAGGCCTAGGAAGTGGTAGCCAAGGGCTGCTCTTCCGTTCGTATCAAGAGTCGAGGGGGTCAGTGAGGGAGTGGATTTTGCGATACGGGGGTTTCAATTATGTACATATTCTTAAAATCAATTGTATCATTTTCTGGTAAAATTGTTTTAAGGATATTTACTAAAGTTGAACCGGGCAAATCTTAAGCGCAGTAGAGTTAAGGGGTGGGAAAACAATAACCTTTAAAATTAAAATTAAAAAAAGTTTATTTTAAATTAATGTGTACGCATAACTATGTTTATAATGAGAAAACTACGGTGCTATTTAGATGCTATTAAAATATAATGATTATTATAAATCCTTTAAGATTAAAGGTGGACTAAACTTAAGATTTGCTCAGGCCTAGGAAGTGGTTGCCAAGGGGCTGCTCTTCCGTTCGTATCAAGAGTCGAGGGGGTCAGTGAGGGAGTGGATTTTGCGATACGGGGGTTTCAATTATGTACATATTCTTAAAATCAATTGTATGATTTTCTGGTAAAATGGTTTTAAGGATATTTACTAAAGTTGAACCGGGCAAATCTTAAGCTCAGTAGGGTTAAGGGGTGGGAAAACAATAACCTTTAAACTTAAAATTTAAAACATTTTACTTTAAATTAATGTGTTCGCATAACTATGTTTATACTGAGAAAAATACGGTGCTATTTAGATGCTATTAAAATATAATGATTATTATAAATCCTTTAAGATTAAAGGTGGACTAAACTTAAGATTTGCTCAGGCCTAGGAAGTGGTAGCCAAGGGGCTGCTCTTCCGTTCGTATCAAGAGTCGAGGGGGTCAGTGAGGGAGTGGATTTTGCGATACGGGGGTTTCAATTATGTACATATTCTTAAAATCAATTGTATCATTTTCTGGTATAATTGTTTTAAGGATATTTACTAAAGTTGAACCGGGCAAATCTTAATCTCAGTAGGGTTAAGGGGTGGGAAAACAATAACCTTTAAACTTAAAATTTAAAATATTTTACTTTAAATTTATGTATTCGCATAACTATGTATTTACTGAGAAAAATACGGTGCAATTAGATGCTATTAAAATATAAAGATTATTATAAATCCTTTCAGATTAAAGGTGGACTAAACTTAAGATTTGCTCAGGCCTAGGAAGTGGTAGCCAAGTGGCTGCTCTTCCGTTCGTATCAAGAGTCGAGGGGGTAAGTGAGGGAGTGGATTTTGCGATACGGGGGTTTCAATTATGTACATATTCTTAAAATCAATTGTATCATTTTCTGGTAAAATTGTTTTAAGGATATTTACTAAAGTTGAACCGGGCAAATCTTAAGCGCAGTAGGGTTAAGGGGTGGGACAACAATAACCTTTAAACTTAAAATTTAAAAATTTTTACTTTAAATTATTGTGTTTGCATAACTATGTTTATACTGAGAAAAATACGGTGCTATTTAGATGCTATTAAAATATAATGATCATTATAAATCCTTTCAGATTAAATGTGGAATAAACTTAAGATTTGCTCAGGCCTAGGAAGTGGTAGCCAAGGGGCTGCTCTTCCGTTCGTATCAAGAGTCGAGGGGGTCAGTGAGGGAGTGGATTTTGCGATACGGGGGTTTCAATTATGTACATATTCTTAAAATCAATAGTATCATTTTCTGGTAAAATTGTTTTAAGGATATTTACTACAGTTGAACCGGGCAAATCTTAAGCGCAGTAGGGTTAAGGGGTTGGAAAACAATAACCTTTCAATTAAAATTTAAAAAAAAGTTTATTTTAAATTAATGTGTACGCATAACTATGTTTATAATGAGAAAAATACGGTGCTATTTAGATGCTATTAAAATATAATGAATATTATAAATCCTTTCAGATTAAAGGTGGACTAAACTTAAGATTTGCTCAGGCCTAGGAAGTGGTAGCCAAGGGGCTGCTCTTCCGTTCGTATCAAGAGTCGAGGGGGTCAGTGAGGGAGTGGATTTTACGATACGGGGGTTTCAATTATGTACTTATTCTTAAAATCAATTGTATCATTTTCTGGTAAAATTGTTTTAAGGATATTTACTAAAGTTGAACCGGGCAAATCTTAAGCGCAGTAGGGTTAAGGGGTGGGAAAACAATAACCTTTAAACTTAAAATTTAAAATTTTTTACTTTAAATTAATGTGTTCTCATAACTATGTTTATGAGAAAAATACGGTGCTATTTAGATGCTATTACAATATAATGATTATTATAAATCCTTTCAGATTAAAGGTGGACTAAACTTAAGATTTGCTCAGGCCTAGGAAGTGGTAGCCAAGGGGCTGCTCTTCCGTCCGTATCAAGAGTCGAGGGGGTCAGTGAGGGAGTGGATTTTGCGATACGGGGGTTTCAATTATGTACATATTCTTAAAATTAATTGTATCATTTTCTGGTAAAATTGTTTTAAGGATATTTACTAAAGTTGAACCGGGCAAATCTTAAGCGCAGTAGGGTTAAGGGGTGGGGCAAAAATAACCCTTAATCTTAAAATTTTTTACTTTAAATTAATGTGTTCGCATAACTATGTTTATACTGATAAAAATACGGTGCTCTTTAGATGCTATTAAAATATAATGATTATTATAAATCCTTTCAGATTAAAGGTGGACTAAACTTAAGATTTGCTCAGGCCTAGGAAGTGGTAGCCAAGGGCTGCTCTTCCGTTCGTATCAAGAGTCGAGGGGGTCAGTGAGGGAGTGGATTTACCGATACGGGGGTTTCAATTATGTACTTATTCTTAAAATCAATTGTATCATTTTCTGGTAAAATTGTTTTAAGGATATTTACTAAAGTTGAACCGGGCAAATCTTAAGCGCAGTAGGGTTAAGGGGTGGGAAAACAATAACCTTTAAACTTAAAATTTAAAATTTTTACTTTAAATTAATGTGTTCGCATAACTATGTTTATGAGAAAAATACGGTGCTATTTAGATGCTATTACAATATAATGATTATTATAAATCCTTTCAGATTAAAGGTGGACTAAACTTAAGATTTGCTCAGGCCTAGGAAGTGGTAGCCAAGGGGCTGCTCTTCCGTCCGTATCAAGAGTCGAGGGGGTCATTGAGGGAGTGGATTTTGCGATACGGGAGTTTCAATTATGTACATATTCTTAAAATCAATTGTATCATTTTCTGGTATAATTGTTTTAAGGATATTTACTAAAGTTGAACCGTGCAAATCTTAAGCTCAGTAGGGTTAAGGGGTGGGAAAACAATAACCTTTAAACTTAAAATTTAAAATATTTTACTTTAAATTTATGTATTCGCATAACTATGTATTTACTGAGAAAAATACGGTGCAATTAGATGCTATTAAAATATAAAGATTATTATAAATCCTTTCAGATTAAAGGTGGACTAAACTTAAGATTTGCTCAGGCCTAGGAAGTGGTAGCCAAGGGGCTGATCTTCCGTTCGTATCAAGAGTCGAGGGGGTCAGTGAGGGAGTGGATTTTGCGATACGGGGGTTTCAATTATGTACATATTCTTAAAATCAATTGTATCATGTTCTGGTAAAATTGTTTTAAGGATATTTACTAAAGTTGAACCGGGCAAATCTTAAGCGCAGTAGGGTTAAGGGGTGGGAAAACAATAACCTTTAAACTTAAAATTTAAATTTTTTTACTTTAAATTAATGTGTTCGCATAACTATGTTTATAAGAAAAATACGGTGCTATTTAGATGCTATTACAATATAATGATTATTATAAATCCTTTCAGATTAAAGGTGGAATAAACTTAAGATTTGCTCAGGCCTAGGAAGTGGTAGCCAAGGGGCTGCTCTTCCGTCCGTATCAAGAGTCGAGGGGGTCAGTGAGGGAGTGGATTTTGCGATACGGGGGTTTCAATTATGTACATATTCTTAAAATCAATTGTGTCATTTTCTGGTAAAATTGTTTTAAGGATATTTACTAAAGTTGAACCGGGCAAATCTTAAGCGCAGTAGGGTTAAGGGGTGGGAAAAAAATAACCCTTAATCTTAAAATTTTTTACTTTAAATTAATGTGTTCGCATAACTACGTTTATACTGATAAAAATACGGTGCTCTTTAGATGCTATTAAAATATAATGATTATTATAAATCCTTTCAGATTAAAGGTGGACTAAACTTAAGATTTTCTCAGGCCTAGGAAGTGGTAGCCAAGGGGCTGCTCTTCCGTTCGAATCAAGAGTCGAGGGGGTCAGTGAGGGAGTGGATTTTGCGATACGGGGGTTTGCATTATGTACATATTCTTAAAATCAATTGTATGATTTTCTGGTAAAATTGTGTTAAGGATATTTACTAAAGTTGAACCGGGCAAATCTTAAGCTCAGTAGGGTTAAGGGGTGGGAAAACAATAACCTTTAAACTTAAAATTTAAAATATTTTACTTTAAATTTATGTATTCGCATAACTATGTTTATACTGAGAAAAATACGGTGCAATTAGATGCTATTAAAATATAAACATTATTATAAATCCCTTCAGATTAAAGGTGGACTAAACTTAAGATTTGCTCAGGCCTAGGAAGTGGTAGCCAAGGGCTGCTCTTCCGTTCGTATCAAGAGTCGAGGGGGTCAGTGAGGGAGTGGATTTTGCGATACGGGGGTTTCAATTATGTACATATTCTTAAAATCAATTGTATCATTTTCTGGTAAAATTGTTTTAAGGATATTTACTAAAGTTGAACCGGGCAAATCTTAAGCGCAGTAGGGTTAAGGGGTGGGAAAACAATAACCTTTAAACTTAAAATTTTTTACTTTAAATTATTGTGTTCGCATAACTATGTTTATACTGAGAAAAATACGGTGCTATTTAGATGCTATTAAAATATAATGATTATTATAAATCCTTTCAGATTAAAGGTGGACTATACTTAAGATTTGCTCAGGCCTAGGAAGTGGTAGCCAATGGGTTGCTCTTCCGTTCGTATCAAGAGTCGAGGGGGTCACTGAGGGAGTGGATTTTGCGATACGGGGGTTTCAATTATGTACATATTCTTAAAATCAATAGTATCATTTTCTGGTAAAATTGTTTTAAGGATATTTACTAAAGTTGAACCGGGCAAATCTTAAGCGCAGTAGGGTTAAGGGGTGTAAAAACAATAACCTTTAAAATTAAAATTAAAAAAAGTTTATTTTAAATTAATGTGTACGCATAACTATGTTTATAATGAGAAAAATACGGTGCTATTTAGATGCTATTAAAATATAATGATTATTATAAATCCTTTAAGATTAAAGGTGGACTAAACTTAAGATTTGCTCAGGCCTAGGAAGTGGTAGCCAAGGGGCTGCTCTTCCGTTCGTATCAAGAGTCGAGGGGGTCAGTGAGGGAGTGGATTTTGCGATACGGGGGTTTCAATTATGTACATATTCTTAAAATCAATTGTGTCATTTTCTGGTAAAATTGTTTTAAGGATATTTACTAAAGTTGAACCGGGCAAATCTTAAGCGCAGTAGGGTTAAGGGGTGGGAAAAAAATAACCCTTAATCTTAAAATTTTTTACTTTAAATTAATGTGTTCGCATAACTACGTTTATACTGATAAAAATACGGTGCTCTTTAGATGCTATTAAAATATAATGATTATTATAAATCCTTTCAGATTAAAGGTGGACTAAACTTAAGATTTTCTCAGGCCTAGGAAGTGGTAGCCAAGGGGCTGCTCTTCCGTTCGAATCAAGAGTCGAGGGGGTCAGTGAGGGAGTGGATTTTGCGATACGGGGGTTTGCATTATGTACATATTCTTAAAATCAATTGTATGATTTTCTGGTAAAATTGTGTTAAGGATATTTACTAAAGTTGAACCGGGCAAATCTTAAGCTCAGTAGGGTTAAGGGGTGGGAAAACAATAACCTTTAAACTTAAAATTTAAAATATTTTACTTTAAATTTATGTATTCGCATAACTATGTTTATACTGAGAAAAATACGGTGCAATTAGATGCTATTAAAATATAAAGATTATTATAAATCCCTTCAGATTAAAGGTGGACTAAACTTAAGATTTGCTCAGGCCTAGGAAGTGGTAGCCAAGGGCTGCTCTTCCGTTCGTATCAAGAGTCGAGGGGGTCAGTGAGGGAGTGGATTTTGCGATACGGGGGTTTCAATTATGTACATATTCTTAAAATCAATTGTATGATTTTCTGGTAAAATGGTTTTAAGGATATTTACTAAAGTTGAACCGGGCAAATCTTAAGCGCAGTAGGGTTAAGGGGTGGGAAAACAATAACCTTTAAACTTAAAATTTTTTACTTTAAATTATTGTGTTCGCATAACTATGTTTATACTGAGAAAAATACGGTGCTATTTAGATGCTATTAAAATATAATGATTATTATAAATCCTTTCAGATTAAAGGTGGACTATACTTAAGATTTGCTCAGGCCTAGGAAGTGGTAGCCAATGGGTTGCTCTTCCGTTCGTATCAAGAGTCGAGGGGGTCACTGAGGGAGTGGATTTTGCGATACGGGGGTTTCAATTATGTACATATTCTTAAAATCAATAGTATCATTTTCTGGTAAAATTGTTTTAAGGATATTTACTAAAGTTGAACCGGGCAAATCTTAAGCGCAGTAGGGTTAAGGGGTGTAAAAACAATAACCTTTAAAATTAAAATTAAAAAAAGTTTATTTTAAATTAATGTGTACGCATAACTATGTTTATAATGAGAAAAATACGGTGCTATTTAGATGCTATTAAAATATAATGATTATTATAAATCCTTTAAGATTAAAGGTGGACTAAACTTAAGATTTGCTCAGGCCTAGGAAGTGGTAGCCAAGTGGCTGCTCTTCCGTTCGTATCAAGAGTCGAGGGGGTCAGTGAGGGAGTGGATTTTGCGATACGGGGGTTTCAATTATGTACATATTCTTAAAATCAATTGTATCATTTTCTGGTAAAATTGTTTTAAGGATATTTACTAAAGTTGAACCGGGCAAATCTTAAGCGCAGTAGGGTTAAGGGGTGGGACAACAATAACCTTTAAACTTAAAATTTAAAAATTTTTACTTTAAATTATTGTGTTTGCATAACTATGTTTATACTGAGAAAAATACGGTGCTATTTAGATGCTATTAAAATATAATGATCATTATAAATCCTTTCAGATTAAATGTGGAATAAACTTAAGATTTGCTCAGGCCTAGGAAGTGGTAGCCAAGGGGCTGCTCTTCCGTTCGTATCAAGAGTCGAGGGGGTCAGTGAGGGAGTGGAGTTTGCGATACGGGGGTTTCAATTATGTACATATTCTTAAAATCAATAGTATCATTTTCTGGTAAAATTGTTTTAAGGATATTTACTACAGTTGAACCGGGCAAATCTTAAGCGCAGTAGGGTTAAGGGGTTGGAAAACAATAACCTTTCAATTAAAATTAAAAAAAAAGTTTATTTTAAATTAATGTGTACGCATAACTATGTTTATAATGAGAAAAATACGGTGCTATTTAGATGCTATTAAAATGTAATGAATATTATAAATCCTTTCAGATTAAAGGTGGACTAAACTTAAGATTTGCTCAGGCCTAGGAAGTGGTAGCCAAGGGGCTGCTCTTCCGTTCGTATCAAGAGTCGAGGGGGTCAGTGAGGGAGTGGATTTTACGATACGGGGGTTTCAATTATGTACTTATTCTTAAAATCAATTGTATCATTTTCTGGTAAAATTGTTTTAAGGATATTTACTAAAGTTGAACCGGGCAAATCTTAAGCGCAGTAGGGTTAAGGGGTGGGAAAACAATAACCTTTAAACTTAAAATTTAAAATTTTTTACTTTAAATTAATGTGTTCGCATAACTATGTTTATGAGAAAAATACGGTGCTATTTAGATGCTATTACAATATAATGATTATTATAAATCCTTTCAGATTAAAGGTGGACTAAACTTAAGATTTGCTCAGGCCTAGGAAGTGGTAGCCAAGGGGCTGCTCTTCCGTCCGTATCAAGAGTCGAGGGGGTCAGTGAGGGAGTGGATTTTGCGATACGGGGGTTTCAATTATGTACATATTCTTAAAATCAATTGTATCATTTTCTGGTAAAATTGTTTTAAGGATATTTACTAAAGTTGAACCGGGCAAATCTTAAGCGCAGTAGGGTTAAGGGGTGGAAAAACAATAACCTTTAAAATTAAAATTAAACAAAGTTTATTTTAAATTAATGTGTACGCATAACTATGTTTATAATGAGAAAAATACGGTGCTATTTAGATGCTATTAAAATATAATGATTATTATAAATCCTTTAAGATTAAAGGTGGACTAAACTTAAGATTTGCTCAGGCCTAGGAAGTGGTAGCCAAGGGGCTGCTCTTCCGTTCGTATCAAGAGTCGAGGGGGTCATTGAGGGAGTGGATTTTGCGATACGGGAGTTTCAATTATGTACATATTCTTAAAATCAATTGTATCATTTTCTGGTATAATTGTTTTAAGGATATTTACTAAAGTTGAACCGTGCAAATCTTAAGCTCAGTAGGGTTAAGGGGTGGGAAAACAATAACCTTTAAACTTAAAATTTAAAATATTTTACTTTAAATTTATGTATTCGCATAACTATGTATTTACTGAGAAAAATACGGTGCAATTAGATGCTATTAAAATATAAAGATTATTATAAATCCTTTCAGATTAAAGGTGGACTAAACTTAAGATTTGCTCAGGCCTAGGAAGTGGTAGCCAAGGGGCTGCTCTTCCGTTCGTATCAAGAGTCGAGGGGGTCAGTGAGGGAGTGGATTTTGCGATACGGGGGTTTCAATTATGTACATATTCTTAAAATCAATTGTATCATGTTCTGGTAAAATTGTTTTAAGGATATTTACTAAAGTTGAACCGGGCAAATCTTAAGCGCAGTAGGGTTAAGGGGTGGGAAAACAATAACCTTTAAACTTAAAATTTAAAATTTTTTACTTTAAATTAATGTGTTCGCATAACTATGTTTATGAGAAAAATACGGTGCTATTTAGATGCTATTACAATATAATGATTATTATAAATCCTTTCAGATTAAAGGTGGACTAAACTTAAGATTTGCTCAGGCCTAGGAAGTGGTAGCCAAGGGGCTGCTCTTCCGTCCGTATCAAGAGTCGAGGGGGTCAGTGAGGGAGTGGATTTTGCGATACGGGGGTTTCAATTATGTACATATTCTTAAAATCAATTGTGTCATTTTCTGGTAAAATTGTTTTAAGGATATTTACTAAAGTTGAACCGGGCAAATCTTAAGCGCAGTAGGGTTAAGGGGTGGGAAAAAAATAACCCTTAATCTTAAAATTTTTTACTTTAAATTAATGTGTTCGCATAACTACGTTTATACTGATAAAAATACGGTGCTCTTTAGATGCTATTAAAATATAATGATTATTATAAATCCTTTCAGATTAAAGGTGGACTAAACTTAAGATTTTCTCAGGCCTAGGAAGTGGTAGCCAAGGGGCTGCTCTTCCGTTCGAATCAAGAGTCGAGGGGGTCAGTGAGGGAGTGGATTTTGCGATACGGGGGTTTGCATTATGTACATATTCTTAAAATCAATTGTATGATTTTCTGGTAAAATTGTTTTAAGGATATTTACTAAAGTTGAACCGGGCAAATCTTAAGCTCAGTAGGGTTAAGGGGTGGGAAAACAATAACCTTTAAACTTAAAATTTAAAATATTTTACTTTAAATTTATGTATTCGCATAACTATGTTTATACTGAGAAAAATACGGTGCAATTAGATGCTATTAAAATATAAAGATTATTATAAATCCCTTCAGATTAAAGGTGGACTAAACTTAAGATTTGCTCAGGCCTAGGAAGTGGTAGCCAAGGGCTGCTCTTCCGTTCGTATCAAGAGTCGAGGGGGTCAGTGAGGGAGTGGATTTTGCGATACGGGGGTTTCAATTATGTACATATTCTTAAAATCAATTGTATCATTTTCTGGTAAAATTGTTTTAAGGATATTTACTAAAGTTGAACCGGGCAAATCTTAAGCGCAGTAGGGTTAAGGGGTGGGAAAACAATAACCTTTAAACTTAAAATTTTTTACTTTAAATTATTGTGTTCGCATAACTATGTTTATACTGAGAAAAATACGGTGCTATTTAGATGCTATTAAAATATAATGGTTATTATAAATCCTTTCAGATTAAAGGTGGACTATACTTAAGATTTGCTCAGGCCTAGGAAGTGGTAGCCAATGGGTTGCTCTTCCGTTCGTATCAAGAGTCGAGGGGGTCACTGAGGGAGTGGATTTTGCGATACGGGGGTTTCAATTATGTACATATTCTTAAAATCAATAGTATCATTTTCTGGTAAAATTGTTTTAAGGATATTTACTAAAGTTGAACCGGGCAAATCTTAAGCGCAGTAGGGTTAAGGGGTGTAAAAACAATAACCTTTAAAATTAAAATTAAAAAAAGTTTATTTTAAATTAATGTGTACGCATAACTATGATTATAATGAGAAAAATACGGTGCTATTTAGATGCTATTAAAATATAATGATTATTATAAATCCTTTAAGATTAAAGGTGGACTAAACTTAAGATTTGCTCAGGCCTAGGAAGTGGTAGCCAAGGGGCTGCTCTTCCGTTCGTATCAAGAGTCGAGGGGGTCAGTGAGGGAGTGGATTTTGCGATACGGGGGTTTCAATTATGTACATATTCTTAAAATCAATTGTATCATTTTCTGATATAATTGTTTTAAGGATATTTACTAAAGTTGAACCGGGCAAATCTTAAGCTCAGTAGGGTTAAGGGGTGGGAAAACAATAACCTTTAAACTTAAAATTTAAAATATTTTACTTTAAATTTATGTATTCGCATAACTATGTATTTACTGAGAAAAATACGGTGCAATTAGATGCTATTAAAATATAAAGATTATTATAAATCCTTTCAGATTAAAGGTGGACTAAACTTAAGATTTGCTCAGGCCTAGGAAGTGGTAGCCAAGTGGCTGCTCTTCCGTTCGTATCAAGAGTCGAGGGGGTCAGTGAGGGAGTGGATTTTGCGATACGGGGGTTTCAATTATGTACATATTCTTAAAATCAATAGTATCATTTTCTGGTAAAATTGTTTTAAGGATATTTACTACAGTTGAACCGGGCAAATCTTAAGCGCAGTAGGGTTAAGGGGTTGGAAAACAATAACCTTTCAATTAAAATTAAAAAAAAAGTTTATTTTAAATTAATGTGTACGCATAACTATGTTTATAATGAGAAAAATACGGTGCTATTTAGATGCTATTAAAATATAATGAATATTATAAATCCTTTCAGATTAAAGGTGGACTAAACTTAAGATTTGCTCAGGCCTAGGAAGTGGTAGCCAAGGGGCTGCTCTTACGTTCGTATCAAGAGTCGAGGGGGTCAGTGAGGGAGTGGATTTTACGATACGGGGGTTTCAATTATGTACTTATTCTTAAAATCAATTGTATCATTTTCTGGTAAAATTGTTTTAAGGATATTTACTAAAGTTGAACCGGGCAAATCTTAAGCGCAGTAGGGTTAAGGGGTGGGAAAACAATAACCTTTAAACTTAAAATTTAAAATTTTTTACTTTAAATTAATGTGTTCGCATAACTATGTTTATGAGAAAAATACGGTGCTATTTAGATGCTATTACAATATAATGATTATTATAAATCCTTTCAGATTAAAGGTGGACTAAACTTAAGATTTGCTCAGGCCTAGGAAGTGGTAGCCAAGGGGCTGCTCTTCCGTCCGTATCAAGAGTCGAGGGGGTCAGTGAGGGAGTGGATTTTGCGATACGGGGGTTTCAATTATGTACATATTCTTAAAATCAATTGTATCATTTTCTGGTAAAATTGTTTTAAGGATATTTACTAAAGTTGAACCGGGCAAATCTTAAGCGCAGTAGGGTTAAGGGGTGGGACAAAAATAACCCTTAACCTCTTCGGACCTGGAGTATCCTATAGGATACACATCTTTACAATTTTTTTTCCTGTGTATAAATAATGATTAATAAAATGAAAATGGTGTGAATGGAATCTTCAAAGATAGCCAAACTAAAGCAAAACAGCAAATTGTTTCTTATAGTGTTTTTTTCTGCCATAAAATGGGATTTAAAAATGACTTGCAGCAAAAATGAGGGAAATATACAAAAACGAAAAGTAAATAATTTTTTTAATCGTTAAAATACCATATGGAGAGCCCTTTAAAAATAAAAATTTATTAAATGCATGATTATTAAATATTTTTCATTATTTTTTTCATTCAAAACAAAGGAAAATATCCAAAAAATTATCAAAAAATGTATTTATTGTGTCCCATGTGTCATATATGATATATCAAATTTTATGTACAAAAATTAAATTAAATTTTTTTTGCCTTTCAATCTTTCTTAGTTATGACTTTGAGAATATAAATTCGTAACTGAAGTAAGAAAATATATGAAAATAAACCCTGGGGTCTGAAGAGGTTAATCTGAAAATTTTTTACTTTAAATTAATGTGTTCGCATAACTATGTTTATACTGATAAAAATACGGTGCTCTTTAGATGCTATTAAAATATAATGATTATTATAAATCCCTTCAGATTAAAGGTGGACTAAACTTAAGATTTGCTCAGGCCTAGGAAGTGGTAGCCAAGGGCTGCTCTTCCGTTCGTATCAAGAGTCGAGGGGGTCAGTGAGGGAGTGGATTTTGCGATACGGGGGTTTCAATTATGTACATATTCTTAAAATCAATTGTATCATTTTCTGGTAAAATTGTTTTAAGGATATTTACTAAAGTTGAACCGGGCAAATCTTAAGCGCAGTAGGGTTAAGGGGTGTAAAAACAATAACCTTTAAAATTAAAATTAAAAAAAGTTTATTTTAAATTAATGTGTACGCATAACTATGTTTATAATGAGAAAAATACGGTGCTATTTAGATGCTATTAAAATATAATGATTATTATAAATCCTTTAAGATTAAAGGTGGACTAAACTTAAGATTTGCTCAGGCCTAGGAAGTGGTAGCCAAGGGGCTGCTCTTCCGTTCGTATCAAGAGTCGAGGGGGTCAGTGAGGGAGTGGATTTTGCGATACGGGGGTTTCAA
Organism: Maratus speciosus; assembly: GCA_963932465.1. Classification (NCBI taxonomy): domain Eukaryota; kingdom Metazoa; phylum Arthropoda; class Arachnida; order Araneae; family Salticidae; genus Maratus; species Maratus speciosus. The sequence goes on along the minus strand of OZ010800.1, from coordinate 250,406,953 downwards.
TTATGTACATATTCTTAAAATCAATTGTATGATTTTCTGGTAAAATGGTTTTAAGGATATTTACTAAAGTTGAACCGGGCAAACCTTAAGCTCAGTAGGGTTAAGGGGTGGGAAAACAATAACCTTTAAACTTAAAATTTAAAACATTTTACTTTAAATTAATGTGTTCGCATAACTATGTTTATACTGAGAAAAATACGGTGCTATTTAGATGCTATTAAAATATAATGATTATTATAAATCCTTTAAGATTAAAGGTGGACTAAACTTAAGATTTGCTCAGGCCTAGGAAGTGGTAGCCAAGGGGCTGCTCTTCCGTTCGTATCAAGAGTCGAGGGGGTCAGTGAGGGAGTGGATTTTGCGATACGGGGGTTTCAATTATGTACATATTCTTAAAATCAATTGTATCATTTTCTGGTATAATTGTTTTAAGGATATTTACTAAAGTTGAACAGGGCAAATCTTAAGCTCAGTAGGGTTAAGGGGTGGGAAAACAATAACCTTTAAACTTAAAATTTAAAATATTTTACTTTAAATTTATGTATTCGCATAACTATGTATTTACTGAGAAAAATACGGTGCAATTAGATGCTATTAAAATATAAAGATTAAATAATTAAAATATATTAAATTTATTATTTAAATAGATATTAAAATATAAAGATTATTATAAATCCTAAAGTTGAACCGGGCAAATCTTAAGCGCAGTAGGGTTAAGGGGTGGGACAACAATAACCTTTAAACTTAAAATTTAAAAATTTTTACTTTAAATTATTGTGTTTGCATAACTATGTTTATACTGAGAAAAATACGGTGCTATTTAGATGCTATTAAAATATAATGATCATTATAACTCCTTTCAGATTAAATGTGGAATAAACTTAAGATTTGCTCAGGCCTAGGAAGTGGTAGCCAAGGGGCTGCTCTTCCGTTCGTATCAAGAGTCGAGGGGGTCAGTGAGGGAGTGGATTTTGCGATACGGGGGTTTCAATTATGTACATATTCTTAAAATCAATAGTATCATTTTCTGGTAAAATTGTTTTAAGGATATTTACTACAGTTGAACCGGGCAAATCTTAAGCGCAGTAGGGTTAAGGGGTTGGAAAACAATAACCTTTCAATTAAAATTAAAAAAAAAGTTTATTTTAAATTAATGTGTACGCATAACTATGTTTATAATGAGAAAAATACGGTGCTATTTAGATGCTATTAAAATATAATGAATATTATAAATCCTTTCAGATTAAAGGTGGACTAAACTTAAGATTTGCTCAGGCCTAGGAAGTGGTAGCCAAGGGGCTGCTCTTCCGTTCGTATCAAGAGTCGAGGGGGTCAGTGAGGGAGTGGATTTTACGATACGGGGGTTTCAATTATGTACTTATTCTTAAAATCAATTGTATCATTTTCTGGTAAAATTGTTTTAAGGATATTTACTAAAGTTGAACCGGGCAAATCTTAAGCGCAGTAGGGTTAAGGGGTGGGAAAACAATAACCTTTAAACATAAAATTTAAAATTCTTTACTTTAAATTATTGTGTTCGCATAACTATGTTTATACTGAGAAAAATACGGTGCTATTTAGATGCTATTAAAATATAATGATTATTATAAATCCTTTCAGATTAAAGGTGGACTAAACTTAAGATTTGCTCAGGCCTAGGAAGTGGTAGCCAAGGGGCTGCTCTTCCGTCCGTATCAAGAGTCGAGGGGGTCAGTGAGGGAGTGGATTTTGCGATACGGGGGTTTCAATTATGTACATATTCTTAAAATCAATTGTATCATTTTCTGGTAAAATTGTTTTAAGGATATTTACTAAAGTTGAACCGGGCAAATCTTAAGCGCAGTAGGGTTAAGGGGTGGGACAAAAATAACCCTTAACCTCTTCGGACCTGGAGTATCCTATAGGATACACATCTTTACAATTTTTTTTCCTGTGTATAAATAATGATTAATAAAATGAAAATGGTGTGAATGGAATCTTCAAAGATAGCCAAACTAAAGCAAAACAGCAAATTGTTTCTTATAGTGTTTTTTTCTGCCATAAAATGGGATTTAAAAATGACTTGCAGCAAAAATGAGGGAAATATACAAAAACGAAAAGTAAATAATTTTTTTAATCGTTAAAATACCATATGGAGAGCCCTTTAAAAATAAAAATTTATTAAATGCATGATTATTAAATATTTTTCATTATTTTTTTCATTCAAAACAAAGGAAAATATCCAAAAAATTATCAAAAAATGTATTTATTGTGTCCCATGTGTCATATATGATATATCAAATTTTATGTACAAAAATTAAATTAAATTTTTTTTGCCTTTCAATCTTTCTTAGTTATCACTTTGAGAATATAAATTCGTAACTGAAGTAAGAAAATATATGAAAATAAACCCTGGGGTCTGAAGAGGTTAATCTTAAAATTTTTTACTTTAAATTAATGTGTTCGCATAACTATGTTTATACTGATAAAAATACGGTGCTCTTTAGATGCTATTAAAATATAATGATTATTATAAATCCTTTCAGATTAAAGGTGGACTAAACTTAAGATTTTCTCAGGCCTAGGAAGTGGTAGCCAAGGGGCTGCTCTTCCGTTCGTATCAAGAGTCGAGGGGGTCAGTGAGGGAGTGGATTTTGCGATACGGGGTTTTGCATTATGTACATATTCTTAAAATCAATTGTATCATTTTCTGGTAAAATTGTTTTAAGGATATTTACTAAAGTTGAACCGGGCAAATCTTAAGCTCAGTAGGGTTAAGGGGTGGGAAATCAATAACGTTTAAACTTAAAATTTAAAATATTTTACTTTAAATTTATGTATTCGCATAACTATGTTTATACTGAGAAAAATACGGTGCAATTAGATGCTATTAAAATATAAAGATTATTATAAATCCTTTCAGATTAAAGGTGGACTAAACTTAAGATTTGCTCAGGCCTAGGAAGTGGTAGCCAAGGGCTGCTCTTCCGTTCGTATCAAGAGTCGAGGGGGTCAGTGAGGAGTGGATTTTGCGATACGGGTGTTTCAATTATGTACATATTCTTAAAATCAATAGTATCATTTTCTGGTAAAATTGTTTTAAGGATATTTACTAAAGTTGAACCGGGAAATCTTAAGCGCAGTAGGGTTAAGGGGTGGAAAAACAATAACCTTTAAAATTAAAATTAAAAAAAGTTTATTTTAAATTAATGTGTACGCATAACTATGTTTATAATGAGAAAAATACGGTGCTATTTAGACGCTATTAAAATATAATGATTATTATAAATCCTTTAAGATTAAAGGTGGACTAAACTTAAGATTTGCTCAGGCCTAGGAAGTGGTAGCCAAGGGGCTGCTCTTCCGTTCGTATCAAGAGTCGAGGGGGTCAGTGAGGAGTGGATTTTGCGATACGGGGGTTTCAATTATGTACATATTCTTAAAATCAATTGTATGATTTTCTGGTAAAATGGTTTTAAGGATATTTACTAAAGTTGAACCGGGCAAATCTTAAGCTCAGTAGGGTTAAGGGGTGGGAAAACAATAACCTTTAAACTTAAAATTTAAAACATTTTACTTTAAATTAATGTGTTCGCATAACTATGTTTATACTGAGAAAAATACGGTGCTATTTAGATGCTATTAAAATATAATGATTATTATAAATCCTTTCAGATTAAAGGTGGACTAAACTTAAGATTTGCTCAGGCCTAGGAAGTGGTAGCCAAGGGGCTGCTCTTCCGTTCGTATCAAGAGTCGAGGGGGTCAGTGAGGGAGTGGATTTTGCGATACGGGGGTTTCAATTATGTACATATTCTTAAAATCAATTGTATCATTTTCTGGTATAATTGTTTTAAGGATATTTACTAAAGTTGAACCGGGCAAATCTTAAGCTCAGTAGGGTTAAGGGGTGGGAAAACAATAACCTTTAAACTTAAAATTTAAAATATTTTACTTTAAATTTATGTATTCGCATAAGTATGTATTTACTGAGAAAAATACGGTGCAATTAGATGCTATTAAAATATAAAGATTATTATAAATCCTTTCAGATTAAAGGTGGACTAAACTTAAGATTTGCTCAGGCCTAGGAAGTGGTAGCCAAGGGGCTGCTCTTCCGTTCGTATCAAGAGTCGAGGGGGTCAGTGAGGGAGTGGATTTTGCGATACGGGGGTTTCAATTATGTACATATTCTTAAAATCAATTGTATCATTTTCTGGTAAAATTGTTTTAAGGATATTTACTAAAGTTGAACCGGGCAAATCTTAAGCGCAGTAGGGTTAAGGGGTGGGACAAAAATAACCCTTAACCTCTTCGGACCTGGAGTATCCTATAGGATACACATCTTTACAATTTTTTTTCCTGTGTATAAATAATGATTAATAAAATGAAAATGGTGTGAATGGAATCTTCAAAGATAGCCAAACTAAAGCAAAACAGCAAATTGTTTCTTATAGTGTTTTTTTCTGCCATAAAATGGGATTTAAAAATGACTTGCAGCAAAAATGAGGGAAATATACAAAAACGAAAAGTAAATAATTTTTTTAATCGTTAAAATACCATATGGAGAGCCCTTTAAAAATAAAAATTTATTAAATGCATGATTATTAAATATTTTTCATTATTTTTTTCATTCAAAACAAAGGAAAATATCCAAAAAATTATCAAAAAATGTATTTATTGTGTCCCATGTGTCATATATGATATATCAAATTTTATGTACAAAAATTAAATTAAATTTTTTTTGCCTTTCAATCTTTCTTATTTATCACTTTGAGAATATAAATTCGTAACTGAAGTAAGAAAATATATGAAAATAAACCCTGGGGTCTGAAGAGGTTAATCTTAAAATTTTTTACTTTAAATTAATGTGTTCGCATAACTATGTTTATACTGATAAAAATACGGTGCTCTTTAGATGCTATTAAAATATAATGATTATTATAAATCCTTTCAGATTAAAGGTGGACTAAACTTAAGATTTTCTCAGGCCTAGGAAGTGGTAGCCAAGGGGCTGCTCTTCCGTTCGTATCAAGAGTCGAGGGGGTCAGTGAGGGAGTGGATTTTGCGATACGGGGTTTTGCATTATGTACATATTCTTAAAATCAATTGTATCATTTTCTGGTAAAATTGTTTTAAGGATATTTACTAAAGTTGAACCGGGCAAATCTTAAGCTCAGTAGGGTTAAGGGGTGGGAAAACAATAACGTTTAAACTTAAAATTTAAAATATTTTATTTTAAATTAATGTGTACGCATAACTATGTTTATAATGAGAAAAATACGGTGCTATTTAGATGCTATTAAAATATAATGATTATTATAAATCCTTTAAGATTAAAGGTGGACTAAACTTAAGATTTGCTCAGGCCTAGGAAGTGGTAGCCAAGGGGCTGCTCTTCCGTTCGTATCAAGAGTCGAGGGGGTCAGTGAGGAGTGGATTTTGCGATACGGGGGTTTCAATTATGTACATATTCTTAAAATCAATTGTATGATTTTCTGGTAAAATGGTTTTAAGGATATTTACTAAAGTTGAACCGGGCAAATCTTAAGCTCAGTAGGGTTAAGGGGTGGGAAAACAATAACCTTTAAACTTAAAATTTAAAACATTTTACTTTAAATTAATGTGTTCGCATAACTATGTTTATACTGAGAAAAATACGGTGCTATTTAGATGCTATTAAAATATAATGATTATTATAAATCCTTTCAGATTAAAGGTGGACTAAACTTAAGATTTGCCCAGGCCTAGGAAGTGGTAGCCAAGGGGCTGCTCTTCCGTTCGTATCAAGAGTCGAGGGGGTCAGTGAGGGAGTGGATTTTGCGATACGGGGGTTTCAATTATGTACATATTCTTAAAATCAATTGTATCATTTTCTGGTATAATTGTTTTAAGGATATTTACTAAAGTTGAACCGGGCAAATCTTAAGCTCAGTAGGGTTAAAGGGTGGGAAAACAATAACCTTTAAACTTAAAATTTAAAATATTTTACTTTAAATTTATGTATTCGCATAAGTATGTATTTACTGAGAAAAATACGGTGCAATTAGATGCTATTAAAATATAAAGATTATTATAAATCCTTTCAGATTAAAGGTGGACTAAACTTAAGATTTGCTCAGGCCTAGGAAGTGGTAGCCAAGGGGCTGCTCTTCCGTTCGTATCAAGAGTCGAGGGGGTCAGTGAGGGAGTGGATTTTGCGATACGGGGGTTTCAATTATGTACATATTCTTAAAATCAATTGTATCATTTTCTGGTAAAATTATTTTAAGGATATTTACTAAAGTTGAACCGGGCAAATCTTAAGCGCAGTAGGGCTAAGGGTTGGGAAAACAATAACCTTTAAACTTAAAATTTAAAAATTTTTACTTTAAATTATTGTGTTTGCATAACTATGTTTATGAGAAAAATACGGTGCTATTTAGATGCTATTAAAATATAATGATTATTATAAATCCTTTCAGATTAAAGGTGGACTAAACTTAAGATTTTCTTAGGCCTACGAAGTGGTTGCCAAGGGGCTGCTCTTCCGTCCGTATCAAGAGTCGAGGGGGTCAGTGAGGGAGTGGATTTTTCGATACGGGGATTTCAATTATGTACATATTCTTAAAATCAATTGTATCATTTTCTGGTAAAATTGTTTTAAGGATATTTACTAAAGTTGAACCGGGCAAATCTTAAGCGCAGTAGGGTTAAGGGGTGGGACAAAAATAACCCTTAACCTCTTCGGACCTGGAGTATCCTATAGGATACACATCTTTACAATTTTTTTTCCTGTGTATAAATAATGATTAATAAAATGAAAATGGTGTGAATGGAATCTTCAAAGATAGCCAAACTAAAGCAAAACAGCAAATTGTTTCTTATAGTGTTTTTTTCTGCCATAAAATGGGATTTAAAAATGACTTGCAGCAAAAATGAGGGAAATATACAAAAACGAAAAGTAAATAATTTTTTTAATCGTTAAAATACCATATGGAGAGCCCTTTAAAAATAAAAATTTATTAAATGCATGATTATTAAATATTTTTCATTATTTTTTTCATTCAAAACAAAGGAAAATATCCAAAAAATTATCAAAAAATGTATTTATTGTGTCCCATGTGTCATATATGATATATCAAATTTTATGTACAAAAATTAAATTAAATTTTTTTTGCCTTTCAATCTTTCTTAGTTATCACTTTGAGAATATAAATTCGTAACTGAAGTAAGAAAATATATGAAAATAAACCCTGGGGTCTGAAGAGGTTAATCTTAAAATTTTTTACTTTAAATTAATGTGTTCGCATAACTATGTTTATACTGATAAAAATACGGTGCTCTTTAGATGCTATTAAAATATAATGATTATTATAAATCCTTTCAGATTAAAGGTGGACTAAACTTAAGATTTTCTCAGGCCTAGGAAGTGGTAGCCAAGGGGCTGCTCTTCCGTTCGTATCAAGAGTCGAGGGGGTCAGTGAGGGAGTGGATTTTGCGATACGGGGTTTTGCATTATGTACATATTCTTAAAATCAATTGTATCATTTTCTGGTAAAATTGTTTTAAGGATATTTACTAAAGTTGAACCGGGCAAATCTTAAGCTCAGTAGGGTTAAGGGGTGGGAAAACAATAACGTTTAAACTTAAAATTTAAAATATTTTATTTTAAATTAATGTGTACGCATAACTATGTTTATAATGAGAAAAATACGGTGCTATTTAGATGCTATTAAAATATAATGATTATTATAAATCCTTTAAGATTAAAGGTGGACTAAACTTAAGATTTGCTCAGGCCTAGGAAGTGGTAGCCAAGGGGCTGCTCTTCCGTTCGTATCAAGAGTCGAGGGGGTCAGTGAGGAGTGGATTTTGCGATACGGGGGTTTCAATTATGTACATATTCTTAAAATCAATTGTATGATTTTCTGGTAAAATGGTTTTAAGGATATTTACTAAAGTTGAACCGGGCAAATCTTAAGCTCAGTAGGGTTAAGGGGTGGGAAAACAATAACCTTTAAACTTAAAATTTAAAACATTTTACTTTAAATTAATGTGTTCGCATAACTATGTTTATACTGAGAAAAATACGGTGCTATTTAGATGCTATTAAAATATAATGATTATTATAAATCCTTTCAGATTAAAGGTGGACTAAACTTAAGATTTGCTCAGGCCTAGGAAGTGGTAGCCAAGGGGCTGCTCTTCCGTTCGTATCAAGAGTCGAGGGGGTCAGTGAGGGAGTGGATTTTGCGATACGGGGGTTTCAATTATGTACATATTCTTAAAATCAATTGTATCATTTTCTGGTATAATTGTTTTAAGGATATTTACTAAAGTTGAACCGGGCAAATCTTAAGCTCAGTAGGGTTAAGGGGTGGGAAAACAATAACCTTTAAACTTAAAATTTAAAATATTTTACTTTAAATTTATGTATTCGCATAAGTATGTATTTACTGAGAAAAATACGGTGCAATTAGATGCTATTAAAATATAAAGATTATTATAAATCCTTTCAGATTAAAGGTGGACTAAACTTAAGATTTGCTCAGGCCTAGGAAGTGGTAGCCAAGGGGCTGCTCTTCCGTTCGTATCAAGAGTCGAGGGGGTCAGTGAGGGAGTGGATTTTGCGATACGGGGGTTTCAATTATGTACATATTCTTAAAATCAATTGTATCATTTTCTGGTAAAATTGTTTTAAGGATATTTACTAAAGTTGAACCGGGCAAATCTTAAGCGCAGTAGGGCTAAGGGTTGGGAAAACAATAACCTTTAAACTTAAAATTTAAAAATTTTTACTTTAAATTATTGTGTTTGCATAACTATGTTTATGAGAAAAATACGGTGCTATTTAGATGCTATTAAAATATAATGATTATTATAAATCCTTTCAGATTAAAGGTGGACTAAACTTAAGATTTTCTTAGGCCTACGAAGTGGTAGCCAAGGGGCTGCTCTTCCGTCCGTATCAAGAGTCGAGGGGGTCAGTGAGGGAGTGGATTTTTCGATACGGGGATTTCAATTATGTACATATTCTTAAAATCAATTGTATCATTTTCTGGTAAAATTGTTTTAAGGATATTTACTAAAGTTGAACCGGGCAAATCTTAAGCGCAGTAGGGTTAAGGGGTGGGACAAAAATAACCCTTAACCTCTTCGGACCTGGAGTATCCTATAGGATACACATCTTTACAATTTTTTTTCCTGTGTATAAATAATGATTAATAAAATGAAAATGGTGTGAATGGAATCTTCAAAGATAGCCAAACTAAAGCAAAACAGCAAATTGTTTCTTATAGTGCTTTTTTCTGCCATAAAATGGGATTTAAAAATGACTTGCAGCAAAAATGAGGGAAATATACAAAAACGAAAAGTAAATAATTTTTTTAATCGTTAAAATACCATATGGAGAGCCCTTTAAAAATAAAAATTTATTAAATGCATGATTATTAAATATTTTTCATTATTTTTTTCATTCAAAACAAAGGAAAATATCCAAAAAATTATCAAAAAATGTATTTATTGTGTCCCATGTGTCATATATGATATATCAAATTTTATGTACAAAAATTAAATTAAATTTTTTTTGCCTTTCAATCTTTCTTAGTTATCACTTTGAGAATATAAATTCGTAACTGAAGTAAGAAAATATATGAAAATAAACCCTGGGGTCTGAAGAGGTTAATCTTAAAATTTTTTACTTTAAATTAATGTGTTCGCATAACTATGTTTATACTGATAAAAATACGGTGCTCTTTAGATGCTATTAAAATATAATGATTATTATAAATCCTTTCAGATTAAAGGTGGACTAAACTTAAGATTTTCTCAGGCCTAGGAAGTGGTAGCCAAGGGGCTGCTCTTCCGTTCGTATCAAGAGTCGAGGGGGTCAGTGAGGGAGTGGATTTTGCGATACGGGGTTTTGCATTATGTACATATTCTTAAAATCAATTGTATCATTTTCTGGTAAAATTGTTTTAAGGATATTTACTAAAGTTGAACCGGGCAAATCTTAAGCTCAGTAGGGTTAAGGGGTGGGAAAACAATAACGTTTAAACTTAAAATTTAAAATATTTTATTTTAAATTAATGTGTACGCATAACTATGTTTATAATGAGAAAAATACGGTGCTATTTAGATGCTATTAAAATATAATGATTATTATAAATCCTTTAAGATTAAAGGTGGACTAAACTTAAGATTTGCTCAGGCCTAGGAAGTGGTAGCCAAGGGGCTGCTCTTCCGTTCGTATCAAGAGTCGAGGGGGTCAGTGAGGAGTGGATTTTGCGATACGGGGGTTTCAATTATGTACATATTCTTAAAATCAATTGTATGATTTTCTGGTAAAATGGTTTTAAGGATATTTACTAAAGTTGAACCGGGAAATCTTAAGCGCAGTAGGGTTAAGGGGTGGAAAAACAATAACCTTTAAAATTAAAATTAAAAAAAGTTTATTTTAAATTAATGTGTACGCATAACTATGTTTATAATGAGAAAAATACGGTGCTATTTAGACGCTATTAAAATATAATGATTATTATAAATCCTTTAAGATTAAAGGTGGACTAAACTTAAGATTTGCTCAGGCCTAGGAAGTGGTAGCCAAGGGGCTGCTCTTCCTTTCGTATCAAGAGTCGAGGGGGTCAGTGAGGGAGTGGATTTTGCGATACGGGGGTTTCAATTATGTACATATTCTTAAAATCAATTGTATCATTTTCTGGTATAATTGTTTTAAGGATATTTACTAAAGTTGAACCGGGCAAATCTTAAGCTCAGTAGGGTTAAGGGGTGGGAAAACAATAACCTTTAAACTTAAATATAAAATATTTTACTTTAAATTTATGTATTCGCATAAGTATGTATTTACTGAGAAAAATACGGTGCAATTAGATGCTATTAAAATATAAAGATTATTATAAATCCTTTCAGATTAAAGGTGGACTAAACTTAAGATTTGCTCAGGCCTAGGAAGTGGTAGCCAAGGGGCTGCTCTTCCGTTCGTATCAAGAGTCGAGGGGGTCAGTGAGGGAGTGGATTTTGCGATACGGGGGTTTCAATTATGTACATATTCTTAAAATCAATTGTATCATTTTCTGGTAAAATTGTTTTAAGGATATTTACTAAAGTTGAACCGGGCAAATCTTAAGCGCAGTAGGGCTAAGGGTTGGGAAAACAATAACCTTTAAACTTAAAATTTAAAAATTTTTACTTTAAATTATTGTGTTTGCATAACTATGTTTATGAGAAAAATACGGTGCTATTTAGATGCTATTAAAATATAATGATTATTATAAATCCTTTCAGATTAAAGGTGGACTAAACTTAAGATTTTCTTAGGCCTACGAAGTGGTAGCCAAGGGGCTGCTCTTCCGTCCGTATCAAGAGTCGAGGGGGTCAGTGAGGGAGTGGATTTTTCGATACGGGGATTTCAATTATGTACATATTCTTAAAATCAATTGTATCATTTTCTGGTAAAATTGTTTTAAGGATATTTACTAAAGTTGAACCGGGCAAATCTTAAGCGCAGTAGGGTTAAGGGGTGGGACAAAAATAACCCTTAACCTCTTCGGACCTGGAGTATCCTATAGGATACACATCTTTACAATTTTTTTTCCTGTGTATAAATAATGATTAATAAAATGAAAATGGTGTGAATGGAATCTTCAAAGATAGCCAAACTAAAGCAAAACAGCAAATTGTTTCTTATAGTGTTTTTTTCTGCCATAAAATGGGATTTAAAAATGACTTGCAGCAAAAATGAGGGAAATATACAAAAACGAAAAGTAAATAATTTTTTTAATCGTTAAAATACCATATGGAGAGCCCTTTAAAAATAAAAATTTATTAAATGCATGATTATTAAATATTTTTCATTATTTTTTTCATTCAAAACAAAGGAAAATATCCAAAAAATTATCAAAAAATGTATTTATTGTGTCCCATGTGTCATATATGATATATCAAATTTTATGTACAAAAATTAAATTAAATTTTTTTTGCCTTTCAATCTTTCTTAGTTATCACTTTGAGAATATAAATTCGTAACTGAAGTAAGAAAATATATGAAAATAAACCCTGGGGTCTGAAGAGGTTAATCTTAAAATTTTTTACTTTAAATTAATGTGTTCGCATAACTATGTTTATACTGATAAAAATACGGTGCTCTTTAGATGCTATTAAAATATAATGATTATTATAAATCCTTTCAGATTAAAGGTGGACTAAACTTAAGATTTTCTCAGGCCTAGGAAGTGGTAGCCAAGGGGCTGCTCTTCCGTTCGTATCAAGAGTCGAGGGGGTCAGTGAGGGAGTGGATTTTGCGATACGGGGTTTTGCATTATGTACATATTCTTAAAATCAATTGTATCATTTTCTGGTAAAATTGTTTTAAGGATATTTACTAAAGTTGAACCGGGCAAATCTTAAGCTCAGTAGGGTTAAGGGGTGGGAAAACAATAACGTTTAAACTTAAAATTTAAAATATTTTATTTTAAATTAATGTGTACGCATAACTATGTTTATAATGAGAAAAATACGGTGCTATTTAGATGCTATTAAAATATAATGATTATTATAAATCCTTTAAGATTAAAGGTGGACTAAACTTAAGATTTGCTCAGGCCTAGGAAGTGGTAGCCAAGGGGCTGCTCTTCCGTTCGTATCAAGAGTCGAGGGGGTCAGTGAGGAGTGGATTTTGCGATACGGGGGTTTCAATTATGTACATATTCTTAAAATCAATTGTATGATTTTCTGGTAAAATGGTTTTAAGGATATTTACTAAAGTTGAACCGGGCAAATCTTAAGCTCAGTAGGGTTAAGGGGTGGGAAAACAATAACCTTTAAACTTAAAATTTAAAACATTTTACTTTAAATTAATGTGTTCGCATAACTATGTTTATACTGAGAAAAATACGGTGCTATTTAGATGCTATTAAAATATAATGATTATTATAAATCCTTTCAGATTAAAGGTGGACTAAACTTAAGATTTGCTCAGGCCTAGGAAGTGGTAGCCAAGGGGCTGCTCTTCCGTTCGTATCAAGAGTCGAGGGGGTCAGTGAGGGAGTGGATTTTGCGATACGGGGGTTTCAATTATGTACATATTCTTAAAATCAATTGTATCATTTTCTGGTATAATTGTTTTAAGGATATTTACTAAAGTTGAACCGGGCAAATCTTAAGCTCAGTAGGGTTAAGGGGTGGGAAAACAATAACCTTTAAACTTAAAATTTAAAATATTTTACTTTAAATTTATGTATTCGCATAAGTATGTATTTACTGAGAAAAATACGGTGCAATTAGATGCTATTAAAATATAAAGATTATTATAAATCCTTTCAGATTAAAGGTGGACTAAACTTAAGATTTGCTCAGGCCTAGGAAGTGGTAGCCAAGGGGCTGCTCTTCCGTTCGTATCAAGAGTCGAGGGGGTCAGTGAGGGAGTGGATTTTGCGATACGGGGGTTTCAATTATGTACATATTCTTAAAATCAATTGTATCATTTTCTGGTAAAATTGTTTTAAGGATATTTACTAAAGTTGAACCGGGCAAATCTTAAGCGCAGTAGGGCTAAGGGTTGGGAAAACAATAACCTTTAAACTTAAAATTTAAAAATTTTTACTTTAAATTATTGTGTTTGCATAACTATGTTTATGAGAAAAATACGGTGCTATTTAGATGCTATTAAAATATAATGATTATTATAAATCCTTTCAGATTAAAGGTGGACTAAACTTAAGATTTTCTTAGGCCTACGAAGTGGTAGCCAAGGGGCTGCTCTTCCGTCCGTATGAAGAGTCGAGGGGGTCAGTGAGGGAGTGGATTTTTCGATACGGGGATTTCAATTATGTACATATTCTTAAAATCAATTGTATCATTTTCTGGTAAAATTGTTTTAAGGATATTTACTAAAGTTGAACCGGGCAAATCTTAAGCGCAGTAGGGTTAAGGGGTGGAAAAACTATAACCTTTAAAATTAAAATTAAAAAAAGTTTATTTTAAATTAATGTGTACGCATAACTATGTTTATAATGAGAAAAATACGGTGCTATTTAGATGCTATTAAAATATAATGATTATTATAAATCCTTTAAGATTAAAGGTGGACTAAACTTAAGATTTGCTCAGGCCTAGGAAGTGGTAGCCAAAGGGCTGCTCTTCCGTTCGTATCAAGAGTCGAGGGGGTCAGTGAGGGAGTGGATTTTGCGATACGGGGGTTTCAATTATGTATATATTCTTAAAATAAATTGTATGATTTTCTGGTAAAATGGTTTTAAGGATATTTACTAAAGTTGAACCGGGCAAATCTTAAGCTCAGTAGGGTTAAGGGGTGGGAAAACAATAACCTTTAAACTTAAAATTTAAAACATTTTACTTTAAATTAATGTGTTCGCATAACTATGTTTATACTGAGAAAAATACGGTGCTATATAGATGCTATTAAAATATAATGATTATTATAAATCCTTTCAGATTAAAGGTGGACTAAACTTAAGATTTGCTCAGGCCTAGGAAGTGGTAGCCAAGGGGCTGCTCTTCCGTTCGTATCAAGAGTCGAGGGGGTCATTGAGGGAGTGGATTTTGCGATACGGGGGTTTCAATTATGTACATATTCTTAAAATCAATTGTATCATTTTCTGGTATAATTGTTTTAAGGATATTTACTAAAGTTGAACCGTGCAAATCTTAAGCTCAGTAGGGTTAAGGGGTGGGAAAACAATAACCTTTAAACTTAAAATTTAAAATATTTTACTTTAAATTTATGTATTCGCATAACTATGTATTTACTGAGAAAAATACGGTGCAATTAGATGCTATTAAAATATAAAGATTATTATAAATCCTTTCAGATTAAAGGTGGACTAAACTTAAGATTTGCTCAGGCCTAGGAAGTGGTAGCCAAGGGGCTGCTCTTCCGTTCGTATCAAGAGTCGAGGGGGTCAGTGAGGGAGTGGATTTTGCGATACGGGGGTTTCAATTATGTACATATTCTTAAAATCAATTGTATCATGTTCTGGTAAAATTGTTTTAAGGATATTTACTAAAGTTGAACCGGGCAAATCTTAAGCGCAGTAGGGTTAAGGGGTGGGAAAACAATAACCTTTAAACTTAAAATTTAAAATTTTTTACTTTAAATTAATGTGTTCGCATAACTATGTTTATACTGAGAAAAATACGGTGCTATTTAGATGCTATTAAAATATAATGATCATTATAAATCCTTTCAGATTAAAGGTGGACTAAACTTAAGATTTGCTCAGGCCTAGGAAGTGGTAGCCAAGGGCTTCTCTTCCGTTCGTATCAAGAGTCGAGGGGGTCAGTGAGGGAGTGGATTTTGCGATACGGGGGTTTCAATTATGTACATATTCTTAAAATCAATAGTATCATTTTCTGGTAAAATTGTTTTAAGGATATTTACTACAGTTGAACCGGGCAAATCTTAAGCGCAGTAGGGTTAAGGGGTTGGAAAACAATAACCTTTCAATTAAAATTAAAAAAAAATTTATTTTAAATTAATGTGTACGCATAACTATGTTTATAATGAGAAAAATACGGTGCTATTTAGATGCTATTAAAATATAATGATTATTATAAATCCTTTCAGATTAAAGGTGGACTAAACTTAAGATTTTCTCAGGCCTAGGAAGTGGTAGCCAAGGGGCTGCCCTTCCGTTCGTATCAAGAGTCGAGGGGGTCAGTGAGGGAGTGGATTTTGCGATACGGGGTTTTGCATTATGTACATATTCTTAAAATCAATTGTATCATTTTCTGGTAAAATTGTTTTAAGGATATTTACTAAAGTTGAACCGGGCAAATCTTAAGCTCAGTAGGGTTAAGGGGTGGGAAAACAATAACCTTTAAACTTAAAATTTAAAATATTTTACTTTAAATTTATGTATTCGCATAACTATGTTTATACTGAGAAAAATACGGTGCAATTAGATGCTATTAAAATATAAAGATTATTATAAATCCTTTCAGATTAAAGGTGGACTAAACTTAAGATTTGCTCAGGCCTAGGAAGTGGTAGCCAAGGGCTGCTCTTCCGTTCGTATCAAGAGTCGAGGGGGTCAGTGAGGGAGTGGATTTTGCGATACGGGGGTTTCAATTATGTACATATTCTTAAAATCAATTGTATCATTTTCTGGTAAAATTGTTTTAAGGATATTTACTAAAGTTGAACCGGGCAAATCTTAAGCGCAGTAGGGTTAAGGGGTGGGAAAACAATAACCTTTAAACTTAAAATTTTTTACTTTAAATTATTATGTTCGCATAACTATGTTTATACTGAGAAAAATACGGTACTATTTAGATGCTATTAAAATATAATGATTATTATAAATCCTTTCAGATTAAAGGTGGACTATACTTAAGATTTGCTCAGGCCTAGGAAGTGGTAGCCAAGGGGTTGCTCTTCCGTTCGTATCAAGAGCCGAGGGGGTCACTGAGGGAGTGGATTTTGCGATACGGGGGTTTCAATTATGTACATATTCTTAAAATCAATAGTATCATTTTCTGGTAAAATTGTTTTAAGGATATTTACTAAAGTTGAACCGGGCAAATCTTAAGCGCAGTAGGGTTAAGGGGTGGAAAAACAATAACCTTTAAAATTAAAATTAAAAAAAGTTTATTTTAAATTAATGTGTACGCATAACTATGTTTATACTGAGAAAAATACGGTGCTATTTAGATGCTATTAAAATATAATGATTATTATAAATCCTTTCAGATTAAAGGTGGACTAAACTTAAGATTTGCTCAGGCCTAGGAAGTGGTAGCCAAGGGGCTGCACTTCCGTTCGTATCAAGAGTCGAGGGGGTCAGTGAGGGAGTGGATTTTGCGATACGGGTGTTTCAATTATGTACATATTCTTAAAATCAATTGTATGATTTTCTGGTAAAATGGTTTTAAGGATATTTACTAAAGTTGAACCGGGCAAATCTTAAGCTCAGTAGGGTTAAGGGGTGGGAAAACAGTAACCTTTAAACTTAAAATTTAAAACATTTTACTTTAAATTAATGTGTTCGCATAACTATGTTTATACTGAGAAAAATACGGTGCTATTTAGATGCTATTAAAATATAATGATTATTATAAATCCTTTCAGATTAAAGGTGGACTAAACTTAAGATTTGCTCAGGCCTAGGAAGTGGTAGCCAAGGGGCTGCTCTTCCGTTCGTATCAAGAGTCGAGGGGGTCAGTGAGGGAGTGGATTTTGCGATACGGGGGTTTCAATTATGTACATATTCTTAAAATCAATTGTATCATTTTCTGGTATAATTGTTTTAAGGATATTTACTAAAGTTGAACCGGGCAAATCTTAAGCTCAGTAGGGTTAAGGGGTGGGAAAACAATAACCTTTAAACTTAAAATTTAAAATATTTTACTTTAAATTTATGTATTCGCATAAGTATGTATTTACTGAGAAAAATACGGTGCAATTAGATGCTATTAAAATATAAAGATTATTATAAATCCTTTCAGATTAAAGGTGGACTAAACTTAAGATTTGCTCAGGCCTAGGAAGTGGTAGCCAAGGGGCTGCTCTTCCGTTCGTATCAAGAGTCGAGGGGGTCAGTGAGGGAGTGGATTTTGCGATACGGGGGTTTCAATTATGTACATATTCTTAAAATCAATTGTATCATTTTCTGGTAAAATTGTTTTAAGGATATTTACTAAAGTTGAACCGGGCAAATCTTAAGCGCAGTAGGGTTAAGGGGTGGGAAAACAATAACCTTTAAACTTAAAATTTAAAAATTTTTACTTTAAATTATTGTGTTTGCATAACTATGTTTATGAGAAAAATACGGTGCTATTTAGATGCTATTAAAATATAATGATTATTATAAATCCTTTCAGATTAAAGGTGGACTAAACTTAAGATTTTCTTAGGCCTAGGAAGTGGTAGCCAAGGGGCTGCTCTTCCGTCCGTATCAAGAGTCGAGCGGGTCAGTGAGGGAGTGGATTTTGCGATACGGGGGTTTCAATTATGTACATATTCTTAAAATCAATTGTATCATTTTCTGGTAAAACTGTTTTAAGGATATTTACTAAAGTTGAACCGGGCAAATCTTAAGCGCAATAGGGTTAAGGGGTGGAAAAACAATAACCTTTAAAATTAAAATTAAAAAAAGTTTATTTTAAATTAATGTGTTCGCATAACTATGTTTATGAGAAAAATACGGTGCTATTTAGATGCTATTACAATATAATGATTATTATAAATCCTTTCAGATTAAAGGTGGAATAAACTTAAGATTTGCTCAGGCCTAGGAAGTGGTAGCCAAGGGGCTGCTCTTCCGTTCGTATCAAGAGTCGAGGGGGTCAGTGAGGGAGTGGATTTTGCGATACGGGGGTTTCAATTATGTACATATTCTTAAAATCAATTGTATCATTTTCTGGTATAATTGTTTTAAGGATATTTACTAAAGTTGAACCGGGCAAATCTTAAGCTCAGTAGGGTTAAGGGGTGGGAAAACAATAACCTTTAAACTTAAAATTTAAAATATTTTACTTTAAATTTATGTATTCGCATAACTATGTTTATACTGAGAAAAATACGGTGCAATTAGATGCTATTAAAATATAAAGATTATTATAAATCCTTTCAGATTAAAGGTGGACTAAACTTAAGATTTGCTCAGGCCTAGGAAGTGGTAGCCAAGGGCTGCTCTTCCGTTCGTATCAAGAGTCGAGGGGGTCAGTGAGGGAGTGGATTTTGCGATACGGGGGTTTCAATTATGTACATATTCTTAAAATCAATTGTATCATTTTCTGGTAAAATTGTTTTAAGGATATTTACTAAAGTTGAACCGGGCAAATCTTAAGCGCAGTAGAGTTAAGGGGTGGGAAAACAATAACCTTTAAACTTAAAATTTTTTACTTTAAATTATTATGTTCGCATAACTATGTTTATACTGAGAAAAATACGGTACTATTTAGATGCTATTAAAATATAATGATTATTATAAATCCTTTCAGATTAAAGGTGGACTATACTTAAGATTTGCTCAGGCCTAGGAAGTGGTAGCCAAGGGGTTGCTCTTCCGTTCGTATCAAGAGCCGAGGGGGTCACTGAGGGAGTGGATTTTGCGATACGGGGGTTTCAATTATGTACATATTCTTAAAATCAATAGTATCATTTTCTGGTAAAATTGTTTTAAGGATATTTACTAAAGTTGAACCGGGCAAATCTTAAGCGCAGTAGGGTTAAGGGGTGGAAAAACAATAACCTTTAAAATTAAAATTAAAAAAAGTTTATTTTAAATTAATGTGTACGCATAACTATGTTTATACTGAGAAAAATACGGTGCTATTTAGATGCTATTAAAATATAATGATTATTATAAATCCTTTCAGATTAAAGGTGGACTAAACTTAAGATTTGCTCAGGCCTAGGAAGTGGTAGCCAAGGGGCTGCACTTCCGTTCGTATCAAGAGTCGTGGGGGTCAGTGAGGGAGTGGATTTTGCGATACGGGTGTTTCAATTATGTACATATTCTTAAAATCAATTGTATGATTTTCTGGTAAAATGGTTTTAAGGATATTTACTAAAGTTGAACCGGGCAAATCTTAAGCTCAGTAGGGTTAAGGGGTGGGAAAACAGTAACCTTTAAACTTAAAATTTAAAACATTTTACTTTAAATTAATGTGTTCGCATAACTATGTTTATACTGAGAAAAATACGGTGCTATTTAGATGCTATTAAAATATAATGATTATTATAAATCCTTTCAGATTAAAGGTGGACTAAACTTAAGATTTGCTCAGGCCTAGGAAGTGGTAGCCAAGGGGCTGCTCTTCCGTTCGTATCAAGAGTCGAGGGGGTCAGTGAGGGAGTGGATTTTGCGATACGGGGGTTTCAATTATGTACATATTCTTAAAATCAATTGTATCATTTTCTGGTATAATTGTTTTAAGGATATTTACTAAAGTTGAACCGGGCAAATCTTAAGCTCAGTAGGGTTAAGGGGTGGGAAAACAATAACCTTTAAACTTAAAATTTAAAATATTTTACTTTAAATTTATGTATTCGCATAAGTATGTATTTACTGAGAAAAATACGGTGCAATTAGATGCTATTAAAATATAAAGATTATTATAAATCCTTTCAGATTAAAGGTGGACTAAACTTAAGATTTGCTCAGGCCTAGGAAGTGGTAGCCAAGGGGCTGCTCTTCCGTTCGTATCAGGAGTCGAGGGGGTCAGTGAGGGAGTGGATTTTGCGATACGGGGGTTTCAATTATGTACATATTCTTAAAATCAATTGTATCATTTTCTGGTAAAATTGTTTTAAGGATATTTACTAAAGTTGAACCGGGCAAATCTTAAGCGCAGTAGGGTTAAGGGGTGGGAAAAGAATAACCTTTAAACTTAAAATTTAAAAATTTTTACTTTAAATTATTGTGTTTGCATAACTATGTTTATGAGAAAAATACGGTGCTATTTAGATGCTATTAAAATATAATGATTATTATAAATCCTTTCAGATTAAAGGTGGACTAAACTTAAGATTTTCTTAGGCCTAGGAAGTGGTAGCCAAGGGGCTGCTCTTCCGTCCGTATCAAGAGTCGAGCGGGTCAGTGAGGGAGTGGATTTTGCGATACGGGGGTTTCAATTATGTACATATTCTTAAAATCAATTGTATCATTTTCTGGTAAAACTGTTTTAAGGATATTTACTAAAGTTGAACCGGGCAAATCTTAAGCGCAATAGGGTTAAGGGGTGGAAAAACAATAACCTTTAAAATTAAAATTAAAAAAAGTTTATTTTAAATTAATGTGTTCGCATAACTATGTTTATGAGAAAAATACGGTGCTATTTAGATGCTATTACAATATAATGATTATTATAAATCCTTTCAGATTAAAGGTGGAATAAACTTAAGATTTGCTCAGGCCTAGGAAGTGGTAGCCAAGGGGCTGCTCTTCCGTTCGTATCAAGAGTCGAGGGGGTCAGTGAGGGAGTGGATTTTGCGATACGGGGGTTTCAATTATCTACATATTCTTAAAATCAATTGTATCATTTTCTGGTATAATTATTTTAAGGATATTTACTAAAGTTGAACCGGGCAAATCTTAAGCTCAGTAGGGTTAAGGGGTGGGAAAACAATAACCTTTAAACTTAAAATTTAAAATATTTTACTTTAAATTTATGTATTCGCATAACTATGTATTTACTGAGAAAAATACGGTGCAATTAGATGCTATTAAAATATAAAGATTATTATAAATCCTTTCAGATTAAAGGTGGACTAAACTTAAGATTTGCTCAGGCCTAGGAAGTGGTAGCCAAGGGGCTGCTCTTCCGTTCGTATCAAGAGTCGAGGGGGTCAGTGAGGGAGTGGATTTTGCGATACGGGGGTTTCAATTATGTACATATTCTTAAAATCAATTGTATCATTTTCTGGTAAAATTGTTTTAAGGATATTTACTAAAGTTGAACCGGGCAAATCTTAAGCGCAGTAGGGTTAAGGGGTGGGAAAACAATAACCTTTAAACTTAAAATTTAAAAATTTTTACTTTAAATTATTGTGTTTGCATAACTATGTTTATGAGAAAAATACGGTGCTATTTAGATGCTATTAAAATATAATGATTATTATAAATCCTTTCAGATTAAAGGTGGACTAAACTTAAGGATTTCTTAGGCCTAGGAAGTGGTAGCCAAGGGGCTGCTCTTCCGTCCGTATCAAGAGTCGAGCGGGTCAGTGAGGGAGTGGATTTTGCGATACGGGGGTTTCAATTATGTACATATTCTTAAAATCAATTGTATCATTTTCTGGTAAAACTGTTTTAAGGATATTTACTAAAGTTGAACCGGGCAAATCTTAAGCGCAATAGGGTTAAGGGGTGGAAAAACAATAACCTTTAAAATTAAAATTAAAAAAAGTTTATTTTAAATTAATGTGTTCGCATAACTATGTTTATGAGAAAAATACGGTGCTATTTAGATGCTATTAAAATATAATGATTATTATAAATCCTTTCAGATTAAAGGTGGAATAAACTTAAGATTTGCTCAGGCCTAGGAAGTGGTAGCCAAGGGGCTGCTCTTCCGTTCGTATCAAGAGTCGAGGGGGTCAGTGAGGGAGTGGATTTTGCGATACGGGGGTTTCAATTATGTACATATTCTTAAAATCAATTGTATCATTTTCTGGTATAATTGTTTTAAGGATATTTACTAAAGTTGAACCGTGCAAATCTTAAGCTCAGTAGGGTTAAGGGGTGGGAAAACAATAACCTTTAAACTTAAAATTTAAAATATTTTACTTTAAATTTATGTAATCGCATAACTATGTATTTACTGAGAAAAATACGGTGCAATTAGATGCTATTAAAATATAAAGATTATTATAAATCCTTTCAGATTAAAGGTGGACTAAACTTAAGATTTGCTCAGGCCTAGGAAGTGGTAGCCAAGGGGCTGCTCTTCCGTTCGTATCAAGAGTCGAGGGGGTCAGTGAGGGAGTGGATTTTGCGATACGGGGGTTTCAATTATGTACATATTCTTAAAATCAATTGTATCATTTTCTGGTAAAATTGTTTTAAGGATATTTACTAAAGTTGAACCGGGCAAATCTTAAGCGCAGTAGGGTTAAGGGGTGGGAAAACAATAACCTTTAAACTTAAAATTTAAAATTTTTTACTTTAAATTAATGTGTTGGCATAACTATGTTTATGAGAAAAATACGGTGCTATTTAGATGCTATTACAATATAATGATTATTATAAATCCTTTCAGATTAAAGGTGGACTAAACTTAAGATTTGCTCAGGCCTAGGAAGTGGTAGCCAAGGGGCTGCTCTTCCGTCCGTATCAAGAGTCGAGGGGGTCAGTGAGGGAGTGGATTTTGCGATACGGGGGTTTCAATTATGTACATATTCTTAAAATCAATTGTGTCATTTTCTGGTAAAATTGTTTTAAGGATATTTACTAAAGTTGAACCGGGCAAATCTTAAGCGCAGTAGGGTTAAGGGGTGGGAAAAAAATAACCCTTAATCTTAAAATTTTTTACTTTAAATTAATGTGTTCGCATAACTATGTTTATACTGATAAAAATACGGTGCTCTTTAGATGCTATTAAAATATAATGATTATTATAAATCCTTTCAGATTAAAGGTGGACTAAACTTAAGAATTTCTCAGGCCTAGGAAGTGGTAGCCAAGGGGCTGCTCTTCCGTTCGTATCAAGAGTCGAGGGGGTCAGTGAGGGAGTGGATTTTGCGATACGGGGGTTTGCATTATGTACATATTCTTAAAATCAATTGTATCATTTTCTGGTAAAATTGTTTTAAGGATATTTACTAAAGTTGAACCGGGCAAATCTTAAGCTCAGTAGGGTTAAGGGGTGGGAAAACAATAACCTTTAAACTTAAAATTTAAAATATTTTACTTTAAATTTATGTATTCGCATAACTATGTTTATACTGAGAAAAATACGGTGCAATTAGATGCTATTAAAATATAAAGATTATTATAAATCCCTTCAGATTAAAGGTGGACTAAACTTAAGATTTGCTCAGGCCTAGGAAGTGGTAGCCAAGGGCTGCTCTTCCGTTCGTATCAAGAGTCGAGGGGGTCAGTGAGGGAGTGGATTTTGCGATACGGGTGTTTCAATTATGTACATATTCTTAAAATCAATAGTATCATTTTCTGGTAAAATTGTTTTAAGGATATTTACTAAAGTTGAACCGGGAAATCTTAAACGCAGTAGGGTTAAGGGGTGGAAAAACAATAACCTTTAAAATTAAAATTAAAAAAAGTTTATTTTAAATTAATGTGTACGCATAACTATGTTTATAATGAGAAAAATACGGTGCTATTTAGATGCTATTAAAATATAATGATTATTATAAATCCTTTAAGATTAAAGGTGGACTAAACTTAAGATTTGCTCAGGCCTAGGAAGTGGTAGCCAAGGGGCTGCTCTTCCGTTCGTATCAAGAGTCGAGGGGGTCAGTGAGGAGTGGATTTTGCGATACGGGGGTTTCAATTATGTACATATTCTTAAAATCAATTGTATGATTTTCTGGTAAAATGGTTTTAAGGATATTTACTAAAGTTGAACCGGGCAAATCTTAAGCTCAGTAGGGTTAAGGGGTGGGAAAACAATAACCTTTAAACTTAAAATTTAAAACATTTTACTTTAAATTAATGTGTTCGCATAACTATGTTTATACTGAGAAAAATACGGTGCTATTTAGATGCTATTAAAATATAATGATTATTATAAATCCTTTCAGATTAAAGGTGGACTAAACTTAAGATTTGCTCAGGCCTAGGAAGTGGTAGCCAAGGGGCTGCTCTTCCGTTCGTATCAAGAGTCGAGGGGGTCAGTGAGGGAGTGGATTTTGCGATACGGGGGTTTCAATTATGTACATATTCTTAAAATCAATTGTATCATTTTCTGGTATAATTGTTTTAAGGATATTTACTAAAGTTGAACCGGGCAAATCTTAAGCTCAGTAGGGTTAAGGGGTGGGAAAACAATAACCTTTAAACTTAAAATTTAAAATATTTTACTTTAAATTTATGTATTCGCATAAGTATGTATTTACTGAGAAAAATACGGTGCAATTAGATGCTATTAAAATATAAAGATTATTATAAATCCTTTCAGATTAAAGGTGGACTAAACTTAAGATTTGCTCAGGCCTAGGAAGTGGTAGCCAAGGGGCTGCTCTTCCGTTCGTATCAAGAGTCGAGGGGGTCAGTGAGGGAGTGGATTTTGCGATACGGGGGTTTCAATTATGTACATATTCTTAAAATCAATTGTATCATTTTCTGGTAAAATTGTTTTAAGGATATTTACTAAAGTTGAACCGGGCAAATCTTAAGCGCAGTAGGGTTAAGGGGTGGGACAAAAATAACCCTTAACCTCTTCGGACCTGGAGTATCCTATAGGATACACATCTTTACAATTTTTTTTCCTGTGTATAAATAATGATTAATAAAATGAAAATGGTGTGAATGGAATCTTCAAAGATAGCCAAACTAAAGCAAAACAGCAAATTGTTTCTTATAGTGTTTTTTTCTGCCATAAAATGGGATTTAAAAATGACTTGCAGCAAAAATGAGGGAAATATACAAAAACGAAAAGTAAATAATTTTTTTAATCGTTAAAATACCATATGGAGAGCCCTTTAAAAATAAAAATTTATTAAATGCATGATTATTAAATATTTTTCATTATTTTTTTCATTCAAAACAAAGGAAAATATCCAAAAAATTATCAAAAAATGTATTTATTGTGTCCCATGTGTCATATATGATATATCAAATTTTATGTACAAAAATTAAATTAAATTTTTTTTGCCTTTCAATCTTTCTTAGTTATCACTTTGAGAATATAAATTCGTAACTGAAGTAAGAAAATATATGAAAATAAACCCTGGGGTCTGAAGAGGTTAATCTTAAAATTTTTTACTTTAAATTAATGTGTTCGCATAACTATGTTTATACTGATAAAAATACGGTGCTCTTTAGATGATATTAAAATATAATGATTATTATAAATCCTTTCAGATTAAAGGTGGACTAAACTTAAGATTTTCTCAGGCCTAGGAAGTGGTAGCCAAGGGGCTGCTCTTCCGTTCGTATCAAGAGTCGAGGGGGTCAGTGAGGGAGTGGATTTTGCGATACGGGGTTTTGCATTATGTACATATTCTTAAAATCAATTGTATCATTTTCTGGTAAAATTGTTTTAAGGATATTTACTAAAGTTGAACCGGGCAAATCTTAAGCTCAGTAGGGTTAAGGGGTGGGAAAACAATAACGTTTAAACTTAAAATTTAAAATATTTTATTTTAAATTAATGTGTACGCATAACTATGTTTATAATGAGAAAAATACGGTGCTATTTAGATGCTATTAAAATATAATGATTATTATAAATCCTTTAAGATTAAAGGTGGACTAAACTTAAGATTTGCTCAGGCCTAGGAAGTGGTAGCCAAGGGGCTGCTCTTCCGTTCGTATCAAGAGTCGAGGGGGTCAGTGAGGAGTGGATTTTGCGATACGGGGGTTTCAATTATGTACATATTCTTAAAATCAATTGTATGATTTTCTGGTAAAATGGTTTCAAGGATATTTACTAAAGTTGAACCGGGCAAATCTTAAGCTCAGTAGGGTTAAGGGGTGGGAAAACAATAACCTTTAAACTTAAAATTTAAAACATTTTACTTTAAATTAATGTGTTCGCATAACTATGTTTATACTGAGAAAAATACGGTGCTATTTAGATGCTATTAAAATATAATGATTATTATAAATCCTTTCAGATTAAAGGTGGACTAAACTTAAGATTTGCTCAGGCCTAGGAAGTGGTAGCCAAGGGGCTGCTCTTCCGATCGTATCAAGAGTCGAGGGGGTCAGTGAGGGAGTGGATTTTGCGATACGGGGGTTTCAATTATGTACATATTCTTAAAATCAATTGTATCATTTTCTGGTATAATTGTTTTAAGGATATTTACTAAAGTTGAACCGGGCAAATCTTAAGCTCAGTAGGGTTAAGGGGTGGGAAAACAATAACCTTTAAACTTAAAATTTAAAATATTTTACTTTAAATTTATGTATTCGCATAAGTATGTATTTACTGAGAAAAATACGGTGCAATTAGATGCTATTAAAATATAAAGATTATTATAAATCCTTTCAGATTAAAGGTGGACTAAACTTAAGATTTGCTCAGGCCTAGGAAGTGGTAGCCAAGGGGCTGCTCTTCCGTTCGTATCAAGAGTCGAGGGGGTCAGTGAGGGAGTGGATTTTGCGATACGGGGGTTTCAATTATGTACATATTCTTAAAATCAATTGTATCATTTTCTGGTAAAATTGTTTTAAGGATATTTACTAAAGTTGAACCGGGCAAATCTTAAGCGCAGTAGGGTTAAGGGGTGGGACAAAAATAACCCTTAACCTCTTCGGACCTGGAGTATCCTATAGGATACACATCTTTACAATTTTTTTTCCTGTGTATAAATAATGATTAATAAAATGAAAATGGTGTGAATGGAATCTTCAAAGATAGCCAAACTAAAGCAAAACAGCAAATTGTTTCTTATAGTGTTTTTTTCTGCCATAAAATGGGATTTAAAAATGACTTGCAGCAAAAATGAGGGAAATATACAAAAACGAAAAGTAAATAATTTTTTTAATCGTTAAAATACCATATGGAGAGCCCTTTAAAAATAAAAATTTATTAAATGCATGATTATTAAATATTTTTCATTATTTTTTTCATTCAAAACAAAGGAAAATATCCAAAA
Organism: Maratus speciosus; assembly: GCA_963932465.1. Classification (NCBI taxonomy): domain Eukaryota; kingdom Metazoa; phylum Arthropoda; class Arachnida; order Araneae; family Salticidae; genus Maratus; species Maratus speciosus. The sequence goes on along the minus strand of OZ010800.1, from coordinate 250,379,727 downwards.
AATTATCAAAAAATGTATTTATTGTGTCCCATGTGTCATATATGATATATCAAATTTTATGTACAAAAATTAAATTAAATTTTTTTTGCCTTTCAATCTTTCTTAGTTATCACTTTGAGAATATAAATTCGTAACTGAAGTAAGAAAATATATGAAAATAAACCCTGGGGTCTGAAGAGGTTAATCTTAAAATTTTTTACTTTAAATTAATGTGTTCGCATAACTATGTTTATACTGATAAAAATACGGTGCTCTTTAGATGCTATTAAAATATAATGATTATTATAAATCCTTTCAGATTAAAGGTGGACTAAACTTAAGATTTTCTCAGGCCTAGGAAGTGGTAGCCAAGGGGCTGCTCTTCCGTTCGTATCAAGAGTCGAGGGGGTCAGTGAGGGAGTGGATTTTGCGATACGGGGTTTTGCATTATGTACATATTCTTAAAATCAATTGTATCATTTTCTGGTAAAATTGTTTTAAGGATATTTACTAAAGTTGAACCGGGCAAATCTTAAGCTCAGTAGGGTTAAGGGGTGGGAAAACAATAACGTTTAAACTTAAAATTTAAAATATTTTATTTTAAATTAATGTGTACGCATAACTATGTTTATAATGAGAAAAATACGGTGCTATTTAGATGCTATTAAAATATAATGATTATTATAAATCCTTTAAGATTAAAGGTGGACTAAACTTAAGATTTGCTCAGGCCTAGGAAGTGGTAGCCAAGGGGCTGCTCTTCCGTTCGTATCAAGAGTCGAGGGGGTCAGTGAGGAGTGGATTTTGCGATACGGGGGTTTCAATTATGTACATATTCTTAAAATCAATTGTATGATTTTCTGGTAAAATGGTTTTAAGGATATTTACTAAAGTTGAACCGGGCAAATCTTAAGCTCAGTAGGGTTAAGGGGTGGGAAAACAATAACCTTTAAACTTAAAATTTAAAACATTTTACTTTAAATTAATGTGTTCGCATAACTATGTTTATACTGAGAAAAATACGGTGCTATTTAGATGCTATTAAAATATAATGATTATTATAAATCCTTTCAGATTAAAGGTGGACTAAACTTAAGATTTGCTCAGGCCTAGGAAGTGGTAGCCAAGGGGCTGCTCTTCCGATCGTATCAAGAGTCGAGGGGGTCAGTGAGGGAGTGGATTTTGCGATACGGGGGTTTCAATTATGTACATATTCTTAAAATCAATTGTATCATTTTCTGGTATAATTGTTTTAAGGATATTTACTAAAGTTGAACCGGGCAAATCTTAAGCTCAGTAGGGTTAAGGGGTGGGAAAACAATAACCTTTAAACTTAAAATTTAAAATATTTTACTTTAAATTTATGTATTCGCATAAGTATGTATTTACTGAGAAAAATACGGTGCAATTAGATGCTATTAAAATATAAAGATTATTATAAATCCTTTCAGATTAAAGGTGGACTAAACTTAAGATTTGCTCAGGCCTAGGAAGTGGTAGCCAAGGGGCTGCTCTTCCGTTCGTATCAAGAGTCGAGGGGGTCAGTGAGGGAGTGGATTTTGCGATACGGGGGTTTCAATTATGTACATATTCTTAAAATCAATTGTATCATTTTCTGGTAAAATTGTTTTAAGGATATTTACTAAAGTTGAACCGGGCAAATCTTAAGCGCAGTAGGGCTAAGGGTTGGGAAAACAATAACCTTTAAACTTAAAATTTAAAAATTTTTACTTTAAATTATTGTGTTTGCATAACTATGTTTATGAGAAAAATACGGTGCTATTTAGATGCTATTAAAATATAATGATTATTATAAATCCTTTCAGATTAAAGGTGGAATAACTTAAGATTTTCTTAGGCCTACGAAGTGGTAGCCAAGGGGCTGCTCTTCCGTCCGTATCAAGAGTCGAGGGGGTCAGTGAGGGAGTGGATTTTTCGATACGGGGATTTCAATTATGTACATATTCTTAAAATCAATTGTATCATTTTCTGGTAAAATTGTTTTAAGGATATTTACTAAAGTTGAACCGGGCAAATCTTAAGCGCAGTAGGGTTAAGGGGTGGGACAAAAATAACCCTTAACCTCTTCGGACCTGGAGTATCCTATAGGATACACATCTTTACAATTTTTTTTCCTGTGTATAAATAATGATTAATAAAATGAAAATGGTGTGAATGGAATCTTCAAAGATAGCCAAACTAAAGCAAAACAGCAAATTGTTTCTTATAGTGTTTTTTTCTGCCATAAAATGGGATTTAAAAATGACTTGCAGCAAAAATGAGGGAAATATACAAAAACGAAAAGTAAATAATTTTTTTAATCGTTAAAATACCATATGGAGAGCCCTTTAAAAATAAAAATTTATTAAATGCATGATTATTAAATATTTTTCATTATTTTTTTCATTCAAAACAAAGGAAAATATCCAAAAAATTATCAAAAAATGTATTTATTGTGTCCCAAGTGTCATATATGATATATCAAATTTTATGTACAAAAATTAAATTAAATTTTTTTTGCCTTTCAATCTTTCTTAGTTATCACTTTGAGAATATAAATTCGTAACTGAAGTAAGAAAATATATGAAAATAAACCCTGGGGTCTGAAGAGGTTAATCTTAAAATTTTTTACTTTAAATTAATGTGTTCGCATAACTATGTTTATACTGATAAAAATACGGTGCTCTTTAGATGCTATTAAAATATAATGATTATTATAAATCCTTTCAGATTAAAGGTGGACTAAACTTAAGATTTTCTCAGGCCTAGGAAGTGTTAGCCAAGGGGCTGCTCTTCCGTTCGTATCAAGAGTCGAGGGGGTCAGTGAGGGAGTGGATTTTGCGATACGGGGTTTTGCATTATGTACATATTCTTAAAATCAATTGTATCATTTTCTGGTAAAATTGTTTTAAGGATATTTACTAAAGTTGAACCGGGCAAATCTTAAGCTCAGTAGGGTTAAGGGGTGGGAAAACAATAACGTTTAAACTTAAAATTTAAAATATTTTATTTTAAATTAATGTGTACGCATAACTATGTTTATAATGAGAAAAATACGGTGCTATTTAGATGCTATTAAAATATAATGATTATTATAAATCCTTTAAGATTAAAGGTGGACTAAACTTAAGATTTGCTCAGGCCTAGGAAGTGGTAGCCAAGGGGCTGCTCTTCCGTTCGTATCAAGAGTCGAGGGGGTCAGTGAGGAGTGGATTTTGCGATACGGGGGTTTCAATTATGTACATATTCTTAAAATCAATTGTATGATTTTCTGGTAAAATGGTTTTAAGGATATTTACTAAAGTTGAACCGGGCAAATCTTAAGCTCAGTAGGGTTAAGGGGTGGGAAAACAATAACCTTTAAACTTAAAATTTAAAACATTTTACTTTAAATTAATGTGTTCGCATAACTATGTTTATACTGAGAAAAATACGGTGCTATTTAGATGCTATTAAAATATAATGATTATTATAAATCCTTTCAGATTAAAGGTGGACTAAACTTAAGATTTGCTCAGGCCTAGGAAGTGGTAGCCAAGGGGCTGCTCTTCCGTTCGTATCAAGAGTCGAGGGGGTCAGTGAGGGAGTGGATTTTGCGATACGGGGGTTTCAATTATGTACATATTCTTAAAATCAATTGTATCATTTTCTGGTATAATTGTTTTAAGGATATTTACTAAAGTTGAACCGGGCAAATCTTAAGCTCAGTAGGGTTAAGGGGTGGGAAAACAATAACCTTTAAACTTAAAATTTACAATATTTTACTTTAAATTTATGTATTCGCATAACTATGTATTTACTGAGAAAAATACGGTGCAATTAGATGCTATTAAAATATAAAGATTATTATAAATCCTTTCAGATTAAAGGTGGACTAAACTTAAGATTTGCTCAGGCCTAGGAAGTGGTAGCCAAGGGGCTGCTCTTCCGTTCGTATCAAGAGTCGAGGGGGTCAGTGAGGGAGTGGATTTTGCGATACGGGGGTTTCAATTATGTACATATTCTTAAAATCAATTGTATCATTTTCTGGTAAAATTGTTTTAAGGATATTTACTAAAGTTGAACCGGGCAAATCTTAAGCGCAGTAGGGTTAAGGGGTGGGAAAACAATAACCTTTAAACTTAAAATTTAAAATTTTTTACTTTAAATTAATGTGTTCGCATAACTATGTTTATGAGAAAAATACGGTGCTATTTAGATGCTATTACAATATAATGATTATTATAAATCCTTTCAGATTAAAGGTGGACTAAACTTAAGATTTGCTCAGGCCTAGGAAGTGGTAGCCAAGGGGCTGCTCTTCCGTCCGTATCAAGAGTCGAGGGGGTCAGTGAGGGAGTGGATTTTGCGATACGGGGGTTTCAATTATGTACATATTCTTAAAATCAATTGTATCATTTTCTGGTAAAATTGTTTTAAGGATATTTACTAAAGTTGAACCGGGCAAATCTTAAGCGCAGTAGGGTTAAGGGGTGGGACAAAAATAACCCTTAATCTTAAAATTTTTTACTTTAAATTAATGTGTTCGCATAACTATGTTTATACTGATAAAAATACGGTGCTCTTTAGATGCTATTATAATATAATGATTATTATAAATCCTTTCAGATTAAAGGTGGACTAAACTTAAGATTTTCTCAGGCCTAGGAAGTGGTAGCCAAGGGGCTGCTCTTCCGTTCGTATCAAGAGTCGAGGGGGTCAGTGAGGGAGTGGATTTTGCGATACGGGGGTTTGCATTATGTACATATTCTTAAAATCAATTGTATCATTTTCTGGTAAAATTGTTTTAAGGATATTTACTAAAGTTGAACCGGGCAAATCTTAAGCTCAGTAGGGTTAAGGAGTGGGAAAACAATAACCTTTAAACTTAAAATTTAAAATATTTTACTTTAAATTTATGTATTCGCATAACTATGTTTATACTGAGAAAAATACGGTGCAATTAGATGCTATTAAAATATAAAGATTATTATAAATCCCTTCAGATTAAAGGTGGACTAAACTTAAGATTTGCTCAGGCCTAGGAAGTGGTAGCCAAGGGGCTGCTCTTCCGTTCGTATCAAGAGTCGAGGGGGTCAGTGAGGGAGTGGATTTTGCGATACGGGGGTTTCAATTATGTACATATTCTTAAAATCAATGGTATCATTTTCTGGTAAAATTGTTTTAAGGATATTTACTAAAGTTGAACCGGGCAAATCTTAAGCGCAGTAGGGTTAAGGGGTGGGAAAACAATAACCTTTAAACTTAAAATTTTTTACTTTAAATTATTGTGTTCGCATAACTATGTTTATACTGAGAAAAATACGGTGCTATTTAGATGCTATTAAAATATAATGATTATTATAAATCCTTTCAGATTAAAGGTGGACTATACTTAAGATTTGCTCAGGCCTAGGAAGTGGTAGCCAAGGGGTTGCTCTTCCGTTCGTATCAAGAGCCGAGGGGGTCACTGAGGGAGTGGATTTTGCGATACGGGGGTTTCAATTATGTACATATTCTTAAAATCAATAGTATCATTTTCTGGTAAAATTGTTTTAAGGATATTTACTAAAGTTGAACCGGGCAAATCTTAAGCGCAGTAGGGTTAAGGGGTGGAAAAACAATAACCTTTAAAATTAAAATTAAAAAAAGTTTATTTTAAATTAATGTGTACGCATAACTGTGTTTATAATGAGAAAAATACGGTGCTATTTAGATGCTATTAAAATATAATTATTATTATAAATCCTTTAAGATTAAAGGTGGAATAAACTTAAGATTGGCTCAGGCCTAGGAAGTGGTAGCCAAGGGGCTGCTCTTCCGTTCGTATCAAGAGTCGAGGGGGTCAGTGAGGGAGTGGATTTTGCGATACGGGGGTTTCAATTATGTACATATTCTTAAAATCAATTGTATCATTTTCTGGTAAAACTGTTTTAAGGATATTTACTAAAGTTGAACCGGGCAAATCTTAAGCGCAATAGGGTTAAGGGGTGGAAAAACAATAACCTTTAAAATTAAAATTAAAAAAAGTTTATTTTAAATTAATGTGTTCGCATAACTATGTTTATGAGAAAAATACGGTGCTATATAGATGCTATTACAATATAATGATTATTATAAATCCTTTCAGATTAAAGGTGGAATAAACTTAAGATTTGCTCAGGCCTAGGAAGTGGTAGCCAAGGGGCTGCTCTTCCGTTCGTATCAAGAGTCGAGGGGGTCAGTGAGGGAGTGGATTTTGCGATACGGGGGTTTCAATTATGTACATATTCTTAAAATCAATTGTATCATTTTCTGGTATAATTGTTTTAAGGATATTTACTAAAGTTGAACCGGGCAAATCTTAAGCTCAGTAGGGTTAAGGGGTGGGAAAACAATAACCTTTAAACTTAAAATTTACAATATTTTACTTTAAATTTATGTATTCGCATAACTATGTATTTACTGAGAAAAATACGGTGCAATTAGATGCTATTAAAATATAAAGATTATTATAAATCCTTTCAGATTAAAGGTGGACTAAACTTAAGATTTGCTCAGGCCTAGGAAGTGGTAGCCAAGGGGCTGCTCTTCCTTTCGTATCAAGAGTCGAGGGGGTCAGTGAGGGAGTGGATTTTGCGATACGTGGGTTTCAATTATGTACATATTCTTAAAATCAATTGTATCATTTTCTGGTAAAATTGTTTTAAGGATATTTACTAAAGTTGAACCGGGCAAATCTTAAGCGCAGTAGGGTTAAGGGGTGGGAAAACAATAACCTTTAAACTTAAAATTTAAAATTTTTTACTTTAAATTATTGTGTTTGCATAACTATGTTTATGAGAAAAATACGGTGCTATTTAGATGCTATTAAAATATAATGATTATTATAAATCCTTTCAGATTAAAGGTGGACTAAACTTAAGATTTTCTTAGGCCTAGGAAGTGGTAGCCAAGGGGCTGCTCTTCCGTCCGTATCAAGAGTCGAGCGGGTCAGTGAGGGAGTGGATTTTGCGATACGGGGGTTTCAATTATGTACATATTCTTAAAATCAATTGTATCATTTTCTGGTAAAACTGTTTTAAGGATATTTACTAAAGTTGAACCGGGCAAATCTTAAGCGCAATAGGGTTAAGGTTTGGAAAAACAATAACCTTTAAAATTAAAATTAAAAAAAGTTTATTTTAAATTAATGTGTTCGCATAACTGTGTTTATACTGAGAAAAATACGGTGCTATTTAGATGCTATTACAATATAATGATTATTATAAATCCTTTCAGATTAAAGGTGGACTAAACTTAAGATTTGCTCAGGCCTAGGAAGTGGTAGCCAAGGGGCTGCTCTTCCGTCCGTATCAAGAGTCGAGGGGGTCAGTGAGGGAGTGGATTTTGCGATACGGGGGTTTCAATTATGTACATATTCTTAAAATCAATTGTGTCATTTTCTGGTAAAATTGTTTTAAGGATATTTACTAAAGTTGAACCGGGCAAATCTTAAGCGCAGTAGGGTTAAGGGGTGGGAAAAAAATAACCCTTAATCTTAAAATTTTTTACTTTAAATTAATGTGTTCGCATAACTATGTTTATACTGAGAAAAATACGGTACTATTTAGATGCTATTAAAATATAATGATTATTATAAATCCTTTCAGATTAAAGGTGGACTATACTTAAGATTTGCTCAGGCCTAGGAAGTGGTAGCCAAGGGGTTGCTCTTCCGTTCGTATCAAGAGTCGAGGGGGTCACTGAGGGAGTGGATTTTGCGATACGGGGGTTTCAATTATGTACATATTCTTAAAATCAATAGTATCATTTTCTGGTAAAATTGTTTTAAGGATATTTACTAAAGTTGAACCGGGCAAATCTTAAGCGCAGTAGGGTTAAGGGGTGGAAAAACAATAACCTTTAAAATTAAAATTAAAAAAAGTTTATTTTAAATTAATGTGTACGCATAACTATGTTTATAATGAGAAAAATACGGTGCTATTTAGATGCTATTAAAATATAATGATTATTATAAATCCTTTAAGATTAAAGGTGGACTAAACATAAGATTTGCTCAGGCCTAGGAAGTGGTAGCCAAGGGGCTGCTCTTCCGTTCGTATCAAGAGTCGAGGGGGTCAGTGAGGGAGTGGATTTTGCGATACGGGGGTTTCAATTATGTACATATTCTTAAAATCAATTGTATGATTTTCTGGTAAAATGGTTTTAAGGATATTTACTAAAGTTGAACCGGGCAAATCTTAAGCTCAGTAGGGTTAAGGGGTGGGAAAACAATAACCTTTAAACTTAAAATTTAAAACATTTTACATTAAATTAATGTGTTCGCATAACTATGTTTATACTGAGAAAAATACGGTGCTATTTAGATGCTATTAAAATATAATGATTATTATAAATCCTTTCAGATTAAAGGTGGACTAAACTTAAGATTTGCTCAGGCCTAGGAAGTGGTAGCCAAGGGGCTGCTCTTCCGTTCGTATCAAGAGTCGAGGGGGTCAGTGAGGGAGTGGATTTTGCGATACGGGGGTTTCAATTATGTACATATTCTTAAAATCAATTGTATCATTTTCTGGTAAAATTGTTTTAAGGATATTTACTAAAGTTGAACCGGGCAAATCTTAAGCGCAGTAGGGTTAAGGGGTGGGAAAACAATAACCTTTAAACTTAAAATTTAAAAATTTTTACTTTAAATTATTGTGTTTGCATAACTATGTTTATACTGAGAAAAATACGGTGCTATTTAGATGCTATTAAAATATAATGATCATTATAAATCCTTTCAGATTAAATGTGGAATAAACTTAAGATTTGCTCAGGCCTAGGAAGTGGTAGCCAAGGGGCTGCTCTTCCGTTCGTATCAAGAGTCGAGGGGGTCAGTGAGGGAGTGGATTTTGCGATACGGGGGTTTCAATTATGTACATATTCTTAAAATCAATTGTATCATTTTCTGGTAAAATTGTTTTAAGGATATTTACTAAAGTTGAACCGGGCAAATCTTAAGCGCAGTAGAGTTAAGGGGTGGGAAAACAATAACCTTTAAACTTAAAATTTTTTACTTTAAATTATTGTGTTCGCATAACTATGTTTATACTGAGAAAAATACGGTACTATTTAGATGCTATTAAAATATAATGATTATTAAAAATCCTTTCAGATTAAAGGTGGACTATACTTAAGATTTGCTCAGGCCTAGGAAGTGGTAGCCAAGGGGTTGCTCTTCCGTTCGTATCAAGAGTCGAGGGGGTCACTGAGGGAGTGGATTTTGCGATACGGGGGTTTCAATTATGTACATATTCTTAAAATCAATAGTATCATTTTCTGGTAAAATTTTTTTAAGGATATTTACTAAAGTTGAACCGGGCAAATCTTAAGCGCAGTAGGGTTAAGGGGTGGAAAAACAATAACCTTTAAAATTAAAACTAAAAAAAGTTTATTTTAAATTAATGTGTACGCATAACTATGTTTATAATGAGAAAAATACGGTGCTATTTAGATGCTATTAAAATATAATGATTATTATAAATCCTTTAAGATTAAAGGTGGACTAAACTTAAGATTTGCTCAGGACTAGGAAGTAGTAGCCAAGGGGCTGCTCTTCCGTTCGTATCAAGAGTCGAGGGGGTCAGTGAGGGAGTGGATTTTGCGATACGGGGGTTTCAATTATGTACATATTCTTAAAAGCAATTGTATGATTTTCTGGTAAAATCGTTTTAAGGATATTTACTAAAGTTGAACCGGGCAAATCTTAAGCTCAGTAGGGTTAAGGGGTGGGAAAACAATAACCTTTAAACTTAAAATTTAAAATATTTTACTTTAAATTTATGTATTCGCATAACTATGTTTATACTGAGAAAAATACGGTGCAATTAGATGCTATTAAAATATAATGATTATTATAAATCCTTTCAGATTAAAGGTGGACTAAACTTAAGATTTGCTCAGGCCTAGGAAGTGGTAGCCAAGGGGCTGCTCTTCCGTTCGTATCAAGAGTCGAGGGGGTCAGTGAGGGAGTGGATTTTGCGATACGGGGGTTTCAATTATGTACATCTTCTTAAAATCAATTGTATCATTTTTTGGTATAATTGTTTTAAGGATATTTACTAAAGTTGAACCGGGCAAATCTTAAGCTCAGTAGGGTTAAGGGGTGGGAAAACAATAACCTTTAAACTTAAAATTTAAAATATTTTACTTTAAATTTATGTATTCGCATAACTATGTATTTACTGAGAAAAATACGGTGCAATTAGATGCTATTAAAATATAAAGATTATTATAAATCCTTTCAGATTAAAGGTGGACTAAACTTAAGATTTGCTCAGGCCTAGGAAGTGGTAGCCAAGGGGCTGCTCTTCCGTTCGTATCAAGAGTCGAGGGGGTCAGTGAGGGAGTGGATTTTGCGATACGGGGGTTTCAATTATGTACATATTCTTAAAATCAATTGTATCATTTTCTGGTAAAATTGTTTTAAGGATATTTAGTAAAGTTGAACCGGGCAAATCTTAAGCGCAGTAGGGTTAAGGGGTGGGAAAACAATAACCTTTAAACTTAAAATTTAAAAATTTTTACTTTAAATTATTGTGTTTGCATAACTATGTTTATACTGAGAAAAATACGGTGCTATTTAGATGCTATTAAAATATAATGATCATTATAAATCCTTTCAGATTAAATGTGGAATAAACTTAAGATTTGCTCAGGCCTAGGAAGTGGTAGCCAAGGGGCTGCACTTCCGTTCGTATCAAGAGTCGAGGGGGTCAGTGAGGGAGTGGATTTTGCGATACGGGGGTTTCAATTATGTACATATTCTTAAAATCAATAGTATCATTTTCTGGTAAAATTGTTTTAAGGATATTTACTACAGTTGAACCGGGCAAATCTTAAGCGCAGTAGGGTTAAGGGGTTGGAAAACAATAACCTTTCAATTAAAATTTAAAATAAAGTTTATTTTAAATTAATGTGTACGCATAACTATGTTTATAATGAGAAAAATACGGTGCTAGTTAGATGCTATTAAAATATAATGAATATTATAAATCCTTTCAGATTAAAGGTGGACTAAACTTAAGATTTGCTCAGGCCTAGGAAGTGGTAGCCAAGGGGCTGCTCTTCCGTTCGTATCAAGAGTCGAGGGGATCAGTGAGGGAGTGGATTTTACGATACGGGGGTTTCAATTATGTACTTATTCTTAAAATCAATTGTATCATTTTCTGGTAAAATTGTTTTAAGGATATTTACTAAAGTTGAACCGGGCAAATCTTAAGCGCAGTAGGGTTAAGGGGTGGGAAAACAATAACCTTTAAACTTAAAATTTAAAATTTTTTACTTTAAATTAATGTGTTCGCATAACTATGTTTATGAGAAAAATACGGTGCTATTTAGATGCTATTACAATATAATGATTATTATAAATCCTTTCAGATTAAAGGTGGACTAAACTTAAGATTTGCTCAGGCCTAGGAAGTGGTAGCCAAGGGGCTGCTCTTCCGTCCGTATCAAGAGTCGAGGGGGTCAGTGAGGGAGTGGATTTTGCGATACGGGGGTTTCAATTATGTACATATTCTTAAAATCAATTGTATCATTTTCTGGTAAAATTGTTTTAAGGATATTTACTAAAGTTGAACCGGGCAAATCTTAAGCGCAGTAGGGTTAAGGGGTGGGACAAAAATAACCCTTAATCTTAAAATTTTTTACTTTAAATTAATGTGTTCGCATAACTATGTTTATACTGATAAAAATACGGTGCTCTTTAGATGCTATTAAAATATAATGATTATTATAAATCCTTTCAGATTAAAGGTGGACTAAACTTAAGATTTTCTCAGGCCTAGGAAGTGGTAGCCAAGGGGCTGCTCTTCCGTTCGTATCAAGAGTCGAGGGGGTCAGTGAGGGAGTGGATTTTGCGATACGGGGGTTTGCATTATGTACATATTCTTAAAATCAATTGTATCATTTTCTGGTAAAATTGTTTTAAGGATATTTACTAAAGTTGAACCGGGCAAATCTTAAGCTCAGTAGGGTTAAGGGGTGGGAAAACAATAACCTTTAAACTTAAAATTTAAAATATTTTACTTTAAATTTATGTATTCGCATAACTATGTTTATACTGAGAAAAATACGGTGCAATTAGATGCTATTAAAATATAAAGATTATTATAAATCCCTTCAGATTAAAGGTGGACTAAACTTAAGATTTGCTCAGGCCTAGGAAGTGGTAGCCAAGGGGCTGCTCTTCCGTTCGTATCAAGAGTCGAGGGGGTCAGTGAGGGAGTGGATTTTGCGATACGGGGGTTTCAATTATGTACATATTCTTAAAATCAATGGTATCATTTTCTGGTAAAATTGTTTTAAGGATATTTACTAAAGTTGAACCGGGCAAATCTTAAGCGCAGTAGGGTTAAGGGGTGGGAAAACAATAACCTTTAAACTTAAAATTTTTTACTTTAAATTATTGTGTTCGCATAACTATGTTTATACTGAGAAAAATACGGTGCTATTTAGATGCTATTAAAATATAATGATTATTATAAATCCTTTCAGATTAAAGGTGGACTATACTTAAGATTTGCTCAGGCCTAGGAAGTGGTAGCCAAGGGGTTGCTCTTCCGTTCGTATCAAGAGCCGAGGGGGTCACTGAGGGAGTGGATTTTGCGATACGGGGGTTTCAATTATGTACATATTCTTAAAATCAATAGTATCATTTTCTGGTAAAATTGTTTTAAGGATATTTACTAAAGTTGAACCGGGCAAATCTTAAGCGCAGTAGGGTTAAGGGGTGGAAAAACAATAACCTTTAAAATTAAAATTAAAAAAAGTTTATTTTAAATTAATGTGTACGCATAACTATGTTTATAATGAGAAAAATACGGTGCTATTTAGATGCTATTAAAATATAATTATTATTATAAATCCTTTAAGATTAAAGGTGGACTAAACTTAAGATTGGCTCAGGCCTAGGAAGTGGTAGCCAAGGGGCTGCTCTTCCGTTCGTATCAAGAGTCGAGGGGGTCAGTGAGGGAGTGGATTTTGCGATACGGGGGTTTCAATTATGTACATATTCTTAAAATCAATTGTATCATTTTCTGGTAAAACTGTTTTAAGGATATTTACTAAAGTTGAACCGGGCAAATCTTAAGCGCAATAGGGTTAAGGGGTGGAAAAACAATAACCTTTAAAATTAAAATTAAAAAAAGTTTATTTTAAATTAATGTGTTCGCATAACTATGTTTATGAGAAAAATACGGTGCTATTTAGATGCTATTACAATATAATGATTATTATAAATCCTTTCAGATTAAAGGTGGAATAAACTTAAGATTTGCTCAGGCCTAGGAAGTGGTAGCCAAGGGGCTGCTCTTCCGTTCGTATCAAGAGTCGAGGGGGTCAGTGAGGGAGTGGATTTTGCGATACGGGGGTTTCAATTATGTACATATTCTTAAAATCAATTGTATCATTTTCTGGTATAATTGCTTTAAGGATATTTACTAAAGTTGAACCGGGCAAATCTTAAGCTCAGTAGGGTTAAGGGGTGGGAAAACAATAACCTTTAAACTTAAAATTTACAATATTTTACTTTAAATTTATGTATTCGCATAACTATGTATTTACTGAGAAAAATACGGTGCAATTAGATGCTATTAAAATATAAAGATTATTATAAATCCTTTCAGATTAAAGGTGGACTAAACTTAAGATTTGCTCAGGCCTAGGAAGTGGTAGCCAAGGGGCTGCTCTTCCGTTCGTATCAAGAGTCGAGGGGGTCAGTGAGGGAGTGGATTTTGCGATACGGGGGTTTCAATTATGTACATATTCTTAAAATCAATTGTATCATTTTCTGGTAAAATTGTTTTAAGGATATTTACTAAAGTTGGACCGGGCAAATCTTAAGCGCAGTAGGGTTAAGGGGTGGGAAAACAATAACCTTTAAACTTAAAATTTAAAATTTTTTACTTTAAATTAATGTGTTTGCATAACTATGTTTATGAGAAAAATACGGTGCTATTTAGATGCTATTACAATATAATGATTATTATAAATCCTTTCAGATTAAAGGTGGACTAAACTTAAGATTTGCTCAGGCCTAGGAAGTGGTAGCCAAGGGGCTGCTCTTCCGTCCGTATCAAGAGTCGAGGGGGTCAGTGAGGGAGTGGATTTTGCGATACGGGGGTTTCAATTATGTACATATTCTTAAAATCAATTGTATCATTTTCTGGTAAAATTGTTTTAAGGATATTTACTAAAGTTGAACCGGGCAAATCTTAAGCGCAGTAGGGTTAAGGGGTGGGACAAAAATAACCCTTAATCTTAAAATTTTTTACTTTAAATTAATGTGTTCGCATAACTATGTTTATACTGATAAAAATACGGTGCTCTTTAGATGCTATTATAATATAATGATTATTATAAATCCTTTCAGATTAAAGGTGGACTAAACTTAAGATTTTCTCAGGCCTAGGAAGTGGTAGCCAAGGGGCTGCTCTTCCGTTCGTATCAAGAGTCGAGGGGGTCAGTGAGGGAGTGGATTTTGCGATACGGGGGTTTGCATTATGTACATATTCTTAAAATCAATTGTATCATTTTCTGGTAAAATTGTTTTAAGGATATTTACTAAAGTTGAACCGGGCAAATCTTAAGCTCTGTAGGGTTAAGGAGTGGGAAAACAATAACCTTTAAACTTAAAATTTAAAATATTTTACTTTAAATTTATGTATTCGCATAACTATGTTTATACTGAGAAAAATACGGTGCAATTAGATGCTATTAAAATATAAAGATTATTATAAATCCCTTCAGATTAAAGGTGGACTAAACTTAAGATTTGCTCAGGCCTAGGAAGTGGTAGCCAAGGGGCTGCTCTTCCGTTCGTATCAAGAGTCGAGGGGGTCAGTGAGGGAGTGGATTTTGCGATACGGGGGTTTCAATTATGTACATATTCTTAAAATCAATTGTATCATTTTCTGGTAAAATTGTTTTAAGGATATTTACTAAAGTTGAACCGGGCAAATCTTAAGCGCAGTAGGGTTAAGGGGTGGGAAAACAATAACCTTTAAACTTAAAATTTTTTACTTTAAATTATTGTGTTCGCATAACTATGTTTATACTGAGAAAAATACGGTGCTATTTAGATGCTATTAAAATATAATGATTATTATAAATCCTTTCAGATTAAAGGTGGACTATACTTAAGATTTGCTCAGGCCTAGGAAGTGGTAGCCAAGGGGTTGCTCTTCCGTTCGTATCAAGAGCCGAGGGGGTCACTGAGGGAGTGGATTTTGCGATACGGGGGTTTCAATTATGTACATATTCTTAAAATCAATAGTATCATTTTCTGGTAAAATTGTTTTAAGGATATTTACTAAAGTTGAACCGGGCAAATCTTAAGCGCAGTAGGGTTAAGGGGTGGAAAAACAATAACCTTTAAAATTAAAATTAAAAAAAGTTTATTTTAAATTAATGTGTACGCATAACTATGTTTATAATGAGAAAAATACGGTGCTATTTAGATGCTATTAAAGTATAATTATTATTATAAATCCTTTAAGATTAAAGGTGGACTAAACTTAAGATTGGCTCAGGCCTAGGAAGTGGTAGCCAAGGGGCTGCTCTTCCGTTCGTATCAAGAGTCGAGGGGGTCAGTGAGGGAGTGGATTTTGCGATACGGGGGTTTCAATTATGTACATATTCTTAAAATCAATTGTATCATTTTCTGGTAAAACTGTTTTAAGGATATTTACTAAAGTTGAACCGGGCAAATCTTAAGCGCAATAGGGTTAAGGTTTGGAAAAACAATAACCTTTAAAATTAAAATTAAAAAAAGTTTATTTTAAATTAATGTGTTCGCATAACTGTGTTTATACTGAGAAAAATACGGTGCTATTTAGATGCTATTAAAATATAATGATTATTATAAATCCTTTCAGATTAAAGGTGGACTAAACTTAAGATTTGCTCAGGCCTAGGAAGTGGTAGCCAAGGGGCTGCTCTTCCGTTCATATCAAGAGTCGAGGGGGTCAGTGAGGGAGTGGAGTTTGCGATACGGGGGTTTCAATTATGTACATATTCTTAAAATCAATTGTATCATTTTCTGGTATAATTGTTTTAAGGATATTTACTAAAGTTGAACCGGGCAAATCTTAAGCTCAGTAGGGTTAAGGGGTGGGAAAACAATAACCTTTAAACTTAAAATTTACAATATTTTACTTTAAATTTATGTATTCGCATAACTATGTATTTACTGAGAAAAATACGGTGCAATTAGATGCTATTAAAATATAAAGATTATTATAAATCCTTTCAGATTAAAGGTGGACTAAACTTAAGATTTGCTCAGGCCTAGGAAGTGGTAGCCAAGGGGCTGCTCTTCCGTTCGTATCAAGAGTCGAGGGGGTCAGTGAGGGAGTGGATTTTGCGATACGTGGGTTTCAATTATGTACATATTCTTAAAATCAATTGTATCATTTTCTGGTAAAATTGTTTTAAGGATATTTACTAAAGTTGAACCGGGCAAATCTTAAGCGCAGTAGGGTTAAGGGGTGGGAAAACAATAACCTTTAAACTTAAAATTTAAAATTTTTTACTTTAAATTATTGTGTTTGCATAACTATGTTTATGAGAAAAATACGGTGCTATTTAGATGCTATTAAAATATAATGATTATTATAAATCCTTTCAGATTAAAGGTGGACTAAACTTAAGATTTTCTTAGGCCTAGGAAGTGGTAGCCAAGGGGCTGCTCTTCCGTCCGTATCAAGAGTCGAGCGGGTCAGTGAGGGAGTGGATTTTGCGATACGGGGGTTTCAATTATGTACATATTCTTAAAATCAATTGTATCATTTTCTGGTAAAACTGTTTTAAGGATATTTACTAAAGTTGAACCGGGCAAATCTTAAGCGCAATAGGGTTAAGGTTTGGAAAAACAATAACCTTTAAAATTAAAATTAAAAAAAGTTTATTTTAAATTAATGTGTTCGCATAACTGTGTTTATACTGAGAAAAATACGGTGCTATTTAGATGCTATTAAAATATAATGATTATTATAAATCCTTTCAGATTAAAGGTGGACTAAACTTAAGATTTGCTCAGGCCTAGGAAGTGGTAGCCAAGGGGCTGCTCTTCCGTTCATATCAAGAGTCGAGGGGGTCAGTGAGGGAGTGGATTTTGCGATACGGGGGTTTCAATTATGTACATATTCTTAAAATCAATTGTATCATTTTCTGGTATAATTGTTTTAAGGATATTTACTAAAGTTGAACCGGGCAAATCTTAAGCTCAGTAGGGTTAAGGGGTGGGAAAACAATAACCTTTAAACTTAAAATTTAAAATATTTTACTTTAAATTTATGTATTCGCATAAGTATGTATTTACTGAGAAAAATACGGTGCAATTAGATGCTATTAAAATATAAAGATTATTATAAATCCTTTCAGATTAAAGGTGGACTAAACTTAAGATTTGCTCAGGCCTAGGAAGTGGTAGCCAAGGGGCTGCTCTTCCGTTCGTATCAAGAGTCGAGGGGGTCAGTGAGGGAGTGGATTTTGCGATACGGGGGTTTCAATTATGTACATATTCTTAAAATCAATTGTATCATTTTCTGGTAAAATTGTTTTAAGGATATTTACTAAAGTTGAACCGGGCAAATCTTAAGCGCAGTAGGGTTAAGGGGTGGGAAAACAATAACCTTTAAACTTAAAATTTAAAAATTTTTACTTTAAATTATTGTGTTTGCATAACTATGTTTATGAGAAAAATACGGTGCTATTTAGATGCTATTAAAATATAATGATTATTATAAATCCTTTCAGATTAAAGGTGGACTAAACTTAAGATTTTCTTAGGCCTAGGAAGTGGTAGCCAAGGGGCTGCTCTTCCGTCCGTATCAAGAGTCTAGCGGGTCAGTGAGGGAGTGGATTTTGCGATACGGGGGTTTCAATTATGTACATATTCTTAAAATCAATTGTATCATTTTCTGGTAAAACTGTTTTAAGGATATTTACTAAAGTTGAACCGGGCAAATCTTAAGCGCAATAGGGTTAAGGGGTGGAAAAACAATAACCTTTAAAATTAAAATTAAAAAAAGTTTATTTTAAATTAATGTGTTCGCATAACTATGTTTATGAGAAAAATACGGTGCTATTTAGATGCTATTACAATATAATGATTATTATAAATCCTTTCAGATTAAAGGTGGAATAAACTTAAGATTTGCTCAGGCCTAGGAAGTGGTAGCCAAGGGGCTGCTCTTCCGTTCGTATCAAGAGTCGAGGGGGTCAGTGAGGGAGTGGATTTTGCGATACGGGGGTTTCAATTATGTACATATTCTTAAAATCAATTGTATCATTTTCTGGTATAATTGTTTTAAGGATATTTACTAAAGTTGAACCGTGCAAATCTTAAGCTCAGTAGGGTTAAGGGGTGGGAAAACAATAACCTTTAAACTTAAAATTTAAAATATTTTACTTTAAATTTATGTATTCGCATAACTATGTATTTACTGAGAAAAATACGGTGCAATTAGATGCTATTAAAATATAAAGATTATTATAAATCCTTTCACATTAAAGGTGGACTAAACTTAAGATTTGCTCAGGCCTAGGAAGTGGTAGCCAAGGGGCTGCTCTTCCGTTAGTATCAAGAGTCGAGGGGGTCAGTGAGGGAGTGGATTTTGCGATACGGGGGTTTCAATTATGTACATATTCTTAAAATCAATTGTATCATTTTCTGGTAAAATTATTTTAAGGATATTTACTAAAGTTGAACCGGGCAAATCTTAAGCGCAGTAGGGTTAAGGGGTGGGAAAACAATAACCTTTAAACTTAAAATTTAAAATTTTTTACTTTAAATTAATGTGTTGGCATAACTATGTTTATGAGAAAAATACGGTGCTATTTAGATGCTATTACAATATAATGATTATTATAAATCCTTTCAGATTAAAGGTGGACTAAACTTAAGATTTGCTCAGGCCTAGGAAGTGGTAGCCAAGGGGCTGCTCTTCCGTCCGTATCAAGAGTCGAGTGGGTCAGTGAGGGAGTGGATTTTGCGATACGGGGGTTTCAATTATGTACATATTCTTAAAATCAATTGTGTCATTTTCTGGTAAAATTGTTTTAAGGATATTTACTAAAGTTGAACCGGGCAAATCTTAAGCGCAGTAGGGTTAAGGGGTGGGAAAAAAATAACCCTTAATCTTAAAATTTTTTACTTTAAATTAATGTGTTCGCATAACTATGTTTATACTGATAAAAATACGGTGCTCTTTAGATGCTATTAAAATATAATGATTATTATAAATCCTTTCAGATTAAAGGTGGACTAAACTTAAGAATTTCTCAGGCCTAGGAAGTGGTAGCCAAGGGGCTGCTCTTCCGTTCGTATCAAGAGTCGAGGGGGTCAGTGAGGGAGTGGATTTTGCGATACGGGGGTTTGCATTATGTACATATTCTTAAAATCAATTGTATCATTTTCTGGTAAAATTGTTTTAAGGATATTTACTAAAGTTGAACCGGGCAAATCTTAAGCTCAGTAGGGTTAAGGGGTGGGAAAACAATAACCTTTAAACTTAAAATTTAAAATATTTTACTTTAAATTTATGTATTCGCATAACTATGTTTATACTGAGAAAAATACGGTGCAATTAGATGCTATTAAAATATAAAGATTATTATAAATCCCTTCAGATTAAAGGTGGACTAAACTTAAGATTTGCTCAGGCCTAGGAAGTGGTAGCCAAGGGCTGCTCTTCCGTTCGTATCAAGAGTCGAGGGGGTCAGTGAGGGAGTGGATTTTGCGATACGGGGGTTTCAATTACGTACATATTCTTAAAATCAATTGTATCATTTTCTGGTAAAATTATTTTAAGGATATTTACTAAAGTTGAACCGGGCAAATCTTAAGCGCAGTAGGGTTAAGGGGTGGGAAAACAATAACCTTTAAACTTAAAATTTTTTACTTTAAATTATTGTGTTCGCATAACTATGTTTATACTGAGAAAAATACGGTACTATTTAGATGCTATTAAAATATAATGATTATTATAAATCCTTTCAGATTAAAGGTGGACTATACTTAAGATTTGCTCAGGCCTAGGAAGTGGTAGCCAAGGGGTTGCTCTTCCGTTCGTATCAAGAGTCGAGGGGGTCACTGAGGGAGTGGATTTTGCGATACGGGGGTTTCAATTATGTACATATTCTTAAAATCAATAGTATCATTTTCTGGTAAAATTGTTTTAAGGATATTTACTAAAGTTGAACCGGGAAAATCTTAAGCGCAGTAGGGTTAAGGGGTGGAAAAACAATAACCTTTAAAATTAAAATTAAAAAAGTTTATTTTAAATTAATGTGTACGCATAACTATGTTTATAATGAGAAAAATACGGTGCTATTTAGATGCTATTAAAATATAATGATTATTATAAATCCTTTAAGATTAAAGGTGGACTAAACTTAAGATTTGCTCAGGCCTAGGAAGTGGTAGCCAAGGGGCTGCTCTTCCGTTCGTATCAAGAGTCGAGGGGGTCAGTGAGGGAGTGGATTTTGCGATACGGGGGTTTCAATTATGTACATATTCTTAAAATCAATTGTATGATTTTCTGGTAAAATGGTTTTAAGGATATTTACTAAAGTTGAACCGGGCAAATCTTAAGCGCAGTAGGGTTAAGGGGTGGGAAAACAATAACCTTTAAACTTAAAATTTAAAAATTTTTACTTTAAATTATTGTGTTTGCATAACTATGTTTATACTGAGAAAAATACGGTGCTATTTAGATGCTATTAAAATATAATGATCATTATAAATCCTTTCAGATTAAATGTGGAATAAACTTAAGATTTGCTCAGGCCTAGGAAGTGGTAGCCAAGGGGCTGCTCTTCCGTTCGTATCAAGAGTCGAGGGGGTCAGTGAGGGAGTGGATTTTGCGATACGGGGGTTTCAATTATGTACATATTCTTAAAATATATTGTATCATTTTCTGGTAAAATTGTTTTAAGGATATTTACTAAAGTTGAACCGGGCAAATCTTAAGCGCAGTAGAGTTAAGGGGTGGGAAAACAATAACCTTTAAACTTAAAATTTTTTACTTTAAATTATTGTGTTCGCATAACTATGTTTATACTGAGAAAAATACGGTACTATTTAGATGCTATTAAAATATAATGATTATTAAAAATCCTTTCAGATTAAAGGTGGACTATACTTAAGATTTGCTCAGGCCTAGGAAGTGGTAGCCAAGGGGTTGCTCTTCCGTTCGTATCAAGAGTCGAGGGGGTCACTGAGGGAGTGGATTTTGCGATACGGGGGTTTCAATTATGTACATATACTTAAAATCAATAGTATCATTTTCTGGTAAAATTTTTTTAAGGATATTTACTAAAGTTGTACCGGGCAAATCTTAAGCGCAGTAGGGTTAAGGGGTGGAAAAACAATAACCTTTAAAATTAAAACTAAAAAAAGTTTATTTTAAATTAATGTGTACGCATAACTATGTTTATAATGAGAAAAATACGGTGCTATTTAGATGCTATTAAAATATAATGATTATTATAAATCCTTTAAGATTAAAGGTGGACTAAACTTAAGATTTGCTCAGGACTAGGAAGTAGTAGCCAAGGGGCTGCTCTTCCGTTCGTATCAAGAGTCGAGGGGGTCAGTGAGGGAGTGGATTTTGCGATACGGGGGTTTCAATTATGTACATATTCTTAAAAGCAATTGTATGATTTTCTGGTAAAATGGTTTTAAGGATATTTACTAAAGTTGAACCGGGCAAATCTTAAGCTCAGTAGGGTTAAGGGGTGGGAAAACAATAACCTTTAAACTTAAAATTTAAAATATTTTACTTTAAATTTATGTATTCGCATAACTATGTTTATACTGAGAAAAATACGGTGCAATTAGATGCTATTAAAATATAATGATTATTATAAATCCTTTCAGATTAAAGGTGGACTAAACTTAAGATTTGCTCAGGCCTAGGAAGTGGTAGCCAAGGGGCTGCTCTTCCGTTCGTATCAAGAGTCGAGGGGGTCAGTGAGGGAGTGGATTTTGCGATACGGGGGTTTCAATTATGTACATATTCTTAAAATCAATTGTATCATTTTCTGGTAAAATTGTTTTAAGGATATTTACTAAAGTTGAACCGGGCAAATCTTAAGCGCAGTAGGGTTAAGGGGTGGGAAAACAATAACCTTTAAACTTAAAATTTAAAAATTTTTACTTTAAATTATTGTGTTTGCATAACTATGTTTATGAGAAAAATACGGTGCTATTTAGATGCTATTAAAATATAATGATTATTATAAATCCTTTCAGATTAAAGGTGGACTAAACTTAAGATTTTCTTAGGCCTAGGAAGTGGTAGCCAAGGGGCTGCTCTTCCGTCCGTATCAAGAGTCTAGCGGGTCAGTGAGGGAGTGGATTTTGCGATACGGGGGTTTCAATTATGTACATATTCTTAAAATCAATTGTATCATTTTCTGGTAAAACTGTTTTAAGGATATTTACTAAAGTTGAACCGGGCAAATCTTAAGCGCAATAGGGTTAAGGGGTGGAAAAACAATAACCTTTAAAATTAAAATTAAAAAAAGTTTATTTTAAATTAATGTGTTCGCATAACTATGTTTATGAGAAAAATACGGTGCTATTTAGATGCTATTACAATATAATGATTATTATAAATCCTTTCAGATTAAAGGTGGAATAAACTTAAGATTTGCTCAGGCCTAGGAAGTGGTAGCCAAGGGGCTGCTCTTCCGTTCGTATCAAGAGTCGAGGGGGTCAGTGAGGGAGTGGATTTTGCGATACGGGGGTTTCAATTATGTACATATTCTTAAAATCAATTGTATAATTTTCTGGTATAATTGTTTTAAGGATATTTACTAAAGTTGAACCGTGCAAATCTTAAGCTCAGTAGGGTTAAGGGGTGGGAAAACAATAACCTTTAAACTTAAAATTTAAAATATTTTACTTTAAATTTATGTATTCGCATAACTATGTATTTACTGAGAAAAATACGGTGCAATTAGATGCTATTAAAATATAAAGATTATTATAAATCCTTTCAGATTAAAGGTGGACTAAACTTAAGATTTGCTCAGGCCTAGGAAGTGGTAGCCAAGGGGCTGCTCTTCCGTTAGTATCAAGAGTCGAGGGGGTCAGTGAGGGAGTGGATTTTGCGATACGGGGGTTTCAATTATGTACATATTCTTAAAATCAATTGTATCATTTTCTGGTAAAATTGTTTTAAGGATATTTACTAAAGTTGAACCGGGCAAATCTTAAGCTCAGTAGGGTTAAGGGGTGGGAAAACAATAACCTTTAAACTTAAAATTTAAAATATTTTACTTTAAATTTATGTATTCGCATAACTATGTTTATACTGAGAAAAATACGGTGCAATTAGATGCTATTAAAATATAAAGATTATTATAAATCCCTTCAGATTAAAGGTGGACTAAACTTAAGATTTGCTCAGGCCTAGGAAGTGGTAGCCAAGGGCTGCTCTTCCGTTCGTATCAAGAGTCGAGGGGGTCAGTGAGGGAGTGGATTTTGCGATACGGGGGTTTCAATTATGTACATATTCTTAAAATCAATTGTATCATTTTCTGGTAAAATTATTTTAAGGATATTTGCTAAAGTTGAACCGGGCAAATGTTAAGCGCAGTAGGGTTAAGGGGTGGGAAAACAATAACCTTTAAACTTAAAATTTTTTACTTTAAATTATTGTGTTCGCATAACTATGTTTATACTGAGAAAAATACGGTACTATTTAGATGCTATTAAAATATAATGATTATTATAAATCCTTTCAGATTAAAGGTGGACTATACTTAAGATTTGCTCAGGCCTAGGAAGTGGTAGCCAAGGGGTTGCTCTTCCGTTCGTATCAAGAGTCGAGGGGGTCACTGAGGGAGTGGATTTTGCGATACGGGGGTTTCAATTATGTACATATTCTTAAAATCAATAGTATCATTTTCTGGTAAAATTGTTTTAAGGATATTTACTAAAGTTGAACCGGGAAAATCTTAAGCGCAGTGGGGTTAAGGGGTGGAAAAACAATAACCTTTAAAATTAAAATTAAAAAAGTTTATTTTAAATTAATGTGTACGCATAACTATGTTTATAATGAGAAAAATACGGTGCTATTTAGATGCTATTAAAATATAATGATTATTATAAATCCTTTAAGATTAAAGGTGGACTAAACTTAAGATTTGCTCAGGCCTAGGAAGTGGTAGCCAAGGGGCTGCTCTTCCGTTCGTATCAAGAGTCGAGGGGGTCAGTGAGGGAGTGGATTTTGCGATACGGGGGTTTCAATTATGTACATATTCTTAAAATCAATTGTATGATTTTCTGGTAAAATGGTTTTAAGGATATTTACTAAAGTTGAACCGGGCAAATCTTAAGCTCAGTAGGGTTAAGGGGTGGGAAAACAATAACCTTTAAACTTAAAATTTAAAACATTTTACTTTAAATTAATGTGTTCGCATAACTATGTTTATACTGAGAAAAATACGGTGCTATTTAGATGCTATTAAAATATAATGATTATTATAAATCCTTTCAGATTAAAGGTGGACTAAACTTAAGATTTGCTCAGGCCTAGGAAGTGGTAGCCAAGGGGCTGCTCTTCCGTTCGTATCAAGAGTCGAGGGGGTCAGTGAGGGAGTGGATTTTGCGATACGGGGGTTTCAATTATGTACATATTCTTAAAATCAATTGTATCATTTTCTGGTAAAATTGTTTTAAGGATATTTACTAAAGTTGAACCGGGCAAATCTTAAGCGCAGTAGGGTTAAGGGGTGGGAAAACAATAACCTTTAAACTTAAAATTTAAAAATTTTTACTTTAAGTTATTGTGTTTGCATAACTATGTTTATACTGAGAAAAATACGGTGCTATTTAGATGCTATTAAAATATAATGATCATTATAAATCCTTTCAGATTAAATGTGGAATAAACTTAAGATTTGCTCAGGCCTAGGAAGTGGTAGCCAAGGGGCTGCTCTTCCATTCGTATCAAGAGTCGAGGGGGTCAGTGAGGGAGTGGATTTTGCGATACGGGGGTTTCAATTATGTACATATTCTTAAAATCAATTGTATCATTTTCTGGTAAAATTGTTTTAAGGATATTTACTAAAGTTGAACCGGGCAAATCTTAAGCGCAGTAGAGTTAAGGGGTGGGAAAACAATAACCTTTAAACTTAAAATTTTTTACTTTAAATTATTGTGTTCGCATAACTATGTTTATACTGAGAAAAATACGGTACTATTTAGATGCTATTAAAATATAATGATTATTAAAAATCCTTTCAGATTAAAGGTGGACTATACTTAAGATTTGCTCAGACCTAGGAAGTGGTAGCCAAGGGGTTGCTCTTCCGTTCGTATCAAGAGTCGAGGGGGTCACTGAGGGAGTGGATTTTGCGATACGGGGGTTTCAATTATGTACATATTCTTAAAATCAATAGTATCATTTTCTGGTAAAATTTTTTTAAGGATATTTACTAAAGTTGTACCGGGCAAATCTTAAGCGCAGTAGGGTTAAGGGGTGGAAAAACAATAACCTTTAAAATTAAAACTAAAAAAAGTTTATTTTAAATTAATGTGTACGCATAACTATGTTTATAATGAGAAAAATACGGTGCTATTTAGATGCTATTAAAATATAATGATTATTATAAATCCTTTAAGATTAAAGGTGGACTAAACTTAAGATTTGCTCAGGACTAGGAAGTAGTAGCCAAGGGGCTGCTCTTCCGTTCGTATCAAGAGTCGAGGGGGTCAGTGAGGGAGTGGATTTTGCGATACGGGGGTTTCAATTATGTACATATTCTTAAAAGCAATTGTATGATTTTCTGGTAAAATGGTTTTAAGGATATTTACTAAAGTTGAACCGGGCAAATCTTAAGCTCAGTAGGGTTAAGGGGTGGGAAAACAATAACCTTTAAACTTAAAATTTAAAATATTTTACTTTAAATTTATGTATTCGCATAACTATGTTTATACTGAGAAAAATACGGTGCAATTAGATGCTATTAAAATATAATGATTATTATAAATCCTTTCAGATTAAAGGTGGACTAAACTTAAGATTTGCTCAGGCCTAGGAAGTGGTAGCCAAGGGGCTGCTCTTCCGTTCGTATCAAGAGTCGAGGGGGTCAGTGAGGGAGTGGATTTTGCGATACGGGGGTTTCAATTATGTACATCTTCTTAAAATCAATTGTATCATTTTCTGGTATAATTGTTTTAAGGATATTTACTAAAGTTGAACCGGGCAAATCTTAAGCTCAGTAGGGTTAAGGGGTGGGAAAACAATAACCTTTAAACTTAAAATTTAAAATATTTTACTTTAAATTTATGTATTCGCATAACTATGTATTTACTGAGAAAAATACGGTGCAATTAGATGCTATTAAAATATAAAGATTATTATAAATCCTTTCAGATTAAAGGTGGACTAAACTTAAGATTTGCTCAGGCCTAGGAAGTGGTAGCCAAGGGGCTGCTCTTCCGTTCGTATCAAGAGTCGAGGGGGTCAGTGAGGGAGTGGATTTTGCGATACGGGGGTTTCAATTATGTACATATTCTTAAAATCAATTGTATCATTTTCTGGTAAAATTGTTTTAAGGATATTTACTAAAGTTGAACCGGGCAAATCTTAAGCGCAGTAGGGTTAAGGGGTGGGAAAACAATAACCTTTAAACTTAAAATTTAAAAATTTTTACTTTAAATTATTGTGTTTGCATAACTATGTTTATACTGAGAAAAATACGGTGCTATTTAGATGCTATTAAAATATAATGATCATTATAAATCCTTTCAGATTAAATGTGGAATAAACTTAAGATTTGCTCAGGCCTAGGAAGTGGTAGCCAAGGGGCTGCACTTCCGTTCGTATCAAGAGTCGAGGGGGTCAGTGAGGGAGTGGATTTTGCGATACGGGGGTTTCAATTATGTACATATTCTTAAAATCAATAGTATCATTTTCTGGTAAAATTGTTTTAAGGATATTTACTACAGTTGAACCGGGCAAATCTTAAGCGCAGTATGGTTAAAGGGTTGGAAAACAATAACCTTTCAATTAAAATTTAAAATAAAGTTTATTTTAAATTAATGTGTACGCATAACTATGTTTATAATGAGAAAAATACGGTGCTATTTAGATGCTATTAAAATATAATGAATATTATAAATCCTTTCAGATTAAAGGTGGACTAAACTTAAGATTTGCTCAGGCCTAGGAAGTGGTAGCCAAGGGGCTGCTCTTCCGTTCGTATCAAGAGTCGAGGGGGTCAGTGAGGGAGTGGATTTTACGATACGGGGGTTTCAATTATGTACTTATTCTTAAAATCAATTGTATCATTTTCTGGTAAAATTGTTTTAAGGATATTTACTAAAGTTGAACCGGGCAAATCTTAAGCGCAGTAGGGTTAAGGGGTGGGAAAACAATAACCTTTAAACTTAAAATTTAAAATTTTTTACTTTAAATTAATGTGTTCGCATAACTATGTTTATGAGAAAAATACGGTGCTATTTAGATGCTATTACAATATAATGATTATTATAAATCCTTTCAGATTAAAGGTGGACTAAACTTAAGATTTGCTCAGGCCTAGGAAGTGGTAGCCAAGGGGCTGCTCTTCCGTCCGTATCAAGAGTCGAGGGGGTCAGTGAGGGAGTGGATTTTGCGATACGGGGGTTTCAATTATGTACATATTCTTAAAATCAATTGTATAATTTTCTGGTAAAATTGTTTTAAGGATATTTACTAAAGTTGAACCGGGCAAATCTTAAGCGCAGTAGGGTTAAGGGGTGGGACAAAAATAACCCTTAATCTTAAAATTTTTTACTTTAAATTAATGTGTTCGCATAACTATGTTTATACTGATAAAAATACGGTGCTCTTTAGATGCTATTAAAATATAATGATTATTATAAATCCTTTCAGATTAAAGGTGGACTAAACTTAAGATTTTCTCAGGCCTAGGAAGTGGTAGCCAAGGGGCTGCTCTTCCGTTCGTATCAAGAGTCGAGGGGGTCAGTGAGGGAGTGGATTTTGCGATACGGGGGTTTGCATTATGTACATATTCTTAAAATCAATTGTATCATTTTCTGGTAAAATTGTTTTAAGGATATTTACTAAAGTTGAACCGGGCAAATCTTAAGCTCAGTAGGGTTAAGGGGTGGGAAAACAATAACCTTTAAACTTAAAATTTAAAATATTTTACTTTAAATTTATGTATTCGCATAACTATGTTTATACTGAGAAAAATACGGTGCAATTAGATGCTATTAAAATATAAAGATTATTATAAATCCCTTCAGATTAAAGGTGGACTAAACTTAAGATTTGCTCAGGCCTAGGAAGTGGTAGCCAAGGGGCTGCTCTTCCGTTCGTATCAAGAGTCGAGGGGGTCAGTGAGGGAGTGGATTTTGCGATACGGGGGTTTCAATTATGTACATATTCTTAAAATCAATGGTATCATTTTCTGGTAAAATTGTTTTAAGGATATTTACTAAAGTTGAACCGGGCAAATCTTAAGCGCAGTAGGGTTAAGGGGTGGGAAAACAATAACCTTTAAACTTAAAATTTTTTACTTTAAATTATTGTGTTCGCATAACTATGTTTATACTGAGAAAAATACGGTGCTATTTAGATGCTATTAAAATATAATGATTATTATAAATCCTTTCAGATTAAAGGTGGACTATACTTAAGATTTGCTCAGGCCTAGGAAGTGGTAGCCAAGGGGTTGCTCTTCCGTTCGTATCAAGAGCCGAGGGGGTCACTGAGGGAGTGGATTTTGCGATACGGGGGTTTCAATTATGTACATATTCTTAAAATCAATAGTATCATTTTCTGGTAAAATTGTTTTAAGGATATTTACTAAAGTTGAACCGGGCAAATCTTAAGCGCAGTAGGGTTAAGGGGTGGAAAAACAATAACCTTTAAAATTAAAATTAAAAAAAGTTTATTTTAAATTAATGTGTACGCATAACTATGTTTATAATGAGAAAAATACGGTGCTATTTAGATGCTATTAAAATATAATTATTATTATAAATCCTTTAAGATTAAAGGTGGACTAAACTTAAGATTGGCTCAGGCCTAGGAAGTGGTAGCCAAGGGGCTGCTCTTCCGTTCGTATCAAGAGTCGAGGGGGTCAGTGAGGGAGTGGATTTTGCGATACGGGGGTTTCAATTATGTACATATTCTTAAAATCAATTGTATGATTTTCTGGTAAAATGGTTTTAAGGATATTTACTAAAGTTGAACCGGGCAAATCTTAAGCTCAGTAGGTTAAGGGGTGGGAAAACAATAACCTTTAAACTTAAAATTTAAAACATTTTACTTTAAATTAATGTGTTCGCATAACTATGTTTATACTGAGAAAAATACGGTACTATTTAGATGCTATTAAAATATAATGATTATTATAAATCCTTTCAGATTAAAGGTGGACTAAACTTAAGATTTTCTCAGGCCTAGGAAGTGGTAGCCAAGGGGCTGCTCTTCCGTTCGTATCAAGAGTCGAGGGGGTCAGTGAGGGAGTGGATTTTGCGATACGGGGGTTTCAATTATGTACATATTCTTAAAATCAATTGTATCATTTTCTGGTATAATAGTTTTAAGGATATTTACTAAAGTTGAACCGGGCAAATCTTAAGCTCAGTAGGGTTAAGGGGTGAGAAAACAATAACCTTTAAACTTAAAATTTAAAATATTTTACTTTAAATTTATGTATTCGCATAACTATGTATTTACTGAGAAAAATACGGTGCAATTAGATGCTATTAAAATATAAAGATTATTATAAATCCTTTCAGATTAAAGGTGGACTAAACTTAAGATTTGCTCAGGCCTAGGAAGTGGTAGCCAAAGGGCTGCTCTTCCGTTCGTATCAAAAGTCGATTGGGTCAGTGAGGGAGTGGATTTTGCGATACGGGGGTTTCAATTATGTACATATTCTTAAAATCAATTGTATCATTTTCTGGTAATATTGTTTTAAGGATATTTACTAAAGTTGAACCGGGCAAATCTTAAGCGCAGTAGGGTTAAGGGGTGGAAAAACAATAACCTTTAAAATTAAAATTAAAAAAAGTTTATTTTAAATTAATGTGTACGCATAACTATGTTTATAATGAGAAAAATACGGTGCTATTTAGATGCTATTAAAATATAATTATTATTATAAATCCTTTAAGATTAAAGGTGGACTAAACTTAAGATTGGCTCAGGCCTAGGAAGTGGTAGCCAAGGGGCTGCTCTTCCGTTCGTATCAAGAGTCGAGGGGGTCAGTGAGGGAGTGGATTTTGCGATACGGGGGTTTCAATTATGTACATATTCTTAAAATCAATTGTATGATTTTCTGGTAAAATGGTTTTAAGGATATTTACTAAAGTTGAACCGGGCAAATCTTAAGCTCAGTAGGGTTAAGGGGTGGGAAAACAATAACCTTTAAACTTAAAATTTAAAACATTTTACTTTAAATTAATGTGTTCGCATAACTATGTTTATACTGAGAAAAATACGGTACTATTTAGATGCTATTAAAATATAATGATTATTATAAATCCTTTCAGATTAAAGGTGGACTAAACTTAAGATTTGCTCAGGCCTAGGAAGTGGTAGCCAAGGGGCTGCTCTTCCGTTCGTATCAAGAGTCGAGGGGGTCAGTGAGGGAGTGGATTTTGCGATACGGGGGTTTCAATTATGTACATATTCTTAAAATCAATTGTATCATTTTCTGGTATAATAGTTTTAAGGATATTTACTAAAGTTGAACCGGGCAAATCTTAAGCTCAGTAGGGTTAAGGGGTGAGAAAACAATAACCTTTAAACTTAAAATTTAAAATATTTTACTTTAAATTTATGTATTCGCATAACTATGTATTTACTGAGAAAAATACGGTGCAATTAGATGCTATTAAAATATAAAGATTATTATAAATCCTTTCAGATTAAAGGTGGACTAAACTTAAGATTTGCTCAGGCCTAGGAAGTGGTGGCCAAGGGGCTGCTCTTCCGTTCGTATCAAGAGTCGAGGGGGTCAGTGAGGGAGTGGATTTTGCGATACGGGGGTTTCAATTATGTATATATTCTTAAAATCAATAGTATCATTTTCTGGTAAAATTGTTTTAAGGATATTTACTACAGTTGAACCGGGCAAATCTTAAGCGCAGTAGGGTTAAGGGGTTGGAAAACAATAACCTTTAAACTTAAAATTTAAAATTTTTTACTTTAAATTAATGTGTTCGCATAACTATGTTTATGAGAAAAATACGGTGCTATTTAGATGCTATTAAAATATAATGATTATTATAAATACTTTCAGATTAAAGGTGGACTAAACTTAAGATTTTCTTAGGCCTAGGAAGTGGTAGCCAAGGGGCTGCTCTTCCGTCCGTATCAAGAGTCGAGGGGGTCAGTGAGGGAGTGGATTTTGCGATACGGGGGTTTCAATTATGTACATATTCTTAAAATCAATTGTATCATTTTCTGGTAAAATTGTTTTAAGGATATTTACTAAAGTTGAACCGGGCAAATCTTAAGCGCAGTAGGGTTAAGGGGTGGAAAAACAATAACCTTTAAAATTAAAATTAAAAAAAGTTTATTTTAAATTAATGTGTACGCATAACTATGTTTATAATGAGAAAAATACGGTGCTATTTAGATGCTATTAAAATATAATGATTATTATAAATCCTTTAAGATTAAAGGTGGACTAAACTTAAGATTTGCTCAGGCCTAGGAAGTGGTAGCCAAGGGGCTGCTCTTCCGTTCGTATCAAGAGTCGAGGGGGTCAGTGAGGGAGTGGATTTTGAGATACGGGGGTTTCAATTATGTACATATTCTTAAAATCAATTGTATCATTTTCTGGTATAATTGTTTTAAGGATATTTACTAAAGTTGAACCGGGCAAATCTTAAGCTCAGTAGGGTTAAGGGGTGGGAAAACAATAACCTTTAAACTTAAAATTTAAAATTTTTTACTTTAAATTAATGTGTTCGCATAACTATGTTTATGAGAAAAATACGGTGCTATTTAGATGCTATTACAATATAATGATTATTATAAATCCTTTCAGATTAAAGGTGGACTAAACTTAAGATTTGCTCAGGCCTAGGAAGTGGTAGCCAAGGGGCTGCTCTTCCGTTCGTATCAAGAGTCGAGGGGGTCAGTGAGGGAGTGGATTTTGAGATACGGGGGTTTCAATTATGTACATATTCTTAAAATCAATTGTATCATTTTCTGGTATAATAGTTTTAAGGATATTTACTAAAGTTGAACCGGGCAAATCTTAAGCTCAGTAGGGTTAAGGGGTGAGAAAACAATAACCTTTAAACTTAAAATTTAAAATATTTTACTTTAAATTTATTTATTCGCATAACTATGTATTTACTGAGAAAAATACGGTGCAATTAGATGCTATTAAAATATAAAGATTATTATAAATCCTTTCAGATTGAAGGTGGACTAAACTTAAGATTTGCTCAGGCCTAGGAAGTGGTAGCCAAAGGGCTGCTCTTCCGTTCGTATCAAGAGTCGAGGGGGTCAGTGAGGGAGTGGATTTTGCGATACGGGGGTTTCAATTATGTACATATTCTTAAAATCAATTGTATCATTTTCTG
Source organism: Maratus speciosus (assembly GCA_963932465.1). Lineage (NCBI taxonomy): Eukaryota > Metazoa > Arthropoda > Arachnida > Araneae > Salticidae > Maratus > Maratus speciosus. Next base: position 250,347,164 of record OZ010800.1, on the reverse strand, counting down.
GTAAAATTGTTTTAAGGATATTTACTAAAGTTGAACCGGGCAAATCTTAAGCGCAGTAGGGTTAAGGGGTGGGAAAACAATAACCTTTAAACTTAAAATTTAAAAATTTTTACTTTAAATTATTGTGTTTGCATAACTATGTTTATACTGAGAAAAATACGGTGCTATTTAGATGCTATTAAAATATAATGATCATTATAAATCCTTTCAGATTAAATGTGGAATAAACTTAAGATTTGCTCAGGCCTAGGAAGTGGTAGCCAAGGGGCTGCTCTTCCGTTCGTATCAAGAGTCGAGGGGGTCAGTGAGGGAGTGGATTTTGCGATACGGGGGTTTCAATTATGTATATATTCTTAAAATCAATAGTATCATTTTCTGGTAAAATTGTTTTAAGGATATTTACTACAGTTGAGCCGGGCAAATCTTAAGCGCAGTAGGGTTAAGGGGTTGGAAAACAATAACCTTTCAATTAAAATTTAAAAAAAAGTTTATTTTAAATTAATGTGTACGCATAACTATGTTTATAATGAGAAAAATACGGTGCTATTTAGATGCTATTAAAATATAATGAATATTATAAATCCTTTCAGATTAAAGGTGGACTAAACTTAAGATTTGCTCAGGCCTAGGAAGTGGTAGCCAAGGGGCTGCTCTTCCGTTCGTATCAAGAGTCGAGGGGGTCAGTGAGGGAGTGGATTTACCGATACGGGGCTTTCAATTATGTACTTATTCTTAAAATGAATTGTATCATTTTCTGGTAAAATTGTTTTAAGGATATTTACTAAAGGTGAACCGGTCAAATCTTAAGCGCAGTAGGTTTAAGGGGTGGGAAAACAATAACCTTTAAACTTAAAATTTAAAATTTTTTACTTTAAATTAATGTGTTCGCATAACTATGTTTATGAGAAAAATACGGTGCTATTTAGATGCTATTAAAATATAATGATTATTATAAATCCTTTCAGATTATAGGTGGACTAAACTTAAGATTTTCTTAGGCCTAGGAAGTGGTAGCCAAGGGGCTGCTCTTCCGTCCGTATCAAGAGTCGAGGGGGTCAGTGAGGGAGTGGATTTTGCGATACGGGGGTTTCAATTATGTACATATTCTTAAAATCAATTGTATCATTTTCTGGTAAAATTGTTTTAAGGATATTTACTAAAGTTGAACCGGGCAAATCTTAAGCGCAGTAGGGTTAAGGGGTGGAAAAACAATAACCTTTAAAATTAAAATTAAAAAAAGTTTATTTTAAATTAATGTGTACGCATAACTATGTTTATAATGAGAAAAATACGGTGCTATTTATATGCTATTAAAATATAATGATTATTATAAATCCTTTAAGATTAAAGGTGGACTAAACTTAAGATTTGCTCAGGCCTAGGAAGTGCTAGCCAAGGGGCTGCTCTTCCGTTCGTATCAAGAGTCGAGGGGGTCAGTGAGGGAGTGGATTTTGAGATACGGGGGTTTCAATTATGTACATATTCTTAAAATCAATTGTATCATTTTCTGGTATAATTGTTTTAAGGATATTTACTAAAGTTGAACCGGGCAAATCTTAAGCTCAGTAGGGTTAAGGGGTGGGAAAACAATAACCTTTAAACTTAAAATTTTTTACTTTAAATTATTGTGTTCGCATAACTATGTTTATACTGAGAAAAATACGGTACTATTTAGATGCTATTAAAATATAATGATTATTATAAATCCTTTCAGATTAAAGGTGGACTATACTTAAGATTTGCTCAGGCCTAGGAAGTGGTAGCCAAGGGGTTGCTCTTCCGTTCGTATCAAGAGTCGAGGGGGTCACTGAGGGAGTGGATTTTGCGATACGGGGGTTTCAATTATGTACATATTCTTAAAATCAATAGTATCATTTTCTGGTAAAATTGTTTTAAGGATATTTACTAAAGTTGAACCGGGAAAATCTTAAGCGCAGTAGGGTTAAGGGGTGGAAAAACAATAACCTTTAAAATTAAAATTAAAAAAGTTTATTTTAAATTAATGTGTACGCATAACTATGTTTATAATGAGAAAAATACGGTGCTATTTAGATGCTATTAAAATATAATGATTATTATAAATCCTTTAAGATTAAAGGTGGACTAAACTTAAGATTTGCTCAGGCCTAGGAAGTGGTAGCCAAGGGGCTGCTCTTCCGTTCGTATCAAGAGTCGAGGGGGTCAGTGAGGGAGTGGATTTTGCGATACGGGGGTTTCAATTATGTACATATTCTTAAAATCAATTGTATGATTTTCTGGTAAAATGGTTTTAAGGATATTTACTAAAGTTGAACCGGGCAAATCTTAAGCGCAGTAGGGTTAAGGGGTGGGAAAACAATAACCTTTAAACTTAAAATTTAAAAATTTTTACTTTAAATTATTGTGTTTGCATAACTATGTTTATACTGAGAAAAATACGGTGCTATTTAGATGCTATTAAAATATAATGATCATTATAAATCCTTTCAGATTAAATGTGGAATAAACTTAAGATTTGCTCAGGCCTAGGAAGTGGTAGCCAAGGGGCTGCTCTTCCGTTCGTATCAAGAGTCGAGGGGGTCAGTGAGGGAGTGGATTTTGCGATACGGGGGTTTCAATTATGTACATATTCTTAAAATATATTGTATCATTTTCTGGTAAAATTGTTTTAAGGATATTTACTAAAGTTGAACCGGGCAAATCTTAAGCGCAGTAGAGTTAAGGGGTGGGAAAACAATAACCTTTAAACTTAAAATTTTTTACTTTAAATTATTGTGTTCGCATAACTATGTTTATACTGAGAAAAATACGGTACTATTTAGATGCTATTAAAATATAATGATTATTAAAAATCCTTTCAGATTAAAGGTGGACTATACTTAAGATTTGCTCAGGCCTAGGAAGTGGTAGCCAAGGGGTTGCTCTTCCGTTCGTATCAAGAGTCGAGGGGGTCACTGAGGGAGTGGATTTTGCGATACGGGGGTTTCAATTATGTACATATACTTAAAATCAATAGTATCATTTTCTGGTAAAATTTTTTTAAGGATATTTACTAAAGTTGTACCGGGCAAATCTTAAGCGCAGTAGGGTTAAGGGGTGGAAAAACAATAACCTTTAAAATTAAAACTAAAAAAAGTTTATTTTAAATTAATGTGTACGCATAACTATGTTTATAATGAGAAAAATACGGTGCTATTTAGATGCTATTAAAATATAATGATTATTATAAATCCTTTAAGATTAAAGGTGGACTAAACTTAAGATTTGCTCAGGACTAGGAAGTAGTAGCCAAGGGGCTGCTCTTCCGTTCGTATCAAGAGTCGAGGGGGTCAGTGAGGGAGTGGATTTTGCGATACGGGGGTTTCAATTATGTACATATTCTTAAAAGCAATTGTATGATTTTCTGGTAAAATGGTTTTAAGGATATTTACTAAAGTTGAACCGGGCAAATCTTAAGCTCAGTAGGGTTAAGGGGTGGGAAAACAATAACCTTTAAACTTAAAATTTAAAATATTTTACTTTAAATTTATGTATTCGCATAACTATGTTTATACTGAGAAAAATACGGTGCAATTAGATGCTATTAAAATATAATGATTATTATAAATCCTTTCAGATTAAAGGTGGACTAAACTTAAGATTTGCTCAGGCCTAGGAAGTGGTAGCCAAGGGGCTGCTCTTCCGTTCGTATCAAGAGTCGAGGGGGTCAGTGAGGGAGTGGATTTTGCGATACGGGGGTTTCAATTATGTACATATTCTTAAAATCAATTGTATCATTTTCTGGTAAAATTGTTTTAAGGATATTTACTAAAGTTGAACCGGGCAAATCTTAAGCGCAGTAGGGTTAAGGGGTGGGAAAACAATAACCTTTAAACTTAAAATTTAAAAATTTTTACTTTAAATTATTGTGTTTGCATAACTATGTTTATGAGAAAAATACGGTGCTATTTAGATGCTATTAAAATATAATGATTATTATAAATCCTTTCAGATTAAAGGTGGACTAAACTTAAGATTTTCTTAGGCCTAGGAAGTGGTAGCCAAGGGGCTGCTCTTCCGTCCGTATCAAGAGTCTAGCGGGTCAGTGAGGGAGTGGATTTTGCGATACGGGGGTTTCAATTATGTACATATTCTTAAAATCAATTGTATCATTTTCTGGTAAAACTGTTTTAAGGATATTTACTAAAGTTGAACCGGGCAAATCTTAAGCGCAATAGGGTTAAGGGGTGGAAAAACAATAACCTTTAAAATTAAAATTAAAAAAAGTTTATTTTAAATTAATGTGTTCGCATAACTATGTTTATGAGAAAAATACGGTGCTATTTAGATGCTATTACAATATAATGATTATTATAAATCCTTTCAGATTAAAGGTGGAATAAACTTAAGATTTGCTCAGGCCTAGGAAGTGGTAGCCAAGGGGCTGCTCTTCCGTTCGTATCAAGAGTCGAGGGGGTCAGTGAGGGAGTGGATTTTGCGATACGGGGGTTTCAATTATGTACATATTCTTAAAATCAATTGTATAATTTTCTGGTATAATTGTTTTAAGGATATTTACTAAAGTTGAACCGTGCAAATCTTAAGCTCAGTAGGGTTAAGGGGTGGGAAAACAATAACCTTTAAACTTAAAATTTAAAATATTTTACTTTAAATTTATGTATTCGCATAACTATGTATTTACTGAGAAAAATACGGTGCAATTAGATGCTATTAAAATATAAAGATTATTATAAATCCTTTCAGATTAAAGGTGGACTAAACTTAAGATTTGCTCAGGCCTAGGAAGTGGTAGCCAAGGGGCTGCTCTTCCGTTAGTATCAAGAGTCGAGGGGGTCAGTGAGGGAGTGGATTTTGCGATACGGGGGTTTCAATTATGTACATATTCTTAAAATCAATTGTATCATTTTCTGGTAAAATTGTTTTAAGGATATTTACTAAAGTTGAACCGGGCAAATCTTAAGCTCAGTAGGGTTAAGGGGTGGGAAAACAATAACCTTTAAACTTAAAATTTAAAATATTTTACTTTAAATTTATGTATTCGCATAACTATGTTTATACTGAGAAAAATACGGTGCAATTAGATGCTATTAAAATATAAAGATTATTATAAATCCCTTCAGATTAAAGGTGGACTAAACTTAAGATTTGCTCAGGCCTAGGAAGTGGTAGCCAAGGGCTGCTCTTCCGTTCGTATCAAGAGTCGAGGGGGTCAGTGAGGGAGTGGATTTTGCGATACGGGGGTTTCAATTATGTACATATTCTTAAAATCAATTGTATCATTTTCTGGTAAAATTATTTTAAGGATATTTGCTAAAGTTGAACCGGGCAAATGTTAAGCGCAGTAGGGTTAAGGGGTGGGAAAACAATAACCTTTAAACTTAAAATTTTTTACTTTAAATTATTGTGTTCGCATAACTATGTTTATACTGAGAAAAATACGGTACTATTTAGATGCTATTAAAATATAATGATTATTATAAATCCTTTCAGATTAAAGGTGGACTATACTTAAGATTTGCTCAGGCCTAGGAAGTGGTAGCCAAGGGGTTGCTCTTCCGTTCGTATCAAGAGTCGAGGGGGTCACTGAGGGAGTGGATTTTGCGATACGGGGGTTTCAATTATGTACATATTCTTAAAATCAATAGTATCATTTTCTGGTAAAATTGTTTTAAGGATATTTACTAAAGTTGAACCGGGAAAATCTTAAGCGCAGTGGGGTTAAGGGGTGGAAAAACAATAACCTTTAAAATTAAAATTAAAAAAGTTTATTTTAAATTAATGTGTACGCATAACTATGTTTATAATGAGAAAAATACGGTGCTATTTAGATGCTATTAAAATATAATGATTATTATAAATCCTTTAAGATTAAAGGTGGACTAAACTTAAGATTTGCTCAGGCCTAGGAAGTGGTAGCCAAGGGGCTGCTCTTCCGTTCGTATCAAGAGTCGAGGGGGTCAGTGAGGGAGTGGATTTTGCGATACGGGGGTTTCAATTATGTACATATTCTTAAAATCAATTGTATGATTTTCTGGTAAAATGGTTTTAAGGATATTTACTAAAGTTGAACCGGGCAAATCTTAAGCTCAGTAGGGTTAAGGGGTGGGAAAACAATAACCTTTAAACTTAAAATTTAAAACATTTTACTTTAAATTAATGTGTTCGCATAACTATGTTTATACTGAGAAAAATACGGTGCTATTTAGATGCTATTAAAATATAATGATTATTATAAATCCTTTCAGATTAAAGGTGGACTAAACTTAAGATTTGCTCAGGCCTAGGAAGTGGTAGCCAAGGGGCTGCTCTTCCGTTCGTATCAAGAGTCGAGGGGGTCAGTGAGGGAGTGGATTTTGCGATACGGGGGTTTCAATTATGTACATATTCTTAAAATCAATTGTATCATTTTCTGGTAAAATTGTTTTAAGGATATTTACTAAAGTTGAACCGGGCAAATCTTAAGCGCAGTAGGGTTAAGGGGTGGGAAAACAATAACCTTTAAACTTAAAATTTAAAAATTTTTACTTTAAGTTATTGTGTTTGCATAACTATGTTTATACTGAGAAAAATACGGTGCTATTTAGATGCTATTAAAATATAATGATCATTATAAATCCTTTCAGATTAAATGTGGAATAAACTTAAGATTTGCTCAGGCCTAGGAAGTGGTAGCCAAGGGGCTGCTCTTCCATTCGTATCAAGAGTCGAGGGGGTCAGTGAGGGAGTGGATTTTGCGATACGGGGGTTTCAATTATGTACATATTCTTAAAATCAATTGTATCATTTTCTGGTAAAATTGTTTTAAGGATATTTACTAAAGTTGAACCGGGCAAATCTTAAGCGCAGTAGAGTTAAGGGGTGGGAAAACAATAACCTTTAAACTTAAAATTTTTTACTTTAAATTATTGTGTTCGCATAACTATGTTTATACTGAGAAAAATACGGTACTATTTAGATGCTATTAAAATATAATGATTATTAAAAATCCTTTCAGATTAAAGGTGGACTATACTTAAGATTTGCTCAGACCTAGGAAGTGGTAGCCAAGGGGTTGCTCTTCCGTTCGTATCAAGAGTCGAGGGGGTCACTGAGGGAGTGGATTTTGCGATACGGGGGTTTCAATTATGTACATATTCTTAAAATCAATAGTATCATTTTCTGGTAAAATTTTTTTAAGGATATTTACTAAAGTTGTACCGGGCAAATCTTAAGCGCAGTAGGGTTAAGGGGTGGAAAAACAATAACCTTTAAAATTAAAACTAAAAAAAGTTTATTTTAAATTAATGTGTACGCATAACTATGTTTATAATGAGAAAAATACGGTGCTATTTAGATGCTATTAAAATATAATGATTATTATAAATCCTTTAAGATTAAAGGTGGACTAAACTTAAGATTTGCTCAGGACTAGGAAGTAGTAGCCAAGGGGCTGCTCTTCCGTTCGTATCAAGAGTCGAGGGGGTCAGTGAGGGAGTGGATTTTGCGATACGGGGGTTTCAATTATGTACATATTCTTAAAAGCAATTGTATGATTTTCTGGTAAAATGGTTTTAAGGATATTTACTAAAGTTGAACCGGGCAAATCTTAAGCTCAGTAGGGTTAAGGGGTGGGAAAACAATAACCTTTAAACTTAAAATTTAAAATATTTTACTTTAAATTTATGTATTCGCATAACTATGTTTATACTGAGAAAAATACGGTGCAATTAGATGCTATTAAAATATAATGATTATTATAAATCCTTTCAGATTAAAGGTGGACTAAACTTAAGATTTGCTCAGGCCTAGGAAGTGGTAGCCAAGGGGCTGCTCTTCCGTTCGTATCAAGAGTCGAGGGGGTCAGTGAGGGAGTGGATTTTGCGATACGGGGGTTTCAATTATGTACATCTTCTTAAAATCAATTGTATCATTTTCTGGTATAATTGTTTTAAGGATATTTACTAAAGTTGAACCGGGCAAATCTTAAGCTCAGTAGGGTTAAGGGGTGGGAAAACAATAACCTTTAAACTTAAAATTTAAAATATTTTACTTTAAATTTATGTATTCGCATAACTATGTATTTACTGAGAAAAATACGGTGCAATTAGATGCTATTAAAATATAAAGATTATTATAAATCCTTTCAGATTAAAGGTGGACTAAACTTAAGATTTGCTCAGGCCTAGGAAGTGGTAGCCAAGGGGCTGCTCTTCCGTTCGTATCAAGAGTCGAGGGGGTCAGTGAGGGAGTGGATTTTGCGATACGGGGGTTTCAATTATGTACATATTCTTAAAATCAATTGTATCATTTTCTGGTAAAATTGTTTTAAGGATATTTACTAAAGTTGAACCGGGCAAATCTTAAGCGCAGTAGGGTTAAGGGGTGGGAAAACAATAACCTTTAAACTTAAAATTTAAAAATTTTTACTTTAAATTATTGTGTTTGCATAACTATGTTTATACTGAGAAAAATACGGTGCTATTTAGATGCTATTAAAATATAATGATCATTATAAATCCTTTCAGATTAAATGTGGAATAAACTTAAGATTTGCTCAGGCCTAGGAAGTGGTAGCCAAGGGGCTGCACTTCCGTTCGTATCAAGAGTCGAGGGGGTCAGTGAGGGAGTGGATTTTGCGATACGGGGGTTTCAATTATGTACATATTCTTAAAATCAATAGTATCATTTTCTGGTAAAATTGTTTTAAGGATATTTACTACAGTTGAACCGGGCAAATCTTAAGCGCAGTATGGTTAAAGGGTTGGAAAACAATAACCTTTCAATTAAAATTTAAAATAAAGTTTATTTTAAATTAATGTGTACGCATAACTATGTTTATAATGAGAAAAATACGGTGCTATTTAGATGCTATTAAAATATAATGAATATTATAAATCCTTTCAGATTAAAGGTGGACTAAACTTAAGATTTGCTCAGGCCTAGGAAGTGGTAGCCAAGGGGCTGCTCTTCCGTTCGTATCAAGAGTCGAGGGGGTCAGTGAGGGAGTGGATTTTACGATACGGGGGTTTCAATTATGTACTTATTCTTAAAATCAATTGTATCATTTTCTGGTAAAATTGTTTTAAGGATATTTACTAAAGTTGAACCGGGCAAATCTTAAGCGCAGTAGGGTTAAGGGGTGGGAAAACAATAACCTTTAAACTTAAAATTTAAAATTTTTTACTTTAAATTAATGTGTTCGCATAACTATGTTTATGAGAAAAATACGGTGCTATTTAGATGCTATTACAATATAATGATTATTATAAATCCTTTCAGATTAAAGGTGGACTAAACTTAAGATTTGCTCAGGCCTAGGAAGTGGTAGCCAAGGGGCTGCTCTTCCGTCCGTATCAAGAGTCGAGGGGGTCAGTGAGGGAGTGGATTTTGCGATACGGGGGTTTCAATTATGTACATATTCTTAAAATCAATTGTATAATTTTCTGGTAAAATTGTTTTAAGGATATTTACTAAAGTTGAACCGGGCAAATCTTAAGCGCAGTAGGGTTAAGGGGTGGGACAAAAATAACCCTTAATCTTAAAATTTTTTACTTTAAATTAATGTGTTCGCATAACTATGTTTATACTGATAAAAATACGGTGCTCTTTAGATGCTATTAAAATATAATGATTATTATAAATCCTTTCAGATTAAAGGTGGACTAAACTTAAGATTTTCTCAGGCCTAGGAAGTGGTAGCCAAGGGGCTGCTCTTCCGTTCGTATCAAGAGTCGAGGGGGTCAGTGAGGGAGTGGATTTTGCGATACGGGGGTTTGCATTATGTACATATTCTTAAAATCAATTGTATCATTTTCTGGTAAAATTGTTTTAAGGATATTTACTAAAGTTGAACCGGGCAAATCTTAAGCTCAGTAGGGTTAAGGGGTGGGAAAACAATAACCTTTAAACTTAAAATTTAAAATATTTTACTTTAAATTTATGTATTCGCATAACTATGTTTATACTGAGAAAAATACGGTGCAATTAGATGCTATTAAAATATAAAGATTATTATAAATCCCTTCAGATTAAAGGTGGACTAAACTTAAGATTTGCTCAGGCCTAGGAAGTGGTAGCCAAGGGGCTGCTCTTCCGTTCGTATCAAGAGTCGAGGGGGTCAGTGAGGGAGTGGATTTTGCGATACGGGGGTTTCAATTATGTACATATTCTTAAAATCAATGGTATCATTTTCTGGTAAAATTGTTTTAAGGATATTTACTAAAGTTGAACCGGGCAAATCTTAAGCGCAGTAGGGTTAAGGGGTGGGAAAACAATAACCTTTAAACTTAAAATTTTTTACTTTAAATTATTGTGTTCGCATAACTATGTTTATACTGAGAAAAATACGGTGCTATTTAGATGCTATTAAAATATAATGATTATTATAAATCCTTTCAGATTAAAGGTGGACTATACTTAAGATTTGCTCAGGCCTAGGAAGTGGTAGCCAAGGGGTTGCTCTTCCGTTCGTATCAAGAGCCGAGGGGGTCACTGAGGGAGTGGATTTTGCGATACGGGGGTTTCAATTATGTACATATTCTTAAAATCAATAGTATCATTTTCTGGTAAAATTGTTTTAAGGATATTTACTAAAGTTGAACCGGGCAAATCTTAAGCGCAGTAGGGTTAAGGGGTGGAAAAACAATAACCTTTAAAATTAAAATTAAAAAAAGTTTATTTTAAATTAATGTGTACGCATAACTATGTTTATAATGAGAAAAATACGGTGCTATTTAGATGCTATTAAAATATAATTATTATTATAAATCCTTTAAGATTAAAGGTGGACTAAACTTAAGATTGGCTCAGGCCTAGGAAGTGGTAGCCAAGGGGCTGCTCTTCCGTTCGTATCAAGAGTCGAGGGGGTCAGTGAGGGAGTGGATTTTGCGATACGGGGGTTTCAATTATGTACATATTCTTAAAATCAATTGTATGATTTTCTGGTAAAATGGTTTTAAGGATATTTACTAAAGTTGAACCGGGCAAATCTTAAGCTCAGTAGGTTAAGGGGTGGGAAAACAATAACCTTTAAACTTAAAATTTAAAACATTTTACTTTAAATTAATGTGTTCGCATAACTATGTTTATACTGAGAAAAATACGGTACTATTTAGATGCTATTAAAATATAATGATTATTATAAATCCTTTCAGATTAAAGGTGGACTAAACTTAAGATTTTCTCAGGCCTAGGAAGTGGTAGCCAAGGGGCTGCTCTTCCGTTCGTATCAAGAGTCGAGGGGGTCAGTGAGGGAGTGGATTTTGCGATACGGGGGTTTCAATTATGTACATATTCTTAAAATCAATTGTATCATTTTCTGGTATAATAGTTTTAAGGATATTTACTAAAGTTGAACCGGGCAAATCTTAAGCTCAGTAGGGTTAAGGGGTGAGAAAACAATAACCTTTAAACTTAAAATTTAAAATATTTTACTTTAAATTTATGTATTCGCATAACTATGTATTTACTGAGAAAAATACGGTGCAATTAGATGCTATTAAAATATAAAGATTATTATAAATCCTTTCAGATTAAAGGTGGACTAAACTTAAGATTTGCTCAGGCCTAGGAAGTGGTAGCCAAAGGGCTGCTCTTCCGTTCGTATCAAAAGTCGATTGGGTCAGTGAGGGAGTGGATTTTGCGATACGGGGGTTTCAATTATGTACATATTCTTAAAATCAATTGTATCATTTTCTGGTAATATTGTTTTAAGGATATTTACTAAAGTTGAACCGGGCAAATCTTAAGCGCAGTAGGGTTAAGGGGTGGAAAAACAATAACCTTTAAAATTAAAATTAAAAAAAGTTTATTTTAAATTAATGTGTACGCATAACTATGTTTATAATGAGAAAAATACGGTGCTATTTAGATGCTATTAAAATATAATTATTATTATAAATCCTTTAAGATTAAAGGTGGACTAAACTTAAGATTGGCTCAGGCCTAGGAAGTGGTAGCCAAGGGGCTGCTCTTCCGTTCGTATCAAGAGTCGAGGGGGTCAGTGAGGGAGTGGATTTTGCGATACGGGGGTTTCAATTATGTACATATTCTTAAAATCAATTGTATGATTTTCTGGTAAAATGGTTTTAAGGATATTTACTAAAGTTGAACCGGGCAAATCTTAAGCTCAGTAGGGTTAAGGGGTGGGAAAACAATAACCTTTAAACTTAAAATTTAAAACATTTTACTTTAAATTAATGTGTTCGCATAACTATGTTTATACTGAGAAAAATACGGTACTATTTAGATGCTATTAAAATATAATGATTATTATAAATCCTTTCAGATTAAAGGTGGACTAAACTTAAGATTTGCTCAGGCCTAGGAAGTGGTAGCCAAGGGGCTGCTCTTCCGTTCGTATCAAGAGTCGAGGGGGTCAGTGAGGGAGTGGATTTTGCGATACGGGGGTTTCAATTATGTACATATTCTTAAAATCAATTGTATCATTTTCTGGTATAATAGTTTTAAGGATATTTACTAAAGTTGAACCGGGCAAATCTTAAGCTCAGTAGGGTTAAGGGGTGAGAAAACAATAACCTTTAAACTTAAAATTTAAAATATTTTACTTTAAATTTATGTATTCGCATAACTATGTATTTACTGAGAAAAATACGGTGCAATTAGATGCTATTAAAATATAAAGATTATTATAAATCCTTTCAGATTAAAGGTGGACTAAACTTAAGATTTGCTCAGGCCTAGGAAGTGGTGGCCAAGGGGCTGCTCTTCCGTTCGTATCAAGAGTCGAGGGGGTCAGTGAGGGAGTGGATTTTGCGATACGGGGGTTTCAATTATGTATATATTCTTAAAATCAATAGTATCATTTTCTGGTAAAATTGTTTTAAGGATATTTACTACAGTTGAACCGGGCAAATCTTAAGCGCAGTAGGGTTAAGGGGTTGGAAAACAATAACCTTTAAACTTAAAATTTAAAATTTTTTACTTTAAATTAATGTGTTCGCATAACTATGTTTATGAGAAAAATACGGTGCTATTTAGATGCTATTAAAATATAATGATTATTATAAATACTTTCAGATTAAAGGTGGACTAAACTTAAGATTTTCTTAGGCCTAGGAAGTGGTAGCCAAGGGGCTGCTCTTCCGTCCGTATCAAGAGTCGAGGGGGTCAGTGAGGGAGTGGATTTTGCGATACGGGGGTTTCAATTATGTACATATTCTTAAAATCAATTGTATCATTTTCTGGTAAAATTGTTTTAAGGATATTTACTAAAGTTGAACCGGGCAAATCTTAAGCGCAGTAGGGTTAAGGGGTGGAAAAACAATAACCTTTAAAATTAAAATTAAAAAAAGTTTATTTTAAATTAATGTGTACGCATAACTATGTTTATAATGAGAAAAATACGGTGCTATTTAGATGCTATTAAAATATAATGATTATTATAAATCCTTTAAGATTAAAGGTGGACTAAACTTAAGATTTGCTCAGGCCTAGGAAGTGGTAGCCAAGGGGCTGCTCTTCCGTTCGTATCAAGAGTCGAGGGGGTCAGTGAGGGAGTGGATTTTGAGATACGGGGGTTTCAATTATGTACATATTCTTAAAATCAATTGTATCATTTTCTGGTATAATTGTTTTAAGGATATTTACTAAAGTTGAACCGGGCAAATCTTAAGCTCAGTAGGGTTAAGGGGTGGGAAAACAATAACCTTTAAACTTAAAATTTAAAATTTTTTACTTTAAATTAATGTGTTCGCATAACTATGTTTATGAGAAAAATACGGTGCTATTTAGATGCTATTACAATATAATGATTATTATAAATCCTTTCAGATTAAAGGTGGACTAAACTTAAGATTTGCTCAGGCCTAGGAAGTGGTAGCCAAGGGGCTGCTCTTCCGTTCGTATCAAGAGTCGAGGGGGTCAGTGAGGGAGTGGATTTTGAGATACGGGGGTTTCAATTATGTACATATTCTTAAAATCAATTGTATCATTTTCTGGTATAATAGTTTTAAGGATATTTACTAAAGTTGAACCGGGCAAATCTTAAGCTCAGTAGGGTTAAGGGGTGAGAAAACAATAACCTTTAAACTTAAAATTTAAAATATTTTACTTTAAATTTATTTATTCGCATAACTATGTATTTACTGAGAAAAATACGGTGCAATTAGATGCTATTAAAATATAAAGATTATTATAAATCCTTTCAGATTGAAGGTGGACTAAACTTAAGATTTGCTCAGGCCTAGGAAGTGGTAGCCAAAGGGCTGCTCTTCCGTTCGTATCAAGAGTCGAGGGGGTCAGTGAGGGAGTGGATTTTGCGATACGGGGGTTTCAATTATGTACATATTCTTAAAATCAATTGTATCATTTTCTGGTAAAATTGTTTTAAGGATATTTACTAAAGTTGAACCGGGCAAATCTTAAGCGCAGTAGGGTTAAGGGGTGGGAAAACAATAACCTTTAAACTTAAAATTTAAAAATTTTTACTTTAAATTATTGTGTTTGCATAACTATGTTTATACTGAGAAAAATACGGTGCTATTTAGATGCTATTAAAATATAATGATCATTATAAATCCTTTCAGATTAAATGTGGAATAAACTTAAGATTTGCTCAGGCCTAGGAAGTGGTAGCCAAGGGGCTGCTCTTCCGTTCGTATCAAGAGTCGAGGGGGTCAGTGAGGGAGTGGATTTTGCGATACGGGGGTTTCAATTATGTATATATTCTTAAAATCAATAGTATCATTTTCTGGTAAAATTGTTTTAAGGATATTTACTACAGTTGAGCCGGGCAAATCTTAAGCGCAGTAGGGTTAAGGGGTTGGAAAACAATAACCTTTCAATTAAAATTTAAAAAAAAGTTTATTTTAAATTAATGTGTACGCATAACTATGTTTATAATGAGAAAAATACGGTGCTATTTAGATGCTATTAAAATATAATGAATATTATAAATCCTTTCAGATTAAAGGTGGACTAAACTTAAGATTTGCTCAGGCCTAGGAAGTGGTAGCCAAGGGGCTGCTCTTCCGTTCGTATCAAGAGTCGAGGGGGTCAGTGAGGGAGTGGATTTACCGATACGGGGCTTTCAATTATGTACTTATTCTTAAAATGAATTGTATCATTTTCTGGTAAAATTGTTTTAAGGATATTTACTAAAGGTGAACCGGTCAAATCTTAAGCGCAGTAGGTTTAAGGGGTGGGAAAACAATAACCTTTAAACTTAAAATTTAAAATTTTTTACTTTAAATTAATGTGTTCGCATAACTATGTTTATGAGAAAAATACGGTGCTATTTAGATGCTATTAAAATATAATGATTATTATAAATCCTTTCAGATTATAGGTGGACTAAACTTAAGATTTTCTTAGGCCTAGGAAGTGGTAGCCAAGGGGCTGCTCTTCCGTCCGTATCAAGAGTCGAGGGGGTCAGTGAGGGAGTGGATTTTGCGATACGGGGGTTTCAATTATGTACATATTCTTAAAATCAATTGTATCATTTTCTGGTAAAATTGTTTTAAGGATATTTACTAAAGTTGAACCGGGCAAATCTTAAGCGCAGTAGGGTTAAGGGGTGGAAAAACAATAACCTTTAAAATTAAAATTAAAAAAAGTTTATTTTAAATTAATGTGTACGCATAACTATGTTTATAATGAGAAAAATACGGTGCTATTTATATGCTATTAAAATATAATGATTATTATAAATCCTTTAAGATTAAAGGTGGACTAAACTTAAGATTTGCTCAGGCCTAGGAAGTGCTAGCCAAGGGGCTGCTCTTCCGTTCGTATCAAGAGTCGAGGGGGTCAGTGAGGGAGTGGATTTTGAGATACGGGGGTTTCAATTATGTACATATTCTTAAAATCAATTGTATCATTTTCTGGTATAATTGTTTTAAGGATATTTACTAAAGTTGAACCGGGCAAATCTTAAGCTCAGTAGGGTTAAGGGGTGGGAAAACAATAACCTTTAAACTTAAAATTTAAAATTTTTTACTTTAAATTAATGTGTTCGCATAACTATGTTTATGAGAAAAATACGGTGCTATTTAGATGCTATTACAATATAATGATTATTATAAATCCTTTCAGATTAAAGGTGGACTAAACTTAAGATTTGCTCAGGCCTAGGAAGTGGTAGCCAAGGGGCTGCTCTTCCGTCCGTATCAAGAGTCGAGGGGGTCAGTGAGGGAGTAGATTTTGCGATACGGGGGTTTCAATTATGTACATATTCTTAAAATCAATTGTATGATTTTCTGGTAAAATGGTTTTAAGGATATTTACTAAAGTTGAACCGGGCAAATCTTAAGCTCAGTAGGGTTAAGGGGTGGGAAAACAATAACCTTTAAACTTAAAATTTAAAACATTTTACTTTAAATTAATGTGTTCGCATAACTATGTTTATACTGAGAAAAATACGGTACTATTTAGATGCTATTAAAATATAATGATTATTATAAATCCTTTCAGATTAAAGGTGGACTAAACTTAAGATTTGCTCAGGCCTAGGAAGTGGTAGCCAAGGGGCTGCTCTTCCGTTCGTATCAAGAGTCGAGGGGGTCAGTGAGGGAGTGGATTTTGCGATACGGGGGTTTCAATTATGTACATATTCTTAAAATCAATTGTATCATTTTCTGGTATAATAGTTTTAAGGATATTTACTAAAGTTGAACCGGGCAAATCTTAAGCTCAGTAGGGTTAAGGGGTGAGAAAACAATAACCTTTAAACTTAAAATTTAAAATATTTTACTTTAAATTTATGTATTCGCATAACTATGTATTTACTGAGAAAAATACGGTGCAATTAGATGCTATTAAAATATAAAGATTATTATAAATCCTTTCAGATTAAAGGTGGACTAAACTTAAGATTTGCTCAGGCCTAGGAAGTGGTAGCCAAAGGGCTGCTCTTCCGTTCGTATCAAGAGTCGAGGGGGTCAGTGAGGGAGTGGATTTTGCGATACGGGGGTTTCAATTATGTACATATTCTTAAAATCAATTGTATCATTTTCTGGTAAAATTGTTTTAAGGATATTTACTAAAGTTGAACCGGGCAAATCTTAAGCGCAGTAGGGTTAAGGGGTGGGAAAACAATAACCTTTAAACTTAAAATTTAAAAATTTTTACTTTAAATTATTGTGTTTGCATAACTATGTTTATACTGAGAAAAATACGGTGCTATTTAGATGCTATTAAAATATAATGATCATTATAAATCCTTTCAGATTAAATGTGGAATAAACTTAAGATTTGCTCAGGCCTAGGAAGTGGTAGCCAAGGGGCTGCTCTTCCGTTCGTATCAAGAGTCGAGGGGGTCAGTGAGGGAGTGGATTTTGCGATACGGGGGTTTCAATTATGTATATATTCTTAAAATCAATAGTATCATTTTCTGGTAAAATTGTTTTAAGGATATTTACTACAGTTGAACCGGGCAAATCTTAAGCGCAGTAGGGTTAAGGGGTTGGAAAACAATAACCTTTCAATTAAAATTTAAAAAAAAGTTTATTTTAAATTAATGTGTACGCATAACTATGTTTATAATGAGAAAAATACGGTGCTATTTAGATGCTATTAAAATATAATGAATATTATAAATCCTTTCAGATTAAAGGTGGACTAAACTTAAGATTTGCTCAGGCCTAGGAAGTGGTAGCCAAGGGGCTGCTCTTCCGTTCGTATCAAGAGTCGAGGGGGTCAGTGAGGGAGTGGATTTACCGATACGGGGGTTTCAATTATGTACTTATTCTTAAAATGAATTGTATCATTTTCTGGTAAAATTGTTTTAAGGATATTTACTAAAGTTGAACCGGGCAAATCTTAAGCGCAGTAGGGTTAAGGGGTGGAAAAACAATAACCTTTAAAATTAAAATTAAAAAAAGTTTATTTTAAATTAATGTGTACGCATAACTATGTTTATAATGAGAAAAATACGGTGCTATTTAGATGCTATTAAAATATAATGATTATTATAAATCCTTTAAGATTAAAGGTGGACTAAACTTAAGATTTGCTCAGGCCTAGGAAGTGGTAGCCAAGGGGCTGCTCTTCCGTTCGTATCAAGAGTCGAGGGGGTCAGTGAGGGAGTGGATTTTGAGATACGGGGGTTTCAATTATGTACATATTCTTAAAATCAATTGTATCATTTTCTGGTATAATTGTTTTAAGGATATTTACTAAAGTTGAACCGGGCAAATCTTAAGCTCAGTAGGGTTAAGGGGTGGGAAAACAATAACCTTTAAACTTAAAATTTAAAATTTTTTACTTTAAATTAATGTGTTCGCATAACTATGTTTATGAGAAAAATACGGTGCTATTTAGATGCTATTAAAATATAATGATTATTATAAATCCTTTCAGATTATAGGTGGACTAAACTTAAGATTTTCTTAGGCCTAGGAAGTGGTAGCCAAGGGGCTGCTCTTCCGTCCGTATCAAGAGTCGAGGGGGTCAGTGAGGGAGTGGATTTTGCGATACGGGGGTTTCAATTATGTACATATTCTTAAAATCAATTGTATCATTTTCTGGTAAAATAGTTTTAAGGATATTTACTAAAGTTGAACCGGGCAAATCTTAAGCGCAGTAGGGTTAAGGGGTGGAAAAACAATAACCTTTAAAATTAAAATTAAAAAAAGTTTATTTTAAATTAATGTGTACGCATAACTATGTTTATAATGAGAAAAATACGGTGCTATTTAGATGCTATTAAAATATAATGATTATTATAAATCCTTTAAGATTAAAGGTGGACTAAACTTAAGATTTGCTCAGGCCTAGGAAGTGGTAGCCAAGGGGCTGCTCTTCCGTTCGTATCAAGAGTCGAGGGGGTCAGTGAGGGAGTGGATTTTGAGATACGGGGGTTTCAATTATGTACATATTCTTAAAATCAATTGTATCATTTTCTGGTATAATTGTTTTAAGGATATTTACTAAAGTTGAACCGGGCAAATCTTAAGCTCAGTAGGGTTAAGGGGTGGGAAAACAATAACCTTTAAACTTAAAATTTAAAATTTTTTACTTTAAATTAATGTGTTCGCATAACTATGTTTATGAGAAAAATACGGTGCTATTTAGATGCTATTACAATATAATGATTATTATAAATCCTTTCAGATTAAAGGTGGACTAAACTTAAGATTTGCTCAGGCCTAGGAAGTGGTAGCCAAGGGGCTGCTCTTCCGTCCGTATCAAGAGTCGAGGGGGTCAGTGAGGGAGTGGATTTTGCGATACGGGGGTTTCAATTATGTACATATTCTTAAAATCAATTGTATGATTTTCTGGTAAAATGGTTTTAAGGATATTTACTAAAGTTGAACCGGGCAAATCTTAAGCTCAGTAGGGTTAAGGGGTGGGAAAACAATAACCTTTAAACTTAAAATTTAAAACATTTTACTTTAAATTAATGTGTTCGCATAACTATGTTTATACTGAGAAAAATACGGTACTATTTAGATGCTATTAAAATATAATGATTATTATAAATCCTTTCAGATTAAAGGTGGACTAAACTTAAGATTTGCTCAGGCCTAGGAAGTGGTAGCCAAGGGGCTGCTCTTCCGTTCGTATCAAGAGTCGAGGGGGTCAGTGAGGGAGTGGATTTTGCGATACGGGGGTTTCAATTATGTACATATTCTTAAAATCAATTGTATCATTTTCTGGTATAATAGTTTTAAGGATATTTACTAAAGTTGAACCGGGCAAATCTTAAGCTCAGTAGGGTTAAGGGGTGAGAAAACAATAACCTTTAAACTTAAAATTTAAAATATTTTACTTTAAATTTATGTATTCGCATAACTATGTATTTACTGAGAAAAATACGGTGCAATTAGATGCTATTAAAATATAAAGATTATTATAAATCCTTTCAGATTAAAGGTGGACTAAACTTAAGATTTGCTCAGGCCTAGGAAGTGGTAGCCAAAGGGCTGCTCTTCCGTTCGTATCAAGAGTCGAGGGGGTCAGTGAGGGAGTGGATTTTGCGATACGGGGGTTTCAATTATGTACATATTCTTAAAATCAATTGTATCATTTTCTGGTAAAATTGTTTTAAGGATATTTACTAAAGTTGAACCGGGCAAATCTTAAGCGCAGTAGGGTTAAGGGGTGGGAAAACAATAACCTTTAAACTTAAAATTTAAAAATTTTTACTTTAAATTATTGTGTTTGCATAACTATGTTTATACTGAGAAAAATACGGTGCTATTTAGATGCTATTAAAATATAATGATCATTATAAATCCTTTCAGATTAAATGTGGAATAAACTTAAGATTTGCTCAGGCCTAGGAAGTGGTAGCCAAGGGGCTGCTCTTCCGTTCGTATCAAGAGTCGAGGGGGTCAGTGAGGGAGTGGATTTTGCGATACGGGGGTTTCAATTATGTACATATTCTTAAAATCAATTGTATCATTTTCTGGTAAAATTGTTTTAAGGATATTTACTAAAGTTGAACCGGGCAAATCTTAAGCGCAGTAGGGTTAAGGGGTGGAAAAACAATAACCTTTAAAATTAAAATTAAAAAAAGTTTATTTTAAATTAATGTGTACGCATAACTATGTTTATAATGAGAAAAATACGGTGCTATTTAGATGCTATTAAAATATAATGATTATTATAAATCCTTTAAGATTAAAGGTGGACTAAACTTAAGATTTGCTCAGGCCTAGGAAGTGGTAGCCAAGGGGCTGCTCTTCCGTTCGTATCAAGAGTCGAGGGGGTCAGTGAGGGAGTGGATTTTGAGATACGGGGGTTTCAATTATGTACATATTCTTAAAATCAATTGTATCATTTTCTGGTATAATTGTTTTAAGGATATTTACTAAAGTTGAACCGGGCAAATCTTAAGCTCAGTAGGGTTAAGGGGTGGGAAAACAATAACCTTTAAACTTAAAATTTAAAATTTTTTACTTTAAATTAATGTGTTCGCATAACTATGTTTATGAGAAAAATACGGTGCTATTTAGATGCTATTACAATATAATGATTATTATAAATCCTTTCAGATTAAAGGTGGACTAAACTTAAGATTTGCTCAGGCCTAGGAAGTGGTAGCCAAGGGGCTGCTCTTCCGTCCGTATCAAGAGTCGAGGGGGTCAGTGAGGGAGTGGATTTTGCGATACGGGGGTTTCAACTATGTACATATTCTTAAAATCAATTGTATCATTTTCTGGTAAAATTGTTTTAAGGATATTTACTAAAGTTGAACCGGGCAAATCTTAAGCGCAGTAGGGTTAAGGGGTGGGAAAAAAATAACCCTTAATCTTAAAATTTTTTACTTTAAATTAATGTGTTCGCATAACTATGTTTATACTGATAAAAATACGGTGCTCTTTAGATGCTATTAAAATATAATGATTATTATAAATCCTTTCAGATTAAAGGTGGACTAAACTTAAGATTTTCTCAGGCCTAGGAAGTGGTAGCCAAGGTGCTGCTCTTCCGTTCGTATCAAGAGTCGAGGGGGTCAGTGAGGGAGTGGATTTTGCGATACGGGGGTTTGCATTATGTACATATTCTTAAAATCAATTGTATCATTTTCTGGTAAAATTGTTTTAAGGATATTTACTAAAGTTGAACCGGGCAAATCTTAAGCGCAGTAGGGTTAAGGGGTGGAAAAACAATAACCTTTAAAATTAAAATTTAAAACATTTTACTTTAAATTAATGTGTTCGCATAACTATGTTTATACTGAGAAAAATACGGTGCTATTTAGATGCTATTAAAATATAATGATTATTATAAATCCTTTCAGATTAAAGGTGGACTAAACTTAAGATTTGCTCAGGCCTAGGAAGTGGTAGCCAAGGGGCTGCTCTTCCGTTCGTATCAAGAGTCGAGGGGGTCAGTGAGGGAGTGGATTTTTCGATACGGGGGTTTCAATTATGTACATATTCTTAAAATCAATTGTATCATTTTCTGGTGTAATTGTTTTAAGGATATTTACTAAAGTTGAACCGGGCAAATCTTAAGCTCAGTAGGGTTAAGGGGTGGGAAAACAATAACCTTTAAACTTAAAATTTAAAATTTTTTACTTTAAATTAATGTGTTCGCATAACTATGTTTATGAGAAAAATACGGTGCTATTTAGATGCTATTACAATATAATGATTATTATAAATCCTTTCAGATTAAAGGTGGACTAAACTTAAGATTTGCTCAGGCCTAGGAAGTGGTAGCCAAGGGGCTGCTCTTCCGTCCGTATCAAGAGTCGAGGGGGTCAGTGAGGGAGTGGATTTTGCGATACGGGGGTTTCAATTATGTACATATTCTTAAAATCAATTGTATGATTTTCTGGTAAAATGGTTTTAAGGATATTTACTAAAGTTGAACCGGGCAAATCTTAAGCTCAGTAGGGTTAAGGGGTGGGAAAACAATAACCTTTAAACTTAAAATTTAAAACATTTTACTTTAAATTAATGTGTTCGCATAACTATGTTTATACTGAGAAAAATACGGTACTATTTAGATGCTATTAAAATATAATGATTATTATAAATCCTTTCAGATTAAAGGTGGACTAAACTTAAGATTTGCTCAGGCCTAGGAAGTGGTAGCCAAGGGGCTGCTCTTCCGTTCGTATCAAGAGTCGAGGGGGTCAGTGAGGGAGTGGATTTTGCGATACGGGGGTTTCAATTATGTACATATTCTTAAAATCAATTGTATCATTTTCTGGTATAATAGTTTTAAGGATATTTACTAAAGTTGAACCGGGCAAATCTTAAGCTCAGTAGGGTTAAGGGGTGAGAAAACAATAACCTTTAAACTTAAAATTTAAAATATTTTACTTTAAATTTATGTATTCGCATAACTATGTATTTACTGAGAAAAATACGGTGCAATTAGATGCTATTAAAATATAAAGATTATTATAAATCCTTTCAGATTAAAGGTGGACTAAACTTAAGATTTGCTCAGGCCTAGGAAGTGGTAGCCAAAGGGCTGCTCTTCCGTTCGTATCAAGAGTCGAGGGGGTCAGTGAGGGAGTGGATTTTGCGATACGGGGGTTTCAATTATGTACATATTCTTAAAATCAATTGTATCATTTTCTGGTAAAATTGTTTTAAGGATATTTACTAAAGTTGAACCGGGCAAATCTTAAGCGCAGTAGGGTTAAGGGGTGGGAAAACAATAACCTTTAAACTTAAAATTTAAAAATTTTTACTTAAAATTATTGTGTTTGCATAACTATGTTTATACTGAGAAAAATACGGTGCTATTTAGATGCTATTAAAATATAATGATCATTATAAATCCTTTCAGATTAAATGTGGAATAAACTTAAGATTTGCTCAGGCCTAGGAAGTGGTAGCCAAGGGGCTGCTCTTCCGTTCGTATCAAGAGTCGAGGGGGTCAGTGAGGGAGTGGATTTTGCGATACGGGGGTTTCAATTATGTACATATTCTTAAAATCAATTGTATCATTTTCTGGTAAAATTGTTTTAAGGATATTTACTAAAGTTGAACCGGGCAAATCTTAAGCGCAGTAGGGTTAAGGGGTGGAAAAACAATAACCTTTAAAATTAAAATTAAAAAAAGTTTATTTTAAATTAATGTGTACGCATAACTATGTTTATAATGAGAAAAATACGGTGCTATTTAGATGCTATTAAAATATAATGATTATTATAAATCCTTTAAGATTAAAGGTGGACTAAACTTAAGATTTGCTCAGGCCTAGGAAGTGGTAGCCAAGGGGCTGCTCTTCCGTCCGTATCAAGAGTCGAGGGGGTCAGTGAGGGAGTGGATTTTGCGATACGGGGGTTTCAACTATGTACATATTCTTAAAATCAATTGTATCATTTTCTGGTAAAATTGTTTTAAGGATATTTACTAAAGTTGAACCGGGCAAATCTTAAGCGCAGTAGAGTTAAGGGGTGGGAAAAAAATAACCCTTAATCTTAAAATTTTTTACTTTAAATTAATGTGTTCGCATAACTATGTTTATACTGATAAAAATACGGTGCTCTTTAGATGCTATTAAAATATAATGATTATTATAAATCCTTTCAGATTAAAGGTGGACTAAACTTAAGATTTTCTCAGGCCTAGGAAGTGGTAGCCAAGGTGCTGCTCTTCCGTTCGTATCAAGAGTCGAGGGGGTCAGTGAGGGAGTGGATTTTGCGATACGGGGGTTTGCATTATGTACATATTCTTAAAATCAATTGTATCATTTTCTGGTAAAATTGTTTTAAGGATATTTACTAAAGTTGAACCGGGCAAATCTTAAGCGCAGTAGGGTTAAGGGGTGGAAAAACAATAACCTTTAAAATTAAAATTTAAAACATTTTACTTTAAATTAATGTGTTCGCATAACTATGTTTATACTGAGAAAAATACGGTGCTATTTAGATGCTATTAAAATATAATGATTATTATAAATCCTTTCAGATTAAAGGTGGACTAAACTTAAGATTTGCTCAGGCCTAGGAAGTGGTAGCCAAGGGGCTGCTCTTCCGTTCGTATCAAGAGTCGAGGGGGTCAGTGAGGGAGTGGATTTTGCGATACGGGGGTTTCAATTATGTACATATTCTTAAAATCAATTGTATGATTTTCTGGTAAAATGGTTTTAAGGATATTTACTAAAGTTGAACCGGGCAAATCTTAAGCTCAGTAGGGTTCAGGGGTGGGAAAACAATAACCTTTAAACTTAAAATTTAAAACATTTTACTTTAAATTAATGTGTTCGCATAACTATGTTTATACTGAGAAAAATACGGTGCTATTTAGATGCTATTAAAATATAATGATTATTATAAATCCTTTCAGATTAAAGGTGGACTAAACTTAAGATTTGCTCAGGCCTAGGAAGTGGTAGCCAAGGGGCTGCTCTTCCGTTCGTATCAAGAGTCGAGGGGTCAGTGAGGGAGTGGATTTTGCGATACGGGGGTTTCAATTATGTACATATTCTTAAAATCAATTGTATCATTTTCTGGTATAATTGTTTTAAGGATATTTACTAAAGTTGAACCGGGCAAATCTTAAGCTCAGTAGGGTTAAGGGGTGGGAAAACAATAACCTTTAAACTTAAAATTTAAAATATTTTACTTTAAATTTATGTATTCGCATAACTATGTATTTACTGAGAAAAATACGGTGCAATTAGATGCTATTAAAATATAAAGATTATTATAAATCCTTTCAGATTAAAGGTGGACTAAACTTAAGATTTGCTCAGGCCTAGGAAGTGGTAGCCAAGGGGCTGCTCTTCCGTTCGTATCAAGAGTCGAGGGGGTCAGTGAGGGAGTGGATTTTGCGATACGGGGGTTTCAATTATGTACATATTCTTAAAATCAATTGTATCATTTTCTGGTAAAATTGTTTTAAGGATATTTACTAAAGTTGAACCGGGCAAATCTTAAGCGCAGTAGGGTTAAGGGGTGGGAAAACAATAACCTTTAAACTTAAAATTTAAAATTTTTTACTTTAAATTAATGTGTTCGCATAACTATGTTTATGAGAAAAATACGGTGCTATTTAGATGCTATTACAATATAATGATTATTATAAATCCTTTCAGATTAAAGGTGGACTAAACTTAAGAATTGCTCAGTCCTAGGAAGTGGTAGCCAAGGGGCTGCTCTTCCGTCCGTATCAAGAGTCGAGGGGGTCAGTGAGGGAGTGGATTTTGCGATACGGGGGTTTCAATTATGTACATATTCTTAAAATCAATTGTATCATTTTCTGGTAAAATTGTTTTAAGGATATTTACTAAAGTTGAACCGGGCAAATCTTAAGCGCAGTAGGGTTAAGGGGTGGGAAAAAAATAACCCTTAATCTTAAAATTTTTTACTTTAAATTAATGTGTTCGCATAACTATGTTTATACTGATAAAAATACGGTGCTCTTTAGATGCTATTAAAATATAATGATTATTATAAATCCTTTCAGATTAAAGGTGGACTGAACTTAAGATTTTCTCAGGCCTAGGAAGTGGTAGCCAAGGGGCTGCTCTTCCGTTCGTATCAAGAGTCGAGGGGGTCAGTGAGGGAGTGGATTTTGCGATACGGGGGTTTGCATTATGTACATATTCTTAAAATCAATTGTATCATTTTCTGGTAAAATTGTTTTAAGGATATTTACTAAAGTTGAACCGGGCAAATCTTAAGCTCAGTAGGGTTAAGGGGTGGGAAAACAATAACCTTTAAACTTAAAATTTAAAATATTTTACTTTAAATTTATGTATTCGCATAACTATGTTTATACTGAGAAAAATACGGTGCAATTAGATGCTATTAAAATATAAAGATTATTATAAATCCCTTCATATTAAAGGTGGACTAAACTTAAGATTTGCTCAGGCCTAGGAAGTGGTAGCCAAGGGCTGCTCTTCCGTTCGTATCAAGAGTCGAGGGGGTCAGTGAGGGAGTGGATTTTGCGATACGGGGGTTTCAATTATGTAAATATTCTTAAAATCACTTGTATCATTTTCTGGTAAAATTGTTTTAAGGATATTTACTAAAGTTGAACCGGGCAAATCTTAAGCGCAGTAGGGTTAAGGGGTGGGAAAACAATAACCTTTAAACTTAAAATTTTTTACTTTAAATTATTGTGTTCGCATAACTATGTTTATACTGAGAAAAATACGGTGCTATTTAGATGCTATTAAAATATAATGATTATTATAAATCCTTTAAGATTAAAGGTGGACTATACTTAAGATTTGCTCAGGCCTAGGAAGTGGTAGCCAAGGGGTTGCTCTTCCGTTCGTATCAAGAGTCGAGGGGGTCACTGAGGGAGTGGATTTTGCGATACGGGGGTTTCAATTATGTACATATTCTTAAAATCAATAGTATCATTTTCTGGTAAAATTGTTTAAAGGATATTTACTAAAGTTGAACCGGGCAAATCTTAAGCGCAGTAGGGTTAAGGGGTGGAAAAACAATAACCTTTAAAATTAAAATTAAAAAAAGTTTATTTTAAATTAATGTGTACGCATAACTATGTTTATAATGAGAAAAATACGGTGCTATTTAGATGCTATTAAAATATAATGATTATTATAAATCCTTTAAGATTAAAGGTGGACTAAACTTAAGATTTGCTCAGGCCTAGGAAGTGGTAGCCAAGGGGCTGCTCTTCCGTTCGTATCAAGAGTCGAGGGGGTCAGTGAGGGAGTGGATTTTGCGATACGGGGGTTTCAATTATGTACATATTCTTAAAATCAATTGTATGATTTTCTGGTAAAATGGTTTTAAGGATATTTACTAAAGTTGAACCGGGCAAATCTTAAGCTCAGTAGGGTTAAGGGGTGGAAAAACAATAACCTTTAAACATAAAATTTAAAACATTTTACTTTAAATTAATGTGTACGCATAACTATGTTTATACTGAGAAAAATACGGTACTATTTAGATGCTATAAAAATATAATGATTATTATAAATCCTTTCAGATTAAAGGTGGACTAAACTTAAGATTTGCTCAGGCCTAGGAAGTGGTAGCCAAGGGGCTGCTCTTCCGTTCGTATCAAGAGTCGAGGGGGTCAGTGAGGGAGTGGATTTTGCGATACGGGGGTTTCAATTATGTACATATTTTTAAAATCAATTGTATCATTTTCTGGTAAAATTGTTTTAAGGATATTTACTAAAGTTGAACCGGGCAAATCTTAAGCGCAGTAGGGTTAAGGGGTGGGAAAACAATAACCTTTAAACTTAAAATTTAAAATTTTTTACTTTAAATTAATGTGTTCGCATAACTATGTTTATGAGAAAAATACGGTGCTATTTAGATGCTATTACAATATAATGATTATTATAAATCCTTTCAGATTAAAGGTGGACTAAACTTAAGATTTGCTCAGGCCTAGGAAGTGGTAGCCAAGGGGCTGCTCTTCCGTCCGTATCAAGAGTCGAGGGGGTCAGTGAGGGAGTGGATTTTGCGATACGGGGGTTTCAATTATGTACATATTCTTAAAATCAATTGTATCATTTTCTGGTAAAATTGTTTTAAGGATATTTACTAAAGTTGAACCGGGCAAATCTTAAGCGCAGTAGGGTTAAGGGGTGGAAAAACAATAACCTTTAAAATTAAAATTAAAAAAAGTTTATTTTAAATTAATGTGTACGCATAACTATGTTTATAATGATAAAAATACGGTGCTATTTAGATGCTATTAAAATATAATGATTATTATAAATCCTTTAAGATTAAAGGTGGACTAAACTTAAGATTTGCTCAGGCCTAGGAAGTGGTAGCCAAGGGGCTGCTCTTCCGTTCGTATCAAGAGTCGAGGGGGTCAGTGAGGGAGTGGATTTTGAGATACGGGGGTTTCAATTATGTACATATTCTTAAAATCAATTGTATCATTTTCTGGTATAATTGTTTTAAGGATATTTACTAAAGTTGAACCGGGCAAATCTTAAGCTCAGTAGGGTTAAGGGGTGGGAAAACAATAACCTTTAAACTTAAAATTTAAAATTTTTTACTTTAAATTAATGTGTTCGCATAACTATGTTTATGAGAAAAATACGGTGCTATTTAGATGCTATTACAATATAATGATTATTATAAATCCTTTCAGATTAAAGGTGGACTAAACTTAAGATTTGCTCAGGCCTAGGAAGTGGTAGCCAAGGGGCTGCTCTTCCGTCCGTATCAAGAGTCGAGGGGGTCAGTGAGGGAGTGGATTTTGCGATACGGGGGTTTCAACTATGTACATATTCTTAAAATCAATTGTATCATTTTCTGGTAAAATTGTTTTAAGGATATTTACTAAAGTTGAACCGGGCAAATCTTAAGCGCAGTAGGGTTAAGGGGTGGGAAAAAAATAACCCTTAATCTTAAAATTTTTTACTTTAAATTAATGTGTTCGCATAACTATGTTTATACTGATAAAAATACGGTGCTCTTTAGATGCTATTAAAATATAATGATTATTATAAATCCTTTCAGATTAAAGGTGGACTAAACTTAAGATTTTCTCAGGCCTAGGAAGTGGTAGCCAAGGTGCTGCTCTTCCGTTCGTATCAAGAGTCGAGGGGGTCAGTGAGGGAGTGGATTTTGCGATACGGGGGTTTGCATTATGTACATATTCTTAAAATCAATTGTATCATTTTCTGGTAAAATTGTTTTAAGGATATTTACTAAAGTTGAACCGGGCAAATCTTAAGCGCAGTAGGGTTAAGGGGTGGAAAAACAATAACCTTTAAAATTAAAATTTAAAACATTTTACTTTAAATTAATGTGTTCGCATAACTATGTTTATACTGAGAAAAATACGGTGCTATTTAGATGCTATTAAAATATAATGATTATTATAAATCCTTTCAGATTAAAGGTGGACTAAACTTAAGATTTGCTCAGGCCTAGGAAGTGGTAGCCAAGGGGCTGCTCTTCCGTTCGTATCAAGAGTCGAGGGGGTCAGTGAGGGAGTGGATTTTGCGATACGGGGGTTTCAATTATGTACATATTCTTAAAATCAATTGTATGATTTTCTGGTAAAATGGTTTTAAGGATATTTACTAAAGTTGAACCGGGCAAATCTTAAGCTCAGTAGGGTTCAGGGGTGGGAAAACAATAACCTTTAAACTTAAAATTTAAAACATTTTACTTTAAATTAATGTGTTCGCATAACTATGTTTATACTGAGAAAAATACGGTGCTATTTAGATGCTATTAAAATATAATGATTATTATAAATCCTTTCAGATTAAAGGTGGACTAAACTTAAGATTTGCTCAGGCCTAGGAAGTGGTAGCCAAGGGGCTGCTCTTCCGTTCGTATCAAGAGTCGAGGGGTCAGTGAGGGAGTGGATTTTGCGATACGGGGGTTTCAATTATGTACATATTCTTAAAATCAATTGTATGATTTTCTGGTAAAATGGTTTTAAGGATATTTACTAAAGTTGAACCGGGCAAATCTTAAGCTCAGTAGGGTTCAGGGGTGGGAAAACAATAACCTTTAAACTTAAAATTTAAAACATTTTACTTTAAATTAATGTGTTCGCATAACTATGTTTATACTGAGAAAAATACGGTGCTATTTAGATGCTATTAAAATATAATGATTATTATAAATCCTTTCAGATTAAAGGTGGACTAAACTTAAGATTTGCTCAGGCCTAGGAAGTGGTAGCCAAGGGGCTGCTCTTCCGTTCGTATCAAGAGTCGAGGGGTCAGTGAGGGAGTGGATTTTGCGATACGGGGGTTTCAATTATGTACATATTCTTAAAATCAATTGTATCATTTTCTGGTATAATTGTTTTAAGGATATTTACTAAAGTTGAACCGGGCAAATCTTAAGCTCAGTAGGGTTAAGGGGTGGGAAAACAATAACCTTTAAACTTAAAATTTAAAATATTTTACTTTAAATTTATGTATTCGCATAACTATGTATTTACTGAGAAAAATACGGTGCAATTAGATGCTATTAAAATATAAAGATTATTATAAATCCTTTCAGATTAAAGGTGGACTAAACTTAAGATTTGCTCAGGCCTAGGAAGTGGTAGCCAAGGGGCTGCTCTTCCGTTCGTATCAAGAGTCGAGGGGGTCAGTGAGGGAGTGGATTTTGCGATACGGGGGTTTCAATTATGTACATATTCTTAAAATCAATTGTATCATTTTCTGGTAAAATTGTTTTAAGGATATTTACTAAAGTTGAACCGGGCAAATCTTAAGCGCAGTAGGGTTAAGGGGTGGGAAAACAATAACCTTTAAACTTAAAATTTAAAATTTTTTACTTTAAATTAATGTGTTCGCATAACTATGTTTATGAGAAAAATACGGTGCTATTTAGATGCTATTACAATATAATGATTATTATAAATCCTTTCAGATTAAAGGTGGACTAAACTTAAGATTTGCTCAGTCCTAGGAAGTGGTAGCCAAGGGGCTGCTCTTCCGTCCGTATCAAGAGTCGAGGGGGTCAGTGAGGGAGTGGATTTTGCGATACGGGGGTTTCAATTATGTACATATTCTTAAAATCAATTGTATCATTTTCTGGTAAAATTGTTTTAAGGATATTTACTAAAGTTGAACCGAGCAAATCTTAAGCGCAGTAGGGTTAAGGGGTGGGAAAAAAATAACCCTTAATCTTAAAATTTTTTACTTTAAATTAATGTGTTCGCATAACTATGTTTATACTGATAAAAATACGGTGCTCTTTAGATGCTATTAAAATATAATGATTATTATAAATCCTTTCAGATTAAAGGTGGACTAAACTTAAGATTTTCTCAGGCCTAGGAAGTGGTAGCCAAGGGGCTGCTCTTCCGTTCGTATCAAGAGTCGAGGGGGTCAGTGAGGGAGTGGATTTTGCGATACGGGGGTTTGCATTATGTACATATTCTTAAAATCAATTGTATCATTTTCTGGTAAAATTGTTTTAAGGATATTTACTAAAGTTGAACCGGGCAAATCTTAAGCTCAGTAGGGTTAAGGGGTGGGAAAACAATAACCTTTAAACTTAAAATTTAAAATATTTTACTTTAAATTTATGTATTCGCATAACTATGTTTATACTGAGAAAAATACGGTGCAATTAGATGCTATTAAAATATAAAGATTATTATAAATCCCTTCATATTAAAGGTGGACTAAACTTAAGATTTGCTCAGGCCTAGGAAGTGGTAGCCAAGGGCTGCTCTTCCGTTCGTATCAAGAGTCGAGGGGGTCAGTGAGGGAGTGGATTTTGCGATACGGGGGTTTCAATTATGTAAATATTCTTAAAATCACTTGTATCATTTTCTGGTAAAATTGTTTTAAGGATATTTACTAAAGTTGAACCGGGCAAATCTTAAGCGCAGTAGGGTTAAGGGGTGGGAAAACAATAACCTTTAAACTTAAAATTTTTTACTTTAAATTATTGTGTTCGCATAACTATGTTTATACTGAGAAAAATACGGTGCTATTTAGATGCTATTAAAATATAATGATTATTATAAATCCTTTAAGATTAAAGGTGGACTATACTTAAGATTTGCTCAGGCCTAGGAAGTGGTAGCCAAGGGGTTGCTCTTCCGTTCGTATCAAGAGTCGAGGGGGTCACTGAGGGAGTGGATTTTGCGATACGGGGGTTTCAATTATGTACATATTCTTAAAATCAATAGTATCATTTTCTGGTAAAATTGTTTAAAGGATATTTACTAAAGTTGAACCGGGCAAATCTTAAGCGCAGTAGGGTTAAGGGGTGGAAAAACAATAACCTTTAAAATTAAAATTAAAAAAAGTTTATTTTAAATTAATGTGTACGCATAACTATGTTTATAATGAGAAAAATACGGTGCTATTTAGATGCTATTAAAATATAATGATTATTATAAATCCTTTAAGATTAAAGGTGGACTAAACTTAAGATTTGCTCAGGCCTAGGAAGTGGTAGCCAAGGGGCTGCTCTTCCGTTCGTATCAAGAGTCGAGGGGGTCAGTGAGGGAGTGGATTTTGCGATACGGGGGTTTCAATTATGTACATATTCTTAAAATCAATTGTATGATTTTCTGGTAAAATGGTTTTAAGGATATTTACTAAAGTTGAACCGGGCAAATCTTAAGCTCAGTAGGGTTAAGGGGTGGGAAAACAATAACCTTTAAACATAAAATTTAAAACATTTTACTTTAAATTAATGTGTACGCATAACTATGTTTATACTGAGAAAAATACGGTACTATTTAGATGCTATAAAAATATAATGATTATTATAAATCCTTTCAGATTAAAGGTGGACTAAACTTAAGATTTGCTCAGGCCTAGGAAGTGGTAGCCAAGGGGCTGCTCTTCCGTTCGTATCAAGAGTCGAGGGGGTCAGTGAGGGAGTGGATTTTGCGATACGGGGGTTTCAATTATGTACATATTTTTAAAATCAATTGTATCATTTTCTGGTAAAATTGTTTTAAGGATATTTACTAAAGTTGAACCGGGCAAATCTTAAGCGCAGTAGGGTTAAGGGGTGGGAAAACAATAACCTTTAAACTTAAAATTTAAAATTTTTTACTTTAAATTAATGTGTTCGCATAACTATGTTTATGAGAAAAATACGGTGCTATTTAGATGCTATTACAATATAATGATTATTATAAATCCTTTCAGATTAAAGGTGGACTAAACTTAAGATTTGCTCAGGCCTAGGAAGTGGTAGCCAAGGGGCTGCTCTTCCGTCCGTATCAAGAGTCGAGGGGGTCAGTGAGGGAGTGGATTTTGCGATACGGGGGTTTCAATTATGTACATATTCTTAAAATCAATTGTATCATTTTCTGGTAAAATTGTTTTAAGGATATTTACTAAAGTTGAACCGGGCAAATCTTAAGCGCAGTAGGGTTAAGGGGTGGGAAAACAATAACCTTTAAACTTAAAATTTAAAATTTTTTACTTTAAATTAATGTGTTCGCATAACTATGTTTATGAGAAAAATACGGTGCTATTTAGATGCTATTACAATATAATGATTATTATAAATCCTTTCAGATTAAAGGTGGACTAAACTTAAGATTTGCTCAGGCCTAGGAAGTGGTAGCCAAGGGGCTGCTCTTCCGTCCGTATCAAGAGTCGAGGGGGTCAGTGAGGGAGTGGATTTTGCGATACGGGGGTTTCAATTATGTACATATTCTTAAAATCAATTGTATCATTTTCTGGTAAAATTGTTTTAAGGATATTTACTAAAGTTGAACCGGGCAAATCTTAAGCGCAGTAGGGTTAAGGGGTGGAAAAACAATAACCTTTAAAATTAAAATTAAAAAAAGTTTATTTTAAATTAATGTGTACGCATAACTATGTTTATAATGAGAAAAATACGGTGCTATTTAGATGCTATTAAAATATAATGATTATTATAAATCCTTTAAGATTAAAGGTGGACTAAACTTAAGATTTGCTCAGGCCTAGGAAGTGGTAGCCAAGGGGCTGCTCTTCCGTTCGTATCAAGAGTCGAGGGGGTCAGTGAGGGAGTGGATTTTGAGATACGGGGGTTTGCATTATGTACATATTCTTAAAATCAATTGTATCATTTTCTGGTAAAATTGTTTTAAGGATATTTACTAAAGTTGAACCGGGCAAATCTTAAGCTCAGTAGGGTTAAGGGGTGGGAAAACAATAACCTTTAAACTTAAAATTTAAAATATTTTACTTTAAATTTATGTATTCGCATAACTATGTTTATACTGAGAAAAATACGGTGCAATTAGATGCTATTAAAATATAAAGATTATTATAAATCCCTTCATATTAAAGGTGGACTAAACTTAAGATTTGCTCAGGCCTAGGAAGTGGTAGCCAAGGGCTGCTCTTCCGTTCGTATCAAGAGTCGAGGGGGTCAGTGAGGGAGTGGATTTTGCGATACGGGGGTTTCAATTATGTAAATATTCTTAAAATCACTTGTATCATTTTCTGGTAAAATTGTTTTAAGGATATTTACTAAAGTTGAACCGGGCAAATCTTAAGCGCAGTAGGGTTAAGGGGTGGGAAAACAATAACCTTTAAACTTAAAATTTTTTACTTTAAATTATTGTGTTCGCATAACTATGTTTATACTGAGAAAAATACGGTGCTATTTAGATGCTATTAAAATATAATGATTATTATAAATCCTTTAAGATTAAAGGTGGACTATACTTAAGATTTGCTCAGGCCTAGGAAGTGGTAGCCAAGGGGTTGCTCTTCCGTTCGTATCAAGAGTCGAGGGGGTCACTGAGGGAGTGGATTTTGCGATACGGGGGTTTCAATTATGTACATATTCTTAAAATCAATAGTATCATTTTCTGGTAAAATTGTTTAAAGGATATTTACTAAAGTTGAACCGGGCAAATCTTAAGCGCAGTAGGGTTAAGGGGTGGAAAAACAATAACCTTTAAAATTAAAATTAAAAAAAGTTTATTTTAAATTAATGTGTACGCATAACTATGTTTATAATGAGAAAAATACGGTGCTATTTAGATGCTATTAAAATATAATGATTATTATAAATCCTTTAAGATTAAAGGTGGACTAAACTTAAGATTTGCTCAGGCCTAGGAAGTGGTAGCCAAGGGGCTGCTCTTCCGTTCGTATCAAGAGTCGAGGGGGTCAGTGAGGGAGTGGATTTTGCGATACGGGGGTTTCAATTATGTACATATTCTTAAAATCAATTGTATGATTTTCTGGTAAAATGGTTTTAAGGATATTTACTAAAGTTGAACCGGGCAAATCTTAAGCTCAGTAGGGTTAAGGGGTGGGAAAACAATAACCTTTAAACATAAAATTTAAAACATTTTACTTTAAATTAATGTGTACGCATAACTATGTTTATACTGAGAAAAATACGGTACTATTTAGATGCTATAAAAATATAATGATTATTATAAATCCTTTCAGATTAAAGGTGGACTAAACTTAAGATTTGCTCAGGCCTAGGAAGAGGTAGCCAAGGGGCTGCTCTTCCGTTCGTATCAAGAGTCGAGGGGGTCAGTGAGGGAGTGGATTTTGCGATACGGGGGTTTCAATTATGTACATATTTTTAAAATCAATTGTATCATTTTCTGGTAAAATTGTTTTAAGGATATTTACTAAAGTTGAACCGGGCAAATCTTAAGCGCAGTAGGGTTAAGGGGTGGGAAAACAATAACCTTTAAACTTAAAATTTAAAATTTTTTACTTTAAATTAATGTGTTCGCATAACTATGTTTATGAGAAAAATACGGTGCTATTTAGATGCTATTACAATATAATGATTATTATAAATCCTTTCAGATTAAAGGTGGACTAAACTTAAGATTTGCTCAGGCCTAGGAAGTGGTAGCCAAGGGGCTGCTCTTCCGTCCGTATCAAGAGTCGAGGGGGTCAGTGAGGGAGTGGATTTTGCGATACGGGGGTTTCAATTATGTACATATTCTTAAAATCAATTGTATCATTTTCTGGTAAAATTGTTTTAAGGATATTTACTAAAGTTGAACCGGGCAAATCTTAAGCGCAGTAGGGTTAAGGGGTGGAAAAACAATAACCTTTAAAATTAAAATTAAAAAAAGTTTATTTTAAATTAATGTGTACGCATAACTATGTTTATAATGAGAAAAATACGGTGCTATTTAGATGCTATTAAAATATAATGATTATTATAAATCCTTTAAGATTAAAGGTGGACTAAACTTAAGATTTGCTCAGGCCTAGGAAGTGGTAGCCAAGGGGCTGCTCTTCCGTTCGTATCAAGAGTCGAGGGGGTCAGTGAGGGAGTGGATTTTGAGATACGGGGGTTTCAATTATGTACATATTCTTAAAATCAATTGTATCATTTTCTGGTATAATTGTTTTAAGGATATTTACTAAAGTTGAACCGGGCAAATCTTAAGCTCAGTAGGGTTAAGGGGTGGGAAAACAATAACCTTTAAACTTAAAATTTAAAATTTTTTACTTTAAATTAATGTGTTCGCATAACTATGTTTATGAGAAAAATACGGTGCTATTTAGATGCTATTACAATATAATGATTATTATAAATCCTTTCAGATTAAAGGTGGACTAAACTTAAGATTTGCTCAGGCCTAGGAAGTGGTAGCCAAGGGGCTGCTCTTCCGTTCGTATCAAGAGTCGAGGGGGTCAGTGAGGGAGTGGATTTTGAGATACGGGGGTTTGCATTATGTACATATTCTTAAAATCAATTGTATCATTTTCTGGTAAAATTGTTTTAAGGATATTTACTAAAGTTGAACCGGGCAAATCTTAAGCTCAGTAGGGTTAAGGGGTGGGAAAACAATAACCTTTAAACTTAAAATTTAAAATATTTTACTTTAAATTTATGTATTCGCATAACTATGTTTATACTGAGAAAAATACGGTGCAATTAGATGCTATTAAAATATAAAGATTATTATAAATCCCTTCATATTAAAGGTGGACTAAACTTAAGATTTGCTCAGGCCTAGGAAGTGGTAGCCAAGGGCTGCTCTTCCGTTCGTATCAAGAGTCGAGGGGGTCAGTGAGGGAGTGGATTTTGCGATACGGGGGTTTCAATTATGTAAATATTCTTAAAATCACTTGTATCATTTTCTGGTAAAATTGTTTTAAGGATATTTACTAAAGTTGAACCGGGCAAATCTTAAGCGCAGTAGGGTTAAGGGGTGGGAAAACAATAACCTTTAAACTTAAAATTTTTTACTTTAAATTATTGTGTTCGCATAACTATGTTTATACTGAGAAAAATACGGTGCTATTTAGATGCTATTAAAATATAATGATTATTATAAATCCTTTAAGATTAAAGGTGGACTATACTTAAGATTTGCTCAGGCCTAGGAAGTGGTAGCCAAGGGGTTGCTCTTCCGTTCGTATCAAGAGTCGAGGGGGTCACTGAGGGAGTGGATTTTGCGATACGGGGGTTTCAATTATGTACATATTCTTAAAATCAATAGTATCATTTTCTGGTAAAATTGTTTAAAGGATATTTACTAAAGTTGAACCGGGCAAATCTTAAGCGCAGTAGGGTTAAGGGGTGGAAAAACAATAACCTTTAAAATTAAAATTAAAAAAAGTTTATTTTAAATTAATGTGTACGCATAACTATGTTTATAATGAGAAAAATACGGTGCTATTTAGATGCTATTAAAATATAATGATTATTATAAATCCTTTAAGATTAAAGGTGGACTAAACTTAAGATTTGCTCAGGCCTAGGAAGTGGTAGCCAAGGGGCTGCTCTTCCGTTCGTATCAAGAGTCGAGGGGGTCAGTGAGGGAGTGGATTTTGCGATACGGGGGTTTCAATTATGTACATATTCTTAAAATCAATTGTATGATTTTCTGGTAAAATGGTTTTAAGGATATTTACTAAAGTTGAACCGGGCAAATCTTAAGCTCAGTAGGGTTAAGGGGTGGGAAAACAATAACCTTTAAACATAAAATTTAAAACATTTTACTTTAAATTAATGTGTACGCATAACTATGTTTATACTGAGAAAAATACGGTACTATTTAGATGCTATAAAAATATAATGATTATTATAAATCCTTTCAGATTAAAGGTGGACTAAACTTAAGATTTGCTCAGGCCTAGGAAGAGGTAGCCAAGGGGCTGCTCTTCCGTTCGTATCAAGAGTCGAGGGGGTCAGTGAGGGAGTGGATTTTGCGATACGGGGGTTTCAATTATGTACATATTTTTAAAATCAATTGTATCATTTTCTGGTAAAATTGTTTTAAGGATATTTACTAAAGTTGAACCGGGCAAATCTTAAGCGCAGTAGGGTTAAGGGGTGGGAAAACAATAACCTTTAAACTTAAAATTTAAAATTTTTTACTTTAAATTAATGTGTTCGCATAACTATGTTTATGAGAAAAATACGGTGCTATTTAGATGCTATTACAATATAATGATTATTATAAATCCTTTCAGATTAAAGGTGGACTAAACTTAAGATTTGCTCAGGCCTAGGAAGTGGTAGCCAAGGGGCTGCTCTTCCGTCCGTATCAAGAGTCGAGGGGGTCAGTGAGGGAGTGGATTTTGCGATACGGGGGTTTCAATTATGTACATATTCTTAAAATCAATTGTATCATTTTCTGGTAAAATTGTTTTAAGGATATTTACTAAAGTTGAACCGGGCAAATCTTAAGCGCAGTAGGGTTAAGGGGTGGAAAAACAATAACCTTTAAAATTAAAATTAAAAAAAGTTTATTTTAAATTAATGTGTACGCATAACTATGTTTATAATGAGAAAAATACGGTGCTATTTAGATGCTATTAAAATATAATGATTATTATAAATCCTTTAAGATTAAAGGTGGACTAAACTTAAGATTTGCTCAGGCCTAGGAAGTGGTAGCCAAGGGGCTGCTCTTCCGTTCGTATCAAGAGTCGAGGGGGTCAGTGAGGGAGTGGATTTTGAGATACGGGGGTTTCAATTATGTACATATTCTTAAAATCAATTGTATCATTTTCTGGTATAATTGTTTTAAGGATATTTACTAAAGTTGAACCGGGCAAATCTTAAGCTCAGTAGGGTTAAGGGGTGGGAAAACAATAACCTTTAAACTTAAAATTTAAAATTTTTTACTTTAAATTAATGTGTTCGCATAACTATGTTTATGAGAAAAATACGGTGCTATTTAGATGCTATTACAATATAATGATTATTATAAATCCTTTCAGATTAAAGGTGGACTAAACTTAAGATTTGCTCAGGCCTAGGAAGTGGTAGCCAAGGGGCTGCTCTTCCGTCCGTTTCAGGAGTCGAGGGGGTCAGTGAGGGAGTGGATTTTGCGATACGGGGGTTTCAACTATGTACATATTCTTAAAATCAATTGTATCATTTTCTGGTAAAATTGTTTTAAGGATATTTACTAAAGTTGAACCGGGCAAATCTTAAGCGCAGTAGGGTTAAGGGGTGGGAAAAAAATAACCCTTAATCTTAAAATTTTTTACTTTAAATTAATGTGTTCGCATAACTATGTTTATACTGATAAAAATACGGTGCTCTTTAGATGCTATTAAAATATAATGATTATTATAAATCCTTTCAGATTAAAGGTGGACTAAACTTAAGATTTTCTCAGGCCTAGGAAGTGGTAGCCAAGGTGCTGCTCTTCCGTTCGTATCAAGAGTCGAGGGGGTCAGTGAGGGAGTGGATTTTGCGATACGGGGGTTTGCATTATGTACATATTCTTAAAATCAATTGTATCATTTTCTGGTAAAATTGTTTTAAGGATATTTACTAAAGTTGAACCGGGCAAATCTTAAGCGCAGTAGGGTTAAGGGGTGGAAAAACAATAACCTTTAAAATTAAAATTTAAAACATTTTACTTTAAATTAATGTGTTCGCATAACTATGTTTATACTGAGAAAAATACGGTGCTATTTAGATGCTATTAAAATATAATGATTATTATAAATCCTTTCAGATTAAAGGTGGACTAAACTTAAGATTTGCTCAGGCCTAGGAAGTGGTAGCCAAGGGGCTGCTCTTCCGTTCGTATCAAGAGTCGAGGGGGTCAGTGAGGGAGTGGATTTTGCGATACGGGGGTTTCAATTATGTACATATTCTTAAAATCAATTGTATGATTTTCTGGTAAAATGGTTTTAAGGATATTTACTAAAGTTGAACCGGGCAAATCTTAAGCTCAGTAGGGTTCAGGGGTGGGAAAACAATAACCTTTAAACTTAAAATTTAAAACATTTTACTTTAAATTAATGTGTTCGCATAACTATGTTTATACTGAGAAAAATACGGTGCTATTTAGATGCTATTAAAATATAATGATTATTATAAATCCTTTCAGATTAAAGGTGGACTAAACTTAAGATTTGCTCAGGCCTAGGAAGTGGTAGCCAAGGGGCTGCTCTTCCGTTCGTATCAAGAGTCGAGGGGTCAGTGAGGGAGTGGATTTTGCGATACGGGGGTTTCAATTATGTACATATTCTTAAAATCAATTGTATCATTTTCTGGTATAATTGTTTTAAGGATATTTACTAAAGTTGAACCGGGCAAATCTTAAGCTCAGTAGGGTTAAGGGGTGGGAAAACAATAACCTTTAAACTTAAAATTTAAAATATTTTACTTTAAATTTATGTATTCGCATAACTATGTATTTACTGAGAAAAATACGGTGCAATTAGATGCTATTAAAATATAAAGATTATTATAAATCCTTTCAGATTAAAGGTGGACTAAACTTAAGATTTGCTCAGGCCTAGGAAGTGGTAGCCAAGGGGCTGCTCTTCCGTTCGTATCAAGAGTCGAGGGGGTCAGTGAGGGAGTGGATTTTGCGATACGGGGGTTTCAATTATGTACATATTCTTAAAATCAATTGTATCATTTTCTGGTAAAATTGTTTTAAGGATATTTACTAAAGTTGAACCGGGCAAATCTTAAGCGCAGTAGGGTTAAGGGGTGGGAAAACAATAACCTTTAAACTTAAAATTTAAAATTTTTTACTTTAAATTAATGTGTTCGCATAACTATGTTTATGAGAAAAATACGGTGCTATTTAGATGCTATTACAATATAATGATTATTATAAATCCTTTCAGATTAAAGGTGGACTAAACTTAAGATTTGCTCAGTCCTAGGAAGTGGTAGCCAAGGGGCTGCTCTTCCGTCCGTATCAAGAGTCGAGGGGGTCAGTGAGGGAGTGGATTTTGCGATACGGGGGTTGCAATTATGTACATATTCTTAAAATCAATTGTATCATTTTCTGGTAAAATTGTTTTAAGGATATTTACTAAAGTTGAACCGAGCAAATCTTAAGCGCAGTAGGGTTAAGGGGTGGGAAAAAAATAACCCTTAATCTTAAAATTTTTTACTTTAAATTAATGTGTTCGCATAACTATGTTTATACTGATAAAAATACGGTGCTCTTTAGATGCTATTAAAATATAATGATTATTATAAATCCTTTCAGATTAAAGGTGGACTAAACTTAAGATTTTCTCAGGCCTAGGAAGTGGTAGCCAAGGGGCTACTCTTCCGTTCGTATCAAGAGTCGAGGGGGTCAGTGAGGGAGTGGATTTTGCGATACGGGGGTTTGCATTATGTACATATTCTTAAAATCAATTGTATCATTTTCTGGTAAAATTGTTTTAAGGATATTTACTAAAGTTGAACCGGGCAAATCTTAAGCTCAGTAGGGTTAAGGGGTGGGAAAACAATAACCTTTAAACTTAAAATTTAAAATATTTTACTTTAAATTTATGTATTCGCATAACTATGTTTATACTGAGAAAAATACGGTGCAATTAGATGCTATTAAAATATAAAGATTATTATAAATCCCTTCATATTAAAGGTGGACTAAACTTAAGATTTGCTCAGGCCTAGGAAGTGGTAGCCAAGGGCTGCTCTTCCGTTCGTATCAAGAGTCGAGGGGGTCAGTGAGGGAGTGGATTTTGCGATACGGGGGTTTCAATTATGTAAATATTCTTAAAATCACTTGTATCATTTTCTGGTAAAATTGTTTTAAGGATATTTACTAAAGTTGAACCGGGCAAATCTTAAGCGCAGTAGGGTTAAGGGGTGGGAAAACAATAACCTTTAAACTTAAAATTTTTTACTTTAAATTATTGTGTTCGCATAACTATGTTTATACTGAGAAAAATACGGTGCTATTTAGATGCTATTAAAATATAATGATTATTATAAATCCTTTAAGATTAAAGGTGGACTATACTTAAGATTTGCTCAGGCCTAGGAAGTGGTAGCCAAGGGGTTGCTCTTCCGTTCGTATCAAGAGTCGAGGGGGTCACTGAGGGAGTGGATTTTGCGATACGGGGGTTTCAATTATGTACATATTCTTAAAATCAATAGTATCATTTTCTGGTAAAATTGTTTAAAGGATATTTACTAAAGTTGAACCGGGCAAATCTTAAGCGCAGTAGGGTTAAGGGGTGGAAAAACAATAACCTTTAAAATTAAAATTAAAAAAAGTTTATTTTAAATTAATGTGTACGCATAACTATGTTTATAATGAGAAAAATACGGTGCTATTTAGATGCTATTAAAATATAATGATTATTATAAATCCTTTAAGATTAAAGGTGGACTAAACTTAAGATTTGCTCAGGCCTAGGAAGTGGTAGCCAAGGGGCTGCTCTTCCGTTCGTATCAAGAGTCGAGGGGGTCAGTGAGGGAGTGGATTTTGCGATACGGGGGTTTCAATTATGTACATATTCTTAAAATCAATTGTATGATTTTCTGGTAAAATGGTTTTAAGGATATTTACTAAAGTTGAACCGGGCAAATCTTAAGCTCAGTAGGGTTAAGGGGTGGGAAAACAATAACCTTTAAACATAAAATTTAAAACATTTTACTTTAAATTAATGTGTACGCATAACTATGTTTATACTGAGAAAAATACGGTACTATTTAGATGCTATAAAAATATAATGATTATTATAAATCCTTTCAGATTAAAGGTGGACTAAACTTAAGATTTGCTCAGGCCTAGGAAGTGGTAGCCAAGGGGCTGCTCTTCCGTTCGTATCAAGAGTCGAGGGGGTCAGTGAGGGAGTGGATTTTGCGATACGGGGGTTTCAATTATGTACATATTTTTAAAATCAATTGTATCATTTTCTGGTAAAATTGTTTTAAGGATATTTACTAAAGTTGAACCGGGCAAATCTTAAGCGCAGTAGGGTTAAGGGGTGGGAAAACAATAACCTTTAAACTTAAAATTTAAAATTTTTTACTTTAAATTAATGTGTTCGCATAACTATGTTTATGAGAAAAATACGGTGCTATTTAGATGCTATTACAATATAATGATTATTATAAATCCTTTCAGATTAAAGGTGGACTAAACTTAAGATTTGCTCAGTCCTAGGAAGTGGTAGCCAAGGGGCTGCTCTTCCGTCCGTATCAAGAGTCGAGGGGGTCAGTGAGGGAGTGGATTTTGCGATACGGGGGTTTCAATTATGTACATATTCTTAAAATCAATTGTATCATTTTCTGGTAAAATTGTTTTAAGGATATTTACTAAAGTTGAACCGGGCAAATCTTAAGCGCAGTAGGGTTAAAGGTGTAAAAAAAAATAACCCTTAATCTTAAAATTTTTTACTTTAAATTAATGTGTTCGCATAACTATGTTTATACTGATAAAAATACGGTGCTCTTTAGATGCTATTAAAATATAATGATTATTATAAATCCTTTCAGATTAAAGGTGGACTAAACTTAAGATTTTCTCAGGCCTAGGAAGTGGTAGCCAAGGGGCTGCTCTTCCGTTCGTATCAAGAGTCGAGGGGGTCAGTGAGGGAGTGGGTTTTGCGATACGGGGGTTTGCATTATGTACATATTCTTAAAATCAATTGTATCATTTTCTGGTAAAATTGTTTTAAGGATATTTACTAAAGTTGAACCGGGCAAATCTTAAGCTCAGTAGGGTTAAGGGGTGGGAAAACAATAACCTTTAAATTTAAAATTTAAAATATTTTACTTTAAATTTATGTATTCGCATAACTATGTTTATACTGAGAAAAATACGGTGCAATTAGATGCTATTAAAATATAAAGATTATTATAAATCCCTTCATATTAAAGGTGGACTATACTTAAGATTTGCTCAGGCCTAGGAAGTGGTAGCCAAGGGGTTGCTCTTCCGTTCGTATCAAGAGTCGAGGGGGTCACTGAGGGAGTGGATTTTGCGATACGGGGGTTTCAATTATGTACATATTCTTAAAATCAATAGTATCATTTTCTGGTAAAATTGTTTAAAGGATATTTACTAAAGTTGAACCGGGCAAATCTTAAGCGCAGTAGGGTTAAGGGGTGGAAAAACAATAACCTTTAAAATTAAAATTAAAAAAAGTTTATTTTAAATTAATGTGTACGCATAACTATGTTTATAATGAGAAAAATACGGTGCTATTTAGATGCTATTAAAATATAATGATTATTATAAATCCTTTAAGATTAAAGGTGGACTAAACTTAAGATTTGCTCAGGCCTAGGAAGTGGTAGCCAAGGGGCTGCTCTTCCGTTCGTATCAAGAGTCGAGGGGGTCAGTGAGGGAGTGGATTTTGCGATACGGGGGTTTCAATTATGTACATATTCTTAAAATCAATTGTATGATTTTCTGGTAAAATGGTTTTAAGGATATTTACTAAAGTTGAACCGGGCAAATCTTAAGCTCAGTAGGGTTAAGGGGTGGGAAAACAATAACCTTTAAACATAAAATTTAAAACATTTTACTTTAAATTAATGTGTTCGCATAACTATGTTTATACTGAGAAAAATACGGTACTATTTAGATGCTATTAAAATATAATGATTATTATAAATCCTTTCAGATTAAAGGTGGACTAAACTTAAGATTTGCTCAGGCCTAGGAAGTGGTAGCCAAGGGGCTGCTCTTCCGTTCGTATCAAGAGTCGAGGGGGTCAGTAAGGGAGTGGATTTTGCGATACGGGGGTTTCAATTATGTACATATTCTTAAAATCAATTGTATCATTTTCTGGTATAATTGTTTTAAGGATATTTACTAAAGTTGAACCGGGCAAATCTTAAGCTCAGTAGGGTTAAGGGGTGGGAAAACAATATCCTTTAAACTTAAAATTTAAAATATTTTACTTTAAATTTATGTATTCGCATAACTATGTATTTACTGAGAAAAATACGGTGCAATTAGATGCTATTAAAATATAAAGATTATTATAAATCCTTTCAGA
Source organism: Maratus speciosus (assembly GCA_963932465.1). Taxonomy (NCBI): domain Eukaryota; kingdom Metazoa; phylum Arthropoda; class Arachnida; order Araneae; family Salticidae; genus Maratus; species Maratus speciosus. The sequence continues at coordinate 250,302,206 of OZ010800.1, read as the reverse complement.
TTAAAGGTGGACTAAACTTAAGATTAGCTCAGGCCTAGGAAGTGGTAGCCAAGGGGCTGCTCTTCCGTTCGTATCAAGAGTCGAGGGGGTCAGTGAGGGAGTGGATTTTGCGTTACGGGGGTTTCAATTATGTACATATTCTTAAAATCAATTGTATCATTTTCTGGTAAAATTGTTTTAAGGATATTTACTAAAGTTGAACCGGGCAAATCTTAAGCGCAGTAGGGTTAAGGGGTGGGAAAACAATAACCTTTAAACCTAAAATTTAAAAATTTTTACTTTAAATTATTGTGTTTGCATAACTATGTTTATACTGAGAAAAATACGGTACTATTTAGATGCTATTAAAATTTAATGATCATTATAAATCCTTTCAGAATAAATGTGGAATAAACTTAAGATTTGCTAGGGCCTAGGAAGTGGTAGCCAAGGGGCTGCTCTTCCGTTCGTATCAAGAGTCGAGGGGGTCAGTGAGGGAGTGGATTTTGCGATACGGGTGTTTCAATTATGTACATATTCTTAAAATCAATAGTATCATTTTCTGGTAAAATTGTTTTAAGGATATTTACTACAGTTGAACCGGGCAAATCTTAAGCGCAGTAGGGTTAAGGGGTTGGTAAACAATAACCTTTCAATTAGAATTAAATAAAAAGTTTATTTTAAATTAATGTGTACGCATAACTATGTTTATAATGAGAAAAATACGGTGCTATTTAGATGCTATTAAAATATAATGAATATTATAAATCCTTTCAGATTAAAGGTGGACTAAACTTAAGATTTGCTCAGGCCTAGGAATTGGTAGCCAAGGGGCTGCTCTTCCGTTCGTATCAAGAGTCGAGGGGGTCAGTGAGGGAGTGGATTTTACGATACGGGGGTTTCAATTATGTACTTATTCTTAAAATCAATTGTATCATTTTCTGGTAAAATTGTTTTAAGGATATTTACTAAAGTTCAACCGGGCAAACCTTAAGCGCAGTAGGGTTAAGGGGTGGGAAAACAATAACCTTTAAACTTAAAATTTAAAATTTTTTACTTTAAATTAATGTGTTCGCATAACTATGTTTATGAGAAAAATACGGTGCTATTTAGATGCTATTACAATATAATGATTATTATAAATCCTTTCAGATTAAAGGTGGACTAAACTTAAGATTTGCTCAGGCCTAGGAAGTGGTAGCCAAGGGGCTGCTCTTCCGTCCGTATCAAGAGTCGAGGGGGTCAGTGAGGGAGTGGATTTTGCGATACGGGCGTTTCAATTATGTACATATTCTTAAAATCAATTGTATCATTTTCTGGTAAAATTGTTTTAAGGATATTTACTAAAGTTGAACCGGGCAAATCTTAAGCGCAGTAGGGTTAAGGGGTGGGAAAAAAATAACCCTTAATCTTAAAATTTTTTACTTTAAATTAATGTGTTCGCATAACTATGTTTATACTGATAAAAATACGGTGCTCTTTAGATGCTATTAAAATATAATGATTATTATAAATCCTTTCAGATTAAAGGTGGACTAAACTTAAGATTTGCTCAGGCCTAGGAAGTGGTAGCCAAGGGGCTGCTCTTCCGTTCGTATCAAGAGTCGAGGGGGTCATTGAGGGAGTGGATTTTGCGATACGGGGGTTTGCATTATGTACATATTCTTAAAATCAATTGTATCATTTTCTGGTAAAATTGTTTTAAGGATATATACTAAAGTTGAACCGGGCAAATCTTAAGCTCAGTAGGGTTAAGGGGTGGGAAAACAATAACCTTTAAACTTAAAATTTAAAATATTTTACTTTAAATTTATGTATTCGCATAACTATGTTTATACTGAGAAAAATACGGTGCAATTAGATGCTATTAAAATATAAAGATTATTATAAATCCTTTCAGATTAAAGGTGGACTAAACTTAAGATTTGCTCAGGCCTAGGAAGTGGTAGCAGAGGGCTGCTCTTCCGTTCGTATCAAGAGTCGAGGGGGTCAGTGAGGGAGTGGATTTTGCGATACGGGGGTTTCAATTATGTACATATTCTTAAAATCAATTGTATCATTTTCTGGTAAAATTGTTTTAAGGATATTTACTAAAGTTGAACCGGGCAAATCTTAAGCGCAGTAGGGTTAAGGGGTGGGAAAACAATAACCTTTAAACTTAAAATTTTTTACTTTAAATTATTGTGTTCGCATAACTATGTTTATACTGAGAAATATACGGTACTATTTAGATGCTATTAAAATATAATGATTATTATAAATCCTTTCAGATTAAAGGTGGACTATACTTAAGATTTGCTCAGGCCTAGGAAGTGGTAGCCAAGGGGTTGCTCTTCCGTTCGTATCAAGAGTCGAGGGGGTCACTGAGGGAGTGGATTTTGCGATACGGGGGTTTCAATTATGTACATATTCTTAAAATCAATAGTATCATTTTCTGGTATAATTGTTTTAAGGATATTTACTAAAGTTGAACCGGGCAAATGTTAAGCGCAGTAGGGTTAAGTGGTGGAAAAAAAATAACCTTTAAAATTAAAATTAAAAAAAGTTTATTTTAAATTAATGTGTACGCATAACTATGTTTATAATGAGAAAAATACGGTGCTATTTAGATGCTATTAAAATATAATGATTATTATAAATCCTTTAAGATTAAAGGTGGAATAAACTTAAGATTTGCTCAGGCCTAGGAAGTGGTAGCCAAGGGGCTGCTCTTCCGTTCGTATCAAGAGTCGAGGGGGTCAGTGAGGGAGTGGATTTTGCGATACGGGGGTTTCAATTATGTACATATTCTTAAATAAATTGTATGATTTTCTGGTAAAATGGTTTTAAGGATATTTACTAAAGTTGAACCGGGCAAATCTTAAGCTCAGTAGGGTTAAGGGGTGGGAAAACAATAACCTTTAAACTTAAAATTTAAAACATTTTACTTTAAATTAATGTGTTCGCATAACTATGTTTATACTGAGAAAAATACGGTGCTATTTAGATGCTATTAAAATATAATGATTATTATAAATCCTTTCAGATTAAAGGTGGACTAAACTTAAGATTTGCTCAGGCCTAGGAAGTGGTAGCCAAGGGGCTGCTCTTCCGTTCGTATCAAGAGTCGATGGGGTCAGTGAGGGAGTGGATTTTGCGATACGGGGGTTTCAATTATGTACATATTCTTAAAATCAATTGTATCATTTTCTGGTATAATTGTTTTAAGGATATTTACTAAAGTTGAACCGGGCAAATCTTAAGCTCAGTAGGGTTAAGGGGTGGGAAAACAATAACCTTTAAACTTAAAATTTAAAATATTTTACTTTAAATTTATGTATTCGCATAACTATGTATTTACTGAGAAAAATACGGTGCAATTAGATGCTATTAAAATATAAAGATTATTATAAATCCTTTCAGATTAAAGGTGGACTAAACTTAAGATTTGCTCAGGCCTAGGAAGTGGTAGCCAAGGGGCTGCTCTTCCGTTCGTATCAAGAGTCGAGGGGGTCAGTGAGGGAGTGGATTTTGCGATACGGGGGTTTCAATTATGTACATATTCTTAAAATCAATAGTATCATTTTCTGGTATAATTGTTTAAAGGATATTTACTAAAGTTGAACCGGGCAAATCTTAAGCGCAGTAGGGTTAAGGGGTGGAAAAACAATAACCTTTAAAATTAAAATTAAAAAAAGTTTATTTTAAATTAATGTGCTCGCATAACTATGTTTATAATGAGAAAAATACGGTGCTATTTAGATGCTATTAAAATATAATGATTATTATAAATCCTTTAAGATTAAAAGTGGACTAAACTTAAGATTTGCTCAGGCCTAGGAAGTGGTAGCCAAGGGGCTGCTCTTCCGTTCGTATCAAGAGTCGAGGGGGTCACTGAGGGAGTGGATTTTGCGATACGGGGGTTTCAATTATGTACATATTCTTAAAATCAATAGTATCATTTTCTGGTAAAATTGTTTAAAGGATGTTTACTAAAGTTGAACCGGGCAAATCTTAAGCGCAGTAGGGTTAAGGGGTGGAAAAACAATAACCTTTAAAATTAAAATTAAAAAAAGTTTATTTTAAATTAATGTGTACGCATAACTATGTTTATAATGAGAAAAATACGGTGCTATTTAGATGCTATTAAAATATAATGATTATTATAAATCCTTTAAGATTAAAGGTGGACTAAACTTAAGATTTGCTCAGGCCTAGGAAGTGGTAGCCAAGGGGCTGCTCTTCCGTTCGTATCAAGAGTCGAGGGGGTCAGTGAGGGAGTGGATTTTGCGATACGGGGGTTTCAATTATGTACATATTCTTAAATAAATTGTATGATTTTCTGGTAAAATGGTTTTAAGGATATTTACTAAAGTTGAACCGGGCAAATCTTAAGCTCAGTAGGGTTAAGGGGTGGGAAAACAATAACCTTTAAACTTAAAATTTAAAACATTTTACTTTAAATTAATGTGTTCGCATAACCATGTTTATACTGAGAAAAATACGGTGATATTTAGATGATATTAAAATATAATGATTATTATAAATCCTTTCAGATTAAAGGTGGACTAAACTTAAGATTTGCTCAGGCCTAGGAAGTGGTAGCCAAGGGGCTGCTCTTCCGTTCGTATCAAGAGTCGATGGGGTCAGTGAGGGAGTGGATTTTGCGATACGGGGATTTCAATTATGTACATATTCTTAAAATCAATTGTATCATTTTCTGGTATAATTGTTTTAAGGATATTTACTAAAGTTCAACCGGGCAAATCTTAAGCTCAGTAGGGTTAAGGGGTGGGAAAACAATAACGTTTAAACTTAAAATTTAAAATATTATACTTTAAATTTATGTATTCGCATAACTATGTATTTACTGAGCAAAATACGGTGCAATTAGATGCTATTAAAATATAAAGATTATTATAAATCCTTTCAGATTAAAGGTGGACTAAACTTAAGATTTGCTCAGGCCTAGGAAGTGGTAGCCAAGGGGCTGCTCTTCCGTTCGTATCAAGAGTCGAGGGGGTCAGTGAGGGAGTGGATTTTGCGATACGGAGGTTTGCATTATGTACATATTCTTAAAATCAATTGTATCATTTTCTGGTAAAATTGTTTTAAGGATATTTACTAAAGTTGAACCGGGCAAATCTTAAGCTCAGTAGGGTTAAGGGGTGGGAAAACAATAACCTTTAAACTTAAAATTTAAAATATTTTAATTTAAATTTATGTATTCGCATAACTATGTTTATACTGAGAAAAATACGGTGCAATTAGATGCTATTAAAATATAAAGTTTATTATAAATCCTTTCAGATTAAAGGTGGACTAAACTTAAGATTTGCTCAGGCCTAGGAAGTGGTAGCCAAGGGCTGCTCTTCCGTTCGTATCAAGAGTCGAGGGGGTCAGTGAGGGAGTGGATTTTGCGATACGGGGGTTTCAATTATGTACATATTCTTAAAATCAATTGTATCATTTTCTGGTAAAATTGTTTTAAGGATATTTACTGAAGTTGAACCGGGCAAATCTTAAGCGCAGTAGGGTTAAGGGGTGGGAAAACAATAACCTTTAAACTTAAAATTTTTTACTTTAAATTATTGTGTTCGCATAACTATGTTTATACTGAGAAAAATACGGTACTATTTAGATGCTATTAAAATATAATGATTATTATAAATCCTTTCAGATTAAAGGTGGACTATACTTAAGATTTGCTCAGGCCTAGGAAGTGGTAGCCAAGGGGTTGCTCTTCCGTTCGTATCAAGAGTCGAGGGGGTCACTGAGGGAGTGGATTTTGCGATACGGGGGTTTCAATTATGTACATATTCTTAAAATCAATTGTATCATTTTCTGGTATAATTGTTTTAAGGATATTTACTAAAGTTGAACCGGGCAAATCTTAAGCTCAGTAGGGTTAAGGGGTGGGAAAACAATAACCTTTAAACTTAAAATTTAAAATTTTTTACTTTAAATTAATGTGTTCGCATAACTATGTTTATGAGAAAAATACGGTGCTATTTAGATGCTATTACAATATAATGATTATTATAAATCCTTTCAGATTAAAGGTGGACTAAACTTAAGATTTGCTCAGGCCTAGGAAGTGGTAGCCAAGGGGCTGCTCTTCCGTCCGTATCAAGAGTCGAGGGGGTCAGTGAGGGAGTGGATTTTGCGATACGGGGGTTTCAACTATGTACATATTCTTAAAATCAATTGTATCATTTTCTGGTAAAATTGTTTTAAGGATATTTACTAAAGTTGAACCGGGCAAATCTTAAGCGCAGTAGGGTTAAGGGGTGGGAAAAAAATAACCCTTAATCTTAAAATTTTTTACTTTAAATTAATGTGTTCGCATAACTATGTTTATACTGATAAAAATACGGTGCTCTTTAGATGCTATTAAAATATAATGATTATTATAAATCCTTTCAGATTAAAGGTGGACTAAACTTAAGATTTTCTCAGGCCTAGGAAGTGGTAGCCAAGGTGCTGCTCTTCCGTTCGTATCAAGAGTCGAGGGGGTCAGTGAGGGAGTGGATTTTGCGATACGGGGGTTTGCATTATGTACATATTCTTAAAATCAATTGTATCATTTTCTGGTAAAATTGTTTTAAGGATATTTACTAAAGTTGAACCGGGCAAATCTTAAGCGCAGTATGGTTAAGGGGTGGAAAAACAATAACCTTTAAAATTAAAATTTAAAACATTTTACTTTAAATTAATGTGTTCGCATAACTATGTTTATACTGAGAAAAATACGGTGCTATTTAGATGCTATTAAAATATAATGATTATTATAAATCCTTTCAGATTAAAGGTGGACTAAACTTAAGATTTGCTCAGGCCTAGGAAGTGGTAGCCAAGGGGCTGCTCTTCCGTTCGTATCAAGAGTCGAGGGGGTCAGTGAGGGAGTGGATTTTGCGATACGGGGGTTTCAATTATGTACATATTCTTAAAATCAATTGTATGATTTTCTGGTAAAATGGTTTTAAGGATATTTACTAAAGTTGAACCGGGCAAATCTTAAGCTCAGTAGGGTTCAGGGGTGGGAAAACAATAACCTTTAAACTTAAAATTTAAAACATTTTACTTTAAATTAATGTGTTCGCATAACTATGTTTATACTGAGAAAAATACGGTGCTATTTAGATGCTATTAAAATATAATGATTATTATAAATCCTTTCAGATTAAAGGTGGACTAAACTTAAGATTTGCTCAGGCCTAGGAAGTGGTAGCCAAGGGGCTGCTCTTCCGTTCGTATCAAGAGTCGAGGGGTCAGTGAGGGAGTGGATTTTGCGATACGGGGGTTTCAATTATGTACATATTCTTAAAATCAATTGTATCATTTTCTGGTATAATTGTTTTAAGGATATTTACTAAAGTTGAACCGGGCAAATCTTAAGCTCAGTAGGGTTAAGGGGTGGGAAAACAATAACCTTTAAACTTAAAATTTAAAATTTTTTACTTTAAATTAATGTGTTCGCATAACTATGTTTATGAGAAAAATACGGTGCTATTTAGATGCTATTACAATATAATGATTATTATAAATCCTTTCAGATTAAAGGTGGACTAAACTTAAGATTTGCTCAGGCCTAGGAAGTGGTAGCCAAGGGGCTGCTCTTCCGTCCGTATCAAGAGTCGAGGGGGTCAGTGAGGGAGTGGATTTTGCGATACGGGGGTTTCAACTATGTACATATTCTTAAAATCAATTGCATCATTTTCTGGTAAAATTGTTTTAAGGATATTTACTAAAGTTGAACCGGGCAAATCTTAAGCGCAGTAGGGTTAAGGGGTGGGAAAAAAATAACCCTTAATCTTAAAATTTTTTACTTTAAATTAATGTGTTCGCATAACTATGTTTATACTGATAAAAATACGGTGCTCTTTAGATGCTATTAAAATATAATGATTATTATAAATCCTTTCAGATTAAAGGTGGACTAAACTTAAGATTTTCTCAGGCCTAGGAAGTGGTAGCCAAGGTGCTGCTCTTCCGTTCGTATCAAGAGTCGAGGGGGTCAGTGAGGGAGTGGATTTTGCGATACGGGGGTTTGCATTATGTACATATTCTTAAAATCAATTGTATCATTTTCTGGTAAAATTGTTTTAAGGATATTTACTAAAGTTGAACCGGGCAAATCTTAAGCGCAGTATGGTTAAGGGGTGGAAAAACAATAACCTTTAAAATTAAAATTTAAAACATTTTACTTTAAATTAATGTGTTCGCATAACTATGTTTATACTGAGAAAAATACGGTGCTATTTAGATGCTATTAAAATATAATGATTATTATAAATCCTTTCAGATTAAAGGTGGACTAAACTTAAGATTTGCTCAGGCCTAGGAAGTGGTAGCCAAGGGGCTGCTCTTCCGTTCGTATCAAGAGTCGAGGGGGTCAGTGAGGGAGTGGATTTTGCGATACGGGGGTTTCAATTATGTACATATTCTTAAAATCAATTGTATGATTTTCTGGTAAAATGGTTTTAAGGATATTTACTAAAGTTGAACCGGGCAAATCTTAAGCTCAGTAGGGTTCAGGGGTGGGAAAACAATAACCTTTAAACTTAAAATTTAAAACATTTTACTTTAAATTAATGTGTTCGCATAACTATGTTTATACTGAGAAAAATACGGTGCTATTTAGATGCTATTAAAATATAATGATTATTATAAATCCTTTCAGATTAAAGGTGGACTAAACTTAAGATTTGCTCAGGCCTAGGAAGTGGTAGCCAAGGGGCTGCTCTTCCGTTCGTATCAAGAGTCGAGGGGTCAGTGAGGGAGTGGATTTTGCGATACGGGGGTTTCAATTATGTACATATTCTTAAAATCAATTGTATCATTTTCTGGTATAATTGTTTTAAGGATATTTACTAAAGTTGAACCGTGCAAATCTTAAGCTCAGTAGGGTTAAGGGGTGGGAAAACAATAACCTTTAAACTTAAAATTTAAAATATTTTACTTTAAATTTATGTATTCGCATAACTATGTATTTACTGAGAAAAATACGGTGCAATTAGATGCTATTAAAATATAAAGATTATTATAAATCCTTTCAGATTAAAGGTGGACTAAACTTAAGATTTGCTCAGGCCTAGGAAGTGGTAGCCAAGGGGCTGCTCTTCCGTTCGTATCAAGAGTCGAGGGGGTCAGTGAGGGAGTGGATTTTGCGATACGGGGGTTTCAATTATGTACATATTCTTAAAATCAATTGTATCATTTTCTGGTAAAATTGTTTTAAGGATATTTACTAAAGTTGAACCGGGCAAATCTTAAGCGCAGTAGGGTTAAGGGGTGGGAAAACAATAACCTTTAAACTTAAAATTTAAAATTTTTTACTTTAAATTAATGTGTTCGCATAACTATGTTTATGAGAAAAATACGGTGCTATTTAGATGCTATTAAAATATAATGATTATTATAAATCCTTTAAGATTAAAGGTGGACTAAACTTAAGATTTGCTCAGGCCTAGGAAGTGGTAGCCAAGGGGCTGCTCTTCCGTTCGTATCAAGAGTCGAGGGGGTCAGTGAGGGAGTAGATTTTGCGATACGGCGGTTTCAATTATGTACATATTCTTAAATAAATTGTATGATTTTCTGGCAAAATGGTTTTAAGGATATTTACTAAAGTTGAACCGGGCAAATCTTAAGCTCAGTAGGGTTAAGGGGTGAGAAAACAATAACCTTTAAACTTAAAATTTAAAACATTTTACTTTAAATTAATGTGTTCGCATAACCATGTTTATACTGAGAAAAATACGGTGCTATTTAGATGATATTAAAATATAATGATTATTATAATTCCTTTCAGATTAAAGGTGGACTAAACTTAAGATTTGCTCAGGCCTAGGAAGTGGTAGCAAAGGGGCTGCTCTTCCGTTCGTATCAAGAGTCGATGGGGTCAGTGAGGGAGTGGATTTTGCGATACGGGGGTTTCAATTATGTACATATTCTTAAAATCAATTGTATCATTTTCTGGTATAATTGTTTTAAGGATATTTACTAAAGTTCAACCGGGCAAATCTTAAGCTCAGTAGGGTTAAGGGGTGGGAAAACAATAACGTTTAAACTTAAAATTTAAAATATTTTACTTTAAATTTATGTATTCGCATAACTATGTATTTACTGAGAAAAATACGGTGCAATTAGATGCTATTAAAATATAAAGATTATTATAAATCCTTTCAGATTAAAGGTGGACTAAACTTAAGATTTGCTCAGGCCTAGGAAGTGGTAGCCAAGGGGCTGCTCTTCCGTTCGTATCAAGAGTCGAGGGGGTCAGTGAGGGAGTGGATTTTGCGATACGGAGGTTTGCATTATGTACATATTCTTAAAATCAATTGTATCATTTTCTGGTAAAATTGTTTTAAGGATATTTACTAAAGTTGAACCGGGCAAATCTTAAGCTCAGTAGGGTTAAGGGGTGGGAAAACAATAACCTTTAAACTTAAAATTTAAAATATTTTAATTTAAATTTATGTATTCGCATAACTATGTTTATACTGAGAAAAATACGGTGCAATTAGATGCTATTAAAATATAAAGTTTATTATAAATCCTTTCAGATTAAAGGTGGACTAAACTTAAGATTTGCTCAGGCCTAGGAAGTGGTAGCCAAGGGCTGCTCTTCCGTTCGTATCAAGAGTCGAGGGGGTCAGTGAGGGAGTGGATTTTGCGATACGGGGGTTTCAATTATGTATATATTCTTAAAATCAATTGTATCATTTTCTGGTAAAATTGTTTTAAGGATATTTACTGAAGTTGAACCGGGCAAATCTTAAGCGCAGTAGGGTTAAGGGGTGGGAAAACAATAACCTTTAAACTTAAAATTTTTTACTTTAAATTATTGTGTTCGCATAACTATGTTTATACTGAGAAAAATACGGTACTATTTAGATGCTATTAAAATATAATGATTATTATAAATCCTTTCAGATTAAAGGTGGACTATACTTAAGATTTGCTCAGGCCTAGGAAGTGGTAGCCAAGGGGTTGCTCTTCCGTTCGTATCAAGAGTCGAGGGGGTCACTGAGGGAGTGGATTTTGCGATACGGGGGTTTCAATTATGTACATATTCTTAAAATCAATTGTATCATTTTCTGGTATAATTGTTTTAAGGATATTTACTAAAGTTGAACCGGGCAAATCTTAAGCTCAGTAGGGTTAAGGGGTGGGAAAACAATAACCTTTAAACTTAAAATTTAAAATTTTTTACTTTAAATTAATGTGTTCGCATAACTATGTTTATGAGAAAAATACGGTGCTATTTAGATGCTATTACAATATAATGATTATTATAAATCCTTTCAGATTAAAGGTGGACTAAACTTAAGATTTGCTCAGTCCTAGGAAGTGGTAGCCAAGGGGATGCTCTTCCGTCCGTATCAAGAGTCGAGGGGGTCAGTGAGGGAGTGGATTTTGCGATACGGGGGTTTCAACTATGTACATATTCTTAAAATCAATTGTATCATTTTCTGGTAAAATTGTTTTAAGGATATTTACTGAAGTTGAACCGGGCAAATCTTAAGCGCAGTAGGGTTAAGGGGTGGGAAAACAATAACCTTTAAACTTAAAATTTTTTACTTTAAATTATTGTGTTCGCATAACTATGTTTATACTGAGAAAAATACGGTGCTATTTAGATGCTATTAAAATATAATGATTATTATAAATCCTTTAAGATTAAAGGTGGACTATACTTAAGATTTGCTCAGGCCTAGGAAGTGGTAGCCAAGGGGTTGCTCTTCCGTTCGTATCAAGAGTCGAGGGGGTCACTGAGGGAGTGGATTTTGCGATACGGGGGTTTCAATTATGTACATATTCTTAAAATCAATTGTATCATTTTCTGGTAAAATTGTTTTAAGGATATTTACTAAAGTTGAACCGGGCAAATCTTAAGCTCAGTAGGGTTAAGGGGTGGGAAAACAATAACCTTTAAACTTAAAATTTAAAATATTTTACTTTAAATTTATGTATTCGCATAACTATGTTTATACTGAGAAAAATACGGTGCAATTAGATGCTATTAAAATATAAAGATTATTATAAATCCCTTCATATTAAAGGTGGACTAAACTTAAGATTTGCTCAGGCCTAGGAAGTGGTAGCCAAGGGCTGCTCTTCCGTTCGTATCAAGAGTCGAGGGGGTCAGTGAGGGAGTGGATTTTGCGATACGGGGGTTTCAATTATGTAAATATTCTTAAAATCAATTGTATCATTTTCTGGTAAAATTGTTTTAAGGATATTTACTAAAGTTGAACCGGGCAAATCTTAAGCGCAGTAGGGTTAAGGGGTGGGAAAACAATAACCTTTAAACTTAAAATTTTTTACTTTAAATTATTGTGTTCGCATAACTATGTTTATACTGAGAAAAATACGGTGCTATTTAGATGCTATTAAAATATAATGATTATTATAAATCCTTTAAGATTAAAGGTGGACTATACTTAAGATTTGCTCAGGCCTAGGAAGTGGTAGCCAAGGGGTTGCTCTTCCGTTCGTATCAAGAGTCGAGGGGGTCACTGAGGGAGTGGATTTTGCGATACGGGGGTTTCAATTATGTACATATTCTTAAAATCAATAGTATCATTTTCTGGTAAAATTGTTTAAAGGATATTTACTAAAGTTGAACCGGGCAAATCTTAAGCGCAGTAGGGTTAAGGGGTGGAAAAACAATAACCTTTAAAATTAAAATTAAAAAAAGTTTATTTTAAATTAATGTGTACGCATAACTATGTTTATAATGAGAAAAATACGGTGCTATTTAGATGCTATTAAAATATAATGATTATTATAAATCCTTTAAGATTAAAGGTGGACTAAACTTAAGATTTGCTCAGGCCTAGGAAGTGGTAGCCAAGGGGCTGCTCTTCCGTTCGTATCAAGAGTCGAGGGGGTCAGTGAGGGAGTGGATTTTGCGATACGGGGGTTTCAATTATGTACATATTCTTAAAATCAATTGTATGATTTTCTGGTAAAATGGTTTTAAGGATATTTACTAAAGTTGAACCGGGCAAATCTTAAGCTCAGTAGGGTTAAGGGGTGGGAAAACAATAACCTTTAAACATAAAATTTAAAACATTTTACTTTAAATTAATGTGTACGCATAACTATGTTTATACTGAGAAAAATACGGTACTATTTAGATGCTATAAAAATATAATGATTATTATAAATCCTTTCAGATTAAAGGTGGACTAAACTTAAGATTTGCTCAGGCCTAGGAAGTGGTAGCCAAGGGGCTGCTCTTCCGTTCGTATCAAGAGTCGAGGGGGTCAGTGAGGGAGTGGATTTTGCGATACGGGGGTTTCAATTATGTACATATTTTTAAAATCAATTGTATCATTTTCTGGTAAAATTGTTTTAAGGATATTTACTAAAGTTGAACCGGGCAAATCTTAAGCGCAGTAGGGTTAAGGGGTGGGAAAACAATAACCTTTAAACTTAAAATTTAAAATTTTTTACTTTAAATTAATGTGTTCGCATAACTATGTTTATGAGAAAAATACGGTGCTATTTAGATGCTATTGCAATATAATGATTATTATAAATCCTTTCAGATTAAAGGTGGACTAAACTTAAGATTTGCTCAGTCCTAGGAAGTGGTAGCCAAGGGGCTGCTCTTCCGTCCGTATCAAGAGTCGAGGGGGTCAGTGAGGGAGTGGATTTTGCGATACGGGGGTTTCAATTATGTACATATTCTTAAAATCAATTGTATCATTTTCTGGTAAAATTGTTTTAAGGATATTTACTAAAGTTGAACCGGGCAAATCTTAAGCGCAGTAGGGTTAAGGGGTGGGAAAAAAAATAACCCTTAATCTTAAAATTTTTTACTTTAAATTAATGTGTTCGCATAACTATGTTTATACTGATAAAAATACGGTGCTCTTTAGATGCTATTGAAATATAATGATTATTATAAATCCTTTCAGATTAAAGGTGGACTAAACTTAAGATTTTCTCAGGCCTAGGAAGTGGTAGCCAAGGGGCTGCTCTTCCGTTCGTATCAAGAGTCGAGGGGGTCAGTGAGGGAGTGGATTTTGCGATACGGGGGTTTGCATTATGTACATATTCTTAAAATCAATTGTATCATTTTCTGGTAAAATTGTTTTAAGGATATTTACTAAAGTTGAACCGGGCAAATCTTAAGCTCAGTAGGGTTAAGGGGTGGGAAAACAATAACCTTTAAACTTAAAATTTAAAATATTTTACTTTAAATTTATGTATTCGCATAACTATGTTTATACTGAGAAAAATACGGTGCAATTAGATGCTATTAAAATATAAAGATTATTATAAATCCCTTCATATTAAAGGTGGACTATACTTAAGATTTGCTCAGGCCTAGGAAGTGGTAGCCAAGGGGTTGCTCTTCCGTTCGTATCAAGAGTCGAGGGGGTCACTGAGGGAGTGGATTTTGCGATACGGGGGTTTCAATTATGTACATATTCTTAAAATCAATAGTATCATTTTCTGGTAAAATTGTTTAAAGGATATTTACTAAAGTTGAACCGGGCAAATCTTAAGCGCAGTAGGGTTAAGGGGTGGAAAAACAATAACCTTTAAAATTAAAATTAAAAAAAGTTTATTTTAAATTAATGTGTACGCATAACTATGTTTATAATGAGAAAAATACGGTGCTATTTAGATGCTATTAAAATATAATGATTATTATAAATCCTTTAAGATTAAAGGTGGACTAAACTTAAGATTTGCTCAGGCCTAGGAAGTGGTAGCCAAGGGGCTGCTCTTCCGTTCGTATCAAGAGTCGAGGGGGTCAGTGAGGGAGTGGATTTTGCGATACGGGGGTTTCAATTATGTACATATTCTTAAAATCAATTGTATGATTTTCTGGTAAAATGGTTTTAAGGATATTTACTAAAGTTGAACCGGGCAAATCTTAAGCTCAGTAGGGTTAAGGGGTGGGAAAACAATAACCTTTAAACATAAAATTTAAAACATTTTACTTTAAATTAATGTGTACGCATAACTATGTTTATACTGAGAAAAATACGGTACTATTTAGATGCTATAAAAATATAATGATTATTATAAATCCTTTCAGATTAAAGGTGGACTAAACTTAAGATTTGCTCAGGCCTAGGAAGTGGTAGCCAAGGGGCTGCTCTTCCGTTCGTATCAAGAGTCGAGGGGGTCAGTGAGGGAGTGGATTTTGCGATACGGGGGTTTCAATTATGTACATATTTTTAAAATCAATTGTATCATTTTCTGGTAAAATTGTTTTAAGGATATTTACTAAAGTTGAACCGGGCAAATCTTAAGCGCAGTAGGGTTAAGGGGTGGGAAAACAATAACCTTTAAACTTAAAATTTAAAATTTTTTACTTTAAATTAATGTGTTCGCATAACTATGTTTATGAGAAAAATACGGTGCTATTTAGATGCTATTGCAATATAATGATTATTATAAATCCTTTCAGATTAAAGGTGGACTAAACTTAAGATTTGCTCAGTCCTAGGAAGTGGTAGCCAAGGGGCTGCTCTTCCGTCCGTATCAAGAGTCGAGGGGGTCAGTGAGGGAGTGGATTTTGCGATACGGGGGTTTCAATTATGTACATATTCTTAAAATCAATTGTATCATTTTCTGGTAAAATTGTTTTAAGGATATTTACTAAAGTTGAACCGGGCAAATCTTAAGCTCAGTAGGGTTAAGGGGTGGGAAAACAATAACCTTTAAACTTAAAATTTAAAATATTTTACTTTAAATTTATGTATTCGCATAACTATGTTTATACTGAGAAAAATACGGTGCAATTAGATGCTATTAAAATATAAAGAATATTATAAATCCCTTCATATTAAAGGTGGACTATACTTAAGATTTGCTCAGGCCTAGGAAGTGGTAGCCAAGGGCTTGCTCTTCCGTTCGTATCAAGAGTCGAGGGGGTCACTGAGGGAGTGGATTTTGCGATACGGGGGTTTCAATTATGTACATATTCTTAAAATCAATAGTATCATTTTCTGGTAAAATTGTTTAAAGGATATTTACTAAAGTTGAACCGGGCAAATCTTAAGCGCAGTAGGGTTAAGGGGTGGAAAAACAATAACCTTTAAAATTAAAATTAAAAAAAGTTTATTTTAAATTAATGTGTACGCATAACTATGTTTATAATGAGAAAAATACGGTGCTATTTAGATGCTATTAAAATATAATGATTATTATAAATCCTTTAAGATTAAAGGTGGACTAAACTTAAGATTTGCTCAGGCCTAGGAAGTGGTAGCCAAGGGGCTGCTCTTCCGTTCGTATCAAGAGTCGAGGGGGTCAGTGAGGGAGTGGATTTTGCGATACGGGGGTTTCAATTATGTACATATTCTTAAAATCAATTGTATGATTTTCTGGTAAAATGGTTTTAAGGATATTTACTAAAGTTGAACCGGGCAAATCTTAAGCTCAGTAGGGTTAAGGGGTGGGAAAACAATAACCTTTAAACATAAAATTTAAAACATTTTACTTTAAATTAATGTGTTCGCATAACTATGTTTATACTGAGAAAAATACGGTACTATTTAGATGCTATTAAAATATAATGATTATTATAAATCCTTTCAGATTAAAGGTGGACTAAACTTAAGATTTGCTCAGGCCTAGGAAGTGGTAGCCAAGGGTCTGCTCTTCCTTTCGTATCAAGAGCCGAGGGGGTCAGTGAGGGAGTGGATTTTGCGATACGGGGGTTTCAATTATGTACATATTCTTAAAATCAATTGTATCATTTTCTGGTATAATTGTTTTAAGGATATTTACTAAAGTTGAACCGGGCAAATCTTAAGCTCAGTAGGGTTAAGGGGTGGGAAAACAATATCCTTTAAACTTAAAATTTAAAATATTTTACTTTAAATTTATGTATTCGCATAACTATGTATTTACTGAGAAAAATACGGTGCAATTAGATGCTATTAAAATATAAAGATTATTATAAATCCTTTCAGATTAAAGGTGGACTAAACTTAAGATTTGCTCAGGCCTAGGAAGTGGTAGCCAAGGGGCTGCTCTTCCGTTCGTATCAAGAGTCGAGGGGGTCAGTGAGGGAGTGGATTTTGCGATACGGGGGTTTCAATTATGTACATATTCTTAAAATCAATTGTATCATTTTCTGGTAAAATTGTTTTAAGGATATTTACTAAAGTTGAACCGGGCAAATCTTAAGCGCAGTAGGGTTAAGGGGTGGGAAAACAATAACCTTTAAACCTAAAATTTAAAAATTTTTACTTTAAATTATTGTGTTTGCATAACTATGTTTATACTGAGAAAAATACGGTACTATTTAGATGCTATTAAAATTTAATGATCATTATAAATCCTTTCAGATTAAATGTGGAATAAACTTAAGATTTGCTAGGGCCTAGGAAGTGGTAGCCAAGGGGCTGCTCTTCCGTTCGTATCAAGAGTCGAGGGGGTCAGTGAGGGAGTGGATTTTGCGATACGGGTGTTTCAATTATGTACATATTCTTAAAATCAATAGTATCATTTTCTGGTAAAATTGTTTTAAGGATATTTACTACAGTTGAACCGGGCAAATCTTAAGCGCAGTAGGGTTAAGGGGTTGGTAAACAATAACCTTTCAATTAGAATTAAATAAAAAGTTTATTTTAAATTAATGTGTACGCATAACTATGTTTATAATGAGAAAAATACCGTGCTATTTAGATGCTATTAAAATATAATGAATATTATAAATCCTTTCAGATTAAAGGTGGACTAAACTTAAGATTTGCTCAGGCCTAGGAATTGGTAGCCAAGGGGCTGCTCTTCCGTTCGTATCAAGAGTCGAGGGGGTCAGTGAGGGAGTGGATTTTACGATACGGGGGTTTCAATTATGTACTTATTCTTAAAATCAATTGTATCATTTTCTGGTAAAATTGTTTTAAGGATATTTACTAAAGTTGAACCGGGCAAACCTTAAGCGCAGTAGGGTTAAGGGGTGGGAAAACAATAACCTTTAAACTTAAAATTTAAAATTTTTTACTTTAAATTAATGTGTTCGCATAACTAAGTTTATGAGAAAAATACGGTGCTATTTAGATGCTATTACAATATAATGATTATTATAAATCCTTTCAGATTAAAGGTGGACTAAACTTAAGATTTGCTCAGGCCTAGGAAGTGGTAGCCAAGGGGCTGCTCTTCCGTTCGTATCAAGAGTCGAGGGGGTCAGTGAGGGAGTGGATTTTGCGATACGGGGGTTTCAATTATGTACATATTCTTAAAATCAATTGTATCATTTTCTGGTATAATTGTTTTAAGGATATTTACTAAAGTTGAACCGGGCAAATCTTAAGCTCAGTAGGGTTAAGGGGTGGGAAAACAATATCCTTTAAACTTAAAATTTAAAATATTTTACTTTAAATTTATGTATTCGCATAACTATGTCCTTACTGAGAAAAATACGGTGCAATTAGATGCTATTAAAATATAAAGATTATTATAAATCCTTTCAGATTAAAGGTGGACTAAACTTAAGATTTGCTCAGGCCTAGGAAGTGGTAGCCAAGGGGCTGCTCTTCCGTTCGTATCAAGAGTCGAGGGGGTCAGTGAGGGAGTGGATTTTGCGATACGGGGGTTTCAATTATGTACATATTCTTAAAATCAATTGTATCATTTTCTGGTAATATTGTTTTAAGGATATTTACTAAAGTTGAACCGGGCAAATCTTAAGCGCAGTAGGGTTAAGGGGTGGGAAAACAATAACCTTTAAACCTAAAATTTAAAAATTTTTACTTTAAATTATTGTGTTTGCATAACTATGTTTATACTGAGAAAAATACGGTACTATTTAGATGCTATTAAAATTTAATGATCATTATAAATCCTTTCAGATTAAATGTGGAATAAACTTAAGATTTGCTAGGGCCTAGGAAGTGGTAGCCAAGGGGCTGCTCTTCCGTTCGTATCAAGAGTCGAGGGGGTCAGTGAGGGAGTGGATTTTGCGATACGGGTGTTTCAATTATGTACATATTCTTAAAATCAATAGTATCATTTTCTGGTAAAATTGTTTTAAGGATATTTACTACAGTTGAACCGGGCAAATCTTAAGCGCAGTAGGGTTAAGGGGTTGGTAAACAATAACCTTTCAATTAGAATTAAATAAAAAGTTTATTTTAAATTAATGTGTACGCATAACTATGTTTATAATGAGAAAAATACCGTGCTATTTAGATGCTATTAAAATATAATGAATATTATAAATCCTTTCAGATTAAAGGTGGACTAAACTTAAGATTTGCTCAGGCCTAGGAATTGGTAGCCAAGGGGCTGCTCTTCCGTTCGTATCAAGAGTCGAGGGGGTCAGTGAGGGAGTGGATTTTACGATACGGGGGTTTCAATTATGTACTTATTCTTAAAATCAATTGTATCATTTTCTGGTAAAATTGTTTTAAGGATATTTACTAAAGTTGAACCGGGCAAACCTTAAGCGCAGTAGGGTTAAGGGGTGGGAAAACAATAACCTTTAAACTTAAAATTTAAAATTTTTTACTTTAAATTAATGTGTTCGCATAACTAAGTTTATGAGAAAAATACGGTGCTATTTAGATGCTATTACAATATAATGATTATTATAAATCCTTTCAGATTAAAGGTGGACTAAACTTAAGATTTGCTCAGGCCTAGGAAGTGGTAGCCAAGGGGCTGCTCTTCCGTCCGTATCAAGAGTCGAGGGGGTCAGTGAGGGAGTGGATTTTGCGATACGGGCGTTTCAATTATGTACATATTCTTAAAATCAATTGTATCATTTTCTGGTAAAATTGTTTTAAGGATATTTACTAAAGTTGAACCGGGCAAATCTTAAGCGCAGTAGGGTTAAGGGGTGGGAAAAAAATAACCCTTAATCTTAAAATTTTTTACTTTAAATTAATGTGTTCGCATAACTATGTTTATACTGATAAAAATACGGTGCTCTTTAGATGCTATTAAAATATAATGATTATTATAAATCCTTTCAGATTAAAGGTGGACTAAACTTAAGATTTGCTCAGGCCTAGGAAGTGGTAGCCAAGGGGCTGCTCTTCCGTTCGTATCAAGAGTCGAGGGGGTCATTGAGGGAGTGGATTTTGCGATACGGGGGTTTGCATTATGTACATATTCTTAAAATCAATTGTATCATTTTCTGGTAAAATTGTTTTAAGGATATTTACTAAAGTTGAACCGGGCAAATCTTAAGCTCAGTAGGGTTAAGGGGTGGGAAAACAATAACCTTTAAACTTAAAATTTAAAATATTTTACTTTAAATTTATGTATTCGCATAACTATGTTTATACTGAGAAAAATACGGTGCAATTAGATGCTATTAAAATATAAAGATTATTATAAATCCTTTCAGATTAAAGGTGGACTAAACTTAAGATTTGCTCAGGCCTAGGAAGTGGTAGCAGAGGGCTGCTCTTCCGTTCGTATCAAGAGTCGAGGGGGTCAGTGAGGGAGTGGATTTTGCGATACGGGGGTTTCAATTATGTACATATTCTTAAAATCAATTGTATCATTTTCTGGTAAAATTGTTTTAAGGATATTTACTAAAGTTGAACCGGGCAAATCTTAAGCGCAGTAGGGTTAAGGGGTGGGAAAACAATAACCTTTAAACTTAAAATTTTTTACTTTAAATTATTGTGTTCGCATAACTATGTTTATACTGAGAAAAATACGGTACTATTTAGATGCTATTAAAATATAATGATTATTATAAATCCTTTCAGATTAAAGGTGGACTATACTTAAGATTTGCTCAGGCCTAGGAAGTGGTAGCCAAGGGGTTGCTCTTCCGTTCGTATCAAGAGTCGAGGGGGTCACTGAGGGAGTGGATTTTGCGATACGGGGGTTTCAATTATGTACATATTCTTAAAATCAATAGTATCATTTTCTGGTATAATTGTTTTAAGGATATTTACTAAAGTTGAACCGGGCAAATGTTAAGCGCAGTAGGGTTAAGTGGTGGAAAAAAAATAACCTTTAAAATTAAAATTAAAAAAAGTTTATTTTAAATTAATGTGTACGCATAACTATGTTTATAATGAGAAAAATACGGTGCTATTTAGATGCTATTAAAATATAATGATTATTATAAATCCTTTAAGATTAAAGGTGGACTAAACTTAAGATTTGCTCAGGCCTAGGAAGTGGTAGCCAAGGGGCTGCTCTTCCGTACGTATCAAGAGTCGAGGGGGTCAGTGAGGGAGTGGATTTTGCGATACGGGGGTTTCAATTATGTACATATTCTTAAATAAATTGTATGATTTTCTGGTAAAATGGTTTTAAGGATATTTACTAAAGTTGAACCGGGCAAATCTTAAGCTCAGTAGGGTTAAGGGGTGGGAAAACAATAACCTTTAAACTTAAAATTTAAAACATTTTACTTTAAATTAATGTGTTCGCATAACTATGTTTATACTGAGAAAAATACGGTGCTATTTAGATGCTATTAAAATATAATGATTATTATAAATCCTTTCAGATTAAAGGTGGACTAAACTTAAGATTTGCTCAGGCCTAGGAAGTGGTAGCCAAGGGGCTGCTCTTCCGTTCGTATCAAGAGTCGATGGGGTCAGTGAGGGAGTGGATTTTGCGATACGGGGGTTTCAATTATGTACATATTCTTAAAATCAATTGTATCATTTTCTGGTATAATTGTTTTAAGGATATTTACTAAAGTTGAACCGGGCAAATCTTAAGCTCAGTAGGGTTAAGGGGTGGGAAAACAATAACCTTTAAACTTAAAATTTAAAATATTTTACTTTAAATTTATGTATTCGCATAACTATGTATTTACTGAGAAAAATACGGTGCAATTAGATGCTATTAAAATATAAAGATTATTATAAATCCTTTCAGATTAAAGGTGGACTAAACTTAAGATTTGCTCAGGCCTAGGAAGTGGTAGCCAAGGGGCTGCTCTTCCGTTCGTATCAAGAGTCGAGGGGGTCAGTGAGGGAGTGGATTTTGCGATACGGGGGTTTCAATTATGTACATATTCTTAAAATCAATAGTATCATTTTCTGGTATAATTGTTTTAAGGATATTTACTAAAGTTGAACCGGGCAAATCTTAAGCGCAGTAGGGTTAAGGGGTGGGAAAACAATAACCTTTAAACTTAAAATTTAAAATTTTTTACTTTAAATTAATGTGTTCGCATAACTATGTTTATGAGAAAAATACGGTGCTATTTAGATGCTATTACAATATAATGATTATTATAGATCCTTTCAGATTAAAGGTGGACTAAACTTAAGATTTGCTCAGGCCTAGGAAGTGGTAGCCAAGGGGCTGCTCTTCCGTCCGTATCAAGAGTCGAGGGGGTCAGTGAGGGAGTGGATTTTGCGATACGGGGGTTTCAATTATGTACATATTCTTAAAATCAATTGTATCATTTTATGGTAAAATTGTTTTAAGGATATTTACTAAAGTTGAACCGGGCAAATCTTAAGCCCAGTAGGGTTAAGGGGTGGGAAAAAAATAACCCTTAATCTTAAAATTTTTTACTTTAAATTAATGTGTTCGCATAACTATGTTTATACTGATAAAAATACGGTGCTCTTTAGATGCTATTAAAATTTAATGATTATTATATATCCTTTCAGATTAAAGGTGGACTAAACTTAAGATTTTCTCAGGCCTAGGAAGTGGTAGCCAAGGGGCTGCTCTTCCGTTCGTATCAAGAGTCGAGGGGGTCAGTGAGGGAGTGGATTTTGCGATACGGGGGTTTGCATTATGTACATATTCTTAAAATCAATTGTATCATTTTCTGGTAAAATTGTTTTAAGGATATTTACTAAAGTTGAACCGGGCAAATCTTAAGCTCAGTAGGGTTAAGGGGTGGGAAAACAATAACCTTTAAACTTAAAATTTAAAATATTTTACTTTAAATTTATGTATTCGCATAACTATGTTTATACTGAGAAAAATACGGTGCAATTAGATGCTATTAAAATATAAAGATTATTATAAATCCCTTCATATTAAAGGTGGACTAAACTTAAGATTTGCTCAGGCCTAGGAAGTGGTAGCCAAGGGCTGCTATTCCGTTCGTAACAAGAGTCGAGGGGGTCAGTGAGGGAGTGGATTTTGCGATACGGGGGTTTCAATTATGTAAATATTCTTAAAATCAATTGTATCATTTTCTGGTAAAATTGTTTTAAGGATATTTACTAAAGTTGAACCGGGCAAATCTTAAGCGCAGTAGGGTTAAGGGGTGGGAAAACAATAACCTTTAAACTTAAAATTTTTTACTTTAAATTATTGTGTTCGCATAACTATGTTTATACTGAGAAAAATACGGTGCTATTTAGATGCTATTAAAATATAATGATTATTATAAATCCTTTAAGATTAAAGGTGGACTATACTTAAGATTTGCTCAGGCCTAGGAAGTGGTAGCCAAGGGGTTGCTCTTCCGTTCGTATCAAGAGTCGAGGGGGTCACTGAGGGAGTGGATTTTGCGATACGGGGGTTTCAATTATGTACATATTCTTAAAATCAATAGTATCATTTTCTGGTAAAATTGTTTAAAGGATATTTACTAAAGTTAAACCGGGCAAATCTTAAGCGCAGTAGGGTTAAGGGGTGGAAAAACAATAACCTTTAAAATTAAAATTAAAAAATGTTTATTTTAAATTAATGTGTACGCATAACTATGTTTATAATGAGAAAAATACGGTGCTATTTAGATGCTATTAAAATATAATGATTATTATAAATCCTTTAAGATTAAAGGTGGACTAAACTTAAGATTTGCTCAGGCCTAGGAAGTGGTAGCCAAGGGGCTGCTCTTCCGTTCGTATCAAGAGTCGAGGGGGTCACTGAGGGAGTGGATTTTGCGATACGGGGGTTTCAATTATGTACATATTCTTAAAATCAATAGTATCATTTTCTGGTAAAATTGTTTAAAGGATATTTACTAAAGTTGAACCGGGCAAATCTTAAGCGCAGTAGGGTTAAGGGGTGGAAAAACAATAACCTTTAAAATTAAAATTAAAAAAAGTTTATTTTAAATTAATGTGTACGCATAACTATGTTTATAATGAGAAAAATACGGTGCTATTTAGATGCTATTAAAATATAATGATTATTATAAATCCTTTAAGATTAAAGGTGGACTAAACTTAAGATTTGCTCAGGCCTAGGAAGTGGTAGCCAAGGGGCTGCTCTTCCGTTCGTATCAAGAGTCGAGGGGGTCAGTGAGGGAGTGGATTTTGCGATACGGGGGTTTCAATTATGTACATATTCTTAAATAAATTGTATGATTTTCTGGTAAAATGGTTTTAAGGATATTTACTAAAGTTGAACCGGGCAAATCTTAAGCTCAGTAGGGTTAAGGGGTGGGAAAACAATAACCTTTAAACTTAAAATTTAAAACATTTTACTTTAAATTAATGTGTTCGCATAACCATGTTTATACTGAGAAAAATACGGTGCTATTTAGATGATATTAAAATATAATGATTATTATAAATCCTTTCAGATTAAAGGTGGACTAAACTTAAGATTTGCTCAGGCCTAGGAAGTGGTAGCCAAGGGGCTGCTCTTCCGTTCGTATCAAGAGTCGATGGGGTCAGTGAGGGAGTGGATTTTGCGATACGGGGGTTTCAATTATGTACATATTCTTAAAATCAATTGTATCATTTTCTGGTATAATTGTTTTAAGGATATTTACTAAAGTTCAACCGGGCAAATCTTAAGCTCAGTAGGGTTAAGGGGTGGGAAAACAATAACGTTTAAACTTAAAATTTAAAATATTTTACTTTAAATTTATGTATTCGCATAACTATGTATTTAATGAGAAAAATACGGTGCAATTAGATGCTATTAAAATATAAAGATTATTATAAATCCTTTCAGATTAAAGGTGGACTAAACTTAAGATTTGCTCAGGCCTAGGAAGTGGTAGCCAAGGGGCTGCTCTTCCGTTCGTATCAAGAGTCGAGGGGGTCAGTGAGGGAGTGGATTTTGCGATACGGAGGTTTGCATTATGTACATATTCTTAAAATCAATTGTATCATTTTCTGGTAAAATTGTTTTAAGGATATTTACTAAAGTTGAACCGGGCAAATCTTAAGCTCAGTAGGGTTAAGGGGTGGGAAAACAATAACCTTTAAACTTAAAATTTAAAATATTTTAATTTAAATTTATGTATTCGCATAACTATGTTTATACTGAGAAAAATACGGTGCAATTAGATGCTATTAAAATATAAAGTTTATTATAAATCCTTTCAGATTAAAGGTGGACTAAACTTAAGATTTGCTCAGGCCTAGGAAGTGGTAGCCAAGGGCTGCTCTTCCGTTCGTATCAAGAGTCGAGGGGGTCAGTGAGGGAGTGGATTTTGCGATACGGGGGTTTCAATTATGTACATATTCTTAAAATCAATTGTATCATTTTCTGGTAAAATTGTTTTAAGGATATTTACTGAAGTTGAACCGGGCAAATCTTAAGCGCAGTAGGGTTAAGGGGTGGGAAAACAATAACCTTTAAACTTAAAATTTTTTACTTTAAATTATTGTGTTCGCATAACTATGTTTATACTGAGAAAAATACGGTACTATTTAGATGCTATTAAAATATAATGATTATTATAAATCCTTTCAGATTAAAGGTGGACTATACTTAAGATTTGCTCAGGCCTAGGAAGTGGTAGCCAAGGGGTTGCTCTTCCGTTCGTATCAAGAGTCGAGGGGGTCACTGAGGGAGTGGATTTTGCGATACGGGGGTTTCAATTATGTACATATTCTTAAAATCAATTGTATCATTTTCTGGTATAATTGTTTTAAGGATATTTACTAAAGTTCAACCGGGCAAATCTTAAGCTCAGTAGGGTTAAGGGGTGGGAAAACAATAACCTTTAAACTTAAAATTTAAAATTTTTTACTTTAAATTAATGTGTTCGCATAACTGTGTTTATGAGAAAAATACGGTGCTATTTAGATGCTATTACAATATAATGATTATTATAAATCCTTTCAGATTAAAGGTGGACTAAACTTAAGATTTGCTCAGGCCTAGGAAGTGGTAGCCAAGGGGCTGCTCTTCCGTCCGTATCAAGAGTCGAGGGGGTCAGTGAGGGAGTGGATTTTGCGATACGGGGGTTTCAACTATGTACATATTCTTAAAATCAATTGTATCATTTTCTGGTAAAATTGTTTTAAGGATATTTACTAAAGTTGAACCGGGCAAATCTTAAGCGCAGTAGGGTTAAGGGGTGGGAAAAAAATAACCCTTAATCTTAAAATTTTTTACTTTAAATTAATGTGTTCGCATAACTATGTTTATACTGATAAAAATACGGTGCTCTTTAGATGCTATTAAAATATAATGATTATTATAAATCCTTTCAGATTAAAGGTGGACTAAACTTAAGATTTTCTCAGGCCTAGGAAGTGGTAGCCAAGGTGCTGCTCTTCCGTTCGTATCAAGAGTCGAGGGGGTCAGTGAGGGAGTGGATTTTGCGATACGGGGGTTTGCATTATGTACATATTCTTAAAATCAATTGTATCATTTTCTGGTAAAATTGTTTTAAGGATATTTACTAAAGTTGAACCGGGCAAATCTTAAGCGCTGTAGGGTTAAGGGGTGGAAAAACAATAACCTTTAAAATTAAAATTTAAAACATTTTACTTTAAATTAATGTGTTCGCATAACTATGTTTATACTGAGAAAAATACGGTGCTATTTAGATGCTATTAAAATATAATGATTATTATAAATCCTTTCAGATTAAAGGTGGACTAAACTTAAGATTTGCTCAGGCCTAGGAAGTGGTAGCCAAGGGGCTGCTCTTCCGTTCGTATCAAGAGTCGAGGGGGTCACTGAGGGAGTGGATTTTGCGATACGGGGGTTTCAATTATGTACATATTCTTAAAATCAATAGTATCATTTTCTGGTAAAATTGTTTAAAGGATATTTACTAAAGTTGAACCGGGCAAATCTTAAGCGCAGTAGGGTTAAGGGGTGGAAAAACAATAACCTTTAAAATTAAAATTAAAAAAAGTTTATTTTAAATTAATGTGTACGCATAACTATGTTTATAATGAGAAAAATACGGTGCTATTTAGATGCTATTAAAATATAATGATTATTATAAATCCTTTAAGATTAAAGGTGGACTAAACTTAAGATTTTCTCAGGCCTAGGAAGTGGTAGCCAAGGGGCTGCTCTTCCGTTCGTATCAAGAGTCGAGGGGGTCAGTGAGGGAGTGGATTTTGCGATACGGGGGTTTCAATTATGTACATATTCTTAAATAAATTGTATGATTTTCTGGTAAAATGGTTTTAAGGATATTTACTAAATTTGAACCGGGCAAATCTTAAGCTCAGTAGGGTTAAGGGGTGGGAAAACAATAACCTTTAAACTTAAAATTTAAAACATTTTACTTTAAATTAATGTGTTCGCATAACCATGTTTATACTGAGAAAAATACGGTGCTATTTAGATGATATTAAAATATAATGATTATTATAAATCCTTTCAGATTAAAGGTGGACTAAACTTAAGATTTGCTCAGGCCTAGGAAGTGGTAGCCAAGGGGCTGCTCTTCCGTTCGTATCAAGAGTCGATGGGGTCAGTGAGGGAGTGGATTTTGCGATACGGGGGTTTCAATTATGTACATATTCTTAAAATCAATTGTATCATTTTCTGGTATAATTGTTTTAAGGATATTTACTAAAGTTCAACCGGGCAAATCTTAAGCTCAGTAGGGTTAAGGGGTGGGAAAACAATAACGTTTAAACTTAAAATTTAAAATATTTTACTTTAAATTTATGTATTCGCATAACTATGTATTTAATGAGAAAAATACGGTGCAATTAGATGCTATTAAAATATAAAGATTATTATAAATCCTTTCAGATTAAAGGTGGACTAAACTTAAGATTTGCTCAGGCCTAGGAAGTGGTAGCCAAGGGGCTGCTCTTCCGTTCGTATCAAGAGTCGAGGGGGTCAGTGAGGGAGTGGATTTTGCGATACGGAGGTTTGCATTATGTACATATTCTTAAAATCAATTGTATCATTTTCTGGTAAAATTGTTTTAAGGATATTTACTAAAGTTGAACCGGGCAAATCTTAAGCTCAGTAGGGTTAAGGGGTGGGAAAACAATAACCTTTAAACTTAAAATTTAAAATATTTTAATTTAAATTTATGTATTCGCATAACTATGTTTATACTGAGAAAAATACGGTGCAATTAGATGCTATTAAAATATAAAGTTTATTATAAATCCTTTCAGATTAAAGGTGGACTAAACTTAAGATTTGCTCAGGCCTAGGAAGTGGTAGCCAAGGGCTGCTCTTCCGTTCGTATCAAGAGTCGAGGGGGTCAGTGAGGGAGTGGATTTTGCGATACGGGGGTTTCAATTATGTACATATTCTTAAAATCAATTGTATCATTTTCTGGTAAAATTGTTTTAAGGATATTTACTGAAGTTGAACCGGGCAAATCTTAAGCGCAGTAGGGTTAAGGGGTGGGAAAACAATAACCTTTAAACTTAAAATTTTTTACTTTAAATTATTGTGTTCGCATAACTATGTTTATACTGAGAAAAATACGGTACTATTTAGATGCTATTAAAATATAATGATTATTATAAATCCTTTCAGATTAAAGGTGGACTATACTTAAGATTTGCTCAGGCCTAGGAAGTGGTAGCCAAGGGGTTGCTCTTCCGTTCGTATCAAGAGTCGAGGGGGTCACTGAGGGAGTGGATTTTGCGATACGGGGGTTTCAATTATGTACATATTCTTAAAATCAATTGTATCATTTTCTGGTATAATTGTTTTAAGGATATTTACTAAAGTTGAACCGGGCAAATCTTAAGCTCAGTAGGGTTAAGGGGTGGGAAAACAATAACCTTTAAACTTAAAATTTAAAATTTTTTACTTTAAATTAATGTGTTCGCATAACTGTGTTTATGAGAAAAATACGGTGCTATTTAGATGCTATTACAATATAATGATTATTATAAATCCTTTCAGATTAAAGGTGGACTAAACTTAAGATTTGCTCAGGCCTAGGAAGTGGTAGCCAAGGGGCTGCTCTTCCGTCCGTATCAAGAGTCGAGGGGGTCAGTGAGGGAGTGGATTTTGCGATACGGGGGTTTCAACTATGTACATATTCTTAAAATCAATTGTATCATTTTCTGGTAAAATTGTTTTAAGGATATTTACTAAAGTTGAACCGGGCAAATCTTAAGCGCAGTAGGGTTAAGGGGTGGGAAAAAAATAACCCTTAATCTTAAAATTTTTTACTTTAAATTAATGTGTTCGCATAACTATGTTTATACTGATAAAAATACGGTGCTCTTTAGATGCTATTAAAATATAATGATTATTATAAATCCTTTCAGATTAAAGGTGGACTAAACTTAAGATTTTCTCAGGCCTAGGAAGTGGTAGCCAAGGTGCTGCTCTTCCGTTCGTATCAAGAGTCGAGGGGGTCAGTGAGGGAGTGGATTTTACGATACGGGGGTTTGCATTATGTACATATTCTTAAAATCAATTGTATCATTTTCTGGTAAAATTGTTTTAAGGATATTTACTAAAGTTGAACCGGGCAAATCTTAAGCGCTGTAGGGTTAAGGGGTGGAAAAACAATAACCTTTAAAATTAAAATTTAAAACATTTTACTTTAAATTAATGTGTTCGCATAACTATGTTTATACTGAGAAAAATACGGTGCTATTTAGATGCTATTAAAATATAATGATTATTATAAATCCTTTCAGATTAAAGGTGGACTAAACTTAAGATTTGCTCAGGCCTAGGAAGTGGTAGCCAAGGGGCTGCTCTTCCGTTCGTATCAAGAGTCGAGGGGGTCACTGAGGGAGTGGATTTTGCGATACGGGGGTTTCAATTATGTACATATTCTTAAAATCAATAGTATCATTTTCTGGTAAAATTGTTTAAAGGATATTTACTAAAGTTGAACCGGGCAAATCTTAAGCGCAGTAGGGTTAAGGGGTGGAAAAACAATAACCTTTAAAATTAAAATTAAAAAAAGTTTATTTTAAATTAATGTGTACGCATAACTATGTTTATAATGAGAAAAATACGGTGCTATTTAGATGCTATTAAAATATAATGATTATTATAAATCCTTTAAGATTAAAGGTGGACTAAACTTAAGATTTGCTCAGGCCTAGGAAGTGGTAGCCAAGGGGCTGCTCTTCCGTTCGTATCAAGAGTCGAGGGGGTCAGTGAGGGAGTGGATTTTGCGATACGGGGGTTTCAATTATGTACATATTCTTAAATAAATTGTATGATTTTCTGGTAAAATGGTTTTAAGGATATTTACTAAAGTTGAACCGGGCAAATCTTAAGCTCAGTAGGGTTAAGGGGTGGGAAAACAATAACCTTTAAACTTAAAATTTAAAACATTTTACTTTAAATTAATGTGTTCGCATAACCATGTTTATACTGAGAAAAATACGGTGCTATTTAGATGATATTAAAATATAATGATTATTATAAATCCTTTCAGATTAAAGGTGGACTAAACTTAAGATTTGCTCAGGCCTAGGAAGTGGTAGCCAAGGGGCTGCTCTTCCGTTCGTATCAAGAGTCGATGGGGTCAGTGAGGGAGTGGATTTTGCGATACGGGGGTTTCAATTATGTACATATTCTTAAAATCAATTGTATCATTTTCTGGTATAATTGTTTTAAGGATATTTACTAAAGTTCAACCGGGCAAATCTTAAGCTCAGTAGGGTTAAGGGGTGGGAAAACAATAACGTTTAAACTTAAAATTTAAAATATTTTACTTTAAATTTATGTATTCGCATAACTATGTATTTACTGAGAAAAATACGGTGCAATTAGATGCTATTAAAATATAAAGATTATTATAAATCCTTTCAGATTAAAGGTGGACTAAACTTAAGATTTGCTCAGGCCTAGGAAGTGGTAGCCAAGGGGCTGCTCTTCCGTTCGTATCAAGAGTCGAGGGGGTCAGTGAGGGAGTGGATTTTGCGATACGGAGGTTTGCATTATGTACATATTCTTAAAATCAATTGTATCATTTTCTGGTAAAATTGTTTTAAGGATATTTACTAAAGTTGAACCGGGCAAATCTTAAGCTCAGTAGGGTTAAGGGGTGGGAAAACAATAACCTTTAAACTTAAAATTTAAAATATTTTAATTTAAATTTATGTATTCGCATAACTATGTTTATACTGAGAAAAATACGGTGCAATTAGATGCTATTAAAATATAAAGTTTATTATAAATCCTTTCAGATTAAAGGTGGACTAAACTTAAGATTTGCTCAGGCCTAGGAAGTGGTAGCCAAGGGCTGCTCTTCCGTTCGTATCAAGAGTCGAGGGGGTCAGTGAGGGAGTGGATTTTGCGATACGGGGGTTTCAATTATGTACATATTCTTAAAATCAATTGTATCATTTTCTGGTAAAATTGTTTTAAGGATATTTACTGAAGTTGAACCGGGCAAATCTTAAGCGCAGTAGGGTTAAGGGGTGGGAAAACAATAACCTTTAAACTTAAAATTTTTTACTTTAAATTATTGTGTTCGCATAACTATGTTTATACTGAGAAAAATACGGTACTATTTAGATGCTATTAAAATATAATGATTATTATAAATCCTTTCAGATTAAAGGTGGACTATACTTAAGATTTGCTCAGGCCTAGGAAGTGGTAGCCAAGGGGTTGCTCTTCCGTTCGTATCAAGAGTCGAGGGGGTCACTGAGGGAGTGGATTTTGCGATACGGGGGTTTCAATTATGTACATATTCTTAAAATCAATTGTATCATTTTCTGGTATAATTGTTTTAAGGATATTTACTAAAGTTGAACCGGGCAAATCTTAAGCTCAGTAGGGTTAAGGGGTGGGAAAACAATAACCTTTAAACTTAAAATTTAAAATTTTTTACTTTAAATTAATGTGTTCGCATAACTGTGTTTATGAGAAAAATACGGTGCTATTTAGATTCTATTACAATATAATGATTATTATAAATCCTTTCAGATTAAAGGTGGACTAAACTTAAGATTTGCTCAGGCCTAGGAAGTGGTAGCCAAGGGGCTGCTCTTCCGTCCGTATCAAGAGTCGAGGGGGTCAGTGAGGGAGTGGATTTTGCGATACGGGGGTTTCAACTATGTACATATTCTTAAAATCAATTGTATCATTTTCTGGTAAAATTGTTTTAAGGATATTTACTAAAGTTGAACCGGGCAAATCTTAAGCGCAGTAGGGTTAAGGGGTGGGAAAAAAATAACCCTTAATCTTAAAATTTTTTACTTTAAATTAATGTGTTCGCATAACTATGTTTATACTGATAAAAATACGGTGCTCTTTAGATGCTATTAAAATATAATGATTATTATAAATCCTTTCAGATTAAAGGTGGACTAAACTTAAGATTTTCTCAGGCCTAGGAAGTGGTAGCCAAGGTGCTGCTCTTCCGTTCGTATCAAGAGTCGAGGGGGTCAGTGAGGGAGTGGATTTTGCGATACGGGGGTTTGCATTATGTACATATTCTTAAAATCAATTGTATCATTTTCTGGTAAAATTGTTTTAAGGATATTTACTAAAGTTGAACCGGGCAAATCTTAAGCGCTGTAGGGTTAAGGGGTGGAAAAACAATAACCTTTAAAATTAAAATTTAAAACATTTTACTTTAAATTAATGTGTTCGCATAACTATGTTTATACTGAGAAAAATACGGTGCTATTTAGATGCTATTAAAATATAATGATTATTATAAATCCTTTCAGATTAAAGGTGGACTAAACTTAAGATTTGCTCAGGCCTAGGAAGTGGTAGCCAAGGGGCTGCTCTTCCGTTCGTATCAAGAGTCGAGGGGGTCAGTGAGGGAGTGGATTTTGCGATACGGGGGTTTCAATTATGTACATATTCTTAAAATCAATTGTATGATTTTCTGGTAAAATGGTTTTAAGGATATTTACTAAAGTTGTACCGGGCAAATCTTAAGCTCAGTAGGGTTCAGGGGTGGGAAAACAATAACCTTTAAATTTAAAATTTAAAACATTTTACTTTAAATTAATGTGTTCGCATAACTATGTTTATACTGAGAAAAATACGGTGCTATTTAGATGCTATTAAAATATAATGATTATTATAAATCCTTTCAGATTAAAGGTGGACTAAACTTAAGATTTGCTCAGGCCTAGGAAGTGGTAGCCAAGGGGCTGCTCTTCCGTTCGTATCAAGAGTCAAGGGGTCAGTGAGGGAGTGGATTTTGCGATACGGGGGTTTCAATTATGTACATATTCTTAAAATCAATTGTATCATTTTCTGGTATAATTGTTTTAAGGATATTTACTAAAGTTGAACCGGGCAAATCTTAAGCTCAGTAGGGTTAAGGGGTGGGAAAACAATAACCTTTAAACTTAAAATTTAAAATATTTTACTTTAAATTTATGTATTCGCATAACTATGTATTTACTGAGAAAAATACGGTGCAATTAGATGCTATTAAAATATAAAGATTATTATAAATCCTTTCAGATTAAAGGTGGACTAAACTTAAGATTTGCTCAGGCCTAGGAAGTGGTAGCCAAGGGGCTGCTCTTCCGTTCGTATCATGAGTCGAGGGGGTCAGTGAGGGAGTGGATTTTGCGATACGGGGGTTTCAATTATGTACATATTCTTAAAATCAATTGTATCATTTTCTGGTAAAATTGTTTTAAGGATATTTACTAAAGTTGAACCGGGCAAATCTTAAGCGCAGTAGGGTTAAGGGGTGGGAAAACAATAACCTTTAAACTTAAAATTTAAAATTTTTTACTTTAAATTAATGTGTTCGCATAACTATGTTTATGAGAAAAATACGGTGCTATTTAGATGCTATTAAAATATAATGATTATTATAAATCCTTTAAGATTAAAGGTGGACTAAACTTAAGATTTGCTCAGGCCTAGGAAGTGGTAGCCAAGGGGCTGCTCTTCCGTTCGTATCAAGAGTCGAGGGGGTCAGTGAGGGAGTGGATTTTGCGATACGGGGGTTTCAATTATGTACATATTCTTAAATAAATTGTATGATTTTCTGGTAAAATGGTTTTAAGGATATTTACTAAAGTTGAACCGGGCAAATCTTAAGCTCAGTAGGGTTAAGGGGTGGGAAAACAATAACCTTTAAACTTAAAATTTAAAACATTTTACTTTAAATTAATGTGTTCGCATAACCATGTTTATACTGAGAAAAATACGGTGCTATTTAGATGATATTAAAATATAATGATTATTATAAATCCTTTCAGATTAAAGGTGGACTAAACTTAAGATTTGCTCAGGCCTAGGAAGTGGTAGCCAAGGGGCTGCTCTTCCGTTCGTATCAAGAGTCGATGGGGTCAGTGAGGGAGTGGATTTTGCGATACGGGGGTTTCAATTATGTACATATTCTTAAAATCAATTGTATCATTTTCTGGTATAATTGTTTTAAGGATATTTACTAAAGTTCAACCGGGCAAATCTTAAGCTCAGTAGGGTTAAGGGGTGGGAAAACAATAACGTTTAAACTTAAAATTTAAAATATTTTACTTTAAATTTATGTATTCGCATAACTATGTATTTACTGAGAAAAATACGGTGCAATTAGATGCTATTAAAATATAAAGATTATTATAAATCCTTTCAGATTAAAGGTGGACTAAACTTAAGATTTGCTCAGGCCTAGGAAGTGGTAGCCAAGGAGCTGCTCTTCCGTTCGTATCAAGAGTCGAGGGGGTCAGTGAGGGAGTGGATTTTGCGATACGGAGGTTTGCATTATGTACATATTCTTAAAATCAATTGTATCATTTTCTGGTAAAATTGTTTTAAGGATATTTACTAAAGTTGAACCGGGCAAATCTTAAGCTCAGTAGGGTTAAGGGGTGGGAAAACAATAACCTTTAAACTTAAAATTTAAAATATTTTAATTTAAATTTATGTATTCGCATAACTATGTTTATACTGAGAAAAATACGGTGCAATTAGATGCTATTAAAATATAAAGTTTATTATAAATCCTTTCAGATTAAAAGTGGACTAAACTTAAGATTTGCTCAGGCCTAGGAAGTGGTAGCCAAGGGCTGCTCTTCCGTTCGTATCAAGAGTCGAGGGGGTCAGTGAGGGAGTGGATTTTGCGATACGGGGGTTTCAATTATGTACATATTCTTAAAATCAATTGTATCATTTTCTGGTAAAATTGTTTTAAGGATATTTACTGAAGTTGAACCGGGCAAATCTTAAGCGCAGTAGGGTTAAGGGGTGGGAAAACAATAACCTTTAAACTTAAAATTTTTTACTTTAAATTATTGTGTTCGCATAACTATGTTTATACTGAGAAAAATACGGTACTATTTAGATGCTATTAAAATATAATGATTATTATAAATCCTTTCAGATTAAAGGTGGACTATACTTAAGATTTGCTCAGGCCTAGGAAGTGGTAGCCAAGGGGTTGCTCTTCCGTTCGTATCAAGAGTCGAGGGGGTCACTGAGGGAGTGGATTTTGCGATACGGGGGTTTCAATTATGTACATATTCTTAAAATCAATTGTATCATTTTCTGGTATAATTGTTTTAAGGATATTTACTAAAGTTGAACCTGGCAAATCTTAAGCTCAGTAGGGTTAAGGGGTGGGAAAACAATAACCTTTAAACTTAAAATTTAAAATTTTTTACTTTAAATTAATGTGTTCGCATAACTATGTTTATGAGAAA
This sequence comes from Maratus speciosus, assembly GCA_963932465.1. Lineage (NCBI taxonomy): Eukaryota > Metazoa > Arthropoda > Arachnida > Araneae > Salticidae > Maratus > Maratus speciosus. Next base: position 250,266,579 of record OZ010800.1, on the reverse strand, counting down.
AATACGGTGCTATTTAGATGCTATTACAATATAATGATTATTATAAATCCTTTCAGATTAAAGGTGGACTAAACTTAAGATTTGCTCAGGCCTAGGAAGTGGTAGCCAAGGGGCTGCTCTTCCGTCCGTATCAAGAGTCGAGGGGGTCAGTGAGGGAGTGGATTTTGCGATACGGGGGTTTCAACTATGTACATATTCTTAAAATCAATTGTATCATTTTCTGGTAAAATTGTTTTAAGGATATTTACTAAAGTTGAACCGGGCAAATCTTAAGCGCAGTAGGGTTAAGGGGTGGGAAAAAAATAACCCTTAATCTTAAAATTTTTTACTTTAAATTAATGTGTTCGCATAACTATGTTTATACTGATAAAAATACGGTGCTCTTTAGATGCTATTAAAATATAATGATTATTATAAATCCTTTCAGATTAAAGGTGGACTAAACTTAAGATTTTCTCAGGCCTAGGAAGTGGTAGCCAAGGTGCTGCTCTTCCGTTCGTATCAAGAGTCGAGGGGGTCAGTGAGGGAGTGGATTTTGCGATACGGGGGTTTGCATTATGTACATATTCTTAAAATCAATTGTATCATTTTCTGGTAAAATTGTTTTAAGGATATTTACTAAAGTTGAACCGGGCAAATCTTAAGCGCAGTAGGGTTAAGGGGTGGAAAAACAATAACCTTTAAAATTAAAATTTAAAACATTTTACTTTAAATTAATGTGTTCGCATAACTATGTTTATACTGAGAAAAATACGGTGCTATTTAGATGCTATTAAAATATAATGATTATTATAAATCCTTTCAGATTAAAGGTGGACTAAACTTAAGATTTGCTCAGGCCTAGGAAGTGGTAGCCAAGGGGCTGCTCTTCCGTTCGTATCAAGAGTCGAGGGGGTCAGTGAGGGAGTGGATTTTGCGATACGGGGGTTTCAATTATGTACATATTCTTAAAATCAATTGTATGATTTTCTGGTAAAATGGTTTTAAGGATATTTACTAAAGTTGAACCGGGCAAATCTTAAGCTCAGTAGGGTTCAGGGGTGGGAAAACAATAACCTTTAAACTTAAAATTTAAAACATTTTACTTTAAATTAATGTGTTTGCATAACTATGTTTATACTGAGAAAAATACGGTGCTATTTAGATGCTATTAAAATATAATGATTATTATAAATCCTTTCAGATTAAAGGTGGACTAAACTTAAGATTTGCTCAGGCCTAGGAAGTGGTAGCCAAGGGGCTGCTCTTCCGTTCGTATCAAGAGTCGAGGGGTCAGTGAGGGAGTGGATTTTGCGATACGGGGGTTTCAATTATGTACATATTCTTAAAATCAATTGTATCATTTTCTGGTATAATTGTTTTAAGGATATTTACTAAAGTTGAACCGGGCAAATCTTAAGCTCAGTAGGGTTAAGGGGTGGGAAAACAATAACCTTTAAACTTAAAATTTAAAATATTTTACTTTAAATTTATGTATTCGCATAACTATGTATTTACTGAGAAAAATACGGTGCAATTAGATGCTATTAAAATATAAAGATTATTATAAATCCTTTCAGATTAAAGGTGGACTAAACTTAAGATTTGCTCAGGCCTAGGAAGTGGTAGCCAAGGGGCTGCTCTTCCGTTCGTATCAAGAGTCGAGGGGGTCAGTGAGGGAGTGGATTTTGCGATACGGGGGTTTCAATTATGTACATATTCTTAAAATCAATTGTATCATTTTCTGGTAAAATTGTTTTAAGGATATTTACTAAAGTTGAACCGGGCAAATCTTAAGCGCAGTAGGGTTAAGGGGTGGGAAAACAATAACCTTTAAACTTAAAATTTAAAATTTTTTACTTTAAATTAATGTGTTCGCATAACTATGTTTATGAGAAAAATACGGTGCTATTTAGATGCTATTACAATATAATGATTACTATAAATCCTTTCAGATTAAAGGTGGACTAAACTTAAGATTTGCTCAGTCCTAGGAAGTGGTAGCCAAGGGGCTGCTCTTCCGTCCGTATCAAGAGTCGAGGGGGTCAGTGAGGGAGTGGATTTTGCGATACGGGGGTTTCAATTATGTACATATTCTTAAAATCAATTGTATCATTTTCTGGTAAAATTGTTTTAAGGATATTTACTAAAGTTGAACCGGGCAAATCTTAAGCGCAGTAGGGTTAAGGGGTGGGAAAAAAATAACCCTTAATCTTAAAATTTTTTACTTTAAATTAATGTGTTCGCATAACTATGTTTATACTGATAAAAATACGGTGCTCTTTAGATGCTATTAAAATATAATGATTATTATAAATCCTTTCAGATTAAAGGTGGACTAAACTTAAGATTTTCTCAGGCCTAGGAAGTGGTAGCCAAGGGGCTGCTCTTCCGTTCGTATCAAGAGTCGAGGGGGTCAGTGAGGGAGTGGATTTTGCGATACGGGGGTTTGCATTATGTACATATTCTTAAAATCAATTGTATCATTTTCTGGTAAAATTGTTTTAAGGATATTTACTAAAGTTGAACCGGGCAAATCTTAAGCTCAGTAGGGTTAAGGGGTGGGAAAACAATAACCTTTAAACTTAAAATTTAAAATATTTTACTTTAAATTTATGTATTCGCATAACTATGTTTATACTGAGAAAAATACGGTGCAATTAGATGCTATTAAAATATAAAGATTATTATAAATCCCTTCATATTAAAGGTGGACTAAACTTAAGATTTGCTCAGGCCTAGGAAGTGGTAGCCAAGGGCTGCTCTTCCGTTCGTATCAAGAGTCGAGGGGGTCAGTGAGGGAGTGGATTTTGCGATACGGGGGTTTCAATTATGTAAATATTCTTAAAATCAATTGTATCATTTTCTGGTAAAATTGTTTTAAGGATATTTACTAAAGTTGAACCGGGCAAATCTTAAGCGCAGTAGGGTTAAGGGGTGGGAAAACAATAACCTTTAAACTTAAAATTTTTTACTTTAAATTATTGTGTTCGCATAACTATGTTTATACTGAGAAAAATACGGTGCTATTTAGATGCTATTAAAATATAATGATTATTATAAATCCTTTAAGATTAAAGGTGGACTATACTTAAGATTTGCTCAGGCCTAGGAAGTGGTAGCCAAGGGGTTGCTCTTCCGTTCGTATCAAGAGTCGAGGGGGTCACTGAGGGAGTGGATTTTGCGATACGGGGGTTTCAATTATGTACATATTCTTAAAATCAATAGTATCATTTTCTGGTAAAATTGTTTAAAGGATATTTACTAAAGTTGAACCGGGCAAATCTTAAGCGCAGTAGGGTTAAGGGGTGGAAAAACAATAACCTTTAAAATTAAAATTAAAAAAAGTTTATTTTAAATTAATGTGTACGCATAACTATGTTTATAATGAGAAAAATACGGTGCTATTTAGATGCTATTAAAATATAATGATTATTATAAATCCTTTAAGATTAAAGGTGGACTAAACTTAAGATTTGCTCAGGCCTAGGAAGTGGTAGCCAAGGGGCTGCTCTTCCGTTCGTATCAAGAGTCGAGGGGGTCAGTGAGGGAGTGGATTTTGCGATACGGGGGTTTCAATTATGTACATATTCTTAAAATCAATTGTATGATTTTCTGGTAAAATGGTTTTAAGGATATTTACTAAAGTTGAACCGGGCAAATCTTAAGCTCAGTAGGGTTAAGGGGTGGGAAAACAATAACCTTTAAACATAAAATTTAAAACATTTTACTTTAAATTAATGTGTACGCATAACTATGTTTATACTGAGAAAAATACGGTACTATTTAGATGCTATAAAAATATAATGATTATTATAAATCCTTTCAGATTAAAGGTGGACTAAACTTAAGATTTGCTCAGGCCTAGGAAGTGGTAGCCAAGGGGCTGCTCTTCCGTCCGTATCAAGAGTCGAGGGGGTCAGTGAGGGAGTGGATTTTGCGATACGGGGGTTTCAATTATGTACATATTTTTAAAATCAATTGTATCATTTTCTGGTAAAATTGTTTTAAGGATATTTACTAAAGTTGAACCGGGCAAATCTTAAGCGCAGTAGGGTTAAGGGGTGGGAAAACAATAACCTTTAAACTTAAAATTTAAAATTTTTTACTTTAAATTAATGTGTTCGCATAACTATGTTTATGAGAAAAATACGGTGCTATTTAGATGCTATTACAATATAATGATTATTATAAATCCTTTCAGATTAAAGGTGGACTAAACTTAAGATTTGCTCAGTCCTAGGAAGTGGTAGCCAAGGGGCTGCTCTTCCGTCCGTATCAAGAGTCGAGGGGGTCAGTGAGGGAGTGGATTTTGCGATACGGGGGTTTCAATTATGTACATATTCTTAAAATCAATTGTATCATTTTCTGGTAAAATTGTTTTAAGGATATTTACTAAAGTTGAACCGGGCAAATCTTAAGCGCAGTAGGGTTAAGGGGTGGGAAAACAATAACCTTTAAACTTAAAATTTTTTACTTTAAATTATTGTGTTCGCATAACTATGTTTATACTGAGAAAAATACGGTACTATTTAGATGCTATTAAAATATAATGATTATTATAAATCCTTTCAGATTAAAGGTGGACTATACTTAAGATTTGCTCAGGCCTAGGAAGTGGTAGCCAAGGGGTTGCTCTTCCGTTCGTATCAAGAGTCGAGGGGGTCACTGAGGGAGTGGATTTTGCGATACGGGGGTTTCAATTATGTACATATTCTTAAAATCAATTGTATCATTTTCTGGTATAATTGTTTTAAGGATATTTACTAAAGTTGAACCGGGCAAATCTTAAGCTCAGTAGGGTTAAGGGGTGGGAAAACAATAACCTTTAAACTTAAAATTTAAAATTTTTTACTTTAAATTAATGTGTTCGCATAACTATGTTTATGAGAAAAATACGGTGCTATTTAGATGCTATTACAATATAATGATTATTATAAATCCTTTCAGATTAAAGGTGGACTAAACTTAAGATTTGCTCAGGCCTAGGAAGTGGTAGCCAAGGGGCTGCTCTTCCGTCCGTATCAAGAGTCGAGGGGGTCAGTGAGGGAGTGGATTTTGCGATACGGGGGTTTCAACTATGTACATATTCTTAAAATCAATTGTATCATTTTCTGGTAAAATTGTTTTAAGGATATTTACTAAAGTTGAACCGGGCAAATCTTAAGCGCAGTAGGGTTAAGGGGTGGGAAAAAAATAACCCTTAATCTTAAAATTTTTTACTTTAAATTAATGTGTTCGCATAACTATGTTTATACTGATAAAAATACGGTGCTCTTTAGATGCTATTAAAATATAATGATTATTATAAATCCTTTCAGATTAAAGGTGGACTAAACTTAAGATTTTCTCAGGCCTAGGAAGTGGTAGCCAAGGTGCTGCTCTTCCGTTCGTATCAAGAGTCGAGGGGGTCAGTGAGGGAGTGGATTTTGCGATACGGGGGTTTGCATTATGTACATATTCTTAAAATCAATTGTATCATTTTCTGGTAAAATTGTTTTAAGGATATTTACTAAAGTTGAACCGGGCAAATCTTAAGCGCAGTAGGGTTAAGGGGTGGAAAAACAATAACCTTTAAAATTAAAATTTAAAACATTTTACTTTAAATTAATGTGTTCGCATAACTATGTTTATACTGAGAAAAATACGGTGCTATTTAGATGCTATTAAAATATAATGATTATTATAAATCCTTTCAGATTAAAGGTGGACTAAACTTAAGATTTGCTCAGGCCTAGGAAGTGGTAGCCAAGGGGCTGCTCTTCCGTTCGTATCAAGAGTCGAGGGGGTCAGTGAGGGAGTGGATTTTGCGATACGGGGGTTTCAATTATGTACATATTCTTAAAATCAATTGTATGATTTTCTGGTAAAATGGTTTTAAGGATATTTACTAAAGTTGAACCGGGCAAATCTTAAGCTCAGTAGGGTTCAGGGGTGGGAAAACAATAACCTTTAAACTTAAAATTTAAAACATTTTACTTTAAATTAATGTGTTCGCATAACTATGTTTATACTGAGAAAAATACGGTGCTATTTAGATGCTATTAAAATATAATGATTATTATAAATCCTTTCAGATTAAAGGTGGACTAAACTTAAGATTTGCTCAGGCCTAGGAAGTGGTAGCCAAGGGGCTGCTCTTCCGTTCGTATCAAGAGTCGAGGGGTCAGTGAGGGAGTGGATTTTGCGATACGGGGGTTTCAATTATGTACATATTCTTAAAATCAATTGTATCATTTTCTGGTATAATTGTTTTAAGGATATTTACTAAAGTTGAACCGGGCAAATCTTAAGCTCAGTAGGGTTAAGGGGTGGGAAAACAATAACATTTAAACTTAAAATTTAAAATATTTTACTTTAAATTTATGTATTCGCATAACTATGTATTTACTGAGAAAAATACGGTGCAATTAGATGCTATTAAAATATAAAGATTATTATAAATCCTTTCAGATTAAAGGTGGACTAAACTTAAGATTTGCTCAGGCCTAGGAAGTGGTAGCCAAGGGGCTGCTCTTCCGTTCGTATCAAGAGTCGAGGGGGTCAGTGAGGGAGTGGATTTTGCGATACGGGGGTTTCAATTATGTACATATTCTTAAAATCAATTGTATCATTTTCTGGTAAAATTGTTTTAAGGATATTTACTAAAGTTGAACCGGGCAAATCTTAAGCGCAGTAGGGTTAAGGGGTGGGAAAACAATAACCTTTAAACTTAAAATTTAAAATTTTTTACTTTAAATTAATGTGTTCGCATAACTATGTTTATGAGAAAAATACGGTGCTATTTAGATGCTATTACAATATAATGATTACTATAAATCCTTTCAGATTAAAGGTGGACTAAACTTAAGATTTGCTCAGTCCTAGGAAGTGGTAGCCAAGGGGCTGCTCTTCCGTCCGTATCAAGAGTCGAGGGGGTCAGTGAGGGAGTGGATTTTGCGATACGGGGGTTTCAATTATGTACATATTCTTAAAATCAATTGTATCATTTTCTGGTAAAATTGTTTTAAGGATATTTACTAAAGTTGAACCGGGCAAATCTTAAGCGCAGTAGGGTTAAGGGGTGGGAAAAAAATAACCCTTAATCTTAAAATTTTTTACTTTAAATTAATGTGTTCGCATAACTATGTTTATACTGATAAAAATACGGTGCTCTTTAGATGCTATTAAAATATAATGATTATTATAAATCCTTTCAGATTAAAGGTGGACTAAACTTAAGATTTTCTCAGGCCTAGGAAGTGGTAGCCAAGGGGCTGCTCTTCCGTTCGTATCAAGAGTCGAGGGGGTCAGTGAGGGAGTGGATTTTGCGATACGGGGGTTTGCATTATGTACATATTCTTAAAATCAATTGTATCATTTTCTGGTAAAATTGTTTTAAGGATATTTACTAAAGTTGAACCGGGCAAATCTTAAGCTCAGTAGGGTTAAGGGGTGGGAAAACAATAACCTTTAAACTTAAAATTTAAAATATTTTACTTTAAATTTATGTATTCGCATAACTATGTTTATACTGAGAAAAATACGGTGCAATTAGATGCTATTAAAATATAAAGATTATTATAAATCCCTTCATATTAAAGGTGGACTAAACTTAAGATTTGCTCAGGCCTAGGAAGTGGTAGCCAAGGGCTGCTCTTCCGTTCGTATCAAGAGTCGAGGGGGTCAGTGAGGGAGTGGATTTTGCGATACGGGGGTTTCAATTATGTAAATATTCTTAAAATCAATTGTATCATTTTCTGGTAAAATTGTTTTAAGGATATTTACTAAAGTTGAACCGGGCAAATCTTAAGCGCAGTAGGGTTAAGGGGTGGGAAAACAATAACCTTTAAACTTAAAATTTAAAATATTTTACTTTAAATTTATGTATTCGCATAACTATGTTTATACTGAGAAAAATACGGTGCAATTAGATGCTATTAAAATATAAAGATTATTATAAATCCCTTCATATTAAAGGTGGACTATACTTAAGATTTGCTCAGGCCTAGGAAGTGGTAGCCAAGGGGTTGCTCTTCCGTTCGTATCAAGAGTCGAGGGGGTCACTGAGGGAGTGGAATTTGCGATACGGGGGTTTCAATTATGTACATATTCTTAAAATCAATAGTATCATTTTCTGGTGAAATTGTTTAAAGGATATTTACTAAAGTTGAACCGGGCAAATCTTAAGCGCAGTAGGGTTAAGGGGTGGAAAAACAATAACCTTTAAAATTAAAATTAAAAAAAGTTTATTTTAAATTAATGTGTACGCATAACTATGTTTATAATGAGAAAAATACGGTGCTATTTAGATGCTATTAAAATATAATGATTATTATAAATCCTTTAAGATTAAAGGTGGACTAAACTTAAGATTTGCTCAGGCCTAGGAAGTGGTAGCCAAGGGGCTGCTCTTCCGTTCGTATCAAGAGTCGAGGGGGTCAGTGAGGGAGTGGATTTTGCGATACGGGGGTTTCAATTATGTACATATTCTTAAAATCAATTGTATGATTTTCTGGTAAAATGGTTTTAAGGATATTTACTAAAGTTGAACCGGGCAAATCTTAAGCTCAGTAGGGTTCAGGGGTGGGAAAACAATAACCTTTAAACTTAAAATTTAAAACATTTTACTTTAAATTAATGTGTTCGCATAACTATGTTTATACTGAGAAAAATACGGTGCTATTTAGATGCTATTAAAATATAATGATTATTATAAATCCTTTCAGATTAAAGGTGGACTAAACTTAAGATTTGCTCAGGCCTAGGAAGTGGTAGCCAAGGGGCTGCTCTTCCGTTCGTATCAAGAGTCGAGGGGTCAGTGAGGGAGTGGATTTTGCGATACGGGGGTTTCAATTATGTACATATTCTTAAAATCAATTGTATCATTTTCTGGTATAATTGTTTTAAGGATATTTACTAAAGTTGAACCGGGCAAATCTTAAGCTCAGTAGGGTTAAGGGGTGGGAAAACAATAACATTTAAACTTAAAATTTAAAATATTTTACTTTAAATTTATGTATTCGCATAACTATGTATTTACTGAGAAAAATACGGTGCAATTAGATGCTATTAAAATATAAAGATTATTATAAATCCTTTCAGATTAAAGGTGGACTAAACTTAAGATTTGCTCAGGCCTAGGAAGTGGTAGCCAAGGGGCTGCTCTTCCGTTCGTATCAAGAGTCGAGGGGGTCAGTGAGGGAGTGGATTTTGCGATACGGGGGTTTCAATTATGTACATATTCTTAAAATCAATTGTATCATTTTCTGGTAAAATTGTTTTAAGGATATTTACTAAAGTTGAACCGGGCAAATCTTAAGCGCAGTAGGGTTAAGGGGTGGGAAAACAATAACCTTTAAACTTAAAATTTAAAATTTTTTACTTTAAATTAATGTGTTCGCATAACTATGTTTATGAGAAAAATACGGTGCTATTTAGATGCTATTACAATATAATGATTACTATAAATCCTTTCAGATTAAAGGTGGACTAAACTTAAGATTTGCTCAGTCCTAGGAAGTGGTAGCCAAGGGGCTGCTCTTCCGTCCGTATCAAGAGTCGAGGGGGTCAGTGAGGGAGTGGATTTTGCGATACGGGGGTTTCAATTATGTACATATTCTTAAAATCAATTGTATCATTTTCTGGTAAAATTGTTTTAAGGATATTTACTAAAGTTGAACCGGGCAAATCTTAAGCGCAGTAGGGTTAAGGGGTGGGAAAAAAATAACCCTTAATCTTAAAATTTTTTACTTTAAATTAATGTGTTCGCATAACTATGTTTATACTGATAAAAATACGGTGCTCTTTAGATGCTATTAAAATATAATGATTATTATAAATCCTTTCAGATTAAAGGTGGACTAAACTTAAGATTTTCTCAGGCCTAGGAAGTGGTAGCCAAGGGGCTGCTCTTCCGTTCGTATCAAGAGTCGAGGGGGTCAGTGAGGGAGTGGATTTTGCGATACGGGGGTTTGCATTATGTACATATTCTTAAAATCAATTGTATCATTTTCTGGTAAAATTGTTTTAAGGATATTTACTAAAGTTGAACCGGGCAAATCTTAAGCTCAGTAGGGTTAAGGGGTGGGAAAACAATAACCTTTAAACTTAAAATTTAAAATATTTTACTTTAAATTTATGTATTCGCATAACTATGTTTATACTGAGAAAAATACGGTGCAATTAGATGCTATTAAAATATAAAGATTATTATAAATCCCTTCATATTAAAGGTGGACTAAACTTAAGATTTGCTCAGGCCTAGGAAGTGGTAGCCAAGGGCTGCTCTTCCGTTCGTATCAAGAGTCGAGGGGGTCAGTGAGGGAGTGGATTTTGCGATACGGGGGTTTCAATTATGTAAATATTCTTAAAATCAATTGTATCATTTTCTGGTAAAATTGTTTTAAGGATATTTACTAAAGTTGAACCGGGCAAATCTTAAGCGCAGTAGGGTTAAGGGGTGGGAAAACAATAACCTTTAAACTTAAAATTTAAAATATTTTACTTTAAATTTATGTATTCGCATAACTATGTTTATACTGAGAAAAATACGGTGCAATTAGATGCTATTAAAATATAAAGATTATTATAAATCCCTTCATATTAAAGGTGGACTATACTTAAGATTTGCTCAGGCCTAGGAAGTGGTAGCCAAGGGGTTGCTCTTCCGTTCGTATCAAGAGTCGAGGGGGTCACTGAGGGAGTGGAATTTGCGATACGGGGGTTTCAATTATGTACATATTCTTAAAATCAATAGTATCATTTTCTGGTGAAATTGTTTAAAGGATATTTACTAAAGTTGAACCGGGCAAATCTTAAGCGCAGTAGGGTTAAGGGGTGGAAAAACAATAACCTTTAAAATTAAAATTAAAAAAAGTTTATTTTAAATTAATGTGTACGCATAACTATGTTTATAATGAGAAAAATACGGTGCTATTTAGATGCTATTAAAATATAATGATTATTATAAATCCTTTAAGATTAAAGGTGGACTAAACTTAAGATTTGCTCAGGCCTAGGAAGTGGTAGCCAAGGGGCTGCTCTTCCGTTCGTATCAAGAGTCGAGGGGGTCAGTGAGGGAGTGGATTTTGCGATACGGGGGTTTCAATTATGTACATATTCTTAAAATCAATTGTATGATTTTCTGGTAAAATGGTTTTAAGGATATTTACTAAAGTTGAACCGGGCAAATCTTAAGCTCAGTAGGGTTAAGGGGTGGGAAAACAATAACCTTTAAACATAAAATTTAAAACATTTTACTTTAAATTAATGTGTTCGCATAACTATGTTTATACTGAGAAAAATACGGTACTATTTAGATGCTATTAAAATATAATGATTATTATAAATCCTTTCAGATTAAAGGTGGACTAAACTTAAGATTTGCTCAGGCCTAGGAAGTGGTAGCCAAGGGGATGCTCTTCCGTTCGTATCAAGAGTCGAGGGGGTCAGTGAGGGAGTGGATTTTGCGATACGGGGGTTTCAATTATGTACATATTCTTAAAATCAATTGTATCATTTTCTGGTATAATTGTTTTAAGGATATTTACTAAAGTTGAACCGGGCAAATCTTAAGCTCAGTAGGGTTAAGGGGTGGGAAAACAATATCCTTTAAACTTAAAATTTAAAATATTTTACTTTAAATTTATGTATTCGCATAACTATGTATTTACTGAGAAAAATACGGTGCAATTAGATGCTATTAAAATATAAAGATTATTATAAATCCTTTCAGATTAAAGGTGGACTAAACTTAAGATTTGCTCAGGCCTAGGAAGTGGTAGCCAAGGGGCTGCTCTTCCGTTCGTATCAAGAGTCGAGGGGGTCAGTGAGGGAGTGGATTTTGCGATACGGGGGTTTCAATTATGTACATATTCTTAAAATCAATTGTATCATTTTCTGGTAAAATTGTTTTAAGGATATTTACTAAAGTTGAACCGGGCAAATCTTAAGCGCAGTAGGGTTAAGGGGTGGGAAAACAATAACCTTTAAACCTAAAATTTAAAAATTTTTACTTTAAATTATTGTGTTTGCATAACTATGTTTATACTGAGAAAAATACGGTACTATTTAGATGCTATTAAAATTTAATGATCATTATAAATCCTTTCAGAATAAATGTGGAATAAACTTAAGATTTGCTAGGGCCTAGGAAGTGGTAGCCAAGGGGCTGCTCTTCCGTTCGTATCAAGAGTCGAGGGGGTCAGTGAGGGAGTGGATTTTGCGATACGGGTGTTTCAATTATGTACATATTCTTAAAATCAATAGTATCATTTTCTGGTAAAATTGTTTTAAGGATATTTACTACAGTTGAACCGGGCAAATCTTAAGCGCAGTAGGGTTAAGGGGTTGGTAAACAATAACCTTTCAATTAGAATTAAATAAAAAGTTTATTTTAAATTAATGTGTACGCATAACTATGTTTATAATGAGAAAAATACGGTGCTATTTAGATGCTATTAAAATATAATGAATATTATAAATCCTTTCAGATTAAAGGTGGACTAAACTTAAGATTTGCTCAGGCCTAGGAATTGGTAGCCAAGGGGCTGCTCTTCCGTTCGTATCAAGAGTCGAGGGGGTCAGTGAGGGAGTGGATTTTACGATACGGGGGTTTCAATTATGTACTTATTCTTAAAATCAATTGTATCATTTTCTGGTAAAATTGTTTTAAGGATATTTACTAAAGTTGAACCGGGCAAACCTTAAGCGCAGTAGGGTTAAGGGGTGGGAAAACAATAACCTTTAAACTTAAAATTTAAAATTTTTTACTTTAAATTAATGTGTTCGCATAACTATGTTTATGAGAAAAATACGGTGCTATTTAGATGCTATTACAATATAATGATTATTATAAATCCTTTCAGATTAAAGGTGGACTAAACTTAAGATTTGCTCAGGCCTAGGAAGTGGTAGCCAAGGGGCTGCTCTTCCGTCCGTATCAAGAGTCGAGGGGGTCAGTGAGGGAGTGGATTTTGCGATACGGGCGTTTCAATTATGTACATATTCTTAAAATCAATTGTATCATTTTCTGGTAAAATTGTTTTAAGGATATTTACTAAAGTTGAACCGGGCAAATCTTAAGCGCAGTAGGGTTAAGGGGTGGGAAAAAAATAACCCTTAATCTTAAAATTTTTTACTTTAAATTAATGTGTTCGCATAACTATGTTTATACTGATAAAAATACGGTGCTCTTTAGATGCTATTAAAATATAATGATTATTATAAATCCTTTCAGATTAAAGGTGGACTAAACTTAAGATTTGCTCAGGCCTAGGAAGTGGTAGCCAAGGGGCTGCTCTTCCGTTCGTATCAAGAGTCGAGGGGGTCATTGAGGGAGTGGATTTTGCGATACGGGGGTTTGCATTATGTACATATTCTTAAAATCAATTGTATCATTTTCTGGTAAAATTGTTTTAAGGATATTTACTAAAGTTGAACCGGGCAAATCTTAAGCTCAGTAGGGTTAAGGGGTGGGAAAACAATAACCTTTAAACTTAAAATTTAAAATATTTTACTTTAAATTTATGTATTCGCATAACTATGTTTATACTGAGAAAAATACGGTGCAATTAGATGCTATTAAAATATAAAGATTATTATAAATCCTTTCAGATTAAAGGTGGACTAAACTTAAGATTTGCTCAGGCCTAGGAAGTGGTAGCAGAGGGCTGCTCTTCCGTTCGTATCAAGAGTCGAGGGGGTCAGTGAGGGAGTGGATTTTGCGATACGGGGGTTTCAATTATGTACATATTCTTAAAATCAATTGTATCATTTTCTGGTAAAATTGTTTTAAGGATATTTACTAAAGTTGAACCGGGCAAATCTTAAGCGCAGTAGGGTTAAGGGGTGGGAAAACAATAACCTTTAAACTTAAAATTTTTTACTTTAAATTATTGTGTTCGCATAACTATGTTTATACTGAGAAAAATACGGTACTATTTAGATGCTATTAAAATATAATGATTATTATAAATCCTTTCAGATTAAAGGTGGACTATACTTAAGATTTGCTCAGGCCTAGGAAGTGGTAGCCAAGGGGTTGCTCTTCCGTTCGTATCAAGAGTCGAGGGGGTCACTGAGGGAGTGGATTTTGCGATACGGGTGTTTCAATTATGTACATATTCTTAAAATCAATAGTATCATTTTCTGGTATAATTGTTTTAAGGATATTTACTAAAGTTGAACCGGGCAAATGTTAAGCGCAGTAGGGTTAAGTGGTGGAAAAAAAATAACCTTTAAAATTAAAATTAAAAAAAGTTTATTTTAAATTAATGTGTACGCATAACTATGTTTATAATGAGAAAAATACGGTGCTATTTAGATGCTATTAAAATATAATGATTATTATAAATCCTTTAAGATTAAAGGTGGACTAAACTTAAGATTTGCTCAGGCCTAGGAAGTGGTAGCCAAGGGGCTGCTCTTCCGTTCGTATCAAGAGTCGAGGGGGTCAGTGAGGGAGTGGATTTTGCGATACGGGGGTTTCAATTATGTACATATTCTTAAATAAATTGTATGATTTTCTGGTAAAATGGTTTTAAGGATATTTACTAAAGTTGAACCGGGCAAATCTTAAGCTCAGTAGGGTTAAGGGGTGGGAAAACAATAACCTTTAAACTTAAAATTTAAAACATTTTACTTTAAATTAATGTGTTCGCATAACTATGTTTATACTGAGAAAAATACGGTGCTATTTAGATGCTATTAAAATATAATGATTATTATAAATCCTTTCAGATTAAAGGTGGACTAAACTTAAGATTTGCTCAGGCCTAGGAAGTGGTAGCCAAGGGGCTGCTCTTCCGTTCGTATCAAGAGTCGATGGGGTCAGTGAGGGAGTGGATTTTACGATACGGGGGTTTCAATTATGTACATATTCTTAAAATCAATTGTATCATTTTCTGGTATAATTGTTTTAAGGATATTTACTAAAGTTGAACCGGGCAAATCTTAAGCTCAGTAGGGTTAAGGGGTGGGAAAACAATAACCTTTAAACTTAAAATTTAAAATATTTTACTTTAAATTTATGTATTCGCATAACTATGTATTTACTGAGAAAAATACGGTGCAATTAGATGCTATTAAAATATAAAGATTATTATAAATCCTTTCAGATTAAAGGTGGACTAAACTTAAGATTTGCTCAGGCCTAGGAAGTGGTAGCCAAGGGGCTGCTCTTCCGTTCGTATCAAGAGTCGAGGGGGTCAGTGAGGGATTGGATTTTGCGATACGGGGGTTTCAATTATGTACATATTCTTAAAATCAATAGTATCATTTTCTGGTATAATTGTTTTAAGGATATTTACTAAAGTTGAACCCGGCAAATCTTAAGCGCAGTAGGGTTAAGGGGTGGGAAAACAATAACCTTTAAACTTAAAATTTAAAATTTTTTACTTTAAATTAATGTGTTCGCATAACTATGTTTATGAGAAAAATACGGTGCTATTTAGATGCTATTACAATATAATGATTATTATAGATCCTTTCAGATTAAAGGTGGACTAAACTTAAGATTTGCTCAGGCCTAGGAAGTGGTAGCCAAGGGGCTGCTCTTCCGTCCGTATCAAGAGTCGAGGGGGTCAGTGAGGGAGTGGATTTTGCGATACGGGGGTTTCAATTATGTACATATTCTTAAAATCAATTGTATCATTTTCTGGTAAAATTGTTTTAAGGATATTTACTAAAGTTGAACCGGGCAAATCTTAAGCGCAGTAGGGTTAAGGGGTGGGAAAAAAATAACCCTTAATCTTAAAATTTTTTACTTTAAATTAATGTGTTCGCATAACTATGTTTATACTGATAAAAATACGGTGCTCTTTAGATGCTATTAAAATTTAATGATTATTATAGATCCTTTCAGATTAAAGGTGGACTAAACTTAAGATTTTCTCAGGCCTAGGAAGTGGTAGCCAAGGGGCTGCTCTTCCGTTCGTATCAAGAGTCGAGGGGGTCAGTGAGGGAGTGGATTTTGCGATACGGGGGTTTGCATTATGTACATATTCTTAAAATCAATTGTATCATTTTCTGGTAAAATTGTTTTAAGGATATTTACTAAAGTTGAACCGGGCAAATCTTAAGCTCAGTAGGGTTAAGGGGTGGGAAAACAATAACCTTTAAACTTAAAATTTAAAATATTTTACTTTAAATTTATGTATTCGCATAACTATGTTTATACTGAGAAAAATACGGTGCAATTAGATGCTATTAAAATATAAAGATTATTATAAATCCCTTCATATTAAAGGTGGACTAAACTTAAGATTTGCTCAGGCCTAGGAAGTGGTAGCCAAGGGCTGCTATTCCGTTCGTAACAAGAGTCGAGGGGGTCAGTGAGGGAGTGGATTTTGCGATACGGGGGTTTCAATTATGTAAATATTCTTAAAATCAATTGTATCATTTTCTGGTAAAATTGTTTTAAGGATATTTACTAAAGTTGAACCGGGCAAATCTTAAGCGCAGTAGGGTTAAGGGGTGGGAAAACAATAACCTTTAAACTTAAAATTTTTTACTTTAAATTATTGTGTTCGCATAACTATGTTTATACTGAGAAAAATACGGTGCTATTTAGATGCTATTAAAATATAATGATTATTATAAATCCTTTAAGATTAAAGGTGGACTATACTTAAGATTTGCTCAGGCCTAGGAAGTGGTAGCCAAGGGGTTGCTCTTCCGTTCGTATCAAGAGTCGAGGGGGTCACTGAGGGAGTGGATTTTGCGATACGGGGGTTTCAATTATGTACATATTCTTAAAATCAATAGTATCATTTTCTGGTAAAATTGTTTAAAGGATATTTACTAAAGTTGAACCGGGCAAATCTTAAGCGCAGTAGGGTTAAGGGGTGGAAAAACAATAACCTTTAAAATTAAAATTAAAAAAAGTTTATTTTAAATTAATGTGTACGCATAACTATGTTTATAATGAGAAAAATACGGTGCTATTTAGATGCTATTAAAATATAATGATTATTATAAATCCTTTAAGATTAAAGGTGGACTAAACTTAAGATTTGCTCAGGCCTAGGAAGTGGTAGCCAAGGGGCTGCTCTTCCGTTCGTATCAAGAGTCGAGGGGGTCACTGAGGGAGTGGATTTTGCGATACGGGGGTTTCAATTATGTACATATTCTTAAAATCAATAGTATCATTTTCTGGTAAAATTGTTTAAAGGATATTTACTAAAGTTGAACCGGGCAAATCTTAAGCTCAGTAGGGTTAAGGGGTGGGAAAACAATAACCTTTAAACTTAAAATTTAAAACATTTTACTTTAAATTAATGTGTTCGCATAACCATGTTTATACTGAGAAAAATACGGTGCTATTTAGATGATATTAAAATATAATGATTATTATAAATCCTTTCAGATTAAAGGTGGACTAAACTTAAGTTTTGCTCAGGCCTAGGAAGTGGTAGCCAAGGGGCTGCTCTTCCGTTCGTATCAAGAGTCGATGGGGTCAGTGAGGGAGTGGATTTTGCGATACGGGGGTTTCAATTATGTACATATTCTTAAAATCAATTGTATCATTTTCTGGTATAATTGTTTTAAGGATATTTACTAAAGTTCAACCGGGCAAATCTTAAGCTCAGTAGGGTTAAGGGGTGGGAAAACAATAACGTTTAAACTTAAAATTTAAAATATTTTACTTTAAATTTATGTATTCGCATAACTATGTATTTACGGAGAAAAATACGGTGCAATTAGATGCTATTAAAATATAAAGATTATTATAAATCCTTTCAGATTAAAGGTGGACTAAACTTAAGATTTGCTCAGGCCTAGGAAGTGGTAGCCAAGGGGCTGCTCTTCCGTTCGTATCAAGAGTCGAGGGGGTCAGTGAGGGAGTGGATTTTGCGATACGGAGGTTTGCATTATGTACATATTCTTAAAATCAATTGTATCATTTTCTGGTAAAATTGTTTTAAGGATATTTACTAAAGTTGAACCGGGCAAATCTTAAGCTCAGTAGGGTTAAGGGGTGGGAAAACAATAACCTTTAAACTTAAAATTTAGAATATTTTAATTTAAATTTATGTATTCGCATAACTATGTTTATACTGAGAAAAATACGGTGCAATTAGATGCTATTAAAATATAAAGTTTATTATAAATCCTTTCAGATTAAAGGTGGACTAAACTTAAGATTTGCTCAGGCCTAGGAAGTGGTAGCCAAGGGCTGCTCTTCCGTTCGTATCAAGAGTCGAGGGGGTCAGTGAGGGAGTGGATTTTGCGATACGGGGGTTTCAATTATGTACATATTCTTAAAATCAATTGTATCATTTTCTGGTAAAATTGTTTTAAGGATATTTACTGAAGTTGAACCGGGCAAATCTTAAGCGCAGTAGGGTTAAGGGGTGGGAAAACAATAACCTTTAAACTTAAAATTTTTTACTTTAAATTATTGTGTTCGCATAACTATGTTTATACTGAGAAAAATACGGTACTATTTAGATGCTATTAAAATATAATGATTATTATAAATCCTTTCAGATTAAAGGTGGACTATACTTAAGATTTGCTCAGGCCTAGGAAGTGGTAGCCAAGGGGTTGCTCTTCCGTTCGTATCAAGAGTCGAGGGGGTCACTGAGGGAGTGGATTTTGCGATACGGGGGTTTCAATTATGTACATATTCTTAAAATCAATAGTATCATTTTCTGGTATAATTGTTTTAAGTATATTTACTAAAGTTGAACCGGGCAAATGTTAAGCGCAGTAGGGTTAAGTGGTGGAAAAACAATAACCTTTAAAATTAAAATTAAAAAAAGTTTATTTTAAATTAATGTGTACGCATAACTATGTTTATAATGAGAAAAATACGGTGCTATTTAGATGCTATTAAAATATAATGATTATTATAAATCCTTTAAGATTAAAGGTGGACTAAACTTAAGATTTGCTCAGGCCTAGGAAGTGGTAGCCAAGGGGCTGCTCTTCCGTTCGTATCAAGAGTCGAGGGGGTCAGTGAGGGAGTGGATTTTGCGATACGGGGGTTTCAATTATGTACATATTCTTAAATAAATTGTATGATTTTCTGGTAAAATGGTTTTAAGGATATTTACTAAAGTTGAACCGGGCAAATCTTAAGCTCAGTAGGGTTAAGGGGTGGGAAAACAATAACCTTTAAACTTAAAATTTAAAACATTTTACTTTAAATTAATGTGTTCGCATAACTATGTTTATACTGAGAAAAATACGGTGCTATTTAGATGCTATTAAAATATAATGATTATTATAAATCCTTTCAGATTAAAGGTGGACTAAACTTAAGATTTGCTCAGGCCTAGGAAGTGGTAGCCAAGGGGCTGCTCTTCCGTTCGTATCAAGAGTCGATGGGGTCAGTGAGGGAGTGGATTTTGCGATACGGGGGTTTCAATTATGTACATATTCTTAAAATCAATTGTATCATTTTCTGGTATAATTCTTTTAAGGATATTTACTAAAGTTGAACCGGGCAAATCTTAAGCTCAGTAGGGTTAAAGGGTGGGAAAACAATAACCTTTAAACTTAAAATTTAAAATATTTTACTTTAAATTTATGTATTCGCATAACTATGTATTTACTGAGAAAAATACGGTGCAATTAGATGCTATTAAAATATAAAGATTATTATAAATCCTTTCAGATTAAAGGTGGACTAAACTTAAGATTTGCTCAGGCCTAGGAAGTGGTAGCCAAGGGGCTGCTCTTCCGTTCGTATCAAGAGTCGAGGGGGTCAGTGAGGGAGTGGATTTTGCGATACGGGGGTTTCAATTATGTACATAATCTTAAAATCAATTGTATCATTTTCTGGTAAAATTGTTTTAAGGATATTTACTAAAGTTGAACCGGGCAAATCTTAAGCGCAGTAGGGTTAAGGGGTGGGAAAACAATAACCTTTAAACTTAAAATTTTTTACTTTAAATTATTGTGTTCGCATAACTATGTTTATACTGAGAAAAATACGGTGCTATTTAGATGCTATTAAAATATAATGATTATTATAAATCCTTTCAGAATAAAGGTGGACTATACTTAAGATTTGCTCAGGCCTAGGAAGTGGTAGCCAAGGGGTTGCTCTTCCGTTCGTATCAAGAGTCGAGGGGGTCACTGAGGGAGTGGATTTTGCGATACGGGGTTTCAATTATGTACATATTCTTAAAATCAATAGTATCATTTTCTGGTAAAATTGTTTTAAGGATATTTACTAAAGTTGAACCGGGCAAATCTTAAGCGCAGTAGGGTTAAGGGGTGGAAAAACAATAACCTTTAAAATTAAAATTAAAGAAAGTTTATTTTAAATTATTGTGTACGCATAACTATGTTTATAATGAGAAAAATACGGTGCTATTTAGATGCTATTAAAATATAATGATTATTATAAATCCTTTAAGATTAAAGGTGGACTAAACTTAAGATTTGCTCAGGCCTAGGAAGTGGTAGCCAAGGGGCTGCTCTTCCGTTCGTATCAAGAGTCGAGGGGGTCAGTCAGGGAGTGGATTTTGCGATACGGGGGTTTCAATTATGTACATATTCTTAAAATCAATTGTATGATTTTCTGGTAAAATGGTTTTAAGGATATTTACTAAAGTTGAACCGGGCAAATCTTAAGCTCAGTAGGGTTAAGGGGTGGGAAAACAATAACCTTTAAAATTAAAATTAAAAAAAGTTTATTTTAAATTAATGTGTACGCATAACTATGTTTATAATGAGAAAAATACGGTGCTATTTAGATGCTATTAAAATATAATGATTATTATAAATCCTTTCAGATTAAAGGTGGACTAAACTTAAGATTTGCTCAGGCCTAGGAAGTGGTAGCCAAGGGGCTGCTCTTCCGTTCGTATCAAGAGTCGAGGGGGTCAGTGAGGGAGTGGATTTTGCGATACGGGGGTTTCAATTATGTACATATTCTTAAAATCAATTGTATCATTTTCTGGTATAATTGTTTTAAGGATATTTACTAAAGTTGAACCGGGCAAATCTTAAGCTCAGTAGGGTTAAGGGGTGGAAAAACAATAACCTTTAAACTTAAAATTTAAAATATTTTACTTTAAATTTATGTATTCGCATAACTATGTATTTACTGAGAAAAATACGGTGCAATTAGATGCTATTAAAATATAAAGATTATTATAAATCCTTTCAGATTAAAGGTGGACTAAACTTAAGATTTGCTCAGGCCTAGGAAGTGGTAGCCAAGGGGCTGCTCTTCCGTTCGTATCAAGAGTCGAGGGGGTCAGTGAGGGAGTGGATTTTGCGATACGGGGGTTTCAATTATGTACATATTCTTAAAATCAATAGTATCATTTTCTGGTAAAATTGTTTTAAGGATATTTACTACAGTTGAACCGGGCAAATCTTAAGCGCAGTAGGGTTAAGGGGTTGGAAAACAATAACCTTTCAATTAAAATTTAAAAAAAAAGTTTATTTTAAATTAATGTGTACGCATAACTATGTTTATAATGAGAAAAATACGGTGCTATTTAGATGCTATTAAAATATAAAGAATATTATAAATCCTTTCAGATTAAAGGTGGACTAAACTTAAGATTTGCTCAGGCCTAGGAAGTGGTAGCCAAGGGGCTGCTCTTCCGTTCGTATCAAGAGTCGAGGGGGTCAGTGAGGGAGTGGATTTTACGATACGGGGGTTTCAATTATGTACTTATTCTTAAAATCAATTGTATCATTTTCTGGTAAAATTGTTTTAAGGATATTTACTAAAGTTGAACCGGGCAAATCTTAAGCGCAGTAGGGTTAAGGGGTGGGAAAACAATAACCTTTATACTTAAAATTTAAAATTTTTTACTTTAAATTAATGTGTTCGCATAACTATGTTTATGAGAAAAATACGGTGCTATTTAGATGCTATTACATTATAATGATTATTATAAATCCTTTCAGATTAAAGGTGGACTAAACTTAAGATTTGCTCAGGCCTAGGAAGTGGTAGCCAAGGGGCTGCTCTTCCGTCCGTATCAAGAGTCGAGGGGGTCAGTGAGGGAGTGGATTTTGCGATACGGGTGTTTCAATTATGTACATATTCTTAAAATCAATTGTATCATTTTCTGGTAAAATTGTTTTAAGGATATTTACTAAAGTTGAACCGGGCAAATCTTAAGCGCAGTAGGGTTAATGTGTGGGAAAAAAAATAACCCTTAATCTTAAAATTTTTTACTTTAAATTAATGTGTTCGCATAACTATGTTTATACTGATAAAAATACGGTGATCTTTAGATGCTATTAAAATATAATGATTATTATAAATCCTTTCAGATTAAAGGTGGACTAAACTTAAGATTTTCTCGGGCCTAGGAAGTGGTAGCCAAGGGGCTGCTCTTTCGTCCGTATCAAGAGTCGAGGGGGTCAGTGAGGGAGTGGATTTTGCGATACGGGGGTTTCAATTATGTACATATTCTTAAAATCAATAGTATCATTTTCTGGTAAAATTGTTTTAAGGATATTTACTACAGTTGAACCGGGCAAATCTTAAGCGCAGTAGGGTTAAGGGGTTGGAAAACAATAACCTTTCAATTAAAATTTAAAAAAAAAGTTTATTTTAAATTAATGTGTACGCATAACTATGTTTATAATGAGAAAAATACGGTGCTATTTAGATGCTATTAAAATATAAAGAATATTATAAATCCTTTCAGATTAAAGGTGGACTAAACTTAAGATTTGCTCAGGCCTAGGAAGTGGTAGCCAAGGGGCTGCTCTTCCGTTCGTATCAAGAGTCGAGGGGGTCAGTGAGGGAGTGGATTTTACGATACGGGGGTTTCAATTATGTACTTATTCTTAAAATCAATTGTATCATTTTCTGGTAAAATTGTTTTAAGGATATTTACTAAAGTTGAACCGGGCAAATCTTAAGCGCAGTAGGGTTAAGGGGTGGGAAAACAATAACCTTTATACTTAAAATTTAAAATTTTTTACTTTAAATTAATGTGTTCGCATAACTATGTTTATGAGAAAAATACGGTGCTATTTAGATGCTATTACATTATAATGATTATTATAAATCCTTTCAGATTAAAGGTGGACTAAACTTAAGATTTGCTCAGGCCTAGGAAGTGGTAGCCAAGGGGCTGCTCTTCCGTCCGTATCAAGAGTCGAGGGGGTCAGTGAGGGAGTGGATTTTGCGATACGGGTGTTTCAATTATGTACATATTCTTAAAATCAATTGTATCATTTTCTGGTAAAATTGTTTTAAGGATATTTACTAAAGTTGAACCGGGCAAATCTTAAGCGCAGTAGGGTTAATGTGTGGGAAAAAAAATAACCCTTAATCTTAAAATTTTTTACTTTAAATTAATGTGTTCGCATAACTATGTTTATACTGATAAAAATACGGTGATCTTTAGATGCTATTAAAATATAATGATTATTATAAATCCTTTCAGATTAAAGGTGGACTAAACTTAAGATTTTCTCGGGCCTAGGAAGTGGTAGCCAAGGGGCTGCTCTTTCGTCCGTATCAAGAGTCGAGGGGGTCAGTGAGGGAGTGGATTTTGCGATACGGGGGTTTCAATTATGTACATATTCTTAAAATCAATTGTATCATTTTCTGGTAAAATTGTTTTAAGGATATTTACTACAGTTGAACCGGGCAAATCTTAAGCGCAGTAGGGTTAAGGGGTTGGAAAACAATAACCTTTCAATTAAAATTTAAAAAAAAGTTTATTTTAAATTAATGTGTACGCATAACTATGTTTATAATGAGAAAAATACGGTGCTATTTAGATGCTATTAAAATATAATGAATATTATAAATCCTTTCAGATTAAAGGTGGACTAAACTTAAGATTTGCTCAGGCCTAGGAAGTGGTAGCCAAGGGGCTGCTCTTCCGTTCGTATCAAGAGTCGAGGGGGTCAGTGAGGGAGTGGATTTTGCGATACGGGGGTTTCAATTATGTACATATTCTTAAAATCAATTGTATCATTTTCTGGTATAATTGTTTTAAGGATATTTACTAAAGTTGAACCGGGCAAATCTTAAGCTCAGTAGGGTTAAGGGGTGGAAAAACAATAACCTTTAAACTTAAAATTTAAAATATTTTACTTTAAATTTATGTATTCGCATAACTATGTATTTACTGAGAAAAATACGGTGCAATTAGATGCTATTAAAATATAAAGATTATTATAAATCCTTTCAGATTAAAGGTGGACTAAACTTAAGATTTGCTCAGGCCTAGGAAGTGGTAGCCAAGGGGCTGCTCTTCCGTTCGTATCAAGAGTCGAGGGGGTCAGTGAGGGAGTGGATTTTGCGATACGGGGGTTTCAATTATGTACATATTCTTAAAATCAATAGTATCATTTTCTGGTAAAATTGTTTTAAGGATATTTACTACAGTTGAACCGGGCAAATCTTAAGCGCAGTAGGGTTAAGGGGTTGGAAAACAATAACCTTTCAATTAAAATTTAAAAAAAAAGTTTATTTTAAATTAATGTGTACGCATAACTATGTTTATAATGAGAAAAATACGGTGCTATTTAGATGCTATTAAAATATAATGAATATTATAAATCCTTTCAGATTAAAGGTGGACTAAACTTAAGATTTGCTCAGGCCTAGGAAGTGGTAGCCAAGGGGCTGCTCTTCCGTTCGTATCAAGAGTCGAGGGGGTCAGTGAGGGAGTGGATTTTACGATACGGGGGTTTCAATTATGTACTTATTCTTAAAATCAATTGTATCATTTTCTGGTAAAATTGTTTTAAGGATATTTACTAAAGTTGAACCGGGCAAATCTTAAGCGCAGTAGGGTTAAGGGGTGGGAAAACAATAACCTTTATACTTAAAATTTAAAATTTTTTACTTTAAATTAATGTGTTCGCATAACTATGTTTATGAGAAAAATACGGTGCTATTTAGATGCTATTACAATATAATGATTATTATAAATCCTTTCAGATTAAAGGTGGACTAAACTTAAGATTTGCTCAGGCCTAGGAAGTGGTAGCCAAGGGGCTGCTCTTCCGTCCGTATCAAGAGTCGAGGGGGTCAGTGAGGGAGTGGATTTTGCGATACGGGTGTTTCAATTATGTACATATTCTTAAAATCAATTGTATCATTTTCTGGTAAAATTGTTTTAAGGATATTTACTAAAGTTGAACCGGGCAAATCTTAAGCGCAGTAGGGTTAAGGTGTGGGAAAAAAAATAACCCTTAATCTTAAAATTTTTTACTTTAAATTAATGTGTTCGCATAACTATGTTTATACTGATAAAAATACGGTGATCTTTAGATGCTATTAAAATATAATGATTATTATAAATCCTTTCAGATTAAAGGTGGACTAAACTTAAGATTTTCTCGGGCCTAGGAAGTGGTAGCCAAGGGGCTGCTCTTTCGTCCGTATCAAGAGTCGAGGGGGTCAGTGAGGGAGTGGATTTTGCGATACGGGGGTTTCAATTATGTACATATTCTTAAAATCAATTGTATCATTTTCTGGTAAAATTGTTTTAAGGATATTTACTACAGTTGAACCGGGCAAATCTTAAGCGCAGTAGGGTTAAGGGGTGGAAAAACAATAACCTTTAAAATTAAAATTAAATAAAGTTTATTTTAAATTAATGTGTACGCATAACTATGTTTATAATGAGAAAAATACGGTGCTATTTAGATGCTATTAAAATATAATGAATATTATAAATCCTTTCAGATTAAAGGTGGACTAAACTTAAGATTTGCTCAGGCCTAGGAAGTGGTAGCCAAGGGGCTGCTCTTCCGTTCGTATCAAGAGTCGAGGGGGTCAGTGAGGGAGTGGATTTTACGATACGGGGTTTCAATTATGTACTTATTCTTAAAATCAATTGTATCATTTTCTGGTAAAATTGTTTTAAGGATATTTACTAAAGTTGAACCGGGCAAATCTTAAGCGCAGTAGGGTTAAGGGGTGGAAAAACAATAATCTTTAAAATTAAAATAAAAAAAAGTTTATTTTAAATTAATGTGTACGCATAACTATGTTTATAATGAGAAAAATACGGTGCTATTTAGATGCTATTAAAATATAATGATTATTATAAATCCTTTAAGATTAAAGGTGGACTAAACTTAAGATTTGCTCAGGCCTAGGAAGTGGTAGCCAAGAGGCTGCTCTTCCGTTCGTATCAAGAGTCGAGCTGGTCAGTGAGGGAGTGGATTTTGCGATACGGGGGTTTGAATTATGTACATATTCTTAAAATCAATTGTATGATTTTCTGGTAAAATGGTTTTAAGGATATTTACTAAAGTTGAACCGGGCAAATCTTAAGCTCAGTAGGGTTAAGGGGTGGGAAAACAATAACCTTTAAACTTAAAATTTAAAACATTTTACTTTAAATTAATGTGTTCGCATAACTATGTTTATACTGAGAAAAATACGGTGCTATTTAGATGCTATTAAAATATAATGATTATTATAAATCCTTTCAGATTAAAGGTGGACTAAACTTAAGATTTGCTCAGGCCTAGGAAGTGGTAGCCAAGGGGCTGCTCTTCCGTTCGTATCAAGAGTCGAGGGGGTCAGTGAGGGAGTGGATTTTGCGATACGGCGGTTTCAATTATGTACATATTCTTAAAATCAATAGTATCATTTTCTGGTAAAATTGTTTTAAGGATATTTACTACAGTTGAACCGGGCAAATCTTAAGCGCAGTAGGGTTAAGGGGTTGGAAAACAATAACCTTTCAATTAAAATTAAAAAAAAGTTTATTTTAAATTAATGTGTACGCATAACTATGTTTAT
This sequence comes from Maratus speciosus, assembly GCA_963932465.1. NCBI lineage: Eukaryota > Metazoa > Arthropoda > Arachnida > Araneae > Salticidae > Maratus > Maratus speciosus. Next base: position 250,239,911 of record OZ010800.1, on the reverse strand, counting down.
AATGAGAAAAATACGGTGCTATTTAGATGCTATTAAAATATAATGAATATTATAAATCCTTTCAGATTAAAGGTGGACTAAACTTAAGATTTGCTCAGGCCTAGGAAGTGGTAGCCAAGGGGCTGCTCTTCCGTTCGTATCAAGAGTCGAGGGGGTCAGTGAGGGAGTGGATTTTACGATACGGGGGTTTCAATTATGTACTTATTCTTAAAATCAATTGTATCATTTTCTGGTAAAATTGTTTTAAGGATATTTACTAAAGTTGAACCGGGCAAATCTTAAGCGCAGTAGGGTTAAGGGGTGGGAAAACAATAACCTTTAAACTTAAAATTTAAAATTTTTTACTTTAAATTAATGTGTTCGCATAACTATGTTTATGAGAAAAATACGGTGCTATTTAGATGCTATTACAATATAATGATTATTATAAATCCTTTCAGATTAAAGGTGGACTAAACTTAAGATTTGCTCAGGCCTAGGAAGTGGTAGCCAAGGGGCTGCTCTTTCGTCCGTATCAAGAGTCGAGGGGGTCAGTGAGGGAGTGGATTTTGCGATACGGGGGTTTCAATTATGTACATATTCTTAAAATCAATTGTATCATTTTCTGGTAAAATTGTTTTAAGGATATTTACTAAAGTTGAACCGGGCAAATCTTAAGCTCAGTAGGGTTAAGTGGTGGGAAAACAATAACCTTTAAACTTAAAATTTAAAACATTTTACTTTAAATTAATGTGTTCGCATAACTATGTTTATACTGAGAAAAATACGGTGCTATTTAGATGCTATTAAAATATAATGATTATTATAAATCCTTTCAGATTAAAGGTGGACTAAACTTAAGATTTGCTCAGGCCTAGGAAGTGGTAGCCAAGGGGCTGCTCTTCCGTTCGTATCAAGAGTCGAGGGGGTCAGTGAGGGAGTGGATTTTGCGATACGGGGGTTTGCATTATGTACATATTCTTAAAATCAATTGTATCATTTTCTGGTAAAATTGTTTTAAGGATATTTACTAAAGTTGAACCGGGCAAATCTTAAGCTCAGTAGGGTTAAGGGGTGGGAAAACAATAACCTTTAAACTTAAAATTTAAAATATTTTACTTTAAATTTATGTATTCGCATAACTATGTTTATACTGAGAAAAATACGGTGCAATTAGATGCTATTAAAATATAAAGATTATTATAAATCCTTTCAGATTAAAGGTGGACTAAACTTGAGATTTGCTCAGGCCTAGGAAGTGGTAGCCAAGGGCTGCTCTTCCGTTCGTATCAAGAGTCGAGGGGGTCAGTGAGGGAGTGGATTTTGCGATACGGGTGTTTCAATTATGTACATATTCTTAAAATCAATTGTATCATTTTCTGGTAAAATTGTTTTAAGGATATTTACTAAAGTTGAACCGGGCAAATCTTAAGCGCAGTAGGGTTAAGGTGTGGGAAAAAAAATAACCCTTAATCTTAAAATTTTTTACTTTAAATTAATGTGTTCGCATAACTATGTTTATACTGATAAAAATACGGTGATCTTTAGATGCTATTAAAATATAATGATTATTATAAATCCTTTCAGATTAAAGGTGGTCTAAACTTAAGATTTTCTCGGGCCTAGGAAGTGGTAGCCAAGGGGCTGCTCTTTCGTCCGTATCAAGAGTCGAGGGGGTCAGTGAGGGAGTGGATTTTGCGATACGGGGGTTTCAATTATGTACATATTCTTAAAATCAATTGTATCATTTTCTGGTAAAATTGTTTTAAGGATATTTACTAAAGTTGAACCGTTCAAATCTTAAGCTCAGTAGGGTTAAGTGGTGGGAAAACAATAACCTTTAAACTTAAAATTTAAAACATTTTACTTTAAATTAATGTGTTCGCATAACTATGTTTATACTGAGAAAAATACGGTGCTATTTAGATGCTATTAAAATATAATGATTATTATAAATCCTTTCAGATTAAAGGTGGACTAAACTTAAGATTTGCTCAGGCCTAGGAAGTGGTAGCCAAGGGGCTGCTCTTCCGTTCGTATCAAGAGTCGAGGGGGTCAGTGAGGGAGTGGATTTTGCGATACGGGGGTTTGCATTATGTACATATTCTTAAAATCAATTGTATCATTTTCTGGTAAAATTGTTTTAAGGATATTTACTAAAGTTGAACCGGGCAAATCTTAAGCTCAGTAGGGTTAAGGGGTGGGAAAAAAATAACCTTTAAACTTAAAATTTAAAATATTTTACTTTAAATTTATGTATTCGCATAACTATGTTTATACTGAGAAAAATACGGTGCAATTAGATGCTATTAAAATATAAAGATTATTATAAATCCTTTCAGATTAAAGGTGGACTAAACTTAAGATTTGCTCAGGCCTAGGAAGTGGTAGCCAAGGGCTGCTCTTCCGTTCGTATCAAGAGTCGAGGGGGTCAGTGAGGGAGTGGATTTTGCGATACGGGGGTTTCAATTATGTACATATTCTTAAAATCAATTGTATCATTTTCTGGTAAAATTGTTTTAAGGATATTTACTAAAGTTGAACCGGGCAAATCTTAAGCGCAGTAGGGTTAAGGGGTGGGAAAACCATAACCTTTAAAATTAAAATTAAAAAAAGTTTATTTTAAATTAATGTGTACGCATAACTATGTTTATAATGAGAAAAATACGGTGCTATTTAGATGCTATTAAAATATAATGATTATTATAAATCCTTTAAGATTAAAGGTGGACTAAACTTAAGATTTGCTCAGGCCTAGGAAGTGGTAGCCAAGGGGCTGCTCTTCCGTTCGTATCAAGAGTCGAGGGGGTCAGTGAGGGAGTGGATTTTGCGATACGGGGGTTTCAATTATGTACATATTCTTAAAATCAATTGTATGATTTTCTGGTAAAATGGTTTTAAGGATATTTACTAAAGTTGAACCGGGCAAATCTTAAGCTCAGTAGGGTTAAGGGGTGGGAAAACAATAACCTTTAAACTTAAAATTTAAAACATTTTACTTTAAATTAATGTGTTCGCATAACTATGTTTATACTGAGAAAAATACGGTGCTATTTAGATGCTATTAAAATATAATGATTATTATAAATCCTTTCAGATTAAAGGCGGACTAAACTTAAGATTTGCTCAGGCCTAGGAAGTGGTAGCCAAGGGGCTGCTCTTCCGTTCGTATCAAGAGTCGAGGGGGTCAGTGAGGGAGTGGATTTTGCGATACGGGGGTTTCAATTATGTACATATTCTTAAAATCAATAGTATCATTTTCTGGTAAAATTGTTTTAAGGATATTTACTACAGTTGAACCGGGCAAATCTTAAGCGCAGTAGGGTTAAGGGGTTGGAAAACAATAACCTTTCAATTAAAATTAAAAAAAAAGTTTATTTTAAATTAATGTGTACGCATAACTGTGTTTATAATGAGAAAAATACGGTGCTATTTAGATGCTATTAAAATATAATGAATATTATAAATCCTTTCAGATTAAAGGTGGACTAAACTTAAGATTTGCTCAGGCCTAGGAAGTGGTAGCCAAGGGGCTGCTCTTCCGTTCGTATCAAGAGTCGAGGGGGTCAGTGAGGGAGTGGATTTTACGATACGGGGTTTCAATTATGTACTTATTCTTAAAATCAATTGTATCATTTTCTGGTAAAATTGTTTTAAGGATATTTACTAAAGTTGAACCGGGCAAATCTTAAGCGCAGTAGGGTTAAGGGGTGGAAAAACAATAACCTTTAAAATTAAAATTAAAAAAAGTTTATTTTAAATTAATGTGTACGCATAACTATGTTTATAATGAGAAAAATACGGTGCTATTTAGATTCTATTAAAATATAATGATTATTATAAATCCTTTAAGATTAAAGGTGGACTAAAATTAAGATTTGCTCAGGCCTAGGAAGTGGTAGCCAAGAGGCTGCTCTTCCGTTCGTATCAAGAGTCGAGGGGGTCAGTGAGGGAGTGGATTTTGCGATACGGGGGTTTCAATTATGTACATATTCTTAAAATCAATTGTATGATTTTCTGGTAAAATGGTTTTAAGGATATTTACTAAAGTTGAACCGGGCAAATCTTAAGCTCAGTAGGGTTAAGGGGTGGGAAAACAATAACCTTTAAACTTAAAATTTAAAACATTTTACTTTAAATTAATGTGTTCGCATAACTATGTTTATACTGAGAAAAATACGGTGCTATTTAGATGCTATTAAAATATAATGATTATTATAAATCCTTTCAGATTAAAGGTGGACTAAACTTAAGATTTGCTCAGGCCTAGGAAGTGGTAGCCAAGGGGCTGCTCTTCCGTTCGTATCAAGAGTCGAGGGGGTCAGTGAGGGAGTGGATTTTGCGATACGGCGGTTTCAATTATGTACATATTCTTAAAATCAATAGTATCATTTTCTGGTAAAATTGTTTTAAGGATATTTACTACAGTTGAACCGGGCAAATCTTAAGCGCAGTAGGGTTAAGGGGTTGGAAAACAATAACCTTTCAATTAAAATTAAAAAAAAAGTTTATTTTAAATTAATGTGTTCGCATAACTATGTTTATAATGAGAAAAATACGGTGCTATTTAGATGCTATTAAAATATAATGAATATTATAAATCCTTTCAGATTAAAGGTGGACTAAACTTAAGATTTGCTCAGGCCTAGGAAGTGGTAGCCAAGGGGCTGCTCTTCCGTTCGTATCAAGAGTCGAGGGGGTCAGTGAGGGAGTGGATTTTACGATACGGGGGTTTCAATTATGTACTTATTCTTAAAATCAATTGTATCATTTTCTGGTAAAATTGTTTTAAGGATATTTACTAAAGTTGAACCGGGCAAATCTTAAGCGCAGTAGGGTTAAGGTGTGGGAAAAAAAATAACCCTTAATCTTAAAATTTTTTACTTTAAATTAATGTGTTCGCATAACTATGTTTATACTGATAAAAATACGGTGATCTTTAGATGCTATTAAAATATAATGATTATTATAAATCCTTTCAGATTAAAGGTGGACTAAACTTAAGATTTTCTCGGGCCTAGGAAGTGGTAGCCAAGGGGCTGCTCTTTCGTCCGTATCAAGAGTCGAGGGGGTCAGTGAGGGAGTGGATTTTGCGATACGGGGGTTTCAATTATGTACATATTCTTAAAATCAATTGTATCATTTTCTGGTAAAATTGTTTTAAGGATATTTACTAAAGTTGAACCGTTCAAATCTTAAGCTCAGTAGGGTTAAGTGGTGGGAAAACAATAACCTTTAAACTTAAAATTTAAAACATTTTACTTTAAATTAATGTGTTCGCATAACTATGTTTATACTGAGAAAAATACGGTGCTATTTAGATGCTATTAAAATATAATGATTATTATAAATCCTTTCAGATTAAAGGTGGACTAAACTTAAGATTTGCTCAGGCCTAGGAAGTGGTAGCCAAGGGCTGCTCTTCCGTTCGTATCAAGAGTCGAGGGGGTCAGTGAGGGAGTGGATTTTGCGATACGGGGGTTTGCATTATGTACATATTCTTAAAATCAATTGTATCATTTTCTGGTAAAATTGTTTTAAGGATATTTACTAAAGTTGAACCGGGCAAATCTTAAGCTCAGTAGGGTTAAGGGGTGGGAAAAAAATAACCTTTAAACTTAAAATTTAAAATATTTTACTTTAAATTTATGTATTCGCATAACTATGTTTATACTGAGAAAAATACGGTGCAATTAGATGCTATTAAAATATAAAGATTATTATAAATCCTTTCAGATTAAAGGTGGACTAAACTTAAGATTTGCTCAGGCCTAGGAAGTGGTAGCCAAGGGCTGCTCTTCCGTTCGTATCAAGAGTCCAGGGGGTCAGTGAGGGAGTGGATTTTGCGATACGGGGGTTTCAATTATGTACATATTCTTAAAATCAATTGTATCATTTTCTGGTAAAATTGTTTTAAGGATATTTACTAAAGTTGAACCGGGCAAATCTTAAGCGCAGTAGGGTTAAGGGGTGGGAAAACAATAACCTTTAAAATTAAAATTAAAAAAAGTTTATTTTAAATTAATGTGTACGCATAACTATGTTTATAATGAGAAAAATACGGTGCTATTTAGATGCTATTAAAATATAATGATTATTATAAATCCTTTAAGATTAAAGGTGGACTAAACATAAGATTTGCTAAGGCCTAGGAAGTGGTAGCCAAGGGGCTGCTCTTCCGTTCGTATCAAGAGTCGAAGGGGTCAGTGAGGGAGTGGATTTTGCGATACGGGGGTTTCAATTATGTACATATTCTTAAAATCAATTGTATGATTTTCTGGTAAAATGGTTTTAAGGATATTTACTAAAGTTGAACCGGGCAAATCTTAAGCTCAGTAGGGTTAAAGGGTGGGAAAACAATAACCTTTAAACTTAAAATTTAAAACATTTTACTTTAAATTAATGTGTTCGCATAACTATGTTTATACTGAGAAAAATACGGTGCTATTTAGATGCTATTAAAATATAATGATTATTATAAATCCTTTCAGATTAAAGGCGGACTAAACTTAAGATTTGCTCACGCCTAGGAAGTGGTAGCCAAGGGGCTGCTCTTCCGTTCGTATCAAGAGTCGAGGGGGTCAGTGAGGGAGTGGATTTTGCGATACGGGGGTTTGAATTATGTACATATTCTTAAAATCAATTGTATGATTTTCTGGTAAAATGGTTTTAAGGATATTTACTAAAGTTGAACCGGGCAAATCTTAAGCTCAGTAGGGTTAAGGGGTGGGAAAACAATAACCTTTAAACTTAAAATTTAAAACATTTTACTTTAAATTAATGTGTTCGCATAACTATGTTTATACTGAGAAAAATACGGTGCTATTTAGATGCTATTAAAATATAATGATTATTATAAATCCTTTCAGATTAAAGGTGGACTAAACTTAAGATTTGCTCAGGCCTAGGAAGTGGTAGCCAAGGGGCTGCTCTTCCGTTCGTATCAAGAGTCGAGGGGGTCAGTGAGGGAGTGGATTTTGCGATACGGCGGTTTCAATTATGTACATATTCTTAAAATCAATAGTATCATTTTCTGGTAAAATTGTTTTAAGGATATTTACTACAGTTGAACCGGGCAAATCTTAAGCGCAGTAGGGTTAAGGGGTGGGAAAACAATAACCTTTAAACTTAAAATTTAAAATTTTTTACTTTAAATTAATGTGTTCGCATAACTATGTTTATGAGAAAAATACGGTGCTATTTAGATGCTATTACAATATAATGATTATTATAAATCCTTTCAGATTAAAGGTGGACTAAACTTAAGATTTGCTCAGGCCTAGGAAGTGGTAGCCAAGGGGCTGCTCTTTCGTCCGTATCAAGAGTCGAGGGGGTCAGTGAGGGAGTGGATTTTGCGATACGGGGGTTTCAATTATGTACATATTCTTAAAATCAATTGTATCATTTTCTGGTAAAATTGTTTTAAGGATATTTACTAAAGTTGAACCGGGCAAATCTTAAGCTCAGTAGGGTTAAGTGGTGGGAAAACAATAACCTTTAAACTTAAAATTTAAAACATTTTACTTTAAATTAATGTGTTCGCATAACTATGTTTATACTGAGAAAAATACGGTGCTATTTAGATGCTATTAAAATATAATGATTATTATAAATCCTTTCAGATTAAAGGTGGACTAAACTTAAGATTTGCTCAGGCCTAGGAAGTGGTAGCCAAGAGGCTGCTCTTCCGTTCGTATCAAGAGTCGAGGGCTCAGTGAGGGAGTGGATTTTGCGATACGGGGGTTTCAATTATGTACATATTCTTAAAATCAATTGTATGACTTTCTGGTAAAATGGTTTTAAGGATATTTACAAAAGTTGAACCGGGCAAATCTTAAGCTCAGTAGGGTTAAGGGGTGGGAAAACAATAACCTTTAAACTTAAAATTTAAAACAATTTACTTTAAATTAATGTGTTCGCATAACTATGTTTATACTGAGAAAAATACGGTGCTATTTAGATGCTATTAAAATATAATGATTATTATAAATCCTTTCAGATTAAAGGTGGACTAAACTTAAGATTTGCTCAGGCCTAGGAAGTGGTAGCCAAGGGGCTGCTCTTCCGTTCGTATCAAGAGTCGAGGGGGTCAGTGAGGGAGTGGATTTTGCGATACGGCGGTTTCAATTATGTACATATTCTTAAAATCAATAGTATCATTTTCTGGTAAAATTGTTTTAAGGATATTTACTACAGTTGAACCGGGCAAATCTTAAGCGCAGTAGGGTTAAGGGGTTGGAAAACAATAACCTTTCAATTAAAATTTAAAAAAAAGTTTATTTTAAATTAATGTGTACGCATAACTATGTTTATAATGAGAAAAATACGGTGCTATTTAGATGCTATTAAAATATAATGAATATTATAAATCCTTTCAGATTAAACGTGGACTAAACTTAAGATTTGCTCAGGCCTAGGAAGTGGTAGCCAAGGGGCTGCTCTTCCGTTCGTATCAAGAGTCGAGGGGGTCAGTGAGGGAGTGGATTTTACGATACGGGGGTTTCAATTATGTACTTATTCTTAAAATCAATTGTATCATTTTCTGGTAATATTGTTTTAAGGATATTTACTAAAGTTGAACCGGGCAAATCTTAAGCGCAGTAGGGTTAAGGGCGGGGAAAACAATAACCTTTAAACTTAAAATTTAAAATTTTTTACTTTAAATTAATGTGTTCGCATAACTATGTTTATGAGAAAAATACGGTGCTATTTAGATGCTATTACAATATAATGATTATTATAAATCCTTTCAGATTAAAGGTGGACTAAACTTAAGATATGTTCAGGCCTAGGAAGTGGTAGCCAAGGGGCTGCTCTTTCGTCCGTATCAAGAGTCGAGGGGGTCAGTGAGGGAGTGGATTTTGCGATACGGGGGTTTCAATTATGTACATATTCTTAAAATCAATTGTATCATTTTCTGGTAAAATTGTTTTAAGGATATTTACTAAAGTTGAACCGGGCAAATCTTAAGCTCAGTAGGGTTAAGTGGTGGGAAAACAATAACCTTTAAACTTAAAATTTAAAACATTTTACTTTAAATTAATGTGTTCGCATAACTATGTTTATACTGAGAAAAATACGGTGCTATTTAGATGCTATTAAAATATAATGATTATTATAAATCCTTTCAGATTAAAGGTGGACTAAACTTAAGATTTGCTCAGGCCTAGGAAGTGGTAGCCAAGGGGCTGCTCTTCCGTTCGTATCAAGAGTCGAGGGGGTCAGTGAGGGAGTGGATTTTGCGATACGGGGGTTTGCATTATGTACATATTCTTAAAATCGATTGTATCATTTTCTGGTAAAATTGTTTTAAGGATGTTTACTAAAGTTGAACCGGGCAAATCTTAAGCGCAGTAGGGTTAAGGGGTGGGAAAACAATAACCTTTAAAATTAAAATTAAAAAAAGTTTATTTTAAATTAATGTGTACGCATAACTATGTTTATAATGAGAAAAATACGGTGCTATTTAGATGCTATTAAAATATAATGATTATTATAAATCCTTTAAGATTAAAGGTGGACTAAAATTAAGATTTGCTCAGGCCTAGGAAGTGGTAGCCAAGAGGCTGCTCTTCCGTTCGTATCAAGAGTCGAGGGGGTCAGTGAGGGAGTGGATTTTGCGATACGGGGGTTTCAATTATGTACATATTCTTAAAATCAATTGTATGATTTTCTGGTAAAATGGTTTTAAGGATATTTACTAAAGTTGAACCGGGCAAATCTTAAGCTCAGTAGGGTTAAGGGGTGGGAAAACAATAACCTTTAAACTTAAAATTTAAAACATTTTACTTTAAATTAATGTGTTCGCATAACTATGTTTATACTGAGAAAAATACGGTGCTATTTAGATGCTATTAAAATATAATGATTATTATAAATCCTTTCAGATTAAAGGTGGACTAAACTTAAGATTTGCTCAGGCCTAGGAAGTGGTAGCCAAGGGGCTGCTCTTCCGTTCGTATCAAGAGTCGAGGGGGTCAGTGAGGGAGTGGATTTTGCGATACGGCGGTTTCAATTATGTACATATTCTTAAAATCAATAGTATCATTTTCTGGTAAAATTGTTTTAAGGATATTTACTACAGTTGAACCGGGCAAATCTTAAGCGCAGTAGGGTTAAGGGGTTGGAAAACAATAACCTTTCAATTAAAATTTAAAAAAAAGTTTATTTTAAATTAATGTGTACGCATAACTATGTTTATAATGAGAAAAATACGGTGCTATTTAGATGCTATTAAAATATAATGAATATTATAAATCCTTTCAGATTAAACGTGGACTAAACTTAAGATTTGCTCAGGCCTAGGAAGTGGTAGCCAAGGGGCTGCTCTTCCGTTCGTATCAAGAGTCGAGGGGGTCAGTGAGGGAGTGGATTTTACGATACGGGGGTTTCAATTATGTACTTATTCTTAAAATCAATTGTATCATTTTCTGGTAATATTGTTTTAAGGATATTTACTAAAGTTGAACCGGGCAAATCTTAAGCGCAGTAGGGTTAAGGGGTGGGAAAACAATAACCTTTAAACTTAAAATTTAAAATTTTTTACTTTAAATTAATGTGTTCGCATAACTATGTTTATGAGAAAAATACGGTGCTATTTAGATGCTATTACAATATAATGATTATTATAAATCCTTTCAGATTAAAGGTGGACTAAACTTAAGATATGTTCAGGCCTAGGAAGGGGTAGCCAAGGGGCTGCTCTTTCGTCCGTATCAAGAGTCGAGGGGGTCAGTGAGGGAGTGGATTTTGCGATACGGGGGTTTCAATTATGTACATATTCTTAAAATCAATTGTATCATTTTCTGGTAAAATTGTTTTAAGGATATTTACTAAAGTTGAACCGGGCAAATCTTAAGCTCAGTAGGGTTAAGTGGTGGGAAAACAATAACCTTTAAACTTAAAATTTAAAACATTTTACTTTAAATTAATGTGTTCGCATAACTATGTTTATACTGAGAAAAATACGGTGCTATTTAGATGCTATTAAAATATAATGATTATTATAAATCCTTTCAGATTAAAGGTGGACTAAACTTAAGATTTGCTCAGGCCTAGGAAGTGGTAGCCAAGGGGCTGCTCTTCCGTTCGTATCAAGAGTCGAGGGGGTCAGTGAGGGAGTGGATTTTGCGATACGGGGGTTTGCATTATGTACATATTCTTAAAATCAATTGTATCATTTTCTGGTAAAATTGTTTTAAGGATATTTACTAAAGTTGAACCGGGCAAATCTTAAGCGCAGTAGGGTTAAGGGGTGGGAAAACAATAACCTTTAAAATTAAAATTAAAAAAAGTTTATTTTAAATTAATGTGTACGCATAACTATGTTTATAATGAGAAAAATACGGTGCTATTTAGATGCTATTAAAATATAATGATTATTATAAATCCTTTAAGATTAAAGGTGGACTAAACTTAAGATTTGCTCAGGCCTAGGAAGTGGTAGCCAAGGGGCTGCTCTTCCGTTCGTATCAAGAGTCGAGGGGGTCAGTGAGGGAGTGGATTTTGCGATACGGGGGTTTCAATTATGTACATATTCTTAAAATCAATTGTATGATTTTCTGGTAAAATGGTTTTAAGGATATTTACTAAAGTTGAACCGGGCAAATCTTAAGCTCAGTAGGGTTAAGGGGTGGGAAAACAATAACCTTTAAACTTAAAATTTAAAACATTTTACTTTAAATTAATGTGTTCGCATAACTATGTTTATACTGAGAAAAATACGGTGCTATTTAGATGCTATTAAAATATAATGATTATTATAAATCCTTTCAGATTAAAGGCGGACTAAACTTAAGATTTGCTCAGGCCTAGGAAGTGGTAGCCAAGGGGCTGCTCTTCCGTTCGTATCAAGAGTCGAGGGGGTCAGTGAGGGAGTGGATTTTGCGATACGGGGGTTTCAATTATGTACATATTCTTAAAATCAATAGTATCATTTTCTGGTAAAATGGTTTTAAGGATATTTACTACAGTTGAACCGGGCAAATCTTAAGCGCAGTAGGGTTAAGGGGTTGGAAAACAATAACCTTTCAATTAAAATTAAAAAAAAAGTTTATTTTAAATTAATGTGTACGCATAACTATGTTTATAATGAGAAAAATACGGTGCTATTTAGATGCTATTAAAATATAATGAATATTATAAATCCTTTCAGATTAAAGGTGCACTAAACTTAAGATATGTTCAGGCCTAGGAAGTGGTAGCCAAGGGGCTGCTCTTCCGTTCGTATCAAGAGTCGAGGGGGTCAGTGAGGGAGTGGATTTTGCGATACGGGGGTTTCAATTATGTACTTATTCTTAAAATCAATTGTATCATTTTCTGGTAAAATTGTTTTAAGGATATTTACTAAAGTTGAACCGGGCAAATCTTAAGCGCAGTAGGGTTAAGGGGTGGAAAAACAATAACCTTTAAAATTAAAATTTAAAAAAGTTTATTTTAAATTAATGTGTACGCATAACTATGTTTATAATGAGAAAAATACGGTGCTATTTAGATGCTATTAAAATATAATGATTATTATAAATCCTTTAAGATTAAAGGTGGACTAAAATTAAGATTTGCTCAGGCCTAGGAAGTGGTAGCCAAGAGGCTGCTCTTCCGTTCGTATCAAGAGTCGAGGGGGTCAGTGAGGGAGTGGATTTTGCGATACGGGGGTTTCAATTATGTACATATTCTTAAAATCAATTGTATGATTTTCTGGTAAAATGGTTTTAAGGATATTTACTAAAGTTGAACCGGGCAAATCTTAAGCTCAGTAGGGTTAAGGGGTGGGAAAACAATAACCTTTAAACTTAAAATTTAAAACATTTTACTTTAAATTAATGTGTTCGCATAACTATGTTTATACTGAGAAAAATACGGTGCTATTTAGATGCTATTAAAATATAATGATTATTATAAATCCTTTCAGATTAAAGGTGGACTAAACTTAAGATTTGCTCAGGCCTAGGAAGTGGTAGCCAAGGGGCTGCTCTTCCGTTCGTATCAAGAGTCGAGGGGGTCAGTGAGGGAGTGGATTTTGCGATACGGCGGTTTCAATTATGTACATATTCTTAAAATCAATAGTATCATTTTCTGGTAAAATTGTTTTAAGGATATTTACTACAGTTGAACCGGGCAAATCTTAAGCGCAGTAGGGTTAAGGGGTTGGAAAACAATAACCTTTCAATTAAAATTTAAAAAAAAGTTTATTTTAAATTAATGTGTACGCATAACTATGTTTATAATGAGAAAAATACGGTGCTATTTAGATGCTATTAAAATATAATGAATATTATAAATCCTTTCAGATTAAACGTGGACTAAACTTAAGATTTGCTCAGGCCTAGGAAGTGGTAGCCAAGGGGCTGCTCTTCCGTTCGTATCAAGAGTCGAGGGGGTCAGTGAGGGAGTGGATTTTACGATACGGGGGTTTCAATTATGTACTTATTCTTAAAATCAATTGTATCATTTTCTGGTAATATTGTTTTAAGGATATTTACTAAAGTTGAACCGGGCAAATCTTAAGCGCAGTAGGGTTAAGGGGTGGGAAAACAATAACCTTTAAACTTAAAATTTAAAATTTTTTACTTTAAATTAATGTGTTCGCATAACTATGTTTATGAGAAAAATACGGTGCTATTTAGATGCTATTACAATATAATGATTATTATAAATCCTTTCAGATTAAAGGTGGACTAAACTTAAGATATGTTCAGGCCTAGGAAGTGGTAGCCAAGGGGCTGCTCTTTCGTCCGTATCAAGAGTCGAGGGGGTCAGTGAGGGAGTGGATTTTGCGATACGGGGGTTTCAATTATGTACATATTCTTAAAATCAATTGTATCATTTTCTGGTAAAATTGTTTTAAGGATATTTACTAAAGTTGAACCGGGCAAATCTTAAGCGCAGTAGGGTTAAGGGGTGGGAAAACAATAACCTTTAAACTTAAAATTTTTTATTTTAAATTATTGTGTTCGCATAACTATGTTTATACTGAGAAAAATACGGTACTATTTAGATGCTACTAAAATATAATGATTATTATAAATCCTTTCAGATTAAAGGTGGACTATACTTAAGCTTTGCTCAGGCCTAGGAAGTGGTAGTCAAGGGGTTGCTCTTCCGTTCGTATCAAGAGTCGAGGGGGTCACTGAGGGAGTGGATTTTGCGATACGGGGGTTTCAATTATGTACATATTCTTAAAATCAATAGTATCATTTTCTGGTAAAATTGTTTTAAGGATATTTACTAAAGTTGAACCGGGCAAATCTTAAGCGCAGTAGGGTTAAGGGGTGGAAAAACAATAACCTTTAAAATTAAAATTAAAAAAAGTTTATTTTAAATTAATGTGTACGCATAACTATGTTTATAATGAGAAAAATACGGTGCTATTTAGATGCTATTAAAATATAATGATTATTATAAATCCTTTAAGATTAAAGGTGGACTAAACTTAAGATTTGCTCAGGCCTAGTAAGTGTTAGCCAAGGGGCTGCTCTTCCGTTCGTATCAAGAGTCGAGGGGGTCAGTGAGGGAGTGGATTTTGCGATACGGGGGTTTCAATTATGTACATATTCTTAAAATCAATTGTATGATTTTCTGGTAAAATGGTTTTAAGGATATTTACTAAAGTTGAACCGGGCAAATCTTAAGCTCTGTAGGGTTAAGGGGTGGGAAAACAATAACCTTTAAAATTAAAATTAAAAAAAGTTTATTTTAAATTAATGTGTACGCATAACTATGTTTATAATGAGAAAAATACGGTGCTATTTAGATGCTATTAAAATATAATGATTATTATAAATCCTTTAAGATTAAAGGTGGACTAAACTTAAGATTTGCTCAGGCCTAGGAAGTGGTAGCCAAGGGGCTGCTCTTCCGTTCGTATCAAGAGTCGAGGGGGTCAGTGAGGGAGTGGATTTTGCGATACGGGAGTTTCAATTATGTACATATTCTTAAAATCAATTGTATGATTTTCTGGTAAAATGGTTTTAAGGATATTTACTAAAGTTCAACCGGGCAAATCTTAAGCTCAGTAGGGTTAAGAGGTGGGAAAACAATAACCTTTAAACTTAAAATTTAAAACATTTTACTTTAAATTAATGTGTTCGCATAACTATGTTTATACTGAGAAAAATACGGTGCTATTTAGATGCTATTAAAATATAATGATTATTATAAATCCTTTCAGATTAAAGGTGGACTAAACTTAAGATTTGCTCAGGCCTAGGAAGTGGTAGCCAAGGTGCTGCTCTTCCGTTCGTATCAAGAGTCGAGGGGGTCAGTGAGGGAGTGGATTTTGCGATACGGGGGTTTCAATTATGTACATATTCTTAAAATCAATTGTATCATTTTCTGGTAAAATTGTTTTAAGGATATTTACTAAAGTTGAACCGGGAAAATCTTAAGCGCAGTAGGGTTAAGGGGTTGGAAAACAATAACCTTTCAATTAAAATTAAAAAAAAAGTTTATTTTAAATTAATGTGTACGCATAACTATGTTTATAATGAGAAAAATACGGTGCTATTTAGATGCTATTAAAATATAATGATCATTATAAATCCTTTCAGATTAAAGGTGGACTAAACTTAAGATTTGCTCAGGCCTAGGAAGTGGTAGGCAAGGGGCTGCTCTTCCGTTCGTATCAAGAGTCGAGGGGGTCAGTGAGGGAGTGGATTTTACGATACGGGTGTTTCAATTATGTACTTATTCTTAAAATCAATTGTATCATTTTCTGGTAAAATTGTTTAAAGGATATTTACTAATGTTGAACCGGGCAAATCTTAAGCGCAGTAGGGTTAAGGGGTGGGAAAACAATAACCTTTAAACTTAAAATTTAAAATTTTTTACTTTAAATTAATGTGTTCGCATAACTATGTTTATGAGAAAAATAGGGTTCTATTTAGATGCTATTACAATATAATGATTATTATAAATCCTTTCAGATTAAAGGTGGACTAAACTTAAGATTTGCTCAGGCCTAGGAAGTGGTAGCCAAGGGGCTGCTCTTCCGTCCGTATCAAGAGTCGAGGGGGTCAGTGAGGGAGTGGATTTTGCGATACGGGTGTTTCAATTATGTACATATTCTTAAAATCAATTGTATCATTTTCTGGTAAAATTGTTTTAAGGATATTTACTAAAGTTGAACCGGGCAAATCTTAAGCGCAGTAGGGTTAAGGGGTGGGAAAAAAATAACCCTTAATCTTAAAATTTTTTACTTTAAATTAATGTGTTCGCATAACTATGTTTATACTGATAAAAATACGGTGCTCTTTAGATGCTATTAAAATATAATGATTATTATAAATCCTTTCAGATTAAAGGTGGACTAAACTTAAGATTTTCTCAGGCCTAGGAAGTGGTAGCCAAGGGGCTGCTCTTTCGTCCGTATCAAGAGTCGAGGGGGTCAGTGAGGGAGTGGATTTTGCGATACGGGGGTTTCAATTATGTACATATTCTTAAAATCAATTGTATCATTTTCTGGTAAAATTTTTTTAAGGATATTTACTAAAGTTGAACCGGGCAAATCTTAAGCTCAGTAGGGTTAAGTGGTGGGAAAACAATAACCTTTAAACTTAAAATTTAAAACATTTTACTTTAAATTAATGTGTTCGCATAACTATGTTTATACTGAGAAAAATACGGTGCTATTTAGATGCTACTAAAATATAATGATTATTATAAATCCTTTCAGATTAAAGGTGGACTAAACTTAAGATTTGCTCAGGCCTAGGAAGTGGTAGCCAAGGGGCTGCTCTTCCGTTCGTATCAAGAGTCGAGGGGGTCAGTGAGGGAGTGGATTTTGCGATACGGGGGTTTGCATTATGTACATATTCTTAAAATCAATTGTATCATTTTCTGGTAAAATTTTTTTAAGGATATTTACTAAAGTTGAACCGGGCAAATCTTAAGCTCAGTAGGGTTAAGGGGTGGGAAAACAATAACCTTTAAACTTAAAATTTAAAATATTTTACTTTAAATTTATGTATTTGCATAACTATGTTTATACTGAGAAAAATACGGTGCAATTAGATGCTATTAAAATATAAAAATTATTATAAATCCTTTCAGATTAAAGGTGGACTAAACTTAAGATTTGCTCAGGCCTAGGAAGTGGTAGCCAAGGGCTGCTCTTCCGTTCGTATCAAGAGTCGAGGGGGTCAGTGAGGGAGTGGATTTTGCGATACGGGGGTTTCAATTATGTACATATTCTTAAAATCAATTGTATCATTTTCTGGTAAAATTGTTTTAAGGATATTTACTAAAGTTGAACCGGGCAAATCTTAAGCGCAGTAGGTTTAAGGGGTGGGAAAACAATAACCTTTAAACTTAAAATTTTTTACTTTAAATTATTGTGTTCGCATAACCATGTTTATACTGAGAAAAATACGGTACTATTTAGATGCTATTAAAATATAATGATTATTATAAATCCTTTCAGATTAAAGGTGGACTATACTTAAGATTTGCTCAGGCCTAGGAAGTGGTAGCCAAGGGGTTGCTCTTCCGTTCGTATCAAGAGTCGAGGGGGTCACTGAGGGAGTGGATTTTGCGATACGGGGGTTTCAATTCTGTACATATTCTTAAAATCAATAGTATCATTTTCTGGTAAAATTGTTTTAAGGATATTTACTAAAGTTGAACCGGGCAAATCTTAAGCGCAGTAGGGTTAAGGGGTGGAAAAACAATAACCTTTAAAATTAAAATTAAAAAAAGTTTATTTTAAATTAATGTGTACGCATAACTATGTTTATAATGAGAAAAATACGGTGCTATTTAGATGCTATTAAAATATAATGATTATTATAAATCCTTTAAGATTAAAGGTGGACTAAACTTAAGATTTGCTCAGGCCTAGGAAGTGGTAGCCAAGGGGCTGCTCTTCCGTTCGTATCAAGAGTCGAGGGGGTCAGTGAGGGAGTGGATTTATCGATACGGGGGTTTCAATTATGTACATATTCTTAAAATCAATTGTATCATTTTCTGGTAAAATTGTTTTAAGGATATTTACTAAAGTTGAACCGGGCAAATCTTAAGCGCAGTAGGGTTAAGGGGTGGGAAAACAATAACCTTTAAACTTAAAATTTAAAATTTTTTACTTTAAATTAATGTGTTCGCATAACTATGTTTATGAGAAAAATACGGTGCTATTTAGATGCTATTACAATATAATGATTATTATAAATCCTTTCAGATTAAAGGTGGACTAAACTTAAGATTTGCTCAGGCCTAGGAAGTGGTAGCCAAGGGGCTGCTCTTCCGTCCGTATCAAGAGTCGAGGGGGTCAGTGAGGGAGTGGATTTTGCGATACGGGTGTTTCAATTATGTACATATTCTTAAAATCAATTGTATCATTTTCTGGTAAAATTGTTTTAAGGATATTTACTAAAGTTGAACCGGGCAAATCTTAAGCGCAGTAGGGTTAAGGGGTGGGAAAAAAATAACCCTTAATCTTAAAATTTTTTACTTTAAATTAATGTGTTCGCATAACTATGTTTATACTGATAAAAATACGGTGCTCTTTAGATGCTATTAAAATATAATGATTATTATAAATCTTTTCAGATTAAAGGTGGACTAAACTTAAGATTTTCTCAGGCCTAGGAAGTGATAGCCAAGGGGCTGCTCTTTCGTCCGTATCAAGAGTCGAGGGGGTCAGTGAGGGAGTGGATTTTGCGATACGGGGGTTTCAATTATGTACATATTCTTAAAATCAATTGTATCATTTTCTGGTAAAATTGTTTTAAGGATATTTACTAAAGTTGAACCGGGCAAATCTTAAGCTCAGTAGGGTTAAGTGGTGGGAAAACAATAACCTTTAAACTTAAAATTTAAAACATTTTACTTTAAATTAATGTGTTCGCATAACTATGTTTATACTGAGAAAAATACGGTGCTATTTAGATGCTATTAAAATATAATGATTATTATAAATCCTTTCAGATTAAAGGTGGACTAAACTTAAGATTTGCTCAGGCCTAGGAAGTGGTAGCCAAGGGGCTGCTCTTCCGTTCGTATCAAGAGTCGAGGGGGTCAGTGAGGGAGTGGATTTTGCGATACGGTGGTTTGCATTATGTACATATTCTTTAAATCTATTGTATCATTTTCTGGTAAAATTGTTTTAAGGATATTTACTAAAGTTGAACCGGGCAAATCTTAAGCTCAGTAGGGTTAAGGGGTGGGAACACAATAACCTTTAAACTTAAAATTATAATATTTTACTTTAAATTTATGTATTCGCATAACTATGTTTATACTGAGAAAAATACGGTGCAATTAGATGCTATTAAAATATAAAGATTATTATAAATCCTTTCAGATTAAAGGTGGACTAAACTTAAGATTTGCTCAGGCCTAGGAAGTGGTAGCCAAGGGCTGCTCTTCCGTTCGTATCAAGAGTCGAGGGGGTCAGTGAGGGAGTGGATTTTGCGATACGGGGGTTTCAATTATGTACATATTCTTAAAATCAATTGTATCATTTTCTGGTAAAATTGTTTTAAGGATATTTACTAAAGTTGAACCGGGCAAATCTTAAGCTCAGTAGGGTTAAGGGGTGGGAAAACAATAACCTTTAAACTTAAAATTTTTTACTTTAAATTATTGTGTTCGCATAACTATGTTTATACTGAGAAAAATACGGTGCTATTTAGATGCTATTAAAATATAATGATTATTATAAATCCTTTCAGATTAAAGGTGGACTATACTTAAGATTTGCTCAGGCCTAGGAAGTGGTAGCCAAGGGGTTGCTCTTCCGTTCGTATCAAGAGTCGAGGGGGTCACTGAGGGAGTGGATTTTGCGATACGGGGGTTTCAATTATGTACATATTCTTAAAATCAATAGTATCATTTTCTGGTAAAATTGTTTTAAGGATATTTACTAAAGTTGAACCGGGCAAATCTTAAGCGCAGTAGGGTTAAGGGGTGGAAAAACAATAACCTTTAAAATTAAAATTAAAAAAAGTTTATTTTAAATTAATGTGTACGCATAACTATGTTTATAATGAGAAAAATACGGTGCTATTTAGATGCTATTAAAATATAATGATTATTATAAATCCTTTAAGATTAAAGGTGGACTAAACTTAAGATTTGCTCAGGCCTAGGAAGTGGTAGCCAAGGGGCTGCTCTTCCGTTCGTATCAAGAGTCGAGGGGGTCAGTGAGGGAGTGGATTTTGCGATACGGGGGTTTCAATTATGTACATATTCTTAAAATCAATTGTATGATTTTCTGGTAAAATGGTTTTAAGGATATTTACTAAAGTTGAACCGGGCAAATCTTAAGCTCAGTAGGGTTAAGGGGTGGGAAAACAATAACCTTTAAACTTAAAATTTAAAACATTTTACTTTAAATTAATGTGTTCGCATAACTATGTTTATACTGAGAAAAATACGGTGCTATTTAGATGCTATTAAAATATAATGATTATTATAAATCCTTTCAGATTAAAGGTGGACTAAACTTAAGATTTGCTCAGGCCTAGGAAGTGGTAGCCAAGGGGCTGCTCTCCCGTTCGTATCAAGAGTCGAGGGGGTCAGTGAGGGAGTGGATTTTGCGATACGGGGGTTTCAATTATGTACATATTCTTAAAATCAATTGTATCATTTTCTGGTATAATTGTTTTAAGGATATTTACTAAAGTTGAACCGGGCAAATCTTAAGCTCAGTAGGGTTAAGGGGTGGGAAAACAATAACCTTTAAACTTAAAATTTAAAAATTTTTACTTTAAATTATTGTGTTTGCATAACTATGTTTATACTGAGAAAAATACGGTGCTATTTAGATGCTATTAAAATATAATGATCATTATAAATCCTTTCAGATTAAATGTGGAATAAACTTAAGATTTGCTCAGTCCTAGGAAGTGGTAGCCAAGGGGCTGCTCTTCCGTTCGTATCAAGAGTCGAGGGGGTCAGTGAGGGAGTGGATTTTGCGATACGGGGGTTTCAATTATGTACATATTCTTAAAATCAATAGTATCATTTTCTGGTAAAATTGTTTTAAGGATATTTACTACAGTTGAACCGGGCAAATCTTAAGCGCAGTAGGGTTAAGGGGTTGGAAAACAATAACCTTTCAATTAAAATTTAAAAAAAATTTTATTTTAAATTAATGTGTACGCATAACTATGTTTATAATGAGAAAAATACGGTGCTATTTAGATGCTATTAAAATATAATGAATATTATAAATCCTTTCAGATTAAAGGTGGACTAAACTTAAGATTTGCTCAGGCCTAGGAAGTGGTAGCCAAGGGGCTGCTCTTCCGTTCGTATCAAGAGTCGAGGGGGTCAGTGAGGGAGTGGATTTTGCGATACGGGGGTTTGCATTATGTACATATTCTTAAAATCAATTGTATCATTTTCTGGTAAAATTGTTTTAAGGATATTTACTAAAGTTGAACCGGGCAAATCTTAAGCTCAGTAGGGTTAAGGGGTGGGAAAACAATAACCTTTAAACTTAAAATTTAAAATATTTTACTTTAAATTTATGTAATCGCATAACTATGTTTATACTGAGAAAAATACGGTGCAATTAGATGCTATTAAAATATAAAGATTATTATAAATCCTTTCAGATTAAAGGTGGACTAAACTTAAGATTTGCTCAGGCCTAGGAAGTGGTAGCCAAGGGCTGCTCTTCCGTTCGTATCAAGAGTCGAGGGGGTCAGTGAGGGAGTGGATTTTGCGATACGGGGGTTTCAATTATGTACATATTCTTAAAATCAATAGTATCATTTTCTGGTAAAATTGTTTTAAGGATATTTACTAAAGTTGAACCGGGCAAATCTTAAGCGCAGTAGGGTTAAGGGGTGGAAAAACAATAACCTTTAAAATTAAAATTAAAAAAAGTTTATTTTAAATTAATGTGTACGCATAACTATGTTTATAATGAGAAAAATACGGTGCTATTTAGATGCTATTAAAATATAATGATTATTATAAATCCTTTAAGATTAAATGTGGACTAAACTTAAGATTTGCTCAGGCCTAGGAAGTGGTAGCCAAGGGGCTGCTCTTCCGTTCGTATCAAGAGTCGAGGGGTTCAGTGAGGGAGTGGATTTTGCGATACGGGGGTTTCAATTACGTACATATTCTTAAAATCAATTGTATGATTTTCTGGTAAAATGGTTTTAAGGCTATTTACTAAAGTTGAACCGGGCAAATCTTAAGCTCAGTAGGGTTAAGGGGTGGGAAAACAATAACCTTTAAACTTAAAATTTAAAATATTTTACTTTAAATTTATGTATTCGCATAACTATGTATTTACTGAGAAAAATTCGGTGCAATTAGATGCTATTAAAATATAAAGATTATTATAAATCCTTTCAGATTAAAGGTGGACTAAACTTAAGATTTGCTCAGGCCTAGGAAGTGGTAGCCAAGGGGCTGCTCTTCCGTTCGTATCAAGAGTTGAGGGGGTCAGTGAGGGAGTGGATTTTGCGATACGGGGGTTTCAATTATGTACATATTCTTAAAATCAATTGTATCATTTTCTGGTAAAATTGTTTTAAGGATATTTACTAAAGTTGAACCGGGCAAATCTTAAGCGCAGTAGGGTTAAGGGGTGGGAAAACAATAACCTTTAAACTTAAAATTTAAAAATTTTTACTTTAAATTATTGTGTTTGCATAACTATGTTTATACTGAGAAAAATACGGTGCTATTTAGATGCTATTAAAATATAATGATCATTATAAATCCTTTCAGATTAAATGTGGAATAAACTTAAGATTTGCTCAGGCCTAGGAAGTGGTAGCCAAGGGGCTGCTCTTCCGTTCGTATCAAGAGTCGAGGGGGTCAGTGAGGGAGTGGATTTTGCGATACGGCGGTTTCAATTATGTACATATTCTTAAAATCAATAGTATCATTTTCTGGTAAAATTGTTTTAAGGATATTTACTACAGTTGAACCGGGCAAATCTTAAGCGCAGTAGGGTTAAGGGGTTGGAAAACAATAACCTTTCAATTAAAATTAAAAAAAAGTTTATTTTAAATTACTGTGTACGCATAACTATGTTTATAATGAGAAAAATACGGTGCTATTTAGATGCTATTAAAATATAATGAATATTATAAATCCTTTCAGATTAAAGGTGGACTAAACTTAAGATTTGCTCAGGCCTAGGAAGTGGTAGCCAAGGGGCTGCTCTTCCGTTCGTATCAAGAGTCGAGGGGGTCAGTGAGGGAGTGGATTTTACGATACGGGGGTTTCAATTATGTACTTATTCTTAAAATCAATTGTATCATTTTCTGGTAAAATTGTTTTAAGGATATTTACTAAAGTTGAACCGGGCAAATCTTAAGCGCAGTAGGGTTAAGGGTGGGAAAAAAATAACCTTTAATCTTAAAATTTTTTACTTTAAATTAATGTGTTCGCATAACTATGTTTATACTGATAAAAATACGGTGCTCTTTAGATGCTATTAAAATATAATGATTATTATAAATCCTTTCAGATTAAAGGTGGACTAAACTTAAGATTTTCTCAGGCCTAGGAAGTGGTAGCCATGGGGCTGCTCTTTCGTCCGTATCAAGAGTCGAGGGGGTCAGTGAGGGAGTGGATTTTGCGATACGGGGGTTTCAATTATGTACATATTCTTAAAATCAATTGTATCATTTTCTGGTAAAATAGTTTTAAGGATATTTACTAAAGTTGAACCGGGCAAATCTTAAGCTCAGTAGGGTTAAGTGGTGGGAAAACAATAACCTTTAAACTTAAAATTTAAAACATTTTACTTTAAATTAATGTGTTCGCATAACTATGTTTATACTGAGAAAAATACGGTGCTATTTAGATGCTATTAAAATATAATGATTATTATAAATCCTTTCAGATTAAAGGTGGACTCAACTTAAGATTTGCTCAGGCCTAGGAAGTGGTAGCCAAGGGGCTGCTCTTCTGTTCGTATCAAGAGTCGAGGGGGTCAGTGAGGGAGTGGATTTTGCGATACGGGGGTTTGCATTATGTACATATTCTTAAAATCAATTGAATCATTTTCTGGTAAAATTGTTTTAAGGATATTTACTAAAGTTGAACCGGGCAAATCTTAATCTCAGTAGGGTTAAGGGGTGGGAAAACAATAACCTTTAAACTTAAAATTTAAAATATTTTACTTTAAATTTATGTATTCGCATAACTATGTTTATACTGAGAAAAATACGGTGCAATTAGATGCTATTAAAATATAAAGATTATTATAAATCCTTTCAGATTAAAGGTGGACTATACTTAAGATTTGCTCAGGCCTAGGAAGTGGTAGCCAAGGGGTTGCTCTTCCGTTCGTATCAAGAGTCGAGGGGGTCACTGAGGGAGTGGATTTTGCGATACGGGGGTTTCAATTATGTACATATTCTTAAAATCAATTGTATCATTTTCTGGTAAAATTGTTTTAAGGATATTTACTAAAGTTGAACCGGGCAAATCTTAAGCGCAGTAGGGTTAAGGGGTGGGAAAACAATAACCTTTAAACTTAAAATTTTTTACTTTAAATTATTGTGTTCGCATAACTATGTTTATACTGAGAAAAATACGGTGCTATTTAGATGCTATTAAAATATAATGATTATTATAAATCCTTTCAGATTAAAGGTGGACTATACTTAAGATTTGCTCAGGCCTAGGAAGTGGAAGCCAAGGGGTTGCTCTTCCGTTCGTATCAAGAGTCGAGGGGGTCACTGAGGGAGTGGATTTTGCGATACGGGGGTTTCAATTATGTACATATTCTTAAAATCAATAGTATCATTTTCTGGTAAAATAGTTTTAAGGATATTTACTAAAGTTGAACCGGGCAAATCTTAAGCGCAGTAGGGTTAAGGGGTGGGAAAACAATAACCTTTCAATTAAAATTTAAAAAAAAAGTTTATTTTAAATTAATGTGTACGCATAACTAT
This sequence comes from Maratus speciosus, assembly GCA_963932465.1. Classification (NCBI taxonomy): domain Eukaryota; kingdom Metazoa; phylum Arthropoda; class Arachnida; order Araneae; family Salticidae; genus Maratus; species Maratus speciosus. The sequence goes on along the minus strand of OZ010800.1, from coordinate 250,215,060 downwards.
GTTTATAATGAGAAAAATACGGTGCTATTTAGATGCTATTAAAATATAATGAATATTATAAATCCTTTCAGATTAAAGGTGGACTAAACTTAAGACTTGCTCAGGCCTAGAAAGTGGTAGCCAAGGGGCTGCTCTTCCGTTCGAATCAAGAGTAGAGAGGGTCAGTGAGGGAGTGGATTTACCGATACGGTGGTTTCAATTATGTACATATTCTTAAAATCAATTGTATCATTTTCTGGTAAAATTGTTTTAAGGATATTTACTAAAGTTGAACCGGGCAAATCTTAAGCGCAGTAGGGTTAATGGGTGGAAAAACAATAACCTTTAAAATTAAAATTAAAAAAAGTTTATTTTAAATTAATGTGTACGCATAACTATGTTTATAATGAGAAAAATACGGTGCTATTTAGATGCTATTAAAATATAATGATTATTATAAATCCTTTCAGATTAAAGGTGGACTAAACTTAAGATTTTCTTAGGCCTAGGAAGTGGTAGCCAAGGGGCTGCTCTTCCGTCCGTATCAAGAGTCGAGGGGGTCAGTGAGGGAGTGGATTTTGCGATACGGGGGTTTCAATTATGTACATATTCTTAAAATCAATTGTATCATTTTCTGGTAAAATTGTTTTAAGGATATTTACTAAAGTTGAACCGGGCAAAGCTTAAGCGCAGTAGGGTTAAGGGGTGGAAAAACAATAACCTTTAAAATTAAAATTAAAAAAGTTTATTTTAAATTAATGTGTACGCATAACTATGTTTATAATGAGAAAAATACGGTGCTATTTAGATGCTATTAAAATATAATGATTATTATAAATCCTTTCAGATTAAATGTGGACTAAACTTAAGATTTGCTCAGGCCTACGAAGTGGTAGCCAAGGGGCTGCTCTTCCGTTCGTATCAAGAGTCGAGGGGGTCAGTGAGGGAGTGGATTTTGCGATACGGGGGTTTCAATTATGTACATATTCATAAAATCAATTGTATGATTTTCTGGTAAAATGGTTTTAAGGATATTTACTAAAGTTGAACCGGGCAAATCATAAGCTCAGTAGGGTTAAGGGGTGGGAAAACAATAACCTTTAAACTTAAAATTTAAAACATTTTACTTTAAATTTATGTGTTCGCATAACTATATTTATACTGAGAAAAATACGGTGCTATTTAGATGCTATTAAAATATAATGATTATTATAAATCCTTTCAGATTAAAGGTGGACTAAACTTAAGATTTGCTCAGGCCTAGGAAGTGGTAGCCAAGGAGCTGCTCTTCCGTTCGTATCAAGAGTCGAGGGGGTCACTGAGGGAGTGGATTTTGCGATACCGGGGTTTCAATTATGTACATATTCTTAAAATCAATTGTATCATTTTCTGGTAAAATTGTTTTAAGGATATTTACTAAAGTTGAACCGGGCAAATCTTAAGCGCAGTAGGGTTAAGGGGTGGAAAAACAATAACCTTTAAAATTAAAATTAAAAAAAGTTTATTTTAAATTAATGTGTACGCATAACTATGTTTATAATGAGAAAAATACGGTGCTATTTAGATGCTATTAAAATATAATGATTATTATAAATCCTTTCAGATTAAAGGTGGACTAAACTTAAGATTTGCTCAGGCCTAGGAAGTGGTAGCCAAGGGGCTGCTCTTCCGTTCGTATCAAGAGTCGAGGGGGTCAGTGAGGGAGTGGATTTTGCGATACGGGTGTTTCAATTATGTACATATTCTTAAAATCAATAGTATCATTTTCTGGTAAAATTGTTTTAAGGATATTTACTACAGTTGAACCGGGCAAATCTTAAGCGCAGTAGGGTTAAGGGGTGGGAAAACAATAACCTTTCAATTAAAATTTAAAAAAAAAGTTTATTTTAAATTAATGTATACGCATAACTATGTTTATAATGAGAAAAATACGGTGCTGTTTAGATGCTATTAAAATATAATGAATATTATAAATCCTTTCAGATTAAAGGTGGACTAAACTTAAGATTTGCTCAGGCCTAGGAAGTGGTAGCCAAGGGGATGCTCTTCCGTTCGTATCAAGAGTCGAGGGGGTCAGTGAGGGAGTGGATTTTGCGATACGGGGGTTTCAATTATGTACATATTCATAAAATCAATTGTATGATTTTCTGGTAAAATGGTTTTAAGGATATTTACTAAAGTTGAATCGGGCAAATCTTAAGCTCAGTAGGGTTAAGGGGTGGGAAAACAATAACCTTTAAACTTGAAATTTAAAACATTTTACTTTAAATTTATGTGTTCGCATAACTATGTTTATACTGAGAAAAATACGGTGCTATTTAGATGCTATTAAAATATAATGATTATTATAATTCCTTTCAGATTAAAGGTGGACTAAACTTAAGATTTGCTCAGGCCTAGGAAGTGGTAGCCAAGGGGCTGCTCTTCCGTTCGTATCAAGAGTCGAGGGGGTCAGTGAGGGAGTGGATTTTGCGATACGGGGGTTTCAATTATGTACATATTCTTAAAATCAATTGTATCATTTTCTGGTAAAATTGTTTTAAAGATATTTACTAAAGTTGAACCGGGCAAATCTTAAGCGCAGTAGGGTTAAGGGGTGGAAAAACAATAACCTTTAAAATAAAAATTAAAAAAAGTTTATTTTAAATTAATGTGTACGCATAACTATGTTTATAATGAGAAAAATACGGTGCTATTTAGATGCTATTAAAATATAATGATTATTATAAATCCTTTCAGATTAAAGGTGGACTAAACTTAAGATTTGCTCAGGCCTAGGACGTGGTAGCCAAGGGGCTGCTCTTCCGTTCGTATCAAGAGTCGAGGGGGTCAGTGAGGGAGTGGATTTTGCGATACGGGTGTTTCAATTATGTACATATTCTTAAAATCAATAGTATCATTTTCTGGTAAAATTGTTTTAAGGATATTTACTACAGTTGAACCGGGCAAATCTTAAGCGCACTAGGGTTAAGGCGTGGGAAAACAATAACCTTTCAATTAAAATTTTAAAAAAAAGTTTATTTTAAATTAATGTATACGCATAACTATGTTTATAATGAGAAAAATACGGTGCTATTTAGATGCTATTAAAATATAATGAATATTATAAATCCTTTCAGATTAAAGGTGGACTAAACTTAAGATTTGCTCAGGCCTAGGAAGTGGTAGCCAAGGGAATGCTCTTCCGTTCGTATCAAGAGTCGAGGGGGTCAGTGAGGGAGTGGATTTTACGATACGGGGGTTTCAATTATGTACTTATTCTTAAAATCAATTGTATCATTTTCTGGTAAAATTGTTTTAAGGATATTTACTAAAGTTGAACCGGGCAAATGTTAAGCGCAGTAGGGTTAAGGGGTGGGAAAACAATAACCTTTAAACTTAAAATTTAAAATTTTTTACTTGAAATTAATGTGTTCGCATAACTATGTTTATGGGAAAAATACGGTGCTATTTAGATGCTATTACAATATAATGATTATTATAAATCCTTTCAGATTAAAGGTGGACTAAACTTAAGATTTGCTCAGGCCTAGGAAGTGGTAGCCAAGGGGCTGCTCTTCCGTCCGTATCAAGAGTCGAGGGGGTCAGTGAGGGAGTGGAATTTGCGATACGGGGGTTTCAATTATGTAGATATTCTTAAAATCAATTGTATCATTTTCTGGTAAAATTGTTTTAAGGATATTTACTAAAGTTGAACCGGGCAAATCTTAAGCGCAGTAGGGTTAAGGGTTGGGAAAAAAATAACCTTTAATCTTAAAATTTTTTACTTTAAATTAATGTGTTCGCATAACTATGTTTATACTGATAAAAATACGGTGCTCTTTAGATGCTATTAAAATATAATGATTATTATAAATCCTTTCAGATTAAAGGTGGACTAAACTTAAGATTTTCTCAGGCCTAGGAAGTGGTAGCCAAGGGGCTGCTCTTCCGTCCGTATCAAGAGTCGAGGGGGTCAGTGAGGGAGTGGATTTTGCGATACGGGGGTTTCAATTATGTACATATTCTTAAAATCAATTGTATCATTTTCTGGTAAAATTGTTTTAAGGATATTTACTAAAGTTGAACCGGGCAAATCTTAAGCTCAGTAGGGTTAAGTGGTGGGAAAACAATAACCTTTAAACTTAAAATTTAAAACATTTTACTTTAAATTAATGTGTTCGCATAACTATGTTTATACTGAGAAAAATACGTTGCAATTAGATGCTATTAAAATATAATGATTATTATAAATCCTTTCAGATTAAAGGTGGACTAAACTTAAGATTTGCTCAGACGTAGGAAGTGGTAGCCAAGGGGCTGCCCTTCCGTTCTTATCAAGAGTCGAGGGGGTCAGTGAGGGAGTGGATTTTGCGATACGGGGGTTTCAATTATGTACATATTCTTAAAATCAATTGTATCATTTTCTGGTAAAATTGTTTTAAGGATATTTACTAAAGTTGAACCGGGCAAATCCTAAGCTCTGTATGGTTAAGGGGTGGGAAAACAATAACCTTTAAACTTAAAATTTAAAATATTTTACTTTAAATTTATGTATTCGCATAACTATGTTTATACTGAGAAAAATACGTTGCAATTAGATGCTATTAAAATATAAAGATTATTATAAATCCTTTCAGATTAAAGGTGGACTAAACTTAACATTTGCTCAGGCCTAGGAAGTGGTAGCCAAGGGGATGCTCTTCCGTTCGTATCAAGAGTCGAGGGGGTCAGTGAGGGAGTGGATTTTGCGATACGGGGGTTTCAATTATGTACATATTCTTAAAATCAATTGTATCATTTTCTGGTAAAATTGTTTTAAGGATATTTACTAAAGTTGAACCGGGCAAGTCTTAAGCGCAGTAGGGTTAAGGGGTGGGAAAACAATAGCCTTTAATCTTAAAATTTTTTACTTTAAATTAATGTGTTCGCATAACTATGTTTATACTGATAAAGATACGGTGCTCTTTAGATGCTATTAAAATATAATGATTATTATAAATCCTTTCAGATTAAAGGTGGACTAAACTTAAGATTTTCTCAGGCCTAGGAAGTGGTAGCCAAGGGGCTGCTCTTCCGTCCGTATCAAGAGTCGAGGGGGTCAGTGAGGGAGTGGATTTTGCGATACGGGGGTTTCAATTATGTACATATTCTTAAAATCAATTGTATCATTTTCTGGTAAAATTGTTTTAAGGATATTTACTAAAGTTGAACCGGGCAAATCTTAAGCGCAGTAGGGTTAAGGAGTGGGAAAACAATAACCTTTAAAATTAAAATTAAAAAAAGTTTATTTTAAATTAATGTGTACGCATAACTATGTTTATAATGAGAAAAATACGGTGCTATTTAGATGCTATCAAAATATAATGATTATTATAAATCATTTCAGATTAAAGGTGGACAAAACTTAAGATTTGCTCAGGCCTAGGAAGTGGTAGCCAAGGGGCTGCAGTTCTGTTTGTATCAAGAGTCGAGGGGGTCAGTGAGGGAGTGGATTTTGCGATACGGGGGTTTCAATTATGTACATATTCTTAAAATCAATTGTATCATTTTCTGGTAAAATTGTTTTAAGGATATTTACTAAAGTTGAACCGGGCAAATCGTAAGCTCTGTATGGTTAAGGGGTGGGAAAACAATAACCTTTAAACTTAAAATTTAAAATATTTTACTTTAAATTTATGTATTCGCATAACTATGTTTATACTGAGAAAAATACGTTGCAATTAGATGCTATTAAAATATAAAGATTATTATAAATCCTTTCAGATTAAAGGTGGACTAAACTTAACATTTGCTCAGGCCTAGGAAGTGGTAGCCAAGGGGATGCTCTTCCGTTCGTATCAAGAGTCGAGGGGGTCAGTGAGGGAGTGGATTTTGCGATACGGGGGTTTCAATTATGTACATATTCTTAAAATCAATTGTATCATTTTCTGGTAAAATTGTTTTAAGGATATTTACTAAAGTTGAAACGGGCAAATCTTAAGCGCAGTAGGGTTAAGGGGTGGGAAAACAATAACCTTTAAACATAAAATTTAAAATTTTTTACTTTAAATTATTGTGTTCGCATAACTATGTTTATACTGAGAAAAATACGGTGCTATTTAGACGCTATTAAAATATAATGATTATTATAAATCCTTTCAGATTAAAGGTGGACTAAACTTAAGATTTGCTCAGGCCTAGGAAGAAGTAGCCAAGGGGCTGCTCTTCCGTTCGTATCAAGAGTCGAGGGGGTCAGTGAGGGAGTGGATTTTGCGATACGGGGGTTTCAATTATGTGCATATTCTTAAAATCAATTGTATCATTTTCTGGTAAAATTGTTTTAAGGATATTTACTAATGTTGAACCGGGCAAGTCTTAAGCGCAGTAGAGTTAAGGGGTGGGAAAACAATAACCTTTAATCTTAAAATTTTTTACTTTAAATTAATGTGTTCGCATAACTATGTTTATACTGATAAAAATACGGTGCTCTTTAGATGCTATTAAAATATAATGATTATTATAAATCCTTTCAGATTAAAGGTGGACTAAACTTAAGATTTGCTCAGGCCTAGGAAGTGGTAGCCAAGGGGCTCCTCTTCCGTCCGTATCAAGAGTCGAGGGGGTCAGTGAGGGAGTGGATTTTGCGATACGGGGGTTTCAATTATGTACATATTCTTAAAATCAATTGTATCATTTTCTGGTAAAATTGTTTTAAGGATATTTACTAAAGTTGAACCGGGCAAATCTTAAGCGCAGTAGGGTTAAGGGGTGGGAAAACAATAACCTTTAATCTTAAAATTTTTTACTTTAAATTAATGTGTTCGCATAACTATGATTATACTGATAAAAATACGGTGCTCTTTAGATGCTATTAAAATATAATGATTATTATAAATCCTTTCAGATTAAAGGTGGACTAAACTTAAGATTTGCTCAGGCCTAGGAAGTGGTAGCCAAGGGGCTGCCCTTCTGTTTGTATCAAGAGTCGAGGGGGTCAGTGAGGGAGTGGATTTTGCGATACGGGGGTTTCAATTATGTACATATTCTTAAAATCAATTGTATCATTTTCTGGTAAAATTGTTTTAAGGATATTTACTAAAGTTGAACCGGGCAAATCGTAAGCTCAGTAGGGTTAAGGGGTGGGAAAACAATAACCTTTAAACTTAAAATTTAAAATATTTTACTTTAAATTTATGTATTCGCATAACTATGTTTATACTGAGAAAAATACGGTGCAATTAGATGCTATTAAAATATAAAGATTATTATAAATCCTTTCAGATTAAAGGTGGACTAAACTTAACATTTGCTCAGGCCTAGGAAGTGGTAGCCAAAGGGCTGCTCTTCCGTTCGTATCAAGAGTCGAGGGGGTCAGTGAGGGAGTGGATTTTGCGATACGGGGGTTTCAATTATGTACATATTCTTAAAATCAATTGTATCATTTTCTGGAAAAATTGTTTTAAGGATATTTACTAAAGTTGAAACGGGCAAATCTTAAGCGCAGTAGGGTTAAGGGGTATGAAAACAATAACCTTTAAACATAAAATTTAAAATTTTTTACTTTAAATTATTGTGTTCGCATAACTATGTTTATACTGAGAAAAATACTGTGCTATTTAGACGCTATTAAAATATAATGATTATTATAAATCCTTTCAGATTAAAGGTGGACTAAACTTAAGATTTGCTCAGGCCTAGGAAGTGGTAGCCAAGGGGCTGCTCTTCCGTTCGTATCAAGAGTCGAGGGGGTCAGTGAGGGAGTGGATTTTGCAATACGGGGGTTTCAATTATGTACATATTCTTAAAATCAATAGTATCATTTTCTGGTAAAATTGTTTTAAGGATATTTACTAAAGTTGAACCGGGCAAATCTTAAGCGCAGTAGGGTTAAGGGGTGGGAAAACAATAACCTTTCAATTAAAATTTAAAAAAAAGTTTATTTTAAATTAATGTGTACGCATAACTATGTTTATAATGAGAAAAATACGGTGCTATTTAGATGCTATTAAAATATAATGAATATTATAAATCCTTTCGGATTAAAGGTGGACTAAACTTAAGATTTTCTCAGGCCTAGGAAGTGGTAGCCACGGGGCTGCTCTTCCGTTCGTATCAAGAGTCGAGGGGGTCAGTGAGGGAGTGGATTTTGCGATACGGGGGTTTCAATTATGTACTTATTCTTAAAATCAATTGTATCATTTTCTGGTAAAATAGTTTTAAGGATATTTACTAAAGTTGAACCGGGCAAATGTTAAGCTCAGTAGGGTTAAGGGGTGGGAAAACAATAACCTTTAAACTTAAAATTTAAAATATTTTACTTTAAATTTATGTATTCGCATAACTATGTTTATACTGAGAAAAATACGGTGCAATTAGATGCTATTAAAATATAAAGATTATTATAAATCCTTTCAGATTAAAGGTGGACTAAACTTAACATTTGCTCAGGCCTAGGAAGTGGTAGCCAAAGGGCTGCTCTTCCGTTCGTATCAAGAGTCGAGGGGGTCAGTGAGGGAGTGGATTTTGCGATACGGGGGTTTCAATTATGTACATATTCTTAAAATCAATTGTATCATTTTCTGGAAAAATTGTTTTAAGGATATTTACTAAAGTTGAAACGGGCAAATCTTAAGCGCAGTAGGGTTAAGGGGTATGAAAACAATAACCTTTAAACATAAAATTTAAAATTTTTTACTTTAAATTATTGTGTTCGCATAACTATGTTTATACTGAGAAAAATACTGTGCTATTTAGACGCTATTAAAATATAATGATTATTATAAATCCTTTCAGATTAAAGGTGGACTAAACTTAAGATTTGCTCAGGCCTAGGAAGTGGTAGCCAAGGGGCTGCTCTTCCGTTCGTATCAAGAGTCGAGGGGGTCAGTGAGGGAGTGGATTTTGCAATACGGGGGTTTCAATTATGTACATATTCTTAAAATCAATAGTATCATTTTCTGGTAAAATTGTTTTAAGGATATTTACTAAAGTTGAACCGGGCAAATCTTAAGCGCAGTAGGGTTAAGGGGTGGGAAAACAATAACCTTTCAATTAAAATTTAAAAAAAAGTTTATTTTAAATTAATGTGTACGCATAACTATGTTTATAATGAGAAAAATACGGTGCTATTTAGATGCTATTAAAATATAATGAATATTATAAATCCTTTCAGATTAAAGGTGGACTAAACTTAAGATTTGCTCAGGCCTAGGAAGTGGTAGCCAGGGGGCTGCTCTTCCGTTCGTATCAAGAGTCGAGGGGGTCAGTGAGGGAGTGGATTTTGCGATACGGGGGTTTCAATTATGTACATATTCTTAAAATCAATAGTATCATTTTCTGGTAAAATTGTTCTAAGGATATTTACTAAAGTTGAACAGGGCAAATCTTAAGCGCAGTAGGGATAACGGGTGGGAAAACAGTAACCTTTCAATTAAAATTAAAAAAAAAAGTTTATTTTAAATTAATGTGTACGCATAACTATGTTTATATTGAGAAAAATACGGTGCTATTTAGATGCTATTAAAATATAATGAATATTATAAATCCTTTCGGATTAAAGGTGGACTAAACTTAAGATTTTCTCAGGCCTAGGAAGTGGTAGCCACGGGGCTGCTCTTCCGTTCGTATCAAGAGTCGAGGGGGTCAGTGAGGGAGTGGATTTTGCGATACGGGGGTTTCAATTATGTACTTATTCTTAAAATCAATTGTATCATTTTCTGGTAAAATAGTTTTAAGGATATTTACTAAAGTTGAACCGGGCAAATGTTAAGCTCAGTAGGGTTAAGGGGTGGGAAAACAATAACCTTTAAACTTAAAATTTAAAATATTTTACTTTAAATTTATGTATTCGCATAACTATGTTTATACTGAGAAAAATACGGTGCAATTAGATGCTATTAAAATATAAAGATTATTATAAATCCTTTCAGATTAAAGGTGGACTAAACTTAACATTTGCTCAGGCCTAGGAAGTGGTAGCCAAAGGGCTGCTCTTCCGTTCGTATCAAGAGTCGAGGGGGTCAGTGAGGGAGTGGATTTTGCGATACGGGGGTTTCAATTATGTACATATTCTTAAAATCAATTGTATCATTTTCTGGAAAAATTGTTTTAAGGATATTTACTAAAGTTGAAACGGGCAAATCTTAAGCGCAGTAGGGTTAAGGGGTATGAAAACAATAACCTTTAAACATAAAATTTAAAATTTTTTACTTTAAATTATTGTGTTCGCATAACTATGTTTATACTGAGAAAAATACTGTGCTATTTAGACGCTATTAAAATATAATGATTATTATAAATCCTTTCAGATTAAAGGTGGACTAAACTTAAGATTTGCTCAGGCCTAGGAAGTGGTAGCCAAGGGGCTGCTCTTCCGTTCGTATCAAGAGTCGAGGGGGTCAGTGAGGGAGTGGATTTTGCAATACGGGGGTTTCAATTATGTACATATTCTTAAAATCAATAGTATCATTTTCTGGTAAAATTGTTTTAAGGATATTTACTAAAGTTGAACCGGGCAAATCTTAAGCGCAGTAGGGTTAAGGGGTGGGAAAACAATAGCCTTTCAATTAAAATTTAAAAAAAAGTTTATTTTAAATTAATGTGTACGCATAACTATGTTTATAATGAGAAAAATACGGTGCTATTTAGATGCTATTAAAATATAATGAATATTATAAATCCTTTCAGATTAAAGGTGGACTAAACTTAAGATTTGCTCAGGCCTAGGAAGTGGTAGCCAGGGGGCTGCTCTTCCGTTCGTATCAAGAGTCGAGGGGGTCAGTGAGGGAGTGGATTTTGCGATACGGGGGTTTCAATTATGTACTTATTCTTAAAATCAATTGTATCATTTTCTGGTAAAATTGTTTTAAGGATATTTACTAAAGTTGAAGCGGGCAAATATTAAGAGCAGTAGGGTTAAGGGGTGGGAAAACAATAACTTTTAAACTTAAAATTTAAAATTTTTTACTTTAAATTAATGTGTTCGCATAACTATGTTTATGAGAAAAATACGGTGCTATTTAGATGCTATTAAAATATAATGATTATTATAAATCCTTTCAGATTAGAGGTGGACTAAACTTAAGATTTGCTCAGGCCTAGGAAGTGGTAGCCAAGGGGCTGCTCTTCCGTCCGTATCAAGAGTCGAGGGGGTCAGTGAGGGAGTGGATTTTGCGATGCGGGTGTTTCAATTATGTGCATATTCTTAAAATCAATTGTATCATTTTCTGGTAAAATTGTTTTAAGGATATTTACTAAAGTTGAACCGGGCAAGTCTTAAGCGCAGTAGGGTTAAGGGGTGGGAAAACAATAGCCTTTAATCTTAAAAATTTTTACTTTAAATTGATGTGTTCGCATAACTATGTTTATACTGATAAAAATACGGTGCTCTTTAGATGCTATTAAAATATAATGATTATTATAAATCCTTTCAGATTAAAGGTGGACTAAACTTAAGATTTGCTCAGTCCTAGGAAGTGGTAGCCAAGGGGCTGCTCTTCCGTTCGTATCAAGAGTCGAGGTGGTCAGTGAGGGAGTGGATTTTGCGATACGGGTGTTTCAATTATGTACATATTCTTAAAATCAATAGTATCATTTTCTGGTAAAATTGTTCTAAGGATATTTACTAAAGTTGAACAGGGCAAATCTTAAGCGCAGTAGGGATAACGGGTGGGAAAACAGTAACCTTTCAATTAAAATTAAAAAAAAAAGTTTATTTTAAATTAATGTGTACGCATAACTATGTTTATATTGAGAAAAATACGGTGCTATTTAGATGCTATTAAAATATAATGAATATTATAAATCCTTTCGGATTAAAGGTGGACTAAACTTAAGATTTTCTCAGGCCTAGGAAGTGGTAGCCACGGGGCTGCTCTTCCGTTCGTATCAAGAGTCGAGGGGGTCAGTGAGGGAGTGGATTTTGCGATACGGGGGTTTCAATTATGTACTTATTCTTAAAATCAATTGTATCATTTTCTGGTAAAATAGTTTTAAGGATATTTACTAAAGTTGAACCGGGCAAATGTTAAGCTCAGTAGGGTTAAGGGGTGGGAAAACAATAACCTTTAAACTTAAAATTTAAAATATTTTACTTTAAATTTATGTATTCGCATAACTATGTTTATACTGAGAAAAATACGGTGCAATTAGATGCTATTAAAATATAAAGATTATTATAAATCCTTTCAGATTAAAGGTGGACTAAACTTAACATTTGCTCAGGCCTAGGAAGTGGTAGCCAAAGGGCTGCTCTTCCGTTCGTATCAAGAGTCGAGGGGGTCAGTGAGGGAGTGGATTTTGCGATACGGGGGTTTCAATTATGTACATATTCTTAAAATCAATTGTATCATTTTCTGGAAAAATTGTTTTAAGGATATTTACTAAAGTTGAAACGGGCAAATCTTAAGCGCAGTAGGGTTAAGGGGTATGAAAACAATAACCTTTAAACATAAAATTTAAAATTTTTTACTTTAAATTATTGTGTTCGCATAACTATGTTTATACTGAGAAAAATACTGTGCTATTTAGACGCTATTAAAATATAATGATTATTATAAATCCTTTCAGATTAAAGGTGGACTAAACTTAAGATTTGCTCAGGCCTAGGAAGTGGTAGCCAAGGGGCTGCTCTTCCGTTCGTATCAAGAGTCGAGGGGGTCAGTGAGGGAGTGGATTTTGCAATACGGGGGTTTCAATTATGTACATATTCTTAAAATCAATAGTATCATTTTCTGGTAAAATTGTTTTAAGGATATTTACTAAAGTTGAACCGGGCAAATCTTAAGCGCAGTAGGGTTAAGGGGTGGGAAAACAATAACCTTTCAATTAAAATTTAAAAAAAAGTTTATTTTAAATTAATGTGTACGCATAACTATGTTTATAATGAGAAAAATACGGTGCTATTTAGATGCTATTAAAATATAATGAATATTATAAATCCTTTCAGATTAAAGGTGGACTAAACTTAAGATTTGCTCAGGCCTAGGAAGTGGTAGCCAGGGGGCTGCTCTTCCGTTCGTATCAAGAGTCGAGGGGGTCAGTGAGGGAGTGGATTTTGCGATACGGGGGTTTCAATTATGTACTTATTCTTAAAATCAATTGTATCATTTTCTGGTAAAATTGTTTTAAGGATATTTACTAAAGTTGAAGCGGGCAAATATTAAGAGCAGTAGGGTTAAGGGGTGGGAAAACAATAACTTTTAAACTTAAAATTTAAAATTTTTTACTTTAAATTAATGTGTTCGCATAACTATGTTTATGAGAAAAATACGGTGCTATTTAGATGCTATTAAAATATAATGATTATTATAAATCCTTTCAGATTAGAGGTGGACTAAACTTAAGATTTGCTCAGGCCTAGGAAGTGGTAGCCAAGGGGCTGCTCTTCCGTCCGCATCAAGCGTCGAGGGGGTCAGTGAGGGAGTGGATTTTGCGATGCGGGTGTTTCAATTATGTGCATATTCTTAAAATCAATTGTATCATTTTCTGGTAAAATTGTTTTAAGGATATTTACTAAAGTTGAACCGGGCAAGTCTTAAGCGCAGTAGGGTTAAGGGGTGGGAAAACAATAGCCTTTAATCTTAAAAATTTTTACTTTAAATTGATGTGTTCGCATAACTATGTTTATACTGATAAAAATACGGTGCTCTTTAGATGCTATTAAAATATAATGATTATTATAAATCCTTTCAGATTAAAGGTGGACTAAACTTAAGATTTGCTCAGTCCTAGGAAGTGGTAGCCAAGGGGCTGCTCTTCCGTTCGTATCAAGAGTCGAGGGGGTCAGTGAGGGAGTGGATTTTGCGATACGGGGGTTTCAATTATGTACATATTCTTAAAATCAATTGTATCATTTTCTGGAAAAATTGTTTTAAGATATTTACTAAAGTTGAAACGGGCAAATCTTAAGCGCAGTAGGGTTAAGGGGTATGAAAACAATAACCTTTAAACATAAAATTTAAAATTTTTTACTTTAAATTATTGTGTTCGCATAACTATGTTTATACTGAGAAAAATACTGTGCTATTTAGACGCTATTAAAATATAATGATTATTATAAATCCTTTCAGATTAAAGGTGGACTAAACTTAAGATTTGCTCAGGCCTAGGAAGTGGTAGCCAAGGGGCTGCTCTTCCGTTCGTATCAAGAGTCGAGGGGGTCAGTGAGGGAGTGGATTTTGCGATACGGGGGTTTCAATTATGTACATATTCTTAAAATCAATAGTATCATTTTCTGGTAAAATTGTTTTAAGGATATTTACTAAAGTTGAACCGGGCAAATCTTAAGCGCAGTAGGGTTAAGGGGTGGGAAAACAATAACCTTTCAATTAAAATTTAAAAAAAAGTTTATTTTAAATTAATGTGTACGCATAACTATGTTTATAATGAGAAAAATACGGTGCTATTTAGATGCTATTAAAATATAATGAATATTATAAATCCTTTCAGATTAAAGGTGGACTAAACTTAAGATTTGCTCAGGCCTAGGAAGTGGTAGCCAGGGGGCTGCTCTTCCGTTCGTATCAAGAGTCGAGGGGGTCAGTGAGGGAGTGGATTTTGCGATACGGGGGTTTCAATTATGTACTTATTCTTAAAATCAATTGTATCATTTTCTGGTAAAATTGTTTTAAGGATATTTACTAAAGTTGAACCGGGCAAGTCTTAAGCGCAGTAGGGTTAAGGGGTGGGAAAACAATAGCCTTTAATCTTAAAAATTTTTACTTTAAATTGATGTGTTCGCATAACTATGTTTATACTGATAAAAATACGGTGCTCTTTAGATGCTATTAAAATATAATGATTATTATAAATCCTTTCAGATTAAAGGTGGACTAAACTTAAGATTTGCTCAGTCCTAGGAAGTGGTAGCCAAGGGGCTGCTCTTCCGTTCGTATCAAGAGTCGAGGTGGTCAGTGAGGGAGTGGATTTTGCGATACGGGTGTTTCAATTATGTACATATTCTTAAAATCAATAGTATCATTTTCTGGTAAAATTGTTCTAAGGATATTTACTAAAGTTGAACAGGGCAAATCTTAAGCGCAGTAGGGATAACGGGTGGGAAAACAGTAAACTTTCAATTAAAATTAAAAAAAAAAGTTTATTTTAAATTAATGTGTACGCATAACTATGTTTATATTGAGAAAAATACGGTGCTATTTAGATGCTATTAAAATATAATGAATATTATAAATCCTTTCGGATTAAAGGTGGACTAAACTTAAGATTTTCTCAGGCCTAGGAAGTGGTAGCCACGGGGCTGCTCTTCCGTTCGTATCAAGAGTCGAGGGGGTCAGTGAGGGAGTGGATTTTGCGATACGGGGGTTTCAATTATGTACTTATTCTTAAAATCAATTGTATCATTTTCTGGTAAAATAGTTTTAAGGATATTTACTAAAGTTGAACCGGGCAAATGTTAAGCTCAGTAGGGTTAAGGGGTGGGAAAACAATAACCTTTAAACTTAAAATTTAAAATTTTTTACTTTAAATTATTGTGTTCGCATAACTATGTTTATGAGAAAAATACGGTGCTATTTAGATGCTATTAAAATATAATGATTATTATAAATCCTTTCAGATTAAAGGTGGACTAAACTTAAGATTTGCTCAGGCTTAGGAAGTGGTAGCCAAGTGGCTGCTCTTCCGTTCGTATCAAGAGTCGAGGGGGTCAGAGAGGGAGTGGATTTTGCGATACGGGGGTTTCAATTATATATATATTCTTAAAATCAATTGTATGATTTTCTGGTAAAATTGTTTTAAGGATATTTACTAAAGTTGAACCGGGCAAATCTTAAGCTCAGTAGGGTTAAGGGGTGGGAAAACAATAACCTTTAAACTTAAAATTTAAAACATTTTACTTTAAATTAATGTGTTCGCATAACTATGTTTATACTGAGAAAAATACGGTACTATTTAGATGCTATTAAAATATAATGATTATTATAAATCCTTTCAGATTAAAGGTGGACTAAACTTAATATTTGCTCAGGCCTAGGAAGTGGTAGTCAAGGGGCTGCTCTTCCGTTCGTATCAAGAGTCGAGGGGGTCAGTGAGGGAGTGGATTTTGCGATACGGGGGTTTCAATTATGTACATATTCTTAAAATCAATTGTATCATTTTCTGGTAAAATTGTTTTAAGTATATTTACTAAAGTTGAACCGGGCAAATCTTAAGCTCAGTAGGGTTAAGGGGTGGGAAAACAATAACCTTTAAACTTAAAATTTAAAATATTTCACTTTAAATTTATGTATTCGCATAACTATGTTTATACTGAGAAAAATACGGTGCAATTAGATGCTATTGAAATATAATGATTATTATAAATCCTTTCAGATTAAAGGTGGACTAAACTTAAGATTTGCTCAGGCCTAGGAAGTGGTAGCCAAGGGGCTGCTCTTCCGTTCGTATCAAGAGTCGAGGGGTCAGTGAGGGAGTGGATTTTGCGATACGGGGTTTCAATTATGTACTTATTCTTAAAATCAATTGTATTATTTTCTGGTAAAATTGTTTTAAGGATATTTACTAAAGTTGAACCGGGCAAATCTTAAGCGCAGTAGGGTTAAGGGGTGGGAAAACAATAACCTTTAAACTTAAAATTTAAAATTTTTTACTTTAAATTATTGTGTTCGCATAACTATGTTTATACTCAGAAAAATACGGTGCTATTTAGATGCTATTAAAAAATAATGATTATTATAAATCCTTTCAGATTAAAGATGGACTAAACTTAAGATTTGCTCAGGCCTATGAAGTGGTAGCCAAGGGGCTGCTCTTCCGTTCGTATCAAGAGCCGAGGTGGTCAGTGAGGGAGTGGATTTTGCGATACGGGGGTTTCAATTATGTACATATTCTTAAAATCAATAGTATCATTTTCTGGTAAAATTGTTTTAAGGATATTTACTAAAGTTGAACCGGGCAAATCTTAAGCGCAGTAGGGATAACGGGTGGGAAAACAGTAACCTTTCAATTAAAATTTAAAAAAAAGTTTATTTTAAATTAATGTGTACGCATAACTATGTTTATATTGAGAAAAATACGGTGCTATTTAGATGCTATTAAAATATAATGAATATTATAAATCCTTTCGGATTAAAGGTGGACTAAACTTAAGATTTGCTCAGGCCTAGGAAGTGGTAGCCAAGGGGCTGCTCTTCCGTTCGTATCAAGAGTCGAGGGGGTCAGTGAGGGAGTGGATTTTGCGATACGGGGGTTTCAATTATGTACTTATTCTTAAAATCAATTGTATCATTTTCTGGTAAAATTGTTTTAAGGATATTTACTAAAGTTGAACCGGGCAAATGTTAAGCTCAGTAGGGTTAAGGGGTGGGAAAACAATAAACTTTAAACTTAAAATTTAAAACATTTTACTTTAAATTAATGTGTTCGCATAACTATGTTTATGAGAAAAATACGGTGCTATTTAGATGCTATTAAAATATAATGATTATTATAAATCCTTTCAGATTAAAGGTGGACTAAACTTAAGATTTGCTCAGGCGTAGGAAGTGGTAGCCAAGTGGCTGCTCTTCCGTTCGTATCAAGAGTCGAGGGGGTCAGTGAGGGAGTGGATTTTGCGATACGGGGGTTTCAATTATGTATATATTATTAAAATCAATTGTATGATTTTCTGGTAAAATTGTTTTAAGGATATTTACTAAAGTTGAACCGGTCAAATCTTAAGCTCAGTAGGGTTAAGGGGCGGGAAAACAATAACCTTTAAACTTAAAATTTAAAACATTTTACTTTAAATTAATGTGTTCGCATAACTATGTTTATACGGAGAAAAATACGGTACTATTTAGATGCTATTAAAATATAAATATTATTATAAATCCTTTCAGATTAAAGGTGGACTAAACTTAAGATTTGCTCAGGCCTAGGAAGTGGTAGTCAAGGGGCTGCTCTTCCGTTCGTATCAAGATTCGAGGGGGTCAGTGAGGGAGTGGATTTTGCGATACGGGGGTTTCAATTATGTACTTATTCTTAAAATCAATTGTATCATTTTCTGGTAAAATTGTTTTAAGGATATTTACTAAAGTTGAACCGGGCAAATCTTAAGCGCAGTAGGGTTAAGGGGTGGGAAAACAATAACCTTTAAACTTAAAATTTAAAATTTTTTACTTTAAATTATTGTGTTCGCATAACTATGTTTATACTCAGAAAAATACGGTGCTATTTAGATGCTATTAAAAAATAATGATTATTATAAATCCTTTCAGATTAAAGATGGACTAAACTTAAGATTTGCTCAGGCCTATGAAGTGGTAGCCAAGGGGCTGCTCTTCCGTTCGTATCAAGAGCCGAGGTGGTCAGTGAGGGAGTGGATTTTGCGATACGGGGGTTTCAATTATGTACATATTCTTAAAATCAATAGTATCATTTTCTGGTAAAATTGTTTTAAGGATATTTACTAAAGTTGAACCGGGCAAATCTTAAGCGCAGTAGGGATAACGGGTGGGAAAACAGTAACCTTTCAATTAAAATTTAAAAAAAAGTTTATTTTAAATTAATGTGTACGCATAACTATGTTTATATTGAGAAAAATACGGTGCTATTTAGATGCTATTAAAATATAATGAATATTATAAATCCTTTCGGATTAAAGGTGGACTAAACTTAAGATTTGCTCAGGCCTAGGAAGTGGTAGCCAAGGGGCTGCTCTTCCGTTCGTATCAAGAGTCGAGGGGGTCAGTGAGGGAGTGGATTTTGCGATACGGGGGTTTCAATTATGTACTTATTCTTAAAATCAATTGTATCATTTTCTGGTAAAATTGTTTTAAGGATATTTACTAAAGTTGAACCGGGCAAATGTTAAGCTCAGTAGGGTTAAGGGGTGGGAAAACAATAAACATTAAACTTAAAATTTAAAACATTTTACTTTAAATTAATGTGTTCGCATAACTATGTTTATGAGAAAAATACGGTGCTATTTAGATGCTAATAAAATATAATGATTATTATAAATCCTTTCAGATTAAAGGTGGACTAAACTTAAGATTTGCTCAGGCGTAGGAAGTGGTAGCCAAGTGGCTGCTCTTCCGTTCGTATCAAGAGTCGAGGGGGTCAGTGAGGGAGTGGATTTTGCGATACGGGGGTTTCAATTATGTATATATTATTAAAATCAATTGTATGATTTTCTGGTAAAATTGTTTTAAGGATATTTACTAAAGTTGAACCGGTCAAATCTTAAGCTCAGTAGGGTTAAGGGGTGGGAAAACAATAACCTTTAAACTTAAAATTTAAAACATTTTACTTTAAATTAATGTGTTCGCATAACTATGTTTATACGGAGAAAAATACGGTACTATTTAGATGCTATTAAAATATAAATATTATTATAAATCCTTTCAGATTAAAGGTGGACTAAACTTAAGATTTGCTCAGGCCTAGGAAGTGGTAGTCAAGGGGCTGCTCTTCCGTTCGTATCAAGATTCGAGGGGGTCAGTGAGGGAGTGGATTTTGCGATACGGGGGTTTCAATTATGTACTTATTCTTAAAATCAATTGTATCATTTTCTGGTAAAATTGTTTTAAGGATATTTACTAAAGTTGAACCGGGCAAATCTTAAGCGCAGTAGGGTTAAGGAGTGGGAAAACAATAACCTTTAAACTTAAAATTTAAAATTTTTTACTTTAAATTAATGTGTTCGCATAACTATGTTTATGAGAAAAATACGGTGCTATTTAGATGCTATTAAAATACAATGATTATTATAAATCCTTTCAGATTAAAGGTGGACTAAACTTAAGATTTGACAGGCCTAGGAAGTGGTAGCCAAGGGGCTGCTCTTCCGTTCGTATCAAGAGTCGAGGGGGTCAGTGAGGGAGTGGATTTTGCGATACGGGGGTTTCAATTATGTACATATTTTTAAAATCAATTGTATCATTTTCTGGTAAAATTGTTTTAAGGATATTTACTAAAGTTGAACCAGGCAAATCTTAAGCGCAGTAGGGTTAAGGGGTGGGAAAACAATAACCTTTTAACTTAAAATTTAAAATATTTTACTTTAAATTTATGTATTCGCATAACTATGTTTACACTGAAAAAAATACGGTGCAATTAGATGCTATTAAAATATAAAGCTTATTATAAATCCTTTCAGATTAAAGGTGGACTAAACTTAAGATTTGCTCAGGCCTAGGAAGTGGTAGCCAAGGGGCTGCTCTTCCGTTCGTATCAAGAGTCGAGGGGGTCATTGAGGGAGTGGATTTTGCGATACAGGGGTTTCAATTATGTACATATTCTTAAAATCAATTGTATCATTTTCTGGTAAAATTGTTTTAAGGATATTTACTAAAGTTGAACCGGGCAAATCTTAAGCGCAGTAGGGATAACGGGTGGGAAAACAGTAACCTTTCAATTAAAATTTAAAAAAAAGTTTATTTTAAATTAATGTGTACGCATAACTATGTTTATATTGAGAAAAATACGGTGCTATTTAGATGCTATTAAAATATAATGAATATTATAAATCCTTTCGGATTAAAGGTGGACTAAACTTAAGATTTGCTCAGGCCTAGGAAGTGGTAGCCAAGGGGCTGCTCTTCCGTTCGTATCAAGAGTCGAGGGGGTCAGTGAGGGAGTGGATTTTGCGATACGGGGGTTTCAATTATGTACTTATTCTTAAAATCAATTGTATCATTTTCTGGTAAAATTGTTTTAAGGATATTTACTAAAGTTGAACCGGGCAAATGTTAAGCTCAGTAGGGTTAAGGGGTGGGAAAACAATAACCTTTAAACTTAAAATTTAAAACATTTTACTTTAAATTAATGTGTTCGCATAACTATGTTTATGAGAAAAATACGGTGCTATTTAGATGCTATTAAAATATAATGATTATTATAAATCCTTTCAGATTAAAGGTGGACTAAACTTAAGATTTGCTCAGGCTTAGGAAGTGGTAGCCAAGTGGCTGCTCTTCCGTTCGTATCAAGAGTCGAGGGGGTCAGTGAGGAAGTGGATTTTGCGATACGGGGGTTTCAATTATGTATATATTATTAAAATCAATTGTATGATTTTCTGGTAAAATTGTTTTAAGGATATTTACTAAAGTTGAACCGGGCAAATCTTAAGCTCAGTAGGGTTAACGGGTGGGAAACAATAACCTTTAAACTTAAAATTTAAAACATTTTACTTTAAATTAATGTGTTCGCATAACTATGTTTATACGGAGAAAAATACGGTACTATTTAGATGCTATTAAAATATAAATATTATTATAAATCCTTTCAGATTAAAGGTGGACTAAACTTAAGATTTGCTCAGGCCTAGGAAGTGGTAGTCAAGGGGCTGCTCTTCCGTTCGTATCAAGATTCGAGGGGGTCAGTGAGGGAGTGGATTTTGCGATACGGGGGTTTCAATTATGTACTTATTCTTAAAATCAATTGTATCATTTTCTGGTAAAATTGTTTTAAGGATATTTACTAATGTTGAACCGGGCAAATCTTAAGCGCAGTAGGGTTAAGGAGTGGGAAAACAATAACCTTTAAACTTAAAATTTAAAATTTTTTACTTTAAATTAATGTGTTCGCATAACTATGTTTATGAGAAAAATACGGTGCTATTTAGATGCTATTAAAATACAATGATTATTATAAATCCTTTCAGATTAAAGGTGGACTAAACTTAAGATTTGACAGGCCTAGGAAGTGGTAGCCAAGGGGCTGCTCTTCCGTTCGTATCAAGAGTCGAGGGGGTCAGTGAGGGAGTGGATTTTGCGATACGGGGGTTTCAATTATGTACATATTTTTAAAATCAATTGTATCATTTTCTGGTAAAATTGTTTTAAGGATATTTACTAAAGTTGAACCGGGCAAATCTTAAGCGCAGTAGGGTTAAGGGGTGGGAAAACAATAACCTTTTAACTTAAAATTTAAAATATTTTACTTTAAATTTATGTATTCGCATAACTATGTTTACACTGAAAAAAATACGGTGCAATTAGATGCTATTAAAATATAAAGCTTATTATAAATCCTTTCAGATTAAAGGTGGACTAAACTTAAGATTTGCTCAGGCCTAGGAAGTGGTAGCCAAGGGGCTGCTCTTCCGTTCGTATCAAGAGTCGAGGGGGTCATTGAGGGAGTGGATTTTGCGATACAGGGGTTTCAATTATGTACATATTCTTAAAATCAATTGTATCATTTTCTGGTAAAATTGTTTTAAGGATATTTACTAAAGTTGAACCGGGCAAATCTTAAGCTCAGTAGGGTTATGGGGTGGGAAAACAATAACCTTTAAACTTAAAATTTAAAACATTTTACTTTAAATTAATGTGTTCGCATAACTATGTTTATACTGAGAAAAATACGGTGCTATTTAGATGCTATTAAAATATAATGATTATTATAAATTTTTTCAGATTAAAGGTGGACTAAACTTAAGATTTGCTCAGGCCTAGGAAGTGGTAGCCAAGGGGCTGCTCTTCCGTTCGTATCAAGAGTCGAGGGGGTCAGTGAGGGAGTGGATTTTGCGATACGGGGGTTTCAATTATGTACATATTCTTAAAATCAATAGTATCATTTTCTGGTAAAATTGTTTTAAGGATATTTACTAAAGTTGAACCGGGCAAATCTTAAGCGCAGTAGGGATAACGGGTGGGAAAACAGTAACCTTTCAATTAAAATTTAAAAAAAAGTTTATTTTAAATTAATGTGTACGCATAACTATGTTTATATTGAGAAAAATACGGTGCTATTTAGATGCTATTAAAATATAATGAATATTATAAATCCTTTCGGATTAAAGGTGGACTAAACTTCAGATTTGCTCAGGCCTAGGAAGTGGTAGCCAAGGGGCTGCTCTTCCGTTCGTATCAAGAGTCGAGGGGGTCAGTGAGGGAGTGGATTTTGCGATACGGGGGTTTCAATTATGTACTTATTCTTAAAATCAATTGTATCATTTTCTGGTAAAATTGTTTTAAGGATATTTACTAAAGTTGAACCGGGCAAATGTTAAGCTCAGTAGGGTTAAGGGGTGGGAAAACAATAAACTTTAAACTTAAAATTTAAAACATTTTACTTTAAATTAATGTGTTCGCATAACTATGTTTATGAGAAAAATACGGTGCTATTTAGATGCTATTAAAATATAATGATTATTATAAATCCTTTCAGATTAAAGGTGGACTAAACTTAAGATTTGCTCAGGCGTAGGAAGTGGTAGCCAAGTGGCTGCTCTTCCGTTCGTATCAAGAGTCGAGGGGGTCAGTGAGGGAGTGGATTTTGCGATACGGGGGTTTCAATTATGTATATATTATTAAAATCAATTGTATGATTTTCTGGTAAAATTGTTTTAAGGATATTTACTAAAGTTGAACCGGTCAAATCTTAAGCTCAGTAGGGTTAAGGGGTGGGAAAACAATAACCTTTAAACTTAAAATTTAAAACATTTTACTTTAAATTAATGTGTTCGCATAACTATGTTTATACGGAGAAAAATACGGTACTATTTAGATGCTATTAAAATATAAATATTATTATAAATCCTTTCAGATTAAAGGTGGACTAAACTTAAGATTTGCTCAGGCCTAGGAAGTGGTAGTCAAGGGGCTGCTCTTCCGTTCGTATCAAGATTCGAGGGGGTCAGTGAGGGAGTGGATTTTGCGATACGGGGGTTTCAATTATGTACTTATTCTTAAAATCAATTGTATCATTTTCTGGTAAAATTGTTTTAAGGATATTTACTAAAGTTGAACCGGGCAAATCTTAAGCGCAGTAGGGTTAAGGAGTGGGAAAACAATAACCTTTAAACTTAAAATTTAAAATTTTTTACTTTAAATTAATGTGTTCGCATAACTATGTTTATGAGAAAAATACGGTGCTATTTAGATGCTATTAAAATACAATGATTATTATAAATCCTTTCAGATTAAAGGTGGACTAAACTTAAGATTTGACAGGCCTAGGAAGTGGTAGCCAAGGGGCTGCTCTTCCGTTCGTATCAAGAGTCGAGGGGGTCAGTGAGGGAGTGGATTTTGCGATACGGGGGTTTCAATTATGTACATATTTTTAAAATCAATTGTATCATTTTCTGGTAAAATTGTTTTAAGGATAATTACTAAAGTTGAACCAGGCAAATCTTAAGCGCAGTAGGGTTAAGGGGTGGGAAAACAATAACCTTTTAACTTAAAATTTAAAATATTTTACTTTAAATTTATGTATTCGCATAACTATGTTTACACTGAAAAAAATACGGTGCAATTAGATGCTATTAAAATATAAAGCTTATTATAAATCCTTTCAGATTAAAGGTGGACTAAACTTAAGATTTGCTCAGGCCTAGGAAGTGGTAGCCAAGGGGCTGCTCTTCCGTTCGTATCAAGAGTCGAGGGGGTCATTGAGGGAGTGGATTTTGCGATACAGGGGTTTCAATTATGTACATATTCTTAAAATCAATTGTATCATTTTCTGGTAAAATTGTTTTAAGGATATTTACTAAAGTTGAACCGGGCAAATCTTAAGCGCAGTAGGGATAACGGGTGGGAAAACAGTAACCTTTCAATTAAAATTTAAAAAAAAGTTTATTTTAAATTAATGTGTACGCATAACTATGTTTATATTGAGAAAAATACGGTGCTATTTAGATGCTATTAAAATATAATGAATATTATAAATCCTTTCGGATTAAAGGTGGACTAAACTTAAGATTTGCTCAGGCCTAGGAAGTGGTAGCCAAGGGGCTGCTCTTCCGTTCGTATCAAGAGTCGAGGGGGTCAGTGAGGGAGTGGATTTTGCGATACGGGGGTTTCAATTATGTACTTATTCTTAAAATCAATTGTATCATTTTCTGGTAAAATTGTTTTAAGGATATTTACTAAAGTTGAACCGGGCAAATGTTAAGCTCAGTAGGGTTAAGGGGTGGGAAAACAATAACCTTTAAACTTAAAATTTAAAACATTTTACTTTAAATTAATGTGTTCGTATAACTATGTTTATGAGAAAAATACGGTGCTATTTAGATGCTATTAAAATATAATGATTATTATAAATCCTTTCAGATTAAAGGTGGACTAAACTTAAGATTTGCTCAGGCTTAGGAAGTGGTAGCCAAGTGGCTGCTCTTCCGTTCGTATCAAGAGTCGAGGGGGTCAGTGAGGAAGTGGATTTTGCGATACGGGGGTTTCAATTATGTATATATTATTAAAATCAATTGTATGATTTTCTGGTAAAATTGTTTTAAGGATATTTACTAAAGTTGAACCGGGCAAATCTTAAGCTCAGTAGGGTTAAGGGGTGGGAAACAATAACCTTTAAACTTAAAATTTAAAACATTTTACTTTAAATTAATGTGTTCGCATAACTATGTTTATACGGAGAAAAATACGGTACTATTTAGATGCTATTAAAATATAAATATTATTATAAATCCTTTCAGATTAAAGGTGGACTAAACTTAAGATTTGCTCAGGCCTAGGAAGTGGTAGTCAAGGGGCTGCTCTTCCGTTCGTATCAAGATTCGAGGGGGTCAGTGAGGGAGTGGATTTTGCGATACGGGGGTTTCAATTATGTACTTATTCTTAAAATCAATTGTATCATTTTCTGGTAAAATTGTTTTAAGGATATTTACTAAAGTTGAACCGGGCAAATCTTAAGCGCAGTAGGGTTAAGGAGTGGGAAAACAATAACCTTTAAACTTAAAATTTAAAATTTTTTACTTTAAATTAATGTGTTCGCATAACTATGTTTATGAGAAAAATACGGTGCTATTTAGATGCTATTAAAATACAATGATTTTTATAAATCCTTTCAGATTAAAGGTGGACTAAACTTAAGATTTGACAGGCCTAGGAAGTGGTAGCCAAGGGGCTGCTCTTCCGTTCGTATCAAGAGTCGAGGGGGTCAGTGAGGGAGTGGATTTTGCGATACGGGGGTTTCAATTATGTACATATTTTTAAAATCAATTGTATCATTTTCTGGTAAAATTGTTTTAAGGATATTTACTAAAGTTGAACCAGGCAAATCTTAAGCGCAGTAGGGTTAAGGGGTGGGAAAACAATAACCTTTTAACTTAAAATTTAAAATATTTTACTTTAAATTTATGTATTCGCATAACTATGTTTACACTGAAAAAAATACGGTGCAATTAGATGCTATTAAAATATAAAGCTTATTATAAATCCTTTCAGATTAAAGGTGGACTAAACTTAAGATTTGCTCAGGCCTAGGAAGTGGTAGCCAAGGGGCTGCTCTTCCGTTCGTATCAAGAGTCGAGGGGGTCATTGAGGGAGTGGATTTTGCGATACAGGGGTTTCAATTATGTACATATTCTTAAAATCAATTGTATCATTTTCTGGTAAAATTGTTTTAAGGATATTTACTAAAGTTGAACCGGGCAAATGTTAAGCTCAGTAGGGTTAAGGGGTGGGAAAACAATAACCTTTAAACTTAAAATTTAAAACATTTTACTTTAAATTAATGTGTTCGTATAACTATGTTTATGAGAAAAATACGGTGCTATTTAGATGCTATTAAAATATAATGATTATTATAAATCCTTTCAGATTAAAGGTGGACTAAACTTAAGATTTGCTCAGGCTTAGGAAGTGGTAGCCAAGTGGCTGCTCTTCCGTTCGTATCAAGAGTCGAGGGGGTCAGTGAGGAAGTGGATTTTGCGATACGGGGGTTTCAATTATGTATATATTATTAAAATCAATTGTATGATTTTCTGGTAAAATTGTTTTAAGGATATTTACTAAAGTTGAACCGGGCAAATCTTAAGCTCAGTAGGGTTAAGGGGTGGGAAACAATAACCTTTAAACTTAAAATTTAAAACATTTTACTTTAAATTAATGTGTTCGCATAACTATGTTTATACGGAGAAAAATACGGTACTATTTAGATGCTATTAAAATATAAATATTATTATAAATCCTTTCAGATTAAAGGTGGACTAAACTTAAGATTTGCTCAGGCCTAGGAAGTGGTAGTCAAGGGGCTGCTCTTCCGTTCGTATCAAGATTCGAGGGGGTCAGTGAGGGAGTGGATTTTGCGATACGGGGGTTTCAATTATGTACTTATTCTTAAAATCAATTGTATCATTTTCTGGTAAAATTGTTTTAAGGATATTTACTAAAGTTGAACCGGGCAAATCTTAAGCGCAGTAGGGTTAAGGAGTGGGAAAACAATAACCTTTAAACTTAAAATTTAAAATTTTTTACTTTAAATTAATGTGTTCGCATAACTATGTTTATGAGAAAAATACGGTGCTATTTAGATGCTATTAAAATACAATGATTTTTATAAATCCTTTCAGATTAAAGGTGGACTAAACTTAAGATTTGACAGGCCTAGGAAGTGGTAGCCAAGGGGCTGCTCTTCCGTTCGTATCAAGAGTCGAGGGGGTCAGTGAGGGAGTGGATTTTGCGATACGGGGGTTTCAATTATGTACATATTTTTAAAATCAATTGTATCATTTTCTGGTAAAATTGTTTTAAGGATATTTACTAAAGTTGAACCAGGCAAATCTTAAGCGCAGTAGGGTTAAGGGGTGGGAAAACAATAACCTTTTAACTTAAAATTTAAAATATTTTACTTTAAATTTATGTATTCGCATAACTATGTTTACACTGAAAAAAATACGGTGCAATTAGATGCTATTAAAATATAAAGCTTATTATAAATCCTTTCAGATTAAAGGTGGACTAAACTTAAGATTTGCTCAGGCCTAGGAAGTGGTAGCCAAGGGGCTGCTCTTCCGTTCGTATCAAGAGTCGAGGGGGTCATTGAGGGAGTGGATTTTGCGATACAGGGGTTTCAATTATGTACATATTCTTAAAATCAATTGTATCATTTTCTGGTAAAATTGTTTTAAGGATATTTACTAAAGTTGAACCGGGCAAATCTTAAGCGCAGTAGGGATAACGGGTGGGAAAACAGTAACCTTTCAATTAAAATTTAAAAAAAAGTTTATTTTAAATTAATGTGTACGCATAACTATGTTTATATTGAGAAAAATACGGTGCTATTTAGATGCTATTAAAATATAATGAATATTATAAATCCTTTCGGATTAAAGGTGGACTAAACTTAAGATTTGCTCAGGCCTAGGAAGTGGTAGCCAAGGGGCTGCTCTTCCGTTCGTATCAAGAGTCGAGGGGGTCAGTGAGGGAGTGGATTTTGCGATACGGGGGTTTCAATTATGTACTTATTCTTAAAATCAATTGTATCATTTTCTGGTAAAATTGTTTTAAGGATATTTACTAAAGTTGAACCGGGCAAATGTTAAGCTCAGTAGGGTTAAGGGGTGGGAAAACAATAACCTTTAAACTTAAAATTTAAAACATTTTACTTTAAATTAATGTGTTCGCATAACTATGTTTATGAGAAAAATACGGTGCTATTTAGATGCTATTAAAATATAATGATTATTATAAATCCTTTCAGATTAAAGGTGGACTAAACTTAAGATTTGCTCAGGCTTAGGAAGTGGTAGCCAAGTGGCTGCTCTTCCGTTCGTATCAAGAGTCGAGGGGGTCAGTGAGGAAGTGGATTTTTCGATACGGGGGTTTCAATTATGTATATATTATTAAAATCAATTGTATGATTTTCTGGTAAAATTGTTTTAAGGATATTTACTAAAGTTGAACCGGGCAAATCTTAAGCTCAGTAGGGTTAAGGGGTGGGAAACAATAACCTTTAAACTTAAAATTTAAAACATTTTACTTTAAATTAATGTGTTCGCATAACTATGTTTATACGGAGAAAAATACGGTACTATTTAGATGCTATTAAAATATAAATATTATTATAAATCCTTTCAGATTAAAGGTGGACTAAACTTAAGATTTGCTCAGGCCTAGGAAGTGGTAGTCAAGGGGCTGCTCTTCCGTTCGTATCAAGATTCGAGGGGGTCAGTGAGGGAGTGGATTTTGCGATACGGGGGTTTCAATTATGTACTTATTCTTAAAATCAATTGTATCATTTTCTGGTAAAATTGTTTTAAGGATATTTACTAAAGTTGAACCGGGCAAATCTTAAGCGCAGTAGGGTTAAGGAGTGGGAAAACAATAACCTTTAAACTTAAAATTTAAAATTTTTTACTTTAAATTAATGTGTTCGCATAACTATGTTTATGAGAAAAATACGGTGCTATTTAGATGCTATTAAAATACAATGATTTTTATAAATTCTTTCAGATTAAAGGTGGACTAAACTTAAGATTTGCTCAGTCCTAGGAAGTGGTAGCCAAGGGGCTGCTCTTCCGTTCGTATCAAGAGTCGAGGGGGTCAGTGAGGGAGTGGATTTTGCGATACGGGGGTTTCAATTATGTACATATTCTTAAAATCAATTGTATCATTTTCTGGTAAAATTGTTTTAAGTATATTTACTAAAGTTGAACCGGGCAAATCTTAAGCTCAGTAGGGTTAAGGGGTGGGAAAACAATAACCTTTAAACTTAAAATTTAAAATATTGTACTTTAAATTTATGTATTCGCATAACTATGTTTATACTGAGAAAAATACGGTGCAATTAGATGCTATTGAAATATAATGATTATTATAAATCCTTTCAGATTAAAGGTGGACTAAACTTGAGATTAGCTCAGGCCTAGGAAGTGGTAGCCAAGGGGCTGCTCTTCCGTTCGTATCAAGAGTCGAGGGGGTCAGTGAGGGAGTGGATTTTGCGATACGGGGGTTTCAATTATGTACATATTCTTAAAATCAATTGTATCATTTTCTGGTAAAATTGTTTTAAGGATATTTACTAAAGTTGAACCGGGCAAATCTTAAGCGCAGTAGGGATAACGGGTGGGAAAACAATAACCTTTCAATTAAAATTTAAAATAAAGTTTATTTTAAATTAATGTGTACGCATAACTATGTTCATATTGAGAAAAATACGGTGCTATTTAGATGCTATTAAAATATAATGAATATTATAAATCCTTTCAGATTAAAGGTGGACTAAACTTAAGATTTGCTCAGGCCTAGGAAGTGGTAGCCAAGGGGCTGCTCTTCCGTTCGTATCAAGAGTCGAGGGGGTCAGTGAGGGAGTGGATTTTGCGATACGGGGGTTTCAATTATGTACATATTCTTAAAATCAATTGTATCATTTTCTGGTAAAATTGTTTTAAGTATATTTACTAAAGTTGAACCGGGCAAATCTTAAGCTCAGTAGGGTTAAGGGGTGGGAAAACAATAACCTTTAAACTTAAAATTTAAAATATTGTACTTTAAATTTATGTATTCGCATAACTATGTTTATACTGAGAAAAATACGGTGCAATTAGATGCTATTGAAATATAATGATTATTATAAATCCTTTCAGATTAAAGGTGGACTAAACTTGAGATTTGCTCAGGCCTAGGAAGTGGTAGCCAAGGGGCTGCTCTTCCGTTCGTATCAAGAGTCGAGGGGGTCAGTGAGGGAGTGGATTTTGCGATACGGGGGTTTCAATTATGTACATATTCTTAAAATCAATTGTATCATTTTCTGGTAAAATTGTTTTAAGGATATTTACTAAAGTTGAACCGGGCAAATCTTAAGCGCAGTAGGGATAACGGGTGGGAAAACAATAACCTTTCAATTAAAATTTAAAAAAAAGTTTATTTTAAATTAATGTGTACGCATAACTATGTTCATATTGAGAAAAATACGGTGCTATTTAGATGCTATTAAAATATAATGAATATTATAAATCCTTTCAGATTAAAGGTGCACTAAACTTAAGATTTGCTCAGGCCTAGGAAGTGGTAGCCAAGGGGCTGCTCTTCCGTTCGTATCAAGAGTCGAGGGGGTCAGTGAGGGAGTGGATTTTGCGATACGGGGGTTTCAATTATGTACATATTCTTAAAATCAATTGTATCATTTTCTGGTAAAATTGTTTTAAGGATATTTACTAAAGTTGAACCGGGCAAATCTTAAGCGCAGTAGGGTTAAGGAGTGGGAAAACAATAACCTTTAAACTTAAAATTTAAAATTTTTTACTTTAAATTAATGTGTTCGCATAACTATGTTTATGAGAAAAATACGGTGCTATTTAGATGCTATTAAAATATAATGATTATTATAAATCCTTTCAGATTAAAGGTGGACTAAACTTAAGATTTGACAGGCCTAGGAAGTGGTAGCCAAGGGGCTGCTCTTCCGTTCGTATCAAGAGTAGAGGGGGTCAGTGAGGGAGTGGATTTTGCGATACGGGGGTTTCAATTATGTACATATTCTTAAAATCAATTGTATCATTTTCTGGTAAAATTGTTTTAAGGATATTTACTAAAGTTGAACCGGGCAAATCTTAAGCTCAGTAGGGTTAAGGGGTGGGAAAACAATAACGTTTAAACTTAAAATTTAAAATATTTTACTTTAAATTTATGTATTCGCATAACTATGTTTATACTGAGAAAAATACGGTGCAATTAGATGCTATTAAAATATAAAGATTATTATAAATCCTTTCAGAATAAAGGTGGACTAAACTTAAGATTTGCTCAGGCCTAGGAAGTGGTAGCCAAGGGGCTGCTCTTCCGTTCGTATCAAGAGTCGAGGGGGTTAGTGAGGGAGTGGATTTTGCGATACGGGGGTTTCAATTATGTACATATTCTTAAAATCAATTGTATCATTTTCTGGTAAAATTGTTTTAAGGATATTTACTAAAGTTGAACCGGGAAAATCTTAAGCTCAGTAGGGTTAAGGGGTGGGAAAACAATAACCTTTAAACTTAAAATTTAAAATTTTTTACTTTAAATTATTGTGTTCGCATAACTATGTTTATACTGAGAAAAATACGGTACTGTTTAGATGCTATTAAAATATAATGATTATTATAAATCCTTTCAGATTAAAGGTGGAATAAACTTAAGATTTGCTCAGGTCTAGAAAGTGGTAGCCAAAGGGCTGCTCTTCCGTTCGTACCAAGAGTCGAGGGGGTCAGTGAGGGAGTGGATTTTGCGATACGGGTGTTTCAATTATGTACATATTCTTAAAATCAATTGTATCATTTTCTGGTAAAATTGTTTTAAGGATATTTACTAAAGTTGAACCGGGGAAATCTTAAGCTCAGTAGGGTTAAGTGGTGGGAAAACAATAACCTTTTAACTTAAAATTTAAAATATTTTACTTTAAATTTATGTATTCGCATAACTATGTTTATACTGAAAAAAATACGGTGCAATTAGATGCTATTAAAATATAAAGCTTATTATAAATCCTTTCAGATTAAAGGTGGACTAAACTTAAGATTTGCTCAGGCCTAGGAAGTGGTAGCCAATGGGCTGCTCTTCCGTTCGTATCAAGAGTCGAGGGGGTTAGTGAGGGAGTGGATTTTGCGATACGGGGGTTTCAATTATGTACATATTCTTAAAATCAATTGTATCATTTTCTGGTAAAATTGTTTTAAGGATATTTACTAAAGTTGAACCGGGCAAATCTTAAGCTCAGTAGGGTTAAGGGGTGGGAAAACAATAACCTTTAAACTTAAAATTTAAAATTTTTTCTTTAAATTATTGTGTTCGCATAACTATGTTTATACTGAGAAAAATACGGTACTGTTTAGATGCTATTAAAATATAATGATTATTATAAATCCTTTCAGATTAAAGGTGGAATAAACTTAAGATTTGCTCAGGTCTAGAAAGTGGTAGCCAAAGGGCTGCTCTTCCGTTCGTACCAAGAGTCGAGGGGGTCAGTGAGGGAGTGGATTTTGCGATACGGGTGTTTCAATTATGTACATATTCTTAAAATCAATTGTATCATTTTCTGGTAAAATTGTTTTAAGGATATTTACTAAAGTTGAACCGGGCAAATCTTAAGCTCAGTAGGGTTAAGGGGTGGGAAAACATTAACCTTTTAACTTAAAATTTAAAATATTTTACTTTAAATTTATGTATTCGCATAACTATGTTTATACTGAAAAAAATACGGTGCAATTAGATGCTATTAAAATATAAAGCTTATTATAAATCCTTTCAGATTAAAGGTGGACTAAACTTAAGATTTGCTCAGGCCTAGGAAGTGGTAGCCAAGGGGCTGCTCTTCCGTTCGTATCAAGAGTCGAGGGGGTCATTGAGGGAGTGGATTTTGCGATACGGGGGTTTCAATTATGTACATATTCTTAAAATCAATTGTATCATTTTCTGGTAAAATTGTTTTAAGGATATTTACTAAAGTTGAACCGGGCAAATCTTAAGCTCAGTAGGGTTAAGGGGTGGGAAAACAATAACCTTTAAACTTAAAATTTAAAACATTTTACTTTAAATTAATGTGTTCGCATAACTATGTTTATACTGAGAAAAATACGGTGCTATTTAGATGCTATTAAAATATAATGATTATTATAAATCCTTTCAGATTAAAGGTGGACTAAACTTAAGATTTGCTCAGGCCTAGGAAGTGGTAGCCAAGGGGCTGCACTTCCGTTCGTATCAAGAGTCGAGGGGGTCAGTGAGGGAGTGGATTTTGCGGTACGGGGGTTTCAATTATGTACATATTCTTAAAATCAATTGTATCATTTTCTGGTAAAATTGTTTTAAGTATATTTACTAAAGTTGAACCGGGCAAATCTTAAGCTCAGTAGGGTTAAGGGGTGGGAAAACAATAACCTTTAAACTTAAAATTTAAAATATTTTACTTTAAATTTATGTATTCGCATAACTATGTTTATACTGAGAAAAATACGGTGCAATTAGATGCTATTGAAATATAATGATTATTATAAATCCTTTCAGATTAAAGGTGGACTAAACTTGAGATTTGCTCAGGCCTAGGAAGTGGTAGCCAAGGGGCTGCTCTTCCGTTCGTATCAAGAGTCGAGGGGGTCAGTGAGGGAGTGGATTTT
Organism: Maratus speciosus; assembly: GCA_963932465.1. Lineage (NCBI taxonomy): Eukaryota > Metazoa > Arthropoda > Arachnida > Araneae > Salticidae > Maratus > Maratus speciosus. The sequence continues at coordinate 250,181,351 of OZ010800.1, read as the reverse complement.
GCGATACGGTGGTTTCAATTATGTACATATTCTTAAAATCAATTGTATCATTTTCTGGTAAAATTGTTTTAAGGATATTTACTAAAGTTGAACCGGGCAAATCTTAAGCGCAGTTGGGTTAAGGGGTGGGAAAACAATAACCTTTAAACTTAAAATTTAAAATTTTTTACATTAAATTATTGTGTTCGCATAACTATGTTTATACTGAGAAAAATACGGTGCTATTTAGATGCTATTAAAATATAATGATTATTATAAATCCTTTCAGATTAAAGGTGGACTAAACTTAAGATTTGCTCAGGCCTAGGAAGTGGTAGCCAAGGGGCTGCTCTTCCGTTCGTATCAAGAGTCGAGGTGGTTATTGAGGGAGTGGATTTTGCGATACGGGGGTTTCAATTATGTACATATTCTTAAAATCAATAGTATCATTTTCTGGTAAAATTATTTTAAGGATATTTACTAAAGTTGAACCGGGCAAATCGTAAGCGCAGTAGGGATAACGGGTGGGAAAACAATAACCTTTCAATTAAAATTAAAAAAAAAGTTTATTTTAAATTAATGTGTACGCATAACTATGTTTATATTGAGAAAAATACGGTGCTATTTAGATGCTATTAAAATATAATGAATATTATAAATCCTTTCAGATTAAAGGTGGACTAAACTTAAGATTTGCTCAGGCCTAGGAAGTGGTAGCCAAGGGGCTGCTCTTCCGTTCGTATCAAGAGTCGAGGGGGTCAGTGAGGGAGTGGATTTTGCGATACGGGGGTTTCAATTATGTACATATTCTTAAAATCAATTGTATCATTTTCTGGTAAAATGTTTTTAAGGATATTTACTAAAGTTGAACCGGGCAAATCTTAAGCTCAGTAGGGTTAAGGAGTGGGAAAACAATAACCTTTAAACTTAAAATTTAAAACATTTTACTTTAAATTAATGTGTTTGCATAACTATGTTTATACTGAGAAAAATACGGTACTATTTAGATGCTATTAAAATATAATGAATATTATAAATCCTTTCAGATTAAAGGTGGACTAAACTTAAGATTTGCTCAGGCCTAGGACGTGGTAGCCAAGGGGCTGCTCTTCCGTTCGTATCAAGAGTCGAGGGGGTCAGTGAGGGAGTGGATTTTGCGATACGGGGGTTTCAATTATGTAGATATTCTTAAAATCAATTGTATCATTTTCTGGTAAAATTGTTTTAAGGATATTTACTAAAGTTGAACCGGGCAAATCGTAAGCGCAGTAGGGATAACGGGTGGGAAAACAACAACCTTTCAATTAAAATTTAAAAAAAAAGTTTATTTTAAATTAATGTGCACGCATAACTATGTTTATATTGAGAAAAATACGGTGCAATTAGATGCTATTGAAATATAATGATTATTATAAATCCTTTCAGATTAAAGGTGGACTAAACTTGAGATTTGCTCAGGCCTAGGAAGTGGTAGCCAAGGGGCTGCTCTTCCGTTCGTATCAAGAGTCGAGGGGGTCAGTGAGGGAGTGGATTTTGCGATACGGGGGTTTCAATTATGTACATATTCTTAAAATCAATTGTATCATTTTCTGGTAAAATTGTTTTAAGGATATTTACTAAAGTTGAACCGGGCAAATCTTAAGCTCAGTAGGGTTAAGGGGTGGGAAAACAATAACCTTTAAACTTAAAATTTAAAATATTTTACTTTAAATTTATGTATTCGCATAACTATGTTTATACTGAGAAAAATACGGTGCAATTAGATGCTATTGAAATATAATGATTATTATAAATCCTTTCAGATTAAATGTGGACTAAACTTAAGATTTGCTCAGGCCTAGGAAGTGGTAGCAGAGGGGCTGCTCTTCCGTTCGTATCAAGAGTCGAGGGGGTCAGTGAGGGAGTGGATTTTGCGATACGGGAGTTTCAATTATGTACATATTCTTAAAATCAATAGAATCATTTTCTGGTAAAATTGTTTTAAGGATATTTACTAAAGTTGAACCGGGCAAATCTTAAGCGCAGTAGGGTTAAGGGGTGGGAAAACAATAACCTTTAAAATTAAAATTAAAAAATGTTTATTTTAAATTAATGTGTACGCATAACTATGTTTATAATGAGAAAAATACGGTGCTATTTAGATGCTATAAAATATAATGATTATTATAAATCCTTTCAGATTAAAGGTGGACTAAACTTAAGATTTGCTCAGGCCTAGGATGTGGTAGCCAAGTGGCTGCTCTTCCGTTCGTATCAAGAGTCGAGGGGGTCAGTGAGGGAGTGGATTTTGCGATACGGGGGTTTCAATTATGTACATATTCTTAAAATCAATTGTATGATTTTCTGGAAAAATTGTTTTAAGGATATTTACTAAAGTTGAACCGGGCAAATCTTAAGCTCAGTAGGGTTAAGGGGTGGGAAAACAATAACCTTTAAACTTAAAATTTAAAACATTTTACTTTAAATTAATGTGTTCGCATAACTATGTTTATACTGAGAAAAATACGGTGCTATTTAGATGCTATTAAAATATAATGATTATTATAAATCCTTTCAGATTAAAGGTGGAATAAACTTAAGATTTGCTCAGGCCTAGGAAGTGGTAGCCAAAGAGCTGCTCTTCCGTTCGTATCAAGAGTCGAGGGGGTCAGTGAGGGAGTGGATTTTGCGATACGGGTGTTTCAATTATGTACATATTCTTAAAATCAATTGTATCATTTTCTGGTAAAATTGTTTTAAGGATATTTACTAAAGTTGAACCGGGCAAATCTTAAGCTCTGTAGGGTTAAGGGGTGGGAAAACAATAACGTTTAAACTTAAAATTTAAAATATTTTACTTTAAATTTATGTATTCGCATAACTATGTTTATACTGAGAAAAATACGGTGCAATTAGATGCTATTAAAATATAAAGATTATTATAAATCCTTTCAGATTAAAGGTGGACTAAACTTAAGATTTGCTGAGGCCTAGGAAGTGGTAGCCAAGGGGCTGCACTTCCGTTCGTATCAAGAGTCGAGGGGGTCAGTGAGGGAGTGGAATTTGCGATACGGGGGTTTCAATTATGTACATATTCTTAAAATCAATTGTATCATTTCCTGGTAAAATTGTTTTAAGGATATTTACTAAAGTTGAACCGGGCAAATCTTAAGCGCAGTAGGGTTAAGGGGTGGGAAAACAATAACCTTTAAACTTAAAATTTCAAATTTTTTACTTTAAATTATTGTGTTCTCATAACTATGTTTATACTGAGAAAAATACGGCGCTATTTAGATGCTATTAAAATACAATGATTATTATAAATCCTTTCAGATTAAAGGTGGACTAAACTTAAGATTTGACAGGCCTAGGAAGTGGTAGCCAAGGGGCTGCTCTTCCGTTCGTATCAAGAGTCGAGGGGGTCAGTGAGGGAGTGGATTTTGCGATACGGGGGTTTCAATTATGTACATATTTTTAAAATCAATTGTATCATTTTCTGGTAAAATTGTTTTAAGGATATTTACTAAAGTTGAACCGGGCAAATCTTAAGCGCAGTAGGGTTAAGGGGTGGGAAAACAATAACCTTTTAACTTAAAATTTAAAATATTTTACTTTAAATTTATGTATTCGCATAACTATGTTTACACTGAAAAAAATACGGTGCAATTAGATGCTATTAAAATATAAAGCTTATTATAAATCCTTTCAGATTAAAGGTGGACTAAACTTAAGATTTGCTCAGGCCTAGGAAGTGGTAGCCAAGGGGCTGCTCTTCCGTTCGTATCAAGAGTCGAGGGGGTCATTGAGGGAGTGGATTTTGCGATACAGGGGTTTCAATTATGTACATATTCTTAAAATCAATTGTATCATTTTCTGGTAAAATTGTTTTAAGGATATTTACTAAAGTTGAACCGGGCAAATCTTAAGCTCAGTAGGGTTATGGGGTGGGAAAACAATAACCTTTAAACTTAAAATTTAAAACATTTTACTTTAAATTAATGTGTTCGCATAACTATGTTTATACTGAGAAAAATACGGTGCTATTTAGATGCTATTAAAATATAATGATTATTATAAATTCTTTCAGATTAAAGGTGGACTAAACTTAAGATTTGCTCAGTCCTAGGAAGTGGTAGCCAAGGGGCTGCTCTTCCGTTCGTATCAAGAGTCGAGGGGGTCAGTGAGGGAGTGGATTTTGCGATACGGGGGTTTCAATTATGTACATATTCTTAAAATCAATTGTATCATTTTCTGGTAAAATTGTTTTAAGTATATTTACTAAAGTTGAACCGGGCAAATCTTAAGCTCAGTAGGGTTAAGGGGTGGGAAAACAATAACCTTTAAACTTAAAATTTAAAATATTGTACTTTAAATTTATGTATTCGCATAACTATGTTTATACTGAGAAAAATACGGTGCAATTAGATGCTATTGAAATATAATGATTATTATAAATCCTTTCAGATTAAAGGTGGACTAAACTTGAGATTAGCTCAGGCCTAGGAAGTGGTAGCCAAGGGGCTGCTCTTCCGTTCGTATCAAGAGTCGAGGGGGTCAGTGAGGGAGTGGATTTTGCGATACGGGGGTTTCAATTATGTACATATTCTTAAAATCAATTGTATCATTTTCTGGTAAAATTGTTTTAAGGATATTTACTAAAGTTGAACCGGGCAAATCTTAAGCGCAGTAGGGATAACGGGTGGGAAAACAATAACCTTTCAATTAAAATTTAAAAAAAAGTTTATTTTAAATTAATGTGTACGCATAACTATGTTCATATTGAGAAAAATACGGTGCTATTTAGATGCTATTAAAATATAATGAATATTATAAATCCTTTCAGATTAAAGGTGGACTAAACTTAAGATTTGCTCAGGCCTAGGAAGTGGTAGCCAAGGGGCTGCTCTTCCGTTCGTATCAAGAGTCGAGGGGGTCAGTGAGGGAGTGGATTTTGCGATACGGGGGTTTCAATTATGTACATATTCTTAAAATCAATTGTATCATTTTCTGGTAAAATTGTTTTAAGTATATTTACTAAAGTTGAACCGGGCAAATCTTAAGCTCAGTAGGGTTAAGGGGTGGGAAAACAATAACCTTTAAACTTAAAATTTAAAATATTGTACTTTAAATTTATGTATTCGCATAACTATGTTTATACTGAGAAAAATACGGTGCAATTAGATGCTATTGAAATATAATGATTATTATAAATCCTTTCAGATTAAAGGTGGACTAAACTTGAGATTTGCTCAGGCCTAGGAAGTGGTAGCCAAGGGGCTGCTCTTCCGTTCGTATCAAGAGTCGAGGGGGTCAGTGAGGGAGTGGATTTTGCGATACGGGGGTTTCAATTATGTACATATTCTTAAAATCAATTGTATCATTTTCTGGTAAAATTGTTTTAAGGATATTTACTAAAGTTGAACCGGGCAAATCTTAAGCGCAGTAGGGATAACGGGTGGGAAAACAATAACCTTTCAATTAAAATTTAAAAAAAAGTTTATTTTAAATTAATGTGTACGCATAACTATGTTCATATTGAGAAAAATACGGTGCTATTTAGATGCTATTAAAATATAATGAATATTATAAATCCTTTCAGATTAAAGGTGCACTAAACTTAAGATTTGCTCAGGCCTAGGAAGTGGTAGCCAAGGGGCTGCTCTTCCGTTCGTATCAAGAGTCGAGGGGGTCAGTGAGGGAGTGGATTTTGCGATACGGGGGTTTCAATTATGTACTTATTCTTAAAATCAATTGTATAATTTTCTGGTAAAATTGTTTTAAGGATATTTACTAAAGTTGAACCGGGCAAATCTTAAGCGCAGTAGGGTTAAGGAGTGGGAAAACAATAACCTTTAAACTTAAAATTTAAAATTTTTTACTTTAAATTAATGTGTTCGCATAACTATGTTTATGAGAAAAATACGGTGCTATTTAGATGCTATTAAAATATAATGATTATTATAAATCCTTTCAGATTAAAGGTGGACTAAACTTAAGATTTGACAGGCCTAGGAAGTGGTAGCCAAGGGGCTGCTCTTCCGTTCGTATCAAGAGTAGAGGGGGTCAGTGAGGGAGTGGATTTTGCGATACGGGGGTTTCAATTATGTACATATTCTTAAAATCAATTGTATCATTTTCTGGTAAAATTGTTTTAAGGATATTTACTAAAGTTGAACCGGGCAAATCTTAAGCTCAGTAGGGTTAAGGGGTGGGAAAACAATAACGTTTAAACTTAAAATTTAAAATATTTTACTTTAAATTTATGTATTCGCATAACTATGTTTATACTGAGAAAAATACGGTGCAATTAGATGCTATTAAAATATAAAGATTATTATAAATCCTTTCAGAATAAAGGTGGACTAAACTTAAGATTTGCTCAGGCCTAGGAAGTGGTAGCCAAGGGGCTGCTCTTCCGTTCGTATCAAGAGTCGAGGGGGTTAGTGAGGGAGTGGATTTTGCGATACGGGGGTTTCAATTATGTACATATTCTTAAAATCAATTGTATCATTTTCTGGTAAAATTGTTTTAAGGATATTTACTAAAGTTGAACCGGGAAAATCTTAAGCTCAGTAGGGTTAAGGGGTGGGAAAACAATAACCTTTAAACTTAAAATTTAAAATTTTTTACTTTAAATTATTGTGTTCGCATAACTATGTTTATACTGAGAAAAATACGGTACTGTTTAGATGCTATTAAAATATAATGATTATTATAAATCCTTTCAGATTAAAGGTGGAATAAACTTAAGATTTGCTCAGGTCTAGAAAGTGGTAGCCAAAGGGCTGCTCTTCCGTTCGTACCAAGAGTCGAGGGGGTCAGTGAGGGAGTGGATTTTGCGATACGGGTGTTTCAATTATGTACATATTCTTAAAATCAATTGTATCATTTTCTGGTAAAATTGTTTTAAGGATATTTACTAAAGTTGAACCGGGGAAATCTTAAGCTCAGTAGGGTTAAGTGGTGGGAAAACAATAACCTTTTAACTTAAAATTTAAAATATTTTACTTTAAATTTATGTATTCGCATAACTATGTTTATACTGAAAAAAATACGGTGCAATTAGATGCTATTAAAATATAAAGCTTATTATAAATCCTTTCAGATTAAAGGTGGACTAAACTTAAGATTTGCTCAGGCCTAGGAAGTGGTAGCCAATGGGCTGCTCTTCCGTTCGTATCAAGAGTCGAGGGGGTTAGTGAGGGAGTGGATTTTGCGATACGGGGGTTTCAATTATGTACATATTCTTAAAATCAATTGTATCATTTTCTGGTAAAATTGTTTTAAGGATATTTACTAAAGTTGAACCGGGCAAATCTTAAGCTCAGTAGGGTTAAGGGGTGGGAAAACAATAACCTTTAAACTTAAAATTTAAAATTTTTTCTTTAAATTATTGTGTTCGCATAACTATGTTTATACTGAGAAAAATACGGTACTGTTTAGATGCTATTAAAATATAATGATTATTATAAATCCTTTCAGATTAAAGGTGGAATAAACTTAAGATTTGCTCAGGTCTAGAAAGTGGTAGCCAAAGGGCTGCTCTTCCGTTCGTACCAAGAGTCGAGGGGGTCAGTGAGGGAGTGGATTTTGCGATACGGGTGTTTCAATTATGTACATATTCTTAAAATCAATTGTATCATTTTCTGGTAAAATTGTTTTAAGGATATTTACTAAAGTTGAACCGGGCAAATCTTAAGCTCAGTAGGGTTAAGGGGTGGGAAAACATTAACCTTTTAACTTAAAATTTAAAATATTTTACTTTAAATTTATGTATTCGCATAACTATGTTTATACTGAAAAAAATACGGTGCAATTAGATGCTATTAAAATATAAAGCTTATTATAAATCCTTTCAGATTAAAGGTGGACTAAACTTAAGATTTGCTCAGGCCTAGGAAGTGGTAGCCAAGGGGCTGCTCTTCCGTTCGTATCAAGAGTCGAGGGGGTCATTGAGGGAGTGGATTTTGCGATACGGGGGTTTCAATTATGTACATATTCTTAAAATCAATTGTATCATTTTCTGGTAAAATTGTTTTAAGGATATTTACTAAAGTTGAACCGGGCAAATCTTAAGCTCAGTAGGGTTAAGGGGTGGGAAAACAATAACCTTTAAACTTAAAATTTAAAACATTTTACTTTAAATTAATGTGTTCGCATAACTATGTTTATACTGAGAAAAATACGGTGCTATTTAGATGCTATTAAAATATAATGATTATTATAAATCCTTTCAGATTAAAGGTGGACTAAACTTAAGATTTGCTCAGGCCTAGGAAGTGGTAGCCAAGGGGCTGCACTTCCGTTCGTATCAAGAGTCGAGGGGGTCAGTGAGGGAGTGGATTTTGCGGTACGGGGGTTTCAATTATGTACATATTCTTAAAATCAATTGTATCATTTTCTGGTAAAATTGTTTTAAGTATATTTACTAAAGTTGAACCGGGCAAATCTTAAGCTCAGTAGGGTTAAGGGGTGGGAAAACAATAACCTTTAAACTTAAAATTTAAAATATTTTACTTTAAATTTATGTATTCGCATAACTATGTTTATACTGAGAAAAATACGGTGCAATTAGATGCTATTGAAATATAATGATTATTATAAATCCTTTCAGATTAAAGGTGGACTAAACTTGAGATTTGCTCAGGCCTAGGAAGTGGTAGCCAAGGGGCTGCTCTTCCGTTCGTATCAAGAGTCGAGGGGGTCAGTGAGGGAGTGGATTTTGCGATACGGTGGTTTCAATTATGTACATATTCTTAAAATCAATTGTATCATTTTCTGGTAAAATTGTTTTAAGGATATTTACTAAAGTTGAACCGGGCAAATCTTAAGCGCAGTTGGGTTAAGGGGTGGGAAAACAATAACCTTTAAACTTAAAATTTAAAATTTTTTACATTAAATTATTGTGTTCGCATAACTATGTTTATACTGAGAAAAATACGGTGCTATTTAGATGCTATTAAAATATAATGATTATTATAAATCCTTTCAGATTAAAGGTGGACTAAACTTAAGATTTGCTCAGGCCTAGGAAGTGGTAGCCAAGGGGCTGCTCTTCCGTTCGTATCAAGAGTCGAGGTGGTTATTGAGGGAGTGGATTTTGCGATACGGGGGTTTCAATTATGTACATATTCTTAAAATCAATAGTATCATTTTCTGGTAAAATTATTTTAAGGATATTTACTAAAGTTGAACCGGGCAAATCGTAAGCGCAGTAGGGATAACGGGTGGGAAAACAATAACCTTTCAATTAAAATTAAAAAAAAAGTTTATTTTAAATTAATGTGTACGCATAACTATGTTTATATTGAGAAAAATACGGTGCTATTTAGATGCTATTATAATATAATGAATATTATAAATCCTTTCAGATTAAAGGTGGACTAAACTTAAGATTTGCTCAGGCCTAGGAAGTGGTAGCCAAGGGGCTGCTCTTCCGTTCGTATCAAGAGTCGAGGGGGTCAGTGAGGGAGTGGATTTTGCGATACGGGGGTTTCAATTATGTACATATTCTTAAAATCAATTGTATCATTTTCTGGTAAAATGTTTTTAAGGATATTTACTAAAGTTGAACCGGGCAAATCTTAAGCTCAGTAGGGTTAAGGAGTGGGAAAACAATAACCTTTAAACTTAAAATTTAAAACATTTTACTTTAAATTAATGTGTTTGCATAACTATGTTTATACTGAGAAAAATACGGTACTATTTAGATGCTATTAAAATATAATGAATATTATAAATCCTTTCAGATTAAAGGTGGACTAAACTTAAGATTTGCTCAGGCCTAGGACGTGGTAGCCAAGGGGCTGCTCTTCCGTTCGTATCAAGAGTCGAGGGGGTCAGTGAGGGAGTGGATTTTGCGATACGGGGGTTTCAATTATGTAGATATTCTTAAAATCAATTGTATCATTTTCTGGTAAAATTGTTTTAAGGATATTTACTAAAGTTGAACCGGGCAAATCGTAAGCGCAGTAGGGATAACGGGTGGGAAAACAATAACCTTTCAATTAAAATTTAAAAAAAAATTTATTTTAAATTAATGTGCACGCATAACTATGTTTATATTGAGAAAAATACGGTGCAATTAGATGCTATTGAAATATAATGATTATTATAAATCCTTTCAGATTAAAGGTGGACTAAACTTGAGATTTGCTCAGGCCTAGGAAGTGGTAGCCAAGGGGCTGCTCTTCCGTTCGTATCAAGAGTCGAGGGGGTCAGTGAGGGAGTGGATTTTGCGATACGGGGGTTTCAATTATGTACATATTCTTAAAATCAATTGTATCATTTTCTGGTAAAATTGTTTTAAGGATATTTACTAAAGTTGAACCGGGCAAATCTTAAGCTCAGTAGGGTTAAGGGGTGGGAAAACAATAACCTTTAAACTTAAAATTTAAAATATTTTACTTTAAATTTATGTATTCGCATAACTATGTTTATACTGAGAAAAATACGGTGCAATTAGATGCTATTGAAATATAATGATTATTATAAATCCTTTCAGATTAAATGTGGACTAAACTTAAGATTTGCTCAGGCCTAGGAAGTGGTAGCAGAGGGGCTGCTCTTCCGTTCGTATCAAGAGTCGAGGGGGTCAGTGAGGGAGTGGATTTTGCGATACGGGAGTTTCAATTATGTACATATTCTTAAAATCAATAGAATCATTTTCTGGTAAAATTGTTTTAAGGATATTTACTAAAGTTGAACCGGGCAAATCTTAAGCGCAGTAGGGTTAAGGGGTGGGAAAACAATAACCTTTAAAATTAAAATTAAAAAATGTTTATTTTAAATTAATGTGTACGCATAACTATGTTTATAATGAGAAAAATACGGTGCTATTTAGATGCTATAAAATATAATGATTATTATAAATCCTTTCAGATTAAAGGTGGACTAAACTTAAGATTTGCTCAGGCCTAGGATGTGGTAGCCAAGTGGCTGCTCTTCCGTTCGTATCAAGAGTCGAGGGGGTCAGTGAGGGAGTGGATTTTGCGATACGGGGGTTTCAATTATGTACATATTCTTAAAATCAATTGTATGATTTTCTGGAAAAATTGTTTTAAGGATATTTACTAAAGTTGAACCGGGCAAATCTTAAGCTCAGTAGGGTTAAGGGGTGGGAAAACAATAACCTTTAAACTTAAAATTTAAAACATTTTACTTTAAATTAATGTGTTCGCATAACTATATTTATACTGAGAAAAATACGGTGCTATTTAGATGCTATTAAAATATAATGATTATTATAAATCCTTTCAGATTAAAGGTGGAATAAACTTAAGATTTGCTCAGGCCTAGGAAGTGGTAGCCTAAGAGCTGCTCTTCCGTTCGTATCAAGAGTCGAGGGGGTCAGTGAGGGAGTGGATTTTGCGATACGGGTGTTTCAATTATGTACATATTCTTAAAATCAATTGTATCATTTTCTGGTAAAATTGTTTTAAGGATATTTACTAAAGTTGAACCGGGCAAATCTTAAGCTCTGTAGGGTTAAGGGGTGGGAAAACAATAACGTTTAAACTTAAAATTTAAAATATTTTACTTTAAATTTATGTATTCGCATAACTATGTTTATACTGAGAAAAATACGGTGCAATTAGATGCTATTAAAATATAAACATTATTATAAAACCTTTCAGATTAAAGGTGGACTAAACTTAAGATTTGCTGAGGCCTAGGAAGTGGTAGCCAAGGGGCTGCACTTCCGTTCGTATCAAGAGTCGAGGGGGTCAGTGAGGGAGTGGAATTTGCGATACGGGGGTTTCAATTATGTACATATTCTTAAAATCAATTGTATCATTTTCTGGTAAAATTGTTTTAAGGATATTTACTAAAGTTGAACCGGGCAAATCTTAAGCGCAGTAGGGTTAAGGGGTGGGAAAACAATAACCTTTAAACTTAAAATTTCAAATTTTTTACTTTAAATTATTGTGTTCTCATAACTATGTTTATACTGAGAAAAATACGGCGCTATTTAGATGCTATTAAAATATAATGATTATTATAAATCCTTTCAGATTAAAGGTGGACTAAACTTAAGATTTTCTCAGGCCTAGGAAGTGGTAGCCAAGGGGCTGCTCTTCCGTTCGTGTCAAGAGTCGAGGGGGTCAGTGAGGGAGTGGATTTTGCGATACGGGGGTTTCAATTATGTACTTATTCTTAAAATCAATTGTATCATTTTCTGGTAAAATTTTTTTAAGGATATTTACTAAAGTTGAACCGGGCAAATCTTAAGCGCAGTAGGGTTAAGGGGTGGGAAAACAATAACCTTTAAACTTAAAATTTAAAAATTTTTACTTTAAATTAATGTGTTCGCATAACTATGTTTATGAGAAAAATACGGTGCTATTTAGATGCTATTAAAATATAATGATTATTATAAATCCTTTCAGATTAAAGGTGGAATAAACTTAAGATTTTCTCAGGCCTAGGAAGTGGTAGCCAAGGGGCTGCTCTTCCGTTCGTATCAAGAGTCGAGGGGGTCAGTGAGGGAGTGGATTTTTCGATACGGGGGTTTCAATTATGTACATATTCTTAAAATCAATTGTATCATTTTCTGGTAAAATTGTTTTAAGTATATTTACTAAAGTTGAACCGGGCAAATCTTAAGCGCAGTAGGGTTAAGGGGTGGGAAAACAATAACCTTTAAAATTAAAATTTAAAAAAGTTTATTTTAAATTAATGTGTACGCGTAACTATGTTTATAATGAGAAAAATACGGTGCTATTTAGATGCTATTAAAATATAATGATTATTATAAATCCTTTCAGATTAAAGGTGGACTAAACTTAAGATTTGCTCAGGCCTAGGAAGTGGTAGCCAAGGGGCTGCTCTTCCGTTAGTATCAAGAGTCGAGGGGGTCAGTGAGGGAGTGGATTTTGCGATACGGGGGTTTCAATTATGTACATATTCTTAAAATCAATTGTATCATTTTCTGGTAAAATTGTTTTAAGGATATTTACTAAAGTTGAACCGGGCAAATCTTAAGCGCAGTAGGGTTAAGGGGTGGGAAAACAATAACCTTTAAACTTAAAATTTAAAATTTTTTACTTTAAATTATTGTGTTCGCATAACTATGTTTATACTGAGAAAAATACGGTGCTATTTAGATGCTATTAAAATATAATGATTATTATAAATCCTTTCAGATTAAAGGTGGACTAAACTTAAGATTTGCTCAGGCCTAGGAAGTGGTAGCCAAGGGGCTGCTCTTCCGTTCGTATCAAGAGTCGAGGTGGTTAGTGAGGGAGTGGATTTTGCGATACGGGGGTTTCAATTATGTACATATTCTTAAAATCAATAGTATCATTTTCTGGTAAAATTGTTTTAAGGATATTTACTAAAGTTGAACCGGGCAAATCTTAAGCGCAGTAGGGTTAAGGGGTGGGAAAACAATAACCTTTAAACTTAAAATTTAAAATTTTTTACTTTAAATTAATGTGTTCGCATAACTATGTTTATGAGAAAAATACGGTGCTATTTAGATGCTATTAAAATATAATGATTATTATAAATCCTTTCAGATTAAAGGTGGAATAAACTTAAGATTTTCTCAGGCCTAGGAAGTGGTAGCCAAGGGGCTGCTCTTCCGTTCGTATCAAGAGTCGAGGGGGTCAGTGAGGGAGTGGATTTTTCGATACGGGGGTTTCAATTATGTACATATTCTTAAAATCAATTGTATCATTTTCTGGTAAAATTGTTTTAAGTATATTTACTAAAGTTGAACCGGGCAAATCTTAAGCGCAGTAGGGTTAAGGGGTGGGAAAACAATAACCTTTAAAATTAAAATTTAAAAAAGTTTATTTTAAATTAATGTGTACGCGTAACTATGTTTATAATGAGAAAAATACGGTGCTATTTAGATGCTATTAAAATATAATGATTATTATAAATCCTTTCAGATTAAAGGTGGACTAAACTTAAGATTTGCTCAGGCCTAGGAAGTGGTAGCCAAGGGGCTGCTCTTCCGTTAGTATCAAGAGTCGAGGGGGTCAGTGAGGGAGTGGATTTTGCGATACGGGGGTTTCAATTATGTACATATTCTTAAAATCAATTGTATCATTTTCTGGTAAAATTGTTTTAAGGATATTTACTAAAGTTGAACCGGGCAAATCTTAAGCGCAGTAGGGTTAAGGGGTGGGAAAACAATAACCTTTAAACTTAAAATTTAAAATTTTTTACTTTAAATTATTGTGTTCGCATAACTATGTTTATACTGAGAAAAATACGGTGCTATTTAGATGCTATTAAAATATAATGATTATTATAAATCCTTTCAGATTAAAGGTGGACAAAACTTAAGATTTGCTCAGGCCTAGGAAGTGGTAGCCAAGGGGCTGCTCTTCCGTTCGTATCAAGAGTCGAGGTGGTTAGTGAGGGAGTGGATTTTGCGATACGGGGGTTTCAATTATGTACATATTCTTAAAATCAATAGTATCATTTTCTGGTAAAATTGTTTTAAGGATATTTACTAAAGTTGAACCGGGCAAATCGTAAGCGCAGTAGGGATAACGGGTGGGAAAACAATAACCTTTCAATTAAAATTAAAAAAAAAGTTTATTTTAAATTAATGTGCACGCATAACTATGTTTATATTGAGAAAAATACGGTGCTATTTAGATGCTATTAAAATATAATGAATATTATAAATCCTTTCAGATTAAGGGTGGACTAAACTTAAGATTTGCTCAGGCCTAGGAAGTGGTAGCCAAGGGGCTGCTCTTCCGTTCGTATCAAGAGTCGAGGTGGTTAGTGAGGGAGTGGATTTTGCGATACGGGGGTTTCAATTATGTACATATTCTTAAAATCAATAGTATCATTTTCTGGTAAAATTGTTTTAAGGATATTTACTAAAGTTGAACCGGGCAAATCGTAAGCGCAGTAGGGATAACGGGTGGGAAAACAATAACCTTTCAATTAAAATTTAAAAAAAAAGTTTATTTTAAATTAATGTGCACGCATAACTATGTTTATATTGAGAAAAATACGGTGCAATTAGATGCTATTGAAATATAATGATTATTATAAATCCTTTCAGATTAAAGGTGGACTAAACTTGAGATTTGCTCAGGCCTAGGAAGTGGTAGCCAAGGGGCTGCTCTTCCGTTCGTATCAAGAGTCGAGGGGGTCAGTGAGGGAGTGGATTTTGCGATACGGGGGTTTCAATTATGTACATATTCTTAAAATCAATTGTATCATTTTCTGGTAAAATTGTTTTAAGGATATTTACTAAAGTTGAACCGGGCAAATCTTAAGCTCAGTAGGGTTAAGGGGTGGGAAAACAATAACCTTTAAACTTAAAATTTAAAATATTTTACTTTAAATTTATGTATTCGCATAACTATGTTTATACTGAGAAAAATACGGTGCAATTAGATGCTATTGAAATATAATGATTATTATAAATCCTTTCAGATTAAAGGTGGACTAAACTTAAGATTTGCTCAGGCCTAGGAAGTGGTAGCCAAGGGGCTGCTCTTCCGTTCGTATCAAGAGTCGAGGGGGTCAGTGAGGGAGTGGATTTTGCGATACGGGAGTTTCAATTATGTACATATTCTTAAAATCAATAGAATCATTTTCTGGTAAAATTGTTTTAAGGATATTTACTAAAGTTGAACCGGGCAAATCTTAAGCGCAGTAGGGTTAAGGGGTGGGAAAACAATAACCTTTAAAATTAAAATTAAAAAATGTTTATTTTAAATTAATGTGTACGCATAACTATGTTTATAATGAGAAAAATACGGTGCTATTTAGATGCTATAAAATATAATGATTATTATAAATCCTTTCAGATTAAAGGTGGACTAAACTTAAGATTTGCTCAGGCCTAGGATGTGGTAGCCAAGTGGCTGCTCTTCCGTTCGTATCAAGAGTCGAGGGGGTCAGTGAGGGAGTGGATTTTGCGATACGGGTGTTTCAATTATGTACATATTCTTAAAAGCAATTGTATCATTTTCTGGTAAAATTGTTTTAAGGATATTTACTAAAGTTGAACCGGGCAAATCTTAAGCTCTGTAGGGTTAAGGGGTGGGAAAACAATAACGTTTAAACTTAAAATTTAAAATATTTTACTTTAAATTTATGTATTCGCATAACTATGTTTATACTGAGAAAAATACGGTGCAATTAGATGCTATTAAAATATAAAGATTATTATAAATCCTTTCAGATTAAAGGTGGAATAAACTTAAGATTTTCTAAGGCCTAGGAAGTGGTAGCCAAGGGGCTGCTCTTCCGTTCGTATCAAGAGTCGAGGGGGTCAGTGAAGGAGTGGATTTTTCGATACGGGGGTTTCAATTATGTACATATTCTTAAAATCAATTGTATCATTTTCTGGTAAAATTGTTTTAAGTATATTTACTAAAGTTGAACCGGGCAAATCTTAAGCGCAGTAGGGTTAAGGGGTGGGAAAACAATAACCTTTAAAATTAAAATTTAAAAAAGTTTATTTTAAATTAATGTGTACGCGTAACTATGTTTATAATGAGAAAAATACGGTGCTATTTAGATGCTATTAAAATATAATGATTATTATAAATCCTTTCAGATTAAAGGTGGACTAAACTTAAGATTTGCTCAGGCCTAGGATGTGGTAGCCAAGTGGCTGCTCTTCCGTTCGTATCAAGAGTCGAGGGGGTCAGTGAGGGAGTGGATTTTGCGATACGGGGGTTTCAATTATGTACATATTCTTAAAATCAATTGTATCATTTTCTGGTAAAATTGTTTTAAGGATATTTACTAAAGTTGAACCGGGCAAATCTTAAGCTCAGTAGGGTTAAGGGGTGGGAAAACAATAACGTTTAAACTTAAAATTTAAAATATTTTACTTTAAATTTATGTATTCGCATAACTATGTTTATACTGAGAAAAATATGGTGCAATTAGATGCTATTAAAATATAAAGATTATTATAAATTCTTTCAGATTAAAGGTGGACTAAACTTAAGATTTGCTCAGGCCTAGGAAGTGGTAGCCAAGGGGCTGCTCTTCCGTTCGTATCAAGAGTCGAGGGGGTCAGTGAGGGAGTGGATTTTGCGATACGGGGGTTTCAATTATGTACATATTCTTAAAATCAATTGTATCATTTTCTGGTAAAATTGTTTTAAGGTTATTTACTAAAGTTGAACCGGGCAAATCTTAAGCGCAGTAGGGTTAAGGGGTGGGAAAACAATAACCTTTAAAATTAAAATTAAAAAAAGTTTATTTTAAATTAATGTGTACGCATAACTATGTTTATAATGAGAAAAATACGGTGCTATTTAGATGCTATTAAAATATAATGATTATTATAAATCCTTTCAGATTAAAGGTGGACTAAACTTAAGATTTGCTCAGGCCTAGGAAGTGGTAGCCAAGGGGCTGCTCTTCCGTTCGTATCAAGTGTCGAGGGGGTCAGTGAGGGAGTGGATTTTGCGATACGGGGGTTTCAATTATGTACATATTCTTAAAATCAATTGTATCATTTTCTGGTAAAATTGTTTTAAGTATATTTACTAAAGTTGAACCGGGCAAATCTTAAGCTCAGTAGGGTTAAGGGGTGGGAAAACAATAACCTTTAAACTTAAAATTTAAAATATTTTACTTTAAATTTATGTATTCGCATAACTATGATTATACTGAGAAAAATACGGTGCAATTAGATGCTATTGATATATAATGATTATTATAAATCCTTTCAGATTAAAGGTGGACTAAACTTAAGATTTGCTCAGACCTAGGAAGTGGTAGCCAAGGGGCTGCTCTTCCGTTCGTATCAAGAGTCGAGGGGGTCAGTGAGGGAGTGGATTTTGCGATACGGGGGTTTCAATTATGTACATATTCTTAAAATCAATAGAATCATTTTCTGGTAAAATTGTTTTAAGGATATCTACTAAAGTTGAACCGGGCAAATCTTAAGCGCAGTAGGGTTAAGGGGTGGGAAAACAATAACCTTTAAAATTAAAATTAAAAAAAGTTTATTTTAAATTAATGTGTACGCATAACTATGTTTATAATGAGAAAAATACGGTGCTATTTAGATGCTATTAAAATAGAATGAATATTATAAATCCTTTCAGATTAAAGGTGGACTAAACTTAAGATTTGCTCAGGCCTAGGAAGTGGTAGCCAAGGGTCTGCTCTTCCGTTCGTATCAAGAGTCGAGGGGGTCAGTGAGGGAGTGGATTTTGCGATACGGGGGTTTCAATTATGTACATATTCTTAAAATCAATTGTATCATTTTCTGGTAAAATTGTTTTAAGGATATTTACTAAAGTTGAACCGGGCAAATCTTAAGCTCAGTAGGGTTAAGGGGTGGGAAAACAATAACGTTTAAACTTAAAATTTAAAATATTTTACTTTAAATTTATGTATTCGCATAACTATGTTTATACTGAGAAAAATACGGTGCAATTAGATGCTATTAAAATATAAAGATTATTATAAATCCTTTCAGATTAAAGGTGGACTAAACTTAAGATTTGGTCAGGCCTAGGAAGTGGTAGCCAAGGGGCTGCTCTTCCGTTCGTATCAAGAGTCGAGGGGGTCAGTGAGGGAGTGGATTTTGCGATACGGGGGTTTCAATTATGTACATATTCTTAAAATCAATTGTATGATTTTCTGGTAAAATTGTTTTAAGGATATTTACTAAAGTTGAACCGGGCAAATCTTAAGCGCAGTAGGGTTAAGGGGTGGGAAAACAATAACCTTTAAAATTAAAATTAAAAAAAGTTTATTTTAAAATAATGTGTACGCATAACTATGTTTATAATGAGAAAAATACGGTGCTATTTAGATGCTATTAAAATATAATGATTATTATAAATCCTTTCAGATTAAAGGTGGAATAAACTTAAGATTTGCTCAGTCCTAGGAAGTGGTAGCCAAGTGGCTGCTCTTCCGTTCGTATCAAGAGTCGAGGGGGTCAGTGAGGGAGTGGATTTTGCGATAAGGAGGTTTCAATTATGTACATATTCTTAAAATCAATTGTATGATTTTCTGGTAAAATTGTTTTAAGGATATTTACTAAAGTTGAACCGGGCAAATCTTAAGCTCAGTAGGGTTAAGGGGTGGGAAAACAATAACCTTTAAACTTAAAATTTAAAATATTTTACTTTAAATTTATGTATTCGCATAACTATGTTTATACTGAGAAAAATACGGTGCAATTAGATGCTATTGAAATATAATGATTATTATAAATCCTTTCAGATTAAAGGTGGACTAAACTTAAGATTTGCTCAGGCCTAGGAAGTGGTAGCCAAGGGGCTGCTCTTCCGTTCGTATCAAGAGTCGAGGGGGTCAGTGAGGGAGTGGATTTTGCGATACGGAGTTTTCAATTATGTACATATTCTTAAAATCAATAGAATCATTTTCTGGTAAAATTGTTTTAAGGATATTTACTAAAGTTGAACCGGGCAAATCTTAAGCTCAGTAGGGTTAAGGAGTGGGAAAACAATAACCTTTAAACTTAAAATTTAAAACATTTTACTTTAAATTAATGTGTTCGCATAACTATGTTTATACTGAGAAAAATACGGTGCTATTTAGATGCTATTAAAATATAATGATTATTATAAATCCTTTCAGATTAAAGGTGGACTAAACGTAAGATTTGCTCAGGCTTAGGAAGTGGTAGCCAAGTGGCTGCTCTTCCGTTCGTATCAAGAGTCGAGGGGGTCAGTGAGGGAGTGGATTTTGCGATACGGGGGTTTCAATTATGTACATATTCTTAAAATCAATTGTATGATTTTCTGGTAAAATTGTTTTAAGGATATTTACTAAAGTTGAACCGGGCAAATCTTAAGCGCAGTAGGGTTAAGTGGTGGGAAAACAATAACCTTTAAACTTATAATTTAAAACATTTTACTTTAAATTAATGTGTTCGCATAACTATGTTTATACTGAGAAAAATACGGTGCTATTTAGATGCTATTAAAATATAATGATTATTATAAATCCTTTCAGATTAAAGGTGGACTAAACTTAAGATTTGCTCAGGCCTAGGAAGTGGTAGCCAAGGGGCTGCTCTTCCGTTCGTATCAAGAGTCGAGGGGGTCAGTGAGGGAGTGGATTTTGCGATACGGGTGTTTCAATTATGTACATATTCTTAAAATCAATTGTATCATTTTCTGGTAAAATTGTTTTAAGGATATTTACTAAAGTTGAACAGGGAAAATTTTAAGCTCAGTAGGTTTAAGGGGTGGGAAAACAATAACCTTTTAACTTAAAATTTAAAATATTTTACTTTGAATTTATGTATTCGCATAACTATGTTTATACTGAGAAAAATACGGTGCAATTAGATGCTATTAAAATATAAAGCTTATTATAAATCCTTTCAGATTAAAGGTGGACTAAACTTAAGATTTGGTCAGGCCTAGGAAGTGGTAGCCAAGGGGCTGCTCTTCCGTTCGTATCAAGAGTCGAGGGGGTCAGTGAGGGAGTGGATTTTGCGATACGGGGGTTTCAATTATGTACATATTCTTAAAATCAATTGTATCATTTTCTGGTAAAATTGTTTTAAGGATATT
This sequence comes from Maratus speciosus, assembly GCA_963932465.1. Taxonomy (NCBI): domain Eukaryota; kingdom Metazoa; phylum Arthropoda; class Arachnida; order Araneae; family Salticidae; genus Maratus; species Maratus speciosus. The sequence goes on along the minus strand of OZ010800.1, from coordinate 250,160,886 downwards.
TACTAAAGTTGAACCGGGCAAATCTTAAGCGCAGTAGGGTTAAGGGGTGGGAAAACAATAACCTTTAAACTTAAAATTTAAAATTTTTTAATTTAAATTATTGTGTTCGCATAACTATGTTTATACTGAGAAAAATATGGTGCTATTTAGATGCTATTAAAATATAATGATTATTATAAATCCTTTCAGATTAAAGGTGGACTAAACTTAAGATTTGCTCAGGCCTAGGAAGTGGTAGCCAAGGGGCTGCTCTTCCGTTCGTATCAAGAGTCGAGGGGGTCAGTGAGGGAGTGGATTTTGCGATACGGGGGTTTCAATTATGTACATATTCTTAAAATCAATAGTATCATTTTCTGGTAAAATTGTTTTAAGGATATTTACTAAAGTTGAACCGGGCAAATCTTAAGCGCAGTAGGGATAACGGGTGGGAAAACAGTAACCTTTCAATTAAAATTAAAAAAAAAGTTTATTTTAAATTAATGTGAACGCATAACTATGTTTATAATGAGAAAAATACGGTGCTATTTAGATGCTATTAAAATATAATGAATATTATAAATTCTTTCAGATTAAAGGTGGAATAAACTTAAGATTTGCTCAGGCTTAGGAAGTGGTAGCCAAGTGACTGCTCTTCCGTTCGTATCAAGAGTCGAGGGGGTCAGTGAGGGAGTGGATTTTGCGATACGGAGGTTTCAATTATGTATATATTCTTAAAATCAATTGTATGATTTTCTGGTAAAATTGTTTTAAGGATATTTACTAAAGTTGAACCGGGCAAATCTTAAGCTCAGTAGGGTTAAGGAGTGGGAAAACAATAACCTTTAAACTTAAAATTTAAAACATTTTACTTTAAATTAATGTGTTCGCATAACTATGTTTATACTGAGAAAAATACGGTACTATTTAGATGCTATTAAAATATAATGATTATTATAAATCCTTTCAGATTAAAGGTGGACTAAACTTAAGATTTGCTCAGGCTTAGGAAGTGGTAGCCAAGTGGCTGCTCTTCCGTTCGTATCAAGAGTCGAGGGGGTCAGTGAGAGAGTGGATTTTGCGATACGGGGGTTTCAATTATGTACATATTCTTAAAATCAATTGTATGATTTTCTGGTAAAATTGTTTTAAGGATATTTACTAAAGTTGAACCGGGCAAATCTTAAGCTCAGTAGGGTTAAGGGGTGGGAAAACAATAACCTTTAAACTTAAAATTTCAAACATTTTACTTTAAATTAATGTGTTCGCATAACTATGTTTATACTGAGAAAAATACGGTGCTATTCAGATGCTATTAAAATATAATGATTATTATAAATCCTTTCAGATTAAAGGTGGAATAAACTTAAGATTTGCTCAGGCCTAGGAAGTGGTAGCCAAAGGGCTGCTCTTCCGTTCGTATCAAGAGTCGAGGGGGTCAGTGAGGGAGTGGATTTTGCGATACGGGTGTTTCAATTATGTACATATTCTTAAAATCAATTGTATCATTTTCTGGTAAAATTGTTTTAAGGATATTTACTAAAGTTGAACCGGGCAAATCTTAAGCTCAGTAGGTTTAAGAGGTGGGAAAACAATAACCTTTTAACTTAAAATTTAAAATATTTTACTTTAAATTTATGTATTCGCATAACTATTTTTATACTGAGAAAAATACGGTGCAATTAGATGCTATTAAAATATAAAGCTTATTATAAATCCTTTCAGATTAAAGGAGGACTAAACTTAAGATTTGCTCAGGCCTAGGAAGTGGTAGCCAAGGGGCTGCTCTTCCGTTCGTATCAAGAGTCGAGGGGGTCAGTGAGGGAGTGGATTTTGCGATACGGGGGTTTCAATTATGTACATATTCTTAAAATCAATTGTATCATTTTCTGGTAAAATTGTTTTAAGGATATTTACTAAAGTTGAACCGGGCAAATCTTAAGCTCAGTAGGGTTAAGGGGTGGGAAAGCAATAACCTTTAAACTTAAAATTTAAAATATTTTACTTTAAATTTATGTATTCGCATAACTATGTTTATACTGAGAAAAATACGGTGCAATTAGATGCTATTGAAATATAATGATTATTATAAATCCTTTCAGATTAAAGGTGGACTAAACTTAAGATTTGCTCAGGCCTAGGAAGTGGTAGCCAAGGGGCTGCTCTTCCGTTCGTATCAAGAGTCGAGGGGGTCAGTGAGGGAGTGGATTTTGCGATACGGAGTTTTCAATTATGTACATATTCTTAAAATCAATAGAATCATTTTCTGGTAAAATTGTTTTAAGGATATTTACTAAAGTTGAACCGGGCAAATCTTAAGCTCAGTAGGGTTAAGGAGTGGGAAAACAATAACCTTTAAACTTAAAATTTAAAACATTTTACTTTAAATTAATGTGTTCGCATAACTATGTTTATACTGAGAAAAATACGGTGCTATTTAGATGCTATTAAAATATAATGATTATTATAAATCCTTTCAGATTAAAGGTGGACTAAACGTAAGATTTGCTCAGGCTTAGGAAGTGGTAGCCAAGTGGCTGCTCTTCCGTTCGTATCAAGAGTCGAGGGGGTCAGTGAGGGAGTGGATTTTGCGATACGGGGGTTTCAATTATGTACATATTCTTAAAATCAATTGTATGATTTTCTGGTAAAATTGTTTTAAGGATATTTACTAAAGTTGAACCGGGCAAATCTTAAGCGCAGTAGGGTTAAGTGGTGGGAAAACAATAACCTTTAAACTTATAATTTAAAACATTTTACTTTAAATTAATGTGTTCGCATAACTATGTTTATACTGAGAAAAATACGGTGCTATTTAGATGCTATTAAAATATAATGATTATTATAAATCCTTTCAGATTAAAGGTGGACTAAACTTAAGATTTGCTCAGGCCTAGGAAGTGGTAGCCAAGGGGCTGCTCTTCCGTTCGTATCAAGAGTCGAGGGGGTCAGTGAGGGAGTGGATTTTGCGATACGGGTGTTTCAATTATGTACATATTCTTAAAATCAATTGTATCATTTTCTGGTAAAATTGTTTTAAGGATATTTACTAAAGTTGAACAGGGAAAATTTTAAGCTCAGTAGGTTTAAGGGGTGGGAAAACAATAACCTTTTAACTTAAAATTTAAAATATTTTACTTTGAATTTATGTATTCGCATAACTATGTTTATACTGAGAAAAATACGGTGCAATTAGATGCTATTAAAATATAAAGCTTATTATAAATCCTTTCAGATTAAAGGTGGACTAAACTTAAGATTTGGTCAGGCCTAGGAAGTGGTAGCCAAGGGGCTGCTCTTCCGTTCGTATCAAGAGTCGAGGGGGTCAGTGAGGGAGTGGATTTTGCGATACGGGGGTTTCAATTATGTACATATTCTTAAAATCAATTGTATCATTTTCTGGTAAAATTGTTTTAAGGATATTTACTAAAGTTGAACCGGGCAAATCTTAAGCGCAGTAGGGTTAAGGGGTGGGAAAACAATAACCTTTAAACTTAAAATTTAAAATTTTTTAATTTAAATTATTGTGTTCGCATAACTATGTTTATACTGAGAAAAATATGGTGCTATTTAGATGCTATTAAAATATAATGATTATTATAAATCCTTTCAGATTAAAGGTGGACTAAACTTAAGATTTGCTCAGGCCTAGGAAGTGGTAGCCAAGGGGCTGCTCTTCCGTTCGTATCAAGAGTCGAGGGGGTCAGTGAGGGAGTGGATTTTGCGATACGGGGGTTTCAATTATGTACATATTCTTAAAATCAATAGTATCATTTTCTGGTAAAATTGTTTTAAGGATATTTCCTAAAGTTGAACCGGGCAAATCTTAAGCGCAGTAGGGATAACGGGTGGGAAAACAGTAACCTTTCAATTAAAATTTAAAAAAAAGTTTATTTTAAATTAATGTGAACGCATAACTATGTTTATAATGAGAAAAATACGGTGCTATTTAGATGCTATTAAAATATAATGAATATTATAAATTCTTTCAGATTAAAGGTGGAATAAACTTAAGATTTGCTCAGGCTTAGGAAGTGGTAGCCAAGTGACTGCTCTTCCGTTCGTATCAAGAGTCGAGGGGGTCAGTGAGGGAGTGGATTTTGCGATACGGAGGTTTCAATTATGTATATATTCTTAAAATCAATTGTATGATTTTCTGGTAAAATTGTTTTAAGGATATTTACTAAAGTTGAACCGGGCAAATCTTAAGCTCAGTAGGGTTAAGGAGTGGGAAAACAATAACCTTTAAACTTAAAATTTAAAACATTTTACTTTAAATTAATGTGTTCGCATAACTATGTTTATACTGAGAAAAATACGGTGCTATTCAGATGCTATTAAAATATAATGATTATTATAAATCCTTTCAGATTAAAGGTGGAATAAACTTAAGATTTGCTCAGGCCTAGGAAGTGGTAGCCAAAGGGCTGCTCTTCCGTTCGTATCAAGAGTCGAGGGGGTCAGTGAGGGAGTGGATTTTGCGATACGGGTGTTTCAATTATGTACATATTCTTAAAATCAATTGTATCATTTTCTGGTAAAATTGTTTTAAGGATATTTACTAAAGTTGAACCGGGCAAATCTTAAGCTCAGTAGGTTTAAGAGGTGGGAAAACAATAACCTTTTAACTTAAAATTTAAAATATTTTACTTTAAATTTATGTATTCGCATAACTATTTTTATACTGAGAAAAATACGGTGCAATTAGATGCTATTAAAATATAAAGCTTATTATAAATCCTTTCAGATTAAAGGTGGACTAAACTTAAGATTTGCTCAGGCCTAGGAAGTGGTAGCCAAGGGGCTGCTCTTCCGTTCGTATCAAGAGTCGAGGGGGTCAGTGAGGGAGTGGATTTTGCGATACGGGGGTTTCAATTATGTACATATTCTTAAAATCAATTGTATCATTTTCTCGTAAAATTTTTTTAAGGATATTTACTAAAGTTGAACCGGGCAAATCTTAAGCGCAGTAGGGTTAAGGGGTGGGAAAACAATAACCTTTAAAATTAAAATTAAAAAAAGTTTATTTTAAAATAATGTGTACGCATAACTATGTTTATAATGAGAAAAATACGGTGCTATTTAGATGCTATTAAAATATAATGATTATTATAAATCCTTTCAGATTTAAGGTGGAATAAACTTAAGATTTGCTCAGTCCTAGGAAGTGGTAGCCAAGTGGCTGCTCTTCCGTTCGTATCAAGAGTCGAGGGGGTCAGTGAGGGAGTGGATTTTGCGATAAGGAGGTTTCAATTATGTACATATTCTTAAAATCAATTGTATGATTTTCTGGTAAAATTGTTTTAAGGATATTTATTAAAGTTGAACCGGGCAAATCTTAAGCTCAGTAGGGTTAAGGGGTGGGAAAACAATAACCTTTAAACTTAAAATTTAAAATATTTTACTTTAAATTTATGTATTCGCATAACTATGTTTATACTGAGAAAAATACGGTGCAATTAGATGCTATTGAAATATAATGATTATTATAAATCCTTTCAGATTAAAGGTGGACTAAACTTAAGATTTGCTCAGGCCTAGGAAGTGGTAGCCAAGGGGCTGCTCTTCCGTTCGTATCAAGAGTCGAGGGGGTCAGTGAGGGAGTGGATTTTGCGATACGGGGGTTTCAATTATGTACATATTCTTAAAATCAATTGTATCATTTTCTGGTAAAATTGTTTTAAGGATATTTACTAAAGTTGAACCGGGCAAATCTTAAGCGCAGTAGGGTTAAGGGGTGGGAAAACAATAACCTTTAAACTTAAAATTTAAAATTTTTTAATTTAAATTATTGTGTTCGCATAACTATGTTTATACTGAGAAAAATATGGTGCTATTTAGATGCTATTAAAATATAATGATTATTATAAATCCTTTCAGATTAAAGGTGGACTAAACTTAAGATTTGCTCAGGCCTAGGAAGTGGTAGCCAAGGGGCTGCTCTTCCGTTCGTATCAAGAGTCGAGGGGGTCAGTGAGGGAGTGGATTTTGCGATACGGGGGTTTCAATTATGTACATATTCTTAAAATCAATAGTATCATTTTCTGGTAAAATTGTTTTAAGGATATTTCCTAAAGTTGAACCGGGCAAATCTTAAGCGCAGTAGGGATAACGGGTGGGAAAACAGTAACCTTTCAATTAAAATTAAAAAAAAAGTTTATTTTAAATTAATGTGAACGCATAACTATGTTTATAATGAGAAAAATACGGTGCTATTTAGATGCTATTAAAATATAATGAATATTATAAATTCTTTCAGATTAAAGGTGGAATAAACTTAAGATTTGCTCAGGCTTAGGAAGTGGTAGCCAAGTGACTGCTCTTCCGTTCGTATCAAGAGTCGAGGGGGTCAGTGAGGGAGTGGATTTTGCGATACGGAGGTTTCAATTATGTATATATTCTTAAAATCAATTGTATGATTTTCTGGTAAAATTGTTTTAAGGATATTTACTAAAGTTGAACCGGGCAAATCTTAAGCTCAGTAGGGTTAAGGAGTGGGAAAACAATAACCTTTAAACTTAAAATTTAAAACATTTTACTTTAAATTAATGTGTTCGCATAACTATGTTTATACTGAGAAAAATACGGTGCTATTCAGATGCTATTAAAATATAATGATTATTATAAATCCTTTCAGATTAAAGGTGGAATAAACTTAAGATTTGCTCAGGCCTAGGAAGTGGTAGCCAAAGGGCTGCTCTTCCGTTCGTATCAAGAGTCGAGGGGGTCAGTGAGGGAGTGGATTTTGCGATACGGGTGTTTCAATTATGTACATATTCTTAAAATCAATTGTATCATTTTCTGGTAAAATTGTTTTAAGGATATTTACTAAAGTTGAACCGGGCAAATCTTAAGCTCAGTAGGTTTAAGAGGTGGGAAAACAATAACCTTTTAACTTAAAATTTAAAATATTTTACTTTAAATTTATGTATTCGCATAACTATTTTTATACTGAGAAAAATACGGTGCAATTAGATGCTATTAAAATATAAAGCTTATTATAAATCCTTTCAGATTAAAGGTGGACTAAACTTAAGATTTGCTCAGGCCTAGGAAGTGGTAGCCAAGGGGCTGCTCTTCCGTTCGTATCAAGAGTCGAGGGGGTCAGTGAGGGAGTGGATTTTGCGATACGGGGGTTTCAATTATGTACATATTCTTAAAATCAATTGTATCATTTTCTCGTAAAATTTTTTTAAGGATATTTACTAAAGTTGAACCGGGCAAATCTTAAGCGCAGTAGGGTTAAGGGGTGGGAAAACAATAACCTTTAAAATTAAAATTAAAAAAAGTTTATTTTAAAATAATGTGTACGCATAACTATGTTTATAATGAGAAAAATACGGTGCTATTTAGATGCTATTAAAATATAATGATTATTATAAATCCTTTCAGATTTAAGGTGGAATAAACTTAAGATTTGCTCAGTCCTAGGAAGTGGTAGCCAAGTGGCTGCTCTTCCGTTCGTATCAAGAGTCGAGGGGGTCAGTGAGGGAGTGGATTTTGCGATAAGGAGGTTTCAATTATGTACATATTCTTAAAATCAATTGTATGATTTTCTGGTAAAATTGTTTTAAGGATATTTATTAAAGTTGAACCGGGCAAATCTTAAGCTCAGTAGGGTTAAGGGGTGGGAAAACAATAACCTTTAAACTTAAAATTTAAAATATTTTACTTTAAATTTATGTATTCGCATAACTATGTTTATACTGAGAAAAATACGGTGCAATTAGATGCTATTGAAATATAATGATTATTATAAATCCTTTCAGATTAAAGGTGGACTAAACTTAAGATTTGCTCAGGCCTAGGAAGTGGTAGCCAAGGGGCTGCTCTTCCGTTCGTATCAAGAGTCGAGGGGGTCAGTGAGGGAGTGGATTTTGCGATACGGAGTTTTCAATTATGTACATATTCTTAAAATCAATAGAATCATTTTCTGGTAAAATTGTTTTAAGGATATTTACTAAAGTTGAACCGGGCAAATCTTAAGCTCAGTAGGGTTAAGGAGTGGGAAAACAATAACCTTTAAACTTAAAATTTAAAACATTTTACTTTAAATTAATGTGTTCGCATAACTATGTTTATACTGAGAAAAATACGGTGCTATTTAGATGCTATTAAAATATAATGATTATTATAAATCCTTTCAGATTAAAGGTGGACTAAACGTAAGATTTGCTCAGGCTTAGGAAGTGGTAGCCAAGTGGCTGCTCTTCCGTTCGTATCAAGAGTCGAGGGGGTCAGTGAGGGAGTGGATTTTGCGATACGGGGGTTTCAATTATGTACATATTCTTAAAATCAATTGTATGATTTTCTGGTAAAATTGTTTTAAGGATATTTACTAAAGTTGAACCGGGCAAATCTTAAGCGCAGTAGGGTTAAGTGGTGGGAAAACAATAACCTTTAAACTTAAAATTTAAAACATTTTACTTTAAATTAATGTGTTCGCATAACTATGTTTATACTGAGAAAAATACGGTGCTATTTAGATGCTATTAAAATATAATGATTATTATAAATCCTTTCAGATTAAAGGTGGACTAAACTTAAGATTTGCTCAGGCCTAGGAAGTGGTAGCCAAGGGGCTGCTCTTCCGTTCGTATCAAGAGTCGAGGGGGTCAGTGAGGGAGTGGATTTTGCGATACGGGTGTTTCAATTATGTACATATTCTTAAAATCAATTGTATCATTTTCTGGTAAAATTGTTTTAAGGATATTTACTAAAGTTGAACAGGGAAAATTTTAAGCTCAGTAGGTTTAAGGGGTGGGAAAACAATAACCTTTTAACTTAAAATTTAAAATATTTTACTTTGAATTTATGTATTCGCATAACTATGTTTATACTGAGAAAAATACGGTGCAATTAGATGCTATTAAAATATAAAGCTTATTATAAATCCTTTCAGATTAAAGGTGGACTAAACTTAAGATTTGCTCAGGCCTAGGAAGTGGTAGCCAAGGGGCTGCTCTTCCGTTCGTATCAAGAGTCGAGGGGGTCAGTGAGGGAGTGGATTTTGCGATACGGGGGTTTCAATTATGTACATATTCTTAAAATCAATTGTATCATTTTCTCGTAAAATTGTTTTAAGGATATTTACTAAAGTTGAACCGGGCAAATCTTAAGCGCAGTAGGGTTAATGGGTGGGAAAACAATAACCTTTAAACTTAAAATTTAAAATTTTTTACTTTAAATTATTGTGTTCGCATAACTATGTTTATACTGAGAAAAATACGGTACTATTTAGATGCTATTAAAATATAATGATTATTATAAATCCTTTCAGATTAAAGGTGGACTAAACTTAAGATTTGCTCAGGCCTAGGAAGTGGTAGCCAAGGGGCTGCTCTTCCGTTCGTATCAAGAGTCGAGGGGGTCAGTGAGGGAGTGGATTTTGCGATACGGGGGTTTCAATTATGTACATATTCTTAAAATCAATAGTATCATTTTCTGGTAAAATTGTTTTAAGGATATTTACTAAAGTTGAACAGGGCAAATCTTAAGCTCAGTAGGTTTAAGGGGTGGGAAAACAATAACGTTTTAACTTAAAATTTAAAATATTTTACTTTGAATTTATGTATTCGCATAACTATGTTTATACTGAGAAAAATACGGTGCAATTAGATGCTATTAAAATATAAAGCTTATTATAAATCCTTTCAGATTAAAGGTGGACTAAACTTAAGATTTGCTCAGGCCTAGGAAGTGGTAGCCAAGGGGCTGCTCTTCCGTTCGTATCAAGAGTCGAGGGGGTCAGTGAGGGAGTGGATTTTGCGATACGGGGGTTTCAATTATGTACATATTCTTAAAATCAATTGTATCATTTTCTCGTAAAATTGTTTTAAGGATATTTACTAAAGTTGAACCGGGCAAATCTTAAGCGCAGTAGGGTTAATGGGTGGGAAAACAATAACCTTTAAACTTAAAATTTAAAATTTTTTACTTTAAATTATTGTGTTCGCATAACTATGTTTATACTGAGAAAAATACGGTGCTATTTAGATGCTATTAAAATATAAAGATTATTATAAATCCTTTTAGATTAAAGGTGGACTAAACCTAAGATTTGCTCAGGCCTAGGAAGTGGTAGCCAAGGGGCTGCTCTTCCGTTCGTATCAAGAGTCGAGGGGGTCAGTGAGGGAGTGGATTTTGCGATACGGGGGTTTCAATTATGTACATATTCTTAAAATCAATTGTATCATTTTCTGGTAAAATTGTTTTAAGGATATTTACTAAAGTTGAACCGGGCAAATCTTAAGCGCAGTAGGGTTAAGGGGTGGGAAAACAATAACCTTTAAACTTAAATTTTAAAATTTTTTACTTTAAATTATTGTGTTCGCATAACTATGTTTATACTGAGAAAAATACGGTACTATTTAGATGCTATTAAAATATAATGATTATTATAAATCCTTTCAGATTAAAGGTGGACTAAACTTAAGATTTGCTCAGGCCTAGGAAGTGGTAGCCAAGGGGCTGCTCTTCCGTTCGTATCAAGAGTCGAGGGGGTCAGTGAGGGAGTGGATTTTGCGATACGGGGGTTTCAATTATGTACATATTCTTAAAATGAATTGTATGATTTTCTGGTAAAATTGTTTTAAGGATATTTACTAAAGTTGAACCGGGCAAATCTTAAGCGCAGTAGGGTTAAGGGGTGGGAAAACAATAACCTTTAAATTTAAAATTTAAAACATTTTACTTTAAATTAATGTGTTCGCATAACTATGTTTATACTGAGAAAAATACGGTGCTATTTAGATGCTATTAAAATATAATGATTATTATAAATCCTTTCAGATTAAAGGTGGAATAAACTTAAGATTTGCTCAGGCCTAGGAAGTGGTAGCCAGAGGGCTGCTCTTCCGTTCGTATCAAGAGTCGAGGGGGTCAGTGAGGGAGTGGATTTTGCGATACGGGTGTTTCAATTATGTACATATTCTTAAAATCAATTGTATCATTTTCTGGTAAAATTGTTTTAAGGATATTTACTAAAGTTGAACAGGGCAAATTTTAAGCTCAGTAGGTTTAAGGGGTGGGAAAACAATAACCTTTTAACTTAAAATTTAAAATATTTTACTTTGAATTTATGTATTCGCATAACTATGTTTATACTGAGAAAAATACGGTGCAATTAGATGCTATTAAAATATAAAGCTTATTATAAATCCTTTCAGATTAAAGGTGGACTAAACTTAAGATTTGCTCAGGCCTAGGAAGTGGTAGCCAAGGGGCTGCTCTTCCGTTCGTATCAAGAGTCGAGGGGGTCAGTGAGGGAGTGGATTTTGCGATACGGGGGTTTCAATTATGTACATATTCTTAAAATCAATTGTATCATTTTCTCGTAAAATTTTTTTAAGGATATTTACTAAAGTTGAACCGGGCAAATCTTAAGCGCAGTAGGGTTAATGGGTGGGAAAACAATAACCTTTAAACTTAAAATTTAAAATTTTTTACTTTAAATTATTGTGTTCGCATAACTATGTTTATACTGAGAAAAATACGGTACTATTTAGATGCTATTAAAATATAATGATTATTATAAATCCTTTCAGATTAAAGGTGGACTAAACTTAAGATTTGCTCAGGCCTAGGAAGTGGTAGCCAAGGGGCTGCTCTTCCGTTCGTATCAAGAGTCGAGGTGGTCAGTGAGGGAGTGGATTTTGCGATACGGGGGTTTCAATTATGTACATATTCTTAAAATCAATAGTATCATTTTCTGGTAAAATTGTTTTAAGGATATTTACTAAAGTTGAACAGGGCAAATCTTAAGCTCAGTAGGTTTAAGGGGTGGGAAAACAATAACCTTTTAACTTAAAATTTAAAATATTTTACTTTGAATTTATGTATTCGCATAACTATGTTTATACTGAGAAAAATACGGTGCAATTAGATGCTATTAAAATATAAAGCTTATTATAAATCCTTTCAGATTAAAGGTGGACTAAACTTAAGATTTGGTCAGGCCTAGGAAGTGGTAGCCAAGGGGCTGCTCTTCCGTTCGTATCAAGAGTCGAGGGGGTCAGTGAGGGAGTGGATTTTGCGATACGGGTGTTTCAATTATGTACATATTCTTAAAATCAATTGTATCATTTTCTGGTAAAATTGTTTTAAGGATATTTACTAAAGTTGAACCGGGCAAATCTTAAGCGCAGTAGGGTTAAGGGGTGGGAAAACAATAACCTTTAAACTTAAATTTTAAAATTTTTTACTTTAAATTATTGTGTTCGCATAACTATGTTTATACTGAGAAAAATACGGTACTATTTAGATGCTATTAAAATATAATGATTATTATAAATCCTTTCAGATTAAAGGTGGACTAAACTTAAGATTTGCTCAGGCCTAGGAAGTGGTAGCCAAGGGGCTGCTCTTCCGTTCGTATCAAGAGTCGAGGGGGTCAGTGAGGGAGTGGATTTTGCGATACGGGGGTTTCAATTATGTACATATTCTTAAAATGAATTGTATGATTTTCTGGTAAAATTGTTTTAAGGATATTTACTAAAGTTGAACCGGGCAAATCTTAAGCGCAGTAGGGTTAAGGGGTGGGAAAACAATAACCTTTAAATTTAAAATTTAAAACATTTTACTTTAAATTAATGTGTTCGCATAACTATGTTTATACTGAGAAAAATACGGTGCTATTTAGATGCTATTAAAATATAATGATTATTATAAATCCTTTCAGATTAAAGGTGGAATAAACTTAAGATTTGCTCAGGCCTAGGAAGTGGTAGCCAGAGGGCTGCTCTTCCGTTCGTATCAAGAGTCGAGGGGGTCAGTGAGGGAGTGGATTTTGCGATACGGGTGTTTCAATTATGTACATATTCTTAAAATCAATTGTATCATTTTCTGGTAAAATTGTTTTAAGGATATTTACTAAAGTTGAACAGGGCAAATTTTAAGCTCAGTAGGTTTAAGGGGTGGGAAAACAATAACCTTTTAACTTAAAATTTAAAATATTTTACTTTGAATTTATGTATTCGCATAACTATGTTTATACTGAGAAAAATACGGTGCAATTAGATGCTATTAAAATATAAAGCTTATTATAAATCCTTTCAGATTAAAGGTGGACTAAACTTAAGATTTGCTCAGGCCTAGGAAGTGGTAGCCAAGGGGCTGCTCTTCCGTTCGTATCAAGAGTCGAGGGGGTCAGTGAGGGAGTGGATTTTGCGATACGGGGGTTTCAATTATGTACATATTCTTAAAATCAATTGTATCATTTTCTCGTAAAATTTTTTTAAGGATATTTACTAAAGTTGAACCGGGCAAATCTTAAGCGCAGTAGGGTTAATGGGTGGGAAAACAATAACCTTTAAACTTAAAATTTAAAATTTTTTACTTTAAATTATTGTGTTCGCATAACTATGTTTATACTGAGAAAAATACGGTACTATTTAGATGCTATTAAAATATAATGATTATTATAAATCCTTTCAGATTAAAGGTGGACTAAACTTAAGATTTGCTCAGGCCTAGGAAGTGGTAGCCAAGGGGCTGCTCTTCCGTTCGTATCAAGAGTCGAGGTGGTCAGTGAGGGAGTGGATTTTGCGATACGGGGGTTTCAATTATGTACATATTCTTAAAATCAATAGTATCATTTTCTGGTAAAATTGTTTTAAGGATATTTACTAAAGTTGAACAGGGCAAATCTTAAGCTCAGTAGGTTTAAGGGGTGGGAAAACAATAACCTTTTAACTTAAAATTTAAAATATTTTACTTTGAATTTATGTATTCGCATAACTATGTTTATACTGAGAAAAATACGGTGCAATTAGATGCTATTAAAATATAAAGCTTATTATAAATCCTTTCAGATTAAAGGTGGACTAAACTTAAGATTTGCTCAGGCCTAGGAAGTGGTAGCCAAGGGGCTGCTCTTCCGTTCGTATCAAGAGTCGAGGGGGTCAGTGAGGGAGTGGATTTTGCGATACGGGGGTTTCAATTATGTACATATTCTTAAAATCAATTGTATCATTTTCTCGTAAAATTGTTTTAAGGATATTTACTAAAGTTGAACCGGGCAAATCTTAAGCGCAGTAGGGTTAATGGGTGGGAAAACAATAACCTTTAAACTTAAAATTTAAAATTTTTTACTTTAAATTATTGTGTTCGCATAACTATGTTTATACTGAGAAAAATACGGTGCTATTTAGATGCTATTAAAATATAAAGATTATTATAAATCCTTTTAGATTAAAGGTGGACTAAACCTAAGATTTGCTCAGGCCTAGGAAGTGGTAGCCAAGGGGCTGCTCTTCCGTTCGTATCAAGAGTCGAGGGGGTCAGTGAGGGAGTGGATTTTGCGATACGGGGGTTTCAATTATGTACATATTCTTAAAATCAATTGTATCATTTTCTGGTAAAATTGTTTTAAGGATATTTACTAAAGTTGAACCGGGCAAATCTTAAGCGCAGTAGGGTTAAGGGGTGGGAAAACAATAACCTTTAAACTTAAATTTTAAAATTTTTTACTTTAAATTATTGTGTTCGCATAACTATGTTTATACTGAGAAAAATACGGTACTATTTAGATGCTATTAAAATATAATGATTATTATAAATCCTTTCAGATTAAAGGTGGACTAAACTTAAGATTTGCTCAGGCCTAGGAAGTGGTAGCCAAGGGGCTGCTCTTCCGTTCGTATCAAGAGTCGAGGGGGTCAGTGAGGGAGTGGATTTTGCGATACGGGGGATTCAATTATGTACATATTCTTAAAATTAATAGTATCATTTTCTGGTAAAATTGTTTTAAGGATATTTACTAAAGTTGAACCGGGCAAATCTTAAGCGCAGTAGGGATAACGGATGGGAAAACAGTAACCTTTCAATTAAAATTTAAAAAAAAGTTTATTTTAAATTAATGTGTACGCATAACTATGTTTATAATGAGAAAAATACGGTGCTATTTAGATGCTATTAAAATATAATGAATATTATAAATCCTTTCAGATTAAAGTTGGACTAAACTTAAGATTTGCTCAGGCCTAGGAAGTGGTAGCCAAGGGGCTGCTCTTCCGTTCGTATCAAGAGTCAAGGGGGTCAGTGAGGGAGTGGATTTTGCGATACGGGGGTTTCAATTATGTACTTATTCTTAAAATCAATTGTATCATTTTCTGGTAAAATTGTTTTAAGGATATTTACTAAAGTTGAACCGGGCAAATCTTAAGCGCAGTAAGGTTAAGGGGTGGGAAAACAATAACCTTTAAAATTAAAATTAAAAAAAGTTTATTTTAAATTAATGTGTACGCATAACTATGTTTATAATGAGAAAAATACGGTGCTATTTAGATGCTATTAAAATATAATGATTATTATAAATCCTTTCAGATTAAAGGTGGACTAAACTTAAGATTTGCTCAGGCCTAGGAAGTGGTAGCCAAGTGGCTGCTCTTCCGTTCGTATCAAGAGTCGAGGGGGTCAGTGAGGGAGTGGATTTTGCGATAAGGAGGTTTCAATTATGTACATATTCTTAAAATCAATTGTATGATTTTCTGGTAAAATTGTTTTAAGGATATTTACTAAAGTTGAACCGGGCAAATCTTAAGCTCAGTAGGGTTAAGGGGTGGGAAAACAATAACCTTTAAACTTAAAATTTAAAATATTTTACTTTAAATTTATGTATTCGCATAACTATGTTTATACTGAGAAAAATACGGTGCAATTAGATGCTTTTGAAATATAATGATTATTATAAATCCTTTCAGATTAAAGGTGGACTAAACTTAAGATTTGCTCAGGCCTAGGAAGTGGTAGCCAAGGGGCTGCTCTTCCGTTCGTATCAAGAGTCGAGGGGGTCAGTGAGGGAGTGGATTTTGCGATACGGAGTTTTCAATTATGTACATATTCTTAAAATCAATAGAATAATTTTCTGGTAAAATTGTTTTAAGGATATTTACTAAAGTTGAACCGGGCAAATCTTAAGCTCAGTAGGGTTAAGGAGTGGGAAAACAATAACCTTTAAACTTAAAATTTAAAACATTTTACTTTAAATTAATGTGTTCGCATAACTATGTTTATACTGAGAAAAATACGGTGCTATTTAGATGCTATTAAAATATAATGATTATTATAAATCCTTTCAGATTAAAGGTGGACTAAACGTAAGATTTGCTCAGGCTTAGGAAGTGGTAGCCAAGTGGCTGCTCTTCCGTTCGTATCAAGAGTCGAGGGGGTCAGTGAGGGAGTGGATTTTGCGATACGGGGGTTTCAATTATGTACATATTCTTAAAATCAATTGTATGATTTTCTGGTAAAATTGTTTTAAGGATATTTACTAAAGTTGAACCGGGCAAATCTTAAGCGCAGTAGGGTTAAGGGGTGGGAAAACAATAACCTTTAAAATTAAAATTAAAAAAAGTTTATTTTAAATTAATGTGTACGCATAACTATGTTTATAATGAGAAAAATACGGTGCTATTTAGATGCTATTAAAATATAATGATTATTATAAATCCTTTCAGATTAAAGGTGGACTAAACTTAAGATTTGTTCAGGCCTAGGAAGTGGTAGCCAAGTGGCTGCTCTTCCGTTCGTATCAAGAGTCGAGGGGGTCAGTGAGGGAGTGGATTTTGCGATACGGGGGTTTCAATTATGTACATATTCTTAAAATCAATTGTATGATTTTCTGGTAAAATTGTTTTAAGGATATTTACTAAAGTTGAACCGGGCAAATCTTAAGCTCAGTAGGGTTAAGGGGTGGGAAAACAATAACGTTTAAACTTAAAATTTAAAACATTTTACTTTAAATTAATGTGTTCGCATAACTATGTTTATACTGAGAAAAATACGGTGCTATTTAGATGCTATTAAAATATAATGATTATTATAAATCCTTTCAGATTAAAGGTGGAATAAACTTAAGATTTGCTCACGCCTAGGAAGTGGTAGCCAAAGGGCTGCTCTTCCGTTCGTATCAAGAGTCGAGGGGGTCAGTGAGGGAGTGGATTTTCCGATACGGGTGTTTCAATTATGTACATATTCTTAAAATCAATTGTATCATTTTCTGGTAAAATTGTTTTAAGGATATTTACTAAAGTTGAACAGGGCAAATCTTAAGCTCAGTAGGTTTAAGGGGTGGGAAAACAATAACCTTTTAACTTAAAATTTAAAATATTTTACTTTGAATTTATGTATTCGCATAACTATATTTATACTGAGAAAAATACGGTGCAATTAGATGCTATTAAAATATAAAGCTTATTATAAATCCTTTCAGATTAAAGGTGGACTAAACTTAAGATATGCTCAGGCCTAGGAAGTGGTAGCCAAGGGGCTGCTCTTCCGTTCGTATCAAGAGTCGAGGGGGTCAGTGAGGGAGTGGATTTTGCGATACGGGGGTTTCAATTATGTACATATTCTTAAAATCAATTGTATCATTTTCTCGTAAAATTGTTTTAAGTATATTTACTAAAGTTGAACCGGGCAAATCTTAAGCGCAGTAGGGTTAATGGGTGGGAAAACAATAACCTTTAAACTTAAAATTTAAAATTTTTTACTTTAAATTATTGTGTTCGCATAACTATGTTTATACTGAGAAAAATACGGTGCTATTTAGATGCTATTAAAATATAAAGATTATTATAAATCCTTTTAGATTAAAGGTGGACTAAACCTAAGATTTGCTCAGGCCTAGGAAGTGGTAGCCAAGGGGCTGCTCTTCCGTTCGTATCAAGAGTCGAGGGGGTCAGTGAGGGAGTGGATTTTGCGATACGGGGGTTTCAATTATGTACATATTCTTAAAATCAATTGTATGATTTTCTGGTAAAATTGTTTTAAGGATATTTACTAAAGTTGAACCGGGCAAATCTTAAGCGCAGTAGGGTTAAGGGGTGGGAAAACAATAACCTTTAAAATTAAAATTAAAAAAAGTTTATTTTAAATTAATGTGTACGCATAACTATGTTTATAATGAGAAAAATACGGTGCTATTTAGATGCTATTAAAATATAATGATTATTATAAATCCTTTCAGATTAAAGGTGGACTAAACTTAAGATTTGTTCAGGCCTAGGAAGTGGTAGCCAAGTGGCTGCTCTTCCGTTCGTATCAAGAGTCGAGGGGGTCAGTGAGGGAGTGGATTTTGCGATACGGGGGTTTCAATTATGTACATATTCTTAAAATCAATTGTATGATTTTCTGGTAAAATTGTTTTAAGGATATTTACTAAAGTTGAACCGGGCAAATCTTAAGCTCAGTAGGGTTAAGGGGTGGGAAAACAATAACGTTTAAACTTAAAATTTAAAACATTTTACTTTAAATTAATGTGTTCGCATAACTATGTTTATACTGAGAAAAATACGGTGCTATTTAGATGCTATTAAAATATAATGATTATTATAAATCCTTTCAGATTAAAGGTGGAATAAACTTAAGATTTGCTCAGGCCTAGGAAGTGGTAGCCAAAGGGCTGCTCTTCCGTTCGTATCAAGAGTCGAGGGGGTCAGTGAGGGAGTGGATTTTCCGATACGGGTGTTTCAATTATGTACATATTCTTAAAATCAATTGTATCATTTTCTGGTAAAATTGTTTTAAGGATATTTACTAAAGTTGAACAGGGCAAATCTTAAGCTCAGTAGGTTTAAGGGGTGGGAAAACAATAACCTTTTAACTTAAAATTTAAAATATTTTACTTTGAATTTATGTATTCGCATAACTATATTTATACTGAGAAAAATACGGTGCAATTAGATGCTATTAAAATATAAAGCTTATTATAAATCCTTTCAGATTAAAGGTGGACTAAACTTAAGATATGCTCAGGCCTAGGAAGTGGTAGCCAAGGGGCTGCTCTTCCGTTCGTATCAAGAGTCGAGGGGGTCAGTGAGGGAGTGGATTTTGCGATACGGGGGTTTCAATTATGTACATATTCTTAAAATCAATTGTATCATTTTCTCGTAAAATTGTTTTAAGTATATTTACTAAAGTTGAACCGGGCAAATCTTAAGCGCAGTAGGGTTAATGGGTGGGAAAACAATAACCTTTAAACTTAAAATTTAAAATTTTTTACTTTAAATTATTGTGTTCGCATAACTATGTTTATACTGAGAAAAATACGGTGCTATTTAGATGCTATTAAAATATAAAGATTATTATAAATCCTTTTAGATTAAAGGTGGACTAAACCTAAGATTTGCTCAGGCCTAGGAAGTGGTAGCCAAGGGGCTGCTCTTCCGTTCGTATCAAGAGTCGAGGGGGTCAGTGAGGGAGTGGATTTTGCGATACGGGGGTTTCAATTATGTACATATTCTTAAAATCAATTGTATCATTTTCTGGTAAAATTGTTTTAAGGATATTTACTAAAGTTGAACCGGGCAAATCTTAAGCGCAGTAGGGTTAAGGGGTGGGAAAACAATAACCTTTAAACTTAAATTTTAAAATTTTTTACTTTAAATTATTGTGTTCGCATAACTATGATTATACTGAGAAAAATACGGTACTATTTAGATGCTATTAAAATATAATGATTATTATAAATCCTTTCAGATTAAAGGTGGACTAAACTTAAGATTTGCTCAGGCCTAGGAAGTGGTAGCCAAGGGGCTGCACTTCCGTTCGTATCAAGAGTCGAGGGGGTCAGTGAGGGAGTGGATTTTGCGATACGGGGGTTTCAATTATGTACATATTCTTAAAATCAATAGTATCATTTTCTGGTAAAATTGTTTTAAGGATATTTACTAAAGTTGAACCGGGCAAATCTTAAGCGCAGTAGGGATAACGGGTGGGAAAACAGTAACCTTTCAATTAAAATTAAAAAAAAAAGTTTATTTTAAATTAATGTGTACGCATAACTATGTTTATAATGAGAAAAATACGGTGCTATTTAGATGCTATTAAAATATAATGAATATTATAAATCCTTTCAGATTAAAGTTGGACTAAACTTAAGATTTGCTCAGGCCTAGGAAGTGGTAGCCAAGGGGCTGCTCTTCCGTTCGTATCAAGAGTCAAGGGGGTCAGTGAGGGAGTGGATTTTGCGATACGGGGGTTTCAATTATGTACTTATTCTTAAAATCAATTGTATCATTTTCTGGTAAAATTGTTTTAAGGATATTTACTAAAGTTGAACCGGGCAAATCTTAAGCGCAGTAGGGTTAAAGAGTGGGAAAACAATAACCTTTAAACTTAAAATTTAAAACATTTTACTTTAAATTAATGTGTTCGCATAACTATGTTTATACTGAGAAAAATACGGTACTATTTAGATGCTATTAAAATATAATGATTATTATAAATCCTTTCAGATTAAAGGTGGACTAAACTTAAGATTTGCTCAGGCCTAGGAAGTGGTAGCCAAGGGGCTGCTCTTCCGTTCGTATCAAGAGTCGAGGGGGTCAGTGAGGGAGTGGATTTTGCGATACGGGGGTTTCAATTATGTACATATTCTTAAAATCAATTGTATCATTTTCTGGTAAAATTGTTTTAAGTATATTTACTAAAGTTGAACCGGGCAAATCTTAAGCTCAGTAGGGTTAAGGGGTGGGAAAACAGTAACCTTTAAACTTAAAATTTAAAATATTTTACTTTAAATTTATGTATTCGCATAACTATGTTTATACTGAGAAAAATACGGTGCAATTAGATGCTATTGAAATATAATGATTATTATAAATCCTTTCAGATTAAAGATGGACTAAACTTAAGATTTGCTGAGGCCTAGGAAGTGGTAGCCAAGGGGCTGCTCTTCCGTTCGTATCAAGAGTCGAGGGGGTCAGGGACTAAGTGGATTTTGCGATACGGGGGTTTCAATTATGTACATATTCTTAAAATCAATTGTATCATTTTCTGGTAAAATATTTTTAAGGATATTTACTAAAGTTGAACCGGGCAAATCTTAAGCTCAATAGGGTTAAGGGGTGGTAAAACAATAACCTTTAAACTTAAAATTTAAAACATTTTACTTTAAATTAATGTGTTCGCATAACTATGTTTATACTGAGAAAAATACGGTGCTATTTAGATGCTATTAAAATATAATGATTATTATAAATCCTTTCAGATTAAAGGTGGACTAAACGTAAGATTTGCTCAGGCTTAGGAAGTGGTAGCCAAGTGGCTGCTCTTCCGTTCGTATCAAGAGTCGAGGGGGTCAGTGAGGGAGTGGATTTTGCGATACGGGGGTTTCAATTATGTACATATTCTTAAAATCAATTGTATGATTTTCTGGTAAAATTGTTTTAAGGATATTTACTAAAGTTGAACCGGGCAAATCTTAAGCGCAGTACTGTTAAGGGGTGGAAAAACAATAACCTTTAAAATTAAAATTAAAAAAAGTTTATTTTAAATTAATGTGTACGCATAACTATGTTTATAATGAGAAAAATACGGTGCTATTTAGATGCTATTAAAATATAATGATTATTATAAATCCTTTCAGATTAAAGGTGGACTAAACTTAAGATTTGCTCAGGCCTAGGAAGTGGTAGCCAAGTGGCTGCTCTTCCGTTCGTATCAAGAGTCGAGGGGGTCAGTCAGGGAGTGGATTTTGCGATAAGGAGGTTTCAATTATGTACATATTCTTAAAATAAATTGTATGATTTTCTGGTAAAATTGTTTTAAGGATATTTACTAAAGTTGAACCGGGCAAATCTTAAGCGCAGTAGGGTTAATGGGTGGGAAAACAATAACCTTTAAACTTAAAATTTAAAATTTTTTACTTTAAATTATTGTGTTCGCATAACTATGTTTATACTGAGAAAAATACGGTGCTATTTAGATGCTATTAAAATATAATGATTATTATAAATCCTTTCAGATTAAAGGTGGACTAAACTTAAGATTTGTTCAGGCCTAGGAAGTGGTAGCCAAGTGGCTGCTCTTCCGTTCGTATCAAGAGTCGAGGGGGTCAGTGAGGGAGTGGATTTTGCGATACGGGGGTTTCAATTATGTACATATTCTTAAAATCAATTGTATGATTTTCTGGTAAAATTGTTTTAAGGATATTTACTAAAGTTGAACCGGGCAAATCTTAAGCGCAGTAGGGTTAATGGGTGGGAAAACAATAACCTTTAAACTTAAAATTTAAAATTTTTTACTTTAAATTATTGTGTTCGCATAACTATGTTTATACTGAGAAAAATACGGTACTATTTAGATGCTATTAAAATATAATGATTATTATAAATCCTTTCAGATTAAAGGTGGAATAAACTTAAGATTTGCTCAGGCCTAGGAAGTGGTAGCCAAGGGGCTGCTCTTCCGTTCGTATCAAGAGTCGAGGTGGTCAGTGAGGGAGTGGATTTTGCGATACGGGGGTTTTCAATTATGTACATATTCTTAAAATCAATAGTATCATTTTCTGGTAAAATTGTTTTAAGGATATTTACTAAAGTTGAACAGGGCAAATCTTAAGCTCAGTAGGTTTAAGGGGTGGGAAAACAATAACCTTTTAACTTAAAATTTAAAATATTTTACTTTGAATTTATGTATTCGCATAACTATGTTTATACTGAGAAAAATACGGTGTAATTAGATGCTATTAAAATATAAAGCTTATTATAAATCCTTTCAGATTAAAGGTGGACTAAACTTAAGATTTGCTCAGGCCTAGGAAGTGGTAGCCAAGGGGCTGCTCTTCCGTTCGTATCAAGAGTCGAGGGGGTCAGTGAGGGAGTGGATTTTGCGATACGGGGGTTTCAATTATGTACATATTCTTAAAATCAATTGTATCATTTTCTCGTAAAATTGTTTTAAGGATATTTACTAAAGTTGAACCGGGCAAATCTTAAGCGCAGTAGGGTTAATGGGTGGGAAAACAATAACCTTTAAACTTAAAATTTAAAATTTTTTACTTTAAATTATTGTGTTCGCATAACTATGTTTATACTGAGAAAAATACGGTGCTATTTAGATGCTATTAAAATATAAAGATTATTATAAATCCTTTTAGATTAAAGGTGGACTAAACCTAAGATTTGCTCAGGCCTAGGAAGTGGTAGCCAAGGGGCTGCTCTTCCGTTCGTATCAAGAGTCGAG